>CM062819.1:1215398338-1216723387 GCA_031772625.1 Pinus tabuliformis | reverse complement strand
TTCCCACTGAAGATCACCTGATAATGCAATATAGTAAAGCAAAATACTTGATCTACTTCTGCAAACAAACTTGTGAAATCTTAATCGATTTTGAGCAAGATCAAATAGAACACATATAACAGAGAATGAGAAATCAATCACACAATGAACATAGAAGAATACTCTGGTGAAATCCTCACTAAAAACCTCGATATCTGTATTATCATACAAGTGGAAATATCTTTGGATTACACAAAGCTTTAGCTCACAAGCTATCCAACGCTTAGCACAATCCTTCATTTTCTGCTCATAGATTGAATAGACACAACATATTCCTTCCTCCAGTCCCCCAAGCCTCCTATTTTCTTTGCGCAGTTTCTCTTGGGTCCTCTAGCTGCCACCTGTGTGAATTGACCTCTCACACAGCTCACCAAACTCAGAAGTATCTGTGCAATCTCCAAGGAATTAATTCCTTCTGCATGCAAGAGATATCATCAATGGAATAATCTTGAACTGATAGTACATTGTCCCCATCATCTGATCTCAACTGGGTCTCTGACTGAACTGACATGCATGAGTTATTTATGAGAGAATATTCAGTTATCTGAAGCGTAGTAGTTACATGCATGCATGCATTAACTAACTGAACTCACAATCACTTCCACAAACTGTTGGAACTAACCTAACTGGAATTAACGTAGTTAACTGAGCTAACTAATTACAACTCAAAGTACAACTCATCCTGATCTCCTTAATCAAGGGATAAATTCCTCAATCAAAGGAGAAACTGTTGCATGTCTTCACATAGACTTCATGTTTGATTTTCTACAACTAATTAACTCAAGATGAATTAATTAATTATTTTACAAACAACTGCTAAGATCAAATTCGAATTTTAATTCTCAATTTTAGTTCAGGGACTAACTAAAATTGGAATGTATCCCAAAATGCTATTTATATAGCAGTGCTATTTTTAGCACTTATATTTTTAACATTTCTTATTGCTATTTTCAACACTCCCTCTCAACAAGAAAGGGATTATTAGTCACCCCAATCCTGTCTTTATGGAACTCGAACTTGCATTTTGACAATGCCTTAGTCAAAATATCTGCATCTTGTTCCTCGGTCGAAACATACAGCAACAACATGATCCTCTTCACCACATAGTCTCGAAGATGATGATACCGGATATCGATGTGCTTGGACCTATCATGAAATACTGGATTCTCAGAGAGTTTGATACAACTCTGATTATCGCAATAGATCACAGTTGGATCCATCCTCTGACCAAACAATCCAACTAGAATCTTCTGCATCCAAATGGCCTCACATGCTGCCTGACTGGCAGCCATGTATTTAGCCTCTGCTAAGCTAAGTGCATCTGACCTCCGTTTCCTGCTGTACCAAGAAACTACAGTTGAACCAAAGTTGAAGATTCCTCTTGAAGTGCTCTTCCAGTCTGATGGACTCCCTGCCCAATCTGCTGTTACAATATTCCGACACATAGAAATAGTTAAGTATAACGTGGTCTAGTGTAGAGTTAGGTAAAGTGTGTTTCTTTACTATGTACTTTTTGTAACTTACAATGCGATGGTCACGATATGTAGTGATCCGACGGTTCATTCTCTCCTCGATATTACTGACACTTGATTCGTGGCTTAACACCGAATTGGTCCATGATCTCTATTTAAAGAGCATGGAGGTCATTTGTAGGGTAAACGTTCATGAGAGAAGGTTATGTAAATTTTCATTTTTTATTAATAAATTGCTTGAAGTGGTCGTGTTGGCTTAGGTCGTGGACTGTTTCCCTCTTCGATGGTTTTAACCATGTCAACAATACTGGTGTATTGATTTGTGATCTATTTGTGAGCGGTGTCCTTTGGTGTTCTGTCTGAGGAACTTACCCTATAAATTCCTACATGGTAACGGAGCTATTTGATGGCTACATATATTGGTGATCCAAATCTGAAGCCGGTAGAACTGCACCCGACTGCCATTTCCTAGATCTACTATTTCTAACTACTTTTGGGCCGATAGGACTGCTCTATTGTGTTAGGAGCATATGTTCCAGTGAGGAACCCCTTTCGTTTCATGCGAAAACGTTTCTGGTAGCCCTAGCGATGTCATTTTTAAGATCTGGAGGTATACAGTGTTTATTTGCAGTTTCTAGTTATTTCTCTCTGTTTATTTCGGTTTATTTAGCTCTTTGTTTTCTTTTTTATTACTGGATCTATACCTTTCATTTCTATGTATGCTCTTTGCCCAAATCATAAACAGAGAGGAAGGATTTTTCTCATGTGTATGCTCCTTTCCATTGTGCCTTAGTGTGATCTCGGAAAATCGGAAACATTGAGCAAACTATTTAGTTTCCGACTAAAGCTAACTTCAAGCCATAAGGTCTGTTTTTTTGTATGTCCATGTTGGGTTTTGTGTTTTTTGTTTTGTAGGAAAAAAGAGCTTTCTCAATTAAGCACGCAACCCAAAGCTTCAGTGACTAAAAAAAAAAAAAAACCCTTCCTCTTTTCAAAAATTACTAACCTTTTAATCTAGCTCACTTGGTCCAAAGCTACTTTATGAGAATAGAGGTCTTGAGTTCAAATCCTTCTTGGTCCAAGGCTACTTTATTAGATTAAGTTTGGAAAGGGGTGGACTTTTTTTAATATAACATTATCATTCATTTCCACAAATTCCCGCACTTCGTCGCATCTTCAACAACTTTTCTTCCAAAAAGCTATAACTTCTTCATCTGGAAGCCATTTTCAGAGTCTTTTCTTTTAATCAGCCTAATTTTTCGAGATCTTTCCATTGGAACACTTAGTTTCAGCATCTATAGCTTCAGTTTCTGTTAAAATGGAAAGTCCATGCCAAATTATTCTTGACAACACCAACTACTTCCAATGGTGGTCCTACATTGTGGATTTACTTAGAAGTAAAGGTCTTTACAGAATAGCCTCAAGCCAAGAAACCAAACTGAAAGATGAAGATAAGGCAGCTAAATGGAAAATAGGCAAGATCAAGCACGTGGGTTGATAGGGATGTCTATTTCTCCAGATCTTAGATTCCATATTGCAGAATTGATACTCTTGATGAAGCAATGAAATAGATCACTAAATTTTTTGGAATTAAAAATGAACTTAGAGACCATCAACTCGAAAATGAGTTTCTTACATTGGACCCCAATATCCATTGAAGATTTTTTGTCCAAGTTGAAGACCCTTAGACTTCTCTTGGAAGGTGTTAAGGATAAGAAAGAAGATAGTAACCTTATCTATTCCATTCTTACTAAGTTGGGACCAGCCTACTCTGTGTTTGTGTTCACCTTCCATTCTACAAGAAAAGCCTTCATTTCTCAAGGACAAGCCTACAAGTCCCCTTCCTTTGATTCCTTTTGAGATTTTAATAAGAGAACAAGAAAACATCTTCATCTTGGTCTTCTTAATCTTGGAAACTCTTCTAAGAAAGCCTTAGCCTCTCAGCAACAACCAAATTCAAAGAATCCTAAGAAGTTGTATCCTAAAAGGAATGGTCCTAAACCAAACAAGGGTCCTAAGCAATTCCAGTCTCAAAATGAAAAATCATTTCAACAAAATGATAAGGCAAATAAAAAAAAAGGGAAGAAGACTGATAGACATTGCCACTTTTGTAATTGAGATGGCCACTTAGAATCCAAATGCTTTAAGAATATGGAAGCCTTGGAAGCAGCAATCAAGAAGCATAACATCCATTTGGAGCACTCTTAAACGTCAACTTCATCTTCAGCAATAACACTTTCTGCATGTGGTTGTCAAGCATCTCGGTCTGGCTATGCACTAAATGTATCTTCTTCTTCTCATTCTCATGAGTGGCTCATTGATTTTGGAGCTTCTTATCACATGGCAAAAAACAAAGCCATGTTTTCTTCTTTAAATGATTGTAACACCAAAAAAATATATGTTGGTGATGATAGATCTCTTAGTGTTGTAGGGATTGGAATTGTTCATATAGACAATGGTCAATTTAATGATGTATTATGTGTTCCAACCTTATCCTGCAACCTTCTATCTGTATATCAGATAACACAATCAGGTGAAGGTAAAATCGTTGAATTTTCACCTCACGATGTTGTAATTAAGAACCTAAGAGATCCTTGACAGATTTTAGCTACTAGCATTGCTAATGATTCTACAAGGTTGTATAAGTTTCATAGCTTTGGGTCATCAAATCTTCCCTCGGTATTTGTTGCTCATAATGATGAAGTGAGCAAACTTTGGCATGAACGATTTGGTTCTCTTAAACTATCGCTCCCTTCAGAATCTATGTAAAGAAAATATGGTGGCAGGTCTTCCAATGGTATCTTGTAGAGATGGTGTTTGTTCCAGATGTGTACTGAGAAAAAATCATCCGGATAGTTTTGAAAAACGTGCCTCTTGGCATGCCTCAACCCCTTTACAGCTCGTGCATAGTGATTTATGTTGTCCACTTCCAGTTGTTTCATTCTCTGGCTACAAGTATTTCTTAACTTTCATTGATGATTTCTCTAGACGCACTTGGGTATACTTCTTAAAACTCAAGAGAAGTATTTAACATGTTCTTGGCCTTTAAGGCCTTTGTTGGAAAACAATCTGAACATCAAATTCTTAAGCTAAGATCTGATAATGGTGGAGAATATGTTAACAACAAATTCATCAAATTTTGCACTAAGAATGGAATTCAAATGCAACATACTGTTCCATATACTCCACAACAAAATTGTGTAGCTGAAAGTAAGAATTTCACCTTAAAGGAAATGGCTAATTGTATGCTTCAATCTAAAGGACTTAGTCTTAATTTTTGGGCAGAAGCAATTAACTGTGAAAATTACATAATAAATTTCACTCCTACTAAGGTTTTAAAGAATATCACTCTAGAAGAAGCATGGAGCTCAATTAAACCAGATGTAAGTCACTTTCGTGTTTTGGAAGTGAAGCATGGACCCATATTCCAGATGAGAAACATAAAGCTTTAAAACCTAAGAGTGAAAAATGTATTTTTGTTGGATATTCTAAAGATGTCAAAGGATATAGACTTATTCCACTTAAGTCCAAAAATGTTATCATTAGAAGAGATGTAAAGTTTGTTGAAAATATATTGGCCTATGAGCCTAGTTTGGCAGATGTGCCACCTCTATCTATCTCTTCTACTTTTGAAAATTTCTTCTTCAGATGATGAAAGCGAGGATGAAAATCCTCCCCCACCTTCTCAGGATCCTCCTTCAGCTCCTCAGCTTCCAGAATGGTTTGTGCTACTCGGGATGTAGCAGGTGATCTTGTCGGTGATCCTACAGATCAGTAACATACATGTTCTCAATTCGATAGAGTCTCTTCTTTACTGGCTCTAGCCTCAACGAATTATGATCCTGACTCCTTTGCAGAAGCTTCCGGCCATCCATATTGGGACACAGCTATGAATGAAGAATATCGTTCATTATTGGAAAATGATACATGAGATCTTGTTCCCCTACCAAAGGGACAAAAACTTGTTAGATGCAAATGGGTTTACAGAACCAAGTATGGACCAAATGGGAAAGTTGATAAACATAAAGCTCGTCTTGTTGCTAAGGGTTTTTCACAAGTTGAAGGCATTGACTATACTGAAACCTTCTCCCCTGTTTCCAAAATGAACTCTATCCACCTTGTTCTTTCCCTTGTTGCCTCTTTCAAATGGGAAGTCCATTAGATGGATGTTAAATCTACCTTCTTGCATGGGGACTTGCATGAAGAAATCTATATTGAACAACCTATTGGCTTTATACAAACAGACTCTAGCCTTGTATGTCAGCTTAAGAAATCCCTTTATGGTCTCGAGCAAGCTCCTTGGGCTTGGTATGCCAAAATGGATAGCTTTTTTTAGAATTTGGCTTTTCTCAGTGTCATTCTGACAATATTGTCTACACTAAGAAAGTGGGAAAGTCTCTTATCATTCTTGTTATTTATGTTGATGATCTTATCCTCAGTAGTAGTGATCCCAACCTTATCAACCATGTGAAGTCCAGCCTTAAAAAAGAAGTTTGAAATGACAAACTTAGGACACTTGCATTATTTTCTTGGTCTTCAAGTCTTGCAATCCAAGGAAGGTATTTCCCTTTCCCAGTCCAACTATGCCTGTGATCTTCTATGCCATTTTCACATGGAAGACTGTAAGCCAACACCTTCTCCCTTTCAGTCTGGAGCCAAACTTTCAGTCACTTGTATTTCCCCTAAAGTTGATGCTACCTTATACCGTCAAATTGTAGGAAAAATTTTGTATGAGACCCATACTCGTCCTGACCTTTCCTTTGTTGTTGGCCTTATTGCTCGGTTTATGAAAAACCCAAATGCAAGTCATTGGAAAGCAGCTAAAAGAATACTTTGTTATGTTCGAGGTGAAGTCTAGTTTGGGATTCATTACAGTGCAAAAGCATCTCCTCTATTGGTTAGTTTCACTGATTCTGATTGGGTTGGTGACCCTGATGATCGAAGTCTACTGTAGGTTATGTGTTCACTCTTGGTTCAGGACCTATTACATGGGATTGCAAGAAACAAAGTGCCATTTCTCTTTCTTTAGCAGAAGCAGAGTATCATGGTGCCGTAGAAGCTACTAAGCAAGCCCTATGGCTTCGTCAGATCCTATCAGAGTCTAGCTTTCAGCAGCAGCATCCGACTACACTTTGGTGTGATAATCAAAGTGCCATTCAACCGTGCAAAGATCCAGTCCAACATCAGTGTAGAAAACACCTTGAACTGCACATGCACTTCATCAGAAAGCTCATTCACGACCATGTTCATGAATTGAAATATTGTTCAATAGATGATCAAGTTGCAGACATCTTTACAAAGGCTCTCACAGAGGCGAAGTTTACTAAACTTCGATTTATGAAGTTCAGGAAGTTGTCAACTAAGGGTGGATAGGCTCTAGTGCCTCCTTCCTTCTCCTATTGTGTCATATTTGTACATCCTTCAATCCTATCCAAGTTGTTCTTAAGGGGGGATGTTAGCATATTCCAACACATAGGAAATAGTTAAGTATAACTTGGTCTAGTGTAGAGTTAGGTAAAGTATGTTTCTTTACCATGTACTTTTCGTAACTTACAATCCAATGGTCGTGATATGTAGTGATCCGACGGTTCATTCTCTCCTCGATATTACTGACACTTGATCCATGGCTTAACACTCGATTGGTCCATGATCTCTATTTAAAGAGAATGAAGGGTCATTTGTAGGTTAACTGTTCACGAGAGAAGCTTATGTAAATTTTATTCTTTTATTAATAAATTTCCTGAAGTGGTTGCATTGGCTCAAGCCATGGAATATTTCCCTCTTTGAGGGTTTTAACCATGTCAATAATATTGGTGTATTGATCTGTGATCTGTTTGTGAGCAGTGTCCTTTGGTGTTCTGTCTGAGGAACTTACCTTGTAAATTCATACATCTGCATCTGTGAAGCCCTAAAGCATCACTCCCTCTATTTATTTGTACCACAATCCATACTGAGATGTGCCTATGACGTATCTCAAGACATGCTTCGTTGCCTTCCAAAATAGCTTGGTAGGTGGAACCATAGCTTGACTCAGCTAGTTCACTGCAAAGCACAAATCTAGTCGTGTGTTCACTAGATACATCAATGAACCCACAAGCTGTCGATAAACAGTAGCAGTTACTACCTCACCTGAAGTAGAATCCTTCCTCCTTCCTCTAGTTACCAACTAGAGGACTCTTCATGGGCTTTCACACTTCTCCATGTGGAATCACATGCGTATCTCACTGGCATACTTGCCTTGAGACGCAAACACTTCCCCATCCTTCTACCACACTTTCATGCCTAGAAAGTAGTGCATAATACCCATGTCTTTCATCTCGAACTCTCTTGTAAGGTCATCCTTGCAAGACTTGATCAACTGATTATCACCTGTAAATATCAGATCATCAACATAAAGAACAACGATCAATGGATTACCTTCTACCATGATGTGGTAAAGGTTCACATCTGCTACACTCTTTGTGAAGCACAACCCATTAAAATAGTTGTCGATCTTGATGTACCAAGCATGAGGTGCTTGCTTCAGCCTGTACAAAGCCCTCTTGAGTCAGCACACATGCGACTCACGATCGATGGTCTCAAAACCTTCCGACTGATCAATGTACACCTCTTCCTCAATCTTCCCATTGAGGAATGCAGTCTTCACATCCATCTGATGGATCTTCCAACCCATCTGAGCTGATAGTGCCAACATCGATCTGATAGGTCAGTACCTTGCTACAAGAGAAAAAGTCTCATCTTAGTCGATCCCCTTGACCTATGAGAAACCACAAGCAACAAACCTTGCCTTATGTTTCTCAACACTGCCATCATCTACTTTCTTTACCTTGTAAAGCCATCAGGAACTCACCACTGACTTGTCCTCTGGTCTTGGGACAACATCCCAAACACAGTTTTGAACGATAGATTCATACTCCTACACCATTGTATCAACCTAGACTGGTTGCTGCACTGATTCCTCAAAAGAAGAAGGTTCGGTCTCTACACACTCCCCAACTAGGGCCATGTAACTAGTGTACCGCTCGGGTGACCTCCTCTGTCTGCGCTGAGAAGATGGTCGTCCCACATTCTCTCGTGCATCCATCATCAACTTGTCAGCTTCCCTTGAGTGTTTCCACCCATCTCTAGAGACTCAAGATGAGTGGATGTCTCCACTCTTAGATCCTCTGCATGCGGTTGCTCCGCATCAGCCTGAGGCTCCTCCTCCTTAGGAACTAAAAGTTCCTCCTCTGCATGCAACTTGAGCTCCCTCTCAAGTGATACTCGCATGGCTTTCCGCTCGTCGAACTTCAGATCTCTGTGTACCACTATCCTTTGACTGGTAGGCAAGAACACTCGATTATTATGGCTTGTATCAGTGTAGCCCACAAGTATCCCCAACTCAACTATTGGATCTAGCTTCTTCTGGACCTTTTTGGTCACGTGGCAATAAATCAATTATCCAAAGATCCTAAAGTGACTCACATCTGGTCTCTTCCCGGAAAAGGCCTCCATAGGTGTCTTCATTCCCAATATACAATGTGGGCTTCTATTCTGCAGATATACTGCTATATTGCATGCCTTAGCCCACAATTGAAGTGGTAGGATTTGGTCATGCAACATTGCTTGAGTTGCTCCCACAATCGATCTGTTCTTCCTTTCAGCCACCCCATTTTGTTGTGGGTTATGGGGTGTCGTCAACTCTCGTTTAATTCCTTCTGCTGTGCAGAAGTCCTTAAACTGTTGGGAGCCATACTCTCCACCATTGGCCCTACGCAAGGCCCTTATTTTCTTTCCAGATTCTTTCTCTTCCAAGGCTTTAAACTCAAAAAACCTTGAGAAGATTTGATCCTTCTTTTGCATAAAGTAGATCCACCATCTACGGGAAAAATCATCAATAAAAATAACATAGTACCTTTGTTTAGCAGCGGAGGCTATAGAGAATGGTCCACACACATCTATATGAAATCGATCTAGGATTTCTCCAACTCTACTGTCTCGATCCTGAAAGGAAGATTTCACATACTTACACAAGGTACAACCTTTGCATGTATCCATTTGCTCCAATTTTCCCTTGGGAAGTCCGGTAGAAATCAGCTGCATGATCTTCAAGGCCCCATGGTGCAAGTGGCCCAATCTTCTATGCCATAGCTCGCCAACATCTTGGCTCTGCACCAACTCTGCTTTGGAACTCAATGCAACACAGTCATCTACCTCCATCTTGTAGAGATTCTTAACTCAAATCCTAATCCTCTTGGCCTGTCCACTGCCAATATGCCTCAGGAATGCCTTTCCTTTACTAAAGACTACATCATAGCCTTTGTCTTCCAGCATAGCAATGGACACAAGATTCTTCTTCAGACCCGGTACATACTTTACATCAGTCAGGGTGAGAGGAGCTCCATGCTCCCTCTGAAACACAACCATACCTTCACCTAAAACATGGTACTTTCCATGATCGCCCATCTCGATCTGCATCTAGAGATCCTTCTCCTCCAAGGTACTAGAATGATTCTTGTCGCGAGTCATGTGGAATGAAGCTCCACTATCCAGGTACCAAACACACCCCACCATCGATGAAACCATACATGTGATGAGGGTGAAATCCAATTCGAACTGTGAGGCCAGTGCCTCACCATCTGATCCCTTCGAGGATCCCTTCTTGGATTTCTTCTGTGGACAATTCGTAGCATAATGGCCCACCTCATGACAATGAAAGCTTCTCACTTTCAATTTTTCAAACTTCTTCCCACCATTGGAAGAACTGGATTTGGAATGGGACACCTTCCCTTTCCCTTTCCTCGCCTTACTTGCTAAGGCTAGATTTTCTTGATCATCTTGCTTTGATGAAGATCCATCTCTCGTGCTTCTTGTTATCTCCTCCTGCATCAGATCCGAACAAATTGTTCCCAATCTGGCAGTTTTCTCTCTTCCATTTACCGAGTCTTGGTAGCTATGCCAGCTCTTAGGAAGACCGAGGAGATCAAGACTCACCATGTCATCATCGGTCGTCATGATCCTTACACTTCCAAGCTCATCCCTGGAGGTGGTGAGCTTGTTCAGATATGTAGAGATCGTGTTGCCCTTTTCACACTTGATTTTCCAAAGCTTATCTTTCAGCGCCAACTTCCTCTGATCGCTGTTGTTTTGATATAGATCCTTCATTCAATTTTTGGCACATTGAAAATGGTGTCTCCTTCCCATGGAGGCTCAAGACTATGTGGTCTCGAACTCCCTCAAGAAGGATTATCCTCGCTCTGGCCACACATTTCTTCCATTCCACCAATTCTTAGGCATTAGCAGTTGCTAGCTTGGGGACTTCTTGATCAAAGAAGTCCTTCAAACCGTTTTCCTCCTAATCTAGCGCTTCCATGTTTTCCTTCCAGGCTATATAATTCGAGCTGCCATCAAGGGCATACTCGAGTATCAAACCGTTGAACGCCATTGGTGAAATTTGAGATGTGATAAGAATTCGAATTCTATAATCAGGAACTTTAAACTTAGAACTTATCCCTTCTTTGTATATTTTTCTTCGCTTTGATCACCTTTTCTCTGATACCATGTAGAATTTCCCACTGTAGATCACTTGATAATGCAATATACTAAAGCAAAATACTTGATCTACTTCTACAAACAAACTTGCAGAATCTTAATCGATTTTGAGCAAGATCAAATAGAACACATATAATAGATAATGAGAAATCAATCACACAAACATAGAAGAATACTTTGGGAAAGCCTCAGCTAAAAACCACAATCTTTGTATTATCATACAAGTGGAAATATGTCTGTTTTACACAAAGCTTTAGCTCACAAGCTATCCAGCTCTCAGTACAAACCCTCAATTCTGCTCATAAACTGAAAAGACACAACATATGCCTTCCTCCAGTCCTCAAAGCCTCCTATTTCCTTGTGCAGTTTCTCCTGGGTCCTCTAGATACCACCTATGTGAATTGACCTCTCACATCACTCACCAAACTCAGAAGTAACTACACAATCTCCAAGGAATGAATTCCTTCTTCATGCAAGAGATATCCTCAATGGAATATTCCTACAAATAATAGTACACTGTCCCATCATATGATCTCAACTGGGTCTCTGACTGAACTGACATGCATGAGTTATTTATGTGAGAATATTCAATTATCTGAAGTGCAATAGTTACATTCATGCATGCATTAACTCACTGAACTCACAATCAGTTCCACAAATTATTGGAACTAATAATGGACTTGACTCAGTTAACTGAGCTAACTAATTACAGCACAAAGTACAATTCATCCTAATCTCCTTAATCAAGGGATAACTTCCTCAATCAAGGAGAAATTGTTGCATGTCTTCACATAGACTTGATGTTTGATTTTCTACAACTAATTAACTCAAGATGAATTAATTAATTATTTTACAAACATCTGCTAAGATCAAATTCAAATTTTAATTCTCAATTTTAGTTTAGGGATTAACTAAAATTGGAAAGTATCTCGAAATGCTATTTATAGCAGTGATATTTTTATCACTTATATTTTTAGCATTTCTTGTTGCTATTTTCAACAACTTTACATTTAAAATTTTCATTTCATCATTTTTCATCATTAAAGTTATTCACAATATTTATCATCTTAAGAAAGTGACGTAACTAAGAAAATTAAAAATTAAAATGACCATATTAATTTGAGACATATAATGATTATATTTAATATTAGATGATTTTACATAGTATTGATAAAATCAATCATCTGTTCATTAGATTTTCTTTGGCTGCACATGACTGAAACTAGCCTAGATCCATCTTAACTCCAGATCTATCAAACACTGAGAGGGATCAAATATCTCGAGCTACAAACCTTTCCTCAAGTTTTGCACTCAAAAAAGAGGTTTTCACCATAGGGGATTGAATTCCTCTCGGTGCTTGATAGATTCGGAGTTACGATGGATCTAGGCTCGTTAATTTTTAATTAAAGACTAGTTGTTATAAACTAGCTATTATTTGGTTATATAAATAGAACTTATTTATTAATAATATTAAATTATTTTTTATATATTATCTATGAAATTATAATAACAAATTTATTCATAAAAGGATTATAGTTAATAAAATCATAAACATATTCTTATTAATTAATAAATTAACATATCATAAATAAATAACAATAATATATAAATATAAGATAGTGCGAGTATGGGTAATGCGATTGAAACAAAGTAGGGGATTCTGAGAGAGAGCTAGGGTTGGCAGCAGAAGTTAAGCGTTGGGCACCATGTAGAGGTGAGAGGGGGGAGTTCTACTCCCTCCTATAGTCAGGCAGTCTCCAATCGATTCAAGAAACCTATGGAGGCTGAAATCGGAATTTCAGGAGGAGGGAAACAGGACAACAGAGATACACAAGGGCAGGAAAAGACACAAGAAGAAGTCAGAAAAGAAAGAAGAATAGAAGACTAAAATCAGAATATGGATACCAGAAATCGAACTGGACTGTGTAAGCCTAGGTCAACTATCACACCCAGAGTGGTGTTAAGTGATCCAGTGCTACAGGCGCATAGGGAACACATGGTGACTTACGCAGTCATTTGTAAATTCATGTAGTTATGGCCAACAAAGAAGGCTTTACAGGCATGGATAAAGAATCATTGGAAACCTAAGGGGGATATAGATTTGCACCTTGGATCAAAGGGTTTCTTCACTGTTGTCTTTACAAACATTGAGGATAAAGACAGGGTGTTTGAAGTAGGGCCCTACTTCTATGCTGCTGCAGGCCTCTATATGCAGCCTTGGGTAATGAATTTTGTCCCGGACAGCGAAACATTCACTTCGGTGCCGGTTTGGGTAAGGCTCTACTCCAAATGGTTGGTTCTTTGTATAGAAAAAATTAATGGCATAAATTATATAAAACATATTTAATTTAAACATAAATATAAATATGGAACAAGACCATACTTTGGCAACGAAAACTAAAGTTGGGCGTTTCCAAATAACTTGGAGCTCCACAAACAACACATTGCTCATCTCTGCAGAAAAGGGAGAGGAGCAATGAACTCCACACTATACATGAATTTAAATAATAAAATTGTTGGAAAAAGGGGTTACCTTCTATGTCTTTCCACCATTTTTATTTTTATTGTGAATTTGAAGTATGAAATTTTTGAAGTTGTGTAGACATATTACACAGTGCTTTAAAAAATCTAGAAGTTTTGGGAACAATTTCTGCAAATTACTCCCACTACTATTTTCTTGGATTATTGACAGCTAGAATCATTAAAAGCAATAGGAAATAAACTAGGGCACTTTGTTAAAATATCATAGGCCACTAGGAGGGGAAAGTATACCTCCTTTGCCCAGATTTGTGTAGAGGTAGACCTCTATGGAGCTCTACCGGATGAAGTTATTTTGGAAGTTTTTGATGAAGAATGGGTACAAGCGGTGGACTATGAACATGTGCCTTTCAGATGCCGCAAGTGTCATGAACATGGGCATCTATTCAGGGATTGCCCCTTAAACAAAATGGAAAGCAGAACTAAAACTATGTCAGGGAAAGAAACTGAAAGCTTTAGCAAAGTGGGAAACAAAGGTAAAGGAGGGAGAAAGTACCAAAAGAAAATAAATGAGGAAAATCAGCCAAGTTAGAATAGGTACAAGGTACTAGAAGAAGAGGAGGAGCATGATAACACAATTCAAACTCAGGAGGTAAGCCCTGCGGAGAAGGAAAAGGAAGAGTGTATGGAGGACACACAAGATAACAATCAACAAAAGGAGAATCTGCTGATCACAATGGAACTCGATAGGGACCAAGAGATGACCCTGAGCGAGGTGGGGAATAGAAGATCATGAATTGCAGGATATTCTTGATAGGGAGCATATAGGTCTAGAAAAGTTCCTGGAATAGGGAACCACAAAAGGAATGGATTTGCTACCACAAGATGAGTTCAACAGAGTGCAATAGCTGTTCCTATGGAGGACTCAGGCAAAAGGTTCGAGAACCAAAAGAAACCATGATAGTCAGGACAACGAAGGGCTAAAAACAATGAAGGGAGCAATGGGACTAGCTCTTAGGAACCCAGGCAGGAAAAGAGGTAGGAAAAAATAGAACGAGCTACTGATAGAGTGTGGAAAATTCATGATCGATTTAGGTAAGATGAAAGACCTAACCAGTTACTCATTTACAAATCTTTTTTAATGAAGCTTACATCATGGAATATTAGGGGTCTAGGGAGTAAACAGAAGCAAAGGTATCTTAGCAATAGAATGAAAGAAGAAAAACTAGATATGATTTTTATCCAGGAAACAAAATGTTCAGTAGAAAAAATAAGAGAAATTCACAGAAAATGGATGAATAAATATGAATATCTAGAAGTAAAAGCAGACAAAACAGTAGGAGCAATTCCCACACTATGGAACCCTCAAAAAATAGGAATCCTAGATGTGGAAGCATCTAGGCACTACTTATCAGTGGTTATTCAAACTTTGGGGGACAAGGAAGTTTATTTAATCACAAATGTTTATGGTTTACAGAAGCCGGAAGACAAACTAAGACTTCCTACTTCACAGGAGGATCTAAGAGACAGACATTTGGGCATCCCCTGTATTTTGGGAGGGGACTTTAATATGATTAGGTCATTGGCAGAAGAAAAAAAAGGTGGAACCAGATCACTAAGCAGAGACTCCATTGCATTTCAGAAGTTTATAGACAATATGAGGCTAGTAGACACAGAGACAAGTAATGGCATCTTTACCTAGAATAAAAAAAGGGGAGGAGGCTCAGGTGGCCTCAAAACTAGACAGATTTATTATCTCGGAAGACCTTATCCTAACAGGCTTCGTCCTAGCAATGATACTCCCTTTTGGTGAATTAGATCATTGGCCTATTCAACTTGAACCATCCTTTATAGGAACTCCAAGAAATAGACCTTTCAGGTTTGAAAACATTTGGCTCACCCATCCAGACTTTATCAGCAATATTGAAAAATGTGGATATAGAATTTACATGTTCAGGGCACTAAAATGTTCCTCCTGCAAAAAGATTGAAACATATCAAAATTAGGCTTAAAGATTGGAATAAGAATGAGTTTGGCAACATTTTTGAAGCAAAAAAAGTGGCAGAACGAAAGCTACAAGAAATTAATTATATCCTCATTACAGATGGCTTCAACAATGAAATAAAGGAACAAGCTGAATACCATCAAAAGGAATGGGTTGAATTATGCAAACAAGAGGAGATATTCTGGAAACAAAAATCAAGGGTACAATGGTTAAAAGAAGGAGAAAGGAACACAAGGTTTTTTCACAAATCTACCATGGAGCATAGGTCTCATAACAGGATCTCAAAAATCAGAGATTCTCACGGGAATCAACTCGATACCCACAAAGAAATAGAAGTTGAGTTGGTTAAACATTTTCAAGGAATAGGAGAGGAACCTCTCTTAGACATATCGCAATTCATCAGTGACATTACAAGGCACATTCCTAAGCTTGTAACAAGAGAAGACAATTTCAATCTAAATAGGCGAGTGAATGAAGAGGAGGTCAGCGAAGTCATCAAATAAATGCAAAATGGGAAGGCACTAGGTCCGGATGGTTTTAATGTTTACTTCATTAAAGCATGTTGGAAAATAATCAAATAGGATATCCTCGATGTGGTGGAGGACTCGAGGAAACGTAGAAATGTTTTGAAGGTGCTCAATACCTCTTTCAGATCCTTAATTCCAAAATAGGAGAATGCTATGACACCAGACATATTCATACCAATAGCATTATGCAATGTGGTGTATAAAATAATTTCCAAAATTATTGCCAACAGCCTTAAACCCCTTCTCCCAACCCTCGTATCTAAGGAACAAACTGGGTTTGTGGAAGGTAGACAAATTCCAAACAATATCATTCAAGCACACGAGGTGGTTCACTCACTTATAAGTAATAGGCAGGCGGGAATGATTATGCAACTTGACCTAGAAAAGGCTTATGATAAGATAAGTTGGGCTTACATAAGGAGAGTTCTTATAGCATATGGATTTGACCATAACTAGGTAAGATGGGTGATGGCCCTTGTAACTACCTCTAGCTTTTCAATACTAGTAAATGGTTCACCATCCAAGCCCTTTAATCCAATGAGAGGTCTCAGACAAGGAGATCCTCCCTCACCCTTTCTCTTTATTATCATGATGGAAGGGCTAGGCAAAGCTATCAAGTCTGCCAAAGCAGAAGGTAAAATCCAGGGTCTCAAACTCACCATGAACGAAGAGGCTTTGACCCATCAACAATTTGTGGATGATATAATGATACATGGAACACCTACGGTTAGGGAAGCTCTAGCCTACAAACAAATCCTGAAAGACTTTGCAATGGGATCACGCACAGAGGTAAGCCTTACCAAAACTAATATTTTCTTTTTCAATACTGATATTGCTATTCAGAGAAATATATCCAGAATTCTAGGCTTTCAAAGAGATGTGCTACCCTCCATATACCTGGGAGTATCGATAACTCACAAACCTCCAAGAAAGATGGTTTGGGAGCCTGTGATTAATAAGCTATAGGACAAAATTCGAAAATGGTCAGGTAGGTCTTTCAACCTAGCAGGACGACTTGTACTCACAAAAGCTATCTTACAATGGTCCCCATCTTTATGTTATCAATCCTTCCAACTCCTAAAGGAGTAATGCAACTATGTATAAATATCCAAAGAGATTTTCTTTGGGACAAAGGGGAAGAGAAAAAAAAATGGGCCTTGGTAGCCTGGGATAAGTTTTGTAAACCTAAGTCACATGGACGTTTGGGACTCGATGATCCTAAAGTGCTAAACAAAGTTTTGGGGGAAAAATTTGGTGGAGATGGCTAAAATATTCAACTTCCCCTTAGGCCCAAATTTGGAAACAAAAATATGAAAACAATTGGTAAGACAGGGATAACATTAGAATGTCGGGGATCATCAATGGCTCCCACATTTGGAACAAAGCTTGGGAGAATAGAGACATTGTTCAGAAACACAGTTTCTCGGAAATTAGAGATGGAAATCTTGCATGGTTTTGGAAGGATAAGTGGCAACAGGAACCCAAATTGTTAAGACAAGAATTTTCAAATCTCAAGAATGATACTGATAACAATAGGTTACTCAGAGTAAATGAATTATGGGATCGGGAAAAAAGTGAGGGAAAATGGAGGATATGGAAGAATTTGGAATACAGTGATGACTCCCCCTTAAAGGCACAGGCAGAAGCTCGAACAACTATCCTGGAATAGAGAAAGATACTGACATCAGCAGATTCAGACCAACTGAGATGGGGCAATAAAAATGAAGGCAACTTTAACCTAAAAGAGGCCAAGAGCATAGCCATGGGGCTTGACTTTCCAAACCTTGATGGGGTATGGAAGGACCTATGGCAAAATCAAAGCTAGAAGAAGATCAAATTGTTCATGTGGTTAGTTCAGCACAAAAAAAATTCTAACCTAGGAAAACCTGAGGAAAAGAGGGGTAGCTGGTCCATCTAAATGTCAGGTTTGTGAAGCTCAAGAAGAAACTATGAATCACCTTCTAAACCTCTGTCCTTTCACATTAACATTGTGGAATTGGATTGCCTCAATATTCAGACAAATAGACAAAGACATGGGGAGTATTACCAGCACCTTAAAGAAGTGGAGGAAAAATTTCTCTGATAATGAAATTGTCAACAAAGCTTGGGCTTTAGCTCCAAGCTTTCTAATCTGGGATGTCTAGAAAGAACGCAACAACAGAATATTCAAAAACAGGAAAGGTACTTCCCAGGGCATCATGGAACAGATTTTAAGACAACTCAATGAGATGGTAGGAACTCTCATTAAAAACCCCCCTGAAAACCAACTAAAAGATACTGATGTGTAGATACTAATGCAGTTGGGTATGCAGGGGCTCACCCCAAAAGGCAAAAACAACAATGCAGATCATGCAACTACTGATAAGGATTTCTGCAACACCCCCCCCCCCCTCAAGGTTTTCTGAAATGTAATATTGATGGGGCCTCAAAAGGAAACCCAGGCATGGCTGGTTATGGAGGACCGATAAGGGGTGAAAGGGGCTGTGTAGAAATCATCTTTCATAGTAATTTGGGGAAAGCCACAAACAATATGGCAGAGCTCATGGCTATGGAGCAATGCTTAGAAATCCTAAGGGACTCAAACCTTCATAACATTATAATTGAAGCCAATTCCGAATTGATTATCAATTCGATCAAGAAAATTTGCTATGGCTCAGCACCGAAAAAAGTTTCGAGACGTTGGAGGCTTCTGCAAGTCTATAAAAGGATTCAATCCCACTTGCAGAACATGAGAACCTTAAGTTTCACTCATGTGCGCTGAACAACCAACAAATTAGTACACACTTTAGCTAATGAAGAAGTACTCTATGCTAAAAGCAACAATAAATATAAATGGAGAGAGATCCCCCAGGGCAGATTGAGGGAAGAGTGTCTTAGACAGGCGAATGTGGACCGGGAGCTTTATTAGAGCAGGGGATACTAGAAGGTTGTATTCTGCTAGATATAGTTGAATGTTAGTCGACATGAAATAGCAATCCAGGGATATGAAAGAAAAGAATGGAAGATCCTTAGGTGGGAATAGATGCCCAAAATCCTACAATCCCAAGGTTCTCGGGCGGGTGTCAACTAAAAACACAAGTATTTACATGAATCGAATTAGGTTTCAGAAAGCCCTGTAATTGGCTATGTAGGGAGATTGGTTAAAGTATGAGCAGGTAGGAGAAATAACATCAGTCGTATCAAATCTGTGTTGCAAATAGCAAGAGGGTTAGCTAGTCAATCAGACCTGAAATTGACTTTAACATTAGCTTTATCAGGCTTTGGGTCCAAAAGAAGGGTTAAACAGCGAGCAAGTTACGCAGGCGGTCGGTAATCGCATGCATCTGGTGGATTTCGGGAAGATTACATGCGCGAGGGTTATCAGCCAAATTGGACCCGAAATTTTTATAGAGAGGTCTCTATTGGCTCATCGGGTCGGATTCAAGAATTAAGGGGAGTGCTTGTTAACAAACCGATATTGATAGTGACCGTTAGATCTCTGAGGTTAGATCGAACGGTCAGGGATGTCGATTATATTTTGTGGTCGCGTCATCATAGTTTTGCGGGCCCTAGGCATGGTGAGTGGGCCTTAGGCTCGGAATACTAGGCTGTAGCTGGCCGACTTCTCTTATGTACACTTCGTAATATGGATGTAATATTAATTTGAAGAAAAGGTCTGACGCTTATTTCAGAATATATATATATATTATATATAATATTTATTAATGTTTAGTTATAGAAATCAAAATTAGCCATATTATTTATGAATTTATAATAACATATTTATAAATAAAAACATAAGCGGTAAAAAAAGGAACGAAGGAAGGACGAGGTAATAATGGGGAAAATCACGACCAAATAGCTAGAATCCAACTCTTACTCAGTTTCCACCCATCATCCCTATTGAAATTGAATGTATGCTTCTCAATCTCAATCGCCTCTCTTAGTTTCCTATGGTGGAAGTGATCTACCCTGGCAATTACCTTTGCATCCTCAATGCAACAATGGTGCTTATATTTTTATGCATGCTCCGCAAGAGCTAATGAGCACAATCGGTTATGCTCACACTCATCAGTTCTTGCAGAGCATGCAGAGAAATATAAGCACCGTGTTTGTATTGAGGATGCGAAGGTAATTGCTAGGGTTAATCACTTCCACCATAGGAAACTAAGAGCGGCTACTGGGATTGAGTAGCATACAATCAATCTCAATAGGGATGATGGGTGGAAACTAAGTAAGAACTAGATTCCGACTATTTAGTCCCGATTTTCCCCATTATTACCCCCCTCCTTCATTTTTTTGGACCCCTTATGTTTTTATTTATAAATATGTTATTATAAATTCATAAATAATATATAAATAATAGACTATTATTATTAATGAATAATTTCATATATGTGCAAACAATTACTACAGGAAAATACCCATCTGCTCTCAATTTCCTCTACCAAAGTTAAATGTCCAAGTTATAGCTATGATGCAAGTCCCCTCCTAGGAGGAGGGAGAGTGATATGTTTAAAAGTATTGTTTGTATGAAAATTTTGGTTCTCTTACTTTTAGGGGATATATATATATATATATATATATATATATATATGTAGTGTTTTTTTTGTTAATAATGTTATGGCAATTCTCCTATCAACATAAATGGTGGGTGGGAAGCCCATTTTTTGTATTTCTAATGTATTTTTTTTGTATTTCTAATGTAATGTTGTGCTCAGGACATGAGCTTTATTAATATAAAATTTCTATATACTCTTAAAAAAACATATTTTTTACATTTTTCTATAATATGTTCATCAAAATAAGTTTTATATATTTGATTTTTGAATTGGTTTTAGGATAAAATGTCTCTTTATTAAAAAAATATGGATTAATAACTAAAATGTTACATAACAATAATAATATGAAGTTGATTTTACAAAAAAATATTATATAATTTATTTGGGAACTATGAGGATTAGCTTAGTTGATGGAATCCCTATGGTTAAAAACACCTTTTAGAGGTCATTGGTTTGAATTATTTTTGGCCTTAGAGGATAACTCTTTAGGACAGGGAGGTTACATCTAAAGATTACCGAATGCCATTTGAGTATGAGTAACCTTGACCAAGAGTAAGATATTCCATTACTCTCAAGATCTTATAACAAACATAGCTCAAAATCGTAAATTTAAAATATCACTTACACAAATTAAATTTAAATACAAAAATTATAATCATTCTTTCTAACCACTCAAAATAAACCTAATAAACCCAATGAATTTGATAATATTAAAATATTTATTAATTAAAGTATAGTTAATAAATATAAATATAATATTATTATATAATATTTCTGCATTTTACATGTCTCCCTAAGTAATAGCTAATGGCCTATTTCTTACGATAAAGGAAACGAGAGTTGGTGTAATAAAAATAAAAAATGTAAAATACTTGTTTTAATTTACAATCTTACAAGCTTTCACAAGGCTCAAACTTGGGTATTTGTCATTTAATTTTAATATATTTTAAAAGTTTTTTGTTTTTTTTTTTAATACATGTAAATGAGTATTTATTCATTTTCTTGAGCTATTAAGGACGGATTATAACTAATTAAATGTTGTTAGGTACATATATAGTAAATGATCATAACTAATTAAATGTTGTTCGGTACATATATAGTAAATGTTGTTAGGTACATATATAGTAAAAGGTAAAATATAATTTTACTGTAATTATTTTACAACCTAGTTATTTATAGATGAGCATTTACTCATTTGTTAAAGTCATTGAGGCATTGAGAACTTAATAAGGAAACTGAAGGAAATTACTTTACATCTTAATTATACAATAGTGATGTGTCAAACAATAATAGGAGTAGTTCAAGGTATTAGCACAAAATCTTATAATGTATAAGACTTCGAAACGTGAGAGAAATATCAACTATAACTTTTAATGTATTAATTATTAATATGCAAGAGAGTTAAGAAGATTATTTACACATATTACAAATTAGGTTAATCCCTAGAAGATTAGCTAGGGAAATTAGTTTTTTCTATTTAATCTAATGGAAAGAAAATACGAAAATATCTTGAGAAGAAAGATAAAGGGTGTGGATTTTGGATCTAAAGAATTATATTGTAACCACTCTATGATAATCCAAATTGACTACTAAGCACTTCCACTTATCATTGAAAGTTATTTTTTTTATATAAATATATGAAGGATATTAGATTGTTGAGATTTAGGAGATAAGGAAGTAGAGACTTAAAGGAACATGGAAGGGGAAGTACCAGTAAAGAAAAGAAAGGAAAAGAAAGGAAAAGAAAACCATAGTAAAATAAGGCAAAGTGAGGAAAAATGATGTGAAAAAGATGAAGGGAAATAGAGAGAAATAGATTAATAAAGTAAAATTTATGTTTTCAAGTTACTTGAGATCTCTACTTACCCTTGTTATGATGAAAATGAAAAATAGAGAAGGAAGGAATGTAGGTATGTGTTGTGGTCACCAACAACCCCCCTCTTTGTTTGGTATTAGCAATAACATCAAGCAAAGGGGGACCCTTAACAAAAAATCCCAAAAACATTTTTTATCAAAATTTTTGTATTTAACTCCCTAAAAGCTATATCGCATGGCAAAGAGAGAGTGAAGCGTTTTCCTATGCGCATAAATAAACTGCAAAGAAGCGATGCGAAATTCATCACATCGCATATTTTGAAAGCGCCCTTAAAAGGAAACCTAAGGAATCACCGACGACCTGTTGGAAATAATACTGAGAGGGGGGGTGAATCAGTATTATCTAGCAATTTAATAAATCTTCCTTATTTGATCTTTGAATTATTTTTGCATGTCAGTACCATAAAATAATGAGCATGAACAAAGACAACAGATAGTCACACCAAAGAACACAAGATGTAAGGTGGAAACCCAATGTGGGTGAAAACCACCTGCTGCAATATGTCTCTATCTTCTTTCAAATTAGAAACTCCTTTTACAAAGATTTTGTACTGGTGCAGTCCTTTACCAGTACGTAGGCTGCAACCTGTAGAGAGCTACAACTCTCTCTTGTTTTCCAGTCTTCTCCTGGAAGGGAGCTACAACCCCCTACTTCTTTTCATAAAGCATCAAATGATCATCAAGTACATAACAGTTACAGTCCACTACAGTTATCAGATCAGTAATAACAGAACTAACCCAGAACACCTTATCAACAGAGAAATTCAATCAACAGAACATCTTAAGACAGAGATGCAGTTTTCCCTTCTATGGCCTGCGACCAGACGCAGTTAACCTTCTGCTCCCCTGCATCCACACGCAGAGATCCTTCTGCTGCGCTGCGTGCCCACGTACTGTTCCTTCAACTGCTCTGCATCCTGTTGCAGCAGGGACGCACCCCAAAACACTATCGCGCCGCGTCTTTTTGCTACAGGGACACACCCAGAAATGCTATCGTGCCGCGTCTTTTTGCTCAGAGACGCACCTGATCCTTATTATGCTCTGCGTCCCCACGCAGTGCGCCTGTTACTGTACTGCGTTCCGGACGCACCTGAATCTTGCTCTTCCCTGCGTCCCCACGCAGGTCTCTTCCTTCTGCACTGCGTCCCGGCGCACCTGCCTTTCACTGTACCTGCGTACCTTCGGGTATGAATGATTTCAAGACTTTAAGCGTAACCCAAACAGTCAGATCTACAGATCTGATCATGCGCCAAAGAGATCTCAGTCTTTCAGAAGATTCGCCTTTTTAGATCTAGACCAGATCTAGCCTCATAAGATATTCAACCAAAGACATACTCAAACCAAATGATCTCCTTTGCTTTATATAGGCAAGCTCCTCCTCAAATCATGGAACAATACCACGAGCCGACACCATAATAACACAATACCGTCGGCTAGATACCAAGAGTAAAACACAAGAAACCCCCACGTGAGCTTTTCTCTGCCTTGAAATGTGTGCACTGGGTGGACGCACCTCTTGAATAGCTGGCCTGTGACTCTGGACGCGGTCCCTGCAAGATGTACCTATGGGTACGCACCTTCTGAACTGATTTCCTGCGTCCTTCTTATTTTTCAATAAATTGAGAGCCTTGTCATGGGAGTTGCCATCTAGTACAACATCTGTAACATATAGCCATACCAGAGAACATAATGCCAACAATCTCCCCCTTTGAACTTGATGGCAACCTTCAGCTTCATTCTCCCCCTTTGACATCAAGGGCAAAGGGGTATGCTCCCCCTAAGATCATGCTCCCCCTGAAAAAGAACCAGATCTGTAGCAAAGAACCATAATCCACCATGAAAGAGATAGAGACATATTGCAGCTATTTCCAAGATCTCCTTCTGACCATCCTCCATAATGCCAACAATGCATTATATGCTCCCCTTGAACCTGTACCATCAATCAGAAAGGTTCAACAATAAGATGATGCATCAACAACCCCCAGCTTTTGCCTGAGGTATTCAAAAGTGTCCCTGGGCAATGGTTTGGTGAGAATATCAGCAACTTGTTCCTTAGAAGGAACATACTCCAACTTGACCTTCTGTTCAAGTACTTGTTCCCGGAGAAAATGGTACTTGATTGGTATGTGCTTGGTTTTTGAGTGCATAACCGGATTCTTTGAGATGCTGATTGCACTTGTGTTATCACATAAGATGGGGATAGGTGGTGTACAAGTGATTTGAAAATCCTGCAAAGTCTGCATCATCCAAAGGAGTTGAGTGAAACAAGATGCAGCAGCAACATATTCCGCTTCAGCTGTAGACAAGGCAATCAAACTCTGTTTCTTGCTGAACCAAGATACCAGTCTGGAACCCATAAAGAATGCACCACCACTTGTGCTTTTCCTGTCATCCACGCTTCCAGCCCAATCTGCATCTGTATAAGCATGAAGTGTAAGATCTGTATCTCTAGGATACCATAAGCCATAATTTTGAGTCCCTTGAAGATATTTGAAAATTCTCTTCACTGCCTGAAGATGAGTCTCCTTCGGATTTTCCTGAAATCTTCCAACTATTCCAACTGCATGCATGATGTCCGGTCGGGTACCTGTCAAATAAAGTAAACTTCCAATCATAGATCTGTAGGTTGGTTGATGTACTGCTGCAGATTCATCATTTGCACTGAGGTTACATCCTGTGACCATGGGTGTACATACTGGTTTTGCATCTTCCATACCATATTTCTTCAAAATCTGTTTGAGATACTTGGTTTGAGATAAAAAGATTCCTCCTTCTTTTTGTTGGATTTGCAAACCAAGGAAATATGTCATTTCTCCTAGCAAAGACATTTCAAATTCTCTTTGCATGACCGAGGCAAAGCTTTGACTCATCGCTTCTTCATTGCTCCCAAAAATAATGTCATCTACATACACAACAAGTATTAGCAATTTGTCATTTTCAACTTTTATATAAAGATTGCTATCTGTTGATCCTTTTGAAAAACCTTGTTGATGAAGATATTTGTCCAAACGGTAGTACCAAGCCCTTGGAGCTTGTTTGAGACCATAGAGAGCCTTTTTCAATCTGCATACAAGATTTGGATCATTTCCAAGAATGAACCCATCTGGCTGTTCAATGTACACTTCTTCTTCCAAGTCTCCATTCAGAAAGGCTGATTTCACGTCCATTTGAAATACTTTGAATTTTTGAAAACTTGAGAGAGCAAGGAACATTCGGATGGCCTCAAGTCTTTCAACTGGAGCAAAGGTTTCTTCAAGGTCTATTCCTTCTTGCTGCGCATACCCTTTACAAACAAGTCTGGCTTTGTTTCTAATTACTTCTCCATTTTCATTCAATTTGTTTTTGAAGACCCATTTTGTCCCGATAACATTCTTATCTTTTGGTCTAGGAACCAGCTCCCAAATGTTGTTCTTTTCGATTTGCTCAAGTTCTTCATCCATTGCTTTCACCCAACATTCATCTTTGCATGCTTCTTTCACATTTTGTGGTTCCGTTGAGGAGAGTAATGCCAAATAGCTTGAAGCTTCTGCAACTGTTCTTCTAGTTTGTACACCTGCTTCTTTTTGTCCCATAATCTGAGATTCTTGATGGTTCTTCTGAACATATCTGGATGGAGTCTTTTCTTCTATTCTTGTTTGCTCCTCTGGTTCTTCTTGAGGTTCTTCTTGAGATTCTTCTTCTTCATCATTCTGTATTTGAGGGTAGCCTTCATCTTCTTCGATGTCTTCACGATGTACTTGCCTAGGAATGTATCCCTTCTCATCAACCACTACATCAATGCTGTCAACAATTCTGCCAAGTCTTTTATTGTAACATTTGTATGCTTTGCTATATGGAGAATAACCAAGAAGAATGCCTTCATCTGCTCTAGGTTCAAGTTTGCCAAGCTGCTCATCAGTATTCTTGATATAGCATTTGCTCCCAAAGATTTTGAAGTGCTTTACCGAAGGAGTCCTACCATTCCAAAGCTCATGAGGAGTTTGAGTGCTGTTCACCCGGACATTCGTTTTGTTGAGAATAACAACCGCAGCATGTGCAGCTTCACCCCAGAAAGTAGCGGGAGTTCCTGACTCATCAAGCATAGCACGAGCCATTTGTTGGATTGTTCTGTTCATTCTTTCCACAACTCCATTTTGCTGAGGAGTTCTAGATGTAGAGAATTATCTCCTTATCCCATGTTCATCACAAAAATCGAAAAATTCATTTGAAGTAAATTCCCCACCTCTGTCGGATCTGAGGCACTTAATTTTGTGACCTAATTCATTTTCAACCAAGGCTTTGAAGGATTTGAATTTTTCGAATGCTTCATCTTTGTGCTTCATAAGTCCTAGCCAGACAAACCTGGAGAAATCGTCAATAAATAATATCAAGTATTCTTCTCCTCTAGGTGTCCTTTTCCTGAATGGACCGCATGTATCTGTATGTACTAGCTCGAGAGGCATGCTAGCTGATCCTTCCTTCTCTGGAAAGTTAGTTCTGGTTTGTTTTCCAAACTGACATGATTTGCATATGGTGTTGTCAGGAATTTTGATATCTGGAAGATCGCGAACTGCCTGATATTTGCATGCTTTCCTTATTTGTGAAAAGCTTAGATGCCCCAACCTCCGATGCCATAACCAGTGCTCATCATCCTTGCTCAGATAGCATTGTTGTTGTCCTTCTTCAAATATGTACAGATTATTTGGAGTTCTTTTTCCTTTGATCACTGTTTTACCTGTATCAAGATCACGAACAAGACATCCATTTGATCTGAATATAACCTTGGTTCTTTGATCATACATCTGGCTGACACTTAGAAGATTATGCTTTAATCCATCAACATACAAAACATTTCCAGCCTTGACCTTTTCTTTTAACTGAGCAATGCCCTTTCCTTTTATAGTTGCAGGAGTATCATTTCCAAAAGAGACTTTCTTTCCCTTTTCTAGAGCAGAATAAGATTCAAGTTTTTCTTTATCACCTGTCATATGCTTCGAACATCCACTGTCAATGTACCATAGATTTTCCTGTCCCTCTGCATAAAAAGCTATCCCGCATCTTTCTGTTTGAGGTTCCTTTATTCTCCATGTTTTGGTGCTTGAGGCTTGTTCCTTTTTCTGCTGAAAACTGCTCCTGCATTCAGAGTCTTCATGACCAAAATTATTGCAAATAGAACATTCAACTTCATTTTCAAGAACCGAAAAGTTGTTATAGGTCCTTTTTGTAATCCCTGTCATACTTCTTTGTTTTTGAGCTTCCCTAGTCATGATTGTTTTATATGCAACACATTGAGCTGCTTTGTGACCAAAGTTATGGCAAGAAAAGCATTGTCCACTAAAGAAACTTCTGCGGTTATTGAATCTACCAGCCAACTGATTGTAATTTCTATTTTCATCTATTCTTGAACCAAATTGAGAAGATTTTACTTGTGGCTGGTTGTAGCTTTTGTTCACCCTTAAGATGGATTGCCCTTGATGGTTTCTGTTTGTAATTCTTCCCTGCTTTACCTGATGATCTTCATTGTTCTTTTGCCCATTTCTTCTTGCCGCATCAAGATAACTCTTTGAGGTGGATGCTTGAGAGGTTTCTCCATTATAGCCCAGACCTGTCTTGTTTAGAGGAGACCGCTGCACATTGATAATCTCATCCAAAGTTTCAGATCCTTTGACAAACTTAAGATTAATAGCTTTTGTTTTCTCAATCTCTTTTCTAAGACCAACAATTTCACCTTCTAGTTTTTCAAGATGTTTTTCTTTTTCATCAATTTGAAATTGCAGAGTATCAATGATCACATTCTTTTCTTCTATACATCTCTTGAGTCTAGTAATTTCCTCATAAAGTTTATCCACATCTATAGCATCCATATAATCATCATCTTCAAATGCCATTAACAACTTATATTCATTATCTCGTTCATCTTCATCACTGTTTGATAGACCATCACTATCTTCATGGGTGTAGTAGCTTTTCTTATTTGCACTTTGTTTCTTGTTCCATCTAGCAGGTTCCTTTCCTTTATCCTTATAAGGACATTTTGCAGCATAATGACCTACTCTTCCACAAGCAAAGCATTTAAAAGGTAACTTACCTCTAAATCTTCCAGAACCCCTTTGAAGATTTCTGACAAAATTTGATTCTTCTTCTTCTGGGATGTGGCTTGCTTCATAATAATCTTCTTTACCTGATGCCTTGAAAGCAGCTTCTCTTCTGTCTGATGGACCTCCCTTTCTCATTTCATAAGCCGTTAGAATTCCATGTAGCTGAGACATAGTGAGAATTCACAGATTTTCCTTTTCTTCTATTGCAGATACTTTAGATTCAAACTTGGGGGACAAAGACCTTAGAACCTTTTCAACCACTATAGCCTCTTTTATTTCTTCACCCAAATTTTTCATACAATTAACAATCTCATCTACCCGAAGAAAATAATTAGCCACACTTTCATCATTATACATCTTGGGAGTTTCATACTGAATTCTGAGAGTTTGAAGTTTAGCACGCTTTGCCTGTTCATCTCCTTCATAGCTTGTGACAATTTTGTCCCATATCTCTTTTGCGGATTTGTAGTGCATTACCTTCATGAATTCCGTTTGGGATATACATCCTAACAGAGTACTGACTGCTTTTGCATTTGTTTCATACTTCTTTTTCTCAGCTAGATTTGTAGGAGTAGCTGAAGGAAAAGCGTAGCCTGTTTCAACAATGTCCCAAACTTCTGTACCAAGAGATTGAAGATATGCAGTAACTCTTACCTTCCAATAATTGAAGTTTGTCCCATCAAAAACCGGTGGCCTGATTGATGCTTCTCTCTCGTAGTTGCTCATGATGAACGATCTACCTTCAAGCGATCAAGCTTCTCTGAAGGACCTGCTCTGATACCAATTGTTGGAAATAATACTGAGAGGGGGGTGAATCAGTATTATCTAGCAATGTAATAAATCTTCCTTATTTGATCTTTGAATTATTTTTGCATGTCAGTACCATAAAATAATGAGCATGAACAAAGACAACAGATAGTCACACCAAAGAACACAAGATGTAAGGTGGAAACCCAATGTGGGTGAAAACCACCTGCTGCAATATGTCTCTATCTTCTTTCAAATTAGAAACTCCTTTTACAAAGATTTTGTACTGGTGCAGTCCTTTACCAGTACGCAGGCTGCAACTTGCAGAGAGCTACAACTCTCTCTTGTTTTCCAGTCTTCTCCTGGAAGGGAGCTACAACCCCCTACTTCTTTTCATAAAGCATCAAATGATCATCAAGTACATAACAGTTACAATCCACTACAGTTATCAGATCAGTAATAACAGAACTAACCCAGAACACCTTATCAACAGAGAAATTCAATCAACAGAACATCTTAAGACAGAGACGCAGTTTTCCCTTCTGTGGCCTGTGACCAGACGCAGTTAACCTTCTGCTCCCCTGCATCCACACGCAGAGATCCTTCTGCTACGCTGCGTGCCCATGCACTGTTCCTTCAACTGCTCTGCGTCCTGTTGCAGCAGGGACGCACCCCAAAATAATATCGCGCCACGTCTTTTTGCTACAGGGACACACCCAGAAATGCTATCGCGCCGCCTCTTTTTGCTCAGAAACGTACCTGATCCTTATTATGCTCTACGTCCCCACGCAGTGCGCCTGTTACTGTACTGCATTCCGGACGCACCTGAATCTTGCTCTTCCTTGCGTCCCCACGCAGGTCTCTTCCTTCTGCACTGCGTCCCGGCGCACCTGCCTTTCACTGTACCTGCGTACCTTCGGGTATGAATGATTTCAAGACTTTAAGCGTAACCCAAACAGTCAGTTCTATAGATCTGATCATGCGCCAAAGAGATCTCAGCCTTTCAGAAGATTCACCTTTTTAGATCTAGACCAGATCTAGCCTCATAAGATATTCAACCAAAGACATACTCAAACCAAATGATCTCCTTTGCTTTATATGGGCAAGCTCCTCCTCAAACCATGGAACAATACCACGAGCCGACACCATAATAACACAATACCGTCGGCTAGATACCAAGAGTAAAACACAAGAAACCCCCACGTGAGCTTTTCTCTGCCTTGAAATGTGTGCACTGGGTGGACGCACCTCCTGAATGGCTGGCCTGCGACTCTGGACGCGGTCCCTGCAAGATGTACCTGCGGGTACGCACCTTCTGAACTGATTTCCTGCGTCCTTCTTATTTTTCAATAAATTGAGAGCCTTGTCATGGGAGTTTCCATCAAGTACAACATCTATAACATATAGCCATACCAGAGAACATAATGCCAACACGGCCGATATGCGACGTCGCATATCGCAATGTCGCATAAACAGCGCACAGGAATGAAGTGAAAAATGCGATCTTGCGATTTGCGATCTGCGATCTGCGATGAATGAGACTATTAATTGCTGCGATGTGAATCACAGAAACCACTCATCACAAAGTTTCTTCAGCATGATCTGTAAACCCAAAATTGAGCGCGCACCTTAAGGGAAATTAATGATTGCACGCCTGAGTATCCAAAGATGATCGTGTTGCGTTTTTCGAAGAGTCAAGTCATTATGAGTGTCATGATTATGCATTCATTAGAACTTAAAGCTTTCATGTCAATCTTTTCGTCATTTCTCTTTTCCTTTGCGTAAACTGTAAGGCAGCAACTAATATAAATCTATATGCAGGAAACATCTAAGGAAAAGGGGAAAGTGCTAATACTAGAAGAACAGAGAGGAGATGCCTTCGCAAATGGATGCCGCATGCAGCAGGGCCGCGGATTCCGGAGTATCACTTAACAGACACTGATGAAAATAGACTATCCAAGATTCAGAGTCAAAGGCGCACAAAAGCAGCATGTTTGCAAAAGATCCTGAAGCTCAGACTGGGTAAAGCAAAAAGAAAAACGCTAAAGAGGGAGGACTCTCCAGAAAAGCCTGGAACAAAGAACGGAAGCAATTTTCAATACGGAAGATTGTTCAGGCAACGAAATCCCTAACTCATTGAGTCATTCGCACGGCCGGAAACCGAAATAGCAACAGCACAATCAGTTTGAAAGAAATCTGGGTTATACTAAGTCTACACACAGCAAATACACCCAGCCAGAGGAAGATTTTCAAAAATATCTTCTATTTTGTCGGAAAGAGGTGCCAGCTTTTGTTATTTCTACTTTTATCGCTCGAGCAAAAGAAAAAGACAACCAGCCGACTCTTTCCAGGCGAACCTTGTATTGCTTACAGCACTAAGGCGCGGATACAGAAACGGTTAGAAATTAGATTCAATTTTTAGAAATAAATTCGTTTTAGTAAAAGGGCGGTCATTCGAAGCCGTTTCCTAAATTTGTGTAATTAAGATTAGTTAGTAGTATTTAACCCTTCTCATGGCATTTGGAGAAGGGTCCGGAAATTTGTCAAAAAACTTGTCCTCAGAACATGCACTTTTTCACCCTCGGAGGGGGTTTTTGATGAATGGATGGATCGAGATTTATTTATGTTTGCATTTTAATGTCTGCTGCTGATGTTGCACTTCTGTACTCTTAGTAGATGTTAGAAGTAAGTAGAGATAAATCGTTATTGCTTGAAGTTTGTGAGTGAAATCAGTCATAAATGGTACTTTTATCTCTTGATTAATTTCTGCTTATATTCTTAGAGTGATATATAGCTGAAGTTGTTTATATGTTAATGTACGAATGTGTGGGTTACCATTTTGCACTTTTGTACGGTGGAGTCATTTGTTTGTGCTTGACATACGAATAACTTATTATGCGATATGTTGTTCACAACTGTTTTGCCTAAATTCTTATGCATAATGGTTTATCTTAATTGATTTATATTCTTATGATAGCTGAATGATCTTTATTACCAGTTATTGTATGAAATCTTTTTGGATCACATGATGAAAGAATTCTATCCCGGGTTAGTATAGATTAGATGTGCTGTTTTTGTTAGATTACAGTAGTATAGAGTCAGTTTAGAGTTTAGAATTAAATTAGCTTAAAATTACCTCTAGATTAGCATCATCAAAATCTACACACAAACACACATCCTTTAGATTGGGAAGCTGGTCCCATTATCCCCAGTCGGACCCACTACACCAAACGGGTAAGGAGCCGCCAACCAGGTTCCGGACCGGGTGGTTATCCCCCTTGTTGTTGACCCGATTTTAGGGCCCTCAACATATTTGGCGCTAGAAGGAGGGCCTGAACCTCCGAATGGCAACTAAGTCAAAATCCAAATACCATTCCGAGAGTAAATCACCCTCATCAACTCCCCCGACTTTTCCAGTACGGTTAAACCCGGAGATAGAAGTCGCTCGAGTATCCACCGCTGCTACCTACCCTAATATATCAGACCAACTCATCATTGAACCCCTATAAATTCAAACTTTGATTCGTAAACTCCAGGGATTCTCTATTTTTTCTCGGAGGTCTGATAAATCTCACAGCAGCGTGACTTCGTAGTACAATCCTGCTCATCCCCTAACCAGATTGAAGAGTGAAAAATTTGGTATTCAACCAAGTGAACTCCCTCTCCCTACTAGGAAGAGAGCAAGGAAAACACCACTAGAGTCTGACAGTGAGACTCTTTCATCTACTTTGTCCATTTCAACCCCCTCACCGCAAAGTCAACCACCCATATCCTCATCCCAAATCACTCATCCATCTTCCACAACCCCTCCTCTTCAATCATCAAAGATCATAATATCTTCATCTTCTCAACATCAGGGACCATCTTCTGCACTTTCATTAACTAGCGGCTCAACGATGGCCCAGTCTCCATGGAACAATCCTGGGGCGGTTTTAATGCCTCCACCCCTGAGCCCAATACCAGCCCATCCTGAGAAATGGCTACCTAAATTCAATCTAGAAACAGGCATGCTAGCTGAAGAGCATATCAATGATTTCATGCTTTCTGTTAATCTCAATGGAGTTACCAACGAGGATGCTGTCGTCCGGCTTTTTCCTTATACAATGCAAGGAACAACCGGGTCATGGTTCTTTTCGTTACCTTCCGGGTCCATCACAAGTTGGGACATTTTTCAAAGTCAATTCCTCACTAAGTTTGGTGATGACAGATCAACAACGACATTGATCAATGACCTATCTAATCTTAAAGCTGAGGCTAGAGAACCCATTAAGGATTTCAATTTACGTTTCAATAAGATCCTCAACAAAATTCCCGCTGCTTCTCAACCCAGCGAGGAAGTAAGATGTGAATGGTATATCACGACCTTACCATCAAACTTGGCTATCTTCGTAGATAGGGCAAACAAGACGACCTTAGTTGAAAACTTGACAGAAGCGCTAGCAGTAGAAAAGCACGTAGTTGCCCTAGAAAAGAGATCTGTAATAGAAGAACGCAAATCTAGGAAAATCTCTTTCAAAGAAGACACCAAGAAGAAGCAAACGAAAGATCCTTTCGATATGGAAGGATTACAAAAAGTGTTAAAGGCCATGTCCAATGAGATGATTGACATAAGAAAACAAGTAGCAGAAACTTCTTCTAAAAATCCCTATAGATCTTTTAAAAGAAATCCTCCCATGGAGGTGAAACCACCCAATGTTGTCTCAAACGTCGAATCTGAAGAAGAAGAAGAAGAAGAGAATACCACTGAAGGGCAGACCGATGATGAAGAAGTTGTGGAACTACAAGGAATGTGGGATTTCATCCTCCCACAAGAAGAAGATCAAGAAGCATTTCCGATTAGCACACGAAGCAAAAATCAACTTGATCCTCCCCAAACTACCCCTAAACAGAAGGGCGCAAGCCCTGCAACAAAAGATAAGGTCGCAACAAAGAAAACAACCGCTAGAGCGACCCAATTTAGCCTAGTCCAATCAGATCAAGCACCTCCATCAAGAACACTGATAGTGTCGGATGAAATGGAGTATAACATTATCGATGACATGAAAAAGACTAGGGCTAATATCACTCTTTACGAATTGAGCAAATTGAAACATCAACAGAAAATAATGATGAAAGAATTACATGCCGTGCCTACTACATATTTACCTACAGCTGTAGCTTCCCACAACATGGGAAGACCTCCAACCAACATGATCAATGAGATTGATCCAAATGATATTGCCTTGATTGGAGGAAGATCAAGATCCCATACTCCTCCTTTTCTTCTCACTTATGAAATTTTCAATAAAAACGTGCACAATTGCTTGGTTGATTCTGGTGCTTCAACGAATATTTTACCCAGATCAGTATGTGCCAAATTGAATGTTCAACCACAAAAACCCGCAGTGCGCATAGTTCAACTTGATCGATCTCAAGTCGAAGTGATTGGTGAACTTAACCAGGTGACCATAAGATTGTCGTCTAACCCGAAAGTATGCCTGGTTATCGACATTCTAGTAGCTAATATCCCTGAATTCTATGGTTTAATTCTTAGCAGGGATTGGTCCGAAAAACTCCACGGATATTTCTCAACCGACTGGTCGCACATGTGGTTACCCTACAACGGTAAACCCAATCAAATAAAGGTTGAACGAGAGTTGCACCAAAAGTACATAGTGACTGAATTGGAAGGAGAGAATGAAGCAATAGCATACAACAGCAATATTATAGGCAATTACTTGGTAGATTCTTTCCTCGGCAATTTCAATGCTCACACCTCACCTTACTTAGAAAATTCAGTTTTGTCCCAAGTTGAAATTTTTTCCCAAACTGATGATTCAAAGTGTTTTAATTTTTTGGATAACTCTGTAAATACATCTTTGTTTTGGAAATTATATTTTGATGGCTCTAAATCTAACGAGGGAGCAGGAGCAGGATGCGTTCTGATTAGCCCAGACGGAAACAAGATCATGCTTACATGCAGACTTGAGTTTGATTGCACAAACAATACAGCGGAGTATGAAGCCTTGGTGCAAGGCCTATACAAAGCCATCGGGTTGAATGTTAAGTATCTTCAAGTCTTTGGAGATTCTGAAATTGTCGTCAAACAGGTACGTAACACCATACATTGCCTGTCAAGTCATTTAAAGCACTATCAATCTTTAGTACAAGATCTGACTTCACATTTCATAGCATTCAATATTTCGTCCATCCTAAGACTCCAAAATGCGAGCGCAGACCTGTTAGCTAACGTAGCCTCTAGACTTATTCCCTCCAAAGATTTTAGTCCTGATAGGTTCTCAATAGAATTAATCTTTAGACCATCCATCCCTGACAACATCACCAACTGGAGAGTATTCAACGACGATCCTGACATTGTAAATTTCCTCACTTCTGAAGGATCCTACTCAAATCAAATAATTGACGAAGACCATCATGATCACCAAATACACCAAAATAGCACTGATAATGTTATACCTAAATCGGTGGTTAAGTTAGAAGATTTATATGATTTAAAATGTCAGTTTAAAAGGTCTGCCAATTCTAAACTCTACAGTTCAACTCTGAATTTTGAATTAGTGAACCTAGGAACCGATCAGAAGCCGTAAAACGTTAATCTGGGCCACGGCCCAGCCCCTGAAGAAAAATCAGCATATATCCGTCTTCTTAGACAATACAAAAACGTTTTTGCATGGAATTACGATGAACTGAAGACATACAACACTTCTATCATTCAACACACTATCCCTATGATTGACAATGAAAAACCTATCCAGCAGAAGCTCAGAAAAATCCACCCCAACTTAGAAAATCAGATAAAGACTGAGCTAAATAAACTGTTGAGAGCCAGAATAATTTTCCCCGTCAGACATTCCAAATGGGTATCCAATATGGTGCCCGTTAGAAAGAAAAACAGAGATATCAGGATCTGTATTGATTTCCGGAATCTCAACAAAGCCTGTCAGAAAGACAATTTTCCCCTCCCACCTATGGAGCAAATACTACAGGCAGTAGCGGGCTCAGAATTAATGTCTTTCCTGGATGGATTTTCAGGATACAATCAAGTGCTAGTACATCGCGATGATCAGTTGAAAACCACATTCCGAACCAAATGGGGCACATACGCATCTCGGAAGATTCATTTGGTCTGATCAATGCCGGCGCTACCTTTCAGAGAGCCATGGACATCGCGTTTAAAGGTTTAGTCAATAAATTGGTAGTGATTTACCTGGATGATATAACAGTGTACTCCAAAAAGTGAAGCGACCATCTCAAAGACTTGAAACAAATCTTTCAAAGATGTTTAAGGTATGGGATTTCACTTAACCCAAAGAAATCTTTTTTCGCATTAAGTGAAGGGAAATTGCTAGGATTCATAGTGTCGAAATCTGGTATTCACATCGAACCTGACAGAATCAAAGAAATTTCCGAAATATCAATGCCCCATAACAAAAAGGCCATGCAATCTTTCCTTGGACAAATCAATTTTGTAAAAAGGTTTGTCCCGGATTTTTCACGTATTATTTCTCCTTTACAAAATATGATAAAAAAGAATTCAAATTTTAAATGGGGTCAAGATGAGCACGAAGCATTCAACTTGATCAAACAAGCTATCATCAACGCTCCATCTTTAGCTACCCCAAATTTTTCATAATCCTTTATCTTATACACTTTTGCCTCAGAGAAATCTTATGCCGCGATTTTAACTCAAACAAATCAAGAGAAGGCGGAAGCTCCAATCGCATTCTTTAGCTCGAACTTACAAGGTGCTGAGCTCAATTATTCAGACGTGGAGAAACAGGCATATGCCGTTTTCAAAGCGATCAAATATTTTAGACCTTTCTTACTTAAAGCCCATGCCAAAGTCGTAGTACCGTTTCCAGCGGTAAGAAACCTACTGGTACAGAAGGATGTGGGTGAAAAGAGAGCAAATTGGATTACCGCTTTACAAGAATACGATCTTGAGATCAAGCCAGCAAACATCGTAAGAGGTCAAGGCTTCTGCACGATGTTAGCTGGAGCATCGCAAATTCCTGAGAACTCATCTGAAGAGGTACATACATATGAGGTAAGCCTAAACGACGCAGAATCATTATATGCGGACACCATTTATTATCTTAAGAATGGGTATGCTCCATCACACCTGGATCACACCAAGAAAAGAGCTCTGAGATTGAAAGCTAAACAATACCAACTCATAAATGATGTTCTATTTAAAAAGAATTACGATTCTGTACTTCTTAGGTGTCTTGAGAAAACTGAAGCCCAAAATGTTTTGCAGGAACTCCACGATGGACCAGCAGGTGGACACTATGCTGGAGAAGCTACTGCACATAAGATCTTACGTGCAGGATATTATTGGCCCACGCTGTTCAAAGACTCATACAATTACGTAAGGAAATGCCAAATCTGCCAGACTGCTGCAGGGAAACAAAAGAAATCGTCCATGCCACTACAGCCGGTTAACATCGAGCAACTGTTCAGCCAATGGGGCTTGGACATAATAGGTGAGATTGTTCCTCACTCTTCTAAGCATCATAGGTATATCCTCATGGCAACAGATTATTTTACTAAATGGGTAGAAGCAGTTCCTCTCAAGACAGTTAATTCTGAAAACATTATTGAATTCATAGATCAATTTATCATCACTAGGTTTGGATTGCCAATGGCCTTAATGTTTGATAGTGCATCATATTTTTCTGGAAATGCAATGACTGAGTTTGCACTTAAAAGAGGGTTCAAACTGAAGTATTCTGCCAACTACTATCCGCAAGGTAATGGGTTGGCTGAATCAACAAACAAAAACCGAATCAGGATTATTAAAAGAACAGTCAACCAAAACCAAAAGAATTGGCACAAAGCGCTGGTAAATGCTTTATGGGCAGATAGAATTACGAAGAAAGCTTCAATCGGCACTTCTCCCTTTAATTTAGTTTATGGGAAAGAAGTGGTTCTTCCAACTCACTTAGTCATTCCCTCTTTGTCTTTAGTACAACACATCGATGAAGTATCTACTTCCTCCTTACAATTGAGACAAATGGAGATAATCAAACTAGAAGAACGACGAGAACAAGCTAAGAAAACCCATGCTCACCACCAAGCGCTAATAAAATCCTCTTTTGACTCAAGCATAATGACCAGAAAAAGCTTTCAGATGGGATATTTAGTTTTGAAATGGCATAAGGCTCATGAAGAAAAGGGCAAGCATACGAAATTTCAGAAACTGTGGCTTGGTCCTTTTCAGATTGTAGAAGTCATAGGCCCATCGACATTTGTGTTGCAGGATTTGGCAGGTAGAAGAGATTCTTTGCCTGTGAATGGACAGATTCTTAAAATGTATTTTCCATAGAAGATCATTCTTCTATTTTTGTAGGATAGTTTTAGTTTTTTTTATTATTTTGTTTTTCTCTTTTTTATAAATAAAACCGGTTGTAAATGATCATTGAAAAGGATTCATGAAAGAGCACACCAACTCTCTATCAGATTTTGATTTCACTTGTACAAATAGCAAAACTTTTCGAAAAATCTGACTTTTATTATTGACAAATAGAGTTAACTTTAACCTGAATTTGATATTAGTTTCAACCTCTCAAAAAACTTTGATGAAAGCAACCTTTGGTAAAAAATTGTTTTATGTCAGCACAATGAAAGGTATCATCAATAATAAAATAAATATTCTTTGTAAAGCTGTTGTTTTCAAACTCTATTATTGTCGTCCAGAGCTTTCTTAAGGAAAAACAATGACTTCCTCCCTGCTAAAGGAAACCGCAGCATTCAGAGAAACAATCTGAGAGAACACTATATCTCAAAGAATAAGAGGTCTCATCACGAGCCGGCTTATCATGATCACAGATATTATAACTTGCTGACTTTGCCAATACTGTCTATCAAAACAGGGCAACGACTTAAGATTGTTGCAATCAAAAGACAAGGGGTCTCATCACGAGCCAACTTGTTCAGCAAAAGTGTAAATCAAGTGAATGACTGTGTCATAATTTGGCCACCAAACCAAGACATTGTTCTTTAGAGAATAAAAAAAAGGAAAAAGTGTCAAAAAGGATTTTTCTCTGAAATGTTGTAAATAACCTCAAGCAGGAAAAAGGATCATTGCTAGATAACATGGTAACCCTGTCGAGGCTATGGATGCTTGCGGGCAGCAGAGGCTCTACCTACGACAAATGAGCATATTTTAAAGCCAGTACGCAGAGAAGACCTTATTTTATCTTTAAAAAAGGACCGAGTAATGTCTGGTGTGAATGCAAGAACTAAGCCTAAGGAAGCAGACAATTGGAATAAAAGAAAGGTTGAGACGAAGTATCATTGACAGGATAAGGGGTAATCTACTCTATCTGTCCATAACAAAATTTAGACATATGAAAATTTTTCTGTTTCGGAAGTGGAAATGTCAATAGAAAAGCAGAGATAACTGGTTCTTCACAGTGAATAACCATTGTTGTGGTCACCAACAACCCCCCTCTTTGTTTTGTATTAGCAATAACATCAAGAAAAGGGGGACACTTGAAAAAAAATCCCAAAAAGATTTTTATCAAAATTTTTGTATTTAACTCCCTAAAAGCTATATCGCATCGCAAAGAGAGAGTGAAGCATTTTCCTATGCGCATAAATAAACTGCAAAGAAGCGATGCGAAATTCATCGCATCACATATTTTGAAAGCGCCCTTAAAAGGAAACCTAAGGAATCGCCGACGGCCGTCGCATAAACAGCGCACAACGATGAAATGAAAAATGCGATCTTGCGATTTGCGATCTGCGATCTTACAAACTGCGATCTTGCGATCTGCGACCTGCGATGAATGAGACTATTAATTGCTGCGATGCGAATCGCAGAAACCACTCATCGCAAAGTTTCTTCGGCATGATCTGTAAACCCAAAATTGAGTGCGCACCTTAAGGGAAATTAATGATTGCACGCCTGAGTATCCAAAGATGATCGTGTTGCGTTTTTCGAAGAGTCAAGTCATTATGAGTGTCATGATTATGCATTCATTAGAACTTAAAGCTTTCATGTCAATATTTTCGTCATTTCTCTTTTCCTTTGCGTAAACTATAAGGCATCAACTAATATAAATCTATATGCAGGAAACATCTAAGGAAAAGGGGAAAGCACCAATACTAGAAGAACAGAGAGGAGATGCCTTCGCAAATGGATGCCGCATGCAGCAGGGCCGCGGATTCCAGAGTATCCCTCAACAGACACTGATGAAAATAGACTATCCAAGACTCAGAGTCAAAGGCGCACAAAAGCAGCAAGTTTGCAAAAGATCCTGAAGCTCAGACTGGGTAAAGCAAAAAGAAAAATGCTAAAGAGGGAGGACGCTCCAATAAAGCCTGGAACAAAGAACGGAAGCAATTTTCAATACGGAAGATTGTTCAGGCAACGAAATCCATAACTCATTGAGTCATTCGCATGGCCGGAAACTGAAATAGCAACAGCACAATCAGTTTGAAAAAAATCTGGGTTATACTAAGTATACACACAGCAAATACACCCAGCTAGAGGAAGATTTTCAAAAATATCTTCTAGTTTGTCGGAAAGAGGTGCCAGCTTTTGTTATTTCTACTTTTATCGCTCGAGCAAAAGAAAAAGACAACCAGCCGACTCTTTCCAGGCGAACCTTGCATTGCTTACAACACTAAGGAGCGAATGCAGAAACGATTAGAAATTAGATTCAATTTTTAGAAATAAATTCGTTTTAGTAAAAGGGTGGTCATTTGAAGCCGTTTCCTAAATTTGTGTAATTAAGATTAGTTAGTTAGTAGTATTTAACCCTTCTCATGGCATTTGGAGAAGGGTCCGGAAATTTGTCAAAAAACTTGTCCTTAGAACATGCACTTTTGCACCCTCGGAGGGGGTTTTTGATGAATGGATGGATCGATATTTATTTATGTTTGCATTTTAATGTCTGCTACTGATGTTGCACTTCTGTACTCTTAGTAGATGTTAGAAGTAAGTAGAGATAAATCGTTATTTCTTGAAGTTTGTGAGTGAAATCAGTTATAAATGGTACTTTTATCTCTTGATTAATTTCTGCTTATATTCTTAGAGTGATATACAGCTGAAGTTGTTTATATGTTAATTTACGAATGTGTGGGTTACCATTTGGCACTTTTGTACGGTGGAGTCATTTGTTTGTGCTTGACATATGAATAACTTATTATGCGATATGTTGTTCACAACAGTTTTGCCTAACTTCTTATGCAGAATAGTTTATCTTAATTGATTTATATTCTTATGATAACTGAATGATCTTTATTACCAATTATTGTATGAAATATTTTTAGATCGCATGATGAAAGAATTCTACCCCGGGTTAGTATAGATTATATGTGTTGTTTTTGTTAGATTACAGTAGTATAGAGTCAGTTTAGAGTTTAGAATTAAATTAGCTTAAAATTACCTCTAGATTAGCGTCATCAAAATCTACACACACACACACATCCTTTAGATTGGGAAGCTGGTCCCATTATCCCCAGTCGGACCCGCTACACCAAACGGGCAAGGAGCCGCCAACCAGGTTCCGGACCGGGTGGGTATCCCCCTTGTTGTTGACCCGATTTTAGGGCCCTCAACAGTATGACAAATATAAAGAATGGAGAACGAAGGAATGTAAGTATGGTGAGAAATGAAGAATGGAGAAGGAAGGGATGCAAGTGATAAAGTGGGAGAAAGACATCTATTGTGGATCCATGTATGTTGAGGACTTGTGAATGAAAATGGTGGTGAGAGGTAGAAAGAGAGTTTAAAAATAAAAAAATAAAAAAATAAAGATATAAAATGAGAAGAACATGTAAAAGAGAAAATGGGAAGTCAATATATGGAAAAGGGAGTTTGAAATTGATCTTATTGTGATTATAAATATATTTCTTCAAGAAGTACCATGGTGCAGTCTTCAAATAGAGGAAATTATCCTTGATGGGGGAAAGGAGGTGCTATTGATATGAAAACACCAGTAACAATAAAAGAAACATATATGTGGAATTTATGGAGTAGATTATGGTCTGAGTTCATAGCATGAAGTTTGTGATGTTCGGTTGTATTTAGTATATTTCTCTTATCTTTTCGACATTAATAACTTTAGGTACCCTATTAGACCAATGAAAATGTATCATAGGGCGAGGCTCAAAATTATCATCTAACTTTTCTATGATCCTACATGATTGTGTATCTAGAATATCCATTAGTGAATGCACATTGAGCTTTTGAGAAAATTTGTCACCAAGGTGTATTACAAGTTAATGGTCTCCCTCTTGAGTATTTTAGTATTTATCATACATCTTTGGAGGATTGGTATTTTTTTTGAAGATGCCCAATGAAGTGATTATTTAAATTGGGCTTGTGATGTTTGCAATCCTTGTGGAGGGCACAACAAGCATGCATGAACACACAACATTACCAAGAGATTCCTCCTTTTCCAATGCAATCCCTTACATTAAATGAAATATAGAATTATCGTTCATGGACAAGAAAAAATAGCCATGTGATCCTTAAATAGTGAACATATTATTCCCGTCTTAAAAAATAATGCATTTTGCTTAACTAGTGTGCGTAGATTTCCCAGTCATGGATATGAAATTTTGATTTTCCCTCAAATAGATCATGACCCATTTAAGAGGAATAATTTATGAATAACTAGAACATTTCTATTAAAATTCTAAGGCAAGTACAATAGAACACAATTTTTGACATGATAATTTCTTCCTACTGATTCTTAAACAACAATTTCTATGCCACTACTATTATTGAATAATTATACTCATAAAATTTCAGCATTAATTTGCAACAAAAACATTAAAGATAATAGAGAGACAGCCATGAAAAATAGACATAATATATTTTCACCTAGGAAACCCAACCTTGGGAGAAAGACCAACAATTTTTCTTGAGGATAAATTTTACTTCAACAAGGTTTACAGATAAGATATTTGTCTACAAATCTATGCCAATATGAAAGTCGAAATACCAGTCAAACCTGGTCAAACAACATCAAGTCAACATTGGTAAAAACACTTAGAAAATCAGGAGTCAAAACTACTCAAATAGTAAAACTCTACAATCAACCCAGCTTAGTCAAACTCGGCCCTACGATCCGTGGTCAACCTGCTCGTGTGGTCCAATGACTAATCAAATTGCAATCATATCCTTATGTCAAGTCTAGGGACAATGATGTGGCCAAACCTACACATGTGGCCTCCAAAATCTTAGTCAAACAATTGGTCAACTTCTTAGTCAAATGTTTTCAAAGACAGCTCGAGCAACTTCAGTTAATGCATTGATTAATCAACTCTTCCTTCTCACATGTGCTGCCAAAAGAAGAGTGAGATAGAATATATGCTCTACAGCAACTAATTTTCTCTTTGGGCAAATTTCTCCTCCACTAGTAAAAATTGAGTGAGCTTGCTAGTGTTGGAAATAACACTGAGAGGAGGGGGGGTGAATGAGTATTATCACATCAATAAAACTTTTTCATTTCCATATTCAGATTCATATATGCTACTTCCACAACTTCTTATGATTCAGTTAGTTGATCGTTAATGAGTGCATTAGAAAATTATCAACCATATTAAAAGTAAACAAGTCCAATAAAATAGAACAGATCATCACACATAAGCCACACAAATGAACACCATGATATAAGGTGGAAACCAAATGTGGGAGAAAACCACCTACTGCAAGTCATCTCAATATTCTTCTTAATAAGAAGAACCTTTTACAATATTTATGTACTAGTGCAGTCTTATACCAGTACGCAGGCTTCTACCTGCAGAGAGCTACAACCCCCATAGTTCTTGTACTAGCTGATGCATTTACTAGTACGCAGGCTGCTACCTGCTACAATGCTCCAAAGCTTTCAACTGTTACTGGAAGGGAGCTACCACCCCTATAGCTCTTGTAATAGCTAAGATACAAGTACATAGGTGTCGGCCTACAATGTTCTCTCCTCCAGGTACCACATTTCATATATTTTCAGACTGGATACAGCTGAAGCACAACACATAATCTAAAAGGCCACGTTTCATCCAATTTTCATACTGGACCCATAAATATCATTGAAGCACATAATCCATCAATCTTCTGAATCACCCAATCACCAGATCAATACATATACAAGGATAATATGTGTGTCAGCAATCAGTTCTAGTCCATTAGATCACATAAATATGAGTCATTATGATCCTGATCCATTATTAGATCTCATCCATCAACACAATCAATCAAACTGAATATGTAGAATACTGACACCATTAAACAGTCATCAGAACACATCAACAACCTGAACCACCTGTAACTTTAAACATCATAGCTCAAATGGTATACGCTACTACAAAGAACCAAACCTGCGTAGATATGCGCTTTCACCAAAGCCAACCCATGTACAGATCTAAAAATATTCAATCATGACTTGCAGTAATTTCAAACTTAAGTTATACGCCGTTCAGATCACTACAAGTGTCAGTATACAGATCTAGAATAAGCATAGTCAACTATATAGAGATAGTTCATTTCAAACCATTTGATCCTGATCTATCATTAGATCTTGTTCTCCATCAACCGGTGAGATCCCTCTTTAGCTCAGATCCAGATCTAACACTTTATCAGATATTCAATAATTCAGATGATGCTTTGCCAAATGATCTCCTTCCTCTTTTATAGTCTTAGGCCTTTCACAATACCATGGTCCAAAACCATAATAACACAATACCACAGACCCAATACTTGGGATCACCACTTTTGGATGCAATACCACGGACCAAAACCATAGGATCAAAAACTGTCGGACTAATACCATTAACCAACCATGAAAGTGCGTGAGATCAACAATTTTGGATGCAATACCACGGACCAAAACCATAGGATCAACAACTGTCGGACTAATACCATGAACCAATCATGAAAGTGCATGAACTATTCTCTTGCATGAAGGGAACTTTTCTCTGCATGAAAGTGCGTGAACTTTTCTCTACATGAAAGTGCATGAACTTTTCTCTGCATGAAAGTGCGTGAACGTTTCTCTACATGAAAGAAACTTTTCTCTGCATGAAAGTGCGTGAACTTTTCTGTACATGAAAGAAAATTTTATCTTCATGAAAGTGCGTGAACTTTTCTCTACATGAAAAAAACTTTTATCTTCATGAAAGTGCGTGAACTTTTCTCTACATGAAAGAAACTTTTATCTTCATGAAAGTGCGTGAACTTTTCTCTACATGAAAGAAAATTTTCTCTGCATGAATGTGTGTGAACGTTTCTCTACATGAAAGAAACTTTTCTCTGCATGAGAGTGCGTGAACTTTTCTTTACATGAAAGAAACTTTTCTTTGCATGAAAGTGCGTGAACTTGAAAATAACTTTGTTGTACTATAATTTATCATCTGTGTGATTTTCCATCAAGGACAACACTTGTCTCATAATGCCAACAATCTCCCCCTTTGGACTTGATGGCAAAGCTAACTTGTCATACTGAGAACTATCATCTGATTCCTTTGACTTGTCCGGCATCCCATGCATTTTGTCACATCTGATATCTCTTCCGTAGATTCATCTAGATATATATAAGTGAGTTGATCTTCTACGAGTTGGTTGCCATGAAGTAGCACACATGCATCAGAATGCCAACAATCTCCCCCTTTGGACTTGATGGAAACAATACCAAATCACTCTCCCCCTTTGACATCAAGGGCAATGGGCGGACCAAGATATTCTCTTCCTTTGCTGTCCATACTCCCCCTGAGTACCTGCTGAAATCTCTGAATGAGCTCCCCCTTTGTATATGCCATGGTGCACCAATCTGTCCATGCTGAAATCTCTGCTCTGCTGAAATATACTGTTCATGCTCCCCGTGACTGTAAGCAAGGTTTGCAAAAATATGTTCTACAAGAAGAACATTACTCTATACATCATAAATGACCTTCCTATCACCAAAGACTCATACATAGATCTATCTCCCATCACAATGGTGATATACCAAAAGTTTACATATGATAACATAAGAGAATAACATCATTCATCCCTGGCATAGTGGGGAAACCAACATAGGTCGTTACATGACCTGAAGAGATCTCATCAAATGACTACAATAGATAGAGACACACTATTACATCATGAGTCTTGATATGACCTTTACATCGAATGATATAAATGACATTTATAACAAAGACCAAACACCTAAATAAGATCATGATAAACATCAGCAACAACACTGTATGATCTGCTCCATAGCATCTGTCAACAGCAACTAGACCAACAACTTGTATTAGTGCATGAATCATCAAGGTATGTCTGTATCAACTCATCCTTTTGAACATAATTTTGTATATACAGAATCATTCACATTCTATCATATGTGAGAAACACCATAGCCATCCAGATCTGCACGAACCAAGTATCATCAATTGGGAATATCTGCATCAATCAACATATGTACAAAACAACCTATCATCATCACCATGTCTCCAACAATGCAACTTTGAATAATCGTCCATTTATCCAGCCAACAATCCTCATCCATATATGTTCCAAGAACAATAGGAATCCTGCATCATAACTGTAATATATGATCTTTATGCATATGACGACAACAACATATGAGCGACTCATCATCAAGTGAAGAAGATGTGAATTCAAGCTATGTACTTCTTCTTATCCTTATGAAGATCACCATGTAAGCACCATTAGAGAATCAACCACAAATCTGATATAAATATCGACTATGTAACCCCAAGAATATATCATAGCAAGATGAATCATTTATCCATATAAGCATCATCACCAAGGACTATTAACCATAATGCCAACAATGCATTAAAAGCATATGCTCCCCCTAAACCTGTGCCATTTTGTTTACTGTCAGATCTAATCATGCATATCAGCAAGAAATATCAAGACATCATCATTATCAAGTTGGAAACAAAACACTTCTAACCATCAAGTCTCATCATCAACAAATTGTAACCATTATCAAACAACGCAAATAATAAACCAAATCATAACTGATCCTTTTCCTGAACCTGTCCCTACTGCCTTTCCTCAAACAATCATATACGCAACTTCTCTTTAAGAAACTTGTGTATGAGATTTAGGCCACTGAAGTTTTACACTTACAGCTCCCTCTGATTCTGTTATGTCTATATGTTGTTCTGTGCCGCCTCTTTTTGACTGTAGTTCTTTCTTCTTCCACATCTTCAAGTGTGATGATGATGTTTTCTCCTTTTGCTATGGTGCCCATACTTTGTTCTTGCATTCCTTAGCTATATGTCCAAGCTTGTTACATGTGTAACATCTTACATGTCTCATATTTCTTCTATAGCAATTAACAATTCTGTGACCAAACATATTGCAAGCAAAGCAATATCCATTAAAGTACCTTGAATGTGATGATCTTTCTACATGATGGTCTTGAACCCTTCTTCATCTACATCTGGTTGCAACATGTCCAAGATTATGACATACATAAAATTCAACATTATTCATAAGAGCAGTAAAAGATTTTCTTTGAAGAATTTCTTTCCTTGGTTGATGATGAGATTGACCTTTCATCTCCTTATTGAGCATTTCAGATTTTGCAGTAGAGTCCCTTGTCTTACTTTGTGAACTAGATTCACCATCAATAGATTCATGAAAACCAAGACCAGTTTTGATAGAAGGAGACCTTTGACTATTAAGAATATCATCCAAGACTTTAATACTATCTTGAAATCGTAAAATCTTATCTTTTTCTTCTAATTTACCTTTCAAGATATTTACCTCAACCTGAAGTTGTTCTTCCTTTTCCAGACATTTCTTCTTCAAAATTTCTTCAGATTTTCTTCCTTCTTCCATTTGTTGCCTTAGTTTGAGAATCTCTTTTTCTTGTTCTTCATTCATATCCTACTACATTTGACGAATTCTGAAGGCACATTCTAGCTGAGATTTTAAGCTGATGACTTCGTTTTCATGTTTTTCAATAGTTAGGAGTAGATATTTATTCTGCTTCTTTGATTCTTCAAGATCTTCCTTTAGTGAGAGGGTCGTAGCTTAAAGACTTTCATAATAACTAGATCTATCTCTGAGTTTCTTGATTGTTGTGTTCTTTTCATTGACTTCATTTCTTAGAGATGTTACTTCATCCTGCAACTTTTGATATTTGTCCTTGAATAACTTCCTTACCTTGCTTCCTTCCTCTTGTTGAGCCTTTAGTCTGGTAACAACTTCTTTGAAGGCACCAGCCTTTATGTTCAATAGATCTTCTTGATCTCTAATTTTGTCTGTCAGCCTTTTAAATTCTGCCTCTATTTGATATCTTTCTTGTTCACCCATAAGAGCAAATTCAGTTGTTTCGCTATCACTTTCATCTTTTCCAAATGGATAGATACCATATCACCAGAGGATAAAAAATTCATACTTCATAGATCTTGTTCATCTTCATTCTGAAGTGATTCTGAATCTGATTCTGAATCTGAAGTGCTTCTACATAATCCCCAATCGATTCTCCCACTGTCATAGTTCTTCTGAGATGTCTTCTTCTTCTTAGGCATTTTCTTCTTAAGCTTCTTTCCCATTGTTCCACAGATCTCCTTCAAGTGATCAAGATTCTACCAAAGAACCCGCTCTGATACCAATTGTTGGAAATAATACTGAGAGGGGGGGGGGGGTGAATCAGTATTATCACATCAATAAAACTTTTTCATTTCCATATTCAGATTCATATATGCTACTTCCACAACTTCTTATGATTCAGTTAGTTGATCCTTAATGAGTGAATTAGAACATTATCAACCATATTAATAGTAAACAGGTGTAGTAAAATAGAACAGATCATCACACATAAGCCACACACATGAACACCATGATATAAGGTGGAAACCCAATGTGGGAGAAAACCACCTGTTGCAAGTCATCTCAATCTTCTTCTTAATAAAAAAATATTTTACAATATTTCTGTACTGGTGCAGTCTTATACCAGTATGTAGGCTTCTACCAGCAGAGAGCTACAACCCCCATAGTTCTTGTACTAGCCAATCCATTTACTAGTACGCGGGTTGCTACCTACTACAATGCTCCAAAGTTTCCAACTGCTACTGGAAGGGAGCTACCACCCCTGTAGCTCTTGTACTAGCTAAGATAATAGTACGTAGGCACCGGCCTACAATCTTCTCTCCTCCGGGTACCACGTTTCGTACATTTTCAGACTGGATACACTTGAAGCACAACACATAATCTGAAAGGCCACGTTTCATCCAATTTTCATACTGGACCCATAAATATCATTGAAGCATATAATCAATCAATCTTCTGAATCACCCAATCAACAGATCAATACATATACAAGGATAATATGTGTGTCAGCAATCAGATCTAGTCCATTAGATCACATAAATATGAGTCATTATGATCCTGATCCCGTATTAGATCTCATCCATCAACACAATCAATCAAACTGAATATGTAGAATACTGACACCATTAAAAAGTCATCAGAACACATCAACAACCTAAACCACCTGTAACTTTAAACATCATGGCTCAAATGGTATACGCTACTACAATGAACCAAACCTGCATACATACGTGCTTTCACCAAAGCCAACCGTGTACAGATCTATAAATATTCAATCATGAACTTGCCGCGATTTCAAACTTAAGTTATACCCAGTTCAGATTATTACAAGCGTCAGTATACAGATCTAGAATAAGCATAATCAACTATATAGAGATAGTTCAATTCAAACCATTTGATCCCGATCTATCCTTAGATCTTGTTCTCCATCAACCGTTGAGATCCCTCTTTAGCTCAGATCCAGATCTGCACCATAACCCAATCACAGTATTCCAGTTTAGCACTTTATCAGATATTCAATAATTTAGATGATGCTTTGCCAAATGATCTCCTTCCTCTTTTATAGTCTTAGGCCTTTCACAATACCATGGTCCAAAACCATAATAACACAATACCACGGACCCAATACTTGGGATAAACACTTTTGGATGCAATACCATGGACCAAAACCATAGGATAAAAAACTGTCGGACTAATACCATGAACCAACCATGAAAGTGCGTGAGATCAACAGTTTTGGATGCAATACCACGGACCAAAACCATAGGATCAAAAACTGTCGGACTAATACCATGAACCAATCATGAAAGTGCGTGAACTTTTCTCTTGCATGAAGGGAACTTTTCTCTGCATGAAAGTGCGTGAACTTTTCTCTACATGAAAGAAACTTTTCTCTACATGAAAGTGTGTGAACCTTTCTCTACATGAAAGAAACTTTTATCTTCATGAAAGTGCGTGAACTTTTCTCTACATGAAAGAAACTTTTATCTTCATGAAAGTGCGTGAACTTTTCTCTACATGAAAGAAACTTTTCTCTGCATGAAAGTGTGTGAACTTTTCTCTACATGAAAGAAACTTTTCTCTGCATGAAAGTGCGTGAACTTGAAAATAACTTTGCTGCACTATAATTTATCATCTGTGTGATTTGCCATCAAGGACAACACTTGTCTCATAATGCCAACAGCTAGGTTGTTTTTTCCTCTCGCATGTTTTCTATTTATATAGAGCTCTAAGGTTGAGTAGAGACCCATAAAGTTGGTTTCTTATCACAATAAACCTTTTCACTAATGGAGCCTACATCATAACTCAACATTAGACTAGAATTGTTTACCCCTATTGGGTGAAAAGCCCCAATCAATAAACAATTGAAACTTGCTCTATAAAATATAGATTACTCCATCCGAGAGCACAAAGTGAGCGTCATGGGCCATTCACCTCTAGCCAAATAAGCATGCTCCCATGGGTGAATTATCATTCTCCCATAGTCAAATCAATATGACCCCATGAGAGAAGATCTGCCCCTAGGCCTTTTACCCCTAGCCAAATTAGTAGGGCCCAGTGGCTAAATGTATCATTCCGCCACTAGTCAAATCAAGATGATACTCTTGGAGTTCTGGAAGATCTATTTCTAAAATATACACAATAAGAAACTTATAAGGATCCAATCCCTATGGAGAATGGGGTTGGAAAAAGGAAAGGATCTCCAAGAAGATAAAGGATTGTTGATGTTCTATGGGTCTTTGGGTTTTTGGCAAAAGAGTGTTGCGGTTGGAAAAAGGAAACGATCCTCAAGAAGATAATGTATTGGTGATGTTGTATGGGTCTTTGGTTTTTTTGGCAAAAAAGTGTTGTTAAGCAATGCGTTAGCGAGGTTGAATAAGTACTCACTTGTTTTTTGATAGTTTGTGGCATGAAGGAATAGTGATAGTTTGTGGCATAGAAAGAACAATGATGATCCTTCACAGCCTTTAGAAAATAGTCTATCCCAAGTTAGAAAATGAATTACCTTTGGCCATAATTTATGCCCCTAAATCTATGTCCAAATATAAAAATGCATGCAAATTATATTAAACTATAATTTTGATAAATGAAAAATGCATCCATATAATAATAATAACATAGACATGAGCTCAATGATATTGAGACTTTATTTTAGGAAAATGATAACATTCCTTTTACTAACTTAAAAAAATAATAATATTTTTTAAATGAAGATAAATGTATGAAATAATGATAATGTTTTTTTTTAAGATAAAAAAATGTATTAAGACAATGAGTAATAAATATAGTAGGAAGAAAATCCTTTATTACAAATTCAATACCAAAAAATAATTTTATAACCTATGTAAAGAAACCTTGAGGTCGTCATTTAATTTTTTATTTTTTTTATGTCAGATGCCAGTCACTCATCGAATATGAAGTTTTCGGAATATGAGCTTTTGCTATTTCCTACTAATTGGGAATATAAGCAACTAAAAGAGGATTGGTACTTGCTTGATCATTGCATGTGTGTTTTACCAGTTATCTCATTCAAGATAAAACGTGCAAATCAATTCTATTATCCGGTGACTTTCTCAAGTAGGTTGGAAGGATCACTAGAGCTCACATTTCCTCCGTTAATCCCGTCCTACCATACTGTATTTGCAGCCAGATCGATCGGTGGCAGGTTCAGGACCTTGGATTTTGCTCACTGTCTCTTTCTCAGCCTGAATCGTGTCCCACCTCTTTCAAGGAGTCCCGTTCTGTTTCAATCAACAACGTAAGCTTAGTTATGCCCCACGCGTCCATTTATTCAACATTGCCGCTTTGTTCGCCGCTGATTTTCTTCATACCTCCCATGCCTTTCGATCATACGGAATCCCCACCACAGGGCCTAATGGCATTCAAGGGCACCATACTCTACGATGCAATTGGTATTTACGTGACACGAGAATGCTGACCGTAGAAAATCATCATGGCTTCATTTTCCATCTTGTCATGTTTTTTTAGTACGAAAAAGCGATATTTGAATTATCAGAAAGATCATGTACATTATATTAATTTAATTTTATGTATCCGAATCATTATAGAAAATCATCTGGGTTGCGTGACTACACAAACCTTACCCAAGTGACCAAATAAACAGATATACATATAGAGTACATAGACATAAAAGATCTGCATACATCTAGTAGCAGATATAAGAGATGGAAACTAGACAAATACATCCATCATATTGCCCTTAAAAAGAAACAATATCATCCGTTAAACAATATCATCCCTATTACTTTGTGAAACATTGAGAAAACCATTTCACCAGCAAGTTTCTGTTTTGCTTACATGTTACATAACAAATTATGAGACAAATTATACGAAAAGTATCAGAATATAAATGTACAATTAGCCAGGGAATGGGAACTCCACAGCGCTTAGTACATTGCCCTCCATTAGGATCAGAATATAAATGTACAATTAGCTAGGGAATGGAATCTCCACAGCGCTTAGTACATTGCCCTCCATTGTTCTCCCACTGTTCTTCGAAGCTTTTTCTACGAGAGATTATCCACAAGTTGGTTATATTCTCTGCCTGTGTATATAAATGTGCATGATTCCATCTGATCATGCTTATGAATATAACACAGTGCGGATTTTAAAAGGTTTTTGCCATTTCAGCATTTAGATTATTGATTCCAGATATATCATGATAATAAAAACGGTGTAAATTCATTTTATTTCCATATGTATGATAAGAAAAATTAAGTACAATTTATTGTTTTTTTCATTAATTTTAAGAAAAATGAAAATATGTCTTAAGTAATTTGAATTAATTACTTAATTTTATTAATGTAGATTAAGTTTACAATTAAAAGAGAACTGTTATTGATTTTATATAAGTGCATTAACTTTATATTAAAAACACACAAATTAAAGTTATTTTTAAATCTCAACCATATACCATTAATTTAATTAAAATATATACTTTTTATTATTAATACGTTTAATTTAATTAAAATATATATTTTTTATTATTAATACATTTTTTAACACTTTATAGGCTAACTCAATTATTTAAGAAATTATACATTTCTTTACACTGTGATTTGAATTAATTGATTAGTAAAAAAAATAAACATCAAAGCACTTCTTTTATACTACATTTCAGATTACTTTAAAAAATCATAAAATTTAAACTAAATTATAATTATATTTGGAATTATTATTATTAATAATAAAAACAATAATATATGAATTATATTTATTTATTTATTTATTTATTTATATATATATATATATATATATATATATATATATATATAGATATATATAGATATATATTCTAGAAAATTATGTAACAACATTTTTAATTATATAAATTTTATTGCAATATCATGTTCAACACTATAACTTATTAATATTATGTGCCCAAAGAATCATAATTCATACTCTTATGACACTTTTTTAATTAATTAATTGAATTAAAATGATAGAAAAGGCATAACTACATTTGAGAATATTATTAATCTTTAATTTGTCACTATTTCTAAAAATATTTTAGAATATTCCCTCAAAATTAAATCTCTTACATCTATTTAATAATTATTAATAATTAAGTTAAAATTGTATAAAGCATATCTATTAATTAAACAAGGTTTAAACAAGCTCAATAATAAGAAAATTAGTTTTTCTTTGTTTTCAATTATTTTAACTAAATTATATCTATCTATCTATATATCTATCTATATATATGAATATTATTAATCTTTAATTTGTCACTATTTCTAAAAATATTTTAGAATATTCCCTCAAAATTAAATCTCTACCATCTATTTAATAATCATTAATAATTAAATTAAAATTCTATAAATCATATCTATAAATTAAACAAGGTTTAAACAAGCTCAATAATAAGAAAATTAGTTTTTCTTTTGTTTTCAATTATTTTAACTGAATTCATTCTATCTATCTATCTATCTATCTATCTATCTAGAGATGATAATAATAATAATAATAATAATAATAATAATAATAATAATAATAATAATAATAATAATAAAAGAAACGAAAAATTAATTCTTTTATTAATTAAAATAACTTAATCAGCCTCATTATTTTATGGAGATTATATTTTGATCTATTTTATATACTAAAAAATGCAATATAAATCAGAAAAAATTATAAGTGGTCTCTTTTTACCTCAAGAAATTTGATTTATTGGTGATTAAGATGACTCTATACTGGTTATGATTATAACATATTAATATAATTTTTTAGAGGAAAAATTAAACTTCACCCATATAAACATTTTTTCCTGAAAATTAAACTAAATTTAAATATTTTATATTTACATTTCCTAAATAAAAATGTTGTTCACCTTTTTCTAAAAATTTTCCTACCATTCATGAATCATACCCTTCCATAGATTTTCCCTGCATTAATATATAATTCAAATTCAAATTCAAATATATATAGCAGAAATCATTTTACATTTTTCATTATTTTTATGCAAAATTCTGCTGTCTTCACAAGTTTAGGAATAAATGGCAGTCCTGCTTGCTCTTATAACCATCTTATTATATTTGTTTCACCATTTTATTATAGAAAGCATTTTAAATACATCTTCTCAAAGTATTTAGGATCTCTCGGCCCCGTTTATCATGTCACAAAATATGTATTTGAAATCACATCCACAGGGACGACCTAATCAAAGGTGTCGGCAGCTGACGTCAATTAGATGACGGAAGCTTAAGATGTTAAGCCCAGCCAGAGAATTAGGTGCGACTGAAAGTTATCGCAGGATGCAAGAAGTCGTTTCTTTAATTTTACTTTTCGTTACTCCAACAAATGTTCAACAAATGTTCAATTTCCCTCATTATTCAATTTTTTCCGATGTTCCTTATACAAATACATACAGCGATTGATGGACGATAACGGGAAAAAATCCAAATCCGCGGCGGTGTAAGGCTAGTTTACTTTTTCATTTCTTTGTTCAACCCTTTTCTCTATAAATAGAAGCGAGACGTTTGACAACCACAAGCACATTTGCAATTTCCATTTGCCTTTAAAATCGAATTAGTTGCAGCAATACTCTGGTACGATCTAAATTATGAAAGATCCATGTCTCTTTGCTTAAATATATAGATCGTATTTTGTTGATTGCTTAGATTGATTAACGTATTGTGGTGTTTTGAATAAGGGAAGAAGATTATTAAAAGAAAGGATTTACAAGTATGGACATGAATTCTGAGGTTTCGAAATGGATGCCGCTCGAATCAGCAGCATGCTTTCCAAACCAATCAGAGGAAGCGTCACAAACTAAAACAGAAGAAGAAGAGGAGGAAGAAAACGAGAGGTTCAAACGCCCCCGGACAACTTTGGACAATGAAGATGATGTGGAGGAATTTATGGCTTTGTTAGACAGAATCGAAGAAACAAAGAAACTATTGAAAAGAAAGAGCGTGAATTTCATTGGTAGTAGTATAAGCGCAGGAGGAGGTATTAATGCCGTGGAGGTAGATCAGATGTTGACGGCCCCGCCCCTCATGCAGCAGCCACAAGGCTCGTCAGATGCTGGTCAGAGCAGTACATCGCCCTGGAAACCCTCATTCCAATGCGAGGACTTCAATATATGTAATTCCCGGTCTGCACAAACAGATTTAAGTGGTGCTGCAGCTACAGAAAAGTATAATGAAGCAGAAGAAACCGTTCAAAAGGGTAACGGCCCTTTTAAAACGAGAAGTTTCCTGGATGGGGTTACGCCCACTGAATGTTCGCAAGGTCACGTGGACGATGTAAACAAGGAGGAGGAGGACGACGTAGAAGCGCCTCCAGGGTTAGAGCTACAGCTATTCCCCTGTCAGTGATCTGATCGAACTGTGTAGTGGGTCCCTGCAGACTGATGATTCCCTACCATCCATCACTCACCCACTCTGTTATGTTGCGGGTATGATTGTAACAAGTCGTGGAGAATTCTTACTATAACTCAAGTTTTAGAAAATATCGTCTTCTCGTATGGTTTGGTACATACGCAATTGGATTGGGGTGCTCCATTAAACATTTTATGTTTTTTTATTTTTTTAATGCCAACACTTGTATTTCAAAATCTATAAGAGTAAGTTAGTGGGAGTAGGTGAAAGCATCCCTTTTAAAGAGGTTCTCGTGAACTTTGACTTGATAAGCCAGCCACAAGCTTTGATTGGTTGTACCTGCTCACTCTTATCCCACTGGATTGTAATTTAAACTATATACGTCATGATTGCCACACCAAATTATTCAATGACGTGTCATGATTGCCACACCAAATTATTCAATGACCTGTAATCTTGTTTCATACATAGTGATGCTATATATGATTACAAGTTAAAAATATTTCTAAAAAGGCAAAAATGTTATCTAAGTTGCATTTAATTTTACGAAATATTTAAGCGCCGTTTAACTTTTCCATGTCTATATAATAAATACTAAAAGGAACATTGTCAAGAGCGATTGTTTGCTGAGTTTTATTTACTTTCTACATCTTTACAATATAAAAATTAAAAATCATAATACTATTTTATAATTATATGTTTCTTTAAAGAGTACATGAGTATTGACTGAACGTTACGAGATTCCTTTAAGGAATACCATGATACCAATAACACGAGTATTGACTGAACGTTACGAGTTTTCTTTAAGGAATACCGTGATACCAATAACACATGTATAAAAATTTGATATTACAGTGTTTGCTTCTCATCTAGACATACTAACAAAAATGCTAATACAAAATTGATTTTGCCAGCACGCATACATGCCTGACCTTGAACAAAGATTCTATGGTTTGGTATTACAAAAAGCATTCAGCAGAGTCATTCAAATTTGGACTTAGAAATGGAAATCGACCGAAAAACCTAGAGGAACAGAGTGCTCGGCCGCAAGGGAGATCTGGGCTCTCAGGGGAGGCTGCAAATTGTAATCAGGCACGATCATCTAGAAAACAGGCGGAACCAGAGGACTGCAAATGTTGGATAGTTCGATCCGCAGACGAACCAGAAGAATTCCGCTGGAATTAGGGAGCTTTGCACCAAAAGTAGGGCAATGGCTATCGATGCCTCTAGAGCCAACGAACTCCCACAACAGGGCCAACCATGCAGTGCATGAACAACGAGAAGAAAAATGGCATGGCACATAGCTAAACGCTACCCAAAGGTGGAAAAGGGGCTAAGCATGGCGATAATCGAGTTACAGAGCCGATTAAAAATGGGAATAAGCAAGTGAAATGCGACGGAATGATTGGCAGCCATTATGTTTTGGAGAGGGGCGTACATAATCACAAAGGATAAGATATCTCGCTACGGGTGAGAATTTAACCGCCTCTATATGATGTTGTATACGGCCGCATGTCTATCCAGTGGCACAGGTGGCACTGCATTATCTTCAAGTGGAGGATTAAAAGTTGTCACTGCCATGGTTGTATAATTATGTTAATAAGTTTTTATGTAGGGTTATTTTGGATTAGGGTTTTTAAAATTTTAATTTGATTATCAAGGTGTAAAATTAATATAGGTGTAAAAATTTTTATGAGTAGATGTTATTTAAATATTTTATAAAAATTTCAATTTTGAGAAATCTATAAGGTTAATATTTATTAGTAATCTTAATAAATATGTTTATTTTGGAAGAGGGATTATAGAGTTTTAATTATATCACCAAGAGGACTCTCCAACTCAATAATGCTTAACATTTATTAGTAATCTTAATAAATATGTTTATTTTGGAAGAGGGATTATAGAGTTTTAATTATATCACCAAGAGGACTCCCCAACTCAATAATGTTTAACATTTGATTAAGTCAAATTACATAAAAATTAAATAAAAATAAAGTTAAATAAGAATATTAATGTAATGTAATGTAAACATTTTAAATTACCCGGATGCGGGTGAAAGTACTGAAAGCATGGCAAGGCCACATGGCCAGCGAGAGCTGCCACGAGCCAGCCCGTGGAGGGACGAGGCACATCATGCCGGGGGAATAAATGAGGGAGCCCCTGCTCCAGGTCTTAATGAAAATTAATGTTGGCAGAAGGTGAGAGAAGAGCGCATTCATGGCGCTCAGGTTCCAAGAGAGGGCCATGGATTTTAAGGCTGGAGCAAGGATGTTGCAGCGACATTCTTGGCAAGACCAGTTTCAGGTGCAGACGAGCCGGAACATTCTCTGCCCTCTGGAGACTCTGGAGATTGGGAATTGGATCCGTGAAGCGGACATTCTGGGCAGTTTCTCTGTTCATATGGCAAGAACAAGAGAAAGACAACCATGTCGAAGAGGGCCTGGTCGTGGGGCACCTTCTCGCCCTCCCGCAGCGGCAGAAGGGCATCACCACTGTTGTTGTTGCTACTGTTTTCGTAGAGTTGGAATTCCCCACCTGCAAGTATCTCAGTTCATGGACACCTCCGCCCCGAATGAGGGACCGCCAGGGCAGCCTACGCTTCCGGCATTTGGCACAGCAGTATTTAAGCTGGGCAATCTTAATGCCCATATTTCAATCCTCTTTGCCAGAGACGCAGAGGAGGACCTCGATGGAGCAAGCAGCAGATAATTACCCTCTGCGAATCTGTTGGACAAGGTCGAGGATCAAGCAGTTGATGCAAAAGGGAAGGCGCCCATCCAAACTCAGACGCAGGAGGCGTCGTCGTCCAGAGCGGGAGCGAAAGAGGTCCAGGAAGACCCCTTCGAAGGCTTTGGGTACCCGGTCGTGGAGATGGACCCGGAAGAATTGGAGCCAGAAGAATAGCACCATCATCCTCCCTCCTTTCAGGTCCTGTTTTGTAGTCTTCTGTCTTGGTCGCTTGGTCCTGTTTTGCGGTCCTCTGTCTTGGTCGCTTATTATGAATGGGTCTGGTAATCTTTATATAGGTCCTGCTCTGTTTTCAATTATGTCACCTAGTTTATTATGGAAGTCTGCTAATATACAGGGTCGCCCCTGCGTGGGTAGTGTTTTTGAGTCTCAGCCCCTGCGTGGGCAATGTCAAAGTTAAACAATGACTTTTTGATAAGGTTTTGGGGCATCCAGCGCACAATGCAAGCAACTGTCAGCTGCAATACCACAGTGCCATCGCTGGCCTTGGAAAACTTGTTTCACTGCATGTAATTTCTCTCTGTATATAATATAATTTCCTAGAGTAGTCTTACTGAGAAAAAAAAAAAATGTAAACATTTTAAATTGGCCAAAATAAAATAAAAAATAACAAAATAACAAAAAAAATATCTATATAAAAATAAAATAAAAATAAAAATAAAAATGCCTATGGTATTGACAACTCGTAGTATTGACCCATGGTATTCATGTGTAATATAATCTATTTAAATGAGGAAATTAAAGTAGCCTAGATCCATCTTAACTTTGAATCTACCAACGGCCAAGAGGAATCAAATCTCGATTCTATGTAAACCTATTTTAGAGTGAAAACTTGGTAGATCTAGGGTTAAGATAGATCCACATAATATTCTAGAATATTTTTAGTAGCATACACTAATGAAAAGCTAAGATTTATTTCCTAAGTAGTATACATTTTTTCTCTTTTTAATTAAATATATTAATTAAAAAAAATGTCATATGAACAAGCGTCATATGAAACGAGTTGTGGTTTTTTGGGCATTTAATATTGATAAAACATAGTATTGGCCCATGACATTGTAACAAAGATTATATACATATTAAGAATTTTCATGTTTAAGAATTTTATGACTTGTCTTTTCAAATGTATATATATTTAGCAAATATATTAAATAATTTTTCCCATTTGGATTTAGATTGATTTTGAATGGGTTTAATGAAAAGGCACTCCACGAGTATAGTCTTTTTATCGACAATTGGACAATATAATTGAAAGTAGGGAAGTCAAATTCTATAGATTAAATAACTTAAATTCAAGTTCTTAAAAAACTTTTCTAGATTTTTGTTAAAGTTAACAAAAAAACACTCTGGAAAAGCTAATTTCGTGTATTAGTTAGACTATACATATATAACCAAACCTGTATATTAAGATAATCAATATAATTAAAAAAGTTTCACATAACATGAAATGTTTTTTGGCCTATGAGTGTTTAGAGATGCAAAAGGATTAGTAAAAGATTAGCTTAGATCCATCTAATTTTAGATCTATAAGTTTCAAGATGGACCAATCTCTAGGTGCAAACCTCTTTTTTGAGTGTAAAATTGAGAAAAAATTTGTACTTGAGAAATTTGATCCAAAGTTAAATAGATTGATAAATCAAAAGTTAAATAAATTGATAAATTAAAAATTAAATAAATTTAGGCTAATTTAATTATTAATATTTTTTATTTAAAAAAATATAATAATTGATATTAATAAAAATGTCTAAACTGAACTGTTACATAGTTTCGCATATTCCACACTACTGCTATTTACATAGTTCCCCATATTCCACACTACTGCTATATTCAGAAGCACGAAAAAATTCTAACCCAAGCATATGGCACTTCTTGCTAGATATTCTAAACAAGTGCCTTTTGTAAACTTTGCTAAAAAAACTCCTAACAACAAAATATACAAAATATACGTACATAAAGTCAAAGGATTTTGAAACATAATAAAAAGGTCTAGCAGCTAATAATCCTGTCTACTGTGTTATCCCTTGGAGTTCGGTAATCAGCCTTGGTCGCGGTTCCTACCTCGTGGATTCTCTTGGTCTTTTTCTTTTTCATGCTCGTTGTTCAATGGTTGCATCCTCCTCAAGCACAAACTGAGCTTCACTAGTGAAATTATCTTCATGCTATGGGAGTCTAACACCCATTGTAACCAACTCTATTCTCACTTCAATTTAGAACTTCTCCATTTTGCTTTGCAGTAGTGCAAATTTCATGCCCATTAACAATCGATAATTTTTAATTTCATTTTCCTGAGTTGCATTCCTCTATTGCAGAGCATTCAACATACCCTCCATTACTTATAAAAACCTGTCCAAGAGCTGATTCGATTTCTCCTATTCATTCCAGTAATTGGATTCTCCTATTCATTCAAGTAATTGGATGGCTCAGGGTCCGCCATGACAAGTCTATTTGGCCTTGCTCTTATAAAGCCAATTCGTAGCACATGGACGTGAGCACTTCAAAGTTCAAACTACTGACACACATCCTCGAAGGAGAAATGCACCAAGAAATCCGACTCTCCCACTGTTAATAATTCATTGTAGGCGTGGATATTGGCATCATCACACTTGTTATGGCCGAGTGTGACTTTGATCCGACATCCTGACACCATTAATCGCAATATTTTCGAATCCATATTTGGATTGCGTAGAGCATGGGATATATATTGATATAGAGGGGCAGTGCAAGTAATTCCATTCTACGAAAATTGAATGTAGAAACAAGGCCGAGGCCCTTCTCACATTGATATTCTAGTTCCCACCTTGGAGTATTAAATTCTACTGCCACCTGTGTGAGCTAGCGGATCGAGTTGACTGCCAAATGTTATAAGTACCTTGACATGAGGATTATAATTTGTGATCGTGGCATTAATTTGAGCCTCCAATCCTTCTTTGGAAGCTCCGGTGCGTGCTCATGTGATATCGCATTTGATCATATAAATAATTTCCTTCATGTGATTTCGTGTGGAACCACCAACTACCTTTATCGTTTGAATTATTCCCTTGGCTATTGCCCATTATTTTCATGGCAAGGGAAATTTATATATCGCCCTATTATCCAATTCCAAGGATCCATGTGTTTCTTTGTTTGCTATTGTTTCAGTGATTGGGTTCGATTATCTTAACACTTGAACAAATCAATTTGCTCAAATTGTTTGAATTGCAGCATAATCCTTTGCAATAAATAAGGGACGGCAGAGTTTTGAGCCTTTTGTTTTCAAAACTGGTTGAATAACTATGAATGAGGTTCCAATCATAGTTATTTTTGTAATTTTTTGTATTTAGGTGGATTGTTGTTTGTATAACTCAACCCCTAAGCATATTTAGCTTTTGTTTTTCGTCTACGGAAAAATGATATTATTAATAATAATTATTATTTTATATTTTTATTTATTTTGAAGTAAATTTTTATTTTTATATAATTTTATTTAGTCAAAAAAATTTTAATTAATAATTAATATTAATATTTTTTTTTAATATAATTTGACTAAGTCAAAATGTTTAGATAATTTGATTCTCTTCGTGAGGATGAACCGCACTAGTTGGTTAGAAATGGGTCGACAAAATTTTCCCCTGTATGATTTTTACCAAACTTTTTTTTTTTGTCAAACACATTATGGATCATAGAAGCCTGAATTCAAAATAACAAGAAATTACATATCTTTTTTGCTGGGTTGAAGAGTGTTTCTTAACTCAATGATATCTATGGTAAAGTGGGGGTGAATATTCATGGTTAAAAATCTCGTTATATTGTAAGTATTACGTTTTTATATACTTATTATTGAAATTTAAATATGATTACAAAATTATTATTTTAATTTATATAGTAAAATGAATATTAATTTATAGCTACTATTTATTGGGCCTAAGTTTTAGCAGAGTATGGAAGAGATGTTGTAAGATTATGTGACGTGATCTGATGTTATGTTATGTAAACATTTTCAAATAATTATAAACTAAAATAATAAGGTTTTTGAGCTCCAAGTTTATAAGAAACCCTAATATTGACCCATATTTTCTTTTTCTAAATAAGTCTAATATCCATTACTGTAACAGAATAATACAAGGAGGCTTTGGCCTCTGTAGTTCAGTGCCAAGGTTAAGACTGCCGAGAAGTGGGAAACCAATCCAATCCAAAATAGGGGAAACTAGCAGTTGAATCATGTAGCAAAATTCTATTCACTTCATTTTCAAGGCTAACGATTTTGCTCAAAAAATCAAAAAATAAACCATAAACTTGATTGCCGTGAACTTGAAAATCGAAGACGCGTGGAGAATTATGTGTCATGCGGTGCTAACGGGTGTTCTTCGATGATGAAACACCTGTAGGCGTCAAGGCTATCCTCGTCATTCTGTAGCGCACCCGTGTGATCCTTCGCCTGAGGTTCTTGATTTTGCTCCGCCACAATGGTTTTACCCTGAACATTATCCCTCTTCTCCATTGTGCTAGTGGGGTGTCCTTCATCACTAGATGGCTCCTCTTGGAAGGTGACTGTGATGGTTGCCTTGATGAGAGGTCGGTTCAGAGAGCAATGGTAGATGAATTGGGCTGAATGGTTAGGATGCCCAGAGCTGGAGGGGATGTCAGTAACTGGAATGGTAGTTTGCGAAGGGAGGGAGTGGGTAGTGCTTAAGCGGCCTCTACCGCTGCGAGTTTCTGGATAACGACCTAAGACATAATTTTCCATGGGGGAAGAAGAGTCTGAAATTGTTGAAGGCGGAGAACGGGGCAGTCTGTCTCTGCTGCTACCCCTTCTGCTGGGCATTCGATGGCGCAACTAGGGCATGATGGCGTGTGGATGAAAAGAATGATTGTGTGAGGTCGGCACTGAGTGGGGTTCGGAAGGCTCAGAAGGCTCAGAAGGCGTATAATTGAAAGTCATGTTGCAAATAAGGCTTTGAGTGTAATGGTCGCCCTGTCCGAAATCGATGCAGCAGAGAATGTTGCATTGCCTGCTCCTTGCTGTTCATGAACTTGGCTCCACTCCAGACAAGGGGCAATTGCAACTTAGAGGCATAGGAGTAGAAACAAAGGAGGTGGATCATATATTACTTGAGGGTTTCATGATGTAGAGCCGAGGTAGGTTGGCGTTGGCGAGTTGATTTGAGTTCTGAATTAAATGGCATTTATTGATGTTGCGAGACGGTTTTATGGCTTTGTGTGCGGGTTTACGGGTGGCCATGTGGCTATGCCACTTGTCGTTCTGTTCCCCTACCATAAGATCAACCCCTACGTACACCCGCATCTGGGATGGTATTGACCCATATTATTCATGTGGAATATAGCCAATTTAAAGGAGGAAATCTAGATCTACCATGCACGAAGAGAGAAATCAAATGAGATTTGATACCTTATGATTTAAGATGGATCTAGAATAGTATATTTTAATGTGATAAGGAGTTCAGATATATGTAAAAAATAATTATAATATTTTTTGGTTTTAGATTTAATTAAAAGAATGTTATAAAAGTAAATTGAAGAAAAATATTTTAAATATATTTCTATAGTGAAATGAAAGATGGTTTTGGGCATGTGGTATTGATGAGCCATGGTATTGACCCACGGTATTATAACAAATCCTATCTACAAATAAATAGTATCTATGGTAAAGTGGGCGTGAATATCCCTCGTTAAAAATATTGTTATATTGTATGTATTAAATATTTTTTGCATTTATTAATTTAATTTAAATGTAGCTACAAAATAATTATTTTAATCTATAAGGTAAAATGAATCTTAATTCATAGCTACTATTTATATGTTATATATTTTAATGTACTATTTATATGTTATATATTTTAATGTGATATATTTTATTATAAAAAATGCAAAATTACAATATAACAAATTAAATTTTATTATTTTTAACTTTTTAAGGATACTATAACATCTACCCCATACCCATACTCATACCCATACCCATACCCATACCCATACCCATACCAGGATTTACATTACTTTTAACCTTTTATTATTATTTAATTTAACTCATATGTAAATGTTTACAAATCATTTACTTATTAATATATATTCATTATATTGAGCCTACATGTAAAAATGTTTACATAATTCCTTACATTATAGCTACACATCAAGCCTCTCTCAACACAATTAGCTAACCATATATATAAAAATGTGAACATGAACATTATGGTTATGAGAGTAAGCAAGAAAAGATTTTTGATCCTCCTTGAAGCAAAGTTATTGCCCATCCTTCTCATCCTATATAGTAAGACCCTTGAACTCCACTCCTTCATATTTTCCAACAATAATACCATAAACTTTAGAATTGAGACGAAAAAAACACCTTGCAGAGAATAATGAATTTAGCCTCGAGGTTCCTCAAACATTCAACCTACTAAAAGACATTGTCTTTACTCTTCCGCCACCTCATCAACAAAAGTTTTAGCTAGTGAGTAAAACTCCGTAGCATAGAACACCTTTCTATTCATGAACTTTAAAACTCTATATCATCCACCCAATCCTTGTCATAGTTTAATTGGTAAAAGTATGTTAGGTGAATATGCGTAACAAAATTAATTGGTTTACCAATAACTATTTAGGAATCATGGGAGGTGATTATATATACCTTTGTCTGGCTTTTTTGATAGCCTACAACCCTTGGAGCATTGAGAGACACCTTAATAAAAAGGTCTATTCCCCTTCCAATTATGGAAAACACCCATTTTAGCCCTACAACCCTCCAAGCATTGAGAGACACTTTAATAAAAAGGTCTATTCCCCTTCAAATTATGAAAACCACCCAATTTATTAGACTCCTAGGATTGGATGTGAAAATGAGGTACAGAAACAAGATAAATAGATATTGATAAAAATAGGATGATTGCTAATAAAAGTGAAAAAAATCTTAGAGATACTTAAAGTGAAACTAAAAACTACTCGGAGTAGTGAACATGAAAGTTGTGTTAAGACCTAAAAGAAACCTAAACCTAAAAATAGTTATCAAAACTACTATTGGAAAACATAGCCAAAGAACAAAACCCCACACCCCCACACTAGTGAATGCAACCCAAACCAACTACAAACATAAAACGAGCAAACTAACAACCCACAAGACAACCAAACGAAGGAACTAATCGATAAGGGGTCCAAAAGCAAAAACCAACACTGGGCCAACTAGAACTCGATGGATACCTAATATCTTTAAAAGATACAACACTATCTCGTTGCTTTTCATGATCACAAAGAAAAATATCAAAGACCATCAGTCAACAAAGGTTAAACCTCATCCCTAGACATCCACGTGTTCAAGCCATTGTTTGGGAGCATCCCTCACACTCATCGAGGGTAATAATAATAAGTTATTACAACAAGACATTATAAATGATTTAAGGGTTTGGTCGAGAATATGTCTGGTATATTATTTGTAAAAAAAAATTATATAAGAGAATTTAAAATTTTATCTTTAATTTTTAAAATGGGAGGGGCGAGTTATTTTAAGAAGTATTTATGGCTTTGTTTTTTTACATTATATGTGTCAGAACAAGATGACAGCTATCACATCAGGACTTTTTCACATTACAACCACATACAAGCAAATATAGCCATCACATCAGGATTTTTTCACATTACAACCATATACAAGAAAATATATGCTGCAAGCAGGGCTCGAATATATTGAGATCGAACGTTGGTGGGGTGCGAGGCATCAGACTGCCGCAACCAACAAGCCATGCATTCGCGTACTTTTATCTTTAAATGTGTACTAAGAAATGAATAAAGTCAGAAAATAATCAAAATCAATCATTTTCTAATCGTTTTTCCAATAAAATAAGTTTTTTTTTAAGTTATAGCTCCAAATTTGATGGAAGCATTACATATTGATGGGATTATCCCATATTAGAAAGACAATTTTAAAAATGGGGTGGATTAAAAATAATGATTCCAATTCCTATAAGGTTTTTTGTTTTTTGTTTTTTTGTTTTTTTCTTTCTGAGTTTTACGTTGTTTGTATCCCAATATGATAGGATTTTTCGTGGGAGTTATAGTTCCATATTTAATGGGAAATTACCTATATAAAATTTTTATTGAAATATTATTTCATTTTAAAAACACGGAAATTATTGAAATTTTAAAAAATTAATGGATTTAAAAAAAAATAATTTTTTTTCAAAAATAGTTATTATATATATATATATATATTTATTCATATATATATTAAGTATATTTATTCTTTTTGTAAGTTAGCATCTATAGGGATTTGAATTGGTGACATATCATGGAGTGCTTTAATAGTGCACTCATTCACTATCAATCCAAAGTTTTGGGAGCTTTATTGCCGTTAGAGGCGCTCTCCAATCCTGTATGGGGGTAAATGTTTATAACCTTGTGTTAGATGTCAAGCATAAATGTTTAACATTTAACAAATTTAATTTAATGTCAATGTCAACTCTAATTAAAAATTGATATAGATATTATGTATAAACAAGATATTATGGAAAGAAGTGGAATTGGATTCATATAAATTCAACATTTTAACTAGGTCAAATTACATAAAAATAAAAATATGAATAAAATAAAATAAAATTAATAACTATATCTATATGGAATTTGAAGTGGAAAAGTAAATTGCTTGCTCAAGTAGGAGAACTTGCATAAAATTTGGTGGGTGGTAAGCAGTAGTAAGTCTACGCATTTATAGTTTTATTCATACATAAGTGTTGAAGAAAACATAAATAATGCTGGGAAGTAACTCCGATAAGTATGTTTTTTTTTACTTATGTGTTTGAAGAAAACAAAAATAATGGTGGGAAGCAACTCCTGTAAGTATGTTTTTTTACATATTATTCCCATCTGCTCCTGCTCTTTATGCAAAGAATTACTTAAATTATGACGGGAACTAATTGATACTAGATATGTTATTTATTTGAGTATAAGTTATTTTCAAGTATTTTATTTTATGGTGGGAAGTGATTGTTGGTAGATATTTTATTTAATTAAGTATAAGTTATTTTCAAGTATTTTATTTGTGGATGGTTTTCCTACAAATTTTATGATAAAAAATCACTACACAAATATCTAAAATCATGCATGAATATTGCAACCATATCCATAAATTATGACATAAAATATGTAAGGAAGTTATCCACATGGAATTATATTGTTGGAGTGGGAGAGAGAGGGAGGAAGATGAAAAAAATAGAGAGATAGACATATTAAACTTAATACTTACAATAAACTTACAATAAAAAGTTTGTTAACCATGGATATTCATCCCCACTTTACCATGGATATTATTAACTTGTAAGTAGGGTTTGCAACAATACCATGGGCCAATACCATGGCTTATCAATACCAAATTCCCAAAAACCATAACTCATTTAACAATAAAAAAATTAAAAGGTAAAATATTTTAGACATTACATTGTTTACATAGAGTGAAAAGTCTCCATCATATGGATGGAGAGGGGCGGACACAGAGAGCGAAATGGATCAAAGAGAGAGAGGGGAGAGAAGGGTAGAGGGATGAAGACAGTGACAAAATTGGATGGTGGAGAGAGAGAGAGTGATAGGGAGGAGAGAGAGAGAGATGGAGGTGTAAGAGAGAAGGATAGAGATGAATGAAGAGAGATAGGAGGGGAGGGATAGGAGAGAGGGAGGAATAGAGATATGTAGTTGGATGGGGATAGGGGGGAGGAAGAGAAAGAGAGAGGGAGGGAGATAGTGACAGAGTTGGATGGTAGAGAGAGAGATGGTGGCGAAAGATAGAGGGAGGTGTGAGATCAAGGGAGAGAGGGGAAGGAAGAGAGAGGGAGGGAGGGACAGATGGACTTGGAGGGAGAGAGAGATAGAGGTGGAGAGAGAGAGGGAGAAACAAAGGAGAGTTGAGGAGAGAGTGAGTGAGGGAGGAGAGGAAAAGAGAGAGAGAGAAGGAGAGGAGAGAGAGGGAGAGAAGGGAAAGAGAGAAAAATATAGAGAGAGGGAGACATCGAGATGCAAGTGAGAGGTAAGGGGAGAGAGAGAAGGAGATAAGGAGGGAGATAGTGACATAGTTGGATGATAGAGATAGACAGAGTGATGGGGATGAGGGATAGAGGGAGGTGGGAGAGAAAGGGAGAGAGAGGAGGAAAAGAGAGAGGTATTGAGAGAGAGAAGGAGAAATGGACAGGGAGAGATAGGGTAGAAGAAATACATAGAGAAAGGTGGAGAGAGAGAGGGGGTGACAAGGGAGAGATGGAGAGAGAGTGAGAGAGAGAGTGGAGCAAGAGGGAAGAAAGATAGAGAGTGATAGATAGATCCAACCTACATATGGTATATGTGTATATAAAAATCAGCCTAGATCCATCTTAACCTCGGATCTATCAACCACAAAGATGGATCAAATCTCCTAAGATACAAACCTCTTCTAAAATGAAAAGAGATTTGATCCCACTTGGTGCTTGTTACATCTAGGGTTAAGATATATATAATATGATTTTAATGAATAAATGAAATTAACCATAAAAAATCAATACACATATCAATATTTAAAACAAAATGGCAAAAAATAAAGATATTTTAATTTACTTATGTTAAAATAAAAAATTCCATGCTTGCATTAAAGCTACTTTAATTTAATGAAAACCACATTTATTTCACTGAAACGAACTAAAATTGTGATCACCACTTAGCAGTTATTCAAATTTCTACATTTGGAAGTTTTATTTAATTAATTAGAAATGTAAACAAGAATGTCTTTCAGATTAATCACATCATTATCTTTAGCTTTCCATGGCTAATGGTAATTATTCAAATAAATACTTTTGGAAAGAATAAATAACAAGGATGCATAAAAAATCCACTGATCCTAAAGAATAAATAGAAAGGATGCATCAAAGCCTTATTCAAATTTCTACATTTGGAAGTTTTATTTAATTAAATAGAAATGTAAACAAGAATGTCTTTCAAATTAATCACATCATTATCTTTAGCTTTCCATGGCTAATGGTAATTATTCAAATAAATACATTTGGAAAGAATAAATAACAAGGATGCATAAAAAATCCATTGATCTTAAAGAATAAATAGCAAGGATGCATCAAAGCTTAGAATTGGCCGCTAGAAGCTAGCCATTAGGAATTATTTATTTAATTAATAGAATAATATTTATTGCACTGAGAGCTGCTGTACAACCAAGTATAGGGTAGATCTCACATAAATTTAAAATATAAAGAGGTTTGCGAACACTCAAAATAGATGTATGGTAAATAAATAAAAATATAAATAACCTAGAGATATGGTAAATAAATAAAACCTCCTTTTAAATTTATTCCATGAACCTCTTTATATTTAAAGAAAACTAATACCAACAAATATGTTTTATTTAGGTGAAGCCTAATAGCCAAATACATGGGACAAATAATTATTAATACCATGGGCCAAAAGCTCAACAAATATGTTTTATTCAAGTAAAGCCTATTTTTCCAAAGAAAAAAATCGAACTTTTTATTAAAATAAAAAGTTACATAGTATATGCATTAAGCATTCAATTTGTCTGTATGAAAGTAGATCATACAGCCCGCAGGATACAGTCCTACCGAAAAGCAGAAAAAGAAAGTGCCGCTCCTATTATCCAGAGTGCAGCCCACAAAAAAACCAGTTGGCCGAAGGCTTCCTGCCCTTCTTCTTCTCCACTTTTCGCCAACCATCCATGTTTGGAGTGGGGTCAATAATGGCAAGCTAGTTTTCCATTGTGCTCATTGGTTGATCCTTATCTGAATCCGATCCTTCGGGACTGTGACTTCGTTTATTACCACTTATTTCCAGCTGGAGCTCTTGATCCTTTTCCTCATTGATCTCCTTATCCTTATTGTCCTGATCTTTTTCATTTGCTGTATTTTGTTCTTTCTTTGCTGTAGTTGCCTTGTTATATGCTGCATCTATGTTCTGCCATCCTTTCGACTTCCTTTATTGTTGCTTGCTCTTGTTGAGGCTTGGACATGCATTGTACATATGACCTGTTTGTTGACATCCCCGGCATCTGAAAGCTGTATTCTGATAGTCCAAAGGCTGTTTCCACTGTGTATTATTGAAGTTCAGGATGATGCTTTCAGGTAGTCCTCGGCTGAGATCTACCTCGACACATATTTTGGCAAAAGTAAATATTCCTTTTATGTGTCTCTCTTCATCTATTTTTAACATTTTCCCCAAGGTATTTCCAATTGCTATTAGAGCCTTTGAATGCCAAAAATGTAAAGGAAGATTATGCATCCTAACCCATACTTGTTGGAAATAATACTGAGAGGGGGGGTGAATCAGTATTATTAACTTAATAAAACTTTTTCATTTCCAAACTTTGATTCATATATGCTGCTTCAGTTCAATAAACTTATGATTCAGTTAATTGATCTTCAATGAGTGCATTAGAACATTGTCAACCATATTAACAGAAAACAGGTGCAGTAAAATAGAACAGATCATCACACACAAACCATACACATGAACACCATCATATAAGGTGGAAACCCAATGCGGGAGAAAACCACCTGCTGCAAGTCATCTCAATCTTAATAAGAAAATCCTTTTACAATATTTATGTACTGGTGCAGTCTTATACCAGTACGCAGGCTTCTACCTGCAGAGAGCTAGAACTCCCATAGATCTTGTACTAGCCGATCCATTTACTAGTACGCAGGCTGCTACCTGCTACAATGCTCTTGTACTAGCTAAGATACTAGTACGTAGGCGCCAGCCTACAATCTTCTTTCCTCCGGGTACCATGTTTCATACATTTTCAGACTGGATACACCTGAAGCACAATACATAATCTGAAAGGCCACGTTTCATCCAATTTTCATACTGGACCCTTTAATATCATTGAAGCACATAATCAATCAATCTTTTGAATCACCCAATCACCACATATAAGTATATTACGACAGTTATCACCCGATCTAGTCAATCATCAATATAGAGGCTAATCATGCCGATATCAGAACTCAATACAACGGATAAACATAATATTGCACACCCAGAACTCTGCAGATTAGTCAAAGGCAGATAAAACAAATCTCGACTAGGGACCGCGACTTCACCAAAACATCTGTGAACATCTGCGCTTGTGCTTCTCCCTAGTATGCGGGTATATGCGCCTGCACAGTCTCCTGCTCTGCGTACCGTATCACTCCTGCGAATAGATGATTTTCAGGCTTCAAGCATACCCAGACTGTACTGATGAGATCTCAACCATCACTCCCCAACCGATCGCAAGTGTCTCAGAACTGTTCTTTCGTAAGATCTTCAACATTCACCGATGTAATGCCAAACCATCTCCTTTCCTCTTATATAGTCAAGCTCTTGTTAAAACAAAGAATCGAAACCGTAGATTACCAATACAGGGGATCCGAAAACCTGGGGCTCAATAGCTTGGACCGATCACTTAAACGATGACTTAAGTGATAAAACAAGGAAAAATGATGAAAAACAGTCCAAACGACTAAAAGGCGGACTTCAAGCAATATTAAACCCGCATCTAAAATATATCGGGTCCGCTTCTCAAGACATCGTCGATGGCCGATAGGCCGATCCTCCTATGGACGCGATATTAGATTGAATCATGTTTTATATGCCTATCGGATCCGCTTGCTTATCGCAATCGGCATTCAGGTGCTGCGATACACAACTCTCCGATATGATGGACGCGATATTATTATAAACTGTTTTTAATGCCTTCATCGGGTCCACAACCTTATCGCTATCGGCGCATGCACATAACATCGTCTATTTCTGATGGCTGATCCGATGGATCGGATGCGATATGGAAATTAACCTTGGTTTATATATATGTCGGGTCCCCTCCTCTTATCGCTGTCGGCGATTGGATGTGGGAAGCCTTTATAATATGAGCGATTGCCGCGGATGCGATATTATTATAGACTGCCTTTAATACCTCCATCGGTTCCGCCTCCTCTTATCGCAATCGGCATTCGGGTGAGGCAGGGCTTTTAAGCACTGCGATATATGCCGGATGCGATATTATTATACACCAAGTTTAATGCCACCATCAGGTCTGCGTAGTTATCGCAATCGGAGGATTGGGGTGGGTGACCCTTTATCCGGATGCGATATTATTATACACCAAATTAATGCCACCATCGGGTCCATTGTAATCGAAGGTTTCAGCGGTGTCACATAGCCGATCCCCCGACGCGCATATATGTCGAAATATATATATTAACACATATAACTTTGTTTATCCACCAAAAAGGGGAAATGCCTTTGATTATAAAAATGCATATATATGGGATTTGGGTGCCCAACAACTCCCCATAGTCTTAATACATGCATATATGGGTTTTAATCGCCCAAACAACTCCCGATAGAGTTAAAGCGTGCATATATGGCCTGATGACTCCCGATAATGATTAAGCATGCATCCAAGGGTTTTATACGCCCGATTCCTCCCGATAAGCTCTTTATATATGAGAATGTGCCTCTATCGCTCCGATAAGCTCCCAATGGTTCAATGGCTCCCGATAACTGCTTCTGTTCTCCCGATGGCTCTTGATGACACTGTCTGCGCTCCCGATAATTCTGTCTATTGCTCCCGATGGCTCTCGATAAGCTCCCGATATGCTCTTCTCGCTTTGTAGTGTCTTCCAAAGACCTCCTTGCATATGAGAGTGCCTTTCTTACTCCGATAGGCTCCTGATAGCTATGTATGCTCCTCTTCTTTGGCACATATATGTGACATATACATATATATGGCTGCTCTTGGCTCCTCTTGGCTCCTCTTGCTCTATCTACGCCTCTTTGCTTATGGTTGGAATATATATGTGACATATACATATATATGGCTCCTCTTGACTCCTCTTGGCTCCTCTTGCTCTATCTGCGCCTCTTTGCTTATGGTTGGCATTCCTGATGAATCTGCTCTACATCCCATGTATTATGGCCCATATGATATCTCTTCTGTAGTTCTTCTATGAGTGGGTTGCCATCCAGTACAACACATGCATCATAATGACAACAATCTCCCCTTTGGACTTGATGGCAACAACACCAAAATCACTCTCCCCCTTTGACATCAAGGGCAAAGGGCGGATCAAGACATACTCTTTCTTTGATATACATTCGGCTGTCCATACTCCCCCTGAGTATCTGCTGAAGTCTCCTAATGAGCTCCCTCTTTGTATGTGCCATGGTGTACCAATCTGACCATGCTCTTTCTGAGAACATGCTGAAATCTCTGCTCTGTTGAATATGCTTGTTCATGCTCCCTCTGACTGTAAGCAAGGTCTGCAAAAAGATGTTCTTGCAAGAAGAACATGACTAGCTATCATGAATGACCTTTCTATCACCAAGGATTCATACATACATCTATCTCTCAACCAAGTGGGGATCATCCACCCAACCAAGTGGGGATACATCAGAAAATTACATATGACAATCAAGTTCATTACATGTTTATCCCAGGCATAGTGGGGAAACCAAGATAGGCCGTTACATGACCTCGACACCATTAAAGAGATACCACAAAAGAGATACATGACATAGAGACGAAATATCTAGAACAAGACTTATGAAAGTCACAAATAACTGATAGCAGCAGCATCTGTCAAACACTTTTCAAATCAGCAACCATGATCTCCTTTTATTCTCCATCTGCCTCTGTTCCACCTGAAACCAACAACAGCTGTGAACTAGAACCAAAAGCTTCTAAGGTAATGCCAACAATGCATTATTAGAAGTTAATCTGCTCCCCCTGAACTTGTGCCAGATGGTCTCTGTCAGACCCATATCAGACTCTTCTCACCCAGAGTCTGGCCCACTGATTTTATTCAAACCAACATATACGCGACTGTATCCACAGGAACTAGCGTATATACGTGGATACTCCTTGTGAAACTTGCGTACAACCAATTTCAGATCAGTAACCTGTAAATGTCCTATAGAGTATAAGTCATCAACCTATAACAAGGTATGTCTGCATCAATTCATCCCTTTGAACAGAATTCAGAGTCATTCTCATTATATCATGTGTGAAACCACCATAGCCATTTCATCAACATCAAGATCTACTTGATCCAAGTATCATTACTTGGGAACATCTGCATCAATCAACATATGTAAGTATCATATAGATAAGAAATCATCATCATGTTTCCAACAAAGCAACTTTGAGTAGTCATCCATGTATCAGCACTATGTATCTTGAGCTCAACCTCATTTGTCAAAACTTCTTTATATCATCAACTATGAGCACCAAGAGCTATAGGAACCTTGCATCATGATCTTTATGCATATGACGGCAATAGCATATGAGAGACTCATCATCAAGTAATGAAGTTCTGTATTCAAGCTTTGTACTTCTCCTTATCCTGATCACCATATATATGCACCATCAACTATGTAACCCCAAGAATCATATGAGATTTTATCATGGACAACTCATAACCACATCATAGCAAGATATATCATTTAGCCATATAGGCATCATCACCAAGGACTATTAACCATAATGCCAACAATGAATTATTAAAGGCATATGCTCCCCCTCAACCTGTGCCATCTGTTAGATCTGATCATGCATATATCAGCAATAAGCATCAAGTCATCATCATCATCAAGTTAGGATCAAAACACTTCTAAACATCTTACAAGTATCAAAAACATTTTCACACATCCTCAGCAGACTGTGACTATTAACCAATAGAGCAAATAATGGACTGAATCATATCAGATCCTTTTTCTGAGCCTGTCCCCACTGCTTTTCCTCAGGCTGACATATACGTGACTTTGCAGTGTCTAACTCGCGTATATACGCGACTTCCCTTTATGAAACTTGCGTATGAGATTCAGGACACTGAAGTTTTATACTTTCAGCTCCCTCTGAGTCTGTTATGTCTGTGCTGTGTTGTATCTGAGTACATTGTGCTGTGCCACATCTTTCTGACTGTACTTCCTTCTTCTTCCATATCTTCAAGTGTAATGATGTTTTCTCCTTTTGGTGTGATGTCCGTACTTTGTTCCTGCATTCCTTTGCTATATGTCCAAGCTTGTTACATGCATAACATCTCACATGTTTCATATTCCTCTTGTAACAATCAGTAGCTTTGTGACCAAACATATTGCAAGAAAAACAATATCCATTAAAGTACCTGGAATGTGATGATCTTTCTATGTGATGATCTTGAACCATTCTTCTTCTGCATCTAGCTGCAACATGTCCAAGATTATGACATTCATAACATTCAATGTTATTCATCTGAGTAAATGGCCGACTATTGCTTCCATAGTTAGGAGTAAAAGATTTTCTTTGAAGAATCTCTTTCCTTGATTGTTGATGGGGTTGACCTCTCATCTCCTTGTTGATCATTTTAAACTTCTCTTTAGAGTTCCTTGCCTCACCTTGTGAACTAGATTCACCTTCAACAGATTCATGAAAACCAAGACCAGTCTTGATAGCAGGAGACCTTTGACTACTAAGAATATCATCCAAGACTTTAGTACTATCTTGAAATCGCAACAGTTTATCCTTTTCTTCTAATTTACCTTTCAAGATATTTACCTCAATCTGAAGTTGTTCTTCCTTTTCTAGACATTGTTTCTTCACATTTTCTTCAGCATTTCTTTCCTCTTCCATTTGTTGCCTTAGTTTGAGAATCTCCTTTTCTTGTTCTTCATTCACATCCTGCTGCATTTGACGAATTCTGAAGGCACATTCCACCTGAGATTTTAAACTGATAACTTCGTTTTCCTGTTTTTCAATAGCTTGGAGTAGATCTTTATTCTGTTTCTTTGTTTCTTCAAGTTCTTCCTTTAGCGAGAGGGTCGTAGCTTCAAGACTTTCATAATAACTGGATCGATCTCTGAGCTCCTTGATTGTTGTGTTCTTTTCAATGACTTCATTTCTTAGAGATGTTACTTCATCCTGCAACTTTTGATATTTGTCCTTGAATAACTCTCGTTGAGTCTTTAGTCTAGTAGCAGCTTCTTTGAAGGCACCATCCTTTATGTTCAAAAGTTCTTCTTGAGTTCTAATTTTGTTTGTCAGACTTTTAAATTCTGCCTCTATTTGATATCTTTCTTGTTCACTCATAAGAGCAAATTCAGTTGTTTCGCTATCACTTTCATCTTTTCCAAATGGATGGATAGCTGGAGCATCAGAGGATATCAAATTCATACCTGATAGTTCATCTTCATTCTGAAATGATTCTGAATCTGATTCTGAATCTGAAGAGCTTCTTACACCTAATCCCCAATCGATTCTCCCACTGTCATAGTTCTTCTGAGATGTCTTCTTCTGCTTATGTGCTTTCTTCTTAAGCTTCTTTCCCATTGTTCCACGGATCTCCTTTAAGCGATCAAGCCTCTACCAAAGGACCTGCTCTGATACCAATTGTTGGAAATAATACTGAGAGGGGGGGTGAATCAGTATTATTAACTCAATAAAACTTTTTCATTTCCAAACTCTGATTCATATATGCTGCTTCAGTTCAATAAACTTATGATTCAGTTAATTGATCTTCAATGAGTGCATTAGAACATTGTCAACCATATTAACAGAAAACAGGTGCAGTAAAATAGAACAGATCATCACACACAAACCATACACATGAACACCATCATATAAGGTGGAAACCCAATGCGGGAGAAAACCACCTGTTGCAAGTCATCTCAATCTTAATAAGAAAATCCTTTTACAATATTTCTGTACTGGTGCAGTCTTATACCAGTACGCAGGCTTCTACCTGCAGAGAGCTAGAACTCCCATAGATCTTGTACTAGCCGATCCATTTACTAGTACGCAGGCTGCTACCTGTTACAATGCTCTTGTACTAGCTAAGATACTAGTACGTAGGCGCCAACCTACAATCTTCTTTCCTCCGGGTACCACGTTTCATACATTTTCAGACTAGATACACCTGAAGAACAATACATAATCTGAAAGGCCACGTTTCATCCAATTTTCATACTGGACCCTTTAATATCATTGAAGCACATAATCAATCAATCTTTTGAATCACCCAATCACCACATATAAGTATATTACGACAGTTATCACCCAATCTAGTCAATCATCAATACAGAGGCTAATCATGCCAATATCAGAACTCAATACAGCGGATAAACATAATATTGCGCACCCAGAGCTCTACAGATTAGTCAAAGGCAGATAAAACAAATCTCGACCGGGGACTGCGACTTCACCAAAACATCTGTGAACATCTGCACCTGTGCTTCTCCTTGGTATGCGGGTATATGCGCCTGCACAGTCTCCTGCTCTGTGTACCGTATCACTCCTGCAAATAGATGATTTTCAGGCTTCAAGCATACCCAGACTGCGCTGATGAGATCTCAACCATCACTCCCCAACCGATCGCAAGTGTCTCAGAACTGTTCTTTCGTAAGATCTTCAACATTCACCGATGTAATGCCAAACGATCTCCTTTCCTCTTATATAGTCAAGCTCTTGTTAAAACAAAGAATCGAAACCGTAGATTACCAATACAGGGGATCCGAAAACCTGGGGCTCAATAGCTTGGACCGATCACTTAAACGATGACTTAAGTGATAAAACAAGGAAAAATGATGAAAAACAGTCCAAATGACTAAAAGGCAGACTTCAAGCAATATTAAACCCACATCTAAAATATATCGGGTCCGCTTCTCAAGACATCGCCGATGGCCGATAGGCCGATCCTCCTATGGACGCGATATTACATTGAATCATGTTGTATATGCCTGTCGGGTCCGCTTGCTTATCACAATCGGCATTCAGGTGCTGCGATACACAACTCTCCGATATGACGGACGTGATATTATTATAAACTGTTTTTAATGCCTTCATCGGGTCCGCAACCTTATCGCTATCGGCGCATGCACATAACATCGTCTATTGCCGATGGCCGATCCGATGGATCGGATGCGATATGGCAATTAACCTTGCTTTATATATATGTCAGGTCCGCTCCTCTTATCGCTATCGGCGATTGGATGTGGGAAGCCTTTATAATATGAGCGATTGTCGTGGATGCGATATTATTATAGACTGCCTTTAATACCTCCATCGGGTCCGCCTCCTCTTATCGCAATCAGCATTCGGGTGAGGCAGGGCTTTTAAGCACTGCGATATATTCCAGATGCGATATTATTATACACCAAGTTTAATGCCACCATCGGGTCCGCGTAGTTATCGCAATCGGAGGATTGGGGTGGGCGACCATTTATCCGGACGCGATATTATTATACACCAAATTAATGCCACCATCGGGTCCATTGTAATCGGAGGTTTCAGCGGTGTCACATAGCCAATCCCCCGACGCGCATATATGCCGAAATATATATATTAACACATATAACTGTGTTTATCCGCCAAAAAGGGGAAATGCCTTTGATTATAAAAATACATATATATGGGATTTGGGCGCCCAACAACTCCCGATAGTGTTAATACATGCATATATGGGTTTTAATTGCCCAAATAACTCCCGATAGAGTTAAAGCATGCATATATGGCCTGATGACTCCGGATAATGATTAAGCATGCATCCACGGGTTTTATACGCCCGATTCCTCCCGATAAGCTCTTTATATATGAGAATGTGCCTCTACTGCTCTGATAAGCTCCCAATGGCTCAATGGCTCCCGATAACTGCTTCTGTTCTCCCGATGGCTCCCGATGACTCTGTCTGCGCTCCCGATAATTCTGTCTGTTGCTCTTGATGGCTCTCGATGGCTCCCGATAAGCTCCCGATATGCTCCTCTAGCTTGGTAGTGTCTTCCGAAGACCTCCTTTCATATGAGAGTGCCTTTCTTACTTCGATAGGCTCCCGATAGCTGTGTGTTCTCCTCTTCTTTGGCATATATATGTGACATATACATATATATGGCTTCTTTTGGCTCCTCTTGGCTCCTCTTGCTCTATCTGTGCCTCTTTGCCTATGGTTGGCATATATATGTGACATATACATATATATGGCTCCTCTTGGCTCCTCTTGGCTCCTCTTGCTCTATCTGCACCTCTTTGCTTATGGTTGGCATTCCTGATGAATCTGCTCTACATCCCATGTATTATAACCCATCTGATATCTCTTCTGTAGTTCTTCTATGAGTGGGTTGCCATCAAGTACAACACATGTGTCATAATGCCAACAATACTGGCATCCTTGATACCACCATGGTGTTGGCATCAAAATCAGGAAACCAAGGGGTAATAAAAAGTCCAGCACTGCCCTAGAACCATGGCCCTTGATTGAGAACTGTTTCCTTTTCTTCTTTTGTGTGAAAACATACTATAAAGAATCCCTTAGGGTATAGGTAGATTTGGCAATCTTTTGTCCAAACCGAGTGGATCCATTGATACAATGCATGAATTGTAGGCCGAAAGCCATTAAATCTACAAATGACTGCATTTTTTTGTAGCTCTGAATATATATCATTTACCTCTGGTATTTCAATGGTGATAGATGGGCTCTCTGGCATTTCATCTACAATGTACTACCCCGGAGGTTCAGTGACAGCTGTGGGGTTTTTCCCTTTGCCCTTCACTACTTCCTTAAAGGACCCTTTGCTTTGCGAGCTAGGTCCAGCGCTTTCGGCTCCTCCTCGTAATCTCATATTGAGAATGATTGTAGAGCCTGGCTTGATGTTGTATTCTTGCATGGTTCTGCATTCCTGCAGCGATTTTCCCTCATTTAACAGGTGTTGCTTCTCAGCTGGGTAGCCAATCTGATCGGCAATATTGTTCTTCAAATCTGAAACCCTGTCGCTGTCATAAGTACAGATCACGATTGTGTTTCCTTTTGGCGTCTTTATAGAGATTTGGAAATCGGACCTTGCAATCTGGGGTGGCTCGATTCGAGTCAGATCTGATCCATCCAACTCTGTATCCGATCTGTTTAAAAACTTCATTTCCTGAGCATAACTTTGGATCTCACTTGCCTTGCGAGGATCCTCTGCGCTTGAAAAGGGATTCGTGGTAAAATTATTGGATTTGTTTCCAGATCCATACTTTGGTTCTGCACGAGTCCCAAAATAAACCTGCAGCTTCGGATAATCCAAAATACCGGCGGCTTCATATTTGTTTGCTGTTGCTGCTGAGCAGACAGTTAATCGCCCGATCCGCAGATCCTTCTTTTGCCGAACCACTTCATTTACGCCAATCGATGCTCATCCATTGTAGGGTTCCATTTTTGGAAGCTCGCATGCAGAGGACATTTTGCAGCTCCAAGTTCATCAATCGGTTCGGCAGCCCCGCTCTTGACTGCGCTTCTGGGCTTCGATCGAGATTAGGCATGGATTCACCGAGGTTTTGAGAGACGTAGAGGGCCATCGCGTCTGGTTAGGGTTCTAGCCGCAGAGCTTCCCAACTTCTTCTATCCACAATTCAAGTAAAGCCTATGAGCCAAATACATGGGACAAATAATTATTAATACTGTGGGCCAAAAACCATATTTATAAAAGAGGCATAGTAAATAAATAAATATAAAAGAGGTATAAAGATGTATGATAAATAAATAAAAATATGTCAAATAGGATTAGAAATCAACATCTAATTATATACCAAGCCTCTGGGCCCAATACCATGGTAAATAAAAAAGATACGATAAATATATAAAAATATAAATAAAGCAAAGGTATAGTAAATAAATGAAGCCTCTTTTTATATTTACTCCATAAACCTCTTTATACCTACTTACACTCAAAAAATGGGTTTTGTTTTGATGATGCCTATAGTAAATAAATAAAACCTCTTTTTATATTTACTCCATACCTCTTTATACTTATTAACACTAAAAATATAGGTTTTGTTTTGATGACCCCTATGGGCCAAATACCATGGGCCAAATTATTATTAATACCATAAAAAAACATTATTAACCCTAATATTATTATTATTATTATTATTATTAAATATAATATTCATATTAATATATTATAATATTAATATTATTAAATTTAATAACTTTGGATTAATACAATATTAAATTTTTTATATTATAATATATATTAATATATCATAATATATATTAACTCCACATATATATGAGAGGGAATAACAAAGGCATAGAGTGATAAAGGTGGAGAGAGGAGTGAAAAGGGAGAGATAGGAGATAAAATTGGATAGGGGAGAAGAGGAATGAAGAGAGGGGGAGGGAGATGAGTGAGATATGTAGAGAAGGGTAAGAGAGGGAGAGGGAGACACAAAGATGGAGGGGGAGAGAGGGAAGGAGAGAGGGATGGAGATAGTGAGAGGATTGGAAGGTGGAGAGAGAGAGAGAGAGAGAGAGAGAGAGAGAGAGAGAGAGAGAGAGAGAGAGAGAGAGATGGGGAAAGAGAGAGGAAGTTAGGAGAGGAAGGCAGAGAGAGGAAGGATGAGAGAGAAGAATTGCAGGAGAGGAGGAGAGAGGGAGGGAAGAAGAAAGATATAGAGAGTGAGAAGTGGAGAGAGAGGGAGTGACAAGGAATAGATGGAGAGAGAGAGAGTATGTTTAGGGGTGAGTTAAAGAGACAAAGAAAGAGAGATAGAGAAAGGGGGTGGGAGAAGGATAGAGGGAGGGATATAGTAACATAGTTGGAGAGAGAGAGGGGGGGAGAGAGAGAGAGAGAGAGAGAGAGAGAGAGAGAGAGAGAGAGAGAGACATGAGAGAGAGGAGGAGAGTGATGGGGGAAGATAGAGGATTGTAGGGAAAAGAGAGAGAGTGATGGGGGAAGAGAGAGGGAGGTAGGAAATAAAGGGAGAGAGAGGAAGTACGAAAGAGTGGACTTGAGAGAGAGAGGAGGAGAGAGGGAGGGAAAAAGAAATACATAGAGAGGGAGAATTGGATATAGAGAGAGAGGGAGTGACAAGGGAGATATGGGGAGAGAGAGAGTATGTTTAGGGGTGAGTTAAAGAGAGAAATAAAGAGAGATAGAGAAAAGGGGGGGAGAGAAGGAGAGACGGAAGGATATAGTTACAGAGTTGAAGAGAGAGAGAGAGAGAGAGAGAGAGAGAGAGAGAGAGTGGAGAGATGGAGGGAAAGAAAGATGGAGTTGGAGGGGAAGAGAGGGAGGTAAGAATAAGGAAATAGAGAGAGAAAGGTGGAGAAAGAGAGAGGCAATGACAATAAAGATGGAGAGCGAGGGAGAGAGGATAACAGGAGGGAAGAGAGATAGAAGTGGGGGAGAGGGAGAGAATGGGAAGAGAGAGAGAGGGAAGGGGAGGAGGAGAGAGAGATATATAGATAGATTGGAGAGAGAGAATGTATGTTTTGGGGTGATATAGAGATATAAAGGGAGATAGGGATATAGATGCAAAGTGAAGAGAGGGAAGAAGAGAGAGATGGAGAGGGAGATGGTGGGACAAAGAGATGGATAGATATAGAGTGAGAGAGCATGTGTATTTTGGGGGTTGAGATAGAGAGAAAAAGAGATGGAGGGATATATATATATATATATATATATATATATATATATATATATATATATAGAGAGAGAGAGAGAGAGAGAGAGAGAGAGAGAGAGAGAGGGGAGAATATTTATTTCACTAGATGCATTGATTTCAGTTTAGATGGTGATTTCTAATCGTATTTCATTGTTTGGACTAGATGCATTGATTTTAGTGTAGATGGTGATTTCTAATCCCATTTGATTGCTTGCACTATATGCATTGATTTCAGTATAGATGTTAGTTTATAATCTTATTTTATTACTTGCACTAGATGCATTTATTTCAGTGTAGATGTTGGTTTATAAACCTATTTTCTTACTTGCATTGGATGCATTGATTTGAGTGTAAATGTTCATTTCTAATCGTATTTGATTGCTTGCATTAGATGCATTGATTTCAGAGTAAATTTTATTTTCTAATCTTATTTGATTTCTTGCATTATATGCATTGATTTCAGTGTAGATGTTGATTTCTGATTTGATGTAATTGGATGTATGATGGTACATTAATTTTAAAGTGATTGGATTGATATTGTGCATTGATTCTAGTGTAAGCATAAAAAGTTATTAACAATGTACATTGATTTTTGTGTTATAGTAATTGAACCTATTAATATTGGAGAGAAAGAGAGACAAGGTATGTTGTTTACTAAAATATCGCGAGCTAAATATTTAACATGTCCTTTTCATATAATCGATATGAAAAAATGACAGAAGTAACAAGGGTGCAATAAGAATAGTAGAAGAAAATAGATTGAGATTAATCACAATGAAAGACTATTTGTAATATACTATATTCTTATTATTCACATTTTTTATCATTCAACACTATTACATTGTCACTTTACATTCAAAATTTGTATTTCATCATTTTTCATCATTTAAGTCATTCACAATATTTATCATCTCAACAAATTGAGGTAACTAAGAAAATTTAAAATTAAAATGACCAAATTAATTTGAGACATATTAAGCATATTTAAAATGATTATATTTAATATTAGATGATTTTACATAGTATTGATAAAATCAATCATCTATTCATTAGATTTTCTTTGGCCACACACGACTAAAACCAGCCTAGATCCATCTTAACTCCAAATCTATCAAGCATCGAGAGGGATCAAATCTCTCGAGGTGCAAACCTTTCCTCAAGTTTTGCACTCAAAAAAGAGGTTTGCACCTGAAGAGATTTGATTCCTCTCGGTGCTTGATAGATCCGAAGTTATGATGTATCTAGGTTGATTAATTTTTAATTAAAGACTAGTTGTTATTTGTTTATATAAATAGAAATTATTTATTAATATTAAATTAATATTTATATATTATCTATGAAATTATAATAACAAATTTATTCATAAAAGTATTAAAGTTAATAAAATCATAAACATATTCTTATTAATTAATAAACTAACCTATCATAAATAAATAAATAAATAAATAATAATAATAATATATAAATATAATATTTATTAATTTTTAGGTATAGAAATCAAAATTAGGCATATTTTTTATGAATTTATAATAACATTTTTTATAAATAAAAACATAAGGGGTAAAAAGAAAGATTGAAGGAAGGATGGGATAATAACGGGAGAAAATCAAGACGAAATAGCCAAAATCCAACTCTTACTCAGTTTCCACCCATCATCCCTATTGAGATTGATTGAATGCTTCTCAATCTCAATTGCCTCTCTTAGTTTCCTATGGTGGAAGTGATCAACCCTGGCAATTACCTTCTCAACCTCAATGCAACTATGGTGTTTATATTTCTGTGCATGCTCCGCAAGAGCTAATGAGCACGATCAGTTATGCCTGATCGATAACACTCATCAGCTCTTGGGGAGCATGCAGAGAAATATGAGCACCATGTTTGTATTGAGGATGCGAAGGTAATTGCCAGGGTTGATCACTTCCACCATAGGAAGCTAAGAGAGGCAATTGAGATTGACAAACATACAATCAATCTCAATAGGGATGATGAGTGGAAACTAAGTAAGAACTAGATTTCGGCTATTTAGTCCTGATTTTCCCCATTATTACCCCTCCTTCTTTATTTCTTTTTTGGAACCCTTATGTTTTTATTTATAAATATGTTATTATAAATTCATAAATAATATATAAATAATAGTTTCTTATTATTAGTGAATAATTTCATATATGTGCAAACAATTATTACTAAAAAACACTCCTCTGCTCTCAATTTCCTGTACCAAACTTAAATGTCCAAATTATAGCTGTGATGCAAGTCCCCACCTAGGAGGAGGGAGAGTCATATGTTTAAAAATATTGTTTCTATGAAAATTTTGGTATTCTTACTTTTAGGGAACTTATATATATACAGATATATAGATTGTAGCGTTTTTTTGTTAATAATGTTATGCCAATTCTCCTATCAACATAAATGGTGGGTGGGAAGCCCATTTTTTGTATTTCTAATGTAATTTTTTTATATTTCTAATGTAATGTTGTGCTTAGGACATGAGCTTTATTAATATAAAATTTCTATATACTTTTAAAAATATATATATATTTTTTACATATTTTTATAATATGTTCATCAAAATAAACTTTATATATTTGATTTTTGAATTGATTTTAAGATAAAATCTCTCTTTATTAAAAAAAATATGGATTAATGACTAAAAGGTTACATAACAATAATAATATGAAGTTGATTTTACAAAAAAATATTATATAATTTATTTGGGAACCATGAGGATTAGCTTAGCTTGTCCCACCCTTATTGTTAAAAGCACTTTTGATTTAGAGGTCAATGGTTCAAATTATTGTTGGCCTTACAGGGTAGCTCTTTGGGGTAGAGTGGTTACATCTAAGGATTACCTAGTGTCATTTGACTATAAGTAATCTTCACTAAGAATAAGATATTACATAACTCTCACGATCATATAACAAACCAAGCTCAAAATCATAAATTTAAAATATCACTTACAGAAATTAAATTTAAATAAAAAAATTATAGTCATTCTTTCTAACCACTCAAAACAAACCTAATTAACTTTAATAATATTAAAATATTTATTAATTAAAATATAATTAATAAATATAAATATAAATATAATGTTATTATATAATATGTCTCCATTTTACATGGCTTCATTATGAATAGCTAATGGTCTATTTCTTACGAGAAAGGAAACAAGAGTTGGTGTAATAAAAATAAAAATGTAAAATACTTGTTTTAATTTACCATCTTATAAGCTTTCACAAGACTCAAACTTGGGTAATTTTAATTTTAATTTTAATTTTAATTTTAATACCTATATATATGATACATGTAAATGAGTATTTATTCATTTTCATAAGTTATTAAGGACGGATTATATATATATATATATATAATATGAATATGAATATGATACATGTAAATGAGTATTTATTCATTTTTTTGAGCTATTAAGGACGGATTATACCTAATTAAATGTTGTTAGGTACATATATAGTAAAAAGTAAAAGATATTTTTACTGTAATTATTTTACAACCTAGTTATCTATAAATGAGCATTTACTCATTTGTTAAAGTCATTGAGGTATTGAGAACTTATTATAAATAGTTGAGTGTTTTTAGATATAGATAAATCACTTTACATCTTAATTATACAATGGTGATGTCTTAATTATACAATAGTGATGTGTCAAAGAATAATACTGGTCGTTCAAAGTACGAGCACAAAATCTTATAATGTTCCAGACTTCGAAATGTGAGAGAAATATCAACTATATATTTTAATGTATTAACTATTAATATGTATGACAGTTAATATGTAAGGCAAAATTATTTATACATATTACAAATTAGTTTAACCTATGGAAGATTAGTTAGATAAATTAGCTTTTTCTATTTAATCTAAAGGAAAGAAAATACAAAAATTAAGAAATATAAAGGGTGTGGATTTTGGATCTAAAGAATTATAGCTTAACCACTTTATGATAATCCAAATTGACTACTAAGCACTTGCACTTCTCATTTAAAGTGATTTCTTTTATAAATATATGAAGGATATTAGATTGTTGAGATTTAGGAGATAAGGAAGTTGAGACTTAAAGGAACATGGAAGGGGAAGTATGAGTAAAGAAAATAAAAGAAAAGAAAACCATAATAAAATAAGGAAAAGTGAGGAAAAATCTTGAGAAAAAGGTGAAGGGAAATAGGTTGAAATAGATTAATAACATAAAATTTATGTTTTCAAGTTACTTGAGATCTCTACTTACCCTTGTTATGATGAAAAATGAATAATGGAGAAGGAAGGAATGTAGGTACGATGAATATAAATAATGGAGAAGGAGGGAATGTAAGTATGAAAAATGAAGAATGGAGAAGGAAGGGATGCAAGTGATAAAGTGGGAGAAAGACATATATTGTGGATCCATGTATGTTGAGGACTTGTGAATGAAAATGGTTCTGAGAGGTAGAAAGACATTTATAGAATTAAAAAAAAAAAAATATAAAAAGAATGATATAAAATGAGAAGAACATGTAAAAGAGAAAATGGGAAATCAATATATGGAAAAAGGAGTTTGAAATTGATCTTATTGTGATTACAAATATATTTATTCAAGAAGTACCATGGTGCATTTTTCAGATAGAGGAAATTATCCTTCATGGGGGAAGAAGGTGCTATTGATATGAGCACATAAGTAACAATAAAAGAAACATATATGTGGAGTTTACAGAGTAGATTATGGTCTAAGTTTATAGCATGAAGTTTGTAATCTTCAGTTGTATTTAGTATATTTCTCTTATCTTTTCGAATTTAATTACTTTAGGTGCCCTATTAGACCAATGAAAATGTATCATAGGGCGAGGCTCAAAATTATCATCTAACTTTTCTATGATCCTACATGATTGTGTCTCTACAATATCCATTAGTGAAGGCACACTGAACTTTTGAGAAAATTTGTCACCAAGGTGTATTACAAGTTAATGGTCTCCCTCTTGATTATTTTAGTATTTATCATACATCTTTGGAGGATTGGTATTTCTTTTGGAAGATGCCCAATGAAGTGATTATTTGAATTGGGTTTGTGATGTTTGCAATCCTTGTGGATGGCACAACAAGCATGCATGCACACACAACATTACCAAGGGCTTCCTCCTTTTCCAATGCAATTCTTTACATTAAATGAAATATAGAATTATCATCCATGGACAAGAAAAAATAACCATGTGGTCCTTAAATAGTGAATAGATTATTCCTCTCTTAAAAAATAATGTAGCTTGCTTACCTAGTGTGGGTAGATTTCCTAGGCATGGATAATGCAATTTTGATTTTCCCTCTAATGGATCATGACCCATTTAAGAGGAATAATTTATGAATAAATAGAACATTTCTATTAAAATTCTAAGGCAAGTACAATAGAACACAATTTTCGACATGATAATTACTTCCTACTGATTTTCGAACAATAATTTTTATGCCACTACTATTATTGAATAATTATACTGATAAAATTTCAATAGTAATTTGCAAAAAAAACATTAAAGATCATAGAGAGACAACCATGCAAAATAGACACAAAATATTTTCACCTAGGAAACCCAACCTTGGGAGAAAAACTAACAATTTTTCTTGAGGAGAAATTTTCTTTCAACAAGATTTAAAGATAGCATACTTTTCTACAAATCTATGCCAATATAAAAGTCAAAATACCAGTCAAACCTAGTCAAACAACATCAAGTCAACATTGGTAAAAACACTTAGAAAATTAGGAGTGAAAACTAGTGAAACAATAAAACTCTACGATCAACTCAGCCTAGTCAAGCTCGACCCTATAATATGTGGTCAACCCACTCATGTGGCCCAATGACTAATCAAATTGCAATCATATCCACATGTCAATTCTAGGGTCAATTATGTGGCCAAACCTACACATGTGGCCTCCAAAATCTCGGTCAAACAATTGGTCAACTTCTTAGTTAAATTTTGTCAAAGATAGCTCAAGAAACTTCAGTTAATGCATTGGTTAATCAACCCTTTCTTCTCACATGTGTGGCAAAAACAAGAGTGAGATAAAATAGATGATCTACAGCAACAAATTTTCTCCTTTGGAAAATTTCTCCTCCATTAGAAAATATTAAGTGAGGTTTCTATGTTGTTTTTTCCTCTCACATGTTGTCTCGTTATATAGAGCTCTAAGGTTGAGTTGAGACCCATCAATTTGGTTTCTTATCACAATAAAACCCTTCACTAATGGAGACTACATCACAACTCAACATTAGACTAGAATTGTTTACCCAAGTTGGGTGAAAAGCCCCAATCAATAAACAATTCAAACACGCTCTATAAAAGATAGATCACTCCATCTGATAGCACAAAGTGAGCATCATGGGCCATTCACCCCTAGCCAAATAAGCATGCCCCCATGGGTGAATGTATCACTCTCCCCTAGTCAAATCAACATGACCCCATGAGAGTAAATATGCCCCTAGGCCTTTTACCCCTAGCCGAATTAGTAGGGCCCAATCGGTAAATGTATCATTTCCCCACTGTTCAAATCAAGATGATACTATTGGAGCTATGGAAGATCTCTTTCCAAAATATACATAATAAGAAACCTATAGAGATCCAATCCCTATTGATAATGGGGTTATAGAAAGGAGAAGATCTCCAATAAGATAAAGTATTGGTGATGTTGTATGGGTCTTTAGTTTTTTTGGCAAAAAAGTGTTGTTAAGGGATGCGATAGTGAGGTTGAATAAGTGCTCACTTGTCTTTTGATAGTTTGTGGCATATAAAGAATAGTGATATTTTGTGGCATAGAAAGAACACTGATGATCCTTCAAATCCTTTACAAAATAGCCTATCCCAAGTATGAAAGAATGATAATGTTTTTTTCTTAATATAAAAGAATGTATAAAGATAATGAGTAATAAAATCTAGTAGGAAGAAAATCCTTTATTACAAATTCAATACCAAAAAATAATTTTATAACCTAGGTAAAGAAAGCTTGACGTCATCATTTTTTTTCTTTTTAATGTCAGATGCCAATCACTGATCGAATATGAAGTTTGCAGAATATGGGCTTTTGTTATTCCCTACTAATTGGGAACATAAGCAACTAAGAGAGGATTGATACTTAGCTTGTTAAAATGAGATGCTTGTATTGATAAATAAAACACCCACTGGTCAGCTCTACGAAACAGATTCTAAACCAGGAAAGTTCGGCTTTGCAGAACGCTCTACATTCTCAATGTACATCACACATTATGTAGCATACATGGTTTTAGGGTTGTTAGAACCATACCCTTAGAAATAGAAACTAATTCCTATCCTGAGGTCTCATGAACCAACTCATACTATTCTAGGATTCTCTATTATCTTCAACACTCCCCCTTAATGGAGAAGGGGTTCACAAATATTCCTAATATCTCCCTAAACATTTCAAACTTAATTTTTCCAAGAGGCTTAGAGAAAATGTCTGCAACATTATCACATGTTTTACAATATCCAAGATGGATTTTTTTTTATTGTACTTTCTCCCTGACAAAGTGGAATTGTCTATCAATGTGTTTAGTGTTCTTGTGAAACACCAGATTATTAGCAAGTTTGATTGAACTCTGGTAGTTGCATCTAATTGTTGTTGCATATTTCTATTCTTCCTCGACATCTTGGAGACGTCTCTGCAACCAAACTGCCTCACATGTTGTTGCACACATAGTTTGATACTCTGCTTCTTCTGAGGACAAGGAAAGAATGTTTTATTTCTTGTTGCTCCATGTAATCACCCCGGATCTAACATTGAATGCATAGCCTGTTATGGATTTGCAGTCATCTACATTTCTAGCCCAGTTGGAATCTGTAAATCCTGTCAATCTAACATCAGAGGAATCATTATAAATAATACCATAGTGTATAGTTCCTTGTAGATACCTTAAAATACATTTTGCTGCATTCTAATGAATCTCAAGTGGTTTGGACATGTATTGATGTAGCACACTGATTACATAAGACAAATCTAGTCTAGTAGTGGTCAGGTAGATTAAGCTCCCAACCAGTTGTTTATAAAGTGTCGCATTTGCCTCTTTAGAGCCATCCTCGCACTGAAGTTTAATGTTCTGCTATAGTGGTACTGTTGCAGCCTTACACTGATCGATCCTAAACCTTTCGAGTAGACCTTTGACATACTTAACCTGGGATAGAAAAGTTTGTCTTGAATCTCTCCAGATCTCAAGACCCAAACAATATCTTAATTCACCAAGGTCTTTCATTTCGAACACCTGTGAGATTTGTTGCTTGATTTCTTTGATTAGAACAATAACATCACCTGTAATAATTAAATAGTCTACATACAAAGAAATCAACACTATGTGCCGCTTTTCATCTTCATGGTATACAAATTAGGGTCATTTTTACTTCTGTTGTAGCCAAGTTGTAGAAAAAATGAATCAATCTTTTGATACCATGAACTGGGTGCTTGTTTTAGTCCATATATAGATTTCTTTAATCTACAAACTAAATGTTCTTTCCCATTCTAGACAAACCCCTCAGTTTGCTCTAAATAAACCTCCTCTTTCAATTCCCCATTTAAAAATACAGATTTTACATCTAGTTGGTGAATCATCCAATGTTTCTTAGTAGCTAAAGAAATCAACATTCTGATAGTATTTAGTTTAGCTATGGGGGCAAAGGTTTCTTCATAGTCTATGCCTTCTTTTTGTGAATACCACTTTGTTACCAATCTAGCTTTTAATTTATCTATGGTTCCATCTCGATTAATCTTGGGTTTATACAACCATTTACAACCTATGTTTTGTTTCCCTTTAGGAAGTTCAACCAACTCCCAAGTGTTGTTTCTGATTATAGATTCATATTCTTGTTCCATAGTTTTTTTCCATTCACTACATTCATTTGCTTCCTTATAACTAGAACGTTCAACATCATTCATCATACTAGTTATAAAAGCATTTTCCCTATATCTAGCAGGAAATTGAGCCTACCTACCTGATCTTCCGAGCATTGGTGTAGCTTCTAACCCATTCAGAGTTTCCTTTGATGGACTTGGCTTGATTGCTGAATTTGAATTCTATCCTTCTACCTTTCTCTGTTGATCATGGTTGCTTTCTTTTTCTTCACTTTCTTCCACCAAGAACAGAATATCCCATTCCTCATTGTGCTTATCAGATTTTTCATGATCCTTCTCATGGAATATGACATCTCTACTAACAAAAATCTTGTGAGTAGAGGGATTAAATATGATGGATTTTGAATCTAGTTTTCTTTTGTCTTTCCTTGGAATGTGGGAAAATGCTTCAGACCCAAACACTCTTAAATTTTTTACTGTAGAATTAAATCCATATAATTCTTCATATGGAGTTTTAAACTCGAGACACTTTGTAGGACTCCTATTTTTCAGATAAACTATAGTATTCAATGTTTCAAACCAAAAACCATTGGAAAGATCCTTACCTTTCAACATGCTCCTAGCACATTCGACCAATGTTCTATTCTTTCTTTCCTCTACTCCGTTTTGCTGAGGAGCATCGGGTACTGTGAATTGCTATAATATCCCATGGTATTTAAAATACTTGATAAGTTCATCCTTCCTATATTCTCCCCATTGATTAGAGCGGAGAATTTTTATGTGCTTCCCTGTTTGCTTTTCAATCATGTTTCTAAATTGCTTAAAGTATTCAAATGTGTGACTTTTCTTACTCAAACAATATACCCAAGAAAAATTTGTGAAGTCATCAACAAATAGTAAAAAATACAGTGCACCTCCTAATGGCTTTGTCTGCATGGGTCCACAAAGGTCTATGTGCATTAATTCAAGTATGTCTCTCTATTTCCTTTCTACACGAACATGGAATTCTTCTCTATGCATCTTTCCTAATGTACAGGCATCACAATCTTTATGCACTTGTTTTAATATAGGAAAATCTCTTACCATTTACTTTTTCTGAAGTAACAACAAATCATTGTAGTTGATATGGCCAAATCTCTGATGCCACAGCTCTTCTATAGTCATACTCACTGCTGTCAAAGCTTGAACTGGTGCTGGTCTCACATCCAATTTGTACAGACCTCCTGTTCAAATTCCTGAAGCAATAGTCTTCATGCCATCCAACAGATCTTTAATATAACAGTTAGAATTTAAAAAGTCAACTTTGAGATCTTCATCTGTAATCATGGATACATAAATCAAATTATTTGTCACACTAGGCACATACATGACATTATGAATATGTCTTACAGTACCATCAGGTAAAATAACAGAAATTTTCCCACACCCTTCGATCTGATGACTTCTATCATCACCAAGGTATATTTGTGCTTCGTTGTTGATTTCTTTAAAATGTTTGAACCATTGTCTGTTTCCCTTCATATGTGTGGATGCTCCCAAATCTACATACCAGATGTCTGTATCAACATTCTAATCAAAGTTTTCCATGAATAATTTGAAGTTTTGTACATGATTATCATTTGCAAGATGACCTACATATCTTTTCTGCCTCTGTTGTTGTTCATGATATTTCTTCTTCCTACACTCCTTAGCCATATGACCAATTTTTCCACAATAAAAGCATTTAATTTCAGAGTTGTTTCTATTCAGATGCATACCTTGAGTTTGATTTGGTCTTTTCTATGGGTTTCCTCTGTTTTGTTCTTATAGATTTCCTTTTCCTTTGAAGAAGTTCTTCTTTGTCATTAACGCTAGATTTGCACTCTAAGGCTTTAAAGTCAATCTTCTTTCTTCCTCTTGCATTAATATTCCTGTCAGCTCTTCAAACTTTGGGACTTTTTCTCTCACATTTTTCCCAGTGATAAACATTTGGTAATCATCAGTCACACCATTCATGGTAATTGTTACTAAATCTGTATCTACAACTGTATCACCAATGTTTGCCAATTTGTTCTTTAGATCTTTGATCGTCGCTATGAAGGAAGCAACTGTTTCATTCTCCTCCATCTTCATGGATAGAATCTTGCTCTTCAGGAATAGAAGACGATTTGTATTCCTGATCTCATATAAATCCCTCAATACTCCCTAGATTTTGCTTCTTGATTTACATTCTCTGATATGCGGTATGATGTATTCTTTCACTATCATCTTTAGCAGCGTCCTTGCGTTACGTTCTCTCTTCTCCCAATCTAAGACTGATGTTGATCCAACTGTTGGCTTCAGCTCATCCCCATTTGCAAGCGTCCAAGCACTTTGTGCTTCTAGCACAGTTTGCATCTTCAATTTCCAATTCGTATAATTGGAGCCATTGAGCTTGTTATGCTCATTCAAGTATGCTTTGATTATTTGATTTTTCATCTTGACGATTGAAAAATAAATGATTTACAGGAAAAAATGATAGACCTAACGAGATCTTTATCGAAGATAGTTTTTGATATACCAATCAGGTCCGCGAATAACCACAACAGCAGGGCTCCTCCACGCTTCCGCTGCGTAGATCTCTTCCACTACAGTCTGACCCCTGCATGTGTATTCCTTCTCAGGTTCATCGCTTGTTGCGATCCACACCAATCCACAACAGTGATGAATAAAAACGAATGGCGGATCAGGGAATGGCCTATGCACACGCTCCTTCATGCTACTTGCTCTGGTGACCTCCATCGACAATCCTCACCAATATTCTTGTGCTCCAGACGACAATCTGTAGCGAACTATGCCATAATTAGCAGGTTTGCACGGTGGTCTTCGGCTCAGTAGTTCAGGCCACCTGTGGCCACAACTGCGATTGGGCTGAATGCGTGGCCTCAAGCACGTAAACTGTGGGGAGGTTCATTGCCCAGAGGTGGTAGGAGGATTTGGTAATACCCCGAGAGCAGGCAGCCTTTTCTAAGGCACTCAACCTTTTTCAAAGCACACAGCCTTTTCAAAACACGTAGTCTCCACGAAGGAAAAAAACACACATTTTTTTCGCCAAAATGCGCGATGATTTCAACTCAGGCATGTCGACCTCTCTCCACTCGACGTACATGTTTCCTTAGCCCTGTCTCTTTGATACCATGTTAAAATGAGATGTTTGTGTTGATAAATAAAACACTCACTAGTCATCTCTATGAAAGAGACTGTGAACCAGGAGATTCTAGCTCGACAGAACACTTTACATTCTCAATGTACATCACACATTATATGGCATACATGGTTTTAGGGTTGTTAGAACCATACCCTTAGAAATAGAAACTAATTCCTATCATGAGGTCTCGTGAACCAACTCACACTATTCTAGGGTTCTTCATTATCTTCAACATATCTTAATCATTGCATATGTGTTTTTTCAGGTATCTCATTCACAATAAAACATGCAAATCAATTCTATTATCCAGTGACTTTCTCAAGTAGGTTGGAAGGATCACTACAAATGAATTCTATTATCCGGTGATTTTCTCAAGTAGGTTGGAAGGATCACTACAACTCACATTTCCTTTGTTAATCGCATCCTACCATACTGTATTTGTAGCTAGATAGATTGGTGGCAAGTTCAGGACCTTGGATTTTGCTTACTCTCTCTTTCTCACCCTGGAATCGTGTCCCATCTCTTTCAATGAGTCTTGTTTTGTTTCGATCAACTCAACATTACCACTTTGTTCTCAGCTGATTTTCTTCATACCTCCCATGCCTTTCGATCATACAGAATCCCCACCATAGGGCCTAATGGCATTCAAAGGCACCATACTCCACGATGCAATTGGTATTTACGTGACACGAGAATGCTGATAGTAGAAAATCATCATGGTTTCAATTTCCATCCGGTCATGTTTTTTTTTTTGTTTTTGTAGTACGAAAAAAAGCTATATTTGAATTATAAAAAAGATCATGTACATTATATCAATTTTATATATTTGAATCATTATAGGAAATCATTTGGATTGCGTGATCATGCAAACCCCACCAAAGTGACCAAATAAGCATATATACATATAGAGAGTTTATAGACATAAAAGATCTGTGTACATCTAGTAGCAGATATAGGAGATAGAAACTAGACAAATACATCCATCATATTGACCTTAAAAAGAAACAAGATCATCCCTATTATTTTGTGAAACCTTGAGAGAAACATTTCACTAGCAGGTTTCAGTTTTATCTACATGTTACATACACAATTATGAGATAAAATTATACAGAAAAGGATCAGAATATAAATGTACAATTAGCCAAATGAATGGGAACTCCACGTCGATTAGTACATTGCCCTCCATTATGATCAGAATATAAATGTACAATTAGCTTGGGAATGGTAACTCCACAATGCTTAGTACATTGCCCTCCATTATTATATCTATGTGCATTTCTCCCACTATTCCTTGAAGCCTTTTCTTTGAGAGACCATCCGCAAGCTGGTTATATTCTCTGTCTGTGTGTATGAATGTACATGATTCCATGTGATCATGCTTATGAATGTAACACAGTGCAACAAGCAGATTTTAAAAGGTTTTTTCCATTTCAGTATTTAGATTATTGATTCGAGATATATCATGATAATACAAATAGTGTAAATTCATTTTATTTCCATATGTATGATAAAAAAGTTTAAGTACAATTTATTGTTTTTTTATTAATTTTAAGAAAAATGAATGTTTACATTAAGTAATTTGAATTTTATTAATGTAGAATGAGTTTACAATTAAAAAAGAAATGTTATTGATTTTATATAAGTGCATCAATCTTATATTAAAAACACACAAAAATTAAATATATTTTTAAATCTCAACCATATACCATTAATTTAATTAAAAAATATGTTTTTTTATTATTAATACATTTTTTAACGGTTAAGGTTAACTCAATTATTTATCAAATTATACATTTCTTTACACTATGATTTGAATTAATTGATTAGTAAAAACAGATAAACATCAAAACACTTCTTTTATACTACATTTCACATTGCTTAAAAAAATCATAAAATTTAAAGTAAAATATAATTTTATTTGGAATTATTATTATTGATAATAAAAACAATAATATATGAATTAAACATATATATATTATAAAATTTTATGTAATAACATTTTTAATTATATAGTTTTTATTGCAATATCATGTTCAACATTATAACTTATTAATATTACATGCCCAAAAAATCATAATTCATATTCTTATGAGACTTTTTTAATTAATTAATTGAATTAAAATGATAGAAAAGACATAACTACTTTTGAAATTATTATTAATCTTTAATTTGTCACTATTTCTAAAAATATTTTAGAACATTTCCTCAAAATTAAATCCCTAACATTTATTTAATAATAATTATTAATTAAATTAAAATTCTATAAACCATATCTGTAAAGTAAACAAGTTATAAACAAACTTAAGAGAATTAGTTTTCTTTTGTTTTCAATTATTTTAACTAAATTTTATATATATATATATATATATATATAAAACAAAAGAAAAAATAATTCTTTTATCAATTAAAATAATTTAAGTAGCCTCACTATTTTATGGAGATTAAATTTTGATCCATTTTATATATTCAAAAATGCAACATAAATCATAAAAAATTACAAGTGGTCTCTTTATTACCTCAAGAGATTTGACATATTGGTGATTAAGATGAATCTATACAGGTTATAATTATATCAAATTTAAACCAGTTTTTTCCTCACCAAGATCTCTTGACATAAACATGAGGGTTGAACTAGAATAATTTTTTTTTTATCTCCTAATTTAAAATTTTGTTGATTACAATTCCTAAATAAAAATGTTATTCACTTTTTTCTAAAAATATGCTTACTATTCATTTATCATACCCTTCAATAAAATTGTCTTACATTATTGATATCCAATTCAAATTATGTATATAAAATTCTAATTCTAATTCAAATTCAAATTCATATATATATTATACAGAAATCAATTTACATTTTTCATTACTTTTATGCAAACTTCTGCGGTCTTAAATTGCGCACAAGGTTAGGAATAAATGGCAGTCCTGCTTGCTCTACTTTATTATAACCATTTTATTATAGAAATCGTTTTAAATAAATCTTACAGTAATCATTTTAAATACATCCTCTGAAAGTATTTAGGATCTCTCGGCCAGGTTTATCACGTCAAAAAATGTGTATTTAAAATCACATCCACAGGGACGACCTAATCAAAGGTGTCGGCAGCTGACGTCAGTTAGATGACGGAAGGTTAAGATGTTGAGTCCACCCAGAGAATTAGGTGCGACTGAAAGTTATCGCAGGATTCAATTTAATTTTACTTTTTCATTTCTTTGTTCAACCCTTTTCTCTATAAATGGAAGCGAGACGTTTGACAACCACAAGCACATTTGCAATTTCCATTTGCCTTTAAAATCGAATTAGTTGCAGCAATACTCTGGGACGATCTAAATTATGAAAGATCCATGTCCTTTGCCTATATATAGACTGTACTTTGTTAATTGCTTGGATTGATTAATGCGTTGTCTCTTTGCTTAAAGACTGTATTTTCTTAATTGCTTAGATTGATTAACGTATCGTGGTGTTGGCACAAGGCTCGTCAGATGCTGGTCAAAGCAGTACATCGCCCTGGAAACCCTCTTTCCAATGGGAGGACTTCAACAGAAAATAATAAAGACGCAGAAGAAAGGATTGAAAATGGTAACAGCCTTTTTAAAACGACAAGTTTTCTGTATGATGTAAACAACAAGGAGGAGGACGTAGAAGCCCGTCCAGGGTTGGAGCTACAGCTATTCCCCTGTCCGTGATCTGATCTAACTGTGTAGTGCGTCCATGCCGGCTGGTGATTCCCTACCATCCATCACTCGCCCACTCTGTTATGTTGCGGGTATGATTGTAACAAGTCGTGGAGAATTCGTACTGTAACTCTGCCCCTTAAATCAAGTTTTAAAGAATATTGTCTTCTCGTATGGTTTGGTACATACGCAATTGGATTTTATGTTTTATTATTTTTTTAATACCAACAATTGTATTTCAAAATCTATGACAGGAAGTTAGTGGGATTAGGTGAAAGCATCCTTTTTAAAGAGGTTCTCGTGAACTTTGACTTGATTGTACCTGCTCACTCTGATCCCACCGGATTGTAATTTAAATTATATACGTCATGATTGCCACACCAACTTATTCAATGACCTGTAATCTTGTTTCATACATAGTGATGCTATATATGATTACAAGTTAAAAATATTTAAAAGAAGGCAAAAATGTTATCTAAGTTGAATTTAATTTTACGAAATTTTTAAGTGCAGTTTAACTTTTCCATGTCTATATAATAAATACGAGAAGGAACATTGTCAAGAGTGATTGTTTGCTGAGTTTTATTTACTTTCTACATCTTTACAATATAAAAATTAAAAATCATAATACTATTTTATAATTATATGTTTTTTTTTTTAAGAGTACATGAGAATTGACTGAACGTTACTAGTTTTCTGGAAGGAATACCATACCAATAACACTTGTATAAAAATTTGATATTACATTGTTTGCTTCTCATCTAGACATACTAACAAAAATGCTAATACAAAATTGAGTTTGCCAGCACGCATACATGCCTGACCTTGAACAAATATACTATGAAGCATTCAGCAGAGTCATTCAAATTTGGACTTGGAAATGGAAATCGACCGAGAAACCTAGAGGAACAGAGTGCCCAAACGAACCATTCATGAACCTTGCCCAACGAGTAGCGTGGCGACTGCTCGACGCAAACACGGGTTCCCTTGTTGACTCGTCTTCATGTGCTCTGCCAACATGTGGTGTCTCCGGAATTGGTTGAGCGAACCGAAGCAGAGCACCCAATCTACTGAGCTTCCCATGCGATGTTTCACATCCAATTGCAATGTTTGCATTAATTGTTGCCTTCCCTGGTGCTGGCCCCAAAGGAAGTGAGGCCAATTGAGGTGAGTTGTTGTTAGTTGATGCTTTAGAGAGACTAATTATCGCTGTTGCTAATTAATTTTTCGGGATTGTTATTATATATTGTATAATATGTAATTAGTTTTACATTCTGTTTTTAGGTTAATAAGTTATCCAATTGTCTCGTACCTAGATTGCATTTGTATTTATCAATAGTATGACACTCTTTTATTGTTTTTTTCATTGTGGAGTTTATTTGGGCTTGTACAAGAGGCCTGGTTGAGTTGTTCCTAAACTCGATGTATTTGAACTCTATGGTAAAGGAGACCAGGAGCATGAAGACAGTGAAGATAAAGTTACACAAGCCTGATGCAAAGATCTCTCCAGATAGATCACAAGGCAACCAACCCCACACCGGAGCAATACAAACCATTGGAGAAATTGGGTGGCATAATTTTTTTACATTTACTGTAGCAAACAAGCGTTTAATCAAAGTATTTGCATTTACCACAGTAAACATCAGTTTAATGACAGTAAAATTTATGAAGGATAACAAAATACATTTATTCGAAACGGGAGATGTTTGACGGATACAAAGTTTAAATGATATAAGTTTTTTACAGAAAGATTTATGAAGAATGCAATTTTTTGGAAGAATACAATTTTTTTTACGGAAAAGGATACAAAGTTTGAATGATACAAGTTTTTTACAGAAAAAATTATGGAGAATACAAAAATTTTAGTGAAATTTTTTACTGAAGTATTTGTGAAGGATACTTAAAATGAAGTATATATATGTTGGTGGCTTGAATAAAATTTTTAATTGAATAGTGGTCAATTTTCTGGTGATTTGAAATACATATTTTTTGGTGGCTGAAATTTTAATTAAAGAGTAGTCGATTTGGTGATTTAAAATACATATTTTTTTAAGATGGCATTGGTAAAATAAAATTTATTTTTGGAGGCTAATAAGATTTGAACCTAGCTCTTTACTAAGCTATTTTTGAAACTTATCACTAAACCAAAAAGCCAACTTTGTTAAAACAAGAGGAGAAACAAATTCATATCTTTTTAGAACTATTGCATATATTTTGAATTTGAAAGGATTTGAAAAATATTTGGCTACATAAGAATTATGACTTCAATAGTTTCCATAGTTGGAGTTGTTCTTAAAAGAAAGGGAAATTATCAAGAGTGGTTTAGAAAGCTTAAAAGTGCCCTTGTTTTTAACGATTTGTGCGAAGTTTGTCAACGCAAGAAGGATAGTGATGGAAAAGAAATTGCACCAGAGTCGCCTGATAATGAGAAGTAACTTGCAATTTGGTAGACAAAAGATAATAAGGTGTATGCAATAATAACTGCATGAAGAGGTAAGAAAATATATCATTTCTTGTGGTACTGCATTCGAAACACTAAAGAAGTTGAAAGAATTGTATGATTCACACTCAGCACTCAAAATTATTCAGTTATTGTTAAAGTTGTTTAGTTTGGAGATGAAGGATAATGATCCTTTGAAGAGTGCCTTTGAAATAAAAGCCATTTTTTATGATATAGAAACCACTGGAATTAAAGTAGACTTACAACTTACAACTTTTATAAAAGTCCTTCATCCTGTCTATTCAAATTATTTGGAATCTCTCCAAGCTAGTAGGCAACTAAAAGACATTACATTTGATAAACTAGTAAGCAAAATAGCTGACAGAAAAAGTCCTTTGGGAAGAAAGAGGCTCCACCTAACTCTAATGTAGAAACTTTGTGCCTTGCACAAAAGGATCAAAAGTCTCATGCTGAAACTTCTAGAGGTGATAAAAGTAGTAGAGGTCATGGTAGGAGAAATTATAGAGGCAGGGGGGGACAAAAATAATCAAGGAGACAGACAACAAAATGATAGACAACAAAGGAATTTTAATGACATACCAGCTATCAAATGTTTTATATGTGGTAAAATTGGTCATACTTCTACTAACTTTAAAATCCCTTGGGAGAAAGTCAGTGAAAGGAGAAAACAGTTGAATGAAAAGAAAGATCAACCACCACCAGATAAGGGAAAATAATCAGTGTCTGCACATTACATTGTTGCTCACTGTAATTTTAATATCAATGATGTTTTCAACACTACATTTTCTTCATGGCAAGATACTTGGATTTTGGGTTCAGGAGCCACTTGTCACATGACATTTAGGCAAGATTTATTTGAAACTTTCGGTGACGATATTGATGGAATTATTTACTTTGCTAAAAAGTCTCAAATTAAACCATCTAGCATTGGGTCTATTCGTTAGAAGATACCGAATTTTGCATATTATGTTCTACAAGATGTACTTTATATTCCACAGTTTCAGCAAAATTTGATGTCTCTTATCCATATTCGACAGCAGGGGAATTCTATTCATATATGTGATGGCATCATCGAGATAAGGAGAGCATATGATCATGCAGTTGTTATGACCGGTGTGGAAGAAGGTACACTTTTAAAATTAAATGGTACTTCATCTACTAATTCTCGTGAAAGTTCTGTTCTTTTGGCACAACAAAGTGATATCCTGTCCTCCAGCTTGTTGTGGCATACTCGATTTAGTCATATCAATTATGGCAGCATCAAAATTATAAGAAAACAATGTATTAAAGGTCTTCCGACAATTCCAAGAAATATTACACCTTGTGATGCTTGTATTATAGAAAAGAATTATAAACAACCTTTTCATAGTTCTTCTTCTAGATCTTCATGAAAATTAGGTCTCATACATTCAGATTTATGTGGACCTATGTATGTTGCAACTGCAAATGGAAATAAATATGTGCTGACATTTATTGATGATTACTCGAGAATGTGTTGGGTGTATTTGTTGAAGAATAAGTCACAAGTGTTTGATGTTTTTAAAAATTTTCATTTGATGATTAAAAATGAAACTCAACATAATATAGGCATTCTTAGAACTGATAATGGTGGCGAGTACACTTCTCATGTTTTTGAACAATATTTGAAGGACAATGGAATCAAACATCAGACTACCATACCTTATAATCCACAATAGAATGGCATCACAGAATGCATGAATAGAACTTTGCTTAATATGGTTAGATCTATGATGTTCTATAAGAATTTTAAGTTTTTGTTTTGGGGAGAAGCAATACTTTGTGTAGCTTATATTCACAATTATTGTCCTTATTCTGTCATCAATAATAAATCTCCTTATGAAATGTGGTATAATCGTCTTCCTGTTGTTCAACATTTTAGAGTCTTTGGTTCTCTATGCAATGCATTAATTCCTAAACATCAATGCAACAAGTTGGGTGCTAGGAATCGTAAATGTATTTTCATGGGATATTCTGCTACATCCAAAGCTTATAGATTGTATGATGAGGCGAATAAGAAGTTCATTCTTTCCAGAGATGTTATTTTACTTGAATCAGCTAAAAGTAATTGCACTGTTGATAAGCAACTGACTCATTTGGAGAAATTTGCATCTAAGAAGTTCTATTTTGAATCTTATAATGTTGTTCCACACATTGAAGGGGGAGTTCCCATTCTGGATCAGTCTATGGTTCTTCCATATTTGACTCATGAGAATGTTATTGCTGAAGAAAATTTGGATGATAGTAATGTTTCTGGAGGACCAAAAATTGCTCTTGAAGAGCCTGTTCTTGAGCCTGTTTTTCAAGATGAGCAACCATCACAACCACTTCAACAACCTTTACGAAGATCTACATGTGCTCGAAAAGTTCCAAGCAAGTATGATGATTTTGAAATAGGAATGTCTTCTAAAGGTGATTCAGGTAATGTTTCTCATCACTGTGAATTCAATCATTGTACAATTAGTGAACCTAATTGTTTTAAAGAAGATGCTAATTGTGATGAATGGAAGGATGCAATGCAAAAGGAATATGATGCACTTATTAAGAATGGAACTTGGAGGTTAGTGGATCCTCCTACAGGTGTCAAACCCATTGGTTGCAAATGGGTGTATAAGAGAAAATACAAAGAGGATGGTTCGCTTGATAAATACAAGGAAAGACTTGTAGCAAAAGGCTACGCTCAAAAGGAAGGCGTTGACTACAAAAAGACATTTGCTCCTACAACAAAATGGGGCACAATTAGAACTCTATTTTCTCTTGCAGCTTAGAATAGCTAGAAGATACACCATATGGATGTTAAAACAACTTTTTTTAATGGCAATTTGAAGGAGGATGTTTATATGTTTCAGCCTAAAGGTTTTTTTGTTAAAGGGAAAGAGCAAAAGGTATGCAAATTGGTTAAGGATTTGTATGGATTGAAACAAGCATCTCATGCATGGTATGAAAAGTTAACTGAACACCTTCTCAAGTTCAATTATAAGTTATTTGATATGGATTATGCAACTCTTTTTGTTAAGAAAAATGGAAAGTTAGTTGTATATGTAGATGATTTGATGATCATAGGAAACAATGATGACTATATAGCGTCTGTTAAAAGAGAATTATTGAAAGTTTTTGACATGATAGATTTGAGTTTATTACATTATTATTTAGGGATTGAAGTTGATCAGCAACCCAAATATATTTTCATTTCTCAGAAAAACTATATTGGACAACTATTGGATAGATTTGGGATGCAGGATTGTAATCTTGTCGCTACTCCTATGGAGCATAATTTGAAGCTTACTTTGACTGAATGAAGTATGTTTGAAGATCCAACAAAGTACAAACAACTTGTTGGAAGTTTAAATTTTCTAACTACTACTCAACCTGACATAGATTTTGTTGTAGGGATACTTTCTAGGTTCAGGCATAAGCCATGTGAAGGTCATTGGAATGTAGAAAAGCTAGTGCTCAATTATTTGAAAGGCACTTGAACATATGGCATCAAATATTCCAAAGTTGCAGTTTTACATCTCACCGGCTATTTAAATTCTAATTTTGATGGAGTTAAGGAGAATGGAGTCTCTACTTCTGGTTATTTGATGAGTCTTGGATCAGTAGCCATCAATTGGAGATCACGCAAGAAATGTATTCCTATTGATTCTACCACTCAAGCTGAATATGTTGCAACAACTCAAGCTACAAAACAAATCATTTAGCTTTGCAAAATACTTGAAGACTTGCAGGAGAAACAAAAGGCTTCAACTCCACTACTCCTTTACAACTCTTCTGCAATTTAGGTGGCCAAGAATCCCAAGTTTCATGATTGAAGCAAGCATATTAACACCAAATATCACTTGATTCGACATTATGTAGAGGCCAAAGATATTCATCTAACGCATTGTCCTACTTCAGAAAAGATCACAGACATTTACAAAGCCACTAGGACGTGAAAAGTTTGAAAAGTTCAGAATGTTACTCAGCATGTCAGATGTCCCTTCATATTAAGGGGGGAATGTTAACTAATCCTTCAAGATTGTTATTATATATTGTATAATATGTAATTAGTTTTACATTCCGTTTTTACGATTAATAAGTTGCTGACACACAATTGTCTCGTACCTAGATTGCATTTGTATAAATAAGTACTTTTATCAATAATATGACGCTCTTTCCTTGTGCTCTTTCATTGTGTTCTTTCATTGTGGAGTTTATTTGGGCTTGTAACCTTGAGCCCCGATGAGTGTTGAGGCCACTACTGCACTGGATCAGACACCCACTCTTGTTAGCTACACTTTTATCGAATCCTTAACTTAAGGGGAATTCAATGTGTGAGTACCAGGAATTTGGGCCACCAGGTTATTCTTCCAGATTTCCATGGTTCATTTGCCAAAGGTGAAGATTGGAAATTAGGAGGATATGCTCGGCCGCAAGGGAGAACTGGGCTCTCAGGAGAGCCTGCAAATTGTAATCAGGCACGATCATCTAGAAGACAGACGGAACCAGAGGATTGCAAATGTTGGATAGTTCAATCCGCAGCTGAACCAGGGGAATTTCACTGTAATTAGGGATCTTTGTACCAAAAGTAGGGCAATGGCCATCTGTCGATGCCTCTAGAGCCAACAAACTCCCACAACAGGGCCAACCATGGAGTGCATGAACAACGAGAAGAAAAATTGCATGGTACATAGCTAAACACTACCCAAAGGTGGAAAAGGGGCTAAGCATAGTGATAATCGAGTTAGAGAGCCGATTAAAAATGGGAATAAGCATGTGAAATGCGACAGAATGACTGCCAACCATTATTTTTTGTAGAGGGGCATAGATAATCACAAAAGATAAGAGATCTCGCTACGGGTGAGAATTTAACAGCATGTATATGATATTGTACATGGCCGCATGTCTATAGAGTGGCACTGCATTATCTTCGAGTGGAGGATTAAAAGTTTTTTTCTTTTTTGGTAGGTAAGCACCCACGAGGGATTTGAACCAGTGACCTATCGCAAGGAGTGCCTTAACAATGCACCCATTCACCATCAATCCAAAGCCCCGTGGGAAAAAATTGGTGTATGAGACCCCCTTGTTTGTGGGACAAGGGACTGGTTCTTGAAGTGGAGGATTAAAAGTTGTCAGTGTCATCATTTTAAAATTATATAATTATGTTAATAACTATTTAGGTATATTTATTTTGGAGTACGATTTTTAAAATTTTAATTTTATTATCAATTAATATAGGAAATTTTTTTATGAGTAGATATTATTTAAATATTTTGTACAATTAGTTTTATTTTTTTTATTTTTAGATTTTTAATTTTTTTTAGTTTGATGAACATGAGCAAAATTTCAACTTTGATGAGCCTCTCAGCGCAATAATTATTAGTAATGTTAATAAATATGTTTTTGTTTAATAGGAATTATAGAGTTTTAATTTAATTATAGCACCAAGAGGACTCTCCAACCCAATAATGTTTAACATTTGATTAAGTCAAATTACATAAAAATTAAATAAAAATAAAAAAGTAAAGTTAAATAAAAAGATTAATGTAATGTAATGTAAGCATTTTAAATTGGTCAAAATAAAATAAAAAATAACAAATAACAAAAAAAAATCTATATCAAAATAAAATAAAAATAAAAATAAAAATGCCTATGGTATTGACAACTCATGGTATTGACCCATGGTATTCATGTGTAATATAATCTATTTAAATGAGGAAATTAAACCAACCTAGATCCACCTTAACATTGAATCTACCAACGACCAAGATGGATCAAATCTCGATTCTCTTGATATGTAAACCTATTTTAGAGTGAAGACTTGGTAGATCTAGAGTTAAGATATATCCACATAATACTTTAGAATATTTTTAGTAGCATACACTAATGAAAAGCTAAGATTTATTTCCTATGTAGTATACATTTTTTCTCCTTTTAATTAAATTTATTAATTAAAAAAATGTCATATGAACAAGCGGCATATGAAATGAGTTGTGGTTTTTTGGGCATTTAATATTGATAAACCATAGTATTGGGCCATGATATTGTAACAAATATTATATACAAATTAAAAATCTTCACGTTTAAGAGTCTTATTACTTGTCTTTTAAAATGTATATATATTTAGCAAAGATATTAATTAATTTTTCCCATTGGGATTTGGATTGATTTTGAATGGGTTTAATGATAAGGCACTCCATGAGTATAGTCTTTTTATCCAGAATTGGATGATATAATTGAAAGTAGGGAAGTCAAATTCTATAGATTAAATAACTTAAATTCAAGTTCTTAAAAATCTTTGCTAGATTTTTGTTAAAGCTAACAAAAAAAACTCTGAAAAAGTTAATTTCATGTATTAGTTAGACTATATATATATATATATATATATATATATATATATATATATATATATATATATATATATAGATATATATATATCTATATCTATATCTATATATATATATATATATATATATATATATATATATATATATATATATATATATATATATATAACCAAACCTATGTATTAAGATAATCAATACAATTAAAAAAGTTTCACATAACATGAAATGTTTTTAGGCCTATGAGTGTTTAGAGATGCAAAAGGATTGGTAAAAGACTAGCCTAGATCCATTTAACTTTGGATCTATTAAGTTTCAAGATGGACCAATATCGAGGTGCAAACCTCTTTTTTGAGTGAAAAATTGAGGAAAAGTTTGTACCTTGAGAGATTTGATCCAAAGTTAAATGGATTGATAAATCAAGAGTTAAATAGATTAATAGATTAAGAATTAAATAGATCTAGGCTAATTTAATTATTAATAATCTTTTCTTTTTAAATGTAATAATTGATATTAATAAAAATGTCTAATTTCTAAACAAGAACCATTACATAGTTCCCCATATTCCACACTACTGCTATTTACATAGTTCCTCATATTCCACACTACTACTATATTAAGAAGCAGGAAAAAATTCTAACCCAAGCTTATGGAACTTCTTGCTAGATATTCTAAACAAGTGCCTTTTGTAAACTTTGCAAGAAAACTCCTAGCAACAAAATATACAAAGTATACGTACATAAAGTCATAGGATTTTCAAACATAATAAAAAGGTCTAGCAGCTAATAATCCTGTCTATTCTTTTATCCCTTGGAGTTTGGTAATCAGCCTTGGTCTGTGGTACCTACCTTGTGGATTCTCTTGGTCTTTTTCTTTTCCATGCTAGTTCTTCAATGGTTGCATCCTCCTAATGGACAAACTAAGCTTCACTAGTGAAATTATCTTCATGCTATGGGAGTCCAACACCCATTGTAACCAACCCTATTCTCATTTCAAATTAGAACTTCTCTATTTTGCTTTGCAGTAGTGAAAATTTCATGCCCATTAACAATCGATAATTTTTCATTTCATTTTCCTGAGTTGCATTCCTCTATTGCAGAACATTTAACATACCCTCCATTACTTATAAAAACCTATCCAAGAGCTGATTGGATTTCTCCTATTCATTCCAAAAATTGGATTATCTTATTCATTCAAGTAATTGGATGGCTCGAGGTTCGCCATGACAAGTCTATTCGACCTTTCTATTATAAAGCCAATTCGTAGTGCATGGACGTGAGCACTTCAAAATACTACAACACATCCTCGAAGAAGAAATGCACCAAGAAATCTAACTCTCCCACTGCTAGTAATTCATTGTAGCTCTGTGGCTAGAGTTCTCAATGATAGAACATTACAAAAGTGGATATTGGCATCACCATCCTTGTTATGGCCGAGTCAGACTTTGATCTAACATCCTAACACCATTAATCGTAAGATTTTCGAATGCATATTTGGGTTGCGTCGATCATGGGATATATCGCGATTGATATAGAGGGGCAATGCAAGTAATTCCATTCTACCAAAATTGAATTTAGAAACAAGGTAGAGGCCATTCTCACATTGATATTCTAGTTCCCACCTTGGAGTATTAAATTCTACTGCCACCTGTGTGAGCGATAGGATCGAGTTGACTGCCAAATGTTATAACTATTTTGACATGACTATTATAATTTGTGATTGTGGCATTAATTTGAGCCTCCAATCCTTATTTGCAAGCTCTAGTGCATGCTCTCAATTCATTTGATATTGCATTTGATCATACAAATAATTTCCTTTAGCTAGAGTTTTCCCTTGTATTCATCTCGAACCACCAACCACCTTTATTGTTTGAATTATTCCCTTGGGTATTGCTCGTTATTTTCATGCTAAGGGAAAATTTATAAATCACCTATTATCCAATTCCAAAGATCCATATGTTTCTTTGTTTGCTATTTTTTTAGTGATTGGGTTCAATTATGTTAACATGTGAAAAAATCAATTTGCTCAAATTGTTTGAATTGCAGCATAATCCTTTGCAATAAATAAGGGAGGGTAGAGTTTTGAGCTTTTTGTTTTAAAAACTTGTTGAATAACTATGAATGAGGTTCCTATCATAGTTATTTTTGTAATTTCTTGTATTTAGTTGGATTGTTGTTTGTATAGCTCAACCCCTAATCATATCTAGTCTTTATGAATGAGGTTCCTATCATAGTTATTTTTGTAATTTATTGTATTTAGTTGGATTGTTGTTTGTATAGCTCAACCCCTAATCATATCTAGTCTTTGTTTTTTCGTCGAGGAAAAGATGATATTATTAATAGTTATAATTATTCTATATTTTTATTTATTTTTAAATAAATCTTTATTTTTATATAATTTATTTAGTTAAAATGTTTTAATTAATAATTATAATTAATCTCCCGATCGGGATGCGGGTCATCAGTCGGGACAGCCTGGGTGCAGCCATGCATAGTACCCAAGAGCTTATTGCCGTCGTCCCCCACATGCTCAAGGCAGGGAGTGTGGTGTCCTTCAGCATGAATGCCTGTTGGGGAAGTGGGCAAGGTGGCAGGATAGGAAATAAGGCAGGGTGGTGGAGTAGGCAAGGTCATTTGACATGCAACGTAGGAGTGAAAGGCTGTGGAGAAGGGTGGTGATACAGAGCAGTGGAAGGTCGATGGAACGGGAGGAACCTTGGTCGTAGATGGACGCTTGCAGAAACCGGGTATGTATTTCAGCTTTGCCTCATCATTGAATCTATGTTGTGGTTGGGGTTATGCTGGGGGGAAAGGAGGGGAAAGAGTCTGAAAATATGGGGAGTAGAATGATGCTGGTGGCAATGGGGGAGGGAATTGCTTTCCATGGCTTGGTTTTGTGTCTATATTTTCTCCCAAATGGGTAAAAACCATGACTACGGGGGGGGGTGGGCACCACAATTCAATAGGGTCGGGGTTTTAGAGAGTGGCAGGGGGAAGTTGATGGCAGGGGGTTGGGGTCGCAACCACGACTGTAGTCTATAAAGAAACTGCTGGAGTAGCTAGAAACTGCTCGGGATTGATGGCAAGGCCAGGAATCCTGAGTGGAAAACTAGCCGAAGGGACATGAGAGGCAAAGCCATTTCTCTTTGGGCCGAGGAAGCAAGGATACGGAACCACCATAGGCGTACTACTAGAATCAACGAGGGCCTGTGGGCTTGGCTTGAGATGGGGCGGGATGACCTGCACAAAATCCATAGTAAGGTGGAAGGGAACAATGGAGGGCCACTGGGTAAGGGTCAGAGACCTCCCCTCTGGGATCTGCGAGCTTCGTCCCACCCCTGCACGGATGTGGTGATAAATGGAGGAGAGGAAAAACATCAACAAGCAAGGTGGAGTATTATGAAAATTATGAATTTGAATATAACTTTTTCTGGGTGTCAACAATGCTCTGCCAAACAGGTAATGGCCCATGCTGCAAGAGGACATGGGTGCAGTAGGAGAGGCCCGTCCCCCTGGACAGATAAGGGGCTAAGAACGTCGGAAACTTGCAGGGGTTGGAAATCAGTAGAGTACTTCATCACTGAAGCAATAGAGGCTTACCGTGAGGGGACGGATGCTGGCATACGAAAATTGCTGGAAGAATGGGAAGAGGAGGTAATGCAAGTGAGATGGAGGAAGATATGGATAAGTGGAGGACTCTTGTTTCAGATCTAGGGAACACCCAAGGGAGAATCACACAGTTCAAGCAAATGTTGTACTTGTACTGGTTAATGAAGAGTCTACTCAGCAAATCAATGGAGCAAATATTTGTGGGTATGGCATGACAGTTCAGGGAATGCCAAATTATAAGGACATCTAGAAAATTCTCTTCCAGCTGCACAAACATGATATCAAGATGGATAGAATTGACTGCCACATCCCTTGCATTCTGGACTTGTATGGCATGCCAGGGGCATCAGCTGAAGATCCAGCTCCCGTCGCGTCTGCCTCGGAGGAACTGAAGGATTAGACTCATCCCCATGCATAATTTTGGTCTATGCAGTTAGCTTTTAAGTTTTATGTTTCAAATTTCAGTTTTTACAGTTATGTACTGTCTGGACATGAGATAGAGACATATCTAGCCTAGATGGAAAGATTGAAACAATATTGTTTTTGGATGGGATCGAAACAATACTATTTTTGGATGGCTTACAATGCTGACCAGTGGCCAAGAGACTTGGTTTTCCCTCGAGGAAAGTTGAGGCTAGCGAGTTAATCTGTGTGGTGTAAACTTGCTTATTATATAATAGAAAATGGAATGGACCTGCCAAGCTTAACAAAAAAATAAATTTAATTAATATTTTTTAAAATATAAATTGACTTAGTCAAAATGTTTAGATAATTTGACTCTCATCGTGAAGATGAACCACACTAGTTGGTTAGAAATGGGTCGACAATATTTACTCCTATATGATTTTTACAGATTTTTTTTTTGTCAAACATATTTGGATCATAAAACCCTGAATTCAAAAATAACAAGAAATTACATATCTTCCATGCTCGGTTGAAGAGTGTTTCTCCACTCAATGATATCTATGGTAAAGTGGGGGTGAATATCCATAGTTAAAAATCTTTTTATATTGTAAGTATTAAGTTTTTACATGAAATTTAAATATGATTACAAAATTATTATTTTAATTTATATTGTAAAATGAATCTTAATTTATAGCTACTATTTATTGGGCCTAAGTTCTAGGTGAGTATGGAAGAGATGTTGTAAGATTATGTTATGTGATGTGATGCTATGTTATGTAAACAATTTGACTCAGTAAAAAAGTAAATAAAATATAAAAATAAAAATAACGTTACGTTAAACATTTTTACTCGATCAAAAATAAAATAAAGACTTTTTTTAAAATAACTCTACATTAAAACAAAAATAATTCTAAACTAAAATAATAAGGTTTTTGAGCTCTAGGTTTATGAGAACCCCTGGTATTGACCCATATTATTCATGTGGAATATAGCCTATTTAAAGGAGGAAATCCAGATCTACACGGAGAGGGATCAAATCTCTTGATATTTAAATCTCTTTTAGAGTGAAATGAGATTTGATCACTCTCGGACCTTGATAGATTATGAGTTAAGATGGATCTAGAATAGTATATTTTAATGTGATAAAGGGTTTAGATATATGTCAAAAGTAATTATAATATTTTTGGTTTTAGATTTAATTAAAAAATGTTATAAAAGTAAATTCAAGAAAAATATTTTAAAAATATTTTCATTGTGAAATGAGAGATGGTTTTTGGGCATGTGGTATTGATGAGCCATGGTATTGACCCACAGTATTATAACAAATCCTATCTAACAATTAATAGTATCTATGGTAAAGTGGGTGTGAATATCCATGGTTAAAAATATTGTTATAGTGTATGTTTAAAACTTTTATGTGCTTATTAATTAAATTTAAATGTAGCTACAAAATAATTATTTTAATTTATAAGGTAAAATGAATGTTAACTCATAGCTACTATTACAATATAACAAATTGAATTTGATTATTTTTAAATTTTTAAAGATACTATAACATCTACCCCATAACCATACCAAATTTACATTTTTTTTTCTAAGTTAGGTTAATCTATTAATATAAAACAAAAATGTACAGAGAGGACTAAGCCTCAGCAGAGTATAACATAGTGTTTCAGAGTATATCTAGATTGCCCCACTATTGAGGAAACCAGTATGCAGAGACAAAAACCAGATGGGATATCAATCCTTAAGCCCAGAAACAACAAAAACCAGTGAGTTTTTCCATGACAAAAAGATCCAGACAGTTTCCAATAGAACTAAAATAACAAAAAGACCAGATAGAAGACACCTGGCAACCACGTCAAATCATTTGAATTCTTTCAAGATGGATTCATCAACAATTGGACATGCCCATTCATTTTCCTCATGCATTGACGCTCTGCCGTGTGGCCCAATTCCTTTGCCATGTGGCCCATCAGCTGGATGGACGTCGCCATGGCTGCCAACTGCCACCATCAGAGCAAGCATTTCATTTCCAGTTCCACTTGGGGAGCGCATGGCACCAGAGCCACCACCCTTATCTTGCTGACTGCGACCAATGCTCTTGCCATGCAGAGAAAAATTACCTTCATCCATCAAATTCTTTCCCGTGTCTCTGCCATTTCTGCGATTGGGAACCTCCTCTTGCTGCACTTCAAAATTATCCTCCTAGGTAGTAGGCTGCTCATTGTCTTCGGTGAAAAGGATGGTGATTGTAGCAGTAATTACTGGCTTGTTCAAGGTGCTACGAAATCTAAATTGGGTTGAGTGGGGAGCGGTATGAGGGGGCAAAGGAAAACTAGCCGAGTGAACTGCAAAATCTCCGTGACTTGCACCGGGAGACAGAGCATGACCCTGTCCACTACGAGCACTGGGATATCTTCCCAAACCATGGCCCTAGGGGTGATATAGTTCAGGGGAAGGAGAGGAGGCAGCAGGCTCAAGATTCAGCTCAATCTAAGGGTAGGAACCACCTGCCCAAGTTCCTCCTCTTCAACTTGTCATTCGATGTCGCACCATGTCAGAATTTATAGCTGAGTGTTCAGAGGGAACGATGACAGTGGGATTGAGAAGGGGAGCAGAGTCAAGCTAATGATGGTTAAATGGAAAAAACTGGAATGGTAATGGTGATATCCATTTCCAAAATCGACGCAGCAAGTTAACCAATGGTGACGCCTAGTAACTGTGCTAGAGCTGGATTCAGAAGCTTGGAGAGGGAAATTACAGTAGAGCAGGGCAGAGGAAGAGACAATGAGCTAAGGGGAATCCATTTCTAAGCAGTTAATAGCTCTTTCTCGTTTTGAGCCTACATTAAATGTAGCCTACGGTTTGTCAAGAGATCAGATCATGGTGGTATGGGGAGGGGCACCATCGGCCAAGTGGCCTGTCTTCTCACTGTCGTTCTTCATATTTTCCATAAATTCACTAAATGTCACCTACATCCGGGTGCTCTCCTTCTTCTTGTTCCTTCTCATTCTTTACTAATTCATTGAATTCCTTCATTTGGGCTTCCGTGGCTATAGTAGATAACAGATTTGCATTCAGAGAAGTGCCACTCTCCACGCCTATGTTGGCAAGAAGGTCAGCCACTTTATTGCCTTCCCGTTGAATATGTTTGAAAGTGACTGCTCTGTGGGTCTTGAGCCAAACTGTTACACAAAAATATCTTCACCATGATTATTTGCAGTCAGTATGGGTCTATCATCACTTGTACTGTCCTCCTAAGCAAGTCTCAGACCTCAGCTCTTCAAGTCAAGCTTTGAAAATGAGAGAAAGACATTGAAAATCAACAAAGCTCTGGTTCCGCACTTTCTCTCACTATTGCCTGCGGTCCCGCACCTCCTGTTTACAAAAGCTGCAGACCTACCCGTTCTGTCCCTAAAGGAGTGGGTGCAGACCCCTGTGAAAGTAAAAAAGGCACAAGTTTATTTTAAAAAAATCACTTTCGGTTAATTCTAGATGATTCTTGAAGGAATTTTGACGTTGATTGGTTGCTCTGAGGTGGTTCATGCATCCCAAAAGAGAAGGAGCTAATCCCTTGATTAGAGGAGCTATCCCTTTGAAGGGGGACCTAGTAACTTCCCTCCATTGCATTATAAATTCAGGCATTGGGCTGGTTGCTGGAGAGGTTGAAAGCTGAACATTTTTTAGGGTAAATGCTAGTGAAATTAAGACTTCCTAGTTGAGCTTGAGAGGAGAGATCACATACCTTTTTCGCTTCATTGGGAAGAGAGTGAAACTTGTCAAAGTAGAGGAGACTTCTTGCTGGACCCTGGGAGGAGCTTGTACAACATCAAGGCATAGGTTGTAAAGTTCTTCTTTGATTTGAATTAATACAATCAGATTCATTTTTCTCAACAAATTGTCTCATGTCATTTGTTTCATGAATTCCTTGACTTTCATGTTAAATATGTTTTATGATATTGCCTTTTCAGGTGCTATTTAATTTGTTTGCTTGTTTGTGTTTGCAGATTCGCGACAAGGGAGCTCATTTGGATCGAAGGAGCGAGGCTTCCACAAACTTGCGTTGGACCCAAGGTAGGCCTAAAACACTTGTTTGCCTTTGTTTATAAATGCATATTTAGAAAAAAATAGTTTGTGATTGGTTTGCTTGTCATTAGGTCTTCTTTAGATTCTAGGAAGGTCTATCTTGTCTGCAAGATCGACTCATTCCATGTGACAAAATGGCGAATGACACAACAGATGGCTTGGTGACAATTGACCCAAAGTTAATACCCAGAAACCGGCTGAATGTGGTTTGGTCAACTGTTAGACAAAGGATTTCCCAACCCAGGTGAATAAAAGTGTCGTGTTCAAGAGTGGTTACAAAGTATGACAAATAGGCTCATTTTTCTCTCTTTTCCCCCACCATTTCTGGCAAGTACCTCTTTATTTTTGATAAGCTTGAGGAGGATAACATTTGCTTGATTATAAGCTCATCCTTCGGATGAGTCCAACTTAGTTTAAATTCGAACCCTAAGAAGGAGTGGTTCGTTCCTGTTTGTAATTGAACAGGTCCTTTACTATGAAATTATAACGAGTCCAGTATAGGAGAAACTTGGTGTTTTTCAATTTTAGAGAGTCTGAAAAAACTTAAGAAGACTCCAGGGTTGACCTTTTTCATAAATTTGTGTCTCCCAAGCCTGAAAAAGTATAAAATAATACTTGAGAGAACTGCTTGATCTTTATGACCAAGGAGTACTTTTCGTAATTAGTGCCCCTAATCCGAAAAAGTAAAAAAGTGATCAAGGACACGTCGTTTTATAACCAATATCGAATTTGAAACGACAAAAATCCAGCAATCTTTTCATGTTTTTATGGTCAGAAAAGAGCTGTAAGTGGATCGTCTTTTAGTTCCATTTTAACGAGTTTAAAAGAAAAACTCGGCAATCTTTTCATGTTTCAGTAGTCAGAAAAGAACTTAAAGCTGACTCTAAATGTTTTTTCATCGAAAATGATAGATTTCGGCTGAATAATCCGTTATCCTGAACAAAAACGCAAACATTACTCATACCTATTTGAAATGGATAAAAATGTTGCAAAAATACCTTTCCAAAGTGAAACATAAACAAATTTGCAATTTATTTACTCAAAAGACTTATAAAAAGGGCTTTTGTCAATTCATTTTTACTGTTCGAGTTTTGGGTGAGAAAAAAGTGCTTTTGTTCAGAAAACTTCCCGTGAAGATTGCGGAAAATGCAACTGTCGGAATCGAATGTCGTCTTCTCCAGGTAATCGACATCGTCACACTCTTCATTTTTAACCGTTTCATTTTTTGTTTTGGGTTTTTATTTCATTTTTTGGAGAGTTTTTAGGCTTAAAACCCGTGCGCGGGGGCCTGCAGGTGTAACACTGCCAGCCCGTGGACCCCGACTTCTTTTCAATGGGGAAAAAGTCAGGGGTCCGCACCTTCCATGTAGGAAAGGTGCGGACCCACGCACTGTGTCTAACCCAGAGGGTGCGGTCCCCACCGCAAGGGTTTTTAACCCAAAAATTCTCAAATTTGGCCCAAACAAATTAATTTCTAGCATTCTAATTTTTCTTTTTACTTGATGCAGAGAGTACATCATGCTAGATTGGCGTGAACGAGAGCATGAGGATGTGGATCTAGTCGCGTTGAATCACCAACCTTCGATCGATGCATTCCGTGACATGTTCGACATCAACACATTTATTCACATCTCATGGATGGTACTGGGTACTTTGAGAGCCATTGACATCACTGGTGGTTTCTCTCACACTTGTTAACAATTTACATCATTGACTGGTAATCAAGTGGTTTCTACCATGTTCGACATCAACACATTCATTTGCATGGATAGAATTGTACTGTTTCGGGAAGTAGAAATGAAGACACTAGATTTAGTCTCCACAATCTAGGTTGTGAGGAATTTTGTATTCATTATATAATGGACTATTCATAAACATATGGTTGCGTCCATACTGTGTCCACATGAGTCTATACTTGTGATGCATTACAAGATCATTCATGTATCAAAGTAGTAGTTAGTTTTCTAAGTCAGTTTTGATCTGAGTATGTGAATGCCTACCTCACCGATGATATGATCTCATATATATATCTTACATTGAATGTTTTTACAGGTTCCGACCAGACTCTCTACAAGATGATCCTCGAAATGATAAAGTACTTCACTCTTCTTAAATGATAAATGGAATCCTCATCTACTACAGACTTCGCACTTTAGGGGGCAATCTATTACACAAAAATATCGTCACCATGATTATTTGCAGTCAGTATGGGTCTATCATCACTTGTACTGTCCTCCTAAGCAAGTGTCAGACCTCAGCTCTTCAAGTCAAGCTTTGAAAATGAGAGAAAGACATTGAAAATCAATAAAACTTTGGTTTTGCACTTTCTCTCACTGTTGCCTGCGGTCCTACACCTTCTGTTTACAAAAAATGCGGACCTGCCCACTCCGTCCCTAAAGGTGTGGGTGCGGACCCCTGTGAAAGTAAAAAAGGCGCAAGTTTATTCTAAAAAACTCACTTTGGGTTAATTCTAGATGATTCTAGAAGGAATTTTGACGTGGATTGGCCGCTCTTAGGTGGTTAATGCATCCCAAAAGAGAACGAGCTAATCCCTTGATGAGAGGAGCTATCCCTTTGAAGGAGGGCTTTATCCCTTTGAAGGAGGACCTAGTAACTTCCCTCCATTGCACTATAAATTCAGGCATTGGGCTGGTTGCTAGGGAGGTTAGAAGCTGAACATTTTTGAGGGTAAATGCTAGTGAAATTAAGACTTCCTAGTTGAGCTTGAGAGGAGAGATCACATACCTTTTTGGCTTCATTGGGAAGAGTGTGAAACATGTCAAAGTAGAGGAGACTTCTTGCTGGACACGTCGATCAATGACACGTCGTTTTATAACCAATATTGAATTTGAAACGACAAAAATCTTGCAATCTTTTCATGTTTTTACGGTCAGAAAAGAGTTGTCAGTGGACCGTCTTTTTAGTTCCATTTTAACGAGTTTAAAAAGAAAAACTCGACAATCTTTTCATGTTTTAGGAGTCAGAAAAGAGCTTAAAAGAGAACTCCAAGGTTTCACTTTTTCGTAAGTTTTAACGAGTTCGAAAAAATGATAAAAATGTACTCATGGTTTTCACTTTTTCGTAAGTTTTAATGAGTTCGAAAAAATGATAAAGATGTACTCATATGGCCAACTTTCAATTTAATTTACGAGCAAGAAAAGATGGAAAGAACTCGGCATTTTCATTTGTTTTATGAGAATGAAAGATAACAAAATAATCTCGAGATTTTCATGAGTTTAATTGTCTTGAAACTCGTTAAAACGAAACTAAAAAGACGGTCCACTTACAGCTCTTTTCTAACCGTAAAAACATGAAAAGATTGCCGGATTTTTGTCGTTTCAAATTCGATATTGGTTATAAAACAACGTGTCATTGATCACTTTTTTACTTTTTTGGATCAGAGGCACTAATTACGAAAAGTACTCCTTGGTCGTAAAGATCAAGCGGTTCTCTCAAGCATTATTTTATACTTTTTCGGGCTTGGGAGACACAAATTTACAAAAAAGGTCAACCCTAGAGTCTTCTTAAGTTTTTTCAGAATCTCTAAAATTGAAAAACGCCGACTTTCTCCTATACTAGACTCGTTAAAATTTCACAGTAAAGGACCTGTTCAATTACAAACAGGAACGAACCACTCCTTCTTAGGGTTCGAATTTAAACGACTGACTCAGGGATGGTCAAGAGGGATGACAGATATTTTGCAGATGAATGGCTTATTGGCAGTGACCTCTTGAACACATAACGACACAACAGATGGCTTGGTGACAATTGACCCAAATTTAATACCCAGAAACCGGCTGAAGACTTTCAATGTGGTTTGGTCAACTGTTAGGCAAAGGATTTCCCAACCCAGGTGAATAAAAGTGTCATGTTCAAGAGCGGTTACAAAGTATGACAAACAGGCTCATTTTTCTCTCTTTTCCCCCACCATTTCTGGCAAGTACCTCTTTATTTTTGACAAGCTTGAGGAGGATAACATTTGCTTGATTATAAGCTCATCCTTTGGATGAGTCCAACTTAGTTTAAATGTGAACCCTAAGAAGGAGGGGTTCGTTCCTGTTTGTAATTGAACATGTCCTTTACTGTGAAATTTTAACGAGTCTAGTATAGGAGAAACTCGGCGTTTTTCAATTTTAGAGAGTTTGGAAAAACTTAAGAAGACTCAGGGTTAACCTTTTTCGTAAATTTGTGTCTCCCAAGCCCGAAAAAGTATAAAATAATACTTGAGAGAACCGCTTGATCTTTACGACCAAGGAGTATTTTTCTTAATTAGTGGCTCTGATCCGAAAAAGTAAAAAAGCGATCAATGGCACGTGGTTTTATAACCAATATCGAATTTGAAACGACAAAAATCCAGCAATCTTTTCATGTTTTTACGGTCAGAAAAGAGTTGTAAGTGGACTGTCTTTTTAGTTCTGCTTTAACGAGTTTAAAAAGAAAAACTCGATGATATTTTCATGTTTTAGGAGTCAGAAAAGAGCTTAAAAGAGAACTCCAAGGTTTCACTTTTTCGTAAGTTTTAACGAGTTCGAAAAAATGATAAAAATGTACTCATGGTTTTCACTTTTTCGTAAGTTTTAATGAGTTCGAAAAAATGATAAAAATGTACTCATATGGCCGACTTTCAATTTAATTTACGAGCAGGAAAAGATGGAAAGAACTCGGCATTTTCATTTGTTTTACGAGAATGAAAGATAGAAAAATAATCTCGAGATTTTCATGAGTTTAACGAGTCTTGAAAATAATTGTAAGTGGACCGTCTTTTTAGTTCTGTTTTAACGAGTTTAAAAAGAAAAAATCGGCGATCTTTTCATGTTTTAGGAGTCAGAAAAGAGCTTAAAAACACTTGTTTTCCTTTGTTTATAAAGTCAATTTCAGTTATTTTCAAGACTCGTTAAACTCATGAAAATATCGAGATTATTTTGCTATCTTTCATTCTCGTAAAACAAATGAAAATGCCGAGTTCTTTCCGTATTTTCCTGCTCGTAAATTAAATTGAAAGTTGGCCATATCAGTACATTTTTATCATTTTTTCGAGCTCATTAAAACTTACGAAAAAGTGACAACCATGAGTACATTTTTATCATTTTTTCGAACTCATTAAAACTTACAAAAAAATGAAACCTTGGAGTTCTCTTTTAAGCTCTTTTCTGACTCCTAAAACATGAAAATATCGACGAGTTTTTCTTTTTAAACTCGTTAAAACGAAACTAAAAAGACGATCAAGTTACAACTCTTTTCTGACAGTAAAAACATGAAAAGATTGCCGGATTTTTGTTGTTTCAAATTCGATATTAGTTATAAAACAATGTGTCATTGATCACTTTTTTACTTTTTTAGATCAGAGGCACTAATTACGAAAAGTACTCCTTGGTCGTAAAGATCAAGCGGTTCTCTCAAGTATTATTTTATATTTTTTCGGGCTTGGGAGACACAAATTTACGAAAAAGGTCAACCCTGGAGTCTTCTTAAGTTTTTTCAGACTCTCTAAAATTGAAAAACATCGAGTTCCTGTTACTGAGTCAACCTCGTTAAAAAAAAGAATCAGGTATGAGGATAGTTCTTTTCTTGTGTCAACCTCCTTAAAAAATGAAACAACTCCCTTTTCAAGTTAAATCTTGAAAGTAAACCTTCATTCCATCCACCTGGTTGAATGCAATGAAGCTTGGGGGGCATGTACCTTGCTTTGCATCATTATGTTGGGGGGCATGCGAACTTCTGGAGCATAGTTCCTTGTCTTGTGTCAAGCTCGTTAGAAAATTAAACAAGGAGTCTTGAGCATAGTTCGTTGTCTTGTGTCAAGCTCTTTAAAAAATGAAACTAGGGTAGGTTATATAAGTAGATTGTAGAGAGCAGTTATGAGCATAGTTCCTTGTCTTGTGTCAAGCTCATTAAAAAATGAATAAAGGATTTTATGAGCATAGTTCCTTGTCTTTTGTCAAGCTCGTTAAAAAATGAATCAAGGATTTTATGAGCATATTTCCTTGTCTTGTGTCAAGCTTGTTAAAAAATGAATCAAGGATTTTAGAGCATAGTTCCTTGTCTTGTGTCAAGCTCGTTAAAAAATTAATCAAGGATTTTATGAGAATAGTTCCTTGTCTTGTGTCAAGCTCATTAAAAAATGAATCAAGGATTTTATGAGCATAGTTCCTTGTCTTGTGTCAAGCTCATTAAAAAATGAATCAAGGATTTTAGAGCATAGTTCTTTGTCTTGTGTCAAGCTTGTTAAAAAATGAATCAAGGATTTTTTAGCATAGTTCCTTGTCTTGTGTCAAGCTCATTAAAAAATGAATCAAGGTTTTTAGAGTATAGTTCCTTGTTAGGTAGATTGTAGAGAGTAGTTATGAGCATAATTCCTTATCTTGTGTCAAGCTCGTTTAAAAAATGAAACAAGGGTTTTGAGGATAGTTGTTTTCCTGTGTCAACCTCACTAATAAATGAACCAACTCCCATGAGTCTTTCCAAGATTTCGAAAGTAAACCTTCATTTCATCCACCTGGTTGAATGCAATGAAGCTTGGGCGGCATGTACCTCGATTTGCATCATTATGTTGGGGGCATGCGAACTTATAACAAGCATAGTTTTTCATTTCAAGCTTGCGTAAACATGAAACTGAATCTGAGCATATTTCTTTTCCTGTTTCAAGCTCGTTAAAAAATGAAACAAATCCTCCTCTAATTGAGTCGAGAGTTTGACTAGATCTCATAAATTTTAAGTTGTATATTTAGGTTAGTTATTTCAATTTTTTGCATAATTTTCTTATAGTTGTAGGTCGAGTCTTCAAATGATCTTGTAACTGAACCTTCATTCCATCCAGCTATTAATTAATGTACTTAGTTGAATGAAATTAAGCTGGGGGGCATGCGCTCTAGAAGTTATTATTAGGGGGCATCAAGCACAATTTTCTCTCTGTTTCAAGCTTGTGTAAAAATGAAACTACTTTGAAGCATAGTTTTTCTCTATTTCAAGCTTTTGTAAAAATGAAACCTATCTCGAGTCAATTTTAGTTATTTTCAAGACTCGTTAAACTCATGAAAATCTCGAGATTATTTTGCTATCTTTCATTCTCGTAAAACAAATGAATATGCCCAGTTCTTTCCATCTTTTCCTGCTCGTAAATTAAATTGAAAGTCAGCCATACGAGTACATTTTTATCATTTTTTCGAACTCATTAAAACTTACGAAAAGGTGAAATTCATGAGTGCATTTTTATCATTTTTTCGAACTCATTAAAACTTATGAAAAAGTGAAACCTTGGAGTTCTCTTTTAAGCTCTTTTCTGACTCCTAAAACATGAAAATATCGTTGAGTTTTTCTTTCTAAACTCGTTAAAACGGAACTAAAAAGACGGTCCACTTACCGCTCTTTTCTGACCGTAAAAACATGAAAAGGTTGCCGGATTTTTTTCGTTTCAAATTCAATATTGGTTATAAAACGACGTGTCATTGATCGCTTTTTTACTTTTTTTGGATCAGAGGCACTAATTACGAAAAGTACTCCTTGGTCGTAAAGATCAAGCGGTTCTCTCAAGTATTATTTTATACTTTTTCGGGCTTGGGAGACACAAATTTAGGAAAAAGGTCAGCCCTAGAGTCTTCTTAAGTTTTTTCAGACTCTCTAAAATTGAAAAACGCCAAGTTTCTCCTATAATGGACTCGTTAAAATTTCGTAGTATAGGACCTGTTCAATTACAAACAGGAACGAACCACTCCTTCTTAGGGTTCGAATTTAAACTAAGTTTGACTCATCTGAAGGATGAGCTTATAATCAAGCAAATGTTATCCTCCTCAAGCTTGTCAAAAATAAAGAGGTACTTTCTAGAAATGGTGGGGGAAAAGAGAGAAAAATAAGCCTGTTTGTCACACTTTGTAACCGCTCTTGAACACGACACTTTTATTCACCTGGGTTGGGAAATCCTTTGCCTAATAGTTGATCAAACCACATTGAAAGTCTTCAGCCAGTTTCTGGGTATTAACTTTGGGTCAATTGTCACCAAGCCATCTGTTGTGTCATTATGTGTTCAAGAGGTCACTACCAATAAGCCATTCATCTGCAAAATATCTGTCATCCACCTTGACCATACTTGAGTCAGTCCTTGCAACTAAATTTCTTCAACTTGATCTATGATTGCGTGTTGTGGGCTTGCCTGCGACGGATCGCTTTCTATCGACTTCAGCTCATTATCTAGAAAGATGATCTAGAAATCGCCAGTACCTTGGGATCTACATGCCTCAATGGCAGGTTTCTCGCCTTTGACGACAGGTTGCATCATTGACCTTCGATCAAAGGATTCCATGACATGTTCGACATCAACACATTTATTCACATCTCATGGATTGTACTGGGTACTTTGACAAACATTGACATCACTGGTGGTTTCTCTCACACTTGTTAACAATTTACATCATTGACTGGTAATCAAGTGGTTTCTACCATGTTCAACTTCAACACATTCATTCGCATGGATAGAATCGTACTGTTTCGAGAAGTAGAAATGAAGACTCTGGATCTAGTTTCCACAATCCAGGCTGCGAGGAATTTTGTATTCATTAAATAATGGACTATTCATAAACAGATGGATGTGTCCATACTGTGTCCACATGAGTCTATACTTGTGATGTCTTACAAGATCATTCCTGTATCAGAGCAGTAGTTAGTTTTCTAAGTTAGTTTTGATCTGAGTATGGGAATGCCTACCTCAACGATGATATGATCTCATATATATATCTTGCATTGAATGTTTTTACAGGTTCCGACCGGGCTCTCCACACGATGATCCTCGAAATGACAAAGTACTTCACTCTTCCTAAATGATAAATGAAATCCTCATCTACTACAGACTTCGCACTTTAGGGGGAAATCTGTTACACAAAAATATTGTCAACATGATTATTTGCGGTCAGTATGGGTCTATCATCACTTGTACTATCCTCCTAAGCAAGTATCAGACCTCAGCTCTTCAAGTCAAGCTTTGAAAATGAGAGAAAGACATTGAAAATCAACAAAGTTCTGGTTCCGCACTTTCTCTCATTATTGCCTACGGTCCCGCACCTCCTGTTTACAAAAACTGCGAACCTGCCCGCTGTGTCCCTAAAGGAGTGGGTGTGGACCCTTGTGAAAGTAAAAAAGGCGCAAGTTTATTCTAGAAAACTCACTATGGGTTAATTCTAGATGATTCTAGAATGAATTTTGACGTGGATTGGCCACTCTGAGGTGGTTCATGCATCCCAAAAGAGAAGGAGCTAATCTGTTGATGAGAGGAGCTATCCCTTTGAAGGAGGGCTATATCCCTTTGAAGGAGGACATAGTAACTTCCCTCCATTGCACTATAAATTCAGGCATTGGGCTGGTTGCTGGAGAGGTTGAAAGCTGAACATTTTTTAGGGTGAAATATGGTGAAATTAAGACTTCCTAGTTGAGCTTGAGAGGAGAGATCACATACCTTTTTGGCTTCATTGGGAAGAGAGTGAAACTTGTCAAAGTAGAGGAGACTTCTTGCTGGACCCTGGGAGGAGCTTGTACAGCATCAAGGCACAGGTTGTAAAGTTCTTCTTTGATTTGAATTAATACAATCAGATTCATTTTTCTCAACAGATTGTCTCATGTCATTTGTTTCATGAATTCCTTGACTTTCATGTTAAATATGTTTTATGATATTGGCTTTTCAGGTGCTATTTAATTTATTTGCTTGTTTGTGTTTGCAGATTCGCGACAAGGGAGCTCATTTGGATCGAAGGAGTGAGGCTTCCACAAACTTGCGTTGGACCCAAGGTAGGCCTAAAACACTTGTTTGCCTTTTTTTATAAATGCATATGTAGAGAAAGATAGTTTGTGATTGGTTTGCTTGTCATTAGGTCTTCTTTAGATTCTAGGAGGGTCTATCTTGTCCGCAAGATCGACTCATTCCGTGTGACACAAACCTCAATAAGTTCCATTCTTTCCGTTAGTCTCCAACTATTGCCCACTTTTTTTGAGGGATACCCCTGCAGAATCTTATTCACCATATTTATTAGGATTTGAGAGTCACCTTCAATTATGAGTGGGAAGAAACCATGCGTTTGAGCTAGAAGGAGTTGTTGCCATAACCCTTCGAGTTCTGTTGAGTTATTTGTATCCCACCCATTTGAGCCTATGAATGTTAGAAAGGGAGCACCTTTATGATCTCTGAAAATTCCCCCAAACCCTGCTTTACTTGGATTGCCTTTTGAGGCCCCATCAAAGTTTATTTTGATCACATGAAGGGGTGGAGGAAAACATTTATCTGATATTGTACTTTTTGCTGCAGATTTAACTGGGATTTTCAATTCTTTATTCCATTATAGATTCCATTTGTCCTAGATATTCTTTTCCTGTGGCAAGGAGGGAAGGTCATCGTCATGCCAAGTTTGAAGTAGAAGGGTTTCCTTGAGGTTTTGGTAGACAGTGTTCCAGAGGTTTTCCAAAGGTCAAGACTCATCCTTGAAGATACGTTTGTTCCTCTCTTTCCATATATTCTAAATGAGAAGGCCGGGGATGAGCTTCCATAAGGAGTTTAGTACCTTACTCTTATATGGATTCCTTGCCCAATTGCGAACAGCGGTGGGAATGTCTTCTTTAATTTTGTTGTCCCTTTGGCATCGGAAACTAACTTTTTCCCAGAGCTTGTGAGCCAGTGAGTAAGTATTCATAAGGTGCAAGGTGGTTTCTTCTTCTTGTTTATAATTGTGACAGATGGAAGGTCCGTGAAAGTTTCTCTTCTGTAAGTTGTCCCAAGTGAGGATTTTGTTTTGACAAAGCAACCAAAGGAATGCGGAAAACTTCGGCCAAACATTGGGGGCCCAAATTGTGGTCCAGAGTGGACCTTTGAATGCATAATCTTTTATGATTATGTTGTAAGCTTCATGCGTGGTGAAAATTCCTCTTGCTTCATAGCCCCATCTGAGCACATCCTTCTTATCTGAGTATCTTATGTTCTGATTGGAGAGTTCCATTCCCAAGATTTGCTGGTCAGACTCCAAGTCGTTCCGAATGATGTGATCAGAGTTTAGCCATTGCCTGAATCCTTGGGTTATAGTAGGTCTCCAATATTAATTGATCTTATCAAGCCTTTGTATTTCCCAGTGAGGAATTTGGTGGGGATTAATCAATTCCTTTAGCCTAGGTTTTTGCTACCAAGAGGCTTCCCAAAATCTTGCAATAGTGTCGTCCCTAACTTCCCAGAAGTTGTGTTGCTGGATTAAATTCTTGTGTTGCTTTGCTGCATTCCAGACTAGGGAACCTGGGCCTATGTCAGTGAGTCGGATGAGATCCTCAACAGGTCTGTTGTTGGCGTATTTTGTAGTCCATAGAGTGGCCCAAGGAGTATGTGGTGCCGTGAGCCAATTCCACCAGATGCGAGCTCCCATAACTGCATTGCTATGATATGGATCGCGGAGCCCTATACCTCCTGAGTTCTTTGGAAGACAAACTGTGCTCCATTTGACTAGAGCCCATTTGCGGTTTTGTCCTGAGTTGCCCCACAGAAAGGATATTTGAAGCTTTTTTATTTCTTTGAGGACCCATTTTGGCACTGCCATGACAGAAAAGAGATATAGTGGCATAGACTGTAGAACTACTTTTATTAAGACTAAGCGACTAGCCATATTGAGGGACCTGTGAGTCCAAGAAGAGAGACGAGTTTCTAATTTTTCTAAGAGCAGATGCCACGATGAGTGTTTCAGAGCACTATCAATCGTGGGAGATCCTATATATTTGGATGGGAGAGCAGCTATCGGAAAACCAAGGATACGAGCAATGGAAGCTTGAGTTGCTGTAGGGGTATGAAAGAAGAATATTTGGGATTTAGCTTGGTTTATAGTAGCTCCAGAAGCATCTGAGAAAACATTCAATAGGGATTTTAATTTAAGAGCTTCCTGGACTGAAGGATGGCCATAAAGCATGTTATCATCCACAAATTGCTGGTAAGTAAAGGTAGGGGAATTGGGAAAGGAGAGGCCTCTTAGCTGATGGGAGTGAAGAGCTTCTTTGATACATCTACCAAGACCTTCCGCCATGATGACAAACATAAAAGGTGATAAGGGGTCTCCCTATCGAATTCCTCTGGAAGGATGAAAAGGGGAGGAAGGGATGCCATTAATCAAAATGGAGAAGAATGTGGATGATATGAGACTCATGACCCATCTAACCCATCGGGGGGGGAAACCAAAAGCAGTAAGCATTTTTTGTATATAATTCTAGCTTAAGCCATTAAAGGCTTTAGAGAGATCTATTTTAAGCAGCGTACCTTATTTTTTATGTTGCTTCAAGGAATGAATGATCTCATGTTTAAGAATAATTCCGTCTGTGATATGCCGTCCTTCTACATACCCTGATTGCTTTGGCAAGATAAGTAACGGTACCGACAGTTTAAGCCTCGATGCAATGACTTTAGAGACTATTTTGTAGATGACATCGCACAGCGCGATAGGCCTGACTTTGTCAGGGGTCCAAGATTGAGCTTCTTTTGGAATGAGGGCAATGAAGGTTGCATTCAGGGAGGGTAGCATCCATCTATTGGATCTGGATTCTTCAACGACCTGCTAGACTTCCAATTTGATCAAATCCTAGAAACTATGAAAAAAATTAGAAGTAATCCCATTTGGGCCAGGCGCCTTTCCTTATTTTACTTGATGTATCGAATTTTCCACGTCCTGTAAGGTGTTAGGCCCCTATACTACTAGTGATTACCCCATTACTATTGTAGTTATACCCCTTATTTATATTGTTGTGCCCCTATTACCCCCATATTGTTACTTATGTGTCCCATAGAATCCCTCTATTGTTATTTTTGTGGCTTTATATTATTATTGTTAGGTCGGCTAGATTATATTGTGACTCCTTAGACTCCTATATATAGAAAGGAGGTTTTTTCATTTGTATCATCCAAGAATTGTTCATTTATGTAATGTAAAGGAGGTTGCCCCCTCGAAGAGGCTGAATTCTAAGGTGTGGATTTATCTTTTCTATCTTTTCTTGAGCTGGTTTCATAACATTTGGTATCAGAGCTTTGGATTCTAGGGTTTCGCTGCTCCAAACAGGTCATCGTGGAATTTTCGCTATAACTTTTTTTCTGTGACGTTTCAGAAGTCGTAAACAAAACCCATTTGACACAAAATCGCGCTGAACCTTGGGTCCAAATTTCAGAGCTTTTCGCACGATAGTTTCGGAGATATGATCTAAGGAAGTTGGTCTTTTTGGAGACTCCTGAATTACACTCAAAACAGGTGACCTCGGGAAAATCATCATAACTTTCTTTCTGAGCATTGGATTGAAATTTCGTAAGAAGGTACAGAAAGAGGACAGACTGTAGTTTTTGTTTATATATTTTTCAGAGTCAAAGGTTGAAACAGTGACACGTGGCACTTCATACAAGTTCGCTCTACTGAACTAGTCTATAATCTGGTCACTGCGGGAGATTGTGCATAACTCTTTTTTGGAGAATCCAATTTGGATCAGACTGGTGGCATTGGAAAGAGGACATAGAGGGCTACTAGAGATAGTAATTTCAGAACTTAAATATTCGCAAGTATAGAGTTACAGTCGTTTCAAGTTCGAGGTCCTAAAATCAAGAAAAAGCAAGATGAGGAAGTTTGATGGCAAGGATCCGGTAAATTGGATACTTCAGATGGAGCAATATTTTGATATACATGGTGTACCACTGTTACAAAAGGTATGTATTGCATCTTCATATTTAGAACCGGATCAATTTTTATGGTATAAAGGGCTTTTTTCTCGTAAAAAACTTGTTACATGGTCAATTCTCACGGAGGAAATGATAGCACATTATGAGGATACAAAGAGCAACACCTTCTTTAGAGCAACACCACAACAATTGGAAAGAGTAAAAGGGCTTTGTGACATATTTGAATGTAAAATTATGGCAACAAGGAAGTCTACCCCTCACAACTATAAAGATGGACGTGTTGTTCCTCCTAGCCTTCCACAACCTACAAGGGTTACACCACAACAATTGGAAGAAAAAAGAGAAAAAGGGCTTTGTTACAATTGTGATAGCAAATGCACTAAAGGTCATAAGTGTGCTGAGAATAAATTATTTTACATAGAGTATGAAGAGGAGGAAGAAAAGGATCAAGAAACATCAAAAGAAGAGGATATATGCCAGGACCCGACCCCAGAGAAAGAAGAAATGAATCAGAACATATCTTGTAAACTATTGGAAAGAATGACCACTCCTCAAACTCTCAAGATAGAAGGAAATATCAAGAAGAAAAAGGTGCAAGAAGTGAAATATCACATCAAGAAAGAAGAAATGAATCCAACCATATCTTGTAATTCACTGGTCGGAATTACCACTCCTCAAACTAGCGAGACAGAAGGACATATCAAGAAGAAAAATGTTCAAGAAGTGAAAGATCACATCGAGCGTCAAGAAATGAATCCGACCATATCTTGTAAAGGATTGGAAGAAATTACCACTCCTCAAAATCTAAAGATAGAAGGACATATCAAGAAGAAAAAGGTTCAAGTAGTGAAAGATCACATCGAGCATCAACAACAAGTTCTCCAACTTTTAAAGGATAGCGCCACTTCGGTGCAAAATCAAATGAAACAACAGGTAGATCAACATCATAGTGAAAAATGTTTTGATGTAGGCGATTGGGTATTTTTACTGCTACATCTAAAGCAAGCTATTTATGAGAAGGAAACGTTGGCAATACTACATGCGCTTAAAAAATGGCGACCTTACCGAATGGGAAGACTCTTCAAGGATGAGGATGTCGAAGCATTGTTTTGTGTTATTTCTATTATCCAACTAGATTGGATAAACGAAGCAAGGGATGAATGGAAGAAGGACAAAGAAGTATGGCCACTTATTCAAAACTTGCAAAAGATCCCAATTCAAACAATATTGCCAGATATTGAAAAGGAAGGAAAAATCATATTGGAACCTGGAGCAGTCACAGAAACAAGAACCCGACAGCTATGAAATCGATCAATTTCAGAGTACCTCATCAAGTGGAAGAACTTACCCGCTGAAGATTCCACATGGGAGGACAAGAATTTTATACAGAAGCATCAAGAACTACTCAAGCGTTGAGGACAACGCTTTTTGAAGGAGAGGGGCATGTTAGGCCCCTATACTACTAGTGATTACCCCATTACTATTGTAGTTATACCCCTTATTTATATTGTTGTGCCCCTATTACCCCCATATTGTTACTTCTGTGCCCCATAGAATCCCTCTATTGTTATTTTTGTGGCTTTATATTATTATTGTTAGGTCGGCTAGATTATATTGTGACTCCTTAGACTCCTATATATAGAAAGGAGGTTTTGCCATTTGTATCATCCAAGAATTGTTCATTTATGTAATGTAAAGGAGGTTGCCCCCTCGAAGAGGCTGAATTCTAAGGCGTGGATTTATCTTTTCTATCTTTTCTTGAGCTGGTTTCATAACATAAGGAAATCGGTTTGAGAAGTACTTGATTATGTTCCTCGGTGATTATTTTTGGAATAGACTTGGTTATTTTGTCTATGGCCTCCGTCCTATCAGTCTGAGGCTCTTGATGAACCTGCTTGAAGTAGGTGAGAAGTTCTTGTTCTATGTCTTCGTGATTTTCCATTCTTTCTCCTTGTTTATTCAGGATGTGAGTGATGGTATTGTTTGTTCTCCTTTGAATAGTAGTATGGTGAAAAAAATGGTATTTCATTCACCTTCCTTCAACCATCTGACTCATGATTTTTGCTTACATAGAACTTCTTCTTGCTTAGCTCTTTCCAAGGTTTGAGATTGCAGGTGTATTTCCTGCTCCGAGAGTTACTCTGTTTTACCTTCCATGATGATCCTCTATTGTAGCCTTTTCATTTCTTGATCCAAATCATTTTGAGCCTGAAAAATATTGCCAAAAGTGGAATGGTTCCATTATTTGATGTTGAATTTGAGATTTTTGAGTTTTTGCTGGAATTGAAACATTTTTGAACCCTCCACTGGTATTAAGCTTTTCATGACCATATTAATGAAATTGTTGAAGTCTGGATGCATCAGCCAGAAAGCTTCAAAGTGAAAGGGCTAACGAATAGTGTTGCTTGGTCTTGTCCATTGAAGCGAGATTGACGAATGATCGAAGCCTATGAGGGGCAGGATTGAAGCTGAGAGGTCTCCGCCTAAATGGATTGCATTATCAGAAAGCAAGAATCTATCCAGTCGAGAGGCAATTTGATGAGAGCCTACTCTTTTATTATTCCAGGTAAAAACTCCATTATTAAAAGGCATATCAATAAGCCAGTTGTTTTGGATGAAGTTTTTTAAATGACAACTCTCCTTATCTAGTTTATTTCTGCCTCCTCTTTTTCCTTCCAATTTGGTTATCATGTTGAAGTCTCCTCCTGTGATCTAGAGCGGGTGGGTTCTATCAGCATTGATCAAGGATAGATTGTTCAGTATGTCTATCTTGTACATGGCCTCCTGGGGAAAGTAAACATTGGTTAAATGTCCATGTATATTTTTCCCTGTTATGTGGAAGGTTGCCTGAATAAAGTGCTTATTCGCATGTATATTGGTAAGCGTGATGGCTTGTGCATCCCAGATGATTGCAAGGCCACCTGAAGCTCCTGAGGCATCCACTGCTATTGCTTGACTACCTGGCCATGCTTTTGCTATGGTTCTATCCAGAGTTGTAGAGTTGCATTTAGTTTCTTGCATGAAGAAGATGTGGGGTTTCTCCTGCTGAATCATACTTTTAATCAGTCTGTATTTCCCAGGGCTGTTGATCCCTTGAATATTCCATGAAATGAGCTTCATGATGGGGTATTGGGAAGGGTGTTGTAGTACTTTGTGAGCTCGGAATATCTTCCCGATTCCACCAGCATTTCCCCAATGTGGATGGTTCGTTGGAGATCCATTTTCCTTCCTCTCTTTTTATTATCTTTGATGAGGTTCTTGCCGTCCCATTGACTTCCAGGCTATATGCCAAGGATTATTTGTTGTTGTGCTCTGGACAAAATTACTTCCAGGTTTTCCAACTGTCTTTCTGGAATCTTGTCATAATTTTTTGTCTTATAGGCTTGTTCTAAGCCTAGTATGTCCAGATCTCCTATATCTATGCTTTCTGGTTCCTCTTCCATGTTCTGGAGTTCATTTCTTTCCTCTATATTTTCTGTTGCATTTTGAAAGTGGCCTGCGTGTTGTCCACATCCATGCTTTGAGTGTTCCAAGTGGGGATTACACTGGGAGAGGGGGAGATGAGGTCGATGGTTTGTTTAGATTTCTGGGGTTTCTTTGTGCTGGTGGAGGCAGATTGGACTTTTGACTTGGTTTTCTCCTCAGAGGGAGCAGGGGTTTCGAGGTTGTTCAACTCTGGTTGAGCCAGGGTTTCAAAACTATTTCTTGTGGACGACATGGAAGGGTTATCAACAAAAGTCTTGGGGTTTGGACCGGATTTTTTGGGGTGCTTTCTGCGATTGGAGACTTTGGTGAAGCCATCTGCATCAGATTTATCAGAGGGGGATGGGCCTGAGGTTTTCAGAATGGATGGGCAGTCTCGAAACAAATGGCCAAGTGCGTGACATTTCCTACAGTGAAACGGGACATGTTCATAGTCTATTGATTGGATCCATTCAAAATCGTCATGGAAAAGGCTTACCGCATCCGGAAGAGCATTGTTGAGATGCATGTAGATGCATATTCGAGCATATGAGGTGTATCTTCGAAGCTTAGTCTCCTCTGCAATCTTGACGAACTCACCAAGACCATTACCAATATCTTGTAGTGAAGCCTCATCCTAGTACTCGAGAGGGAGAGAGTAGAGGTGGATCCAAACTAGTGCCCAACTAAGATCTTCTTTATCCGGGTTGAATCTTTCAACCCAATCTCTTAGATATAGTCCAACAGCGTTGAAGAAATACGGCCCTCCATCCAGGATTTTGTTCTTGTCCTCTAGACAGTTGAAAATCGCCGTGAAGAAACCCTTAGGGCCTAACTGCAGGGTTATGTGTCCTTTCGGCTTCCATTTGGTTGCTATCCAACCCTGTAGTGCTTTTTCTGTGGGCCAAAAGCCAATAAACTTCCCGATCAAAGCATGGTCCTTCATATATTGGATTTGAGTATTAATCCTACAGCTTGGGAGCTCAATCTTTGGTCTCTTGGCCACAACCGGCTTGCAGGTGGTCGAAGTCACTTTGGGATTCTCATTATCAGTTTCCTTGTCTGTTTGTGTATTTTGTCCTTCTCCCATTTCTCCTTGGACGTTTTGCTTGCAGGCTTCTTCATGCATTGGAGTGTGTTCACTTTCATTGGGGGGAGGCTCTATGTCCTCCCCCTGAGGGAGACTCATGATTCGCGTCTCCCTTGTCCCTTATGGTTTGTCATTTTGCTGTAAGAGTTGGCAGAGTTACTGCAAACTTTGCAGGTCTATCATAGCAGATTATTCCTAAACCCTAAGCCGCAATGAATTCTAGAGCTTCAGAGCGGATCTCTAGAAGGAGCTCATTCATAAGCAATGCATCATACCAAATTTACATTACTTTTAACCTTTTATTTTTATTTAATTCAACTCACATGTAAATGTTTACAAATCATTTACGTATTAATATATATTCAATATATTGAGCCTACATGTAAAAGTGTTTACTTACTTTCTTACATAATACCTACACGTCAAGCCTCTCTCAACACAATTAGCTAATCATATACATAGAAATGTGAACATGAACATTATGAATATGAGAGTGAGCAAGAGAAGCTTCTTGGTCCTCCTTGAAGCAAGGTTGTTGTCCATCCTTCTCATCCTGGATAGTATAAGCCATGAACTCCACTCCTTCCTCTTTTCCAACACTAATACCATAAACTTTAGAGTTAAGACCAAAAAGCACCTTGTAGAAAATAATGAATTTAGCCTCAGCACTCCTCAAATAATCAACCAACTAAAAGACATTGTCTTTACTCTTCGGCCACCACATCAACAAAAGTTTTAGCTAGTGAATAAAACTCCATAGCATAGGACACCTTTCTATTTGTGGACTTTATAACTCTATATCATCTGCCCAATCCTTGTCATAGTTTAAATGGTAAAGGTATGTTAGGTGAATATGTTTAACAAAGTTAATTAGCTTAGCAATAACTACTTAGGAATCATGGGAGGTGATTATGGATACTTTTGTCTCGCTTTTTTGGTAGCCCTCTTAGCCCTTCAACCCTCTTAGACACCTTAATAGAAAGATCTATTCCCCTTCAAATTATGAAAACTACCGATTTTAGCCCTACAACCCTCGAACCATTGAGAGACACCTTAATAGAAGGGTATGTTCCCTTCAAATTATGGAAAACACCCATTTTATTAGACTCCAACGTTTTAGGATTGGACGTGAAAATGAGGTACAGAAACAAGATAGATAGCTACTAATAAAAATAAGATGATACTAATAAAAGTGAGAGAAGTTTTAGAGATACTTAAGGTGAAACTAAAAAACTACTGAGAGTAGTGAACAAGGAAGGTTGCGTTGGGACCTCAAAAAACCTAAACCTAAGAATAGTTATCAAAACTACTATTGAAAAACATAGCCAAAGAACAAAACCCCACCCTAGTGAATGCAACACAAACCAACTACAAACATAAAACGAGTAAACTAACAACCCATATGACAACCAAACAAAGGAACTAATCGATAAGGTGGCCAAAAACAAAAACCAATGTTGGCCAACTAGAACTTGATGGATACCTAATATCTTTAAGATATACAATACTATTTCGTTTCTTTTCATGACCACAAAGAAAAATATCAAAGACCATGAGTGATCCAGATTTAAACAGGAAGGCAACAAAATACAGAAATACCCATATACACAGAGATGCAGCGGAAATAATACTTCATTTCATTAATGTAAAATACTAAAATATGCTTACAAATAGAAATGGAAATAAACCAGCTAGGGCGATGGTGGATTATCTTTGAGAAGAGATGTGGTGGCTACATGCCTCTGAACTATCTTACAATGAGGCTCGAAGGCCTATTTATTGTTGAGAAACAATGGAAAACCCTAAACATCCAAAAACCTAACCCTAGGAGATAAAGCGCCACAGTATGGGCTCTGTTTTGGGTAAATTGGTACATCAACTTCCCGGGGTCATAACTTTGGCATACAATCTTCGTTTGACATGCACCATAGCTTGTTAGAAAGATCTACCCAAGGAATACAACTTAGGAAAGATCAAAATGGTCCATGGACCCGTGTTGCTCCCAGTTTTCCCAAAAAAAAACATCGTTTAGGGCCTCAAAACAGCTTCGAAAGTTCAGGACCCGAAAAACTGCTAAAAATAATAAATTGTGCTACAATTAAGGAAACTAAAAAATTTAAAGAGATAGTTGTGGGGGTCCAAGTGGGATAGGTAGGTGGCCACCAACATCCACGTAGACCATTCCTCCCCCCTTAGGAAGCAATGGTCCCCATTGCGTTGAGTTCCTCCATGAGATGAGGAAACTTCTGCTGAACTTGGTCCCTGGTGAGTTGTTCTGCAACCTCTGATGTGTCCAGTAATGGTGGGAATCATGCTTGAGGGCGGTTCACATTGAACACTCGGTGCAAGCGAAGGAATGGAGAAATGTTGTGCTCCAAATCATTGTTTCCCACGACCTTGGAATGGGCTCTTGTAAGGTGTTCTTTCTGCAAATGCAACCAGACTTTGTCACCCACTTGAAACTTGTGTGGTACCTAATGTTGATCATGTCGCTGCTTGTACTTGGCATTTCCCAGAATGGAGTGGTGATAGATCAACCCATTCGGTAGAGGTGCTTCTGAAGTCAGATTGGACGAATGCTTGAACTGACAGTGCAATGGTACCCCTGTGGATGAGGAGAAGATGTTCCTATCTTCTTCCATGACCATATCCCTCTGTTGCTGCTATTGCGTGGAGGAACCCTTCGCAAGGGTCATGGATGTGGTGACAATTTTCCCCTTACTTTGGGAGAGAACCAGACAGAAAATGAATTTCCTAGTCTGGGAGATGAGCTTGCTGCATTTCTTAGCAGTGATCAAAGAGGTGGTGATAGGTGGGGCTACCTTCGGTATCCTGTATAATGAATTACACAAAGTAATAATAACAGTGCAAGGCCTTGACTAATACATAGCATGTCGCCTCCATAAGTATGGTTGGCCTAATAGTACATCACAAACATCAAGAGGTGCAACATCAGATAATACCTCATCTGTAAAGCGCTTGATGTTGTAGGGAAGGTGGCACTACTAGCGGACTCGAAGATCTCGTCCTTGGTGAAGACACCTGATACTGTATGGTTGTGGGTGTGGTGTAGTTGGTAGGCCCAACCACTTCGTAACCTCTTCTGAAATGATGTTCTTTTGGCAGCCACTGTCGACAATGAATTGTAGTAGCGAACCCTTCACCCACACTTGTGAGAGGAAAAGATTCTCCACCTCCTCTGTATCTTTGGGCTCATTCTTCAGGATCTTGGCAGTGGCAAGAGTGGCGTTGGGTTCCGCATCGGCGATCATCTTCGCTTTTCCATTCCCCTTGTCAGGTTCTGACTTAGGGTTAGAACATGCATCTGATTCTGAAGCCTTCAACTCGGCCACCAACGACTGCTTGGTCCGACACTCACTTGTGTTGTGAGTGGGGCTCTTATGGAACTCACACCACTTTCTTGTGTCCTTCTTTGACCTCGTGGTGTTGTTCTTTTCCTGTGGCTTTGGCGGGTTGTCTTGGGTCACCTCGCCTTGGCTTTTCCCTTTGTTCTTTAGATTCACAGATCCAAAGTCTCGCTTCTTTTGTTCAAACTTATGCTTGATCTTGACGGCATATCGGTATGTCGTGCCAAGTGGGGAGATGTTTAGGAACTCCATCTCATCCTAGATGTACTTGTGTAGGTAGCTGCGGTATTTGATTTCCAAATGCAGCTCAGAATCCTTGATACCCAACTGTGTGCGAAGGGTATGAAAAATGTTCAGGAACTCCGACACATCTTGGTTCCTTCTCTGTCGCAGTGTGGTCCACTTTATGTATTTGTCCTCATAACTTTTGACTGGGTAGTACTGCTCCTTGATGGCATCCTGGGATGAATTCCAAGTGGGTGCGGCTAAAAATAGTGAGCCCGTACTTTCATCCTTCTGCTCACAGTAGGTTTCCCACTAGTCCTTGATGTGGGGGGCTACTTTGAGAAGAGCGAAAATAATATTTTCTTGACTGGAAAAATCATGAACATAAAAATACCCATCTAGAAGATTTAACCATTTATCTACGACATCTGTGTCTATCTGACCCTCGAATATGGGGATTTCAAAATTAACTTGTACCTTAAAGGGTGTGGCCACTGAAGGATCTAGGCAACGTTTTCCATCATCGCGTTCATTTGTCGCTAGAGGGCTTCTTTGAGCAAGATTTTGATAGGATCTCCTGCCCTGTCATCTTTCTTTTCATCCACCATGGGAGGCCGTCGAGATTTGCGAGGCTAGTCTTGCAAAGGTTTGACCAGTTCAAGCCCTAACTCCTTATATCATGACCTCGTTGGGGACATGCAAAGAAAAATAGAGAAAGAGTAGACCGCCTGATACCACTAATCCAGATTTAAACAGGAACACAAAAAAATAAAGAAATATCCATATACACAGAGATGCAGTGGAAATAATACTTCATTTCATTAATGTAAGATACTGAATATGCTTACAAATAGAAATGGAAATAAAACAGCTAGGGCAATGGTAGCTTATCTCTGAGAAGAGATGTTGCGGCTACATGTCTCTGAACTATCTTAAAATGAGGCTCGATGGCCTATTTATTGTTGAGAAACAATGGAAAACCCTAAACATCAAAAAGCCTAACCCTAGGAGATGAAGCGGCACACTATGGGCCCCATTTTGGGTAAATTGGTACATCAACTTCCCAGGGTCGTAACTTTGGCTTACAATATTTGTTTGATTTGCACCATAGCTCGTTAGAAAGATCTATCCGAGAGTAGGATCAAAACAACGAACCACAATGCCTTCATTTTTCCCAAAAAAAGTCATTTAGGGCCTCAAAATGGCTCCATAAGTTCAGGACCCGAAAAAAGCTAAAAATAGTAAAATGTGCTACAATTAAGGAAATCGAAAGTGGGGGTCCAAGTGGGATAAGTGGGTGGCCACCAACATCCACCTGGATGAATGAGTCAATAAACGTTAAACTTCATCATTAGACATCCACGTGTCCAAGCCATTGTTTGGGAGCATCCCTCACACCCAGCTAGGGAAATAATAATAAGTTATTACAACAAGACATTATAAATGATTTAAGGGTTTGGTCGAGGATATGTCTCACATATTATTTGTAAGAAATATATATAATAGAATTTAAAATTTTATCTTTAAATGTGAACTAAGAAATGAATAAAGTTAGAAACTAAAGAAAATCAATCATTTTCTAATTGTTTTTCCAATATAATAAGATTTTTTTAAAAAGTTATAGTTCCACATTTAATGGATCATTGCATATGGAACATTTCCTTTAGGGTATTATCTCATATTGAAAAGACAATTTTAAAAACTGGGTGGATTAAGAATAAATATTCCAATTCCTATAAGTTTATTTGTGTGTTTTTTTTTTCTTCTTTTGAGTTTTACGTTGTTTGTATCTTAATATGGTAAGATCTTTCGTGGGAGTTATAATTCCACATTTGATGGGAAATTACCTATGTAATTCTTTTATTGAAATATTATTTCATTTTAATAACACTCAAATTATTGAAATTTTAAAAAATTAATGGATTTAAAAAAAAACAATTTTTATTATTTTTAAAATTAATTCTAATTATTTTTTTCTTTTTTATTTAAAAAACAGCTATTATTTAATTGGTTATATATTTTATAATTATTTTACAATATTAAATATATTTTTTCTTGTAAGTTAGTATCTATGAGGATTCAAATTGGTGACCTATCTTGGAGTGCTTTAATAGTGCACTCATTCAGGGTCAATCCAAAGCATTGTCGGCTTTTATAATATTAAATATCATTATAGTTTATTGCCTCTAAAAACATAGTTACCGATCAAACAAGAACTATTACCTCAAAATGGGTACTTGAACCCAAAACTCCAAAAAGAACATGAAAAGACACCTTGAAATCGAAAAGTGTTGATGCCAGCATAATGTTTTTTTTAGCGTGCATTTTCAACACTTTCTAGTAATGGCGTTAATAACAAAATATCGTGACTCTGAAAAACTTTAAATTTCCAATTATTTTCAAGCATGACATTAACAATAAAATATCATGTCTTTGAAAACCCTTAAAATTCTAATGACTTTTAAGCATGACTTTAAAATATCACTTCTTCGAAAAACCTTAAAATTCCAACAATTTTTAAGCATGGTGTTAAGAAAAAATATTTATAATTGTTTTCACCCATAACTTTAAAGATAAAATATCACGACTTGTAAAAACATTAAAAATCTTGATAACTTTTCAACCATGGAATTAAAACGAAATATTATGACTACAAAACAATCTGAAGTTTTTAAAATATTTTAAGCATGACATTATGGAAAAAATTAATGACTAAAAGAACTTTAAAAATGAACACCTGAATGAAAGAGTTATAATACCAAGAGTAGATTTTTTAAAATGTTAAATGTATAGCGGTTTTGGAAACCAAATAAAAAAATAAAAATAAAATTACAAAAATAAAATACAACATTAAAAAAGCTAAAAACTTAAAAAAAAAATTCCCCGACGACCTAGAGGGGGTGGCAACGAGACGATTCATGACAAAAAATAAATTAAATTTCATATAAAAAAAAATGTAAAAAAAATCAAAATTAACTTGTAAAAATGAAAAATTTAAATAAAAAAATAAAACTATATATATATATATATATATATATATATATATATATATATATATATATATGAAAATATAAATATAAATTAAGCAAAGACGATTTTAAGTTATAAAAAACTTTAAAATATAAAAAATTCATTTAAAAAAATGTATAATAATTATCACAAAAAAAACTTAAATAAAAACTAAAAATAAAACAAAAAAGATTCCTTTTTTGGTAGGTAAGCACCGAGGGGGGATTAGAACCAATGACCTATCGCAAGGAGTGCCTTGACAGTGCACCCATTCGCCGTCAATCCAAAGCTCCATGGGATAGAAATTAAAAAATTTAAATGTAAAAATTAAAAATAAACAATTAAAAAAAGCAATTTAAAAAAAAATAAAATAAAACAATTTATTAAAAAACAATGATATATATATATATATATATATATATATATATATATATATATATATATATATATATATATATATATATATACACAAACAATTAAAAATAATAATTAAAGAAATAAATAAATAAACGATTAAAAAAATAAAAATAAAAAAACAATTACAAAATGCCATAATTTGGCCCCGTCCCCTCTCTCCTCCCCTGTTTGGGCAAATTTTTCCATCATCGCGTTCCTTTGTCGCTAGAGGGCTTCTTTGAGCAAGATTTCGATAATATCTCCTGCCCTGTCATCTTTGTTTTCATCCACCATGGAGGCCGTCGAGATTTGCGAGGCTGGTCTTGCAATGGTTTGACCAGTTCAAGCCCTAACTTCTTATATCATGACCTCGTTGGGGACATGCAAAGAAAAACAGAGAAAGAGTAGACCGCCTGATACCACTAATCCATATTTAAACAGGAACGCAACAAAATAAAGAAATATCCATATACACAGAGATGGAGTGGAAATAATACTTCATTTCATTAATGTAAAATACTAAATATGCTTACAAACATAAATGGAAATAAAACAGCTAGGGCGATGGTAGCTTATTTCTGAGAAGATATGTGGCGGCTACATGTCTCTGAACTATCTTACAATGAGGCTCGATGGCCTATTTATTGTTGAGAAACAATGGAAAACCCTAAACATCCAAAAGCCTAACCCTAGGAGATGAAGCGGCACACTATGGGCCCCATTTTGGGTAAACTGGTACATCAACTTCTCAGGGTCGTAACTTTGGCTTACAATCTTTGTTTGATGTGCACCATAGCTCGTTAGAAAGATCTATCCGAGAGCAGGATTAGTACAAAGTACCACAATGCTCTCATTTTTCACAAAAAAAGTCATTTAGGGCCTCAAAATGGCTCCAGAAGTTCAGGACCCGAAAAAATGCTAAAAATAGTAAAATGTGCTACAATTAAGGAAATCGAAAAAATGAAAGAGATAGTTGTGGGGGTCCAAGTGGGATAAGTGGGTGGCCACCAACATCCACCTGGATGAATGAGTCGACAAACGTTAAACTTCATCCCTAGACATCCACGTGTCCAAGCCATTGTTTGGGAGCATCCCTCACACCCATTTAGGAAAATAATAATAAGTTATTACAACAAGGCATTATAAATGATTTAAGAGTTTGGTCGAGGATATGTCTCACATATTATTTGTAAGAAATATATATAATAGAATTTAAAATTTTATCTTTAAATGTGTACTAAGAAATGAACGAAGTTAGAAACTAAAGGAAATCAATCATTTTCTAATCGTTTTTCCAATATGATAAGATTTTTTTAAAAAAGTTATAGTTCCACATTTGATGGATCATTACATATGGAACATTTCCTTTAGGGTATTATCCCATATTGAAAATACAATTTTAAAAACTGGGTGGATTACAAATAACTATTCCAATTCCTATAAGTCTATTTGTGTGTTTTTTTTCTTCTTTTGAGTTTTACGTTGTTTGTATCTCAATATGGTAAGATTTTTCGTGGGAGTTATAATTCCACATTTGATGGGAAATTACATATGTAATTTTTTTATTGAAATATTATTGCAGTTTAATAACACTCAAATTATTGAAATTTAAAAAAATTAATGAATTTAAAAAAAAATAAATTTTATTATTTTTAAAATTAATTCTAATTATTTTTTTCATTTTTATTTAAAAAATAGCTATTATTTAATTGGTTATATATTTGATATTTATTTTACAATATTAAATATCTTTTTTTTTGTAAGTTAGTATCTATGAGGATTCAAATTGGTGACCTATCTTGGAGTGTTTTAATAGTGCATTCATTCAGGGTCAATCCAAAGCATTGTCGGCTTTTATAATATTAAATATCATTATAGTTTATTTCCTCTAAAAACATAGTTACTGATCAAACGAGAACTATTACCTCAAAACGGGTACTTGAGCCCAAAACTCCAAAAAGAACATGAAAAGACACCTTGAAATCGAAAAGTGTTGATGCCAGAATAATGTTTTTTTTAGGGTGCATTTTCAACACTTTCTAGTAATGGCGTTAATAACAAAATATCGTGACTCTGAAAAACTTCAAATTTCCAATTATTTTCAAGCATGACATTAACAATAAAATATCATGTTTTTGAAAACCCTTAAAATTCTAATGATTTTTAAGCATGACATTAAAATATCACTTCTTCGAAAAACCTTAAAATTCCAACAATTTTCAAGCATGGTGTTAAGAAAAAATATTTATAATTGTTTTCACCTATAACATTAAAGATAAAATATCACGACTTATAAAAACATTAAAAATCTTGATAACTTTTCAACCATGGAATTAAAACCAAATATTATGACTACAAAACAATCTGAAATTTTTAAAATATTTTAAGCATGACTTTATGGAAAACATTTATGACTAAAGGAACTTTAAAAATGAACACCTGAATGAAAGAGTTATAATACCAAGAGTAATTTTTTTTAAATGCTAAATGTATAGCTGGTTTTGAAATCTTAGCCTAACAGAACTTGATACATTGGGAAAAAAATTAAAAATCAACTATCAAATTGACACGTAGTGTAGGTGATCTCAACCCATTGTAATGAAAACTTAAAGACCAACCACGAAATTAACACATTGTGGGGCACACTCAAGTCATTATAACAAAAATTTTGAAATCAACTATCAAATTGCACATAATGGGATCGGGTTGCCAGACAAGAATCGACACATACTCTACAATATATGTGTGTGTGTGTGTGTGTGTAAGATACATAAGAAAACAAAAATTTAAATATTGACAAAAAATAAACCATAAAAAAAAAGAAAAAAAAAAGAAAAAAATGAAATATAAAAAATATATAGTCATGATATAAAAAAACTATAAAATGTAAAAAAAATTAAACATACCATGTAAAATTTAAGAAAAAGAAAAGAGAAAAAGAAAAAAATTGAGTAAAATAAAATAAAAACCAAATAAAAAAATAAAAATAAAATAACAAAAATGAAATACAACATCAAAAAAGCTAAAAACTTAAAAAAAAAATTCCCGGACGACTTAGAGGGGGTGGCAACGAGACGATTCATGACAAAAAATAAATTGAATTTCATATAAAAAAAATGTAAAAAAAATCAAAATTAACTTGTAAAAATGAAAAATTTAAATAAAAAAATAAAACTATATATATATATATATATATATATATATATATATATATAAGAAAATATAAATATAAATTAAGCAAAGAACATTTTAAGTTATAAAAAAATTAAAATATAAAAACATCATTTAAAAAAATGTATAATAATTATCACAAAAATAAAACTTAAATAAAAATTAAAAATAAAACAAAAAAGATTCCTTTTTTGGTAGGTAAGCACCCAGGGGGGGATTTGAACCAATGACCCATCGCAAGGAGTGCCTTAATAGTGCACCCATTCACCATCAATCCAAAGCTCCATGGGCTAAAACAGAAAAAATTCAATACAATTAAAAAAAAAAAAACAAAAAAATTTAAATGTAAATATTAAAAATAAACAATTAAAAAAAGCAATCTAAAAAATATTAAAATAAAACAATCTATTAAAAAGCAATGATATATATATATATATATATATATATATAAACAATTAAAAAAAATAATTAAAGAAATAAATAAAAAACGATTGAAAAAAATAAAAATAAAAAAACAATTACAGAATGCCATAACTTGGCCCCGTCCCCTCTCTCCTCCCCTGTCTGGGCAAATTTTTCCATCATCTCGTTCCTTTGTCGCTAGAGAGCTTCTTTGAGCAAGATTTTGATAGGATCTTCTGCCCTGTCATCTTTCTTTTCATCCACCATGGGAGGTCGTCGAGATTTGCGAGGCTGGTCTTGCAAAGGTTTGACCAGTTCAAGCCCTAACTCCTTATATCATGACCTCGTTGGGGACATGCAAAGAAAAACAGAGAAAGAGTAGACCGCCTGATACCACTAATCCATATTTAAACAGGAACGCAACAAAATAAAGAAATATCCATATACACAAAGATGCAGTGGAAATAGTACTTCATTTCATTAATGTAAAATACTGAATATGCTTACAAACATAAATGGAAATAAAACAGCTAGGGCGATGGTAGCTTATATCTGAGAAGAGATGTGGCGGCTACATGTCTCTGAACTATCTTACAATGAGGCCCAATGGCCTATTTATTGTTGAGAAACAATGGAAAACCCTAAACATCCAAAAGCCTAACCCTAGGAGATGAAGCGGCACACTATGGGCCCCATTTTGGGTAAATTGGTACATCAACTTTCCAGGGTCGTAAATTTGGATTAGAAACTTTGTTTGATGTGCACCATAGCTCGTTAGAAAGATCTATCCGAGAGCAGGATCAGTACAAGGAACGACAATGCTTTCATTTTTCCCAAAAAAAGTCATTTAGGGCCTCAAAATGGCTCCGGAAGTTCAGGACCCGGAAAAATGCTAAAAATAGTAAAATGTGCTACAATTAAGGAAATCGAAAGTGGGGGTCCAAGTGGGATAAGTGGGTGGCCACCAATATCCACCTGGATGAATGAGTCAACAAACGTTAAACTTCATCCCTAGACACCCACGTGTCCAAGCCATTGTTTGGGAGCATCCCTCACACCCATCTAGGGAAATAATAATAAGTTATTACAACAAGACATTATAAATGATTTAAGGGTTTGGTTGAGGATATGTCTCACATATTATTTGTAAGAAATATATATAATAGAATTTAAAATTTTATCTTTAAATGTGTACTAAGAAATGAATAAAGTTAGAAACTAAAGAAAATCAATCATTTTCTAATCGTTTGTCCAATATAATAAGATTTTTTTTAAAAGTTATAGTTCCACATTTGATGGATCATTACATATGGAACATTTCCTTTAGGGTATTATCCCATATTGAAAAGACAATTTTAAAAACTCGGTGGATTAAAAGTAACTATTCCAATTCCTATAAGTTTATTTGTGTGTTTTTTTTTTTCTTCTTTTGAGTTTTACGTTGTTTGTATCTCAATATGGTAAGGTTTTTCGTGGGAGTTATAATTCCACATTTGATGGGAAATTACCTATGTAATTTTTTTATTGAAATATTATTTCATTTTAATAAGACTCAAATTATTGAAACTTTAAAAACTTAATGGATTTTAAAAAAAAAATTATTATTTTTAAAATTAATTCTATTTTTTTTTTTTTAAATAGCTATTATTTAATTGGTTATATATTTTATAATTATTTTACAATATTAAATATATATTTTTTTTTGTAAGTTAGTATCTATAATGATTCAAATTGGTGACGTATCTTGGAGTGTTTTAATAGTGCACTCATTCAGGGTCAATCCAAAGCATTATCGGCTTTTATAATATTAAATATCATTATAGTTTATTGCCTCTAAAAACATAGTTACCGATCAAATGGGAACTATTACCTCAAAACGGGTACTTGAGCCCAAAACTCCAAAAAGAACATGAAAAGACACCTTGAAATCGAAAAGTGTTGATGCCAGAATAATGTTTTTTTTTCGGGTGCATTTTCAACACTTTCTAGTAATGGCGTTAATAACAAAATATCGTGACTCTGAAAAACTTTAAATTTCCAATTATTTTCAAGCATGACATTAACAATAAAATATTATGTCTTTGAAAACCCTTAAAATTCTAACGATTTTTAAGCCTGACATTAAAATATCACTTCTTCGAAAAACCTTAAAATCCAACAATTTTGAAGCATGGTGTTAAGAAAACATATTTATAATTGTTTTCACCCATAACATTAAAGATAAAATATCACAACTTATAAAAACATTAAAAATCTTGATAACTTTTCAACAATGGAATTAAAACCAAATATTATGACTACAAAACAATCTAAAATTTATAAAATATTTTAAGCATGACATTATGGAAAAAATTTATGACTAAAAGATATTTAAGAATGAACACCTGAATGAAAGAGTTATAATACCAAGGGTATTTTTTTTAAATGCTAAATGTATAGCGGTTTTGAAATCTTAGCCTAACACAACTTGATACATTGGGAAAAAAAATAAAAATCAACGATCAGATTGACACTAGTGTAGGTGATCTCAACCCATTGTAATGAAAACTTAAAGACCAACCATGAAATTATCACATTGTGGGGCACACTCAAGTCATTATAATGAAAAATTTGAAATCAACTATCAAATTGCACATAATGGGATCGGGTTGCTTGACAAGCATCGACATATACTCTACAATATGTGTGTGTGTAAGATACATAAGAAAACAAAAATTTAAATATTGACAAAAAATAAACCATAAAAAAAGAAAAAAAGAAAAAAGAAAAAAATGAAATATAAAAAATATATAGTCATGACATAAAAAAAAACTATAAAATGTAAAAAAAATTAAACATACCATGTAAAATTTAAAAAAAAAAAGAGAAAAAGAAAAAAAATGAGTAAAATAAAATAAAAACCAAATAAAAAAATAAAAATAAAATTACAAAAATAAAATACAATGTTAAAAAAGATAAAAACTTAAAAAAAAATTCCCCGATGACCTAGAGGAGGTGGCAACGAGACGATTCATGACAAAAAATAAATTAAATTTCATATAAAAAAATGTAAAAAAAATCAAAATTAACTTGTGAAAATGAAAAATTTATATATATATATATATATATATATATATATATATATATATATATATATAAAAGAAAATATAAATTAAGCAAAGACCATTTTAAGTTATAAAAAAAATTAAAATATAAAAACATCATTTAAAAAAATGTATAATAATTATCACAAAAAAAACTTAAATAAAAATTAAAAATAAAACAAAAAATATTCCTTTTTTAGTAGGTAAGCACCCAGGGGGGATTTGAACCAATGACCTATCACAAGGAGTGCCTTAACGATGCACTCATTCACCGTCAATCCAAAGCTCCATGGGCTAAAACAAGAAAATTCAAAAAAAAAAAAAAAAAAAAAAAAAAAAAATTAAATGTAAAAAATAAAATAAACAGTTAAAAAAAGCCATTTAAAAAAATTTAAAATAAAACAATTTATTAAAAAACAATGATATATATATATATATATATATATATATATATAGATACACACACATATATATATATATATATATATATATATATATATATATATATATATATATATAGATATAAACAATTAAAAAAATAATTAAAGAAATAAATAAAAAACGATTAAAAAAAATAAAAATAAAGAAACAATTACAAAATGCCATAACTTGGCCCCGTCCCCTCTCTCCTCCCCTGTCTGGGTAAAGTTTTCCATCATCGCGTTCCTTTGTCTCTAGAGGGATTCTTTGAGCAAGATTTCGATAGGATCTCCTGCCCTATCATCTTTCTTTTCATCCACCATGGGAGGCCGTCGAGATTTGCGAGGCTGGTCTTGCAAAGGTTTGACCAGTTCAAGCCCTAACTCCTTATATCATGACCTCGTTGGGGACATGCAAAGAAAAACAGAGAAAGAGTAGACCGCGTGATACCACTAATCCATATTTAAACATGAAAGCAACAAAATATAGAAATATCCATATACACAGAGATGCGGTGGAAATAATACTTCATTTCATTAATGTAAAATACTGAATATGCTTACAAACAGAAATGGAAATAAAACAGCTAGGGCGATGGTAGCTTATCTCTGAGAAGAGATGTGGCGGCTACATGTCTTTGAACTGTCTTACAATGAGGCTCGATGGCCTATTTATTGTTGAGAAACAATGGAAAACCGTAAACATCCAAAAGCCTAACCCTAGGAGATGAAGCGGCACACTATGGGCCCCATTTTGGGTAAATTGGTACATCAACTTCCCAGGGTCGTAACTTTGGCTTACAATCTTTGTTTGATGTGCACCATAGCTCGTTAGAAAGACCTATCCGTGAGCAGGATCAGTACAAGGAACCACAATGCTTTCATTTTTCCCAAAAAAATCATTTAGGGCCTCAAAATGGCTCCGGAAGTTCAGGACCCAAAAAACTGCTAAAAATAGTAAAATGTGCTACAATTAAGGAAATCAAAAAAATGAAAGAGATAGTTGTGGGGGTCCAAGTGGGATAAGTGGGTGGCCACCAATATCCACCTGGATGAATGAGTCAACAAACGTTAAACTTCATCCCTAGACATCCACGTGTCCAAGCCATTGTTTGGGAGCATCCCTCACACCCATCTAGGGAAATAGTAATAAGTTATTACAACAAGACATTATAAATGATTTAAGGGTTTGGTCAAGGATATGTCTCACATATTATTTGTAAGAAATATATATAATAGAATTTAAAATTTTATCTTTAAATGTGTACTAAGAAATGAATAAAGTTAGAAACTAAAGAAAATCAATCATTTTCTAATCGTTTTTCCAATATAATAAGATTTTTTTAAAAAGTTATAGTTCCACATTTGATGTATCATTCCATATGGAACATTTCCTTTAGGGTATTATCCCATATTGAAAAGACAATTTTAAAAACTGGGTGGATTAAAAATAACTATTCCAATTCCTATAAGTTTATTTTTGTGTGTGTTTTTTTTCTTCTTTTGAGTTTTACGTTGTTTGTATCTCAATATGGTAAGATTTTTCGTGGGAGTTATAATTCCACATTTGATGCGAAATTACCTATGTAATTTTTTTATTGAAATATTATTTCATTTTAATAACACTGAAATTATTGAAATTTTAAAAAATTAATGGATTTAAAAAAAAAACAATTTTTATTATTTTTAAAATTAATTCTAATTATTTTTTTCTTTTTTATTTAAAAAATAGCTATTATTTAATTGGTTATATATCTTATAATTATTTTACAATATTAAATATCTTTTTTTTGTAAGTTAGTATCTATGAGGATTCAAATTGGTGACCTATCTTGGAGTGCTTTAATAGTGCACTCATTCAGGGTCAATCCAAAGCATTGTCGACTTTTATAATATTAAATATCATTATAGTTTATTTCCTCTAAAAACATCGTTACTGATCAAACGAGAACTATTACCTCAAAACGGGTACTTGAGCCCAAAACTCCAAAAAGAACATGAAAAGACACCTTGAAATCGAAAAGTGTTGATGCCAGAATAATGTTTTTTTTAGGGTGCATTTTCAACACTTTCTAGTAATGGCGTTAATAACAAAATATCGTGACTCTGCAAAACTTCAAATTTCCAATTATTTTCAAGCATGACATTAACAATAAAATATCATGTCTTTGAAAACCCTTAAAATTCTAATGATTTTTAAGCATGACATTAAAATATCACTTCTTCGAAAAACCTTAAAATTCCAACAATTTTCAAGCATGGTGTTAAGAAAAAATATTTATAATTGTTTTCACCTATAACATTAAAGATAAAATATCACGACTTATAAAAACATTAAAAATCTTGATAACTTTTCAACCATGGAATTAAAACCAAATATTATGACTACAAAACAATCTGAAATTTTTAAAATATTTTAAGCATGACATTATGGAAAAAATTTATGACTAAAAGAACTTTAAAAATGAACACCTGAATGAAAGAGTTATAATACCAAGAGCAAATTTTTTTAAATGCTAAATGTATAGCGGTTTTGAAATCTTAGCCTAACACAACTTGATACACTGGGAAAAAAATTAAAAATCAACTATCAAATTGACACATAGTGTAGGTGATCTCAACCCATTGTAATAAAAACTTAAAGACCAACCATGAAATTAACACATTGTGGGGCACACTCAAGTCATTATAACGAAAAATTTGAAATCAACTATCAAATTGCACATAGTGGGATTGGGTTGCTAGATAAGCATCGACACATACTCTACAATATATGTGTGTGTGTGTGTGTGTGCGCGTAAGATACATAAGAAAACAAAAATTTAAATATTGACAAAAAATAAACCATAAAAAAAAGAAAAAAAGAAAAAAAGAAAAAATGAAATATAAAAAATATATAGTCATGACATAAAAAAAAAAAAAAAAAAACTATAAAATGCAAAAAAAACTTCAACATACCATGTAAAATTAAAAAAAAAAAAAGAGAAAAAGAAAAAAAATGAGTAAAATAAAATAAAAACGAAATTAAAAAAAAAAATTACAAAAATAAAATACAACATTAAAAAAGCTAAAAACTTAAAAAAAAAAATTCCCCGACGACCTAGAGGGGGTGGCAATGAGACGATTCATGACAAAATATAAATTAAATTTCATACAAAAAAAATGTAAAAAACAATCAAAATTAACTTGTAAAAATGAAAAATTTAAATAAAAAAATAAAACTATATATATATATATATATATATATATATATATATATATATATATATATATATATATATTAAGCAAAGACCATTTTAAGTTATAAAAAAAATTAAAATATAAAAACATTATTTAAAAAAATGTATAATAATTATCACAAAAAAACCTTAAATAAAAATTAAAAATAAAAGAAAATAGATTCTTTTTTTGGTAGGTAAGCACTGAGGGGGGATTTGAACCAATGACCTATCGCAAGGAGTGCCTTAACAGTGCACCCATTCACCTTCAATCCAAAGCTCCATGGGCTAAAACAAAATAAATTCAAAGCAATTAAAAAAAAATAATTAAAAAATTTAAATGTAAAAATTAAAAATAAATAATTAAAAAAAGCAATTTAAAAAAAATTAAAATAAAACAATTTATTAAAAAACAATGATATATATATATATATATATATATATATATATATATATAAACAATTAAAAAAAGTAATTAAAGAAATAAATAAAAAAAATTAAAAAAAATAAAAATAAAAAAAACAATTACAAAATGCCATAACTTGGCCCCGTCCCCTCTCTCCTCCCCTGTCTGGCAAAGTTTTCTATCATCGCGTTCCTTTGTCACTAGAGGGCTTCTTTGAGAAAGATTTTGATAGGATCTCCTGCCCTGTCATCTTTCTTTTCATCCACCATGGGAGGCCGTTGAGATTTGCGAGGCTGGTCTTGCAAAGATTTGACCAGTTCAAGCCCTAAGTCCTTATATCATCACCTCGTTGGGGACATGCAAAGAAAAACAGAGAAAGAGTAGACCGCCTGATACCACTAATCCAGATTTAAACAGGAACGCAACAAAATAAAGAAATATCCATATACACAGAGATGCAGTGAAAATAATACTTCATTTCATTAATGTAAAATACTGAATATGCTTACAAACAGAAATGGAAATAAAACAGCTAGGGCGATGGTAGCTTATCTCTGAGAAGAGATGTGGCAGCTACATGTCTCTGAACTATCTTACAATGAGGCTCGATGGCCTATTTATTGTTGAGAAATAATGGAAAACCGTAAACATCCAAAAGCCTAACCCTAGGAGATGAAACGGCACACTATGGGCCCCATTTTAGGTAAATTGGTACATCAACTTCCTAGGGTCGTAACTTTGACAACATCAGTACAAGGAGCCAAAGTGCTTGCATTTTTCCCAAACAACATTGTTTAGGGCCTCAAAACAGTTTCGGAAGTTCAAGACCCGAAAAAATGCTAAAAATAGTAAATTGTGCTACAATTAAGGAAACTAAAAAACTGAAGGAGATAGTTATGGGGGTCGAAGTGGGATACGTTGGTGGCCACCAACATCCACCTGGATGAATATTCAACAAACGTTAAACTTCATCCCTAGACATCCACGTGTCCAAGCCATTGTTTGGGAGCATCCCTCACACCCATCTAGGGAAATAATAATAAGTTATTACAACAAGACATTATAAATGATTTAAGGGTTTGGTTGAGGATATGTCTCACATATTATTTGTAAGAAATATATAAAATAGAATTTAAAATTTTATCTTTAAATGTGTACTAAGAAATGAATAAAGTTAGAAGCTAAAGAAAATCAATCATTTTCTAATCGTTTTTCCAATATAATAAGATTTTTTTTTTTAAGTTATAGTTCCACATTTGATGGATCATTACATATGGAACATTTCCTTTAGGGTATTATCCCATATTGAAAAGACAACTTTAAAAACTGGGTGGATTAAAAATAACTATTCCAATTCCTATAAGTCTATTTGTGTGTTTTTTTTTCTTCTTTTGAGTTTTACGTTGTTTGTATCTCAATATGGTAAGATTTTTCGTGGGAGTTATAATTCCACATTTGATGGGAAATTACATATGTAATTTTTTTATTGAAATATTATTTCATTTTAATAACACTCAAATTATTGAAATTTTAAAAAAATTAATGGATTAAAAAAAAAACAAATTTTTATTATTTTTAAAATTAATTCTAATTATTTTTTTCTTTTTTATTTAAAAATAGCTATTATTTAATTGGTTATATATTTTATAATTATTTTACAATATTAAATATCTTTTTCATTGTAAGTTAGTATCTATGAGGATTCAAATTGGTGACCTATCTTGGAGTGCTTTAATAGTGCACTCCTTTAGGGTCAATCCAATGCATTGTCGGCTTTTATAATATTAAATATCATTATAGTTTATTTCCTCTAAAAACATAGATACCGATCAAACGAGAACTATTACCTCAAAACGGGTACTTGAGCCCAAAACTCCAAAAAGAACGTGAAAAGACACCTTGAAATCGAAAAGTGTTGATGCCAGAATAATGTTTTTTTTAGGGTGCATTTTCAACACTTTCTAGTAATGGCGTTAATAACAGAATATCGTGACTCTGAAAGACTTTAAATTTCCAATTATTTTGAAGCATGACATTAACAATAAAATATCATATCTTTGAAAACCCTTAAAATTCTAACGATTTTTAAGCATGACATTAAAATATCACTTCTTCGAAAAACCTTAAAATTCCAACAATTTTCAAGCATGGTGTTAAGAAAAAATATTTATAATTGTTTTCACCCATAAGATTAAAGATAAAATATCACGACTTATAAAGACATTAAACATATTGATAACTTTTCAACCATGGAATTAAAACCAAATATTATGAATACAAAACAATCTGAAATTTTTAAAATATTTCAAGTATGACATTATGGAAAAACATTATTTCTAAAAGAACTTTAAAAATGAACACCTGAATGAAAGAGTTATAATACCAAGAGTAATTTTTTTAAAGGCTAAATGTATAGCGGTTTTGAAATCTTAGCCTAACACAACTTGATACTTTGGGAAAAAAATTAAAAATCAATTATCAAATTGACACGTAATGTAGGTGATCTCAACCCATTGTAATGAAAACTTAAAGACCAACCACGAAATTAACACATTGTGGGGCACACTCAAGTCATTATAACGAAAAATTTGAAATCAACTATCAAATTGCACATAATGGGATCGGGTTGCTAGACAAGCATCGACACATACTCTACAATATATGTGTGTGTGTGTGTGTAAGATACATAAGAAAACAAAAATTTGAAGATTAACAAAAAATAAACCATAAAAAAAAAAGAAAAAAAGAAAAAAGAAAAAAGAAAAAAATGAAATATAAAATATATAGTCATGACATAAAAAAAAAACTATAAATTGTAAAAAAAATTGAACATACCATGTAAAATTTAAAAAAAAAAAGAGAGAAAAAGAAAAAAAATGAGTAAAATAAAATAAAAACCAAATAAAAAAATAAAAATAAAATTACAAAGATAAAATACAACATTAAAAACGCTAAAAGCATAAAAAATAATTCCCCGACGACCTAGAGGGGGTGGCAACGAGACGATTCATGACAAAAAATAAATTAAATTTCATATAAGAAAATGTAAAAACAAATCAAAATTAACTTGTAAAAATGAAAAATTTAAATAAAAAAATAAAACTATATATATATATATATATATATATATATATATATATATATATAAGAAAATATAAATATAAATTAAGCAAAGACCATTTTAAGTTATAAAAAAAATTAAAATATAAAAACATCATTTAAAAAAATGTATAATAATTATCACAAAAGAAAACTTAAATAAAAATTAAAAATAAAACAAAAAGATTCCCTTTTTGGTAGGTAAGAACCCAGGGGGGATTGGAACCAATGACCTATCGCAAGGAGTGCCTTAACAGTGCACCCATTCACCATCAATCCAAAGCTCCATGGGCTAAAACAAAAAAAATTCAAAACTATTAAAAAAAAAAATTAAAAAAATTTAAATGTAAAAATTAAAAATAAACAATTAAAAAAAGCAATTAAAAAATAAATAAAATAAAACAATTTATTAAAAAACAATGATATATATCTATATATATATATATATAAACAATTAAAAAAAATAATTAAAGAAATAAATAAAAAAACGATTAAAAAAAATAAAAATAAAAAAACAATTACAAAATGCCATAACTTGGCCCCGTCCCCTCTCTCCTCCCCTTTCCCCTCCCCCACCCGGTCGCTACCTCACCCCCCTCCCTCACCGCACTGCCTCCCCCCCTTACCGTACTCCCCTACCTTCCCCACCCCGGCCCCCATGAAAATCACCAACATTTAAAAAAAATTATCCACACTTAATTCATTAGAAAATTTAAAGTGTAAAAACTAAGCCCTCTCAACAAAAAGGGTTGATTCTCATAAGCACGTTTCAAAATCAAGATGAAAATCACTAACAAAAAAAATGTTCACACTCGATACATAAAAAATTTTAAAGTGTCAAAAATAAGCCATCTAAAAAAATGTGTTGATGATGCATCAACACTTTTCAAAATCAGCATGAAAATCACTAACATTGAAGAAAAAATGTTCATACTTGATACATAAGAAAATTTAATGTGCCAAAAATATGCTAAAAGAAAATGTGTATTCTCGCATCACCACTTTTCAAAATCGGGTGATTTTTTGCTACCTCAAAAAAATGGGTACCAGTTCACTTTATCGTTTGATCGGTAACTATGTTTAAAGGGGTTCTCCAAACTTGTATGGGGGTAGATTTCAAGTGTAAATGTTTATAACCTTGTGGTAGATGTCAAGCATAAATGTTTAACATTTAACAAATTTAATCTAATGTCAATGTCAACCGTAATTAAAAATTGATATAGTTATTATGTATAAACAAGATATTATGGAAAGCGAAGTGGAATTGAATTCATATAAATTCAACATTTTAACTAGGTCAAATTACATAAAAATAAAAATATGAATAAAATAAAACAAAATAAAATTAATAACTATATTTATATGAAATGTGAAGTGGAAAAGTAAATTTCTTGCTCAAATAGAAGAATTTGCATAAAATTTGGTGGGTAGTAAGCAGTAGTAGGTCTACACATTTATAGTTTTACTCATACATAAGTGTTGAAGAAAACATAAATAATGGTGGGAAGTAACTCCTGTAAGTATGTTTTTTTACATAAGTGTTGAGAAAAACCTAAATAATGGTGGGAACTAACTCCTGTAAGTATGTATTTTTACATATTATTCCTATCTAGTTTTTATGCAAAGACTTGCTTAAATTATGATGGGAAGTAATTGATACTAGATATGTTATTTATTTGAGTATAAGTTATTTTAAATTATTTTATTTTATGGTGGCAAGTAATTGTTGGTAGTTATGTTATTTACTTAAGTATAAGTTATTTTCAAGTATTTTATCTCTGGATGGTTTTCCTACAAATATTAAGGTTAAAAGATCACTACACAATTATCTAAAATCATGCATGAATATTGCAACCATATCCATAAATTATGACATAAAATATCTTAGGAAGTTATCCACATGGAATTATAGTCTTGGAGTGGGAGAGAGAGGGAGGGAAGATGAAAGAAATAGAGAGATAGCCATATTAAACTTAATACTTACAATAAACATACAATAACAAGTTTGTTAACCATGGATATTCATCCCCACTTTACCATGGATATTATTAACATGTAAATAGGGTTTGATACAATACCATGGATTATAAATACCACATTCCTAAAAACCATAACTCATTTCACAATAAAAAATTAAAAGGTAAAATATGTTAGACATTACATTGTTTACATAGAGTGAAAATTCTCCATCATATGGCTGGAGGGGGGGAAGACAAAGAGAGTGAAATGGAGCACAAAGAGAGAGGGGGGAGAGAAGGAGACAGGGACGAAGATAGTGACAAAATTGGAGGGTGGAGAGAGAGAGAGTGACAGGGAGGAGAGAGAGAGATGGAGGTGTAAGAGAGAGGGATAGAGATGAATGAAGAGAGATAGGAGGGGAGGGAGGGGAGAGAGGGAGGAAGAGAGATATGTAGTTGGATGGGGAGAGAGGGGGAGGAAGAGAAAGAGAGAGGGAGGGAGATAGTGATAGAGTTGGAGGGTAGAGAGAGAGATAGATGGTGGGGAGAGATAGAGGGATGTTGGAGATCAAGGTAGAGAGGGGAAGGAAGAGAGAGAGGAATTGAGAGAGAAGGAGAGAGGAAGGGAGGGAGAGATGGACTTGGAGGGGAAGAGAGGTAGAGGTGGAGAGAGAGAGGGAGTGAGTCTGGGAGGAAAGGAGGGAAGACAACAAGAAGGAGAGGAGAGAGAGGGAGAGAAGGAAAAGAGAGAGAAATATATAGAGAGGGATACATCGAGATGCAAGCAGGAGGTAAGGGGAGAGAGAGAAGGAGATAAGCAGGGAGATAGTGACATAGTTGGATGATATAGAGAGATAAAGTGATGGGGATGAGAGAGAGAGGGAGGTGGGAGAGAAAGGGGGAGAGAGCAAGAAAAGAGAGAGGGCTTCAGAGAGAGAAGGAGAAATGGAGGGAGAGAGAGATGGAGTTGGAGGGGGAGAGATAGGGTAGAAGAAATACATAAAGAGAGAAAGGTGGAGAGAGAGAGAGAGGGGGTGACAAGGGAGATGTCACAAATCTACTAAGCATATACATAAATATTTTTTTTTTACCTAACTGCTTCCTAAGATACCAGAATCTCTATTGATATATAGACATAATCATTCTATAGAATCTATTATGTAATTGAAAACTTTGTTAAGGATAGAAACTGTTATTCAAAATTACATTGTGAATACCTCTCAAACTTTAGTCTTCGAGTTACATCGTGATATAAGTTTGAGATGAGGACATTTATCCATCACTCGTGATGGCTTAGATTATCGAGTACACTTGTTTACTTTCACGATTTTTCTACATTAATGAACTTGTACTGTAATATTTTACCACCATTGATGGAGGTCTGGTTCTATACTTACCTTCTGGTTCACACTACCCAGCATTAACTTTGGCTGAATCACTACTCGACCTAGGTGGAGGTGGCGTCTTGCTGGAGTTATTACTGCAGGACCTCGTACATTGTAACCTTGGAATTCGCTCTGGATCAATGGCATCAGTTTCTCCACTAGATCAGATGGAGGAGGGGTTTCTTGGTTTGTCTAACCCTCAAATGGGCATGTTTGCTCGTCATTTTTCCTCTTTGGTTCATGCTCCTGGTATCTTTTGGGTCGATTTGTATTCACAGATTGAGGACCCTATTCTAGGGTTTTTGTCAAGCTCTGAGTTCTTTTTCTATTCCCTGTATTCGTTGTTAGGGTTATCTGCAATTTCGGGTTCCAAAAAGGAGTTTGCTGGCATTCTTGGTGTGAACTTATCTACAGACGACTCACCCCTTTGGACCATCCAGGTAATTCTAATGGAGATTCTTGCCTGTGGTTTGTGTTTTCTATTGTTACATTTGCTTAACAGTCTATTAATCCTTGCCTTTTCCACGGAGTCGAGGTGGATGGTTTTGTAGAGGTCATGCAATGGACAAGCTGCGGGTAAAGCCTGTTGCAAGGCCCTCAGTTCGATTTGGGGACTGGTTTATTAATATCCCAGGTATGCAAGAGTTTTGTATTGAATTAGAAGTTTAAGATTGTGGCTTCCTGTAGAGTTTTTGGCACTTCTCCTTGCCATGACTGCGATATTGATTACCCTCTATAATTTTTAAATTTAGTTTTGAGTTTCTGAGGCCTTACCTAGCTTCGACCGGCTTAGTTATTTGTATATTTTTTAATTATGCCGAGGGTGAAGTGATTTGAACCCTGGCTGGAATAGTTACAATTTGGTGCCGAGACTGTTGAATGAAATATATGTAATCTTCTTTTACATCCTTAAGCATTTCTTGGAATACAACTTCATTCCTGTTACTTATTTTCTTTCTGGAAATTATTCCCGTGTTTATGCTAGATCTCAGCCTGTATTTCTTTCTTTGATTGATAGAATATATAATTATTTCAGAGGTTCTACGAACGCCCTATTGCCTCCATCTGCAAGGGTTTGTAGTTTAGAATATCACCTCTAATTTTTCTATTTCAAATGTATTAATGCTTTGAAGATATTTACAGAGATTCTATATCTAGTATTGTCTACGTTATTTGAGAGAACAGTTGAAATCTATGTTTTTTCTTTTCGACTGGGGAATTTTGTGGATTCCTAATTATTTTGTGGTGAGGCTACATACCTCATTTTCAGACTCATTTTCTAAAGTTTTGGTTCTGGGAATATTTACAGTTCGAATATTTCCCTGCTTGTTCTGAGTTTTTCGAATTGGTTGTTCTGTTAACTACTTATAATCAGTACCTATTATAATAGTTCCTCGTTTATAGAGAAAGAAAATCTCCCTACTGTTTCTCTTTTTGTTAACAGAAGATTTGTTACTCTTTCTTTCATATTGTAATTCCTGTGGAACAATTTTCCAATAATGAAAATGAAGTTTTTCTTCTAGTTATATCGTTTATATTCAGAATTATAACTATGTGGAACCTTATAGCATTACTTGTTCTAAATCTTTGAAATTCGTGAACTTTACTAATACTAGTCTTTTCTGTTCTTTTCTTGAATCATACAATGTCAATAAATTAATATGACAGTTAACTGTAATTTAATCAAGCTATCTCATTCTTGAATTACTGAAAATGATCATTATGTCTATATCATAATCAAGACAAAATCTACTTAATAAGCACTGATATTATTACTTATCTGTACCACTTTCTAGCTTGAAATATTCCTGATTCAGTCTTGCAACCAGACCTGAATTTCTCTGTATCTTTGCCTCCCAACCTTGAGACCTAATTCAGTAGTCTCCCCCCGAGCTTTCCTGTTCATGGGAACTATTTATTTTCTTGAGACTTATAGTCTCAGTGCCCTCTGGTCCAAACTGGACATGGCCTTATAGGACTACCTGACTCTTCAGCACAGTATGTTCCTTAGTAACTCTTCCCTTCTTTCTCGTTGATCTTAGATACCTCTATCCTCTTGATCTCTTGGTTAAATCCTCAAGAAATTAGTTTCAAGAACTTAGTTAAGAACAAGTAACTACTTCCTTAACTGCTTATTAAGTAAAATAATATTTACTTATAACTGTTGTCTTCATTCAAAAAATATTAACTTCCAAAATAGTATTTTTTAAATTAAGAAAATAAATAGTTGTCCAAACTTTAGTAATTAAAATATTTACATAGTTTGGGGGATGTCACATCTTCCCCCCCTAAGATGTAACATCGTCCTGATGTTTTCCTTCTAAAAACAAATTTGGAAAGGTCTCCTTGATAACCTGCTCATCCTCCTAGGTGGTCTCTTCAGGCCCAAAGTGCTGCCATTTCAATTTAACCTGGGTGATAACTAGTTTCCGCAGCGTTACTTCTCTTCGATCTAGTATACCAGAGGCTCGACCAAGAACTCACCTTCCAGTTCAACCTACATAGCAACAAAACGACTTAAGTCATCAATCAACTTCTTTAATATATTTACATTTAAAGAAAAAATTTATCGAATATTTTACCTGAATGTTTTTCCAATTGATTACGTGTTTAGGATCATAAATGTATTTCTTAAGTAAAGAAACGTGGAAGACATTGTGCACATGAATGTGGTTGGGTAAAGCAAGCTGGTAAGCCACTGGCATGATCCAAGCTAAGATTTGAAATGGCCCACAAAACTGGGGTGTCAGCGTAGCACATCTAGTCCATTGCAATGCACTTTTCTTAGCTCGTACTCTAATGTAAACATGGTCTCCTACTTGAAATTACCAAAAAATCTATTTCCGATCAGTAAAGTTCTTTTGCAGATCTTGAGCGGCCTTTAAGTTGTTTCATACTTTCTTTACCATTTCCTCCATTTCTTCCAACATATCCCGTCCTAACATCAACTTGTCCTCTGGTCCACTCCAACTCAATGGTGTTCTACACTTACGCTCGCATAATACTTCAAAAGGACTAATCTGTAGAGATGTGTGGTATCCATTGTTATAAGCAAATTCTACCAAGTGTTAGTAGTCCTCCCATTTCGAGGGCTATTGCATAACATAAGTTCACAACATGTCTTCAACCACTTGGTTTACTCTCTCTGTCTATCCATTCGTTTGAGGATGATAAGTGGTACTGAAATGTAGTTGCGTGCCCAATCCTTCAAAAAGGGCCTTCCAGAAGGTTGATGTGAATTTCACATCGTGGTATGAGATGATCATTTTGGGTATTCCATGTAGCTTGAAAATGTGTTGCATAAAAATGTTAGCAACCTGCACCGCTTTATAAGTTGACTAGACTGGTATGAAATGAGCATATTTGCTCAGTTTGTCTACCACTACCATGATGGAGTCATTTTGTCTTTTTGACTTAGGTAGTCTAGTGATGAAATCGATGGATATGGTTTCCCATTTCCATTCAGGAATAGGTAATGGGTTGAGTAAACCTATTGGGTGTTGATGCTCAAATTTTATTTGCTGGCATTCTAGACATTTGGCTAAATATTCTGCTACCTCCTTTTTCATTCCAAGCTAGAAAAATTCCTTTCTTAAGGCAGAAATCATTTTCTGATATCCAAGATGGCTTGCACAAGGAATCTTATGAAATTAATCTAAAATTAAGTTTTTAAGATGTTTTTTGTTAGGTACATATAACATCTTCCTATAAATCAGCGATCGTTCTATATTTACCTCATATCCTAATTGTTGTTCATGGCTGTTTGGAATTTTTTCTTGCTGCCATAAATGTTTGTATACTAAATCTTGCATGGTTGTTTCATGAATCTGCTCATAAAAAGTTGTTCTTGATTCAATGAAAGAAATTTCATATAAACAATTTACCTTTCGACTTAAAGCATCCGCAACCCAGTTTTCTTTCCCCTTCAAATTCTTGATTTCAAAATCGAATTCGCTTAGGAAATCTGCCCAACGAGCTTGTCTAGCATTCAAAGTGGGTTGCTTAAAGTAACTTGTTAGACTATGATGATCCATCAATAGCAGAAATTTCTTACCCATTAAGTAGTTCCACCACATTTTTAAGGCATGAATCACCACTGTCAGTTCCAAATGATATGCAAAATACTTTTGTTCATACTCCTTAAGTTTCCTTGATTCATAAGCTACAACCCTGCCTTCTTGCATTAATACGCCACCTACACCCTCCTTGCTAGCATCTGTACAAACCACGTATTCTTTGTTGGGATCTACGATGCTCAAAATGGGTGAAGTGGTGAGTAGATGCTTGAGCTGGTCAAAGCTCTTTTGGCAGTCGGGGGTCCATTTAAAGGCTTTCCCTTTCTTTTGCAAAGAAGTGATAGGATATGCCACCCTAGAAAACCCTTCCACAAATCATCTATAATATCCAGCTAGACCCATGAATGATCTTATGTCAGCTACATCTTTCGGTACTGGCCATTCCATGATAGTCCTTATTTTCTCTGGATCTATTGCAATGCCATTCTTGGTGATGACATGTCCTAATTACTAGATTTGATCCTTAAAGAAGTCACACTTGCTATATTTGGCATACAACTAGTGTTCTCTTAAGACTTGCAGAACAATACAGAGATGTTCCTTATGTTCTTCCATGCTTCGAGAATAGATTAGTATGTCATCAATAAAGATTAATACAAATTTATCTAAATATTGATGGAATATTTTGTTCATGAGATACATGAAGGTGGCTGGGGCATTAGTTAGTCCAAAAGGTAGCACTACAAACTCATAATGTCCATAACGAGTTCTAAATGTGGTCTTTTCTATGTCCTCCTCCTTTATCTGGATCTGATGATATCCTGAGCATAGATCGATCTTTGAGAAGACTGTTGCACCCTTTACTTGATCAAATAATTCATCAATACGGGGCAAAGGATATTTATTTTTAATGGTTAGTTTGTTTAACTGACGGTAGTCCATACACATTCTCAATGTTCCATCCTTCTTCTTGACAAAGAGCACTAGAGCTCCCCAAGGGGACACACTTGGTCGAATATACCCTTTATCAAGCAGCTCTTGTAGCTGCATTTTTAATTCAGTTAGCTCTGGTATGCTCATGTGGTAAGGGGCTCAGGAGACTTGGGCAGCTCCTGAAATTAGCTCGATGGTGAAATCTATGTCTCTTTTTGGGGGTAGGCCTGGGATTTCCTCAAGAAATACATCTAGAAAGTTTTGTATCACTGGAATACTTTCTATAGAAACAGATTTATCTTTAGAATCTATGTATCCCACTTGTATTTCATAGACTTGGCAACCTTTTCTGACAAATTTTTCTAATTGGGAGGTTGTTATAGGTCTTATATGCAGAGGCTTTTGAATACCTTAAATCTCCTGCCTTACTCCTTTCTCATCCTGGTAATTAATGGTTTTGGTCTTGTAGTTAATAAGGGACCAGTGCTTTTCCAACCAGTCCATACCTATAAGAACGTCGTAGGACCCCAGGGGTAACACATTAAGGTCTGCTATAATAGTCTGGTTAGCTAAACTTAGAGGGAAATTGTTGACCTTGGACAAAAGTCTTCTTTTTGCTCCTGTGGCTAGTTGTACTAGCCATGGATTTTTAAATTTGATAGATTGCAGTTTACACTGTTCTACAATCTTGGGGCTAATATAACTTAGGGTAGCCCCTGGATCGATTAAAATAGATATAGGTCTTGTCAAAAAAATTACCTTCAAATTCAACCATTGTTGGTTGAAACTCTGCTTGGTGGTCTTCAAGGGAAACATTAATTTTGGGGATGCTCCTAGCCACCTCTCCCACAATAAATGTTTCCTGTATCTGTGAAATCTGATCAGCTCCTCTACGCTATGGGTAGTCTTTGACATAATGTGGCCCTCCTCATCCCCAACACTGTACATGTGGTCTATTATTTAATTCTATTTCAAATCTACCATCTTGTTCATTCATCCTATTTTCACATGGTACCCTAAATCTGGGCTGATTTCCATTTGTTTTCTGGTTAATTGGACCTTTAAATGATCCCTTGTTGCATGTACCCTTGTTCCCTTTCTGGCTGGGAACAAATTTTCTCCCTTTTTTGTCAGCCCACTTCTTGCCTAAATCGCCCTTGGGTTTGTTTTGCTGGTAACAGATCCACACCTTACGAATAACTTCGTCCATGGTTTTTGGGTTGTCAAACTCTAGCCATTCCTTCATGAATAGTGGGAGGCTGCTGATGAACTACTGCACTTTTTCCTTTTCTTCACGTATGTAAGGGACATACCGAAGTAGTGACATGAACTTGGTTATGAACTCATCCATGGTCATCTGAACCAATCAGAGATCGTGGAACTCTTTCGCTTTTTAATCATAAAATATTTTTGTTAGATATTTCTCCTTAAAATATCTTTGAAAAATTCTCCCAGGTTATATTTCGTTCATTAACTCCTTCGACTGTTTTTACCTACTCCCACCATAATGTGGCCTTTCCTTGTAATTGAAATATGGTCAGTCGAGCCTTCAGATTATGGTCATACTCGTATAAATGGAAATACTTGTTCATGTTAATGAGCCATGCCTCTGTTGCCTCTTCCTGTTCACCATCATAGAGAGCACGTTTATTTTTCTGAAATTCTCCTTGAAGTTCTTATTTATGTCTTTTATGTATCTTGTGATTTGACACGTTATTTGATTCTTCTTCATGGTTTTCTTCACCTCCTTCTGTCTCCATATTCTCAGTTTGATATTCTTGTTCCCCTATCATATTTCTGTGTTTAGGGCTAGGGGCTAGTGGCCGATGGTTCTATCTATCAGATAGACTTTTCATAATTTTCTCTTGCTCCTGCATTAGTCATTCATTGTCCACCCATAGTCAGGCCATCTCATCTTTTAATTCTTGTACAGTTTCCAGGATGGTTGTATTATCATTTCATGGCTCATCTCCTAACTGTACCCATACTTTGGGATTACCTTCTTGAAATGATGTTGGTCCTATTCCCATTACTATCCGATGGGGAGGGTTCCCCATTCTCCTCATGCTGACTGTTTCCTACGTGCACATCAAAGTTGTTATTTTGTTATTCTAGAGGCCTCAGTTTAGCAACCTGAGTGCTCTGATACCATATGTCACACATCTACTAAGCATATACACAATTTTTCTTTTTTTATTTAACTATTTCCTAAAATACCAAAATCTCTATTGATATATGGACATAATCATTCTATAGAATCTATTACACACAATCAAAGTAATTGAAAACTTTATTAAGGATAGAAACTGTTATTCAAAATTACATTGTGAATACCTCTCAGACTTTATTCTACGAGTTACATCGTGATATAAGTTCGAGATGAGGACATCTGTCCATCACTCATGATGGCTCAGATTATCGAGTACACTTGTTTACTTTCGTGATTTTTGTACATTAATGAACCTGTACTGTAATATTTTACCACCGTTGATGGAGGTCCGGTTCTATATTTACCTTATGGTTCACACTACCTGGCATTAACTCTGGCTGAATCGCTGCTCAGCTTAGGTGGAGGTGGCACCTTGCTGGAGTTATTACTGCAGGACCTCATACATTGTATCCTTGGAATTCGCTTTGGATCAATGACATCAGTTTCTCCACTAGATTGGACGGAGGAGGGGTTTCTTGGTTTGTCTAACCCTTGAATGGGTATGTTCACTCGTCATTTTTCCTCTTTGGTTCATGCTCCTGGTATCTTCTGGGTCGGTTTGTATTCACAGTTTGAGGGCCCTCTACTAGGGTTTTTGTCGAGCTCTAAGTTCTTTTTCTACTTCCTGTATTCATTGTTAGGGTTATTTGCAATTTCGAGTTCCAAAAAGGAGTCTGCTAGCATTCTTGGTGTGAACTTATGTATAGACGACTCACCCCTTCGGACCATCCAGGTAATTCTAATGGAGATTCTTTCTTGTGGTTTTTGTTTTCTATTGTTACATTTGCTGAACAATCTATTAATCCTTGCTTTTTCCACCCAGTCGGGGTGGAGGGTTTTGTAGAGGCCGTGCAATGGACAAGCTATGGGTCAAGCTTGTTGCGAGGCCCTCGGTTCGATTTGGGGATTCATTTATTAATATCCTGGGTATGCAAGAGTTCTGTATTGAATTAGAAGTTTAAGATTGTTGCTTCATAGAGAGTTTTTGGCACTTCTCCTTGCCATGACTGTGATATTGATTACCCTATGTAATTTTTAAATTTAGTTTTGAGTTTCTGAGGCCTTACCCGGCTTCGACCGACTTAGTTATTTGTATATTTTTAATTATGCCAAGGGTGAAGTGATTCAAACCCTGGCTGGAATAGTTACAATTTGGTGCCGAGACTGTTGAATGAAATATATGTAATCTTGTTTTACATCCTTAAGCATTCTTGGAATACAACTTCATTCATGTTACTTATTTTCTTTCTGGAAATTATTCCTATGTTTATGCTAGATCTCGGCATGTATTTCTTTGTTTGATTGATAGAATATTTAATTATTTCAGAGGTTCTACGAATGCCCTGTTGCCTCCAGCCGCAAGGGTTTGTAGTTTAGAATATCACCTCTGATTTTTCTATTTTGAATGTATTAATTCTTTGAAGAGATTTACGGAGATTCTATATCTAGTATTGTCTGTGTTATTTGAGAGAACAGTCGAAATCTATGTTTTTGCTTTTCGACTGGGGAATTTTGTGGATTTCGAATTATTTTGTTGTGAGGCTACATACCTCATTTTCAGACTCATTTTCTAAAGTTTTGGTTCTGGGCATATTTACAGTTCAAATATTTCCCTGCTTGTTCTGATTTTTTCGAATTAGTTGTTCCGTTAACTACTTATAATCAATACCTATTATAATAGTTCCTCATTTATAGAGAAAGCAAATCTCCCTACTATTTCTCTCTTTGTTAACAGAAGATTTGTTACTCTTTCTTGCGTACTGTAATTCCTGTGGAACAATTTTCCAATAATGAAAATGAAGTTTGTCTTCTAGTTATATCATTTATATTCAGAGTTATAACTATGTGGAACCTTATAGGATTACTTGTTCTAAATCTCCGAAATTCGTGAACTTTACTAATACTAGTCTTTTCTGTTCTTTTCTTGAATCATATAATGTCAATAAATTAATATGACAGTTAACTGTAATTTAATCAATCTATCTCATTATTGAATTATTGAAAATGATCATTATGTCTATATCATAATCAGGACAAAATCTACTTAATAAGCATTGATATTACTACTTATTTGTACCACTGTCTAGCTTGAAATATTCCTGATTCGGTCCTCCAACCAGACTTGAATTTCTCTGTATATCTACCTCCCAACCTTGAGACCTACTTCAGTAGTCTCCCCCCGAGCTTTCATGTTCACAGGAACTCTTTATTTTCTTGAGACTTACAGTCTCAGCGCCCTCTCGTCCAAACCATACATGGCCTTATAGGACTGCCTAACTCTTCAGCACAATATGTTCCTTAGTAACTCTTCCCTTCTTTATCCTTGATCTCAGATACCTCTATCCTCTTGATCTCTTGGTTAAATCCTCAAGAAATTAGTTTTGAGAACTTAGTTAGGAATAGGTAATTGTTTCCTTAGCTGATTATTAAGTAAAATAATATTTATTGATAATTGTTGTCTTCATTCAAAAAATATTAACTTCCAAAATAGTATTTTTTAAATTAAGAAAATAAATAGTTGTCAAAACTGTAGTAATTAAAATATTTACATAGTCTGGGGGATATCACAGGAGAGATGGAGAGAGAGTGAGAGAGGGAGTAGGGCAGGAGGGAAGAAAGAGAGAGAGTGATAGATATATCCAACCTACATATGGTATATGTGTATATAGAAATCAACCTAGATCCATCTTAACCTCGAATCTATCAAGCCCAGAGAGGGATCAAATCTCTTGAGATACAAACCTCTTATAAAATGAAAAGAGATTTGATCCCTTTGTGTGCTTGATAGATCTAGGGTTAAGATAGATATAAGACGATCTTAATGAATAAATGAAATTTAACCATAAAAAATCAATACACAAATCAAGATTTAAAAAACATATCAAAAACTAAAGATATTTTAATTTACTTATCTTAAAATACAAAATTCCAAGCTTGCATTAAAGCTACTTTAATTTAATGAAATCCACATTTATTTCAGTGAAATGAACTAAAATTGTGATCACCACTTAGCTGTCCATGGCTATTGGTAATTATTCAAATTTATACATTTGGAATTTTTTTTTATTAATTAGGAATGTAAACAAAAATGTCTTTCAGATTAATCACATCATTATCACTTAGCCTTCCATGGCTACTGGTAATTATTCAAATTTATACATATGCAAATTTTATTTAATTAATTAGAAATGTAAACAAGAATGTCTTTCAGATTAATCACATCATTATTATTTGGTCAGCGTTTCAAACCAACTAATGTGGTTCATCCTCAAGACAAAGGTGAAAAAATCCATTGATCCTAAAGAATAATAGCAAGGATGCATCAAAGTCTAGAATTAGTCATTAGAAACTAGTTGTTAGGAATTAGTTATTTAATTAATAAAGTAATATTTATTAATTTTTAATTAAAGACTAGTTGTTATAAACTAGCCATTATTTGTTTATATAAATAGAAATTATTTATTAATAATATTAAATTATTACTTATATATTATCTATGAAATTATAATAACAAATTTATTCATAAATGGACTATAGTTAATAAAATCATAAACCTATTCTTATTAATTAATAAATTAACCTATCATAAATAAATAAATAAATAACAATAATATATAAAGATAATATTTATTAATTTTTAGTTATAGAAATCAAAATTAGTCTTTTAATTGTTTTCATGTATATGAAATTATTCATTAATAATAATAAACTATTATTTATATATTATTTATGAATTTATAATAACATATTTATAAATAAAAACATAAGGGGTAAAAGAAAAAAAAAATGAGGAAGGGGGGAGTAATAACGGGGGAAGATCAAGAGAAAATAGCCAGAATCTAGCTCTTACTTAGTTTCCACCCATCATACCTATTGAGATTGATTGTATGATTCTCAATTTCAATCACCTCTCTTAGTTTCCTATGGTGGAAGTGATCAACCCTGGCAATTACCTTCACATCCTCAATGCAAACATGGTGCTTATATTTCTTTGCATGCTCCACAAGAGCTGATGAGCGCAATCGGTTATGCCTGATTGATCACGCTCATCATCTCTTGCAGATCATGTAGAGAAATATAAGCACCATGTTTGCATTGAGGATGCGAAGGTAATTGCGAGGGTTGATCACTTCCACCATAGGAAACTAAGAGAGGCGATTGAGATTAAGAAGCATACAATTAATCTCAATAGGGATGATGGGTGGAAACTGAGTAAGAGCTAGATTCTAGCTATTTAGTCCTGATTTTCCCCTGTTATTACCCCCCTCCTTCGTTTTTTTGACCCCTTATGTTTTTATTTATAAATATGTTATTATAAATTCATAAATAATATATAAATAATAGTTTATTATTATTAATGAATAATTTCATATATGTGAAAACAATTAAAAGGCTAATTTTGATTTTTATAACTAAAAATTAATAAATATTATATTTGTATATTATTGTTATTTATTTAGTTATTCATTTATTTATTCATTGATGACACATTAATTTATTAATTAATAAGAATATGTTTATGATTTTATTAACTATATTCCTTTTATGAATAAATTTGTTATTATAATTTCATAGATAATATATAAATAATAATTTAATATTATTAATAAATAATTTCTATTTATATAAACAAATAACGACTAGTTTATAATAGCTAGTCGTTAATTAAAAAATAATAAATATTATTTTATTAATTAAATAACCAATTCCTAACAGCTAGTTCTAGGCGTTGATGCATCCTTGCTATTTATTCTTTAGGGTCAATGGATTTTTTCACCTTTGTCCTAAGGATGAACAACATTAGTTGGTTCGAAATATCGACCAAATAATAATGTTGTGATTAATCTGAAAGACATTGTTGTTTACAATATGGATCACAAAACCCTAAGATCTAACATAATTAGAAATGGTTATTTCAAAAAATTGAATGTGGTAGAGATTTCACGAAAAGATATATTCTTTTGATAGAGTGACTTAGTATAATTAAAATAAATGACAAATAAAGAAAGAATCTATCATTGAAATGCATAAAAAGTGAAGAGAAAAACCACAATTTTTTATTAGGGCAAGAGAGACATTTATTAAGCAGGATTTATATTCATTGATTAAGAAAATAATTAAATTATTTGAATTAAATAAAGGAAAAATATTTTTTTCAAGTTAACTAAATTATTTGAATTAAACAAAGAAAAATAAATTTTAATAATAATTTTTTTAGAAGTTATAATTACGAAATAGAAATCCAAGTTTAAAAATGTAAAAGGAAAAAATTCTAAGGATTCGATTTTAATGAAAACATAGTTTATTGATGGATATGGTTGGGGTTTTTTAGATAGGAGTGATTTTGCTTTGACGAAGAGCTAGGGTTTTAAGCTTCTGCAAGTGTTGAACTCCATGCAGGGGCGTAAAGGGGAGAGCTCCACTCCCTCCTACAGTCAGGCCATAGCCAGCAGAGGTAAGAAACCGATAGAAACTTCCAGAGGTCCTTCAGGAGAAGGGAAAAAGAACATTGAAGAGGAACATGATTTGACCAATACAAGGGAGGACAATAGAATAAAAGAAAATGAGGAAGAAGACAAGAAACAAGAAGTAGAAAATAAAATGTAAAAGGGGCCATATAAACCCAAGGTTGAGGTCACACCTAGAGTAGTTTTACATGATCCTACTCTATAGGTGCACAGGGACCACATGCGGACCTATGCTATCGTTTGTAAATTCATGGGATTATGGCCCATAGAAAAGGCACTACAAGCATGGATTAAATACCACTGGAAAATGAAAGGAGGCATAGACCTACATCTTGGGTCAAAGGGTTTCTTCACTATGGTCTTTACAAATATAGAGGAAAAATACAGGGTGTTTGAAGGAGGGCCCTACTTCTATGCAGCTGCAGGCCTCTACATGCGGCCTTGGATGATTAATTTTGTCCCGGAGTGAGAGACTTTCACTTAGGTCCTGGTTTGGGTAAGACTCTATTCCCTACCTCTAGATTATTGGCAAACTGAATCTTTATCTACTATAGGAAACAAATTAGGGTGTTTTGTCAAAGCATTCGAGGCCACCAGAAGGGGAAAATATACTTCCTACACACGAATATATGTGGAGATGGATCTCTCCTGAGCTCTATCGGATGAGGTCATCTTGGAAGTTTTTGATGAAGAATGGGTGAAAATAGTAGATTATGAACATATTCCTTTCAGATACATCACAACTTCCATGAGCATGGGCACCTATTTAGAGACTACCGTCTTAGTAAAATAGAGAAAAAAAAGTAAAGCTACCACAGTGAAATACACTGAAAACTTTCACAAAGTGGGCTATAGAGGAAAATGGGGCAAAGGGGGGCCAAAGAAACATCAAACAGAAGGGCAACAGGCCAGTTTGAATAGGTTTCAAGTCCTAGAAGAAGAGGAAGAGACAACATAGGTAGATCAGGTAAGGGAAGGCAACCCAGGGGAGAAGGAGAAAGAAGAAAATAGTGGGAAAACACAGGATATTAATAAATAGAAAGAGACTACGTTGAGCGATGGAGAACTGGAAATGGACCAAGAAATGACCCAGAGTGAGATGGAAATGGAGGATCATGAACTGCAGGATATTCTTGATAGAGAACACCTAGATCTGGAAGGGTTCTTGAAACAGGGGACAATGGGAGGGGTAGACTCACTACTTCAAGAATAGTTTAACAGAGTACAACAATTGTTCCTATGGAAAACCTAGGCTAAAGGGCTGGAAAGGCAAAGAAATAATGAAAGGAAGGGAAATGAAGGTGTGAAAACCATGAAAACCACACCATGATTAGCTCCTAGAAATCCAGGAAAAAAAGAGGCAAGAAAAAGCAAAATGAGATACTGATGGAATGTGGAAAGCTAATGATAGATTCAGGTAAGATGAAAGATCTAACCAGCTACTCCTTTACAAATCTTTCATAATGAAGTTCACATCTTGGAATATTAGAGGCCTAGGAAGTAAAAGAAAACAAAGAATACTTAGCAATAGAATGAAACAAGAAGCTCCAGATATGATCTTTATCCAGGAAACTAAGTGTTCCATTCAAAAAATAAAAGAAATACACAGTAAATGGCTCAATAAATATGAGTTTCTAGAAGTCAAAGAAGATAAAACAGTAGGAGGTATACTTACTCTTTGGAACCCCCAAAAGATTGGCATAATAGATGCTGAGGCATCTAGGAACTATTTATCAGTGGTTATTCAGCTTGTGGGAGATAGGGAGAATTATTTGATTACAAATGTTTATGGCCCCCAAAGACCAGATGATAAAGTTAGGCTACTAGATTCTCGTGTGGAACTAAGAGATAGACATGCATGAGTACCATGGTTCATGGGTGGGGACTTCAACATGATCAAATCACTATCGGAGAAAAAAGGTGGAACCAGAACTTTAAGCAAAGACTCTATAGCAAATCAAACTTTTATAGACAATATGAAGCTAGTTGACATTATTATGAGTAATGGCCTCTTTACATGGAACAATAAGAGAGGAGGAGAGTCTCAAGTAGCCTCAAAGTTAGAGAGATTCATAATCTCAGAGGACCTTATGCTCACAAATAAGGAAATGACAGTGAGAATTCTCCCCTTTGGAGGATTGGACCGTTGGCCTGTACAACTTGAGGTTCAGGGCATTGGTACCCCCAAGAACAGACCTTTTAGATTTGAGAATATCTAGCTCACCCACCTAGATTTTATCAGCAACATTGCAAAGTGGTGGCCAGAAGATCTGCATATTTAGGGTACAAGAATGTTGCTGCTACACAAAAGACTAAAACACATCAAGCTCAGACTCAAAGATTGGAACAAGAATGAATTTGGTAATATTTTTTAAGTGAAAAAAGCTATTGAAGGTAAAATGCAGGAGCTCAATCAAGCCCTCATCACGAATGGCTTTGATAGAGTCATAAATGATCAAGTCACCAAGCATCATCAAGATTGGGAGAACTTATGTAAACAAGAGGATATCTTTTGGAGACAAAAATCAAGAGTTCAATGGCTAAAAGAAGGGGAGTGAAACACTAGGTTTTTCCACAGGTCCACCATGGCGAACAGATCTCATAATAGGATCTTATCGATCAAGGATGTCAGAGGTCAAATAATCAATACTCATGAAGATATAGAAGTTGTGTTGGTTCAGCACTTTTGAAGTATCGCAGAGGAGACCATTTTAGACAGAGTTCATTTTATCAGGGACTTAACAAGGTACATACCTAAGCTAGTAACTAGACAGGATAATTTCAATATCAATAGGCCAATGACTGAAGATGAGGTTAGTGAGGTCATCAAAGAAATGCAAAATGGTAAAGCACCAGGCCCTGATGGTTTCAATGTGGATTTCTTTAAAGCTTGCTGGAACATTGTCAAGCAAGATATTTTGAATGTCGTGGAGGACTCCAGGATGAATAGAACCATTTTGAAGGTGCTCAATACATCCTTCATTTCTTTGATCCCCAAACAGGACATGGCTCAGACTCCAGACTAATTTAGACCTATGGCTTTGTGCAATGTGGTGTACAAGATAATATCCAAAGTTATTGCCAATAGACTCAAACCCCTTCTTCCTACTCTAGTTTCTGTGGAGCAATCAGGATATGTGGAGGGTAGACAAATTCTCAATAACATCATTCAAGCGCATGAGGTGGTACATTCATTGTTAAGCAATAGGAAGGTGGGAATGATTATGCAATTGGACCTAGCCAAAGCTTATGATAAGTTGAATTGGACCTATATCAGGAAGGTCCTTCTAGCCTTTGGATTTGACCATAACTGGGTAAGATGGGTTATGGCCCTGGTAACTTCTTCTAGCTTTTCAATTCTGGTTAATGGTTCTCCATCCAAGACTTTTACTCCTTCAAGAGGCCTCGGGCAGGGAGATCCGCTCTGCCCCTTTCTCTTTATCCTCATGATGGAAGGACTTGGTAGATCTATCAAGCATACTAAGGAAATGGGTAACATCAAGGGTATCCAACTCTCTAAGACTGGACAGGCTTTGACCCATCAACAATTTGTTGATGACACCATGTTGCAGGGCATCCCAACGGTCAAAGAAGCACTAGCTTATAAACAAATCCTGAGTGATTTTGCCATGACTACAGGTATGGAGGTAAATCTCTCCAAATCTAAGATTTTCTTCTTTAACAGTAATATTACTATCCAGAGGAATATCTCAAGAATTCTGGGCTTTTAAAGGGATGTCCTTCGTTCCAAATACTTGGGAGTTCCTCTAACTAATAAACCTTTGCACAAGAGCATTTGGGAGCCGGTGATTAACAATATGTAGGATAAAACCCAGAAATGGAATATTAGATCTTTAAATGTAGGCAAGTTGGTGCTTACAAAAGCTGTACTTCAATCAATCCCTGTCTACATGCTTTCAGCCCTTCCTACTCCAAAAGGAGTTTTGCAATAATTTACAACCATTCAAAGAGACTTTCTTTGGGGTAAGGGGGACGAGAGAAATAAATGGGCCTTGGTAGCCTGGGATAAGATTTTCAAACCTAAAAACCACAGAGGTCTTGGACTAGATGATCTGGAAGTGCTATGCAAAGTTTTAGGGGCAAAATTATGGTGGCATTGGGTAAGAGATTCAAAGGCTCAGTGGGCTCGTATTTGGAAAGAAAAATATGCCAGAAATTGGCAAGATAATGATCACATAAGGATGAATGGCATCATAAAAGGCTCCTACATCTGGAATAAAGCCTAGGATAATATAGCCTTAGTGCAAAAAAATAGCTTCTGGGAAATCAGAGAGGGAGATCTTGCTTTGTTTTGGGAGGATAAATGGCAGCAAGAACCTACACTACTAAGAGAGGACTTTGTGGACCTAAAGAAAGAAAATGATACCAAAGGGTTACTTAGGGTAAATGATTTTTGGGATCAAACCAATAGTGAAGGAAAATGGATAACTTGGAAGAATATGGAATACATGGATTACAGCCCCTTGAAAGCAAAAGCTAATGAACTTCTCATAATGTTGGACCAAAGGAAAATTCTGGCTTCAGAGGGGCATGACCAACTTAGATGGGGAAACAATAGTAAAGGTACCTTCAATCTTAAGGAGGCAAAGCGCATAATCCTAGAGCTGGATTCCAATGAACCAGACAGGGTTTGGAAGAACCTATGGAGGCATCAAGGATGGATGAAAATCAAACTCTTCATGTGGCTGGTATATTATTATAAAATTCTGACTTGGGAAAATATTTGGAAGAGGGGTGTTCTGGGACCTTCTAGATTCTAGCTTTGTGAATCCCAAGAGGAAATGATGGAACAACTTCTTAATAATTACATTTTCACCTCCAAATTGTGGGATACTTTTGCCACAATTTTCCAACAAACATACAGGGACAAAGGAAGCATTATCAATACCCTTAATAACGAGAGAAGAAAATTCTCTGATTACGAAATTCTTCGCTCAGCTTGGGCTTTAACTCCAAGCTTCATAATATGGAATGTCTGGAAGGAAAGGAACTACAGAATCTTCAAAATTTAAAAAGTTCCTCCCAGCACATTATTGCACAGATCTTAAGACAACTTAAGGAGACAGTGGGAACCTTAGTGCGAACTTCCCCAAAGAATCCACCTTCAGAAGCTGAAATGCAAATACTTCTTCAGTTGGGTATGCAGGGGCTTATACCACAGGGCTCTGATAGGAAGGTGAAGAAACTTGTCAATAAGCCAGACTGTTGGCATCCCCCCTCAGGGTTTTTTGAAATGCAACATTGATGGGGCCTCAAAAGGCAACTCGGGTCTTGCTAGTTTTGGAGGGGTGTTAAGGGATGAAAATGGCTGCATCATTTTTATTTTTCATTGCCATTTTGGAAGAGCTACAAACAATATGGTAGAATTAATGGCACTTGAGCAATGTTTAGAACTCCTGAAGCAGTAAAATCTCCAAAATATAATAATTGAAGTTGATTCTGAGTTAATCATTAACTTGGTCAAGAGAATCTACTATGTCATGGAGCCGGAAAAGTCTCAAGACACTAGAGGTTGCTTCAGGTCTTTCAAAGGATTCAGTTTCACCTTTTGTGCTTGCGTACCGTGTGTTTTACTCATGTGCGAAGGATGACAAATAAATTGGCAGACATTCTAGCCAATCAAGGGGTACTCTGCACCAAAAGCAGGGTCAAGTTGAGGTGGCAAGAGATGCCTCATAATAGATTGAGGGAGCATTGTCTCAATCAGGCGGATGAGGACAGAACGTTATTTCGAAACAGAGTCACAAAGAAAGGGCTAGTTGATTCGGATTCAATATGAAGTGTTACTTCAGAAGTGATATTACAATTGGGATGCAGGTCTTTGTCTACCTCCTCAGCCCAGGTAAGCGCAAACCTAGAAGTCTTAGGTGGAAGTGGCTCGGTAGACAGTGGTTCTCAGATGACGGGACGGAGAACATCAAGAATGGTAAGATGACTTTCATCTTCCTTTAGTTCATGTGCCTGGGGAGTTGGCATGGTGCAAGGGACCGGAGTCCCGGCTTTCTCAGTAGACTCAAAACCCCCCACATTACTTCCTATGGTGTCAATACCACCCTTGGGGTGGTTTCTGGTATATCGCATTCCCTTAAAGCCGGAAGTCGTTTTTCGGAGTTGGGAGCGATTCCACTCACCACGCAACATGTGGCCAAGGTTGGGGAGAGAATACTGCCCTCATCGCGCAGTAATTATCTGTGCTTTTGGTTCATGCGATATGATCCTCTGCTGTTGGATCAAGCGAGGAGAACCAACGGTCAAGGAACAATGTGCATGTTGGTGGGTCTGGGTCTTTTATTGCATGGTGGGTCACAAGGTGTTCACGCAGTAATTCTCTATGCTTTTGGTTCATGTGATATGATCCTCTGTCGTTGGATCAGGTGAAGAGAATCAATGGTCAGGGAACAACATGCATATTGGTGGGACCGGGTCCTTTTTCGTGCATGTCGGTGGGTACGCATCTTTTGGCCATTTAAGCATTGTTTATTTTAGTTTTTAGTTTCTTTGGGCCTGTTGTTTGGGTCTTTAGGACCTAGTTGGCGGGTTTTTTCATTTTGGTAAGGCTTTTACCTAGGGCTAAAAGGTTTAGCCTGTGTTTGTTTGTATTTTATGTAATTTTACCCTTTGAACATTTTGAATAGAAGGCATGACTCTTGCATTAGAAAAAAAAAGAAAACATAGTTTATTGATGTAACACTAATACAATATCTGTTATGTGCAAAATATCTTTACGAGTAATTAAATGGTTGAATTTATTTCATCAATGATATAACACAAAAGTTAGGGTATATTGGTTTAAGCGATAATAAAGTGCAAAGTGATTCGGTGGCTTCATTTAAGAAACAATGGAAATTGGTTTAGAGAGATAGATAAGTTTTAGAGAGAACCAAATTACTTATATAGGAGTTGAGGGCACCTGGCCTTAGATTTTTATGGAGTTCATTTTAGACAAGGTGACTAGGGTTGAATTACGTGTACATAAGGGTGCTAAATATGAGGTTCCATTCCATATGAGAAATTTACTCCCACTCAATGACGGGTCCATAGTATATCTTGGAAACCATTTTCTCAATTGGATTCACCCTCCAAGGGTCTCCAAATTTACCTCATATTTATTTGTAGTTTGAGTCATGTTACAAAATGGGAATAAATATGTGTAGTTAGTAGCTAATTCTAATGAACATTCTAAGTGTGATACGATGAGATTGGGTATAATTATACAAAATTGAAAGATGGGACACCAAACTTATCATTGGACCTGATCTAATCAATATTGGGTGGGGAAATTATTTTGACTTCTCACCATTTAATTCATAGCATCAAATTGGTCAAACCATTGGTTGAAAGGTTGAAGGGGCAATCTATAGCTAGTGCATTTTATCCATGATTTTGAACTTGGTCAAACTCACTCAAGGGTCTTTGGTTAGATTTTTAGGCAACAAAGTCTTGCTAGTGAGAGTTGTTTTGAGGACTTTGTGGTCAAATAGGTCTCACCAAATAAATATTTCATTACTAAAGTCGTTTGATAAGTGTTTGGGAAAAATATCAAGGAATCTTATAATCAATTGACAAAATCTATACATACAATTAGTGTCATTGTATTCAAGATACATGGAAAGTGTTTGAAAAAATGTTTGTAGGTAAAGTGTTCAACAAATTCCAATAAGCAAGGTCTGGAGTGAACTTTTAAACTAAATCTTCTTCGCTGAATTTTTAAAGGAAATTTTTTGGGCTTAATCTTTAAAGTAGGACTTTTGCTCTGAATTCTTAAAGTGAGATTTTTTAGCTTAATGTTTAAAGTAAGACTTTTGTGTTGAATTTTTAAAGTGATTTTTTTGGGATTCATTTTTAAAGTAAGTCTTTTGGACTGAATTTTTAACGTGAGTTTTTTGTGCTGAATTTTTAAAGTGAATTTTTTTGAAAGTAATTTTTTTTGGCTAAATTTTTTAAGTGAGCTTTTTTTAAAGTAAGTCTTTTGTACTAAATTTTTAAAGTGTGTTTTTTCGTCTAAATTTTGGAAGTGAGTTTTTTTGCAGGATTTTGAAATTGGATTTTTTGGGTTGGATTTTAAAAATCTACATAGATTGAATTATCATGCAAAATCAAAGAAATTGCAAGAGAAAATATGATCGAAAAAGAGATATTGAGGCTCGTAGAGAATACAGGAGAAACTATTACAAAAGAAAGAAGGAAGAGCACTTAAATATTGAAAGGGAAAATCAATCACAACTAGAAGTTGAAGCAGGTATATAAATATAAATATTATAAATGATATTTAAAATTTAACTAGTGTATTGTGAAATTTAATTTTTATTTGATGAACTAATTTGAAAAATATTTTGCAATGTAAACACAAAGAGATATTCCTCATAACATTGATGATGAGATTGAAAATGTTGAATGACAAAGTGAAAAATATAATGAACCAATGATTGATGATATTTTTGAAGATGTTGAAAGAGATTCAAGTGAAGAAGTTGAATCACCATCAAGTATGTATATATATGTCATGTGTATTATTGAAATTATACATATTTATTAATTTCAATTTCGTTCAAACTCTATTTTTTAATTTATGTTTTTAATGAATATTTATACCCATTTACATTTAATTTTCATATGTACAAATGAAATAAATATTGATGACGAGATGTTAGAAAATGTTGACACTAACATATATGGGGATAAAAATTCTGACCATGTTAGAGGATATCTTTTTAAGCTCATTATGGAGAAGTTATTCAAAGATGAAAGTGTGATAGTTCAAGCTCAAATTTGGAGAGGTCTCTTAACATCAAAGAAATTAAAAGAAGATGCAACTCTATTGGTATTTAAAAATCAACGAAGGAAAAAAATGTGAAGGAAAATGTGATTCAAAATATAAATAGTGCTATAAAATCAATTGGAAGATATAGAGAGAAAAATGATATAGTTGCATGTAGAATAATACAAATGGCAATGGTTTCATCAAGTACTGAAGAAAATCGTTTGGTAAAATCTATGGCAAAAGCATTAGGGACCTCATGAAAAACATTGTACAAACATACGAAATTTCGATTGCAGATATATGTAAATGATGAGCTTTCTTTTTGGCCAGTTATTTGTATGCAACCATAAAAATATAGACTTGGATAAGATGCTAAAAAATAATATATGAATATTGGATGAGAAATTCACATGTTTCACCAAAAGGAAGGGATGTGATGCGACGAAGAATATCACGAAATCAGTATGAAGAACATGCAAAAAATATCATGGACACTACTCAGATAGAGTTTTTCAATAAGTTCATAGAAGAGAATCGTGGAATTAATCTCTCAATCACTACTTTTGTGCAACAAAAACCATCGTATGTTAAACCTATCACTGTACTCGACACTTTTTGTTGTCGTTATCATCTGGAATTTCAATTATATTATGACACCTTCCTTAACTTTGGTAATTTTTTTGGGAAAAAATCACCTCCTCCTGCCACTATCCATGGTTTCATATCAGAAATTCTATGTGCAAGAGAAAGTAATGAATTTTTTTATCAAAAGAAATGTGTTGCTAGTAAAAAATGTGATCATTGTGGAAATTTGTCTTTATTTCATGACAATTATTTTATTGATATAAATGATCAATCATTGTCTAATATAAATGTGAAATGGAAGGGATATGAATATATATATATATACATCGATTAGTTCAAATAATAGTACAAGTGCTAAAAGGATTGATGTACAAGAAGAAGAAATTTATGCGATAGAGCTTTTAAAGAAATTTGAGACATAAATTTATAAGTACACCAAATGTCCGTAGGGAGCTCGATGGGAGGACTTGCAATTCAAAAATTCCTGTGAAAATTTTCCACAAGGGACCATTTTGCCAATAGCTGATTTTGCAGAGAAGTACACATTTGTTGCACAAAAATAAATACAAAGTGAATATTATGATTATGACCAAGTCTCTATGCTTGTCCATATTCTATATAGACATAATGAAAAAAATGTTAATGATATATAAAACATGAGTGAGAATCGACATGTTATTAAAGAATATCAGTTTTCTATTAGAGATGATTGTACACATGATACACATTTTGTACAACATTGTTTTGATAAGATTTATGACTCATTGAAATATTATGGAATAAAATTAAATGAACATTGGATATGTTCACATGGATAAACAGGTCAATTAAAATCTTCACGATCATTCTTTTGGTTGTGTTGTCTTCATAAGAAAACCCACATTAAACTTTGTTGGAATTTATTTGAGATTGGTCATGGAAAAGGAGAACATGACAGTGGAAGGGCATGTATAAAACAAGCACATCGAATATATCAAATGGACCACTCTGAAAACCAACTTGTTTTAGATGAACAAGTTGTTTAATGGTGCGATTTTGCACTAAGCCATCAAACTAACCCATCAAGGTAGGCAGAAAGGTATGTAAAGTTATTAATTTTCTAATTTTTAACATTTGTAAATAATATAATTTAAATAGTATGATGATGATTACCTTTGATATATAAATTTTATTTTAAATAACATATTTAAATTCTTGTTTGAATTTACTATAGGTTTTTTTTGGCATATTGGAGTCCAAGATGTAGATAGATCGATTACATATGAAGCTGAAACAATAAAACGCACTCGAAAATTGTATTCAATTAAAACAAAGGATTACCGAAATGCATCTGCATTTGATAAAAGAAAATATTCTTGTTTTTTTCATGTTTGCATAGAGGACACACAATCCAATGATTTTTATGAAAACAATATGTATGTAAAAGCTTGGAAACATACATAACTAAATATAAAGGGGAAAATGTCAGTTGCAAGCTTCGAAGAAATGGAATCAAAGGAGACTATAGTATCATCTGAAGTTGATCTAGTTAGAGAAGGTAACCTTTCAATTGCTTTCAAAGGACACACACATACACACACACAAAGTTATATGTGTGTGTGTGTGTGTGTGTGTTTAAAATCAATGTGTATAAATATCTAGATAATAGTTAAAATATAGAGATCTAGACATAGATAATAAAATCAAGTCCATGCTGATAAAGTTAATTTCATGTTAATTATGATCTGAATTTACACATACTTTATTGTGCCAAAGATTTTTCTTGTTGTAGTTTCAGCCATTAACAACATAGAATTTGTCAAGGATTATTTTTTGCGGTGCACTGAATGAAAGATGAAGTTATTGGAAGACTATGATGATAAAAATTTTATATATGAAAGATGGTCTATTATACTTAAAGGTTATTTTTCCAAAGAAACTAATCAAACTCAGGTTAATGTTTACTTTCAATATTTTCAACTCCATGTCATAAGTTGTCAATATAGTCAATTGGTGTGTTCATCGCCAATAAAGTTGATATAAGTTCAATAAAAGTAATAATTGAAAGTTAAAAAATGGAGAATGTGAAAAGCTAACAATGAACGGATCATTGAGGATGGAATTTCATCAGAATTTTTTTTATTGAACTACCCAACAATTTCTTCTCCTTGGATTCATCTTTGAGAACTTAGTGTTCAGGTACATTGTTACCCTTTCTTTTTGTGCACTCTTAAGTTGTACATTCTTATGAATGTGTTGATGTGAAACAGATACTCATTGGGTCTTGTATTGAGTTACACTTTTATATGTATACTTCCTGTTATGCAGGTGTATTGAGGATTTTATGCTACTGATATTATTTTTGAATGCACGACAAGTAATTTATATGTACACAGTCCAATCATCAAAGTATACCTCCAGGAACTTATGAATAAATTCCTTGGACGTAGCAACAACTATGTGCGAGAAGATCACAAGCACATTGTTCAATCCAAATGGCATTACAGTGTACGGAAAACAACCCCACTCAGTCACTAAGGTTGTCTTGCTCCTGTCCTCTCGCACTATTTTTATCTGGTGGTACACCGAGAACCTGTTATTAAAGCAATATGATTCTTGGCCACCTACATTGTCCAACACTTCATCAGTGAACGGAGTCAGGAAAGGATCATGTATGCAAGCGTCATTCAACTTTCTGAGATGCATGCATATCCTTATTTCATCCTTTTACTTCTTCTCCTGTACCAACACAGGGCTTACCCAGTCAGATTCTTCCACAGGCTCAATGATGCCTGCTGCAAGCATCTTGTCTAGCTCTAAGTAGACCTTTTCCTTATATTTTTAGTTTAGACAGTAAGGCCTTTGCTTAACCAGCTTTGTGTCGGGCTTCAATGTGATCTTCATAACAACTAGCTCCCCGATTATCCCTTTTAGATCAATAAACTTGGTAGGGAATAAATCCTGATATTCGTGGAGGAATTCAACAACCTTATCCACTATTGCATCATCCCAATAATCTCTAATCTTCGCGAATTTGGGCTCCACCTCAGTACCAATGTTTACTTGTTTCATTTTCAATGGTGCGGTTATATCAGGGTTCTCAACCTGCAGTCCTTCAACCTCGCAGTGACCTTCTATTTCAGGGATGTTAATCTTTCATGGATCCTCATCTTCTTCTTCAGTGGTTACATTATAGCATTCTAGGGCGTGACTCAGCTGAGTAGCCCATTCAGGATTAATCAGGTCTAAAGGATCCTGTGGTATCCTAAAGATTGATGCTTTCACTTCTTGTAGCACTTCATCAATACTGTCAAACCCATCTTCAAAACTAAATGTCATCATGAATCCTTCGAGCAGGATATCCCATTCACCTTTCCCATGGAAAAGCTCTGTTTCTACATACCAGTTCATCGAGACAATATCCAGGGTATGATAGAACATGTGCACCCATTCAGGTTGGGGCTTCTCTCCATAAACCTGGGCCCATTTGGAAAAGTGTGCACATGGATCATCCTGCCCATCATACTTGTTTTCCATTCGCATCTTTAGCTTCCCAAAGTGAGTTCTCATCATTCTCCTGCATTCGTGCCAATCATCAAAGCTTCCCTTGAGCATACCCCACCATCTTGCGGGCGTAGCACGCAGTGCCCAATCCAATGCCTGGAAGCATTGCTTTTGTAGTACCTCCCTCTCAAATGCATCCAAAAAAATATCTACATCATTCAGGCCATCATAAGTAGGCACATTTCTTACCTCTAATGACACATAGCGTGACGATCAGGTCATCATGTTACAACTTAGTGTAGTTACCTCTTGTAATTGATTCTGGTAGCGTTCTAGTTCCTCATCAGAGTCCAAGGTGCATGAACTCTCACGATCTGATGTAATTCCTCCATCCGCTATTGGATTCACCCAGTCTTTGTCTCACGTTGTTATCTTGTAGATATAGTCCATATCGTCATCGCTCTCATAATCGTGGACTGGTTTAGTATAGCACGATCCCTCAGCAGGGTCTATGGGTACTATTATGCGTGGCAATTTCTTCTCAAATATCATGTTTTGCTTCTTTAGATTGATTACCCCATTAATATTAGTCGCCCAATCGATTCCAAGGAGCACAGGGTAGGGGTTGATGTCATCCACAATTTCTATTGCTTCAAAATCAACGAGCGTGCTCGCACCTTCAATATCCACAGTCACCCCCTGCAACAACCCCATGGGGATGATCTTCTGCATATTTGCCATTCTTAGCTGAATCAGAGACCATTGTGATACGGGTCTCCCCATCCATTCCCATGTCTGTTTAGGTAGGACGTTCACATATGATCTCAGGTCCAAAATAACCTGATCCATCTCATACTCTCCTATCTACGCGGTCAGTCTCATCTCTCATCCCATCCTTGTTTTATGCTTAGCTATTTTTTGCACTGCGTGCAGCTCAATCGCCGTGTTTCCAGTGCATCTATTTATGAGCTCTTGTAGCCCCTTCATAGCCTTGCTATCGCACAATAACCTCATACAAGTTTCCAGGAAGGTTGAAGCATAGAAGGGTCCGTCTCCTAATTAAGCTTATCCATTCCTTCCGAGGTGGATGCCTCAGCGAAGTTCTTTTTCGCTTCCATGAAGGTTTCATGTGCGCGCTCCAAATCAAACTCAGTCTCCTTTGCTGGGGCTTTGTGAACCCACGTACCCTCTTCTAGCTATTTCCCCTTGTCATCCCTTTTTTTGATTCCACTTCGGAGCACTAAATTCACGTTTAGATCTTCTTCACGTGGCTCAGACTTCATCATCTATAGGTTTTGAGTAGGCTATGGTGGTAGCGCCCCTTTGTCACATATCCTTTCTATCAGCGTAGGACAGTCTTTCGTTTCATGATCAAACAAAGTGCAATACTTGAACGACAGACATGTTGGGTTGGTAAAATCACAGGCATAATGTCCTAGTCCTCTGTAATTGTAGAAGATCAGCTATCCTCGACCTCTACCAGGTCCTCCTTGGCCTCGGCCTCATCCATGCCCCTAAAATCTTTTCCGCGTCATCCCTGTGCTCTGGTCAGGGGGCCACATTTCGGCCTGAACCCTATAGGCAGGAGTTCTATCCATCATCAATTCATAACTCCTGCAATTATGCTCATCATGCCCTACCGACCTACAAAAGTTGCAGACCAGTTGTTGTGGTGTCTGTACAAACTTTTGCAACAGATGATAGTTATCCATGGCATGTTTTCCTACTACCTGACAGATAGTGCACCATAATGCAGGCCCCGCGCTTGGTCCTGCTAGAGCTTCTGGCCTCAAAGGCATTGGTCCTCCTCCTGTAAGGTAGTTCAAAAAGACCAGACAATGGTCTTTGTCATGCCCTTGACTTTTTCATTTCAGACACCATACCTCTTCACGCACCTCTGGTCAAACTGTCATGTCCTGCTTCAAGCTTTGCATCTCAAGGAAAAGATTTTCAATGGCGCATGGATCTGTTGAACCCCTAGATTTGGATCTTGCATCGGTGTTTCATGTAACCTCATTGCGATCTCCAAGGCCTCTGCTTGAGTTGTTATCTTTTGTTGCGATAGTGCAACCCTTAAGTGTGGCAGGAGCGAAGCCACAAACCACTCGCGATGTTGTCCATCTGTTAGGTTCATGTTAGCTTCATAGATTATACACTTCAACCTCTGATCATGTTCCCAAGGTGTCTCACCTGGTTGCATCATGATTTCTTTGAACCCCACAATAGACTATGCTTCAGACTTAGACCTACTAAATTCTTTGTTAAGTGTTGTCTAAATGTCTGCCACTCCAACATTCGAGTTATCATTAGCATACTTGATATACTAGGTTAGCACGCTATCCTGCAGAGCACTAACCAGTGTTGCCTTCTTTTTGTTTTCATCTGTAACACCTTGAGCTTCCCATACAGTTTCACAATGAACTAGAATTGGTCCGGGTCCTCATTCCCCAAGCCTTTGAACAAAGGCAACTTCACTGAATTTTCCATACTGAACTACAATGGAGGTGGAGGTGGTACAGGTGAAGTCGCAGGTGATGGTGGTGAAGTTGGAGGTGGTGTTGGTGGAGGTGGTATTCGCAGGAATCCTTGCCTTATTAACTGAATAGCACTTTGCAGAGAAACCTACGTTATTCCCTCTTCATCACCTCGCGGAGGTGAAATAAACGGACTATTTTTAGGACCCTTTTTTCCTTCGTTCCTATAAAATTTTCCACTTCATGTATCCCCAAACATTAATGTAGCTGCATAACCCGTTTTTCACACAATAACATTTTAATCCAATTATTCTACTTACTTCGTGGTCCTTTGTAAAAATGTCGCTCCACCTCGCTATAGCTGATTGAGGTGTCGACCACAAATTTAGTGACAAATCCTCCTATGATGCGATCGAGCCAATGATTGATAGCGTGGGAAATCTTATCCTCTGATGCTTCCAATATTCGCACTAGCTCTGGGGTCCACACAATGGGACCATCAAGTTTCCACCTTCCTTGGCTATCTTCTAGCTTCATGATCCACTCGTATAGCTCAATTTGAAAGGAGCAGAAAAATATCTTATGGATCTCTGTATATAGGTACATGTCTAGCCAATGTTCCTTTGTTAGTCGTAGGTTTCTATTCTGTTGTACCGCGAATTCGTGGATCTTCCTATCCAACCAGTCTCCAATCTCTTTCATAGTCGGCTTCTAGTGATACGACATCACACATCTCTTATGCATATTTCGGCCCTGGCAACGAAACCATTTGTTGGCTTGAACGAGATTGATGCAATTTCAGTGTTAATTAGCCAAACAAATCCCTAACTACTGGCCCTTTTGGCATTAGCCCATGGAGCACAGACCAAAGTCTCACCCGAAGTAGTATGGGGGGATGATAGAACTAAGTTTCCGCACCCTAAGATGGTTGTGATGTCGTTTAATTCCCTTTATTCCTACCTTTGCGCAAGTCGATTCACTCTAGGGCTTTCTAGTCAAGCCCTCAAGCCCTCTATTCCGTCCTTCAATACCTTTGCGAAAGGGTTCGAATATCCTTCGCATAGCCCTAACCCTTGATCTAAACCCTTTCACACTACTAGGACAGTGTGCCGTGTAGATCCCTAAACTAGTCTAAGTGTCTTACTTATTTTATTAGACACTCGCAGTAAGCACCGCATAAGCAGATATTCTTATATGAGTTCAATTATCGAACATAATTATACACATTCGCGCATCACATTAGAATTATAAGGGAAATTCATACACAGAATGATAAGATACATTAATTAGAACAAAGACATAGAAAATGTGAAATACTTCTCTTTATTGATATCTTCCAAGCGATTATAGACTCTATTCGCCCTGCGCACACAGCTGCACGGGTCCATGCACTCAACTGTGGACTTCTACTCTAGGCCTCTGTACACTTAGCTGCAAAGCCTCTACGTACACTACGACCCAAAACTTAGACTTCTTACTTCAGAGCTATCACTCTGTTATCTTGCGTCTCTCTAAAACTACTTAGAGCTTAGATCTTTTTATACAATCCCATGGTCTGTAGACCATGGGTAGATCTCTTACAGCCGACTTTACTTTATAAAACTAATGGCGGACAACCCTTTATGACTTATAACATCTACACACTCTGCGACAACAAAATGTGGAGTCTTTACAAGTTTCTTACAAAATTTTACCAAAATATGGGCTTTTAGCCGCAAAACTGTCCTTTGGGGGATCCCGTTCCCAGCAGCTACCCACGATATGCCTGTATAGAGTTGGTAAGTATGGAAAGGTAGGTAAGTTACTATCCTGTATAGTGTTCTCATTGTATCCCCATTAGGTCTCTAAGGTAAGAATGTAATTAGAATTCCCCTAAATTCAAGCTTGTTTTGGGTGGTAAATAAAGGGAAGTGGAAGGTACTTAATGCTTAGGGGAGGGGTAAGATAGTGGTACAGGGAGGAAAGGAAGCACACCTATTACCGAAATAAGAACTCCCATCACCAGCATAAGGCACATGCCCAGGCCCATCAAAACTCATTGGGTCAATCATCACATAAAGGTCAAGATCAAAGTCGAGCAAGGTCTGAATGGTAGAGATGAGGTGGAAAATCATGATTGAAATGAGAGCAATAATAATAATGTGGGTAGGAAACAAGCAAGGTTAGTAAGGAGGAAGCAAGTGAGCAAGTAAGTAATGACAGATCATCTATCTCTTTGTTTCCATAAAAAAGAAGGCCAAATAAGCAATAAGAATAAAGGAAGGATGGATAAGGATGGATAAGGAGCATGACAGTGGAGAATGCCATGTGATTACTCTATGAAAAGAGTTGATGTTGGTGCTCTATGTTGCTAGTCCATGTCAAGAGTCAGTGTCTTCTTCTATGTTTTGGAACCAACCGATGGATAATTTCTTATTGGATGGATTATTGTATGTATGGGAACCAATAAGTTGCTTGCCACTAGCTAATACACTCTGCTAGGCTAATACACTCAGTGGATGGGGTTGCTTTAAAACTTGTTTGGCTTTAAAACTATGTTTAGGGCAGGCCAAATGGTTCAACGATTCCCTCAGACAGGGATTGACTACAAAAGAATATCAGTTCTGGGCAATGGTATTAAGTCTCTCCCCACACAGGAATTGAGATGTCAGAAATTGGTGACCTTATTCCTAGGAAAGTTGGAATTGAAAGAAATTCCAGAAGCATTTCTACACGAGCTCACTTCTCTTAAGGTGCTGGATATAAGTGGTACATAGTTAAAATCATTTCCATTATCATTATGGGAGATGAGACCGCTTGAATTCAATCAGGCTTTCAACAAAATCTGCAATGTCTATTCTTTCCATTCTTAGATTTTATATTTTTACCGGAGAAAGGAGCCTTGGGTGAATTATGTAGTTTAGACAAGGAGGTTGGATGAGGAGGCTAAGAAAGCTTACAATGACGAGTGAAACCAACCAAAATTACTCTGGTGCCACGCTGCAAAAAAAATAAAAAACATTATAAAAAATTCCTGTAGTTTTTTTTTATTACATACAAACCTCACAGCACTCGACTTCGACTCAGCTCAAACCAACCACAATCACAACACAGATTAGTAACAACGTTCTGCTCAAGCAACCACAATCACAACATATACCAGTAACAACACTCGGCTTAATAGACCACAATCAGAAATTAATAGAGAAGAAAACTTTGCAGCAGGGTCTGACCCGTCATATATATAAAAGTTTTTTCAGTTGAATAAATAATTCAGTCAAACACAATAGTTCAGTTGAATCATTTATTCGGTCGGACTATTATTTGTTGATTTCTTCAACTCTGGAAAAGATTTCGTTTAATGACCGACGTTACTCTAAATGACCAACAGTTCCGCTGAAAGTTAGTATAATAGTTAGGCCGAATAAATTTAGCAAATCTAGTCGAGAAAATGAGATTTTGAGCTTTTCAGGGCCATTTCTCATAAGTATAACCTAACTTCACGTTTTCACCCAAGCTATTTGGTATTTTACAAAAAATGAATGATATAATTTTAGACTATGGCTATGTACCTCTTCAAAAAAATCATATCATGGTGCATTATGAATACTATGTGATTGACATAAACTAAAAATTAGAATGTACATAAGGGATTCATATTGATCAACAATGTTTAATATATAGGAATAGATAATTTGATGTTAAAAATCTATTGTTTGTCTACAATATAAGAAAGACACATCTCCAATTTGGAAATTCAATTGGATGGAGAAGTTGGGGATTTATAAATTCCTTCAACGTCCAAAACTATGACTTTTAAGGTTGTAGTAAAAACCATCTTTACCAATGCAAATTATATTGAAGATTCTCTAGTTCATAATTCCTATATAAAATAGCATAGTGAAGAGGTTATATTGATGGAGATCACAATGTCAAATGAAATCCATCTATATTCACTATATGATTTATTTTTTATCTATTATTTAATAGGTATTTACCTACTATATTCACATTTCTTTAGTGGATTCACTCAACTTAAAATAAGAAATGTGATATCTCTCTACGTTCCAAGGGTTTTTTTATATTTCAACTTTGTGATCAAGCTAAATTATCAATAAGTATCCAAGGATGTATTAGGTTTGGCAAAGTGTAGAACTTGTTATCTCTTTAGTTTCTTGAATTTGATTCCAACACTATGTTAGATACTAGAATGCTAGTTTGGGTTTGTCTTCCCAATTTTACGTTACTTTTCTGGTATTTATTATTTTTTTAGGATATTCAAAATGCCATGAAACTTACATAAAATCAAATTCAAAGATAGTTATAGAAATTTTATGCTCATATTCACATATCTATGTTATGATAGAACTTAGTAAAGGTATTCTAGATAAAATTATCCTCGCATGCAAGGACTCTAAATAGACACAACTCTTGGATCATGAGAACAAAGCTTTGATTTGCATGATATGTCATTTTCTAGGGCATGTGCAAGCTCCTTATCCCCATGCTTGAACTCATCCTTCTAGAAAAAGGGAACCAAATCAAAACTAAAGAGATCACGTATTCTAAAGAAACTAAATTCACAAATTGACCTTGATCAAAATGAGGTAAATCAAGATCAATAAATTTCAACTAGGGAATCTACTCCTTTATTGGATATTATACTAAAAGAAATGGATACATGAATTTCATTCTCGATGGAAGTTGTAGTAGCTAAAACCCCTCTAGGTGGAACAAAAAGATAATGAATGAAATTGATACTATTGATATTTCATATTCAGATAGGGATTGGTTCATTCTAAGCATTATGATCTGAAGACTTCTAATTCATAGTTATTTACTATTGCTCCTTCTTCAGAGCTATGGGATCTAGTTAAAAAACAAGGAGAAAAGGGAAATATGTATGATTATTTTATAAAGAGAAAGAAATGAAGGTATTTAATAATCTAATTTTAACCTTGAAAGTGCACTTTTCCATTATAGTTTTGTAAGTGTAATATGCACCTATATTTGTGCTTATTTATATGTTTTAAGTACCTAGAGAATGTGATCTTATTCCATAATGGAATAGAAATTTTGATTATTTTCTTCAAAATAAATGATACTAATAAAATTATCTAGTAAAATGACTTTAATAATAATACAATGTAAAAAAAATTCAAAAAAATATTATAATGTTGGGAAAAATTCTCTCAATTACAAATGAAGTCTAGTAATTTCTTCTACTTGGGTGTGATTACTCTATTACTATTTGCACACTAAAACCATTATATTCATGATATTTTATGTTCTAATGCAAACATACATGTGTGTGCACAAAAAACATATAATAAAATACAAGATTAATTCTAATGTACATATGAAGTTGGAGAAAAAACACTCGTGATATTACAAATCAAAAGAGGTAGGGTATGATTTTCACTGCAACCTATTGAGTTAAACTTTAAAAATGGCCTTTGAAGTGGATTTATTAATAATAATATCTATATTACAGATGATGTTTATTAATTTTCAATAGATCAAATTCGACTAAGACATATGATAACAACTACTTTAGGGTAACATAGTCCCTGCCATTGAAATTAAGGAATATGTTGCTACAAAATTCACTACAATGGTACATATAAAACATACTATGAAATATTTAAACTGATATCAGTATAATATGGAGAAGATTAATATATATTATTAATATATTTAAGCTAAAAGAAAATGTTTATTCTATGAAATTGTTTTACAAAGCACAATTGTATTCATATTTATATGCTAAAGCTTGACAATTTATATTTCCCCAAACAAATAAAAAGCAAAAATATTGTAATTGAGTTACAAAGTAATAAATTTGGTAGGACTTGTTCAAATCATATTTACATTATGTGCATATACAACTATATAGATTTGAATTACAAATTGTTTATTATAATGCATAATTACATAGTGTTGATCAGTTTGGTTTGGCACTTAACATGATGCTAGACTCTTGCCTTGGAAGGGACTAATAATGTGAAAATTATGAGGGATTTTTCTTGGGTTTATTTTGGGGTAAGAATTCCACCATTCACCATCTCATAACTTGTCAATGCTTTTAAAAAGATGTGAAGAAACAATATTTATTAATGCTTCTTTGGTTTTTATAAAAATTATGATACATTGTCTAATAAATTTGAAAATTAATGGAGAAAGTATCAATCCAGGTAGTATTGTGAAAATATACTTTCTAATTATATGAAAAGTTCATTATTAAATTGAGGATTCCAATAAATGATAAAATTAGAAAGACTAGTCAAAATCAAAAGTAGAATAGAAATGAAATAGGAATGTCTCCTCTATCTTATAGACCTATATATAAATTAGTTAGAAAATTGAATCATAAAGAATAAAGGAAGTATGCATATAAGAAGTTATGATTTGTTATTGTTAATTTATGTGGATGATGTTATGTAATCATTTTATATAACATGGCATTTTCTTCTTAGGTAATATCATTGTTATTATTAAAACTCTTGTGTAGAGAAATAAATAACCATGACCATGAATACCCTCTATTCTATACATAATAAATGAAAGAAAAAAAATAGTAACAATAACAATTTTATATGGTTGTTGTTTTAGCTATAGAGTTAGTTAAAGAATTTTGGAAAAAGGTTATTTATTCTATAAATAGTAAATGAAAAAACAATAGTAACAACAACAATTTTATATAGTTGTTGTATGGGTTATAGAGTTAGTTAAAGAATCATAGAAGAAGGTTGAAAACATTAACAAATTGTGTTTAGTAAAACAATTATGTATTAAAATACAAACTAATTACTCTAAATTTAACTATACAAACATTAATTTATTATATATAGATTATCAAATTTAATCATAAAATATAAATATATACAAATTAAAATTATCTACTCAACTAAATAATACTACATCTAAAATAAAATTAATATACCTAAAAATATATACTTTACAAATCAAAAAAATTGAGAACAAAGTACATGTAATGAGACATGATATTATTCACAAAAAAATAAAATGAAAATACTCAATGAAAATATAAACATATTTTTATTCTCAATCTCACAAAACTTTATTCTATATATCAATAGAGCATATAATGTTTGTCCCACTCCATAATCTTATTTGTGAATATAGACTAACTGAATATCGATAATGCACTTTGCAAGCAAAGTAGAGATGGATTAAAATTTCTATGAGCCATTGTGTTTTGTGTGTGGATGTAATATGTATGTGTAGCTAAAGTACTCTAATTCAAACACTCTTATTCATCCTTATTCTTATTTCATTCCTTTTTACTGCTTGACCATTCCACTTTTTTTCCATTCCCTAACTACAATGTTTAAAAACAAAGTTAAGCCGATGCAACTTAAACAAGAAACAAGACTCGGAAACAACTAAAAATATTTATTACTCTAATATGTTAGTATTAAAAGGAAATACATAAGCTTGAATGATCGCTAATTCTTCTTTTGTAAAGACTTATGCCTTTACTTGGAAATTTTCATGTGTTGTGGAGGTATATCAATGAACGTAACAAAACAAGACAAATAGTTATATTAACGAACTTTTTTTTTATAAATTTCATAATTCACTTTCTAAACAGTTTAAACATTATAAAATAATTAATTTCTTTAAATTTACTAGAGAGTGAATTCTAAAAACATATTTTTAATTATAGTAACAACTGCACATTTACACCTTTACTCTTACATGTGCGTGTTGAAGAAAATATCTCGGTACATACATTTATTTTCATATTGTTCCTATTAAATTTTTATGCAAATGCTTTCTTAAACTATGGTGGGAAGTAACTGATGGTAAATAGGTTATTTACATCAGTATGAACCATTTTCATGGATTTTAATTTTAGGTGGTGTTCCTATGAAGTTTAACAATGGAAAATCATTGTAAAATTATTTAACAATCATGGCATAAATATTACAACTACATAGAGAAATAATGGAAAAACATATAAGGCATGTATCCACATGACACAAAAGTTGCAATAAGACCTTCAAAGTTATGCTCCAATCAAATGTTTGAAAAATAATCTTTTCAATAATATTGAAAACTAAACATTTTTTTTCAAAATTAAACATTAGAACTTGAAGTGCTCAATGATAAACTAATAGTGGTCAACAATAAAATTTATTTCTAGAGTCCTGCCTTGGTAGGGACTAATAATAATAATAATAATAATTTAATTTTAACTTCATAATTGAGCGAGACACCAAATTGGTATTAGACATGATAATTATTAATTTCCAATGGATCAAATTTATCTAATTTTAATAATAATAACTTTATGACAACCAAATTGTTGTATGGCAACCCTTTGTTTGTTGGACAAGGGAACCCCTACCACACAACTAAAGCCTGTAGAGGGGTACATACTCTATCCCACTCTAGATTTTAACTTATGATGTCTTAGTAGGAAACACATATTCTTAACCATTAACCCCACTCAAAACACACATAAGGATGATTATTTAAAATTTTAATGGGATTATGGAACTAGTGTAACCCTTTCTCAACTCTAAATCCATTGATATTCAAATTTTTCTTCAAGTTTTGCATGTTAAAAAATGTTTGCATCTTGGAAATTTGATACCCATAGTATATAGATCTAAATTTAAAATGAATCTATATTAATTTATAATATTGCACATTTAACCTTGTTATAATAATCATTTAAATAAATTATGTATTTTAATGTTAAAGTAGTTTAAAAATTTATTTACCAATTTATTGTGTACTATTTTAAATAAAAGTAAGTAGTTAAACATTATTTTTTAAAAACCATGAGATGCAACAAGCTAAAAAAAATATTTATTTCAAATTTTATTTAATTTTAAATTTCTTTATTAAATTTATATTTTCCTTTCTTATATAATAAATAAAAATAATTTCATTAATAATATTTACAATATTTTTTACTAGCACAAAATTGAATTATTTTATGCACGAAGTCTCTATAATACCACTAATAATCAGGTGGAAGGATATGCTCTCCTCCAAGGAGTCTTTCTAGCACTTTCTATTCAAATTTAGAAGTTGATTATAGTATGGGATTCAAAAGGTCATTATCCATCATATCCATTTTGGCTTCCCTTACCTTAATATTGCTCTCAATTTCCTCCTCAACTAGAGTAAAACACATCTGATGATGATGGAGGAGTTCATAATGTGGCATATATTGAGGAAAAATAATGACATTATGAATCAATTGGAAAACCATGTTATAAGTTATGAAGTTGGTATGCTCAATGTGAATGAGGGGGTGACTCACCACCCCATCCCATTAACATGAAAGGTGGCGATGGTGGCTCATGGTAGATTAGTGGATAACTAGTGTATTGGATTTAAACAAAGGACAAGGGATGTTACGGGGGCCAAGGTATGCAACCTGCAATAGGGTCATTAGTGCTAACTATGTGTTGGGAGAGAAAATAAGGTAGTAGCATGTGTGAGGTTTGGTATTGTTGTTGTTAATTATGATCTAATGCATCTATGGAGGGCGCTCCCCATAGATCCCCATTATCCTAGGATTTAATCCCGATATCCTTGATCGAAATGCTTTGATTTTTTTTTGGAGAATGGGTGAAGGAATTATCATGCAATATAAGGTTTCTACATCTACTAGTATTTGAGGTATGATTACTAATGTTTCTTATATTACTTGTCAATATGATTACATGGCTTACATGGTAAGGAAAGGTATATTGGAATGCCTAGGTAAGCATTGACGCAAAGCTTCTATGTTTACTATTTTTTAGGGTATGCAAGATGTTGGTTTTCATCCTCTTTTTTATTTGGAGTCAATGGAATCCATGACACAATATGGTATAAAAAAGGGGTCAGTAACATATTTCATTTTTTTCCTTATCTCTACAAATGAATTTGTTTTCCTGGGTTTTTTCTCGTCTTCCACTTCTGGTGGAGGCCTCTATCATAGTCCCACAAAACATCCTGATCACTCTAGGTTTTGTTGGGCTATTATTTCTTGAATTCAAAAAGGCTGGTGGATTTTCCCCTTTGCTATTTTGGATGATTAAGTTTGGAACCAAGCTCTTGATCTCCTTTTGGTGCATCCAGTATCATTATAGCCCCATAGTTCTCAATTTTTTTATTTCATTCAATTGGTAGGGGATGGATGTCTGGAAGTCTGTTAACATTTTAAGGATGCCCTATTCTCATAGTATGTGTAGGATTCTGTCTCCTCCTTCACATGAGTAATCTCTTTAAGAGATTTAAAATAAAATATTTCAATTCCAACTTATAACCAATTAGCTACCATTATAAACATCCTAATTGATCAAAGGTTGAAGTGTCAACAAACTACAACTCCAAGTTAATGAGACGTGGCTCACCATTACCAAGGGAAAACACTCTTTTTTTTGTTAATAGCTTTATTTATGCAACTTAGTTTCCTCTACCATACTTAAATCAACCAACTAGAACTATGACACATGTCCCCTCCTTAGAGGAGGAAAAGTATTATGTTTAAAATTATTGTTTATATGGAGGTTTTGGTTTGCTTAATTTTAGGGGTCATCTATGATATATATACAAACCAAATATTTAGTATAGCATTTTTTCTAGTATTGCTAAGTGATGAAGAATAGAGTTAGGAGCCTAATTTTTGTTCTTATAATGTAGTCTTGTTCCACATACATAAACTTTATTAATACATAATTTCCAATTACAATTTCAAATATATATATGCACACACATGTGTAACATATTTTCCTAATTTGCTCATCAAAATAAATTTTATATTTTATATTTTTGAATTGATTTTAGGATAAAATATACTTTTATTTAAAAATATATGAATCAGTGAATTAAATGTGGCACAATAATGATATATATCAACCACATTTATTATTATTTATTTACTAATAACAATGTTAATAATTTGCTTATTATCTATAAATTATATATTATCATTCATATTATTCTTATTCCTATTATTACTAATTATAATTATTATTGTTTAGTACCATTAATTAACCAATTAACCAATTAATGAATAATATTAATATTGATATTAAAAATTAATAATAATTATTCATTATTCATTATTCATTATTAATAACTAATAATTAGTAATAATTATAATTATTATTAATTAATAATTATAATTACTATTAATTAGTATGTTATGAAACCAGCTCAAGAAAAGATAGAAAAGATAGATCAACGCCTTTGAATTCAGCCTCTTCGAGGGGGCAACCTCCTTTACATTACATAAATGAACAATTCTTGGATGATACAAATGAAAAAACCTCCTTTCTATATATAGGAGTCTAAGGAGTCACAATATAATCCAGCCGACCTAACAATAATAATATAAAGCCACAAAAATAACAATAGAGGGATTCTATGGGGCACAGAAATAACAATATGGGGGTAATAGGGGCACAACAATATAAATAAGGGGTATAACTACAATAGTAATGGGGTAATCACTAGTATTATAGGGACCCAACATGCCCCTCTCCTTCAAAAAAGTGTTGTCCTCAATGCTTGAGTAGTTCTGGATACTTCTGCATAAAATTCTCATCCTCCCATGTGGAATCTTCAGCGGATAAGTTCTTCCACTTGATAAGATACTCTGAAATTGATCGATTTCGTAGCTGTCGAGTTCTTGTTTCTATGACTGCTTCCTGTTCCAATATAATTTTTCCTTCCTCGTCAAGTTCTGGCAATATTGTTTGAATTGGGAGCTTGTCACCTATAACCTTCTTTAAACATGAAACATGGAAAACTGGGTGCAATCGAGAAGCTGCAGGAAGCTCCAATTTGTATGCCATAGTACCAATCTTTTGCAACACCTTGTACGGACCATAATACTTTGGTGATAATTTATTATCCTTCTTAGCTTGCTTTAGGGACATTTGCTTATATGGTTGTAGCCATAGGAATACCCAATCACCTACATCAAAACTTCTTTCACTGCGATGTTGATCTGCCTGTTGTTTCATTCTATTTTGTGCCAACACGAGGTTATCCTTTAAGAGTTGGAGGACTTGTTGTTGATGTTTGATGTGATGTTCCACTGCCTGAACCTTAGAATTTTCTCTTAAATATGATGTGATGGATGGTGGTTGATACCCATAAAGTGCCATAAATGGGGTCATTTTTGTTGTTGTATGGAAGGAAGTGTTATACCACCATTCAGCCAGAGGCAACCATTTGACCCATTGTGTCTGTTTATCAGATACAAAGCAACGAAGATATCCTTCCAAACATTTGTTTACTATCTCAGTTTGCCCATCAGATTGAGGATGATAAGATGAGCTATGAGCTAACTGAGTACCAAGACAAGAAAATAATTCTGTCCAAAAATTTCCAGTGAAAATGGGATCTCTGTCACTTACAATAATCTTTGGGTTTCCATGTAGCTTTTGAACTGTTTCCATAAATGCAGTAGAAACTGTACTGGCTTTAAATGGATGTGATAATGCACAAAAGTGTGCATACTTGGTAAGTCTGTCAACTACCACCATGATGACACTCTTTCCCTCAGACTTGGGTAAACCTGTGATAAAATCCATTGAAACCTCCTCCCAACGTTGGCTTGGAATGGATAAAGGTTGTAATAGACCCGGTGTCTTAATTGTTTCAACTTTATTTTGCTGGCAAACCAAACATTCCGCCACAAACTTTGAATATCTGATTTAAGGCCATCCCAAAAAAATTCCTTCTTAACCCTGTGGTAAGTTTTTAAAAATCCTGAGTGCCCTCCTAAGGGAGAAGTGTGCAATTCCATAAGAATCTTTTGTTTTAGCTGGGAATTCTTACAGAGGTATAAGCGATCTTTGTACCATAACGAATCATTTTGCCAGCTAAATGTATCAGAAGTACTGGAATCTTGTTGTAGCTTTCGAATAAGTGCCCACACTTCTTCGTCATTCTTCCATTCCTCCCTTGCTTCGTTTATCCAATCTGGTTGGATAATAGAAATGGCACACAACAATGCTTCCACATCCTCATCCTTTCTTGAGAGTGCATCTGCCACCACATTTTGCTTCCCTTTTTTGTAGATGATTTCAAAGTCATAACCCAACATCTTTGTGACCCACTTTTGTTGCTCTTCAGAGGATAATCTTTGTTCTAAAAAGTATTTAAGGCTATCATGATCCGTTTTTACCTTGAAGTGTCTTCCCATTAGGTAGGGTCGCCATTTCTTAAGTGCATGGAGTATTGCCAACATTTCCTTCTCATAAATAGCTTTGCTTAAAAACTTTCCCTTGATTGGACGACTTTCAAAAGCAATGGGTCTTTCATCTTGCATTAGAACAACACCAATTCCATTTCCTGAAGCATCACATTCCACAATAAAGGTTTTTGTGAAGTCGGGTGTAGCTAAGACCGGTGCTTGGCACATTGCCTCTTTAAGATGTTCAAAGGCCTTTGTTGCTTCTGAAGTCCATGAAAATGAATCTTTCTTCAATAATGTTGTTAGAGGTGCTGCTATTCTCCCATAATTCTTAACAAACTTGCGATAATACCCTGTCAACCCAAGAAATCCTCGCAGATGCTTTATGGATGTGGGGATTTTCCATTCCTTAATGGCTTTAATTTTGCTAGGGTCTACCTTAACTCCTTCATGAGATACAATATGACCCAAATATTCCACCTCCTGGACTCCAAAGAAACATTTGGATCTTTTTGCATATAATTGTTTCTCCTCCAATAGTTGTAGCACCCTGTCAACATGTTCAACATGATCCTTCCAAGACTTGCTGTAGATTAGTATATCATCAAAAAATACTAACACAAATTTTCTAAGGAATGGTTTGAAAATTGAATTCATCAAACCTTGAAATGTTGAAGGTGCATTGGTAAGGCCAAAAGGCATGACCAAAAATTCATAATGACCCTCATGAGTTCTAAATGCCGTTTTCAGAATGTCTTCAATCTTCATTCTGATTTGATGATATCCTGAACGAAGATCCAACTTGGTGAAGTAAATTGATCCATGCAATTCATCCAGTAATTCATCAATAACAGGAATGGGGAACTTATCTTTAATAGTGAGCTTGTTGAGCTCCCTATAATCCGGACACATGCGCCATGATCCATCCTTCTTGTGCACCAATACTACTGGAGCTGAGAAAGAACTTTGACTCGGTTGAATTATACCAGCCTCTAGCATTTCTGCAACCATACGTTCAATTTCACTTTTTTGGACATAGGGATATCTGTACGGCCTGATGTTTGGAGGAACACTTCCTGGAATCAGATGAATAGCATGATCATGATCACGCATAGGTGGGAGACCTTTTGGAGTCTCAAATACCTTGGAATGATTGTCCAAGACTTTTTGGAGATCTGGAGAAATAGATGATTCCAATGTGGAAACATCTAGCGAACATAATTGTGCAATTACACCTCTTTGCTCCTTTTTTAGAAGCTTTGTCATGCCATTAGAGCTGATTATCTTTCCTGGTTTCCCTGCAATACCCCTTAATTCAACTTCCTTTCCTTCCGTAGAAAATTTGATGAAAAGTTCTTGAAAATTAAAAGCTATTGTACCCAAGGATTGTAGCCATTGGACTCCTAGTACAACATCAGCACCTCCCATTGGAATGGAAAGCATTGGGCTAGTCAATACATATTCTCCCATGGATAGCTTGATATTATGGCACTTTCCAGAGCAATTTATTGTTCCTCCATTTGCAATCATCACTTGACACTCTGGTGCTATATAGGAAGCAATTCAATTCTTTTGCTACCCTACAATGAATAAAATTGTGGGTGCTTCCTGAATCAATCAACACTATTACCTTTTTCTTCTTGATTTGTCCTTCTATCTTGATGGTTTGAGGAGTGGTAATTCCCGCCAATGCATTACAAGATATGGTCGGATTTATTTGTTCTTCATCTAGGCTTTGTTCCTGGAGTATATCTTCTTCTTTTGACCTTTCTTGCTCCTTTTCTTCTTCCTCTTCACAATCTATGTAGAATAATTTCTTCTCAGCACACTTATGACCTTTAGTGTATTTGCTATCACAACTGTAACAAAGCCCTTTTGCTCTTTTTTCTTCCAATTGTTGTGGTGTCAACCTTATAGGTTGTGGAAGACTAGGGGCAACAACACTTCCGTCTTTATAGTTGTGAGTGGTATGCTTCCTGGTTGCCATAATTTTGCTTTCCATTTTTCTTGCTAACCTGAATGCCTTCTCTAATGAATCAGGTTCCCAAAGGCGAACATCATGTTGGATATTATCCTTTAAAGACCCTATGAACACATCAATCCTATGCTCCTCTGGAATATTTTTACCCTTATGTTCAATTTTTGGAACTCCTCAATGTGCTCCATTACTGAACCCTTTTGTTTGAGACTTATCAATTGGCTAAAAAAAGTGTTGCTTTTTGTATCTTCATAATGTGCTATCAATTCTTCCGTAAAAATTGCCCAAGTGATAAATTGTTTACGAGAGCAAAGCCATTGATACCATACAAACTGATTTGGTTCCAAATATACAGTTGCCATACGTACCTTTTGTTGTTTTGCACATTATTGAGATCGAAGAATTGCTCCATCTGTAATATCCATGTGGCGGGATCCTTGCCATCAAACTTCCTCATATCGATTTTTGGAATATGGTGATTCTTCGATCCAACATTAGTGTCTATGGAATCATGATTAACATTTCTTTTGTTCTCATCATGAGTTTCCTTTACTACCTTTTCACCATTAGTGACCCTTTCTTGTAGCAACTTCTTCAATTCTTCCATGTCTGTCTTCAAATCTATCTTCAAATCTGCCATGTCTCTCTTCAAATCTGTCTTTGAATCATCCATCTTAGCTTCCATGCCCTTTATCTTAGATTCCACGCCATTTATCTTATATTCCACGCCACTTATCTTAGCTTCTGTTAGCTTTTGTGAGCGTGACATTTGTTGCACTTGTTCTTGTAATTTTGATATATCATGTAGCATTTCTTCCTCTTCTTCATGAGTCATGCTAGAGCTTTCAGGTTCCTTACTAGGTGTTTGCATTTTCTTTCCTCGGGGCATCAGTTACCGATAATAATGCTTTACTATGCCCTTTGAATTCCGTTAAACCAAGCTTACACAAAAATTAAAAAAAAAAAAAACTACACACCTTTTTTCACTTTATAGAAGCCTGATATTGAATCTGATGTATCTCTGTAATTTCGGATCATCCAGTTCTAAAATTTCTATCTGTAGTAGCCTTCTGCGTCCTCTTTCCAATGCCACAAGTCTGAGCCAAATTGGATTCTCCAAGGAAGAGTTATGTGAAATCTCCCACAGTGACTTTCTTTTAGACTGGTTCAGTAGAGCGAAATTGTACGACGTGCCACGAGTCACTGTTTCAACCTTTGAATCTGAAACACACACACAAGAAACTACAGTCCGTCCTCTTTCTCTACCTTCTTACGAAATTTCAATCTGATCCCCAGAGAGAAAGTTATGACGATTTTCCCCAGGTCACCTGTTTTGAATGTAATTCAGGAGTCTGCAAAAAGACCAACTTCCTCAGATCATATCTCCGCAAATATTGCGCGAAAAGCTCTAAAATTAGGACCCAAGGTTCAGCACGATTTCTTCTCAAATGGGTTTTTTTTGCGACTTATGAACCATCACAGAAAAAACGTTATAGCGAAACTGCCACGATGACCTATTTGGAGCAGCGATACCCTAGAATCCAAAGCTCTGATACCAAATGTTATGAAACCAGCTCAAGAAAAGATAGAAAAGATAGATCAACGCCTTAGAATTCAGCCTCTTCGAGTGGGCAACCTCCTTTACATTACATAAATGAACAATTCTTGGATGATACGAATGACAAAACCTCCTTTCTATATATAGGAGTCTAAGGAGTCACAATATAATCTAGGCGACCTAACAATAATAATATAAAGCCACAAAAATAACAATAGAGGGATTCGATGGGGCATAGAAATAACAATATGGGGGTAATAGGGGCACAACAATATAAATAAGGGGTATAACTACAATAGTAATGGTGTAATCACTAGTATTATAGGGACCCAACATAGTAATTATAATAATTATTAATAATTAATAATTATTAATAATTATTAATTATTAATAATTATAATTATTGTTCGTAGAGGGATAAATATTATAAACCAATTAGATCGGTACTATAAACCATGGTGATATTAATAATAATTAGTTAATTACTAATTATAATTATTGTTTGTAAAGGGATAAATTTTATAAGCCAAATGGATTGATACTATAAACCCAAGGAATTATTCATATTAAAAACCCAACATATTAACATTACAAACTCAAGGGATTAATAACTATTGTTTGTAAAGGGATAAATATTATAAACCAAATGGATTGATGCTATAAACCCAAGGGATTAATATTATAAAACTCAATGAATTATAAACCGAGGGGAATAATTTTAAACCTTGGGGATTAATGTTATAAAACTAAGTGACTAATAAACCCAAGAGAATAATATTAAGAACCCTAGGGATTGATAAACCCAAGGAATTAATATTAAAACCTAAGATTAATATTACAGACTGAATATTAAAAGTCCCTAATACTATACACCTTGTATTAAACCCAAACTTTGTAATGTAACAATGTGACATTGAATAAACTACAATGTAATGTAACATTGTGACAATGATTGTTAGAATGATTTTCATATTGAGACAATGTTTGTCACAATGTGATGTTGGATACATTTTTGTACCATTCGAATGTTATAGGATTAAACCATTGATATTATAAACCCAATCGATTAATAATAAAAACCCAAGGGATTATAAACCCAACGAAATAACATTAAACTGAGAGGATTAATATTATAAACCTAAGGTATTAATATTAAAAACCAAAGTGATTATAAACCCAAGGGAATAAAATTAAACCCTAGGGTGAATATTAAACACAAGGGAATAACATTAAACCCTAGGGTGAATGTGAAGTTGGACCATGGTTGACCATGGTTAACCATGGATGACCATGGTTGTCACAATGTGACATTGGAACATGAGACAATGTTTATCACAATGTGACCATGGTTCTTGATGATCATTGACCATGATTGACCATGGTTGAACATTGTTAATTTTCAATTTGAGACAATATTTATCACAATGCCAAATTGGGCCATGGTTTACCATGGTTAATGATGGTTGACCATAGTTGATTTTCATATTGAGACAATTTTTGTCACAATGTGACTTTGGACAATGGTTGATTTTCATATTGACCATGATTCACTATGGTTTACCATGATTGGCCATGATCGACCATGGTTGGCAATGATTGATTTTCATATTGAGACAATCTTTGTCACAATATTACATTTGATCATGCTTGACCATGATTGAACATGGTTTACCATGGTTGATGATGGTGGATGATGGTTGAACATGGTTTATTTTCATATTCAATAATATTTGTCACAATGTGACATTGGACCATGGTTGACCATGATTATAAACCCATGGGATTGATATTAAACACGAGAGATTAATAATAAATGTGTAAAGGATTATAAACCCAAGGGTTTAATACTATAAACCCAAGGTATATAAAGCTTAAGAGAAATATTATAAACCTTAAAACTAACATGTTTGATCATCGTTGAGCATGGTTTATTTTCATATTAACATGATATTTGTTAGAATGTGACATTGGACCATGGTTAACCATGATTTATTTTCATATTGATATAATATTCGTCACAAAGCGACATTCAACCATGGTTGATTTTCATAGTGAGACATTTTTTTTCACAATGCAACATTGGACCATGGTTGACTATGGTTGTCATAATGGGATGTTAGACCATGGTTGACCATTGTTGACCATGATTATAAACCAAAGGAATTGATATTATAAACCCAAGAGACTAATAAACACAAGAGATTAATACTAAAAGTGTAATGTCTTATAAACCTAAGGGTTTAATATTATAAGTGCAAAGTATATAAACCCTAAGATAAATATTATAAACCTTAAAATAAACATGGTTGACCATCGTTGACCATGGTTGATTTTTGTATTGAAACAATCTTTGTCACTATGTGATGTTGGTCCATGGTTGACCACGATTGAATTTTATATTGTGATAATCTTCATCACAAAGCGATGTTTGGCCATGGTTGACCATGGTTTATTTTCAAAATGAGACAATATTTATCACAATGTGATATTGGACCATGTTTGAGCATGGTTTTCATAATGTGATGTTGGACCAAGAGACAATCTTCTTCACAATGTGACCATGACTATTGACCATGGTTTACAATGGTTGATTTTTAGATTAAGACAATCTTTGTCACAATACTAAAATTCCAAGGGGTTATAAACCCAAGGGAATAATATTAAATCCAAGGGTTTAATACTATAAACCCAAGGTATATAAACCTAAGATAAATATGATAAAACCTAAAATAAACACGGTTGACCATCATTGACCATGGTGGATTTTCATATTGAGACAATCTTTGTCACAATGCGACGTTGGACCATGGTTGATGATGATTGATTGTAAACCTAAGGGATTTATATTAAACCCTAGGATTAATATTATAAACCTTATAAATAATATTATATAGTAGGAATATGAACCGTTAGATTAATAAACCCAAGGGATTGATATTACAAACCAGGGCACTAATAAACACAAGGGATTAACACTAAAAACCCAATGGATTAATATAATTAACCCAAGGTATATAAACCCTAGGATAAATATTATAAATGCTAAAACAAACATGGTTGATCATGGTTGATTTTTATACTAAGACAATAATTGTCACGATGCGACCATGGTTATTGACGATCACTGACCATGAATGACTATGGTTGATAATGATTGACCATGGTTAATGATGATTGACCATAGTCTATTATCATATTGTGACAATATTTGTCACAGTAAGACATTGGACCATTGTTGAACATGATTGACCATGGTCGATTTTCATATTAACCATGATTCACCATGGTTTACCATGATTGACCATGATTGACCATAGTTGACCATGATTGATCTTCATATTCAGACAATATTTGTCACAATTTGACATTTGACCATGGTTGACCATGATTGAACATGATTGACCATGGTTTATTTTAATATTGAGAAAATATTTGTGTCGCAATGTGACGTTGGACTATGGTTGACCATGGATGATGATGGTTGACGATGGTTGAACATGGTTGATTTTTGTATTGAGAGAATCTTTATGAAAATGTTACTTTGGACCATGGTTGACCATGACTATAAACCTAAGGGATTTATATTAAATCTTAGGATTAATATTATAAACCCTATGAATAATATTATACCTTATGAATATGAACCCTTAGATTAATAAAGCCAAGGGATTGATATTATAAACCCAAGGGACTAATAAACGAAAGGGATTAATACTAAAAGTCTAAGGGATTATAAACCCAAGGGATTAATACTATAACCCCAAGCTACATAACCGCTAAGATAAATATTATAGACCCTAAAATAAATATGGTTGACCATCATTTTCCATGGTTGATGTTCATATTGACATAATATTTGTCACAATGCGGCATTGGAGCATGGTTGAAAATGATTGATTTTCATATTGAGACAATATTCGTCACAAAGTGATGCTGGACCATGGTTTGCCATGGTTGATTTTCATAGTGGCACAATTTATGTCACAATGCAAGGTTGGACCATGGTTGACCATGGTTGTCATAATGTGACATTGGTCCAAGAGACAATTTTTGTCACAATGTGTCTATGATTATTGACCAGGGTTGACTATGATTAACCATGGTTAACCATGGTTGATTTTCATATTGACAAAATCATTGTCACAAGGCGACGTACGACCATGGTTGACCATGATTGACCATGGTCAACGATCATTGACTATGGTTGATTTTCGTATTGAGACAACCTTTGTCACAATGTGGCATTGGACCATGGTTGAACATGGTTGAGCATGTTTGCCGGTATTCAACCATGGCTGACCATATTCAACCATGGTTAATCGAAGTTGATCATGATTGATCATGGTTTAACATATTCAACAATGGTTGACCTTATTTAACCATGTCTCATCTTGGTTTACCATCTCTTGACTGTCAAACAAAGTCCAACATAGTCCACCACAAAATTGAATATGGCTGACTAGTTTTGTAATGCGCATTATGAGATTGGATAAATTTCAATTGAATGTAACACTATGATGTTGGATAGATTTTAGTACCATTCCAATGTTACAACATGTTTTATTATTAATATTAATAGCAAATTATGTTTGACGAGAGTTGAAGGTTGTTGGTTGTCAAACATAGTCAAGCACAGTCAAACAACCACCCACATTATTAAATGTGGTTTACCAGATTTCAAAATGTTGCTCTGCGACATTGAATAAATTTCCATTTAGTGTAACATTGCAACAATGGTTGTGACATCGCAACAATGTTTGTCATATTGTGATGTTGGAAACATTTGTGTATGATTACAACATTTCTATGTTATTATTATTAATTAAATTTATTAATATTAATATTGTTATTATTAAACATTTTTAAATCTTGATTGTCTACAACTAATGATGGCAATAGTCAACTAAGGTTGACAATGAATTGCTTTGGTCAACCATGGTTGACTATGACTAAGCGTGATCATTGTCAATTATTTAAACATAGCCACCAAAAGGTGACTTTGTTTAGCTATGTTGGACCAATGTGGTTTTTGTTGACTATAATAATTATCTATTAAGTATTTTCTTAATTATGTATCGATTCTTTACTTAATATATTAATTTTAATATGTTAATTAATTAATATCAGTATCGATTAACATTGGTATATTAAGTTTATGAGAAATGTTTTCGGTGATAATCACATCAAAATTCATTTGTCGACGCATTTCGAACCAACAAGTGTGGTTCATCGTCACAAAAAGATCAAAAACTTGATATGGATCACACGCTTAATTCAATAATTGTTATATTAATTCTGACATTTTTGAACAAATATTTATTGTTATTAAACATTTTAAAATAGATGTTTAAATTATTATATCAATGTATCAATTAATATTTAAATTTCATTAAAATATATTGATTTAAATATCATGTATAACATTTAGTTAAAAATTATTATAATTCAATTATGATAATTATAAAATGGTTTATTTTATATATAATTAAATTCAGGTAATTTATTAATAATGATTAACATTAATACTAATACTAATAGTAATGTTAATATATTTATTAATATTAATATATTAATATAAATATGGTTAAATTAATGTTCAATGTTATAGAGTATTTTGAAATAATTTATAAATTTTTTATGTTATTAATGTTATTTCAAATGATTAATATTATAAATAGTAAAATATTGTTATTTATTTATAAATTTTTTATTTTTTATTATATATTTTTACCGTTATCAATATTTAATAATATTATTGTTTATTAATATTTAAGAATGTTATTGTTTAATAATACTTAATTATTTAATATGTGATCTTATTATTTATTAACATCATTAATAATATTTATTTATTTATTGATAAATTAAATTCAACTTTGACAAGAATCAGTAATAATATAAATTCATGACATATTACCAATATCAAAGTTTTATTTTTTTGGTTTTAAACGCAGGCTCATTAAGTAATTAAATTATAAGTAATTTTCATTGATGAAAAATAAATAATATAATTAGACATATACATGCTACTGAGGATTATTATCATATATACAAATAATGTGAGCATTAAAAATATTGAATATTTTTATTTCATACCATTTCAAAATTTCAGCATAAAAATATGATTCATAACATTGTCACCTTCTACTTTCCTCATTACCTTCTTGTTATATAGAATCTACTATTATCGACAAAAGTATCTTCCCTAGACTAGGTGGCCTAGTCTACAACAACATAAAGCAAAGAAACCAATGTTTTATTTAAAGTAAATGGGTAACAAGATGAAGCCTATCTAGAACCCACCGTAAGCCTCGTTCCTCTATTAGCTTGTACGCTCCAATCCTAGCTTTGATCACTATAATTAGAACCTTCACAATCAGACAACACAAGCCAAATATCTACTACATCTATGTAGCATCATCCAAATAATTCATTCAATATATCAACATGGTAGTGAAATACATAAAATCATAACATCACATATCGGAAAACAATGAACACTTTGTATTAATAGAAATGGAGAGGGCTACAAACAAATATAGATTTTATCTTGTAGAAGATCTCCTCCAAGTTGACTTGTCCTTGTTTTTCAAAAAGTGTATCTCTATGTCACCCTAATGCATGGAATAATCACTCTCACAACAACATCATCAGGATAGAATCTATCTCCAAAAGCCAACCTCTAGCTTTTGGATGGTAGTAAATATATAAAATAGGATGGTAGGTTAGGAATTATTATCCATTTCCTAATCTAGGCTTCAGATACACTCTTGATGGGAGGATGAGCTCAAGGGATAAGGGGTGAAATATCCAAGGTAGGATAGGAAAGGTTTCGACACTTTCATCTAAGATAAATGGTTATAACAACTCTTGGAAGCTTTTGGAAGAGGAAAATTCAAGATTACTTTTCATTTTTCCCAACTTTTTAGAATCAACACACCCCCAGCAAGGGGAAACCTGCTCGTGATGAACACGGCTCCATAGAAGGTCAACCTGTTGGTGATCAACGCAACTCCATAGAAGGTCAACCTGTTGGTGAATGTAATCTCCTAAAGGGCTAGGGTACGTTGGTCATTAAAACCATTGAAATGAAGTAGTTAAAGGTAGAAACTCTAGGATTAAGGAGAGTCATGCTTATGGATTTGTGCAAGGGTGATGAAAAGGGTTAAAAGCATTTTGATTGGTCCAGTTGGAAATCTTATTGACTAGATGTGACAAAATGACCTATAACAGATTCTCCCCTAAAGCACAAAGTCAGAAATGGCATATGATGACTGAAGTGATTTACCTTGTGACAAGTACTTATTGACAACAACTGACGAGATCGTTATCTGTTATAAAATATCTACATCATGATGCTTCTTCCGAGGGAGGCATACCTATGCTCATCATATAAGCTAACATTACATGTACAATGATTAAAAGACACATCCATTGCTGAAAAAAGGTGGAGCCATGACTCAATGATTATCTATATGATCATAGCCATCATAAATTGTGATCTTGTATTAATCCATAAATTACAGTCAAAATGGATGGAACTAGATACAGGTTCTTCTAACTCGTTCACACGATCATCCAATGTATGAGTCTAACCATGTGAATCAATGAGCTAGTGTCAAAAATGGTATACACCATCTGATTACCAACTAATGATGTAAGCCATTAACTGATGCGAGAGAAACCACCGATGATGTTAATGGATCTCAATGTACTACAATACAATCTATATGGCGTGAATGAATGAGTTGAAGTGGAACACCACACAAAATATGTCGGTTGAAGGCCAATGATGTAAACTTGTTGCCGAAAGCGAGGAAAATTTTCATTTATGTATGAAAGCACTAAGGTACCGAATGGTTTCTTCTAAGTCAACTTCATGGATAATCAGTTGATGTCGATAGGAAGTGAACCATCACAGGAGGGACTTGATGTATCTGCCATCAACGAAACGAAGCGTGTATGATGATTTGAGATAGAATGAATTTTATGATGCTGATATGGAACTAGATTAGGAATGACATACATGGAATGAAGGTTTTAGGAGGATCATAGCATATATTAACTGAATGACTTCTCTTGAACACATTGGCAACATTGAATGGAGTTGGAAACATTAACCCAAACCCGCAAATGGAGGCTTTGGAAAGGTATGATGAACCAAAATACGAGAACATTTCCCAACTCAACAACCACAAAGATGAAGTGGAAGAGTGTCATGTTCAAGAGGACTCACTTCCATTAATAAGTGGAGTACCCTATTTTCCCAATTTCCCAAACCATTGTTGGTCAATACCTCTTTATTTTTTACAAGCTTGAGGAGGATCACATATGCTTGGTTTGTAAGTTCATCCTTCAAATGAATCCATCCAAGTATATTTAATGAACCTTAAGAAGGAGTGGTTTGGTCCTGTCATGTTTGATGAGTCCATCAATGTTTTATGTTTTAATGGGTCTAGTGAAGGTCTAACTCAACATATTTTTCATATTTAGAGAGTTTGAAAAAGAGACGAAAAAGAAAACTCCAAATGTTCCTTTCCATAGATAGTTGTTTGAGTCCGAGAAGGAAAAAAAAACACTCAAGAGAAACTCTTAGCCATCTTCAGCTAAGGTATTCCTTTTTCATAGTTAGTCTATGTCATTCCGGAAAAGGGTTAAACTTATACTGAGTAGACTTCTTTTCATTTACTTTAGCGAGTTCAAAAATACAAGTACTCAACAATATTTTCATATTTTCGGAGTCTGAAAAGAGTTGAAAGAGTACTCCATGTGGAGGAACCAATGGTATAAAGGGGTAGAAACTAGTTCTGGTGATGATGGAACTGCCCCAAACATGTAGAGGTTAAGAGGCTGGATAATAAGATCAATCGTCACAGCGGTTCCTCGGGAAAAGGTAAAACAACCAAGTGAAAGAGTATGATCAGCCAAGCAAATGGTATTGATGGAATGAGAAAACCAAGGCTCATATGGCATAAATAGGCTGATAAAAATGGAAATCACGAGAGGTAAAGTGGGAATGGTTTCATTTTTACACAAGCTTGAAACATGGGAAACTATGCTTGAAAATACTTGAATTTGGCTTTGTTTTTATACAAGCTTGGAACATGAGAAAAAATATGCTTGAGAGTGGTTTAATACACAAGCTTGAAATAGAGAAAAACTATTCTTGGATTAATTTTGCATGCCCCGAACATCATGACTCAATTCTAGGCACATGCCCTCCAAGCTTCATTTCATTAACCTAAATAGACTATTGTGTACTGATAGGCCGATGGAATGAAGGTTCATTTAGGAGATCAAGTGAAAGAGTTGACTAGATATTTATGCAATCTAATCAAAGAGTCAGATGGGAAGGGGATTTGTTTCATTTTTTTAACGAGCTTCACATCGTAAAATAAGTATGCTCAAGGGACCTTATTTGATTTTTTAATGATCTTGACACAAGAAAAGGAACTTTTCTCAAGAAACCTTGTTTCATTTTTTAACGAGCTTGACACAAGACAAGGAACTATGCTTATACACCTTATTTCATTTTTTAATGAGCTTGACATAAGAAAAGGAAATTTGCTCATGGACCTTGTTTCATTTTTTAACAATCTTGACACAAGAAAAGGAAATCTACTCTAGGAACCTTGATCATGGCCCATGAGAGGTCATGGCTTCCAAAAGGTTCTCATCACATGGAAGAAAAATCCTCTGGAAGGGATACAAATCAAGGGATCTAATGGAAAGTTTAGGCTCCAATGATCCTAGTAAATGACTCACCATATCACCTACTAGATCTAGGTCATAAGAAGTTGGCCAAACAATGGAAGGATCATCTTCATCAGTAGGTACGTTAATGGGATAGGTTGCCACATAATTAACCCATGGAATAAAAGATACCACTTGCACATTCGGAACACTTACGGATGTAGGATGATGGCAGTGAAATTTGGACCATTAACTGAAAGCCGATTGATAGTCACAACCCTTCCATCATGCGGGAAACACATCACTCGAAAAAGTGTGGACAAAACATCATTCATAGTATAAACATAGTCTCGCCCTAGGAGAAAATTGAAGTCAAAATGGCCCATGAAAACCATAACATCAATACATACATGTTTCCCCCCCAAAGTAACAGGAAACTAAGGAAGGACCCCTAAGAGTTGATGATTTATGCTATTAAAAGCTAACACATTCAGAGTGATGGACACAAGTTGTGGAGAGCCCAAAGCTTTCTAAGCAGTGGAGGATAGAATACTAACAAAATCTCCCTCATCTATAACAATGTAATCGATGTTCTTATCATAAGCCTTTACCATGATCTTAAAAGGCATGTAAGAAGCAATACAGGGTTTCTTTCAATCAACTCCAATCAAAGGAATTGCATGTTTTATTGGAGGGGGTTTCATACGAATGGGATAAATTCCCCCATATCTGGTAGAGTTTGAAGAGACAAGAACAGCCTGAGAAGTATGAAGTTCACTCTCTACGAGAAAGGTACGATAATATCGAGGTGGAACCGAGTCAACCATTTTTTCAACCAATGGTTGGTCAGGAATGGACTCATGGGATTCATGTTTAGAGAGAGTGGGATTGACTCAAGATGGATTTTGATCAATCACTTCATCAACTAGTGGAGGATTGGGGGAAATCTTTTGATAACCAACCAGGAGATGAGGCTAAGAAGCTATAATATTTTACAACTCTTTTGAGGCTTCATCGATATAAGGACAAATGTGAATAGGATGACTCCCTTCATATAACATATAGGGAAACTTAACTTCACCCTTCTTTCCATGGAACTTATGATCACTAGTCGATGTTTTTTCACCAGCATTATATCCAAAGGTTGATGACAAAGGATGATGTGAGACTTTGGACCACACTTCTAATACCTATGGAATACGAGGACAATCTCTAAGAAGTTGGTCATCCTTACATAACTTTCAAGGGGATTTAACTTTGTGGGGTTAATTGAAATGTTCTTCTATACTAGTTGCATGGTAGTCATCGTTTCTTGGTTTCCCGTCTACTTATTTTTCTTGTTCTTCTTTGTCCTTCCCTTTTTCTTCTTAGCTTCATGGTTACTAGAATCAAGACTTTCACCAGGAGAGGAGGAAGAAAATTATGAAAAAACAATAAGTGAAGAAGGAAAAGGGTAAGCTTTAGGATCAACTTGAGGTTGATACTATTCAGGTGGAGGAGAACATGGTTGAGAAGAAGGTTGGACATTTTGACAAAAGAGGTCGAAAACAATGAAACTAGTAAAGCAATGATAAATCTGGGAAGAGACAACATTACCATATAAGGAGCACCAATATTTCCAAAAGATGAAAAAATATCAATATTCCCATCAGAGGGGTTTCCTTGATTGTTAGACTCGTGGACTATTTCCATTAGTCTCAACCTAAGATCCACTAATGAGCTATTCCATGGGGAGGATGTTGTTTTGCATCAATTAGTTGATTTTAGAAATTAACAACAAAAATAAATAAAAAAGGGGTAGTGAGGAAAAATGGTTTACCAAGCATCCGTTAGCTGCAATATACCACCTTGGAGAACCAAAGATTTACATATGGGTGGGAACTCTCCCCAAATTTTGTGTTTGGTGTATCACAGTGTACAAGGCAGCCGACTTGGTTACCTATGGTGAGGATAGAAACCTATGGTGGACTTCCAAAATATACTCAATAGTACATGGAAGCACAGTTCGTAACAGTGATGTATAATGCGTAATCATTCGATGATAGTGTTCCCATATACTTATCATGCGTGGAGTGCCATCCGATATACTTGAAGGAATGTGGAGAACAATTTGATACACTTACATATATGGAACAGGATATCACCCCCCTAATGAAACGCTGGAAAAAAATGACAACTCCTACATTTAAAGACATTGGAACACATCTCGAGCCTAGACCTCTATGTTTGTTGTTAAGTTTCAAATGCTTCTTAGGTTAATTGAGGTGAATTTTAAAGTTTATCTTGATTTAAGTTTTGATTTCAAGGCTTAAAGCTTGATTTCACTTGAACACACCTACGATGCAATTAATATGATAAAAATAACTCTTTTTGTTTTCCTTTTAACAATGAAAGGCCTAACTAAGTAGGGGAAGAAGAAATTAGTCAATAATGAAACAAACAAGCGATTCAAAAAATGATCTTGTCAACTCCACTATTCCAATCAAAATCAAATCCGTATATGAAATGAAATTAATTATTTTTCTTTTCTTTTATTTTAATGTTTCAAATGCAAAGAAACATATGAATGCAACTTGATTGTTGAAGAAAATAAACCAAACAGACTTTAACTGTAATGTAAAAGTTACTTTTCAAATTCAACAATCAATCTATGCATACAACTCAAATTGACAAGAAGAAAGAAAGAATGAAACAAAATCTTATAAAAAAGATGATGTCACTTAGAGGTGATTAACACTCATACACACAATTTCACACTAGGGAATTTCAATTTCACACCCTAGATGCAATGCATAATGCATAAGATTTTTATTTTCAATTTCACTTAAGTTTTAGATGAAAACTAATATATTCGCCTAATGACTAATAAAAAACATTTTTTCAGAACGTTGATTGAAACACCAATTCCTTCAAGAAATCCAATGACCAAGAAATCAAGTTTTTAATGACCTAATGACAAGAACAAAGGAAAATATAAACAAATCTATTTCAAAGACACTCAAACCCAAAAGGAAACAGAATGGAGGCTCCTTAGAGACTACAAGACACTCATGTCCTCAAGGAAGAGAAGCTTGAACAAAGCTAGATAGAGAGAAAATTAGACAAAAGAAAATCTATGCATGAATAAAAACCAACGCAAGTGCTATAAGGGCACTAGTTCTCTACAACACATGACAAAGAAGGCTCAGTGTTGGTTGGAAAAATTGTCCTATTTTTAACCTCTATCTTACCTCGAACACACTACCTAAGACTTTGTTTTAACCTTGGAGCCTATTTGTTCTTACACTTCTGTTAAACTTGTATTCATTCCTACACTTCTTTCATGGTTTTCATACTAAGGGTTATATGTGAACTTAATTATTAATTAAATAGATTTAATATCCTATTTTCCTTTGCAACTTGTATGTTTTCTTTCCTAAGGTAATTCGATAAGGTGAAATGATTAATCAATGTGGAAGATGGGTTGGTGTAGGAATGATTCTTGTACCGTCTGTCGTTCTCACACTTCAGAGGCAGCTGTCAACTTCAATATAGCCACCACCGGCTACTCCAGTTTGGTAGTCTGTGCACATTCCTTGACAAAAGATCATAAGCATTCTGTTGAGCTCAGAGCATGAGGAAAATACGAGATATGGAGGCAACGATTTTGACCGAATACCCTGATTTAGTCTTTTATTGAAATATCCAAAAGCTAAGATTACACTTCTGTTTTCATTTTTGTTGTGGTTGTGAGCTGAATGAATGTATATTTAATAGGGTTTCTAGTGGAAGCTAGGTAGCGATACACTGGTGAAATTTTTGTTTATACTGTAAATTTTGGTATCACCATATTTTCTGGGATGGATCTGGGATCCATGATGTATATTTTCTACTTTTGAAGTTTAATACAAAGGACTGTGCCAATTATGTATTTTCCTGTTCTAATATCTTTGTGATGTATTATTTGAGTGCCTAAACTTCTAGGTCTTGTAGCAGGGAAATGATCTAATTGGCTAGAGCCCAACCAACCCATCTTGTTCTCCCTTTTTCGTGAGGTGTGTTAAACTTATTTTTATGCAAGATTTGAGCAGGTTCATACTTAGTAGGATTTGACTTCTTCATAAGATGTGTGATTCAGATCCAAAGTGTGCAGGCTTGGGTTTGTTTATTTCCTACCTTTCGTGTTAACCATTCTTTCCTTTGATGCGTGTTTAATTTCATTTCTGCAAAATAAGTGCGTTTTAGTTGCTTGCGCCAGTGGGTTTTCATTTCTGCAAGTAAATTTTGTTTAGTTTATGTCTGCAAGTCCTTTTTATTTCCTGCAATTTAATTTTCTTTTCTTTGAAAATCATGTTTTTTTTGTCAGTAAATTTTCCAAGCATTCTTCGTATGAAAGTTTAGTTTATAATTAATTTACCTTTATGAAATTTAATGAAACACTGTTTTCATTATATCAATTTGTGCTTGCACTCGTTTCCCTTGTGGAAGTAACTCAGTTTAACACTGAAATTATTGAAGGGACCTCTAAGATAAAACTTCTATTTATAATAAGTGTAGATGTGATTTACATAATAACAATCATCTCAGGAATAAGCCTGCTTGTATTTTGATCAGATAGTTATTTTTCACATGCAAGAAGTTTCCTGTTCTAGCAAGGAATTTTCTTTGGCTTTCGAAATTCCTTTCATTCTTGAATGTATGATTAGTTAAAGAGTCTTTTGCTTATGAAATTTTATTTCCTTAGCTCTGTTGCACTTTGAAATTTATTCTTAGTTAACACCCTTTTCATTTTCTGCAAGTGGTTTGGAAACCTAGTATAGAAACACTGATTTCTTAGTACAGGAACCTTTGTTTTGGTACAAGAACCGATATCTTGGTACTAGAATAGAGTGCTCTGGTACAAGAACCCATATTTCTTCCATGAAGGTCGAAATCTTCAGTCCATTCACAATACATACTTCCAGTGTAGGAAGATCACTTCAGTACAAGAACATCGTTCCAATACATGAACATCGTTGCAATGCAGGAATGATGGTTTAGTGCAGGAAGGAAAATATTTAATGAAGACAAATGTCCTTAACAATTTAATTACTTATTTTTCCTACAATTGCACTGAACTTAGTCTTAGATATTCATCTTTTATTGATCAAGATTGTTCATGATGATTTTAAGTTCCTTTTATTAAGTTTCTACAATGTACTTTCTTTTTCATTCCAGCACGATAATTCTGTTGGTATTATTTTCCATGTGATCCTTTTGAAAAATTAAGTGTTAAAGAAGTTTGCTTAACTGCAATTCTGGCACCCAACATTTTGGCATTATTTTTGGGGAGGCGTTTAAGATTGGTAAGAAATTTCACATTTTTTTGTAGTAGGGGTAAGTCTACTATTATTTTTTCTGAAGTGTGCTTCTATTTCTTGAAGGATTTCTTAATGTTCATCTTTTTATTTCCCAACATTTGATATGAGATTTTTTTTTCTCTTCTGTAATTTTAAAGTTTGTCATTCTTTTAGGTTAATTATTTTAATATGAATGCCTAAAAAGGGTAGGGGTCCGAAGCCCAATAAGGGGCAAAGAGACACTGATAAATCTGAATATTTTTCTCATCTTGGGCCTTCTTTTGAAAGTAGAAAATCCAAATAGACATAGACCCACCACGCAGGAACTATCGACTTGGATTCTAGATACAGTAGTTTGGGTGTGGCACAACCCATAAAGGGGAAGAAGGAAACTAGTGGTGATCAAAAGACTAATTTGAACTATAGTCAACCTTCTAATTCTATTAGGAGTGGTTTGATTGCAGGTACGAAAAATGGTAGAAAACAAGGGTCATGCTGAAGGAACTACAAAGAATTAGGTAAATGAGGAACAATCCACCTTTGGGTTTCCAATCGTGAATTCAGGAATAACTTCACAAATGAAGAATATTCTTCCATCAACTCTTCCTCCTTTCCATGGTAATATACATGAGGATCCAAGTTATTTTATGTTTAAATTTGATATATTATGCAAAAGCTATGATTACTCTACAGATGCCCAGAAATTAAAGTTATTTCCTGCAACTCTCAAGGATTCAGCCTTACACTGGTTCATGGGATTAGGAGGAGATATTATAAATTCTTTGGATCAAATGAAGAAAGTATTTTTGACCAAATATCAAGAATATTGTAAAACTAGAGAAATGCAGGATGATATCTTGATTATTGTGCAAGGTGATGATGAGACCTTGGAATATTATTTAGAGAGGTTTCTATACATCCTCCAAAGGTCAAAACATAAATTTGACATAGGTACTATTAGAACCTTGTTCTTACGTGGCTTAGTGAAGATTCTAGACATAATTTGAATTTTTTAGGACAAGGGGATATTACTAAAAAATATTTTGATCAAATTTGTGACTTGTGCAGGAAGCTCTCACAGAATCAATCTAGATCCGGTAGAGGAAGTCGAAGTAGAAATAATAAACTTGGATCTACAGATGCTATGATCATTGGTTTGGAAAATAAAATGGAAAACATGAAAATTGAAATTATGAATATTGTTAGCAAACAAATAGACTCTTTGAAATTTCAATAGAAATTGGTAGAAGAACAAGAGTCGTTGTCTATTTATTTTCCAAATTGTAGGAAAAACCATCTTTTAAGAGAATTCCCTGTTGATGTTAAAGGTTCTAATAAATGTGTAATTTTTGTAGGAAAACATGCTACCAAGGAGTGCCCTTCTATACCGGGACTGAAAGTAGCATTCGAAGGAGATCAATCTGAACCTGAGCCATTGCATGCCATGGAAGCACAGAGAAATTGGCCTTAGGTAGGTACATGTATGATTCCTAAACCTCCACCACATTTTTATAGTTATAATTCATCACAATATTCCTACCATAATCCAAATCACTCTCAACCTTAGCAGCACAGGAATCACTTTCAATATGGACAACCTCGACAACCTTGGCAACAAGAATGGAGGGGTTCAAATCACTCTCATTATTCCCATCTTGCACCTATGCAATCATATCCTACTGCATATACAACTTATCCCATGTCATGACCATATTTACCCTCCTTACCTCAACAAAGTCAACCAATGCCATCACTACCTTTAATACCACCATTTTAACCACCGCAACTACCTGCTCAACTAGTACTGAATCCTAATAATAAAGCGGTATAATTGATTCATTCCATTCAACTACTCCCTTCTCCCATTTGTCAGACCTTTTCGGTTGGGATCCATGAGCTTCAATTGAGATCGGGAAGGGTAGTAAAGACAGAAAAACAAAAACAATCCACAGTGATTATCGAGGAGAGAAATGAGGAGGAAACTCCTGATTGTTAGAAATAAGATGTCCCCACTCAACCCATTCCCACACATTAGGAGTTTCCATATTCTTCAAAACAACCTCCCTACCCAGAGAGGCTAGTTATGGAGAAAAATGACCCCACTCCTCAGTCTAGTCTGGCTTCCGAGCTTAGAAATATTTGCATAAAGGTCCCTTTGCTACAAGTTATTAAATAGATCCCCATATGTACAAAAATCATTAGGGAACTTTGTCTTAAGAAGCTAGGAAGGAGGAGAGTATAACCCCAAACCATTTAGTTTGTTGGGAGAGAAACTGAGTTGATGACAGGATGTGCATAGATGGAGAAATACACTGATCTTGGAAACCTAGTTATTACTGTCAAAATAGGTGATATCCTTGTTCCCAATGTGTTAATAGACTTTGGGCTGACCATTAATGTTATGACTAGGCAAACCATGGATCAAATTAGGTTGACCCATATTCATACTACCCCTACTATGCTTGAACTTGCAGACACATCTAAAATCAAGCCAAAAGGTGTGTTGGATGATGTGGTTGTTTCAATTGATTCTTTGGAATAACCTGCAAATTTTAGTGTGCTTCAACCAAAAAATCATGTTTGTGGACATCCCTTGATTTTGGCGCGACCATGGCTTGCCACAGGTGATTCTTATTTTGGATGCCACTCTGGTGATATGTATATTTCCCATGGAGACAATAGGAATAAAGTCACCTTGTATCCACCTGCTAGATCTATTCAAGAGCTCAGAGACACCTTATGGCTAGATTGTGATAGTATTGATGAGGAAACTAAATCTGTTTCTTTGATCCATCATCAGATTGGGTCTACCCTTGAGGGTGAGTTACGGGACTTCTTAAATAATCTAGACACAATGCCAAATTTTGACATGCTTAGTCAAATATTTAGTCTATATTTTCAAGAAATTTATAGTTCTCAACCTCCCTCATCACTGACTCTAGCAGCATCTTCCTGTCTTGAGCCCCAAACCACTCTTGTTGAGATTAGTCTAGGAAAATCTTTACACATAACCTCAGACCTCAATTCCTCCCAACAAGAGAATCTTATTAGTTTTTTGTGAGACCATCTTGATTCCTTTGCCTGGAGTTATGAGGGAATGAAAGGCATACCTCTTGAAACTTGTACTCAAAATATTAATATTCAGGAGGGAGCTCGACCTGTTTGACAACGCCAAAGTCCCATGAATCTTGCGCTAAGAAAAGTTGTGAAAGAATAATTACAAAAACTCTTAGATGCTAATTTTATTTATCCTATATCTGATAGCCAATGGGTCTCTCCATTGGTGATAGTCCCGAAAAAATATGGGAGATGGCACATTTGAATTGATTACAGAGAATTGAATAAAGCCACTCTCAAGGACTATTTTCCCATTCCTTTTATCAATTAGGTGCTAGATGCCCTTACAGGTAAAAAGTACTTTTCATTTTTAGATGAATTTAGCGGATATAACCAAATCCAAGTCTCACCTGAGGATCAAGACAAGACCACCTTCACATGCCCATGGGGGACATTCACATACCGAGTGCTTCCCTTTGGGTTGTGTAGTTCCCCAAATACCTTTCAAAGGGAAGTGCTGGCTATTTTTGTTGACCTTGAGTGTGTAGAGATTTACATTGACGATTTCTCAGTATTTGGTAACTCATCCAAGAAGCCTAAAAAACTTAGAAAAAATGATTTGTCATTGTCAAGAATCCCACCTTGCTTTGAGTGATAAAAAATGTACATTGATGTGCAAAACAGTGGTAGTTCTTGGTCATTTGATTTTTGACAAAGGTATCCGAGTAGACCCGGCTAAAATAGAAGTTATTTTGTGTCTTCCTACACCCAAAACACAAAGGGAAGTGAGAGGATTCTTGGGGCATGTGGGCTATTACCTGAGATTCATTGAGAAATTTTCTAGGATAGCTACCCCCCTTTTCCAATTATTAGCTAAGTATAGTGAGTTCTCTTGGTCCACAACTTGCCAATAGTCTTTTGAGACATTAAAGGAAAAGTTAGTACAGGCACCAATTTTGAGAGGGCCTAACTGGTCCCTACCATTTCATATTTCCTCTGATGCCTCAGATACTACCATTGGCACATCTCTAGGATAGGAAGAGAACAAAAAGTCCTATTCTATTTACTTCATCAGTAAATAATTGGCACCTGCTGAGCTAAACTATACAGTAATTGAGAAGGAGTTTTTAGCCATATTTTTTTTTATTAATAAATTTAGACATTATATTATAGGATATGAAGTTTTTGTACATATTGGCCATTCTGCTATAAGATATTTAATGAATAAACCATTGACTAGCAGTCGAGTGACTAGGTGGTTACTTTTGCTATAGGAATTTAATGTTACCATTGTTGATAGACTAGGAAAATCTAATGTCATCGCTGATTATTTATCTAGATTGAATAATCCTAGTGAGCTAATTCCTGTTGATGATGATTTCCCTAATGAATATCTTTTTGCTATGTCAACAAAATCATCGTGGTTTGCTGACATAGTTAATTATTTAGTCACTAGAAAAACACCACCTCAGTTATCTGCTTGTGAAAAGTAGAATATAATACATAAACGTGATTCATATTCTCGTATCCAAGGGGACCTCTTTTACACTAGACCAGATCTCATTATTCATAGATGTGTAAGAGAGGAAGAAGTGTTTAACATTTTGAAATCTGCCCATGATTAACCTTGTGGGGGCCATTTCACTAAGAAGAGAACTGCATATAAGATTTTACGAGCTGGCTATTTTTGGCCTTCCTTGTTTAAGGATGCCAAACAATATGTCAAGCGATGTGATAGCTGTCAGTGAATGGGTCAACCTGTCGAAGGCAATGAAATGCCTTTATGTCCTCAGGTTATGATTAAGCCTTTTGAAAAATGGGTTATTGATTTTTTAGGACCTATAAATCCAACATCTTTGAATAGAAAGCATATTTTGGTTTGTACAGATTTTGTGGCAAAGTGGGTAGAGGTTAAAACTGTTTCTTTTTCTACTGAAAAAGTTGTTGTTGAATTTTTGTTTGATGAAATTTTTACTAGATTTTGTGTTCCTAAAGAGATTGTTACTGATAATGGACTGCAGTTTGTATCTAATCTGGTTAAGGGTGTTACGGATCAATACAAAATTTGGCACAGGAAATATACACCATATCACCCTCAAGAAAATGGCCAGGTGGAGTCTACCACCCAGGTGATCGAATCCATCCTTACCAAAATAGTAAAACTGCATAGAAATTATTTGGCCAGCAGATTTTATAAAGCCTTATGGGATTATTGAACCACTTGGAGGAACAATACAGGGAATACACCATATGATTTGGTATACAGAAGACAATTCCTTTTGTTAATTGAGTTCCAGATTAAAAGTTTTTGAACTGCAGTTCAATTGGGGTTAGATCTCTCAGAAGCACAACAACAGTGTCTACTGCAGTTAAACGAGATAGATGAATTTCGAAGAGATGATGTTCAACAAAATGAGATAGTGCAACAACAACACAAGAAGTGGAATGACAAGTTGAGTAGAAAAAGAATTCCCAACCAAGTGATTGGGTACTCCTTTATGACTCTAGATTTCAACATTTTAAAGGGAAATTCCATACACACTGGTTGGGACCTTATGAAGTGGTTACATTTTTTGAGAATGGGCCTATAAAAATTAAAACTATTGATGGGTGAGAGTTAGTATTCATTGTGAATGGAAATATACTTAAATTATACTTTCATCTTCTCACAAAGAAAGATTTCATGCAGCAAGTGCAATAGTAGTATGAACTAAAGATGGTAGGTAGTTGTGCCAACCTATTACAAATCTGATTCTTTCTTTTCCAAAAATAAAAATAAAAAGAAAATGAAAATCCAAAAAAAAAGGCAAAAATTAAAAAGAAAAAGAAAAAATATTTTGCATGTGGTCGTGAAAATAAATTTACTGACATGATCACAGAAGGATCAACCTGAAAACCAACATGCTGGCAGGAGGATCAAATTTTAATAAAATGGGAATGTTGCTTGATCTTTATATGTGCTAACCATCACTGAGAAGAATCAGGATTTTAAGTGCAGGAACCGAGACCTTATCCAAGTTCAGGACAACTAACATGGAAATTTTTATGCAAGGAACACTCAATTCTCGGTGTAGTTATTTTTGGTTCAGCACTATTCAAGAAAATTTTGAGGTGAAACTCCGCCCTTCTTCTATTCATTTTTCATGAGTGTCCCTCTATAATTCTTCTTTTCTATCCTATTGATATTGACCATCCCTTTCTTCAAAAGAGATTGTCCCTATCTGATTTCGTTTTTTTTTATTTTCCCTAAAAAAAAAATCCCTGTCCCTTTTTCTGTATATCCCTCTTGGATTGGTCTCTCTTGAATTCCCTGATTGATCTCCTTCCCATTCTAAAATTTACCCCTTTTCTAGTTGTTTTTTTCCTCATGGACTTTATTTTAAGATCTAATAAGAATTCATGTATCAGATCGAAAGGCACATGATAATACCAAGAACTGGCGAATAAAAGCTCCTTTGAAAACTCTGAAATCTTTTCAAGATTCAACCTGTATATTGTATTTTTCTTATGAATCTCTTTCTTTAGATATGCCGCAACACTTTCGAGTGCTGGAACAGTGATATTCCTCAGTAAAGGAATGTTTGTTGTGCACTCTTCAGTGCAAGAACATGTATTTCGGTGTGGGAATGGTAGTATTTCTTAGTACATAAATGTTTGTCTTAGTGCAGGAACTAAAGACTCCTGAGTGCAAGAACGCACATTGCAGTACATGAATGTTTGGTATAGGAAGGCATGCTTGGAACAAGAGTTCGGTCTAGGAACAGGGGAAATTTAATTTCATTCAGTATAGGGATCTTGTTCAGGCATAAATGGATGCACTATTTTAAATTATAGCATGCAATAACCTTTTCTACATTCGATTAGACTTTTTTTTATCATTACTAATTAGGAAAGAATTTTTTTGAAAGTAAAAAGGCATTTAGTTATGAAATGTTATCTTTTTATAAGTATCATATGTACCCTATGTGAAATCATGACTTGATTGGGGATGTGTGTGAAATATTCTCATAATATAATCTTCATGCTTGAGCCTTGTCAATATTAATGATGACCTAATCCTATATGATAACTTGCATTGTTTTTTAGCGCCACCCTTTACTAATCATTGTTACGCTATGTACTTTGGGATTATGCTAGCATTTGTAGCCTTTTCAAGACTGAATTTCTCATAATTAAGGCATAACCGTTGAATAATGTTGATATAGGGGCATGAAATTGATTGTGAACTCCCTCAGATATCTTTCGAAATTTCTTGTTGAGTACTCTTCAGAATTTTGAGAAATCAAGTGAAGTTTGAACAATTATGGAAACCGTTCGATTTGAACTGTGGTCTGTAAGAGAATTGGAGCAGATGATTGAATACAAGGATAGTTTTTATCTGCTGCAGGAATCAGGATTTCTCCCCTTCCTGATCAAATTTGATGGTTTCGATTTAGTTGTTGCACTCGAATTTTACCGAACCTTTGATGGAAGTAGAGCTAAGGTGGGGTCGTTGGAGTTTGAAGTGACTAAGTAATCTATTTCACAAGCTACAGGGTTGGGAGCTACAAGAGAGCAATTGTTTAAAAAGGAAAAGCTTGAGGAAGGAGCTTGGTGATGATTCGTTTTCGATAAGAATCAAGAGGTGGACTAGAAGGTTGGGTTACAACGAAATGTGATGATAGATAAGTGGAAGCATTTTCTATACATCCTGCAAAATATTCTCACTTGTGAAGGCTGATATTCATTAACCTTCTTATACCACATTCGGTTGCCACTCCATTTCGAATCAGGTAAGTTAATTAACTTCCCCTATTTCTTGTTCAAAAGTTTGGAAAAGATGTCTAAAAGCATCAAGAAAAGTCAAGAAAGAGAAATTGGATTCAAATTATATCATTATGGGTTGATTTCAATTCTCGTTAAAAAGGAGTTAGAGGGGAAGAATATGACTTGGGAAGGGTTCCTGAAAGTGTTTCAAGAGGGGAGCACAATGAAGTCATCAGGAAAGAAGGGCAAGGTCAATAAAGAGAGGCCCGACCAAAAGGATAAACCTTTAACCCCATAGACTAGTAAGACTAAGGAGAAGAAAACCCCATCTAAGAAGCCAGTGCTGGAGGAAAAGTAGGAACCCATAATTGAAACCCCGAGCCCTTCAAAAAGAATAACCACGAGCTCTATCAAAAACAGGTTTACTTTCTTAAAGGGAGGCCATACTCTATCAACCTCCCCAATAAATATCGATGATTCATAGGAGTATCCCCCCTCTGTAGATAACCTCAAGTTTAATTCACCAATTAAATATACTCTCTCTCTCCTTGTAGATTCAACAATTCATTATGTGTTTAGTATAGTTTGTGCCGAAGAGGAGGATAACACTCCTCTAGAAACCTTAATTAAGAAAGTAAAGAAATGGAAAACATCTCATATACATAGTGCAAATGAAGGAAAGGAGACAACAACGGATTATGATGAGGGTATTGTTCCTCAAAGTCTTGAGACATAATGTGAGATTGCCCTCGATGAGTCAGTTGCTGAAGGGATTCCGGTACAGGAAGAACTCAATAAGGAAGATCATGCTCTCTATTTGAGTAGCCAAGTCAAAGAACTAAAACAACGTATTTATGGACTTGAAGTATTGAACCAAACTATGAAGGAACATAAAACAATGGTGTAGAGAAGGAATGTTGGATTGATGGAGGAGGTGTAAGAGTGAAAGCGACAGGAAAAGGTGTGGAAATTTTGAGCATCTAAATGTTGTGGCCACCTTAGGGAAGTGGTCAAATAACTTGAGAAGGCTTGCAGTAATAATTTGAAGACAAAGAAGACATGGATCAGTATTCAGATACAGGATTAAAGGGAGCTCTCCATGCCTTTTTTTGCATAAGGTAAGGTTGTGTGAGTACATACAACAAGATGGGGATGGGAGGATGTTGGTCAGAAGAATTGTCCTATTTTTAACCTCTATCTTACCTCAAACACACTACCTAAGTGTTTGTTTTAACCGTAGATCCTATTTGTTCCTACACTTCTCTTAAACTTGTACTCATTCCTGCACTTCTTTCATGTTTTTTGTATTAAGGGGTATATCGGAAGTTAATTATTAATTAAAATAGATTTAGTATCCTATTTTCCTTTGCAACTTATATGTTCTCTTTCCTAAAGAAATTTGATACGGTGAAAGTATTAATCAATGTGGAATATAGGTTGGTGTAGGAATGATTCTTGTACCATTATTTGTTCTTCCACTTCTGAAGCAGCTGCTTGTTATCACTCAGGTTGTTCCCCAAAGTTGTAAGAAAGGGAATACGGCCGAGGTAACAACAGACCAATCTTTTAGATACAGATTCTAGCCAATCTACATCCATAGAGGGCTCTCTCTTTGTGATTTAGCTTTGTTTTGAAATGTGTTAGGCTAGTTATGGAGTCCAAGGGTTTTGTTTTGGGTTTGAATGGTGGAATTAAATAGAACAGTTAGGTAAACTGAATGGTTTCAGTCCATTGGGCATGATAGAGTCAAAGAAGGATGGCTTTCTGGATTCAGTTTCTTAACAGAGGATGGTATCACAGAGAAAGGTAGTCAAACAGGGAGCAAATATAAGCTGGAGTCAGGTGGAATGGGCTTCAATGGATGAAGGGCAGTTAAGAATCCTTCAACATATTGAAAGGGAGAATATGGATGCTTACTGGTAAGGAGAAGTTAATAATTCCTTAGAAAATAGTCAATATGCAAGAACCATGAAGCAGGAGCAATTAAGAATTCACTGCTTATATTAGTTCTGAAGAAAACAAAAAGAATAATAAATATTGAAGACAGAGTGTAGTTTAGGCAAATTCTGAATTAATCGTTTTCTTTACCATTCAGATTATGAAACACAGATAATATAATGAACAAGAAAACTGTAAAACATGAAATATACGGGACTTATTGATCCGAATTTTAATTCAAGAATTCTGTGATAACTCTTCTGCATCAATTCCTCATCCAGTAGGCCAGACAACAAATGGTTCCAACCACTTTTTACTCCAAAAAATGTCAGTATTACAGTAAAAAGCTATCAACACCCACCAACCCCAAATACTTTGTCTAGGGGGCTATTTATACAAAATATCAAAATATCTTACAAAATATCTGATGGAGACAATATCTAGTGATGACTAATCCTTTTTTTACAAAAGATAAAGACAAACGGTCTAGAAAACAGGGAAAAGATGAATCGATGCTGTGTTGGCTATTCCATCTCCGTCAGATGTGCTAGAGGTAGGTTATGTGAGTCGGTTTACAGCTGTCTTCGTTTGATACTCTGCGCTGGCTGCTTCTTCATTGCCGGACATTCTTTGACCTTGATAAGATATACTTTGACACACTTGAGTCTCATTTATCTTTGCTTATCTTTATCACGGAAAAATAGCCCAAAAATGTATTTTTACCCAAGAGAAAATTACAAAATCCCCAGCATGTATTCCCACCATTGTTGCTCTGGCAATTTATGTCTTTTAAGTTTCTTCAGGGTTTCATCAGCTTCTGTATATCTGACAAAATTACGCTGGATCGAAAACAGATGTTTTACCTCATGTTCAATATAAAATAAGTTCTCCAAATTATCATAGAGACTTTGGCCTGTGGAGAGTGCTTTTACTCCTAAAGCACTTGTTGATGAATTAACTTGATCAACAGCATATTTGTTCAACTTATGTACATAATCTGCATGTTTCATCAGCCGACCATTATTTCCTAAAAGACTTGGTAGCCCTTTATTCTGCAAAACTATAAAGCTTTCCATGAAATAATTAATTTCTACTTGCATACCCTATTGCATATCTTGGCATCTTTTTTCGAAATTCTGCATTAAATTTCTCTTGGTTACGACTCTTTTGATTTCCAAAATGGTTCCTATCGTGTCTGGGATGCCAAGTTGTTCCAACTGTTCTCTATTTCTGTAATTCAAAAAATGTATGAGCCGGTTGGCTTGATCAGGCATTTGTCCTAATAAAGCTCTTGATTTTTGAATTTCTCCATGTGTTACATTCACTAAGTCAACATGCTCGTAGATAGTTTGGATAGATGGCCAAACGTTACTTAGGGATTAATTGATGTTGGTCCAAAGAATTCCTTTGACTTCTGCCAGAGGTTTATCCAAAGTGAGATCCTTCTCTAATGCTTTATTCTCTAATGCTTTAATATCTCTTATTTTCTCTGCCACACTTATTTTGAATTTATCATAACTCTTTTCTACTTTTGCCAATTTTTGATTTACTTGTTTCAGCTCTGACACTTGGAGTTTCAATTATTCCATGGCCTTTACCAATTCTTCTGTGCTCATATTGGGGCAGCTTGTTGGTGCTACTCCTGCTGATGATGTACCTGTGATTACCTCTGCTGCGACTTCTAGGGCTTTTGGGGCCAATGCTGATCCAACTGTTGAGGGGACTGCAGTTGTGACTGTAGGAGTTACCTCAGGTGGCTAGGAAGTCGACTCTCCCTGTTTCTCTTTTAATGCTTTTTCAAGTGCCTACTCTGTATCAGTTAATCTTTCATTGAGTTTCATGAGCAGGTCCATCATGTCTTCTTCTGATTTCTGCTCTATAATTTCTTCAGTCTGAGGGTGTCTTGAAGGAGGTAGCTTCAGCTGTTTCCTTAGGGCAGAAATGTCCTCTTCCTTCTTTTTTATTAGTGCCTTTACGCCTTTAGTGTCTTGGGGGTCATGCCCAAGTTCCATGATGATCTCTTCTAAGGTCTTGATTCTGTTATCCTTGGCCAGAGAAGAGGCTTTCTCCCAATGCAACTGAGCTGTTGTATTGTTAGCCAATGTAGAATAAACCATTTCTCCAATCTTCTTGTGAAGTTCAATCTGGTCCAATGGATGAATGTCTTTGGCTAGGACCTCTAAGTTTGTTCTGATGTAATCTTCTGTAGACTGGGGTTGCTGTACCTTTGGCTTAAAATAACTCATTAACATTTTTCATTTTTTGAATGTCATAAGTAGACATTAACCTTTGCTGGTTTGATGGGGCCATCTTCGAGTAATGGTTGTACATCTAAATCCTCACAGGACCATTTTTAGCTTTGAACTTTATGAAAGTCCATTTAATGTCTGAGGACTGTTTATTTTGTGGCCTAGTGGATGATACCTCTACACGGTGCTACCTTTCTAGCTCCTGTCTATGTGAGCTAGTTGATGTATCCACCACTGGGCAAGTCTGATGGCTGACTACCCTCTAACCTCTTAGACTCTCTATCATTTCTTCAATGATTTCCTCTTCTGACAGGGGATTCATTCTTTGTCTCTTTGCTCCTGGTTGTTCAGCAGGTCCACTGATAGGTGTGGCATATTCTCTATCTCTTTTCTTGCTTTTTCCTCATTTAGAGGAGTTTGTAATGCTGGTATTTCTTTTGCTTTAGATTGGGTTGAAGGAATTTATACTTGTTCCTATTCTTTAGACCACCCTGGCTGATCAGTCATTATTGACTGCTCTGTAGTTTCTACTTCTTTGCCCTTTGAAGTCCCTGCAGTTGATGTGCTGGTTTTCTGTGCAGGCTGTTGAGAAGTTCCAGCAGAGGATGTCCCAACTCCTGATTGTTGAGGCCACTTGAAATATGCCTGTCTAAAATAGTCCAGGTCAAGGGTTTTTTCAAGATCTTTCATAGCTTTTTCCATCTTTTCTTGTTCACTAATTTCCTCTATTAATGTCCCTTCTACCCATTCTTCCTGATTTGCATACTGTTCAATTTCTGGGATCCTATGATGTACATACACTGATAGCCTGTTTCTTACGCTTCTGTCACTTATGAAACTACATGGGTCATATGGCACCCACTGAAAACTCTTCTTGAATCTAAGGTGGCCTTATAAGATCTTTTCAACATCTTCCCACACATCCCTATAATTAATGACATAAGGGCCTAACTGGTTACTGGTTTCTGATTCTCAGCTGAGCCTTCTTTTTTAGATTACAAAAGTGGGTTAAGTTTGCATAGATGAGCTCCCTGAAATATTGTAATGCAAATAACCTCATAGGCACATATCTAGGCAACTTGAATGGGCATAGTTCAAATCCATATATTCTGATTTCTGTGTGATTCTGGTAGAGGTACCAGTCACCTATCCTATACTGCTTGGAAAGCTGCAAAATCTTCTTCATATCACCAGTAATTCTAAGAGGAGGAGCTCCTATCAACAGAGTGGAGGCTGGGTGTACAAATAAGTCAATGAATTCACTATAGGTATAAGGGGAGTCATAGTTATGGAAGACCGAGCTCCAAAATATTACAAACCTTCGATTTCCTTTTAAGACCAGTTTCCTAATGGGAAATGGAAAGCTATCTGGCTGATAATATAACAACATATGGCATATAAAAGAAGTATACTTGAAAACTCATTCTCTATCCAAATTTAGGAATTGGTCATGGATTTTGTTGGCTATAAAAGTGGCATAGTCATACTTGATAGCAGGGGGCTGTTTTGGAGTAAAGATAGATAATAGAACCAAGGTGATATCATCCACATACTCACTGGATTTAAATCGCAAGATCAAGGATATCATGTCAAGAATGAGTTTTCCAATCTCAGTGAACCATGTTTGTAAATAGGGAAGTGGGCCTTCGGGTTGGCAGTTTGGTTTCATGAACATATGAGCAATACGAGTTATCTCTGAGTTGGGCAATTGAGAAGGTTGTTCAAGCAAAAATCCCATGGAAAGACGAGCAATGAGCTCAGTGGAATGGCAATGTATCATCTCATTGATGGATTCAACAGTTATGGAAAAAGGACAGTTTGTGAAGGTGACATAACTGCTCTGTGGACAGGGTCATAGCCGAAACTACATTGGTGAATGATATATGGGAAAAAATGGACTGAGGGAAGAAAGTACATGGGAAGGTTTGATTCCCATAGTCCAAAAATGTCAGAGTTGCTTAGATGACAATCTCTAATTTGGCAGAAGGTCTGAAGATGATTCCTGTCACCAGATAGGTCTTTTATTTCGAAATCTCTGTCGGCCAAGGGTATATAATTCAAGTCTTTATGAGGTCCATTCGTGGGTGCGACATTCAGGGCTATGGGGGCTTCCATGTTTGGTTCTTGTGTATTCAAACAGGAATTTGGGCTTTCTGTGGAGAATTGGACTAAAAAACATGTTTAGGAGTCCTTTATGGACTAAACAGACTGATTTCAACTCAAAGTTGGCTTTTTCAGGTAGAATTCTCTGTGGAAAAGTGAAATTGCAGGTTTGTAGGGTAAAAACGGAAAAATACCAGGATTTCGGAGGTAAAATTGCGAGTTTGCAGGTTGAATGGTGGACAGCCAAGCATGATGCTAGCGTTTCTTGGCCGAGTGATTGGCTAACTACTCGAACAGTTGAATGGACATATTTTTCATAGAGCACAGTTTGCGGAAAATCGGGGTGAAAATGACATTTTATCGTTTATTTGACGAAAATCGATTTGGCAGGCATTTTTGGCATTTATTGAGTGGATGACATTAGCATGATGGGAAATCTTATCGCGTAGCGGAGGGTACTGGATGGTGACATGGCAGTGACATGGCGGATGGTCAACGGAAGGGCGGTAAGTGGTTTATCCTGGACTGCTTATGGGCTAAAGTGGTTTCGGACGGGAGGGCCGTGAGCAGCGCGGGAATGTAACACGCATCTGAGTACAGGCAGCGATATCGCCAGTCTCGTGGGCATCAATTCCCGGCAACGGAGTGGAGTGTGATACAAATCTCGGTCGTTGGATCTGGGGCCGTTGATCTGATGGTTGGCACTTAATGGAGGTAGCAAAAAGTTAAGGCACGGGACGCACACAATAAATAAAGGTTTTATAATGAATCGGGTTTATTTACAATTGGTTTGCGGGGTTGTGGGTTTGGTTATTTAATTAACCAGAGGTTAATAAATCCCAATGTTGCGTGCGGTGAAGACTATGGTTTATAGTTAAACCGGGGGCGGGATATTAAATAATGCAGGGTTTTATATATATGTACATATTACGGGAAAGGGGAAAAACTATAGGGATTTATATAATAAATGTTGATTTGTAAATTGTTAATATGAGATTTTGAAATACAAGCGTTGAGTATAATGTTTTAAGAAACTCAGGCCGAAAGGAAAAAAGGAGCCTATACAGGGAATATGACAATTTTTTCCTAAGTGAAGTAGGAATTCACTTAGGCAAATGACGAAATGAAATGAGATGGAGTGAGCTTTAAGGATGTTAGGCAGATCTTAACACCATTGGGGAAATTAGTAAATGATTTCAGGGAAAAACATGAGGGGAGTTAGTCATGCCTCGCTTGAGTTGCTCTAAAAATATAAAAATGCCATAGTACCTGTGATAGAGGTAAGATTATCCTTATGAGAGACAAAATCGATCACAGTCTATTTCTGCAACATCAAAACTACCTACCCAACCTACTGTACCTAACATTTTTTCTTCTTTCTCTTTGAGTGCACTTGGACTGGCAAACCCCTTTCAGCAATTCTTTTCTTTTCATAATAAGCCTATCTAAATCTGCACTTATTACATCCAAGGGCTCAGTTTAAACAGTTGAGCTCCTTTGCTTCTCTACCTATCTACTTATCTGCCAAGTTTAAACAGTTTGAACAGATTTTTATTCTCTATCTCTGAAACAGGAAATTCAAACATGAACTAGCCAAGATTAAACTATTTGGCCATTCATCAATTGTGGTAGAAAATCCAACAACATGTACATGATGCTTTATTTACAGAAAAATGAAATAGTAGTGGCATTTGGACTTGCACACTTTCCTAATCATTTTCATTTGGGGTTCATTTTTTTTTTCTTTTGACCATTTATCTTTTCACCCTTTGATTTTTCTTTTAGGGTATACCCTCTTTACATTTTTTAAATTTTTTTATTTTTTTGATAATAATGAAAGCTTTTGCAACAATAAAAGGTATGTACATATTGCAGAGTTAATCAATTCAATCATGAAATATGACACCTATTGATATAGGAGCATAACACTGGCTCCACTTGGGGATGGCTTTTCCTGGTGAAAAGTCAAGAAAAACAGGTCAGATGGCCTTATGAACAACTCTTGTTGTGCTCTGAAATCTTCCTTTGCTGAAAGTAGAAAATTGTACAAAGGATCATGTAAAATATACACATTTTTCTTGAGCTGATTTAAATATCTGCAGATCTGTTTTGGATTTTTTTGCTCCCAAGTCTTCTTTTGCAATCTCTGATAAACTGAAATGAGGCAACACGAAAATGGTAAAATTCCTTCCCTGCTTTTCAAACTTTTTTGCACATTTCTCCTCATTTTTATTGCTGTAAAAAGCTGCAGAAACTGAACTTCCTTATGTACAATTTAGAGTCAAGATCTATCAACAAACTAGATCAAAATAGTGTTTCAGAATTTGACCATTAACTGGCTCTTCTTCTATTTCTGAATCATCCAGGTTCTTCAAAAATTAGGTATTGTTTCCCTGTGAGGCTTGGATAATAAAAGGTCCCTTCCACAGGAAGTCAAACTTCCCATGTTTTCCTTTTTCTTCTCTCCTGGAATCCCATTTTAAAATTTTGTCTCGTAAACAAAAATCTTCTTCCTTGGTCCTCTTATCTAATATTTTCTTGAGTTTTTCTTGCAACACTTGGGATCTTTGGTACACCTCTTCTCTAGTCTGCTGCAAATGGATGGTCTGATTTATCCTTCTTTGAATATCATTGGGATGTACCTGAGCCTCTTGCAGTGATTCCATTACATGGACCCCTAATGATGAAGGGAATACAACCTCCATACCATAGACTAATTCATAAGGACTAGTCCCAATGGATCTCTTGGTAGTTAATATTTTTGCCCATAGTGCATTGGTAAGTTTCTTGTGCCAGCTTTTCTTGTTTTCTTCGAAGAATTTCTTGATAATATTAATCAGGATTTTATTGGAGGACTGAGCTAGACCATTGCCTTGAGGGTAATAGGCTGTGGAATGGCATAAGGTGATGTGGTACTTGTTACAAAAATTTATCATTTTCTTGGTTTTGAAAGCAACAGCATTGTCAATTATGATATTTTCAGGACATCCAAATCTAGACAAGATGTTGGTTTGTAGGAATCCTATGATCACTGAATCATTGGCTTGTCTATAAGGGATGGCTTCTATCCATTTGGTGAAATAATCTGTGGCAGTGAGGATCCATTTATCTTTCCTAAAGAGGGAGGATGGATTTCCCCAATGAAGTCTAAAACCCATTGTTGAAACGGTCTTTCACTGGAAATTGGTCTAAGGGGTAGAGGTAGAAGTTTCCTTTCGCCTTCGAAAATTTGACATTTATGGCAAGCAGTGACAAACTTCTTGACAGTAGTAAACAAGGCTGGCCAGTAAAATCTAGCCCTTAGGATTTTATCAGCAGTTGATTTCCAGTAAAGATGTCCACCACAGTCCCTTGCATGAAATTATTTGAGTACCTTGTCAGCTTCATCTTTTATTAAACAGTTCAATAGAATACCTTCATGATTTTTCCAAAAACGAGCACCATCTAAAATACAAAATTTTAAAGCTTTCATTTTTAGAAACCTTTTCTTTGTTCTGGATAACCCTTGAGGAGCCTGCAGGTTTAATAATACATGAGTTATATCAGCATACCAAGGTGATTCTAAGAAGGCCTGGCTAATTTGTGGAGTCGTCATCTCCTGTTCATTATCCAGTTCGTTAATATCGAGGGCTTGGAAATTGGTTTCAGTCGTGAGTTTATCTAATCCCTGTCCTTTTACGAGCTTTGTAGTTTTTATTTCAATATCATACTCTAATATAGTAGCAATCCATTTGCCTCTCTTGCCTTCAATCCCCTCTTGGGTCAGCATATCTTTGACAACAGCATTTGGTACATAGGCTATTATATGGGAGTATAATATGTATACTCGGAAGTCTTTAATAGCTTTCACGAGTGCATAAGCTTGTTTTTCCATGATTGGGTATTTTAGCGGTGCACTTCTAAGTGCTTTACTAAATAAGGCTATGGGTTTTTCACATCCTTGATCATATTTTTGTAGTAAAACAACAAAAATGGTGTGTTCTAATGCAAATGAAAATATTATGAAGTATCTATCAAACATTGGGCTTGTAAGGACTGGTGTTCTGGTCAAAGCCGTTGTAATTTCTTCAAATTCTTGTTTAGCTTCTAATGCCCATTTAACCTTGGAATCATTTTTCAACATATTGTTCAACAATCTAATTAATTTAGTCAAATTAGGAATGAATCTTATTAGAAAGTTAATTTTTCCTAGGAAAGCTTGAAGTTCTTAGATACTTCTGGGGTGGGGTATTTGTAAAATGGCTTCTATTCTATCAGGATCAATGTCAATGCCATATTGGGAGATTATATGGCCTAACAGTGATCCTTCCTTTAGACAGAACAACAACTTCTTAGGATTTAAGGAAATACCACATTGTCTGCATTTTAAAAACACTTGTCTCAAATGATCTAAATGTTGCTGATCTGATTTAGAAAACACAGTAAGATCATCTAGATATATGACCATAAAATCGTGATTTTCTTTTGCAAAAGCTATGTCCATTGCTCGTTGGAAGGTTTCCCCTGCGTTCTTAAGTCCAAATGGCATTTTAACATATTTGAAAGTTCCCATGATGTTGTAAAAGTAGTCTTTTCCTGGTCATCAGGATGGACTAGAATCTGGTTAAAGCCACAGAACCCATCCAAAAGTGAAATCCTAGAGGCACCTACTACCCTTTGTAAAATGTGGTCCATCTTAGGTAATGGGTAGTGGTCTTTTAAAGAAACTTTATTTACATTCCTTAAATCGACACGGAATCTGATTTCTCCTGTTTTCTTTCTAGTGGGCACTAAATTAGATACCCACTCTGAAAACCTGATAGGAGCAATTATCCCTGCTTCATACATTCTTTTGATTTCTTTCTCAATTAAGGGGAGTAGTACAGGGTTAATTCTTCTGAGCTTTTTCTTGAATGATTTTTGATTTTCCTTGAGGGGTATTTTATGTTGAATTATAGAGGTGTCATAAGATTTCAGATCTTCATAGCTCCAAGCAAAGACATCCTGGAGTTCTTTGATCAGTTCAACATATTTAAGCTTTTGATCAGGGGGTAAAGTCTTGTATAATTTTATTGTTTTCGGATGTTCTTCAGTTCCTATGTTACAATCTTCAATGTCTGCATTTGGAGGCTGCATCTTGGGTTTCTTTGGGATATCATTAGAATCAAAGAAATCTTCCAAAGGAGTTAATCTTGTGGGCAAATAATTATCTTTTAAATTAATAACCTCAGTTTCTGCTCCAATAATCTCATCAATGTCTACTTCTCTAAGATGTTGCAACTTTTCTTTGATAAATTTCGTTGAGTGAAGTATTTGAGTCGCACTTTCTGTTGAAATGTCTGTTTCAATTTTATCTATTTGATCAACCTCACTAATAGTTTCCGTGTCTATATTAGTGCTAGAAAATTCTTCTTCTAGGGTCAAGAAATTTTTAATCTGAATATCATTGTCAAACACTTGAAAATTCTTTACATTGTCAGGTATGGTTGGCTTGTGTCTAATCTCAGTTGTAAATTAATTGGGTTCAAAAGGTAATTTACAAGTGCTGGCAAATGTTTTCAAACTGTGAGCATGCAAATTATGTTTTCTTGGAATTTTTTCCAGTTTTGTTTCTAGAAATATATTGAGGATCTCAATCGTTGCTCCTCTGTAAGATCTTAATCTGGGATCATTTGTGAGGAAGTTTCCTTTTATCTGTTGAATGAATAAATCAGAGTCTCCCAAAACTGATACCCTGATTGCCCCTAAACTTTTGATCAATTTAAGTCCTAGCAAGAGGGATTCATATTCAACCATATGATTGGTGCATCTAAAATTTAATCTGTAAGCGTGCCCTTCAGCATGTTCATTTTCTAGATTGTGTACCCAAATTCGTGCTCCGGCCCCTAATTTATTAACTGAACCATCAAATTCTAAGTACCAAAGGATCTCATGTTCATAGTTAGTATCAGGAGTCTCTAAAATTTTTTTACTAGAGAAATCTGGCTTTTTGGTTTCATCTGGTTTGACTTGAGTTTCTGATATATCATTGCTCTCAAAAATTTTATGAATTTGAACACTGGAATTTTCGTTTATGATTTCTTCTTGTTCAAGTGCTAACATCTTGACATCAATTGGGGGATTAACTTCAGCATTGTATATAATGAAGGAGTCCATGTCAGAGTGCATGGAGTAGATGGGAAAATTCTAGGGTTTCTCCTAACTACTTACCACATATTTCATTAAATTTTCTCGGTTCAATCTCTTTGGTTGACCAAATACTGAAATAGTAGCATAGGACATGTCCAACTATAAAGATCCCTGGAGCTTTGCACCCCAAGATCTAGACAACAACATGTCGTATTTTGGTGGAATATCAACTACCACTATGTCCATTAAAATGGTCTTGACGGGGTATTAAACTAATGACACACATAAATCTTTGATCAATCCTAGACATCTGACCTGGCTTGAGTCAAAAGAGAATAAGTCTTTGTATGGCCTGGTAATATCTAGCTCCAACTTCTCCATTATAGATTTAGGCATTAAGTTATGAGAAGCACCAGAATCAAACATGGCATTATGAAGTATTTTATCATGTATGTTCAGACTTACATAGAAAGGAGGGACCCCTCCATCAACTAATTTTCCATTTACCTCCGGGCCAAAAATTAATTCAGGTTGGTCATCAAAGAGATTTACTGAATCTTTGTTCTCTGAAATTTGAAGTGATCTGCTAATTTTATTTCTGTAGACATCATACTTAGCCAACTCTATCAATGGAATAGCTATCTTTAATTTGACTATTTCACTCTCAAGATTGAAAGGTTTTTCAGTTTGAATCTTTTTATTTGGGACTATGAGATTGTCTTTTTCTGCTGTATTTTCAGGGCTTTTCTCTTTTTCAAGAGTGGTGTTATGGGCTGAAGTTGCTTCCAAGTCAATTTCTGGAGGTTCTTACAGCTTTCCTTTAGGAGGAGTGGAAGTGGAAGGTTGTTTGTTAGGTCGTTGATCCTCTGATACGTCTTCAACTATTGGATTATTTAGGTTAGGAGATGTTCTAAGAAGGGGTTGTACAGGTGTGTCATTTATCTTAGCTTTGTTAGGATGCTTGGTTTCTTTCTATTTATTAGCCTCAGGGACATCTATTCTTCTGCTCCTCATATTATATTTCTTGTGAACTTCATAAATGGCTGTATCATATCCCTTCCTAAAATCAAATGATTCACCTGGTTGAGTTTGGAATTGTTTAAGAGTGTGAGCTTCTTGGTCTTCTTGGGTTAAGAAAATTTGTTGTTCATCATTGAGGTCCATTAAGTTAATTTGAGTATCTTCTATTGGTTGATCATAAGTTGAGGATTGATCATAATTTTCCTGTAATAGGGGCCTAATATTTTGGTCAGGCCCAGTCTTTCCAGCATTAAGGTTTTGGTTTTTTTTAAATTTGGATTTCTCCTAGTATTACTCAGCTGACCATCCCACGGGAATTTCCTCTCAATTGTTTCTACTCTATCACCATGTCTATCCATTCCTTTAATAATAGCATCTAATTTTTGTTCAAAGGCAGAAGGTTCTTCTTTGATAGGTATCCTCCTTTCAGCTCTGGCTCGAGCTCGTTTAGAAATCAGGTTATCTTCAATGCTGACAGCTATACTCTACATCTCCTCTAAGTCTCGAGGAGCTCTTTCCCTAAGTTGGTATGCCATATCAGAATCGAATGCATCAGGGAATTTGATCAAGGCCAAATCTGGAGGAGGTCTGAGATTTTGAGGAATAGCATTGTAAACATTATTGAATCTGGGACAATAATCCTCGACAGTTTCTTGGGTACCTCTTTAAGCCTTCATATTCTGATAAAATGTGGAGAGGATCTTTCTTCTTTTCCCATCTTTTCAAGAAGGTCTGGTAAATAGCCTGTAGGTCATTGATAGTGTTTGCAGGGAGGGCTCTAAACCATGTTCTAACATCTCCAGTTAAACTTTGCACAAATACTCTCATTCTGACATCATCATCATCAACATCATAATTTTCAAAATAATCTATCATTTTCTTGGTGTGTTGTTGAGCTGTGTAAGTGCCAGTACCATCAAAATAGGTGACTTTACTTTGATAATCTTGGGGCATGACCCCTGGATTTGTAGGTAATTGTAGGGGAGGATACCAGTTTGCCATGTTTGCAGATATAAGAGTGACAACTGGAAGGGCAGAGATAATAGTGGAAATGTGTTCTGTGGATGGAGGAGTGGGAAGGATAGTTTGAGGTGCTGATGGAGAACTTGAAGAAGCTGCAGCAATGAAAGAAGGGTGTGGTGTTTTCTCAGAGGTAAGATCATATTGGATAGGGTTCTGCAAATGTTTGTCGAGGTGCGAACTAGCAGAATGTTCTTGGCTCTCCTGGCTTCTAAGGATTCCATGAATCAGATTAGGATTTTCAAAGACAGGTGGGGATTTGGATCTGGGTTTAATCTAGTGTAACAGATCTTCTTTGGAGCCAGCTTCTAGGTTATATTTTTGGTTTTTCCCTGGAATGTTTTAACAATAAAACTTTGACAGTATCTTCTAGGAATTTTCAGATATGGGAACTTTAAACTTTCCTAAAGACTTTTGTAAAAAGGAGCTAATCAAGAATTTGAAACATGTTTGAAACAGATAGTTGCAACAAACAAGTTATTCAGTTCCCCAATGGAGTCGCCAATGATGTTATCACTCAGGTTGTTCCCCAAAGTTGTAAGAAAGGGAATATGGCCGAGGTAACCACAGACCAATCCTTTAGATATAGATTCTAGCCAATCTACATCCAGAGAGGGCTCTCTCTTTGTGATTTAGCTTTGTTTTGAAATGTGTTAGGCTAGTTAGAAAGTCCAAGGGTTTTGTTTTGGGTTTGGATGGTGGAATTCAATAAAACAGTGAGGTAAACTGAATAGTTTCAGTCCATTGGGCATGATGCAGTCAAAGAAGGATGGCTTTCTAGATTTAGTTTCCTAACAGAGGATGGTATCACAAAGCAAGGTAGTCAAACAGGGAGCAAATATAAGCTAGAGTCAGCTGGAATGGGCTTCAATGGATGAAGGGCAGTTAGGAATCCTTCAACATATTGAAAGGGAGAAGATGGATATTACTGGTAAGGAGTAGTTAAGAATTCCTTAGCAAATAGTTAATATGCAAGAACCAAGAAGCAGGAGCAATTAGGAATTCACTACTTATATTAGTTTTTAAGAAAACACAGAGAATAATAAATATTGAAGACAGAGTGTAGTTTAAGCAAATTCTGAATTAATCCTTTTCTTTACCTTTCAGATTATGAAACACAGATGATATAATGAACAAAAAAACTGTAAAACATGAGATATAGGGGACTTATTGATCCGGAATTTAATTCAAGAATTATGTGACAAGTCTTTTGCATCAATTCCTCATCTAGGAGGCTAGACAACAAATGGTTCCACATGCTTTTTACTACAAAAATTTCAGTATTACAGTAAAAAACTATCAACACCCACCAACCACAAATACTTCGTCTGCGGGGTATTTATACAAAATATCAAAATATCTTATGAAATATCTGATGGAGATAATATCTAGTGATGACTAATCCATTTTTTACAAAAGATAGAGACAAATAGTCTCGAAAACAAGGAAAAGATGAATCGATATTGTGTTGGTTGTTCCATCTCCATTAGATGTGCTGGAGGTAGGCTATACGAGTCGGTTTATAGCTGTCTTCAACTGATACTCTACGTTGCCTACTTCTTCATTGCCAGACATTCTTTGACCTTGATCATATATACTTTGACAAGCTTGAGTCTCATTTATTTTTGATTATCTTTATCATGGAAAAATATCCCAAAAATGTATGTTTTAGCCAAGAGAAATTTACAAAATCCCCAACATGTCTTCCCACCATTGTTGCTCTGGCAATTTATGTCTCTGAAGTTTCCTCAGGGTTTCATCAGCTTTTGCATATCTGGAAAAATTAGGCTGGAGCTAAAACAAATTTTTTACCTTATGTTCAATATAAAATAACTTCTCCAAATTATCATAGAGACTTTGGCCTGTGGGGAGTGCTTTTACTCCTGAAGCACTCGCTGATGAATTAATTTGATCAAGAACATATGTGTTCAACTTATGTACATAATCTGTGTGTTTCATTAGTTGGTCATTATTTCCTAAAAGACTTGGTAGCCCTTTATTCTACAAAATTGTCAACCCTTCCATGAAAGAATTAATTTCTACTTGCATATCCTCGCATCCTTTTTCCAAATTCTACATTAAAGTTCTCTTGGTTAGAACTCTTTTGATTTTCAAAATGGTGCCTGTTATGTTTGGGATGCCAAGTTGTTCCGCTTGTTCTCTATTTCTGTAATTCAAAAAATGTATGAGCCGGTTGGCTTGATCAGGCATTTTTCCTAATAAAGCTCTTGATTTTTGAATTTCTCCATGTGCTACATTCACTAAGTCAACTTGCTCTTAGATAGTTTGGATAGATGGCCAAACATTACTTAGGGATTGATTGATGTTGGTCCAAACAATTCCTTTTATTTCTACCAGAGGTTTATCCAAAGTGAGATCCTTCTTTAATGTTCTCACTTTATTCTCTAATGCTTTAATCTCTCTTATTTTCTCTGCCACACTTATTTTGGATTTATCATAACCCTTTTCTACTTTTTCCAATTTTTGCTTTACTTGTTTAAGCTCTGACACTTGGAGTCTTAATTCTTCCATGGCCTTTATCAATTCTTCTGTGCTCATATTAGGACAGCTTCCTGGTGCTACTCCTGTTGATGATGTACATGTGATTACCTCTACTGCCACTGCTGGGACATTTGGGGCCAATGCTGATTCAACTGTGTAGGGGACTGTAGTTGTGACTGTAGGAATTACCTCAGGTGGCTGGGAGGTCGACTCTCCCTGCTTCTCTTTTAATGCTTTTCAAGTGCCTGCTCTGTATCAGTTAATCTTTCATTGAGTTTCATGAGCAGGTCCATCATGTCTTCTTCTGATTTCTTCTCTATAATTTCTGCAGTCTGAGGGTGCCTTGAAGGAGGTAGCTTCAGCTGTTTCCTCAGGGCAGCAATGTCCTCTTCCTTCTTTTTTATTAGTGCCTTTATGCCTTTAGCATCTTGGGGGTCATGCCCCAGTTCCATGATGATCTCTTCTAAGGTATTGATTCTGTTATCCTTGGCCAGAGAGGAGGCTTTCTCCCAATGCAACTGAGCTAATGTATTGTCTAAGGAGATTTGTAACTGGTGGGCCAACATTGCTTTGTGAGCCAGTGTAGAATAAACCATTTCTCCAGTCTGCTTGTGAAGTTCAATCTGGTCCAATGGATGAATGTCTTTGGCTAGGACCTCTAAGTTTGTTCTGATGTAATCTGCTGCAGACTGGGGTTGTTGTACCTTTGGCTTAAAATAACTCATTAACATTTTGCCTTCTTTAATGTCATAGGCAAACATTAACCTTTGCTGGTTTGAAGGGGCCATCTTCAAGTATTGGTTGTAAATTTGAATCCTCACAGGATCATTTTTAGCTTTGATCTCTATGAAAGTTCGTTTAATGTCTAAGGATTGTTTACTTTGTGGCCTGATGGACGATACATCTACACTGTGCTACCTTTCTAGCTCTTGTCTATGTGAGCTACTTGATGTATCTACCACTGGGAAAGTCTGCTGGCTGACTACCCTCTCACCTCTTAGACTTTCTATCGTTTCTTCAATGATTTCCTCTTCTGACAGGGGATTCAGTCTTTGTCTCTTTGCTCATGGTTGTTCAATAGGTCCACTGATAGGTGTGGCCTCCTCTTTGTCTCTTTCCTTGCTTTTTTCCTCATTTAGAGGAGTTTGTAATGCTGGGATTTCTACTGCTTTAGATTGGACTGGAGGAATTTGTACTTGTTCATGTTCTTTAGACCCCCTTGGCTGATCAGTCATTATTGGCTACTCTGTAGTTTCTACCGCTTTTCCCTTTGAAGTCCTCGCCGCTGATGTGTTGGTTTTCTCCGCAGGCTGTTGAGAAGTTCCAGCAGAGGATGTCCCAACTCTAGATTGTTGAGGCCACTTGAAAGATACCTGTCCAAAAGAGTCCAGGTCAAGGGTTTTTTCAAGATCTTTCATAGCTTTTTCCATCTTTTCTTGTCCACTAATTTCCTCTATTAATGTCCCTTCTACCCATTCTTCCTGATTTGCATACTGTTCAATTTCTTGGATCCTATGATGTACATACACTGATAGCCTGTTTCTTACCCTTTTGTCACTTATGAAACTACATGGGTCATATAGCACCCACTAAAAACTCTTCTTGAATCTAAGGTGGCCTTCTAAGATCTTTTCAGCATCTTCCCACACATCCATAGAATTGATGACATAAGGGCCTAACTGATTTCTGATTCTCAGCTGAGCCTTCTTTACATTACAAAAGTGGGTTAAGTCTCCATAGATGAGTTTCCTGAAATATTCTAATGCAAATAACCTCATTGGCACATATCTAGGCAACTTGAATGGGCATAGTTCACATCCATATATTCTGATTTCTGTGTGATTCTGGTAGAGGTACCAGTCACCTATCCTGTAATGTCTGGAACGCTGCAAAATCTTCTTCATATCACCAGTAATTCTAGGAGGATAAGCTCCTATCAACAGAGTGGAGGCTCGATGTACAAATAAGTCAATGGATTCACTATAGGTATAAGGGGAGTCACAGTTATGGAAGACCGAGCTCCAAAAGATTACAGAACTCTGATTTCCTTTTGAGTCCAGTTTCCTGATGGGAAATGGAAAACTGTCTGACTGATAATATAACAATAGATGGTATATAAAAGAAGTATACTTGAAAACTCATTCTCTATCCAAATTTAGGAATTGGTCATGGATTTTGTTGGCTATAAAAGTGGCATAGTCATACTTGATAGCAGGGGGTTGTCCTGGAGTAAAGATAGATAATAGAACCAGGGTGATATCATCCACATACTCACTGGATTTAAATCCCAAGATCAAGGATATCATGTCAAGAATGAGTTTTCTAGTCTTAGTGAACCAGGTATGTAAATACGGAGGTCGGCCTTGGGGCTGGCAGTTTGGTTTCATGAACATCTGAGCAATACGAGTTATCTCTGAGTTGGGAAATTAAGAAGCTTGTTCAAGTAAAAATCCCATGGAAAGACGAGCAAGGGGCTCAGTGGAAAGGAAATGTATCATCTCATTGATGGATTCAACAGTTATGGAAAAAGGACAATTTGTGAAGGTGACATAACTGCTCTGTAGACAGGGTCATAGCTGGAACAACATTTGTGAATGATATCTGGGAAAACATGGACTGAGGGAAGAAAGTACATGGGAAGGTTTGATTCCCATAGTCCAAAACTGTCAGAGTTGCTTAGATGACTCTCTCTAATTTGGCAGAAGGTCTGAAGATGATTCTTGTCACCAGATAGGTCTTTTATTTGGAAATCTCTATTGGCCGAGGGTAGATAATTGAAGTCTTTATGAGGTGCATTCATGGGTGCGACATTCAGGGCTATGGGGGCTTCCATGTTTGGTTCTTGTGTATTCAAATAGGAATTTGGGCTTTCTGTGGAGAATTGGACTAAACAGCAGGTTTAGGAGTCTTTTATGGACTAAACAGACTAATTTCAACTCAAAGTTGGCTTTTTCAGGTAGAATTCTCTGTGGAAAAGTGAAATTGCAGGTTTGCAGGGTAAAAATGGATAAATACCTGGATTGCGGAGGTAAAACTGCGAATTTGCAGGTCGAATGGCAGACTGCCGAGCACGATGCTGGAGTTTCTTGGCCGGGTGATGGGCTAACTGCTCGAATAGTCAACTGGACGTATTTTGCATGGAGCACAGTTTGCAGAAAATTAGGGTGAAAATGACATTTTATCATTTATTTAACGAAAATCGATTTGGCAGGTATTTTTGGCATTTATTGAGCGGATGACGTCAGCATGATGGGACATCTTGTCGCGTAGCAGAGGGTACGGGACGGTGACGTGGCAGTGACGTGGCAGATGGTCAATGGGAGGGCGGTAAGTGGTTTACCCTGGACTGCTTATGGGCTAAAGTGGTTTCGGACGGGAGGGCTGCGAGCAGTGTGGGAATGTGACATGTGTCCGGGTACGGGCAGCGATACTGCCAGTCTCCCAGGTGTTAATTCTCGGCAACGGAGTGGAGCGCGATACAGATCTCAGCCGTTGGATTTGGGGCCATTGATATGATGGTTGGCGCTTAATGGAGGCAGCAAAAAGCTAAGGCACGGGACCCACACAATAAATTAAGGTTTTATAACGCATCGGGGTTATTTACAATTGGTTCGCGGGGTTGCGGGCTTGGTTATTTAATTAACCAGAGGTTAATAAATTCCAATGTTGCACACGGTGAACACTATGGTTTATAGTTAAACCGAGGGGTGGGATATTAAATAATGCAGGGTTATATATATATGTACATATTATGGTAAAGGGGCAAAACTATAGGAATTTATATAATAAATGTTGATTTGTAAATCGTTAATATGAGATTTTGAAATACAAGCATTGAGTATAATGTTTTAAGAAACTCAGGCTGAAAGGAAAAAAGGAGCCTATATAGGGAATATGACAATATTTTCCTAAAGTTAAGTAGGAATTCACTTAGTCAAATGACAAAATGAAATGAGATGGAGTGAGCTTTAAGGATGCTAGGCAGATCTTAACACCATTGTGGAAATTAGTAAATATTTCAGGGAAAAACATGAGGGTAGTTAGTCATGCCTCGCTTGTGTTTCTCTAAAAATATAAAATTTCCATAGTACCTGTGATAGAGGTAAGATTATCATTCTGAGAGACAAAATCAATCACAAGTCTCTTTCTGCAACATCAAAACTGCCTACCCAGCCTACTGTACCTAACATTTTTTCTTCTTTCTCTTTAGGTGCACTTAGACTGGCAAACCCCTTTCAGCTTTTCTTTTCTTTTCATAATAAGCATATCTAAATCTGCAGTTATTACATCCAAGGGCTCAGTTTAAATAGTTGAGCTCCTTTGCTTCTCTACCTATCTACTTATCTGCCAAGTTTAAACAGTTTGGACAGATTTTTATTCTCTATCTCTAAAACAAGAAATTCAAACATGAACTAGCCAGGATTAAACTACTTGGCCATTCATCAATTGTGGTAGAAATCCAAGAAGTTTTACATGATTCTTTATTTACAGAAAAATGAAATAGTAGTGGCATTTGGACTTGCACACTTTCTTGGTCATTTTCATTTGGAGTTCATTTTTTTTGACCATTTATCTTTTCGCTCTTTGATTTTTCTTTTAGGGTATACCCTCTTTACATTTTTTAATTTTTTTTATTTTTTTGAGAATATGGAAAACCTTTGCAACAAGAAAAGTTATGTACATGTTGCAGAGCTAATCAAGTCAATCATGAAATATGACACCTATTGATAGAGGAGCATAACAGCTGCCAAGTTCAATATGGTCACTGCTGATGGCTACTCCAGTTTGGTAGTCCATGCACATTCCTCGCCAAAAGATCAACAACATTTTGTTGGGCTCGTAGCATGAGGAAAATATGGGATATGAAGGCCAGGGCTTCGATCAAATACTATGATTTAGTCTTTTGTTGAAACAACCAAAAGCTGAGATTACACTTCTGTTTTGATTTCTGTTGTGGCCATAAGCCAAACGAATGTATATTTAATAGGGTTTCTAGTGGAAGCTAGGTAGCGATATGCTGGTGAAATTTTGGTTTATATTGTAACTTTTGGTATCACCATATTTTCTAGGCTAGATCTGGGATCCATGATGTATATTTTCTACTTTTGAAGTTTAATACAAAGGACTGTGCCAGTTATGAATTTTCCTATTCTAATATCTTTGTGATGTATTATTTGAGTACCTAAAGTTCCAGATCTCGTAGTAGGGAAATGAGCTTGTTGGCTAAGGCCCAACCAACCCAGCTTGTTCTCCCTTTTTGTGAGGTATGTTAAACTTATTTTTATGCAAGGTTTGAGCAGGTTATATTTTTTTATTTCATAGCTAAGAGGCTTTGACTTCTTCATAAGGTCTGTGATTTGGATCTGAAGTGTGTAGGCTTGCGTGTGTTTATTTCCTGCCTTTCAAGTTAACCCTACTTTCCTTTGATGAGTGTTTAATTTCCTTTCTGCAAAAGAAGTGTGTTTTAGTTACTTGCATCTGTGCATTTTCATTTATGCAAGTGAAGGTTTCTTAGTTTATTTCTGCAAGTTCTTTTCATTTCCTGCAAGTTCATTTTCTTTTCTCGAAAAATAGTGTTTTATTTCACAGTGAAGTTTCCAAGCATTCTCAATATGAAATTTCAGTTTAGAATTAATTTATCTTTATGAACTTTAATGAAACACCGTTTGCATTATATATATCTGTGCTTGCACTCAGTTCCCTTGTGGAAGTAACTCAGTTTAACACTGAAATTATTGAAGGGACCTTTAAGCTAAAACTTATATTTATAATAAGTGCAGATCTGATTTACATAATAACAGTCATCTCATGAAGAAGCCTACTTGTATTTGGATCAAATAGTAATTTTTCACATCAAGAAGTTTCCTGTTTTAGCAAGGATTTTTCTTTGACATTCGAAGTTCCTTTCATTTTTGAATGTGTGATTAGTTAAAGAGTCTTTTTCTTATGAAATTTTATTTCCTCAACTCACGTTCACCTTGCAATTTATTCTTAATTAACACCCTTCTCATTTTCTGAAAGTGGTTTAGAAACCCAGTACATGAACACTGATTTCTTGTTACAAGAACCTCTATTTATGTACAAGAACTGATATCCGGGTACAAGAACAGAGTGCTCTGGTACAAGAACCCAGAGCTCTTGTATGAAGGTTGAAATCTTTAGTGCAGGCTCAATACATACTTCCAGTGCAAGAACATCGCTTCAGTACAGGAACGTCGTTCCAGTACATGAACGTTGTTGCGGTGCAGGAACGATGGTTCAATGGAGGAAGGAAAATATTTAATGAAGAAAAATGTCCTTAATAGTTTAATTACTTCTTTGTCTTACAAATGCACTAAACTTAGTCTCAGATATTCATCTTTTATTGATCAATATTGTTCATGATGATTTGAAGTTCCTTTTATTGAGTTTTTGCAGAGTACTTTCTTTTTCATTCCATCACTAGAATTCCCTTGGTATTATTTTCCATGTGATCCTTTTGATTCTGAAAATTGTAATTAAGAAAGATAGGAACATATTTAGTGAATGTTCATATCATTTCTTGGCATTTATTGTGTTATGCCTCTGATCTTATGTAGCCTAGGGTTGACAAATTAAGTGTTGAAAGAGTTTGTTGAACTACAATTCCAACACCCAACACTTAGGATGATTGAAATGCTCTGTCTCTAGACCAAAGGGAGCTTTGATTAGCGGATGTAATGTTTTGACACAAAAATTTCAATTGAAGGTCAATGAAAGGTTTTCCTAGGTTTATTCTTGGCCCAGTAAGACATTCAGGGTCTGTAGAAGAGGTATAGAAAGCACTAAGGACAAGGAAGGCATGAAGGTAATACACCATTCCCTAGTATGGTCGCAAATTTATTATATGAAATCTACGAATGTAGAGAAAAGTATCTTCCCTAGACTGAGTAGCCTAGTCTATAACAACAGAAAGAAAATAAACTAATGTTTTCCTTAAATTAAAGGGAGAACGGGATGAAGCCTTCTTGGAACCCATTGTAAGACTCATTCCTCTCTTAGATTGTATGATCTAATCATAACTTCGGTCGATACAATTGGAACTTGTACAATCAGACAACGCAGGACAACGATCTACGACATCTATGTGGCATCATCCAACTACTTCATTTAATAGATCAACATGGTATTGAAATAAATGAAATCATAACATCACATATAGGAAAACAATGAACACTTTGTATTAATATAAATGGAGAGAGTTACAACCAAATATAGAGTTTATCTTGTAGAATATATCCTCCAAGTTGATTGGTGCTTCCTTCTCACAAAGTGTATCTCTATGTCACCATAATGCATGGAAGAATGTATGTCACAACAATAGCATTAGGGTAGAATCTATATCCAAAAGCCCACCTCTAACTTGTGGATTGTAGTAAATATATAGAAGAGGATTGTAGGTTAGGATTTATTATCCATTTACTAATATATGGTTGAGATTCACTCTTGATGACAGGATGAGCTCAAGGGATAAGGGGTGAAATATCCAAGGTAGGATAGGAAAGGATTCAAGACTTTCGTCTAAGGTAAATGGTTATAACAACTCCTGGAATCTTCTGGAAGAGGAATCTTTGGGATTCTTTTTATTTTTCCCAAATTTCTAGAATCAATCCACCCCCAGCAATGGGAAACTTGCTGGTGATCAACACAACCCCATAGAATGTCAACCTGCTAGCGAATGCAGTGTCCTAAAGGGCCAGGGTGTGTTGGGCCTTAAAATCACATAAATGAAGTCATTAAAGGTAGAAACTCTAGGATTAGGGTGAGTCGTGCTTAGGGATTTGTGGAAGAGTGATGAAAAGGGTTAAAAGGATGTTGGTTGATCCAGTTAGAAAGCCTATTGACCAGATGTGATAAAATGGCCTATAACACTTCCAAAAGTCTTCAAATCGTAAAACATTTCCTTACCTAAAAAAAGCACCCTCTTAATTAATTAAAACAATTTTAAACCAATACATTTTTATTGATCCACATACATATAAATGCATTTAAAAAAATTCATTTAGTTATTAAATTAATTATCATTTCAAATCCTATAATAATTTTATACTTTATTTTCAATTTATGCATCCAAATCATTGCCAATATATGAAAATACAATATAATTCAAGAGTGCATCAAACTGATGCTTTCTTCAAGAAAAAATAAATGCTTTCATTAATATATAATGACACTACATTTGCAAATATAAAGAAGAAGTTTGTAGAGACACAAAAATACCATAGGACTGCTAGCAAATCCTAGTCCAATTCCAATATGTCTAAAAAAAAATAAGATCTAGAAGAAAAAAAGCATAGAGAGACATAGCATCAAACTTACGTAAGTTTGGAGAATTCGTTTTGGAGTATACATCTGAACAATTCTTCCATTTTTCAGCTGGATGGGTCTCACATTCTTTTCATAACTCTGAAAATACTAAGTGATAATAATAAGTTGACATGTTTTCTTAAATATAAAATTAATGATAAATATGAAAATAATTCGAAGTATAAGAAAGTCTAAAGTTAATGTTATGATATATTATGAGTAATATCATGCATGATTGAAAAAATGGGTTGTTGAATATCTTTTGGTTAAATATAAGGTTAATTATGTGTTACGCATTGAATGATGTGTAGATCGTACTGTGGTGATGGGAATACTTACATCATGTAAAGCTACGTGTATAGCATTCACTTGGTCTCTTGTAATTGTCCTTACCCACATAAAAATTTATCATCGTGACTTGTAAGTCTTAGGGTCGATACACAGGGAGAAATGTTTGATATGTTGGGACCCAAATTTGTCATCAGATAATAACTGCAAATACCTTGTGTAGGATGCCACAAATGATAATGTTTCCTACTACAAAATTTTATGTGCATCAGATTCACAATGCGTAGAAGATCCTTAGGCGACTCCATATCCCGAATGCCCATGATTTCATCCATTAATTTTTGTGTTAATAACCAAAACATTAAGCATAGCTCATTCCAACGTAAACCCCTGAGAGAAAACCTAACATTACAAAATATATTTTGGTTTAAAAGGATCAAATACGGTTGTGATATTGTACCCTACCTAACAATGCAAAATAGATAGTTTAGTTTAGCACGGGCCAAAACAGGGTTGTGAGATTGTACCATTTTCCTTCTAGAGTGTGCTATGTCAGTGCGCGTGAGTGGAATTGATTGAGTCTGAATCCTTTCCCTTCTATTTCAATACTACCGACATCATTTGACCATTTCACCTGATCCAAAATTGCCATAAATTTATAAGATAGAATCAATCTTGAGAACTTTCATTATGGAAAAAAGATTTAAAAGAAAGTTTCATAAATTACCATGATGTCGTGACCCCTGTTAATGAGGGTTTAATTTGTAGGGTGATATATTATGGTAAGCTAACCTATGTCCCAATTAATTCTATATTTTTTGTTCACTACATCAAAGCCTCCCATTCTTGCAAGCCTTCCATTCCTCTTTGATTTTCCGCAAATTCTTAGGCTAGGAATAGAAATTAAAGTTATGAAATCCTAGTGTTGCGATGATAATAAAAGTAGAGAATGATGGTAGAACTCTCCCATCATTACAGATATGAGTACACTGGAGGGAGGAGGAGAAATGATCGGTAGCATGGTGGGAAGGGAATGACACAGTGAGCGTTAGAGCTAACACATAATGAGTTATATATATATATATATATATATATATATATATATATATATATATATATGTATGTATGTATGTATGTATGTATGTATGTATGTATGTATGTATGTATGTATGTATGTATATATATGTATGTATGTATATATATATATATATATGTATGTATATATATATATATGTATATATGTATATGTATATGTATTTATTTATTTATTTTTAATTTAATTTTGTTTTTTTTCCTTTCGGTTTGTTACCCTTTGCACTACTTAAATCTGAATCGTAGATTAGATGTTTAGACGAAGCATATTTTTTGGACAATAAAATGTGGCCATTGGTTCAAAAATTCAACAAACCTCCATCCATCTAAAGTTGAAATATATACACCTATCAACGAATTATTATACGATTTATTTGGAAAAGTATGAAATTATAAGTAAAATATTATTTAAAAGTTGGGTATTTCTCAATTTAAAAGATGTAATTTTGATTTTAAGATATTTTAAAAGTTCCTTGTACTCATACAAATGAGTATTTATTCATTTCCTTAAGCCATCCTCACATTTAAGACGAATTATGAGCTAGATGTTGTTAAGTAAATATGAGATAAGAGATATCTCTAGGGTAAGTATTCTACATCTTATATCGATAAGTATTTATTCAAGTGCATATGAGAGACATTTCAATCAAGGGAGGCTGCATCGCATCTAGTCCCTACCTTTTACTGGGAAAGGCCTTATGTAAGAATAAGGAAGAATATACCAAGATATTATTTGAATGGGTAACTATAGAAAAGAGATAATGTGTAGGGTTAACTATAGCTATTGAGAGGGTGGAAGGGAAGTTGGGATTCGGTCAACTAGTTCTGGTCCATCGAAGGGTTCAACCAATGCTTTGCCTAAACAACCTATTTGATAAAGCATCCGCTATCACATTGTTCTTCTTGTACACATACGTGATGAAATAGATTCAAAGGCACTTGCAATTTCAGATATAGGCTACAAATCCATCCCTAAGATATGTTTCACCAATTCTTTGCCTACAACAACTAGATTGAGAAAGCATCCACTATCACATTGTGCTTCTTGTACAAATGCGTGATGAAATAGATTCGAAGGCCTTAAATTGATATTAAGCAACTGATCAATGACATTAATCCAGCTTTTAACTAGCCTTTAGTCCCCATATGCTTGAAAATGAGATAAGCTACTATCGAGAGAACATTTGAGCAATCTAAGATTCATGAATTCATGAGTCCAGCTCCTAATCCTACATCAATTGAAAAAAGTGCTTAAATACAAAACTATTTTAGTTAATACTATCATAGGGCCCTGGCATGCCCCACTAGAACAAGCCCATGCTTTCTCTTTATATATGACATCAAGATCTTTATTACCCTTTGAGGTTTGTTTAATGATGTTAATGTTGTCGTGTTGTTGCACTAGTGTTGTATTTCTTCATCATTAGCTATGTCCTACATAGTTGTAGGGAATTTTCTTCTATGCGGTTGTTGGCCTCTTAACATATTTTTTTTAATGTAAAGTTATAATGTATCTAGAATGGAAAATAGGTTAGGTAGATCTACATTCAAAACCCAAATGCTAGGGAAATGGAAATTGCATAAACTCCAACGAAAACAGAAAAACTATGGGCACTAGATCCACTAGCACAAACGTTTAGAAATAAGAACAACCTACAGAAATTTAAAATGGTGGATGATCCCTTCTAATCCTGCCTAAAAAATAGCCCTGGAAATAAGGAGATCAAGAATATTTGCAACACACCCAGTCACATATATTTGTATTAACAGGAAAGAAAGAGGGCCTTACCTAATGCAATGGACTTGAATAAGAAACTATAGGGACAAACAGAGATCGACACACATCATTGCACTCTAGGGATTTTCCAAATTGGTGATAGCCAACAGCAATAGTGAACAGGGGTCCTAATACCACACCTTCACTCCACTGTCCTTACAGTAACACAAGGGAACCAAGGCAAGGAATCTGTGTATTTTGCTCTGAGTCTACTACTGTCAAATCTTATGTTGTGGATTTTGCTAATCATGTTGAGCCACAACAGGAAGGGGAATGTGTGTGGAGCAACAGGTAAAGAAACCAACGTAAGAATTGTTGGAGTGGTTGATGTCCACAAAATGACAACTGCAATATGTTCGCCATTATTTTTACATTTGGGATGTGTATCAGTGCTATGACCCATTTCTTATTTTGTGCCCATGGTATCGTGTAGACCATGGTATTGTATAAGTAGTATTAATATTATTATTTGCAAATGTAAAGACAACTTATGTAAAATAACTTCTTGTTTTAATTTGAGATAACATTGTGAGTTGTGATAGTATGGTTGCTTCGGAGTTTCATTGACTGTCTTCTATTTTGTTATCCATGATCTATTGCATGCTCAATGTATTTATAACTTGCGTGCTACAACTAGTTAACAATGTAATATCAATAAGGCTAGTAAAATGGTTTTGCTGTCAATCTATAATTATTTTTTCTCAATGTTCCACCATCTCTATACATTTGTGGTAAATGATTTATAGCTTGCATTTAATGGTTTCATGTATGTATTGGGGAGCTTTATTTAATGTTTATATTCCTCTGTTGAATTCCTCTTATTCTTGGTTGAGGACTATTTGATGGAGTATCTTTCATATCTAATGTATTTTTTGCACTTTCGTTCTCATGACTCCTGTGAGGGAATAATCATGTATACCATGTAATTAGTCGACAAGATTATGCAGAGCTCTCCTCAAGTCAATCCTAACCCTACAATTTTCTTCACTGGAAACAAACCAATATAAATAAGTATGATTGCTTGCAATGGTAAGGGTAGAAATGCAACCATTTTCTTTTTACAACCTGAGCATTGATATGAATGTATAAAAAAAATTGTCTTCTCAAGTAAAAGGAGTGCGTGGAATGAAGCTTCCAAGAATGATTTACTTGCTGACTGAATATTGTAGAAAGGCAAATGGCTTCAATCATCTTCACTTGTTGTGTACAATTGTGCAAAGAATCAATTGTTGTGTATATCTTCAATAATTAGAAGATTTGTTGTTCTTCATATTTAGAATTAGAAACTTACCTACTGCATTAGCTATTTTATGACAGTTATTGATGTAAAATGTGGAAGGAAATGGATGGAGATAATTTCATAGTTGGTGGCATTCCTCAATTGATAATGGAGGAATGAAATTCTAGGCAGACTAATAAAGTAAATGTAGTGTAGAGAAGAGCTTCCAGTTACTCACATGCAGATTTTTTAGAGAACATTACACAGTAGTAAAATCAAATACACCATAATCACAAAGATTTTACCTGGGAAACCCAAATGGGAAAACCAAAATTTGGATATTTGTTATCTATTTCAGTAAATTTTGGTTACAATCTAGCCAATGGCTCTCCATGTATACTCCCCCCTTTGACTAAAAGACCCTTTGAGAGTCAAGCTACAAGGAGATATACGATTGGTGGGGGCTAGTGGGAAGGCCAAGAGATTGACCTTTCTGCATCCACTCCTCTCTCTCTCTCTTATTCTACTATTTTCATTTTTCTATTTTATTTATTTTGTTTTTATTTTGACTCATTAGTCTCTAAAACTTGCATTGTTCATTAATTTCCAAATTACACTTAACTATCGAGTCTTATAACCATTGTTGTTCAGATCCATTTTTTATCAAACATCCGCACCAACAGGTTTTTTGGTTTTCAAAAGTTAGGACGATGAATGTAGATCAATGTTCCTTTTGTTTGCTTCTTTGGAGCATGGCTCTAACTTTGGCTCTTGGCTTAAGATTGAGCTTGAGCTCTGATTTTGGCTGTACCTGGCACTCTGGCTCTATCTGGAGCCTGTGCTCTAGCTTTTGCTGATGCTTATGCTTTAGCTGTAGCTCTGAATTTGTTTTCGGAGGACCAACTTGGATCAATATTCCTTCTGTTTTCTTCTTTGGGACATGGATCTAAGTTTTTCTCTAGCTTGGGCTCAAGCTTGTGTTCTGGCTTTCATTCAAGCTCTAGCCTTGGCTTTAGCTCTGGCTCTATCTATCATCTTGTAAACACAAAGTTTAATAACCATATATATAAGCCATGTTGTATCTGCATTTTTCTTGTTGTGATAGTTCGTGTAGCTCTTTGTGTTCTGGTAAAGATCTCATCTATCATATTGGTTGGCTCTTATTTGGGTATGACTCCTCATCCTCCAATGAACTCCTCATCAATTTCCCATGCTACTTGACATGTCCAATGGCTCTTCAAATCAACAGGTAGGCAACTAGCAGCTATATGAATCCCCACAAGCCTAGAACTAAGCCTAAAAAAAAGCCATATCTATATCATCGTTGTGAAAGTAAGGTAGTGAGCCAAAACCAGATCTAGATCATCATTGACCCACCAACATGAGCAAAGCTATAAATTGGAAGGCTACTTCTCTGAACTGCCTGTAATCAATAAATTTGTAATCATGTGAATGATTGTAACCACTAACTTTTTACTCCTGTGAATCATTAAAAGAATTCTTTTCTAGATTTGATCACGAGGATTTTTACAATTATTTCTTTGTACGGAACACAAGTAAACTTGGCATGTCCACTATGGAAGGTATAGATATTTCAGGAAAGGTGAATGTTTTCTATGTGGTAATTATGGTAATGATTTTGCCTCTGTAAAGAGAAATATAATGCAAAGGAATGGGAAGTAGTCATACAACCCGCAAGTCTCTAGCTTTAACAGTAGTGTCCAAAGGAAGACCAATGTCTACCCATTTAGTAGTTATAGCGGCTTGAGAACCATTTATGTTCCATAGTATTACAACAACTTTGTGTTGGACCCCATGTTACCATCCAACAAAAAGGAAGTTCACCAGATTAGAGAAGATATGTTAGGCGGGATTGATTCATTGGCTGGGCGGGGCTACTATACAGGGCTAATTGGCTTGGCTCATGGGCTGCTCAGTTAGGTTACTCAACTTGGATACCGGGCTCGGTTGGGATATTCGACTTGGATACTCGGAAACGATACGGAGCCTTGGAAATGTGGTTACCTACCTAGGTTTCTCATTCTTCCAAAAGTGAGTGTATAATACATAACAAAAAAATTATAGCCCTTATGTTTGCCATTAACCAGCACTGGTCTAGTGATCATAACAAGTTTCTAATCAATGGAAAGGCAGTGACGGAATTCAGGAAACCCATTGGGAAATTGTAGAATTGAAGGGAGTCGATCCTAGGTGACCTGCAGAGGGTCATACAGAGTTAACCCATAAACAAGGGTGCCCTGCAGAGGGTCATATAGAGTTAGCCCATAAATGGGGTGCCCTGCCACTTATTGTTAGCTGATGCCCCTTTAGGAATAGCTTGAATCAAACATATGAATTGCTTGCTAATCTCATCAATCTTTCTGTGCTCGTAGAATTGTGGGCTACTCTGCATAGCTTCCCAAATTCTGCACATAGTTTTGAGGTTATCATGTGACTTGTAAGTCACTCTCAGTAAACACTCTCCACCGATTCCATTTGGAATGTTCGGAATAATCTCCATTAATCCAAATTCAAATTGTCAAGTTACTCGAAATTAAACAGAATGGATTCAAATCGTTAATTTAGTTGAATTAAACTGAACAGAGACAATAAAGGAAGTCCAAATCAAACAGAACAGAGATAATAAATAAATCATAGACATTAGAAATCGATGGGCTATGATAAAAATAAATAAAGGAGACGAACCAATGGAGAGAACACAGCCGAAAATGTTGCACCAAAAATGAATCAAGAGTATGAAAAAATAAGAAGTACATGCAAAAAAATCTTGCAGTGAACAAGAATGAAGAGCATGAACAAATATGGTGAATCCACCAGAAAATCTTGGGCGAAAAAGGGGTAGTTACCAAAAATTACAGAAAACAACTGAAAATCTTATGATAAGAAGATATCCTTGATTCGAGGACACTGGGACATGCAGCCTATGATATATCCTTGATAGAACTTTCTACATTGATTGTCCTAAGTAACTTATCACTATATTAATTTCTCCTTTCCACTTCCTATCATATATCAACATAATATATTTTGATAGAACTTTCTACCTTGATTGTCCTTTTGTATGTGGGCTCTACTCATTCCACTTGTTCATGTGTTTTCCACTTCCTATCTCATATCGACATAAATTTGCTACGTAGATTGTCCTTTTGTCTTCATGTCTTTTTCTATTGAAAATTAATAGAAAGCTCAATATCTTTACACAAATTCTTGGGAAGGGTAATTTATTAAACGCATCTTCATATGTCCAATAAGGAAAAATTATGTCCTCTAAATTTATAAAGAGACATCTAAAACACATAAACAGAAATTAGATATATTTGAGAAACTGTCTTAAACTCTCAGGAAGGCTAATGTCACGTCCCTTTGTTATGAAACCAGCTCAAGAAAAAGATAGAATAGATAGATCAATGCCTTAGAATTCAGCCGCTTCAAGGGGGAAACCTCCTTTACATTACGTAAATGAACAATTCTTGGATGATTCAAATGACAAAACATCCCTTCTATATATAGGAGTCTAAGGAGTCACAATATAACCCATCCAACCTAACAATAATAATATAAAGCCACAAAAATAACAATAGAGGGATTCTATGGGGCACAGTAATATTAATAAGGGGTACAACTACAATAGTAATGGAGTAATCACTAGTATTATAGGGAACCAACATGCCCCTCTCCTTCAAAAAAGTGTTGTCCTCAACGCTTGAGAAGTTCTAGATGCTTATGTATAAATTTCTCATCCTCCCATGTGGAATATTTAGCGGATAAGTTCTTCCACTTGATAAGATACTCCGAAATTGATCGATTTCATAGCTGTCGAGTTCTTGTTTCTGTGACTGCTTCCGGTTCCAATATAATTTTTCCTTCCTTGTTAGGTTCTGGCAATATTGTTTGAACTGGGAGATTGTTGCCTATAACCTTTTTTAAACATGAATCATGGAAAACTGGGTGCAATCGAGAAGCTGTAGGAAGCTCCAGTTTGTATGCCATAGTACCAATATTTTGCAACACCTTGTATGTACCATAATACTTTGGTGATAATTTATTATCCTTCTTAGCTTGCTTGAGGGACATTTTCTTATATGGTTGTAGCTGTAGGAATACCCAGTCACCTACATCAAAACTTCTTTCGCTACGATGTTGATCTGGCTGTTGTTTCATTCTACTCTATGCCAACACAAGGTTATCCTTTAAGAGTTGGAGGACTTGTTGTTGATGTTCAATGTGATGTTCCACTGCTTGAACCTTAGAATTTTCTCTTTATCAGATACAAAGCAACGAAGATATCCTTCCAAACATTTGTTTACCATCTCAGTTTGCCCATCAGATTGAGGATGATAAGATGAGCTATGAGCTAACTGAGTACCAAGACAAGAAAATAATTCTGTCCAAAAATTTCCAGTGAAAATGGGATCTCTGTCACTTAAAATAATCTTTTGGTTTCCATGTAGCTTTTGAATTGTTTCCATAAATGTTGTAGAAACTGTACTAGCTTTAAATGGATGTGATAATGCACAAAAGTGTGCATACTTGGTAAGTTTGTCAACTACCACCATGATGACACTCTTTCCCTCAGACTTGGGTAAACCTGTGATAAAATCCATTGAAACCTCCTCCCAGCATTGGCTTGGAATGGATAAAGGTTGTAATAGACCCGGTGTCTTAATTGTTTCAACTTTATTTTGTTGGCAAACCAAACATTCCTCCACAAACTTTTTAATATTTGCTTTAAGGCCATCCCAAAAAAATTCCTTCTTAACCCTGTGATAAGTTTTTAAAAATCCCGAGTGCCCTCCTAAGGGAGAAGTGTGCAATTCCATAAGAATATTTTGTTTTAGCTGGGAATTCTTACATAGGTATAAGCGATATTTGTACCATAACGAATCATTTTTCCAGCTAAATGTATCAGACATACTGGAATCTTGTCGTAACTTTTGAATAAGTGCCCACACTTCTTCATCATTCTTCCATTCCTCCCTTGTTTCATTTATCCAATCTGGTTGGATAACAGAAATGGTGCACAACAATGCTTCCACATCCTCATCCTTTCCTGAGAGTGCATCTGCCACCACATTTTGCTTCCCTTTTTCGTAGATGATTTCAAAGTCATAACCCAACATCTTTGTGACCCACTTTTGTTTCTCTTCAGAGGATAATCTTTGTTCTAAAAAGTATTTAAGGCTATCATGATCCGTTTTTACCTTGAAGTGTCTTCCCATTAGGTAGGGTCTCCATTTCTTAAGTGCATGGAGTATTTCCAACATTTCCTTCTCATAAATAGCTTTGTGTAAAAACTTTCCCTTGATTGGACAACTTTCAAAAGCAATGGGTCTTTCATCTTGCATTAAAACAACACCAATTCCATTTCCTGAAGCATCACATTCCACAATAAAGGTTTTTGTGAAGTCCGGTGTAGCTAAGACTGGTGCTTGGCACATTGCCTCTTTAAGATGTTCAAATGCCTTTGTTGCTTCTGGAGTCCATGAAAATGCATCTTTCTTCAATAATGTTGTTAGAGGTGCTGCTATTCTCCCATAATTCTTAACAAACTTGCGATAATACCCTGTCAACCCGAGAAATCCTCGCAGATGCTTTATGGATGTGGGAATTTTCCATTCCTTAATGGCTTTAATTTTTCTAGGGTCTACCTTAACTCCTTCATGAGATACAATATGACCCAGATATTCCACCTCTTGTACTCCAAAGAAACATTTGGATCTTTTTGCATATAATTGTTTCTCCTCCAATAGTTGTAGCACCTTGTCAACATGTTCAACATGATCCTTCCAAGACTTGATGTAGATTAGTATATCATCAAAAAATACTAACACAAATTTTCTAAGTAATGGCTTGAAAATTGAATTCATAAAACCTTGAAACGTTGAAGGTGCATTGGTAAGGCCAAAAGGCATGACCAAAAATTCATAATGACCCGCATGAGTTCTATATGCTATTTTCAGAATGTCTTCAATCTTCATTCTGATTTGATGATATCCTGAACGAAGATCCAACTTGGTGAAGTAAATTGATCCATGCAATTCATCTAGTAATTCATCAATGACAAGAATGGGAAACTTATCTTTAATAGTGAGCTTGTTGAGCTCCCTATAATTCGAACACATGCACCATGATCCATCCTTCTTGTGCACCAATATGACTGGAGCAGAGAAAGAACTTTGACTTGGTTGAATTATACCAGCCTCTAGCATTTCTGCAACCATATGTTCAATTTCACTCTTTTGGGCATATGGATATCTGTACGACCCGATGTTTGGAGGAACACTTCCTGGAATCAGATGAATAGCATGATCATGATCACGAATAGGTGGGATACCTTTGGGAGTCTCAAATACCTTGGAATGGTTGTCCAAGACTTTTTGGAGATCTGGAGAAATAGATGATTCCATTGTGGACACATCTAGTGAACATAATTGTGCAATTACACCTCTTTGTTCCTTTTTTAGAAGCTTTGTCATACCGTTAGAGCTGATTAAAAGATACCCCTTAATTCAACTTTCTTTCCTTCCACAGAAAATTTCATGAAAAGTTCTTGAAAATTAAAAGATACTGTACCCAAGGACTGTAGCCATTGGACTCCTAGTACAACATCAACACCTCCCATTTGAATGGAAAGCATTGGGCTAGTCAATACATATTCTCCCATGGATAGCTTGATATTATGGCACTTTCCCGAGCAATTTATTGTTCCTCCATTTGCAACCATCACTTGACACTCTGGTGTTGGATATAAGAAGAAATTCAATACTCTTGCTACCTTACAATGAATAAAATTGTGGGTACTTCCTGAATCAATCAACACTATTACCTTTTTCTTCTTGATTTGTCCTTCTATCTTGATGGTTTGAGGAGTGGTAATTCCCGCCAATGCATTACAAGATATGGTCGGATTCATTTCTTCTTTATCTAGGCTTTGTTCCTCGAGTATATCCTCTTCTTTTGACCTTTCTTGCTCCTTTTCTTCTTCCTCTTCACAATCTATGTAGAATAATTTCTTCTCAGCACACTTATGACCTTTAGTGTCTTTGCTATCACAACTGTAACAAAGCCCTTTTTCTCTTTTTTCTTCCAATTTTTGTGGTGTCAACCTTATAGGTTGTGGAAGACTAGCGGCAACAACACTTCCGTCTTTATAGTTGTGAGTGGTATGCTTCCTGGTTGCCATAATTTTGCTTTCCATTTTTCTTGCTAACCTGAATGCCTTCTCTAATGAATCAGGTTCCCAAAAGTGAACATCATGTTGGACATTATCCTTTAAAGACCCTATGAAAACATCAATCCTATGCTCCTCTGGAATATCTTTTACCCTTATGTTCAATTTTTGGAACTCCTCAATGTGCTCCATTATTGAACCCTTTTGTTTGAGACTTATCAATTGGCGAAAAAAAGTGTTGTTTTTTATATCCTCATAATGTGCTATCAATTCTTCCGTAAAAATTGCCCAAGTGATAAATTGTTTACGAGAGAAAAGCCATTGATACCATACAAACTAATTTGGTTCCAAATATAAAGTTGCAATATGTACCTTTTGTGTGTTTTGCACATTATTGAGATCGAAAAATTGCTCCATCTGTAATATCCATGTTGCAGGATCCTTGCCATCAAACTTCCTCATATCGATTTTTGGAATATGGTGGGTCTTTGATGCAACAGTAGAGTCTATGGAATCATGATTAACATTTCTTTCGTTCTCATCATGAGTTTCCTTTACTACCCTTTCACCATTAGTGACCCTTTCTTGTAGCAACTTATTCATATTTATCTTCAATTCTTCCGTGTCTGTCTTCAAATCTATCTTCAAATCATCCATCTTAGCTTCTACACCTTTCTTTAAACAATCCATCTTAGCTTCTACGCCTTTCTTTAAACCATCCATCTTAGATTCTGTTCCTTTTTATGCAAGGGATAGTTGTTGCACTTGGTCTTGCAATTTTGATATATCATGTTGCATTTCTTCCTCTTCTTCATGAGTCATGCTAGAGCTTTCAGGTTCCTTACTAGGTTTTTAAATTTTATTTCCTCGGGGCATTAGTTGCCGATAATAATGCTCTACTATACCCTTTGAATTCCTTCAAAATAAATTTTCAAACCAAGCTTAAGCAAAAATTTAAGAAAATCTACATGCCTTTTTTCACTTCGTAAGAGCTCGATATTGCCTCTGATGTATCTTTGTACTTTCCAATCATCTAGATATGAATTTGTGACCTGCAGTAGCCCTCTGTGTCCTCTTTCCAATGCCATAAGTCTGACCCAAATTAGATTCTCCAAGGAAGAGTTATGCGAAATCTCCCACAGTGACTTGATTATAGACTAGTTCACTAGAGCGAACTTGTACGACTTGCCACGAGTCACTGTTTCAACCTTTGGATCTGAAAAATGCACACAAGAAACTACAGTCTGTCCTCTTTCTGTACTGTCTTACAAAATTTCAATCCGATCCCCAGAGAGAAATTTATGATGATTTTCCCCAGGTCAACTGTTTGGAATGTAATTGAGGAGTCTGCACAAAGACCAACTTCCTCAGACCATATCTCTGCAAATATAGCGTGAACAGCTCTGACATTCGGACCTGAGGTTCAGCGCGATTTCTTCTCAAATGGGTTTTTTTTGTAACTTCTGAAACGTCGCAGAAAAAAAAGTTATAGCAAAAATTCCATGATGACCTGTTTGGAGCAACGAAACCCTAGAATCCAAAGCTCTTATACCAAATGTTATGAAATCAGCTCAAGAAAAAGATAGAAAAGATAGATCAACGCCTTAGAATTCAGCCTCTTCGAGGGGGAAACCTCCTTTACATTACGTAAATGAACAATTCTTGGATGATTCAAATGACAAAACCTCCTTTCTATATATAGGAGTCTAAGGAGTCACAATATAACCCAGCCGACCTAACAATAAAATATAAAGCCACAAAAATAACAATAGAGGGATTCTATGGGGCACAGTAATATTAATAAGGGGTACAACTACAATAGTAATGGGGTAATCACTGGTATTATAGGGGCCCAACAACCTTCTTGAGGCGTGCATGTGAACCAGGTGTCGGTTATTCACTAAACATTTGTATATGAGTGTGAATCTGAAACATGAAGCAATTCTTAATTACATACTTGGTTGTTTGGTTTGGATTGTTGTCTTGTATGGCATGGTTGCGATGTTGGTCCTACTGCTGGTTCTCTTGCTAGATCTTCTACTATTGCTAGCCTAGGTATTCGTGGACAAGTTGCTTCTACTATCGAAATGTAAGGTTTAAGTGAAGATTTTATATCATTCATACATTGAAATTGACATTGACAGGGCAGGCACAACTTCGTAAGTTCAATAGTTCAATATTCCACATAATAGGCCAGTTTATTTGCGGAGGGCAAGGGAACTTTTGCAGAGGCTAGGAGGCTGTAGTGAACAACATTAGGTTCTATCTAGACAAAAGAAAGCTTGGAAGGTGTGAGTGAAAGCAGCTGCCCAGTTCTCACATAACAAGTTCGACCAGTTTGGGTTTTTTTCTTTCTTCGCAAAGTCTGTTTACTCGCATAATATCACTGAAAACTATGGTAGCACTGAAAGTGTCCATTGAACCTGTCCAGCGAGATGTGACACTTCAACGTATATAACAGTTATGGACTGTACATGAATGGGAAAACCTGCCATAAGGTAGTCGAACGTGTTGGGTGGCTCCTCCAAAAATGGTCATTGATGGAACCAAGAAGCAAAGCGGGTGGCTCAATACGGCCAAGGATGGTCGAAGTGAGAGTATCTAGGCTAATTGAATTGAGAGAAAGATGCAGACAGAGGACGAACATGACACTTCCTATTGAATTCATGACGCTTCTCGCTAAACGCTCCCCCCGCCTCATCCCTTTCCAGGTAAGAAACGATCTCTCTTTTGTGTGGCTTGAATTTTGTCCAGTCACCGGCCTCGCCATGAAAAAGAGAATAGAAAAACAGAACTGACCATGAAAAAGAGAACAAAAAAATAGAACGAAGAGCTCGCCATGAAGAAAAAACCAGGAGCTCAGAGTAAAACCAGCTTTGAAGTCTGAATGCTGACTACGATGCTTATGGAGGGAAGCTCAAGTAGCAGAGGTGCATGAAAAGTAGTAGTAGGGGCTGAAATAGTGGTCGAGTGAGTCGATAAGTGTGTACACCAATGAAAAGTCTTAAACATGTAGGAGCCATGTGTAAACATGTAGGGGCAAAGTTTTAAATGTGTAGGAGGCAAACACAGCCTTGTCACATAAACTGGAAACATGCCCTTGCCACATGCTTTTAATTCCTACGCATGAAATGTCATCCAAACTAATGCTAACATTAGTTTAAAGCTTCCATTAAACTAAAAAATGCACAAGAAATAAATGACTATAATATATGGTTTAACCTGCCTCCACCTCAGGAAGAGACCAAATAACATGACGAAATCAATTCCATACACTGGTAGGGTAAATACTTTGGTTATTTGATGTAGACAAGGCTTAAAGCATCTAGAATTAATGTTCCAAGATGGTCAATCAATTACTATAGTCCCGACCGTGCCTGCAGTAGGGACTAATAAGTATTTATTCAAGTTCATATGAATGATATTTCTAGGGTAATTATTATATTTTTTACTTATACATGTATTTATTTATTTTCTCAAGCCATTGTGGTATTAAAAATGTATTATGCTTAGTTGAATGTCGTTAGGTATCGATAAGGAAAGAGGGGCATATTTAAGGTAAATACTTTACATTACAATTATATCCTAATTATTCAATAGTGATGTGTCAAAGATTAAGAGTGACTGCTTTACATCCCAATTATATCCTAGTTATACAATAGTGATGTGTGAAAGCATAAGAGTGATACTACTAATTGTTAGTACAAAACCTCAAACCTCATAATGTTAGAGGAACATCAAATATACCTTTTCTCATATTGTTGTAAGAAGGTTAAGAAGATTATTTATACAAATTATATTAACCCATCGAATATTAGCAAGATAAATCATCTTTTTCTATTTAACCCAATAAAAATAAAATAGGAAAATCTTTAGATAGAGAAGGATAGAGGGTGTGGAGTTTGGATCTAAAACATTAGTGGTTACAACAACCCAAATAGATTGAATATTCATATAAAGAGTCACGGGATTTAGGAGGTGAGGTAGTTGACACTTAAAGGAGATAAGGTAGCTTGGAAGGATAAGTAAGAGTAAATACAAGAAAAGGGTAATAAAATCAAGAAAAGTGAGGGAATTGAGAAATGTAAATAAAACAGTGAAGGGTAATAGGTTGAATTAGAGTAATAAACAAAAAAATATATTTTTAATTTATTTGAGATCACTACTTACTTTTATTATAATGAAAAATTGTAATATCCCTCTGTTTATTATAATGAAAAATTGTAATACCCCTCTGTTTCTTATGTTAATGGTTGTTATTTTTACACTAAAAGTATTTTTATGTTTGATGGCTAATGAAGTCATGTGGAATTTGTGAAACAATATGGTCAAATAAAAACTAATATAATGTGATTGATACATTATTATTAATAAATAATCTGTTGGAAAATTACTCAAGAAAAGGGCACCAAAGTCAAACAAAGATTTCTTACAAATTGTAAACAATTGTGGATGGATGAATTCAAGTTGTTCCTTCCCTAAAAATCTCCTAAAATTCCGAGGAAAGATAATTGGAAAATAATAGATATATTATGATGGGAGAAAAAGGTCATAATAAATGACTTAGTAGAGGAAGTTACTAAGTTGGAGGTGAAATAAATCACTGCATGAGAAAAAAGCGAGATTTAAAAGATAAAGGAAAGTACATTTTTTGAAAAAGATAAAAAGACAAAAGACCTAGGCAGTTGGGTTGGGAGACCCAAAAAGGTAGGACACTCCTACAAACTCTGGTGGGAAGGGAACTTATAAAATATACCGCTCACGAATCGATGAGGTTATTGATATCGGTGGCAAAGAAATCTTAGTTTGGGGGAGAATTGGAGGATACAGTTCATGGTTGGAAGGAACATGCTTAGTTCCAAAGGAATTTTCCAAGAAGTATTCCTAACTAATAGAGAGGCGAACATCATACATGTAAGTACATGGAAACCAAATATCTTGAGATAAATTACTAAAGGTTAGAATATTAAAAGGAATTTCTATCAAAATTAAAAATTATGTACATACATTTCTGCCACATGGTACTGTAAATCTATAAAAAAGTAAATAAAACAAATTCGTGCGAAAAAGGGAAAATATCCTCTATTGCGTTATATGTGAAATGAAGGTGTTAAACCTCAGGAAAGGAAAACGCGTGAATTGAAATTTGTAGATTATGATGAGAGAAAATTGCTTGAGCTACTAAAGAATTTTAAACACCGATAACTAAATATTTGATTTGTAGAACGAACCATAAGAATTTAAAAGGGTCGACACTAGAATTTTTTTTTGAAACCAAACAGAGAATGAAAACTTTCCAAAGTAAGTACCAAAATAACCTTTACACAAATTATTTTAGAAAATGTCTTCAGTAAAATGGTTCTACCTATTGCTGAAAAGGTGTGCAAGAGTATGTTATATACTATGCCTAAAATTCCACCTGAAAGTAGTGAGCTTGCTCATAAATGGAAACCTAGTGGAAAGAGAAAGTTTGGTAAGCCATTCTTACCACAACAAAAGCATACCACACACTAGTGTTAGAATGAGATATATAGACCACCTAAGGGGGGAAAGCACTTCATTATGAATGGAACGATACATGAAATTTAATACTAGCAAATAAATCCATCATGGCCACAATATAAAGAAAAATACATTTTTCCTGGAACGTAAAAGTAAACTTGTAAATATCAGTGAAATAAAAAATGACCCCAAATGGTTTCCAATTAAATGAATACATTTATTAAAATTACACCCATGACGGGCTCTAGAAATAGAACATAAATTTTATACATTAACACCTAGCAAAAAGTCACCCAGTTAGGGTACACGCCAACATGGAAATTTTTTTCTATAAATCTAATTTCCCTAAGTGTAAAACGAAGGGACTACCCGACACTAATTAGTTGGAGACAGACATTAAACTTTAATTCACCACCACACTAAAACCGGTAAGAAGAATCATGAGGAGTACGTCAAAACCAACTTGTAGGAGTGGTGGACAAAGGTTAGCCACGAAAGCCTGCCTCAAAGTATGAGGGAGCTAAATTGAAACAATATTATTATACCTGTGGCCATAAAAGTTAAATAGAGCGATGAGTCCTAGGAAATTTCTAGAGAATATATTTGGTCATAATATGAAAAAAATACTAAAGCCTACGGAATAAAAATTATTATACTAGTGAATTGAAGAACTCGAGGGAAAATTTTAAGGATGGAAATTTATCTTAAAGTTCAGAAACCTTGGTGAGTCTTAATAGATTTTAATATGAAAAAAATAAAATGTTTTATGATATTTGTATAAAAATATTTAGGTTTATAATGATTTTATATTGCTTTGTATAAAATTTTGGCGATTTTTAAGGTAAAATAATTTTATACTATAAAACTTTGGCGAATAATTTTTGGGAAAAATGGAAATTGGCGAATCTTTTTTTGGTAAATACATGGAATATTAGCCCCTAAAATTTTCCAAGGAACTCGAGTGCTCTGTTCTTGTGAAATTCCCATAATTCTATTAGAATTGAGAGGAAAAACCTAGCGTGGATTGTTGTAAAGGAAACGATAAATTATATAACGACAAGATAAAAAAGTGATAAAGCACAATGGTTTGAACCCTTGAGATAAATTTAAAAAGAAAATTGTGGGTTAAATTTGTTAGGATTTTATAACCTTATTAGGAAAAAAAATAATAATGAAGAAAATTTAGTGGAGAGATACTTAAAATATTTACTGCGGAGATAAAATTACTGAGAGAAGAACACTAGATAACTAGCAGTAATCACATAAACAATATACACAATATTTAACTGGGAAAAACCGCAACTTCGGGGAAAACCCACCAATGAAATTTCATTATCCTGGGCCAAAACCCTAGCCAACTCAGCCAAGTGAGCCTTCACCACTCACATCCCTGACTTGCGTTACAATGGAGTCTTCCTAGCCTTTTATACAATACATTACATGGGCATAGAACCATGGGTACATAATACCTTGTGCCCTAAAACCACTATTATTAGACTTGGTCAATTTTGACTCTATCTCTGAGTCAAGTTTATCTAACAAATAAAGAAACCCTTTTAAAGTTTACCTAAAGGCTCTTTCATTGTAAGGACTCACAATGCAATAGTTGAACCAAAACCCTGCAAAGCGATGAATGACATCCCAAGCCATGAACCCATGAAGGAGGAGCATCGAGACACTAGTTAGTGTGTAAACATAAACAAGAGAGAACATGAACTTATGTTATGTGTAAGAAAACATCTTCTTTGAAATATCATGGGCACATAGATAAGCCAAATTGGGGACGAACGTGTAGTATCGAAGCTTATCTAACAATGCACTAAAAGAGTACAAGAAAAAAAATGTTGAAGAAAGAAAAAAACATGAAAGATGAGAGCATTGAACTCTTAACAAAATACAAAATTGAGTTTAAAACCTTACCATGCGATACTACAGAAAATTTAACTCAGGTTGAAGAGATGGTCTTCCTGTCGTGAACCGTAGAGTGAATGCACAACATTTGAAGAGCTCATGATGGTGCTCTCTCAGCACAACACCACCCCAGAGAGGTGAAAAGACAAAAGACAAGAGAATGAGACCCAAATCGTAGGTTAGCGTTGGAGAGAGGAATTTCCATTGTTAGATTGTTGAAAAGTATCCATACTGCCCATCATATCATAATAATAACAATCACATGGGAGTCACATCGATCCAAAGGAATTGGGTACTCCCAATTCGATCAAGAAATTCAAAGACTTTTCCATCAAACATTAAAACCCCAAGTGTATTCCACCATGGAGGGAGTAAGGTACAAATTTCAAATGGAATGCATAAACTATCAAGGTTCAAGTAATATATGGGTATCTTATATGAACTAAACAATGGGTGTCTTATATGCACCAACAATGGGTATCTTATATGCACTAAACAATGGGTATCTTATATGCACCAACCATGAGTAGAATATTTTGAAAAGAAAAAAATGCAAAATACAGGTACGTGACAAAAATGATGAATGGAGAATGAAGGTGACACGTGAGAGGAAAACATTTTATTTGTATTAATGTAAGTTAATGATGATCCAGACTTAAATAGGAATGCAAAAAAGTACAGATATAATCATAAACACAGAGATGCAGCAGAAAAACACTTCATTTCTTAAATAGAAAAATACTAAACTATGCTTACAAATAGAATGGAAATAAGATAGCTCATGCAATGGTAGCTTATCTATGAGAAGTGATGTGGCGGATAAATTCCTCTAAACTAAGTTATAATTAGGCTTAAGGGAATTTTTATTATTGAACGATAATAGAAAACCATAAACAACCAAAACCCTAACCTAAGGAGATGTAACACCAAGAGTTTATGGGCCCCGTTGGGGTTAATTGGGCTTCCAACTTCCCGGGCTCATAACTTGGTCATCTTATCTCTGTTTGATATGTATGATACCTTATTGGAAATATCTCTCTTAGGAATAGAACTATTGATTTTATTGCGATAAAAATCACTAATTTCCATGGCAATCATAGATGTCCATTTTTCCCAAAATAACATTGTTTAGGGCCTCAAAATGGCTCCAAAGTTCACAACGAGAAAATATGGCAACAATAGTAAATTGTGCTACAAATAAGGAAAGTGAAAAAATGAAAGAGGCAATGGTGGGAGTCCAAATGGGATAGTAAAGTGGCCACCAATATCCACCTGGATCATTCTTCCCCCCCTTAGGAAGCAATGGTCCCCATTACGTTGAGTCCAACCATGAGATGAGAAAAATTCTACTAGTGTGAGTTGTTCTGCAATGTCTTATTTATCCAGTAATGGTGGGAAGCATGGTTGAAGGTGATCAACAATGAAGACTAGGTGCAAGCTAAGGAATGGGGGAATGTTGCACTCCAAAGAATTGTTTCCCACATCTTTGGTAATGGTGTAAGGACCATATCAGAGTGGTTTGAGTTTCTGATGGGATCTAGTAAGCCTTTATTTCTGTAAATGCAACCAAAATTTATTGCCCACCTGTAACTTGTGTGACACCCAATGTTGATCATATCATTTCTTTTACTTAGCATTTTCCACAATAGGGAAACAATATATTGACCCATTGGGTATAGGTTCTCCGGGAGACATATCGAATGAATTCTTGACCTAACAGTGCAATGGTACCCTTGTGGGTGAGAAGAAGATGTCCCTGTATTCTTTCGTGACTGTATCCACCTGCTTATGTTGCATAGAGGAACCCTTCCCAGGGGCCACAAATGTGGCTATAATATTCCCCTTACTTTTATAGTGAACCATAAAGAAAATGAATTTCCTAGACTTGGAGATGATCTTACTGCATTTCTTAGTATAGATCAAAGAGGTGGTGGTAGGTGGGGATACCTCCGGTATCCTGCATAATGAATTACCCAAAGAAATAATCACTGAGTGAGGTTTAGACTCATATACAACATGTTTCTTCCACAAGTATCATTGTCCTAATAATACACCACAAACGTCAAGAGGAGAAACATCACACAATACCTCATCTGCGAACGGCTTCATGATGTAGGGAAGGTGGCACTGTTGGCTGATTCGGAGATCTCATCCTTGGTGAAGCCACCCGATGTTGTATGGCTGCAGGTGTGGTATGATCAGTAGGCCCAGTCACTTCACGACCTCTACTGAAATGAGGTTCTTTTGGCTGCCACTGTCGACAATGAATTGCAACGGCGAACCCTTCACCCACATTTTTGAGTGGAAGAGACACTCCCCCTCCTCTAGATCTTTGGACTCATTCTTTTGGATCTTGGAGATGACAACAATGAAATTGGGCTCCACATCAATAATCTTCTTCCCTTTGTCACTCCTCTTATAGGGTTCTGACTTAGGGTTGGAACATGAATCTAATTCTGAAGCATTCAGCTTGGCCACCAGTGACTGCTTGGCCCGACACTCACTTGTGTTGCGAGTGGGTCTCTTATAGAACTCACACCACTTTCTTGTGTCCTTCCTTGACTTCGTGGTGGTGTTCTTTTCTTGCAGCTTTGGCGGGTTGTCTTGGGTCACCCCGCCTTAGCTTTTTCCTTTGTTCTTCAGATCTGTAGATCCAAAGTCTAGCTTCTTTTGTTTACACTTCTTTTTGCTTCGAATTTTTCCAAAAAAATGTCATTTAGGGCCTGAAAATAGCTTTGGAAGTTCAGGACTTGAAAAGCTACCAAAAATAGTAAATTGTGCTACAAATAAGGAAACTGAAAAATTGAAAGAGACAATGGTGGGGGTCCAAGTGGGATAGGTAGGTGACCACCAATATCCACCTGGATCAAATGACTAGCGAGGCTCAAAAGTCTTACTTAAATTTTATATGATCCTACATGATGGTGACTACATAATAACCACTATTGATGGCACCCAAAGCTTTGAGGAAAATTTTCACTAGGGTGTATTATGAGTTAATGACATCCCTTTTGAGCTTGAGTATTTTAGCCTTTATCATAAGTTTTTGGAGGATTATTATTTTGTGCAAAGGGTTCATAACGAATATATTATTTGAAATTGGTCCTATGATGTTTCGAAGCTATTGATCAAGGAGAAGTCCTTAAATTTCTCTCAACCAACCCCTAATATCTCAATAGGATGGGGGAGGTAATGGGATAGGTCTGCCCAAAAAATCATGCCCTAATGTTGTGACTCAGTTTAAAGAGAATTTACAAGTTTCCTATGATAAATGAAAAGTATTTACAAGGGATTTGAAGAGAAATTGAAACTAAAATTTAATATTTACAAAATCTTCGTGAAATTTCAGAAAAATTATGGAATAAAAGTCTGTATAGTGAAAAATTAGAAAATATAGATTAAAAGTTAGACATAAGGAGCAAAAAACTAATCAATAATTTTGAAGCATTTCATCCTCAAGAAAAAATGTAGAGCCTCATCCACGATAGATTTATAAATTAAAGAGAATAAATTTATAATAAAAATGATTTGATTTTTTATTTTATCTTTTTATTTTTTTATTTTTTTTCGAGAAGTATGGACAAAAAATATAGAGAAAAATAGGTTGAACTATTTATTGAATGTCTATGAGTATAGAAGAATCATAAGGCAAATCCCCTTGAAGGATCTTAACCAGATATGATTCTAAAAATATGCAATGTAAAGAAGTCGTATACAGAAGTTTTGGAAAGAAAAACAAATGATGAGATGACCTTTAAGCACCTTCAGATGATATGATACAATAATATACAACTTGTTTCATTGCATGACTAATGGTCGTTAGCACTACTTAAATAAAATCCAAACCTTCAAAAAGAAAATGACAGAAGTTCGAGCTACCTATATATATATATGTCCAAAGGTTGAGTGCATTTTCTCATTTGATTGTATCTTCCCTTCGAAAATGATATGCTATCAGCTTTTGGTTCAACTGTTTGTAACTCACAGAATATCAAAATAAAAAATAAGAAATGACAACTTAAAACTTAATACATACCTCATAGTACAATTTCCTCTCTTCCATTCATAGACCCTCTCCTCTTTTATGCTTCCTCATTATGTTTGGATAGTTGAACCACTTTGGTAATTTGTTATAATATATTTTCTAATTAAGTGTTGATTAGAATACAAGGGTGGGTTTCCTAAAGGGAAAGTTAAATTAAATTAACTTTATAAATGATCATGTTTTTATCTCACAGTAGATGGGACCCCCCTCATCCATAAAATAATCCATTTAATATGACTCCCTCACACAAACTTTAAATCGTAAGTAATTAAATAATCATAAACCGCATGTGCCATATACATCCAATTTTATTTATTTTTAATCTAATGCTATTATAAAACGTGTTGTATAAGAAAACGCATCCCCTATTCCTTCAATGTGAAAACAAGGCATCATCATCCGTATATATATTCATGTAGAAATAATCACCATCAAACGTGAAAAGGTAAGCACCTTGTATCTCTAAAATTACCCCTTCTCTCTCCATCATTAGCACCATGATTATCAACAAATAGGCATGCATTCATACTCAAAAAATATATAACAGATGTATCATAAGCTCCCAAAAATTGCACCCATAAACTGAGTGTTGCAAACTATCCATACATACATACAAATTTTTTCCATAAGTCTATGTGAATAGGTACTAAGAAAATAAACTGAAATAGTAATAAAAATTGGGCATGGTCTATTCATAAATAAAACTAAAACAGAAAATATTAATAGATTGTCATTATCACCTATAAGAAGGTGCACTCTCATCTTGTTTCTCGTAATAGTGGGGATTGGATGTGACAGAGAGAGAAGAACCATGAGAGGATTCTAATCTCGTGACTTGATATTTTTGTTTTTAATGATTGGAAGTAGGTTTTGAAGGGGAAATGGTGTGCATAAAAGGTTGAGAAGCAGATGGTGGAGGATAGTGAGTAGGCCTAGAATATTTAGTTTTTGGTTGTGCAGTGGGGACAACACAAGAGGCAACTAATTGTATCGAATGTGATACATGAGGTTAAATAGGGGGAGGAGGGGCAGGTAATGAAGTTTTTGGACATCCCCAAATCAAACATAATGGTTGTGGCCAAATGATGTTTTTCCAACCATCATTAGCGGGGACTGCAAATGGCGTTGAAATATGAGGTAGCACTGGGATGCCAATACTAGTCTTGTTATGGATGGAAGGATGTGAAGGTTGACCAATAGGTTGGACAACTAAATTTACAATGCCATTTAGGAAAAGTTGCCTCAATTCTTCTTAATACCCATCAAAATGCATAGAAACTCTAGGTTTCCATCCCTTCTTATCCCTAACGCTTTGTCTATATTATTTCTTCCTATTCCTATGTTTGTATTATAAAAAATCATGTTGTAAAACAAACATTATGTGGGTCATGACAAGATAAAATGTTTCAGTATTGATAAATCTAGTATTACATGAGTTTTAAGTAACATATAATTGAGAAAAAAGTTTTCAAGGAAAGGGATAATCACTTAATATATCATGAGAACACATTTGCAATTAAAATAGGTTTGCATAATATAATATTGTAAAAGGGAGAAAAAATCAGAGGAGGAGCGATGACATAATTATTTGTTGCTCCTTTTCCATTTTTCATTATTCTAAGATATATCTGTATATATATATATATATATACATATATATCTATATATATATATATATATATATATATATATATATATATATATATATATATATATATATATATATATATATATATATATATATATATATTTTGCCAAAATGAGTACCTAGATGCATGTATTATGTAGATGGATTAGGAAATAATGAGATATTGAACAAATATTTTACACTGAATGGATAAAGACAAGAAAATAAGTAATATTTTTTCCTACAGGAGAGAGAAAAAGTAGTTTAGGGCCATTGAACAAATATATATGTACATATATTGGAAAATCGATTGGTTTAGGACATGAGGAGAACAAGTTTGTTTTGTGTCAATCAATAGGTAGCAAAGGCATTAGTTTTTGTTCGAGACACCATGGTCTTAAGGGCTCCCACTCTGCAACATAGTATAATGCACTTAGGGACTGACTTTCACTGTATTGTTTTTACCCATTTAGTAAAAGACAAACAATATGCCTAGAATCAGAAGTAAACAAGAAAAGCACAAATAAAAAAATAAAAATAGTATAAACCTCAAATATATAAAACTTGCACTATCATAAAACTAAGAGGACTCTCTATTTATTGCATTAATCCCGCTATGTGGGTCATATGGATGGAAACCCGAATGAGTGTGAAAAGAAAAAAAGGTTACATTCATAGTTATAGAATTTGTGAAGAAAATGATATCCTTTCAAAACTGATAACATTCAAAGATAACCCATGTGTTTTCAACCATTGTGGGTTATAGCAAAAAAATAAAGACACCATACCCAGCTGATGAGGATGATAATTATGAAGAAAAGCCATGAATAAAACTTTAGTAAAACGGGATTTTTATTTTATTATAATCTTGAAGAGTAAATGTAAGGTGATATCAAAGTTAGTGTGACTTGATGAAAAACAAATATGTAGATTTGGAAAGGTTGGTAATTACAAAGTTATTTTGTGCTCAAGATACTAAGGTCTCAAGGGATCGCTCTCCATGGTGCAAGAATACTGAGCATAGAATGATACAAAACAAAACAAGGTTATACAATTTCGTCTATAACATATGTGAAAACATTTATTTTTGCATTCAATGTCAAATTTGATAAGTTTTGGCTTTGTAAGGATAAATAGTGTAAAATCCTTAAAATAATAGAGGTGAAATCCCTAAATTTCATGAGCCTAGAGGGGATTTTATTTTCAAAAGAAGGATTATAGAGGAGTTTTTAGATAGCATTAAGAAACTAACAAAGAAAAAAAATGAAGAACAGGGACAAGGTGATAAAACTCCATGTAAATTCTACCCATTAACCATTGAAATAGTTCACTTGTTTTTGGGCATAACTAGTAGCTTTTCATGCCAAAAGAAAATAGCTCTCCTAGTTTCCAAGAAGATTCTTCTCATTCCTCGCCTCCTAGTAGTAATTCGAGGTAGTTTTAGAAGGAACAATTGAAAAGAGAGGAACTAGACATTATCAATACTCCTGAAAATTCGTGGGTAGAGTGAAAAATTCCACACTATAATTGAGGCTCGAGGTGTAGTGGTGAGTAAATATCGGAGTAAAATCTGGCTTAAGGATTTCCAAGGTGGATGGTTATGTCCTTGACGAAATCAAAATGTGAATCTCACATATGATTAACAAGATCGGTGACCACTAGCAATTACAAATGTGAATGTACCATGTAAGGCACGTCTATGAGTTCGAGGAGACATGTTGGCATTCTTCACAAATGAAGGAGTAAAACAAATTAAATGAATTTTAGACTTCACCACCAATGGAGGAGAAGCCATAATATAAAATTTAAAATTGATATCAGATATAGGTTATGGAAAGGACTAGTCATTATAAATTCTATAAAGAATAAAACTTGTATTCCATGTAAGTCAACATTCATGAAAACTATGACAGTCATCCTGGGCCATACCCTTGGATTATATTACCAAGTGGTGCCACGTAAAAATAAAACAAGCATATAACATGAACTCTCGACTTTAATTGAACCAATTTGTCATACATTTTCCCAAGTCAAGAAATATATCAAGCCACCTATAAACATGCTTCCAACACTTTTGTGTTCAAATATGTATCTCATCGCCACCTCAAGCCATATGTTATAACCCACAACGTGAGCTTTGCAATATTTATTCGATGATATGAACAAATATGATAATATAAACAATGTTCCCAACCTTCTAACCATAAGCCTATAAAAAATGTTGCCAACCTTGTTATGCATTGGAAGTATTAACTCGGAACAATGGAACCATACAAAAGTGATTTGCAATGCTTCAAACCCATCCATTAGTGTTTAAAACATATTATTTTTTGACCATAGAATAATATGACATGTATGCAATAATTTTTGTTAGGACTTATGGATATGGCACAAGAATGTTCCTTGAGTCTTTGAAATTAAAGAAAACATAAGTTAAATGCATGATAATAAGATTAAAAACCCTAATTCTTTTCCATCCCATTTACAAATATTCATCTTCAAAATATTTTTCATTTTTCATATTCACAACAAAAAATTCACCTTCAAAAGATAGTGAAAGAAAATATGATACATTAGTTTCCTTAATAGAATTACACATTGTAGATGCTTTTCAAGTGATTATCTTAAGATAGGGTCTCACCTACTAGTTTATTTTAATATTTCTTTCTTTTATAGGATTTTTATTTAATTTGTTTATTAAGGAGAGAGAGAAGATAATCGCAACTATTCATAGAATTTTCATTATTGACATCTGAACACAAGCCTTATTGATGGCACAACATGCATGTGCACTGACCAACACACCTAGAGAGAGAGAGAGAGTTACTAAGGGCTTCTTCCTACTCCAATGCAATCCTTTACATTGAATGAAATATTTATTTATGGTCTATGGATAAGAAAAAATAGTCATGTGGTATTTAACTAGTGGATCCATGATTTCTAGGATGATAAGTAATGCCACTTGCTTACCTAGTGTTGGTAGATTTCCTAAGAATGGATATGAAATTTTGGATTTCCTTGAAGCAGATCATGATCCCCTTAAGAGAAAATATTTATGAATAAATAGAACAATTCTTCATCCCTAGGCATCATCACTATGTTTTCATGTGTGTTAACCTATCTCAAGACCGAAAGGAAGCCATATATATCGAGACTGCTATTCAAATACATCATCAATTGTTTCATTACATAACCCAAGCCCTTGATTTAGATACCAAAGTCCCATCCATTACATTTAAGAACACTCTTTGACTTCTAAAGCTATGACCAAAAGGTCCCCATCACCATTGACCCCTTCTCTGCCCAAAACTACTTAAATTCCAAAGGAGAGTGAAGGGATTTTGACAAAATTATTATAGAAAGGGAATAATACCGATGTGACTATGCCATGAACTATGTAAGTTCCACCAATGAATCTGTAGGATACCGAGGCCTTTGTGGTAGTCAATTTTATCTTTAAGGAAACTTTCAATACTTCCAAGACCTCTATTAGTTCCATAGTAATCGTGGTTCGTGATTGGTGCACCCACTATCCATCCCCATTGTGGAACACTCAAAAAGTTTCCTCTATATCCTCTAATTATTCCACCGAAAGTATTAGGAAGTTCATCCTAGAATATTTCTTGCCTAGTGCCATGTATTATACCAACCCTTGTGATTGTATCAAGGTTCTCAAGTCCAATGGAGATGCCAAACATCGATGGTTTGTAATGAAAGTGATTTTAAAATATCTTATCCCTCAATGACCCCATCATAAAGCACACTATCCAATAGGTGTTGTCTTCTTTGGGTAGGGCGTACATTCTTTACTTGGATTATTCTAAATAGGATAGTTAGATTTTATGTTTAATCAATGTCTACACCTTCAGTCACACCAAATATCAGGTAGGATTATGTTCTTGGCTCATTAATCTCCTCCTTAGTGCCCTTTTTCTTATGTGTGTAAATTTTAATATGGTGGAGTGCCAAGAATATAATTACAAGGATTTTCTTATTCATTTTTAAATTTGGGAGGAGGAGGTGTGGTGGGCCTCAAAGTCCTAACATTAGTTTCATGACCCTAAATATAATAAGAGACATGAAACTTTTGAATTATGGTTTACATTGAGTAACCTCTTGAAATGGGTTGAATATATTTACCAATAGTATATAATCCCCTGCACTTTAAGAAAAAAACTTATTTCTCTTCATTTACTCATGGTTTATTGGTCCATGTGGATAACACATCCAGTATTTCTAACTATTAGGTCACATAGTTCTCCATTTATTTGGGATTTTATCAAATTCATATACCTAAAACAAGTTGGTAGATTCAAAATCTTTCTCATCTAAAAATAGATAACTACTTGAATTACATTCAAATAATGTGTGGAATGTCATTCCTCAACCAAAGGGGGAGTCTCAACGATTACATATTGGATTGCCATCATCTCCTAAACCATTACTTTTCTACATGGTTATGGTCACCGAATATCCAAAATATGATAAATAAAAAGAAATCATGTTTCATATTGATTGTGATAACCTATTTTAGGAAGTTACAGCACCCACTAATGGTGGATGATAAACACTAAGGATAAGGTTCAAAACTACATCCTTGACTTCATTCATTAAAATAGATGATAGACCCAAAAAACTCTTTTTAAATCCCTCAACCACTAATTAGGTCACAGAATATATTTCTTCTCTACATATGGATAATGGTTGGTAAAATAATGAAGCGAAAATTAAGCATGGATTTATGGAGCATAAGCATATCACTTTTCAATCTTAAGGGATATCAATGGAATAATAGGAGGGTACTAAAAATATTCTTGAGGTTGTTCCCCATATGTTGTTAGTTAAGCAATAAAAAACCTATGAGGTAGCCCTTCCATTAATGACTTGTCTACAACATTACATGAAATGGTAGACAATAAATCACTACACTACATGGGTTTATTTGTGAGTTTTCCAAGGCAACCCTTGAGTTTGTGTTTTCAGCTTTCCCTCAAATATATGCATAGTTTTTGCATACTCAATACATGTGGGTAGGAATCAACAAAGGTCTCATTCAAGTCATTGCTAAAATTAGTGATCCTATGATTATCACAGTTTAATGCCATATTTCCTTGCTCAATACCTTCTAAAAAGGTTGTACAAAGAACAATCATTATTTATTAAGCACATACATCCCAACATTATTTGGTGAAGGTAGGATAGATTCGTTAGGGGTAAGTAGCATTCTCACCAATTTCATCATTGTTTTGAGAAGGTATGGAATGGGTTGAAATCTATGCCTTGGATTATTTATTCATAAGACTTGTTTTGAAAAGGCATACAACTATGACAATTTTCTCTTAATTTTTGTTATGTTTAAGATCTTAGAGTTTGCAAATTCATTCCTAACTAGAATAGAAGCCCATTTAACAAATGATTCAGCTATTTTTTATTCGTTCTTATAAATAGGAGAAGATTATCCTTGTTATGTCCATTTGACAAGGCTACTAATGCGGGATCATTTATTCAAGTTAGCAAGACCTAGGAGATGTTGCCACATTTACTAAAGGGTGTGGGTTCCATTAATTTAATTTAAGCCAAGATTAATGTATTTAAAATATAGGGATTTATTTTTCTTGTCAAAATTTGGATTTATTTAAGAAATGAGGAAATAATTCCTCACCAACAAGTAATATATTATTTGAGAGTTATTGAAAATTTATAGGTTTTAGGTTGAGATTTGATATTTTCCTTGTATGGAATATTAGATTCACCTTTAGTGGATATCAATAAACCATCATTGTTGTGTATAGTTGATCTTTGTAAATTAAAATAGGTAGAGAATAGAGAAGAGAATAACAGATAACAAAGAGAGGTTAAGGGACCAAAAGTGGTCCAGGAAGAATAGTAGAAATGGCTAATAATTATGTAAATCAGGTCATATTGTATCTATCCTATGCTAATGGGAATTGTGAGAAATTATCGTCCATTACTACATATGCTTGATCTATGTGTGTTTGGGTTAATGTGTTCCTTATGGATGAGTGTTTTGTAGATTATTATTAGATACAGTTAGATCTGATTTGATACTATGAATATGCAAATTCTAATCCAAGTGATGATTGCAATCAAATTAACATATTCAATGAAGGAGGATAGTGACAGGGGATTCGTCACCGAATTGAATGATGCAAGCATAATCAATGGATAATGTTTCAAATATAATCTTGGGTTCACATAATCAGAAATGAGTTATAGTGCAGTCTAAGGTCTTTGCACTAGATGAAACCCAAAATCACATAACACAAAAACTATACAAATCATCAATAATTTCTAAGTTTCCCATTAGTTGATAGGAACAATGAGTTATCCATCACATTTCTCTAATTTGGCAATTATAAATCTATGGAAAACATGTAGTATAGAGTTAAAATGAGAATGGATTCATTTTAATACTAGATTTATTAATAAATAGAGACGAGAAAACTCATTTTGAGGGAAGTGCGTCGATTTGAATTGTAATTTATTAGAGTTGAGAAGAATATACACTTTGCAAGCATTGGAAAATTTGTTTAAAACTAGATATCTAGATTCAAATAAGAATGGACTCTAAAAAATTCCATCCAAATGTTATCTCACTCAAGGAAAATCCAGCAGTTCAAATAAGGGTAATGTGAAGTGAGGGTCATATCGTGAATCGTGTGTTATCCCAATAAATGGGTATTTGGGCCAAAGACATATGGATTGAAGGTTATGAGTGGAAAGATGTCAAGATGTGGCAGTATCTAGGTTAGACCCTAGCAAATATTTCAAATATATCCAAATTGATAGTAATGTATCTGTTCCATTAACGTATCCTAGCCTCACCAAAAGTGTGAACATTGCATTGAACTAGATCCTCGTATGGGAAGATGATTTTGTGTGGACCCCACAAGATTTGGGAAGCGTGGCATAAAATTTGTTTCTCCTAAGTTTAAGTGTAGATGTTACTATTAGTTCCCTATAATACTAGGGTAGCCCCCATATTGTTATTTTTATGCCCCATAGAAGCCCACTATTGTTATTTTTGTGACCCTACATTATTATTGTTATGTAGGCCTTGATTATATTGTGACCCTTTAGAATCCTATATATACCAAGGAGGTCTTGTAATTTGTATCATCCGAGAATTGTTCATTTATGTGATGTAAAAGGAGGTTTCACCCTCAAAGAGGCTTATTTTCAAGTCTTTCTTATATGTTTTTCTTTGTTTTGTGATTTGGTTATACAACATTTGGAATGAGAGATCTGGAGACTAGGGTTTCACTCTTTCAAAAAAGACTTCTTGGAATTTTCGCTATAGCATTGTTTTTGCAAGGCTTCTATGGCTGAAATTGCAACCCCGTGGAAAAAAAAATCTTGATGAACATAGTGTAAAAATTTAATATATTGGTTCACTACATTCTCAGAGATATGGTTCATGGAAGTGATGGTTTTTGTATGCTTCAGAATTCAGTCTCAAATAGGGGACTGAGGAAAATTTTCATAACTTTTGTTTTGGAAATCCAAATTGAATTTCGTTGAAAAACTCTAAAATTTCATGGATTTTTTTTTATGCATACCATTTCTAGGAATGAAGGTTGAAAACATGAAACATTTCATTCCCTACACATTTTCTCTACTGAACCTATCCATAAGTAGGTCATCTTGGGAGATTTGGCCTAACTTTACCTTGAAGAATCCAATCTCAGTCTAAATGGTGCGGTTGGATATAGGACACATAGAGATACCATTAGACACAATTTAAAACCTTGAGATATTGATATTACAAATATACAATAGTTTTAAGATCAACCTATCAACAAGCTCAAAATCATGCATTAAAAGGTGTGTATTTTTAAAGTTGCATAAATTCCATTTGAAAACCCAGTTTAAAGTGATTCAAAGAGTTGAGTGAAGCATAGATATCATTAATTATTTCCTAAATACCTACCAAATAAAAATAGTCTACACCCATTAAACCTTTATAAATCTCTAGTATGATGCATGAAGAAGAGGAATAAAGGCAACATGATATATCAAAATTGCATGAACCAGTGAAAAAAATACGCTCTCACAAAGAGCAGCCAAAAATGAATTGGAAGAAATGATGAATTTCAAGATAGATTGTTTAAAATAATAAATTAAAAGTGACATGTATGTTTTAAAGAAGACATGGAATGTTTAAAGGAAGGTTTGGAAAATTTGGTAGAAGAAAGACTTCCTAGTAGTGATAAGGAATATCATGAAACTAATGATGAGAAAAAACAAAATGTGAATCATGATTTTAGAGACTCCAACATGGAAAATTTTAGGGGATAATATTCGCAAGTGGGCTAATTTTACATGATTTTTCCAAAAAAAATATTCGCCAAATTCATTTTTTTATAAAAATGATTCGCCCAAATTTTAAAATATAAAATTATTTTACCCTAAAAATCGCCAACATTATATAAAGAGTATATATAAAATCATTATAAATTTGAATAATTTTAGAAATACATCAATAAACATTTTATAGTTTTCATATTAGGGATTAGTGAGAATCGCCAATGTTTTAAACTTCAAGATAATTTTCCATCCTTAAAATTATCCCTAGACTCCAACTTTGTGTTTAAGACCAACCATATTCTAACTATCGATATGAGGAAGAATCTACATGATGTGCAGCACAAACAAAAGGTACACATTGCATGTTTATATTTATAACCCAATTTGTTTGTGTGGTATTGATGGCTTTGTTCTCGTAAATAAATTGTCACTTGGTCAATTTTTATGGAGAAATTGATAGCACATTATGAGGATACAAAGAGAAACATCTTCCTTAGCCAATTAATAAATGTCAAACAAAATGGTTCAATGTGAGAGCACATTGAGGACTTCCAAGGATTGAATATCAAGGTAATTGATATTCGAGAGGAGCATATCATTGATGTATTCATAGGGAATTTAAAGAATAAAATCCAACTTGAGGTTTGCCTTTGGGAACCTAATTCATTGGAGAATACATTTAGGGTGGCAAGCAAAGTTGAAAGAAAAATTATGGCCAAAAGGAGGTCTACCACTCACAACTATAAATATGGAAGTTTTTCCACTCCTAACCTTCAATAACCTACAAGGTTGATGCCACAACAACTGGTGGAAAAAAGAGAAAAAGGGATTTGTTACAATTGTGATAGAAAATACACTAAAGGTAATAAGTGTGCCGAGAATAATTTTTTTTACATATATTATGAAGAGAGGAAGAAAAGGAACAAGAAACATAAAAAAAAAAAATATACACTAGGAACCAACACCATAGGCTGAAATAAAGAAATGAATTTGACCATATCTTGTAATTCATTAAGGGAATTACCACTCTCAAATTTGAATTTTTGATCGGAGAACCCACAGTAATAGAGTTTTTACACCAACGTTTCGAATCCCAAATGGGATCCATCATCAGGGAAAAGAGAAAGATGATCAGAGAAAGATGATAAAAGAAGAAGAGCGAGATGGAGGAATAAATACTCATGAGGGAGGAAAGAAAATTAAAGGCAAAGCACAGGTCGGCAGGAAAACTAATTTTAATTTTAATTTTGATTTTAATTTTAATTTTAATCTTATTTATTTAATATTTTAAACCTTATAATTTTAATTCTAATTTTGATTAAAATTTTTAATAATTAATCTTTATTTATTTAATATTTTAAAACCTCATTTTAATTTTAATTTTGATTATTATTTTAATAAATTAATCTTATTTATTTAATATATTAAAACAAAATTTTTAAACTAAAATCAAAATAAATACAATAATCTAAAAACTAATATATATAATAATATTAATATTAATATCAAAAAAACTACAAATAACCTAAAATCTATGTAGATATTAATATCTAACAACTAGAATATATATTAATATCATAACTCTAATAAATAACATAAATATTTATATAACCTAAGGACTATATAACCTACTATTTATGAAACATGATTACTATATAACTAAATAATTATCTGACCTAAAGACTATACAACTTAATATATGTTAGAATTAATATCGATAAAGCCTAATACCTATATCAATATCTAAAAACAATATATATATTAATATCATAAACCTATATATAACCTTAAATCTATATAAATTTATTATCTAAAAACTAATATATATATTAATATATATATAAAGAAGAACGAGGTAATAGTATTCATTGATTCAGGTAGTACCCATAATTTTATTCATTATAAGAGATCCAAGGATTTGAATTGCTTTATATACCCAACACCAAAGTGTCAAGTGATGGTTGGAGATGGAGGAACTATAAATTTCTTAGGAAAGTTCTATAATATCAGCCTAACCATGGGGGAATATGTATTAAATAGTCTAATGATTTCCATTCCAATGGGTGGTGTTGTTGTATTAGGATTCCAATGGTTACAATCTTTGGGGACAATAGATTTAAATTTTCAAGAACTTTTTTTGAAATTTTTCTGCAAAGGGAGGGAAATTGAATTTAGGGGAATCATTAGGGAACCATAAGATAATAAATTCTAATAACATGACAAAAAATTTCAAGAAACAACAACTAGGTGTAATTGCAAAATTATGCTCTATAGATGTTAAAACATCTAATTATCTCATTTATCTAGATTTCCAAAGAGTCATTGACAATCATTCCAATGTATTTAAGACTCTCAAGAGTCTCCCACATATTTGTGATCATGACCATGCTATTCACGTTATTGCAGGAATGTTTCCTCTAAACATTATACATGATAGTTATCCTTATGCTGAGAAGAGTGAAATTGAATGTATGGTTGTAGAAATGCTAGAGGCTAGTATAATTCAACCTAGCCAAAATTCTTTCTCTACTCTAGTGGTATTGGTACACAAGAAAGATGGATCATGGCGTATGTGTCCTGTTTATAGGGAGCTCCAAAATATCACTATTAGATACAAATTTCCCTTCCTATCACTGATGAATTTTTGGATAAATTACACGGTGAAATTTACTTCACCAAGATGGATATTCATTTAGAATATCATCAAATTATAATGAAGAATGAAGACATTCCAAAAACAACATTCATAATTCGTAAAGGTCAATATGAATTTTTGGTCATGCCTTTTGGACTTACTAATGAATCATCTACATTTCAAGGTTTGATGAATTCCATTTTAAAACCGTTCCTTAGAAAATTTATGTTAGTATTTTTTGATAATAAACTAATATAAAACAAGTCCTGAAAGGATCATGTTCAACATGTTGACAGGGTGCTCAAATAATTGAAGGAGAAAAAATTGTATGCAAAAACATCCAAATGTTTCTTTGGGGTACAGGAGGTGGAATATTTGGGTCATATTGTATCTCATGAGGATGTTAAGGTAGACCCTAAAATAATTAAATCCATAAAGTAATGGAGAATTCCCATAAATTTAAGGAATCATCGAGGATTTATTGGTTTGACAAGGCATTATCGCAAGTTTGTTAAGTAGATCTTAGGAAATTGAAATGATGCCTACGTACATGATCCCTTTCCAACTCCATTAACTGACAAGGTGCTGGAAAATGTAGGAGGACATGAGGCATTTTCGTTCATGGATGGGTTCTTGGGGCACCATCAGATCAAGATTGCGGTAAAGGATAGAAGTAAGATGACTTTCGTGAATGAATGGGGATGCTTCCAATACACTGTGATGTTGTTTGGACTGAAGAATGCATTGATGATCTTTTTGCGTGTAGTCATTGCGGTGTTCAAGGAGTTCATTCACAAGTTTTTGCAGGTATACTTTAATGATTGGACGATGTTTGGGTTGGTAAAGCACCATGTAACTGGTCTATGCTTGATGTTGGATACATGCCGAAGGTACGAGATCACGCTGAATTTGAAGAAATTCTTGTTCTGTGTCCCTTTTGGGATCTTGTTGGGTCACATGGTATGCATACAAGACTTGATGGTAGACCCTACTAATATCGTGGTCATAATCAATTTGGAGGCACCAAGGAGCATGAAACAGCTGCGCGTGACATTGGGGCATATAGGATACTATATAAAGTTCATCAAAATCTATTACCAGTGTCGCGCGGAATGGGTCGATCTTGCAGACAAGATAGACCTTCCTAGAATCTAAAGAAGACCTAACAACAAGCAAACCAACCAGACACTATCTTTCTCTAAATATGCTTCAATAAACAATAGTAGACAAAGGTTTTTAGGGCCTACCTTTGGTCCAGTGCAAGCTTGTGGATGCCCTCGCTCTTTTGATCGAAATGAGCTCCTCTTCGTGAATCTACAAACACAAACAAGGCAAACAAAATAAATAGCACCTGAAAAACCAATTGCATGAAACATATTTAACATGAAAGTCAAGGAGCCCATGAAACAAATAACATAAGATACTTGTTGAGAAAAATGAGTTTGATTGTATTAATTCAAAAGAAGAAGAACCTTACAACTTTTTCCTTGATGTTGTACAAGCTCCTCCCACGGTCCAACAAGACGTCTCCTCTACTTTGAAAAGCTTCACTCACTCTCCAATGGAACCAAGCGGTATGTGATCTTTCCTCTCACGCTCAACCAAAGAGTCTTGATTTCACCAGCATTTACCCTCAAAATGTTCAGCTTCTAACCTCCCTAGTCCTTACCCCAATGACTATATTTATAGTGCAATGGAGGGAAGTTACTAGGTCCTCCTTCAAAGGGATAAAGCCCTCCTTCAAAGGGATAGCTCCTTTAGTCAAGGGATTAGCTCCTTCTCTTTTGGGATGCATGAACCACCTCAGAGCGAACAATCCACGTCAAAATTCCTTCTAGAAAACTCTAGAATTAACCCAAAGTGAGTTTTTTAAGATAAAAACTGCGCCTTTCGACTTTCACAGGGGTCCGCACCTACACCGTTAGGAACAGAGCGGGTAGGTACGCAGCTTTTTTTCACAGAAGGTGCGGGACCGCAGGTGACCATGAGAGAAAGTGCGGAACTAGAGTTACATTGATTTTTAATGTCTTTCTCCCACTTCCAAAGCTTGATTTGAAGAGCTGAGGTTCTAGACTTGTTTAGGAGGACAGTACAAGTGATGATAGACCCATACTGACTGCAAATAATCATGGTGACGATATTTTTGTGTAACAGATTGCCCCCTAAAGTGCAAAGTCTGTAGTAGATGAGGATTTCATTTATTATATAGGAAGAGTGAAGTACTTTATCATTTCGAGAATTATCTTGTGGAGAGCCTGGTCGGAACCTGTAAAAACATTCAATGCAAGATATATATATGAGATCATATCATTGCTGAGGTAGGCATTCCCATACTTAGATTAAAACTAACTAGAAACCTATCTACTGCTCTAATATAGGAATGTTCTTGTAAAACATCATAAGTATAGACTCGTGTGAACACAGTATGGATGCAGCCATCTTTTATAAATAGTCCACAACATAATGAGTACAAAATTCCTCGCAGCCTGGATGGTGGAAACTAGATCCAGGGTCTTCATTTCTATTTCCCGAAATAGTAGGATTCTATCCATGCAAATAAATGTGTTGATGTCGAACATGGTAGAAACCACTTGATTACCAGTCAATGATGTAAACTGTTAACAAGTGTGAGAGAAACCACCAGTGATGTCAATGGCTCTCAAAGTACCCAGTACAATCCATGAGATGTGAGTAAATGTGTTGATGTAGAACATATCATGTAATCCTTTGATCGAAAGTCAATGATGTAAACTGTCGTCAAAGGCGAGAAACCTGCCATTGAGGCATGCAAATCCCAAGGTACTGACGATCTCTAGATCATCTTTCTAGATAATGAGCTGAAGTCGATAGAAAGCGATCCGTTGCAGGGAAGCCCACAACACGAAATCATATATCAAGTTGAAGAAATTTTGTTGCAAGGACTGACTCAGGGATGGTCAAGATGGATGACAGATATTTTGCAGATGAATGGTTTATTGGCAGTGACCTCTTGAACACATAACGACACGACAAATGGCTTGGTGACAATTGACCCAAAGTTAATACCCAGAAACCAGCTGAAGACTTTCAATGTGGTTTGATCAACTGTTAGACAAAGGATTTCCCAACACAGGTGAATAAAAGTGTCGTGTTCAAGAGGGGTTACAAAGTATGAAAAACAGACTCATTTTCCTCTCTTTTCCCCCACCATTTCTGGCAAGTACCTCTTTATTTTTGACAAGCTTGAGGAGGATAACATTTTCTTGATTATAAGCTCATCCTTCAGATGAGTCCAACTTAGTTTAAATTCGAACCCTAAGAAGGAGTGGTTCGTTCCTGTTTGTAATTGAACAGGTCCTTTACTGTGAAATTTTAACGAGTCTAGTATAGGAGAAACTCGGCGTTTTTCAATTTTAGAGAGTCTGAAAAAACTTAAGAAAACTCTAGGGTTGACCTTTTTCGTAAATTTGTGTCTCCCAAGCCCGAAAAAGTATAAAATAATACTTGAGAGAATCGCTTGATCTTTTATGACCAAGGAGTACTTTTCGTTATTAGTGTCACTGACCCGAAAAAGTAAAAAAGCGATCAATGACACGTCGTTTTATAACCAATATCGAATTTGAAACTACAAAAATCCGGCAATCTTTTCATGTTTTTACGGTCGGAAAAGAGCTGTAAGTGGACTATCTTTTAATTCTGTTTTAACGAGTGTAAAGAAACGCTCGGCAATCTTTTCATGTTTTAGGAGTCAGAAAAGGGCTTAAAGATGACTCTACTTGTTTTTTCGTTGAAAATGATAGATTTCGCCTGAATAATCCTGTATTCTGCACAAAGACACAAACATTATTCATACCTGTTTGAAATGGATAAAAGCGTTGCAAAATACCTTTTCAAAGTGAAACATAAACAAATTTGTGATTTATTTACTCAAAAAACTTATAAAAAGGGAATTTGTCAATTCATTTTTACCGTTCGAGTTTGGGTGAGAAAATAGTGCTTTTGCTTAGAAAACTTCTCGTGAAGATTGTGGAAAATCCAATCGTCGGAATCGAGCGCCGTCTTCTCCAGGTAATCCACATCACCTTACTCTTCATTTTCAAGTGTTTATTTTTTTGATTTAGCCCCTCATTTTGTTTTTTGGGAGAGTTTTTAGGCGCAAAACCCACGCGCGGGGGTCCGCAGGTTTACCATTGCGGACCCGCGGACCCCGACTTTTTCTCCATTGGGAAAAAGCTCGAGGTTCGCAGCTTCCATGTAGACAAAGTGCGGACCCATGCACTGTGTCTAACGTGGAGGGTGCGTACCCCGCAGCAAGGGTTTTGAACCTAAAATTCCTCAAAAATGGACCAATCAAAATGTTTTCTAGCAATCTAATTAATCTTTATACTTGATGCAGAGAATATATCATGCTAGATTGGCGAGAACAGGAGCATGAGGACGTGGATACCGCCGCATGGAATCATCAGCCTTCACTTGATGCTTTGAGGGCATGCGGACTGTACAAATTCTGGACCATTCCTGGCATGAGGGCTCAGGTAGATTTCTTACAGTGGCTGGTTGACAGGTGGAGCGTACAGGACCAGTGCTTTTTCATTGGCGGACACCGGCTCGAAATCGAGCTGGAGGACATTTATTTCTTGACTGGTTTGCCTAAGAGAGGCGAGGACTTGACTCTATTCGGGACTAGGCCAGGTGGCCAGTCTGTCGATAGCCTCCAGCTAGAGTACTGCAACAGCCAGGCTAAAGACAAAGGGATAGACATAAAGACCATATCTCGTCCTGAGCTCATGGTGATTGCGTTTACTGTCACCTGACTTTCCAGAGCTGCCACATTACATGTTGCCACCGGACCCCAGATGCGTATGGTAGTTGATTGCTTTCAAGGCACCATCTTCAACTGGTACAATGCTGTGCTGGCCAATGTGAAAGGCCAACTGACCAGGGCCAAGAGCGGACGACTAAAGACCTTTGGTTATGGGGCTTTGGTCGTGAGTTTTGACCTGGAGAGGGTTCCTATGCTGATCCCATAGCATCTTACTGTTGGAGGTGGGCTTCCTCGAGAGCCCAAACTGATGCGATGGGTCGCAGTCATGGCCCGTCACTCGGACGAGAGGACAGACAGAGGTTGCTCGGTTCAAACCTGAGTATTTCCAATGGTTGGAAAACCAGGTCTTTTGCATTCAGGATTTCCCTTACGCTGGGATAGATTTCCGTGGTGACCCAGACATGGCTCTTCCACCAGGAGAGTAGTGGGACGAGTCATGTAAAATCCTTTTCAACTTTTCCTATAAATTTTTTTTTTTTTATATTTTTCAACGTCTCAAAACTGATAGTAAAAATTTCAAATGCAGATGTGGGTCCACAGTGACCAGCTGCTCTCCGGCCTTTCGAGAGGAGGCAACCAGTTGCACCCGCACCAGCCCCACAGGATGAATCAGCAGAGGTTTCGGCCGAGTTGGAGAGTCATCTTGAGCGCTTGACAGGAGATATTCCTGAGACTTCTATCGACGACATTCCTCATCGACTTTAGCGCTATGTGATTGGAGTCCCGGGACCTTTTAGGAGGTTCCTTTGCAAGGTGGCTTGGGCAGTGGTTTCTTATAGAGATCATCACCAGTGATAGGATGATCGCCTTTTGTGGGCACATGTGAAATTTTTGTTTTTTGTACTTATCATTTTTGTCGATCATAAGGTGTTTTTCAACCTATGATCGAAGACGATGTATTTTTTGACACACTCCTATCACTATTACCGGCTTATCTTGTAAATCATGTCATGGAATGGTTTTAAATTTACATGTATGATTATTGCAAATGTCTATTTAACATTCGAGAAGCAATTGCAACTGCTAATGTATTTAAAGACCTTGGAATATGCTGATATTCAATGTAATCAAACTCACGTTCCAAGAGATGCACTCTCAAAAATAATCTTAATAACACTGGATTTCTAATGGCATACACTCTATTAAGATGTAATACAACGAGTTCAGAATCCAACCTCACTATCAAACTCCGAATACCAAATGAAATAGATTCAGAAAATAACTCAATCACTGCACTATACTCTGCAATGTTGTTTGTTGTTTGACCGAGACTTACCCCATGCATAGAAACTAACTCGTCAGAGGGCGAATAGATAACCCAAGCTGCGGAAGAGATGTTCTGTGTATTACGACAAGCACCATCAGCAAATCCAATGTATGTTTGGAGAGGCATCGACATCTGCAATATCAAGAGTAAAACCAAGATAAGCAGGAATAATGACGAAAAACACTCTCTAAGCTAAGCACACTTTTGTTTTTTAAACTAAAACATACCAGCTAGAAAGAAAACTATCCTAACTAAAAATCTCCATACCCCATTCTTTTAAGCATAGTACCTCTTCAAGTAAAGGCCATTTCTGTGTTTACCCAAAGAGTCACCATCAAAGTCTACCAACTCATAGGCCCCTTTTGCTAGCTTTCGCTTAACAATATAGGGACCATGCCACATAGGAACGAATTTCCCAGCGCCTATTTTATCATTAGCTTGATCATATAATAACACTAGGTCTCCTTCCGAAAAATTTCAAGGGGTCACATTCCGATCATACTAAGCTTTCATACGTTTTGCATGAGTCTCGATCGCCAATGCAACATCACGTCGATTCTCATCTAATTGAGCTAAGTATAACAAACGCTTCTCCTCTTCGGAAGTAGGTGGAAGTAACTCGATGGCCATTTGTAGTGACATGATTTCGCACTCAATGGGTAACACAGCTTCTAAACCATAAACTAGTTGGAAAGGAGTGAACCCTGTTGATGTTTTTACTGAAGTTCAGTATGCCCAAAGCGTTGAAAATAGCATGTTGTGCCAATTTGACCAATGAATGCCAATGATTCGTCGGATCATGATAACTAAAACTTTGTTGATGGATTCAACCAGACCATTTGCTTGTGGATAATAAGGGGTTGAACTATCGTGATGTAAACAAAGCTGGCCTGTAAGTTCGGTCATCATAACATTTCGAAAGTGGTGCCCATGATCAGTGATTATCGCTTGTGGGACACCAAACCTAGCATTTATGTGATTGAACACGAAAATTGCAGCTGTCTTGTCGTCTGCCTCAAATGTAGGCATCGCCTCGACCCACTTAGTAAACTAATCTACCGCAAGGATGATATACGCATGCCCCCTAGCCGAGTGAGGGTTACATGTAATAAAATCGATACCCCATTTGGCAAAAGGACCAACGGCAATTATAGGGTGGAGAGGAGCAGGTGGAGTGCGCATCTTTCGATCAAACACTTGACAATTGTGGCATTTTCGGACCGCAGTAATACAATCTTTAAACAAGGATGGCCAGAAATAGCCAGCGCGCAATATCTTTTGGGCTGTGGCATACCCAGACATATGACCGCCACATGCTCCAGAGTGACAGTCATTTAGAACCCTTTCAGCCTCTTCGTGAGTTAGGCAACGTTGAAAAATAGAGTTCGCCCCACGGCGATAAAGATTATCTCCAATAATTTTGAATTATTGGGACTGGAATCGAATTTTCCGACGTTCCGACCTTGAAATTTCTGGCCAAAAGGATTGGGTCTAGAGATAAATGATGATATCTCCATACCATGGATCTAAAGTGCTGATTAGAAACAAAGATTCGTCCGCAATGGGCTCCTCTGCCACTATTTCTGTGTCAGCACGCGGGAAGTCACACATTAACTCTGCAAAAACTAAAGATTTCTTAGACTTAGATTTCTCAAACTCCAAGTCGAACTCTTGCAGGATAACGATCCATTTAGAGTACTTGCCCCCTAGCAATTGTTTGGTCAAAATGTAGATCATAGGGTTGCAATCCGAAATTACCATATTTTTACGTAGTAAAATGTAGTGACGAAAACGTTGGACAGCTTGAACGGCTGCCAATGCCAATTTCTCCACATGTGAGTATTTTAGCTCAGTTGGATTTAACGTGTGACTAAGGTAATATATCACATGTTCCGTTCCGAATTCATCTTCCTGAACTAAGACCATTCCAATGGTGGAATGTGAGGCGGCGAGGTACAAAAAGTAATCCTGGTTGTAGTTGGGAGGATGCAACAACGGTGCATGGGTCAACGCGTGTTTGAGTGCATCAAAAGACTTCTGAGCTATCTCATCCCAAGAAAATTGAGTATTTTGTTTCAACAACCGTGTAAAACCCTTTGTAACCTCAGCGTAGTTAGGACTGAATCGTCGTAAAAAGTTTGCTTTCCCCTGCAAACTTTGTAGTTGGCAAAGACTCGAAGGAGGAGGCAAATTGATAATAGCTTCGACCTTCGAGGGATCAACAGGAATGCCGGCTTTGGAAACTACAAATCCCAGAAATCGACCCGTTTCTATACAGAAGACACATTTGTGTGGGTTCAACCGAATACGATAATGCCTACACCTCATAAAGATTGCTCGTAAGTGGACGAGGTGATCAGATCGATGTAGTGAATGAGCAGGCAAGTCATCGAGATATGGTTGCACAATGTGCTTGATGTCATGAAACGCATAAGACATCGCCCTCTGAAAAGTTGCTCCAACATTCTTAAGCCCAAAAGGTAATTTGCAATAAGAAAATGTCCCCCATGGACAAATAAAAGTTGTTTTTGGTTGATCGGTAGGTAGAATGTTGATTTGATTGTATCCGGAAAAACCGTCCATAAAGGAAAATATCTCGCTGCCGGCACAATCATCAATGATTTGATCGATATAGGGAGTTGGGTAATTGTCCTTTGGACAGGCTCGATTAATGTCCCTATAATCGATGCATATTCTTATTGTTCCCTGTTTTTTGTTAACTGGAACAATATTCGATACCCAATCCGTTAGCGAGATCGGATAAATGAAACCTGCTTTCAATAGTTTTTCAACTTCTGCTTTAATTGCAGCAGCTTTTCGTGGGTGAATCTGACGCAAACGTTGCTGGACGGGTTTAGCGTTCGGGTAAGTTTTGATCTCATGAACAACAATTGCGGGATCAATTCCTGGCATTTCCTCATAGGACCAGGCAAACACGTCGTAGAATTCTTGAAATAGGGCCTTATATAATTGAATTTCGTCATCTGTACACGAGGCACCTATATGAATGTTCTCAACAATTCCAGGCTTAACCGAAATGTCAATGGGAATAGTTCGAGAGATGTTTCCCAAATTTAACTCTAAATCGGGATGTTTCATTGGATTCTGAGGTTCCTTGACATATTCGGTCGTAAATATTGATGAGAAATTATTTTCAAAACGATCATCCTCAGGTAAAAACGAAGATCTGTGATGGAGATCTTCCCATGGTAAATCATCTAGACATAGGATTTCACGAATTTGCTCATCAGAGTGAACAAGTTCAGAAAACGTAGTTAAATCCGAGGTTGATGTGAAAAGTGATTCCTCACGGACCACATTCATTAAGTCTTTTTCGGTTGAACACGGGTCGGCAAAAGACTGCACAGCTTCATAGGCCATTTCATATGGACTCAAAGGCATGGAATTACCAAATGAGTCTATTTCAGATTCAGAAGGAACGATCCAAGGATCGTTATAAAAAATAGTGTCTGATGTAATCATATGAATAGTTGCAAATGAAGATGATGCGTTGATTGGAGGAAAAGGAAAAGTTCCCAGTAAACCGACATCTTTAACTAATCCTACTCCAACATCCTTATATGGGATAGTCGTTTTACCAACATGTTGAATACTCTCCGAAGAGGCTGGGTCGGAGGAAAAGTAAGCCAACTGGTCTATTGTTACGATGTTTCCATTATGTGGAAATTTTATGACTCTAAAGACCGATGAAACGACTCCTGTCATAGCATAAGACCAACTCCGACCCAAGAGAAGGTTGTAGTCTAGAGGGGCATCAACCACCTCCACATCTAGACTAACGGTTTTTCCTTCAACCCCTATAGGCAAATCCTGTAGAATGCCAAAAGGATGAAACCCACGGCCATCAAAGGCCTTAAGAATCGTCGGGGATTGATTTAGTGAAGGAGAACCAAGCGATGTCCGACACTGTATCGACATAATACACGTTGAGGCTCCCTCATCAATTACAGTCCGATGAATAGGCCTGTTTTTTACTATCACTGGAATCTGGAAAGCCATCTGATGAGGCAAACGTGGTGTACTATTTTCTAGATCAAAGATTATTAGGTTCGGGTCCTGAACATCAACATCTCCTATAGCCGACAAAAGTAATTTGCGTTGTGCTGGGCATGATTGCAGCACTTCCAAAACCGACATTGTTGAGGGTGAAATAGCTAAATCCTCAACAATGTTATAATTCTGAGCCGCTCTCGCATGTGGATTGAAAGCTGACCTTCGAAGTACACCCTTGGCGGGCGGTTTGATTACTAAGTTTGGATTAGGTTTCTCGATCTGTAGTGGATCGGAACCGGGAGCTGAGGTTGATGGATTAGAATGAGAAGATTCTACTTCTTTACCATCAATAGGACTTTTACTGCCATAATCTTGCGATCGAGTCGCAATCCTTACATGGGACATCATCAATATGGGTTCTTCATTGGCACTCGAGGAAGAACCTATCATCTTGCTATCTTGATTTGGAAATGGATCCTTCAAAACAGCAGGAGTTTGGGAAACTTTGACGATTTTCGCAACCTCTGCTCGATGAGGGCAGTCTCTTGTGAAATGTTCTTCGTCACAAATGAGACACGGATAACGAGGCTTACGTTTTTCATCATTGGATTCCGCCTTTTAAGGTTTCTCCTTTGAAATTTTGTCCGTTTTATTCTTCTTCTTTCCTTTCTTCTTCCCACCGGATTTTAATTTAGCTGTAGATCATTCTACAATGTGAACATCGGCGGAAACCTCTGCAAAAGAATCTCCTATCGGGGAATCAGGCAAGGTTTTGATAGGAGAAGAATTCTTGGAAGACTTCTTCTTACTTTTAGTGTTAACCGTACCAATCATACCGTCAGCGGCATGAGATCCCAAAGGAGATGCAGTGATTTGATTCGACTTGGGAAGATTGGGGATCTTTTCGTGTAACGTACCTGACTGAGTATAGACCAAGTCAAGGTACTATGCTTGAGCAATGACTTGCTCCTCAGTAACAACTCCGGCTTTAGCAACATCTTCAGTGATCCTTGGCAACAAAGATTTTACAAACCACTCAGCCAAGATTTGATCCGGAATGAATACCTTCACTAAACGTCGTCGACGTCTCCACTCATGAATATGATCTGAAATATACGTGGATTTCGATTGTTTTAGCGAAGTTAACAATTCTATGCCATTGTCATAACGAACTGGCAACTGGAAATGAGTTAAAAACGAGGTAGCTAACTGACTAAGATTATAAAAAGTGCCTCGTGGTAACTCAATGTACCACTTGGCCGCGAAACCAATCAAAGTGCGCTGGAAAAGTCTAAGACGGATCAAATCATCTGTGATGGAGTTAGACGCACACCAGAGGTGGTAAGTCATCACATGGTTCGACGGGTCCTCTCCAGATTTACCTTCGAACTTGGGAATGTCACTGGGCAACTTATTCGGCATTGGCGGCCAAAACGGAAGATAATTAATCAGATCGTTCGTTAGGCGCGACAAGTCTGGTAAGTCCAAAGTTGCGATAAATGGTAACTGCCGATTAGGATCCCTAAAACTCTGGGTCATGAGACCAGCCCCAGGAGGAGGATATCCAAGATAACTAGGAATAGGGATTGCATTCGGGATATTGTATCCTCCCAGAAAACCAGGATTAACCGTACCATACTGGGGTTGTTGAGGATGTTGATAAGTGTACCCAGGATACGGTTGATACTGATAAACTGGCTGCTGGACAGCAGGACAGAATTGGTACTGTCCCTGGTATGGTTGATAGGTGAATTGAGGTTGACTGGTGACAACCGTACTTAAACCAGGTTGTCCTACAGGCATTTGAACCGTAGTTTGAATGGTGGATCCAGACGGTGGTAAAGATTTCTGAGGAGTAGATACAGAAACAGTAGAAACTGGAGCTGTCGATACTCCAGAAGTAGGTGGGGTAGATGGAATAGATGTTGCGGTAGTTGTAGCAGTACGAGGCGCAGTAGGCCCAGACTGTGAAACTACCGAAGGTACAGAAGTTTGAATGTTAGACTGGGCTGGTTGCTGGGGTGAACCAGAAACTAAGGGTTGTCCAGTTTGAGATGACAATTGTACACCTGGCTGCAACACCTGTTGAGTTTGCGATGGATCCCACACTATGTTTGTTCCGGGGTATTGACCCATAATAGGCTGAGAATACTGAGGACCATAATCGGGTTGAGGGTAGGTTGGATAGTTGGAAGGTACATTTCCCGTCTCTTGAACATAAGATTGACCTTGGGGTGGTTGGAAACCTTGGTTCGAGTACTGACCTTGGGGTAGATATCCCTGAGGCACGTACTGATACTGGGGTTGACCTTGAGGTATAAATTGATACTGGGGTTGACCTTGGAGTACATATTGAGTCTGGGGTTGAACTTGAGGAACGTATTGTACCGTAGGCACGTACTGTCCTTGAGGTTTCCTCCCAGATGCAAATTGTGTACCTTGAGGTTATCCCCCAAGTGTTAAATGAGGCTGTCCCCCAGGCGGTAACTGGCCACCTTGAGGTTGAGAATTGGGAATAGAACCTGACATCATAAGAATGTCTTCTACGCTCAACGGCTTTGCACCATTGCTTCCAGTGAATAACCCTTGTTCAATGGGTTGAGGAGATGCTCCCGAAAAAGTACCAGAAAGTGACTAATACTCAGCGGGAATAGAAGGACCGTTGTACAAAAAAGATTCAGGCGATTGAGTAAACATGGACGACTGACCTGACATATTTACAGGAGTATAAAAACCTCTAGGATGATAAGGAGTACGAGGTGGTGAAAAACTTAACACTGAATTTTCCAAATAATTAGTCAAAGAAAGATACCAAGTAGTACTTCTAGGTGGACTATAAAAAATTGATTCACGCTCCCTTAGATCAATAACAGGTTGATTTTCAGGGATAGGGATGCCTACTTCTTCTTCCCGAGCAAGTTCTTCAATAGCTATCAAACCAGAAGGAAGATTTTCGGTGACTAATCTTTCTACCCTAGGTGAATTAGGACCACTAGAAGTTGGAGAGACAAATCCTGATGTTGGAGTAATAGGTTCAGATATCTCAGGTTCTTCACCTATATCACTAGTAGATGAAAAGCTACCAGCAAGTTCGGAAACCGAAATAGATTCAGGATTATAACCTGTTTCTAGAGTTTGGTAATCAGGATGTACAACCAATGAAGACTCTCTTTCTTCAGGTGAGCCAACTTTACTGCCACTAGGAGTTATGAGGACTTTCAAGCCTTCAAGATGGCTCGCGATTTCTTCAGGAGGTTGGCCCCGAAGTCTACGGGACTTCCTCAGTAAATCAGCCACAGTTACAAACTCAGGAGACTGGCCCCGAAGTCTACGGGACTGTCTTGGTAATTCAGCCACAGTTAAAAACTTTTAACTACTTCACACGCAAACAAAGTAAAATCTCAATGAAAAACACCTAAAGCCTCTAAAGAACCAAACAAATTTGAATCACACGCCTAAAGAATCTAGAGATCAAAACACACACAAACAGTAACTTTCCGGACCGAAAACACTAGTTGGTGATGAAATCCAACGTTGCAGAATTCAGTACAGAAATGGTGGTTGGAACAGTTACCCCAGCAACTTGCTTAATGAATATACTGGACCAAGTTCCTCCACTTAACCGTCTCGAGTGAAGTGAACCCCCCAGAAAATCCAAGTGAGTCTAGCCGACGTCTGCTCCAGGTACAGTGGGATCTTCCCACCACTGTCACCTTAGGAAGAATCCTAAATAATATGGCCACTAAGGTTACCAACTGAGACAAATACACCTGGGGGAATAGTCCACGATCTGATACGCATGCAAGGGCAGAGTAGCAAGCTCAATCCCCTTGAAGGCTTCTTGACATAATCCAAGGTTTACCAACAAGCGACCCCAGGCTCCTCGACAATGGTTAATTCGAGGTTTACCATTTTTAATACGTGAATATCTGGCGTCGTTCCCAATGAGGAAGGATTGATTCCCACACTGGTTTAGACATGATCTCGTGCTTCTCCTTTAATAGGAGCTTTCCCAGAGCATAAATGCAACAATTGGATTTCTTCAAACCATAAGATACAGCTACTTGTTTGGTTTTACTGTCTTGGAGAGTTAATTACTCACCTACTCCAAGACACTAGCCTAAGCTAAGTTGGTGTATCAGAGCCCTAGAAATAAAATGCTACTAGGTGAATTTTACTTTAAGCGTTAATTTTAGTGGTTGTTGTATAAGTCAAGAGGTGGCAGAGATGAAACTCGTGGTGTAAAGACTCGACTCGAAATCACTAAAAAGATGCACCTAGGATGATTTAAACAATCTTTCCTCTTCGATGAACTTCTAAACTTAAGAAAGAGTTTGAGAAATGCAACTACTTTGTAAACACAAATCTTTCTCAAATAAACAAATTAAAAGAAGATCTTTTCCTTTCCAAAGCACTCAAAACGAGACAACTAGCTATTTCACACAAATTTCCCTTTTCTTTTCAAAGCAAACAATCACTACAAAAGAAAAACTTTTCCAAAAGAGATTTTGTTTTTTATATTTTGTAAAAAACACACTCAAAACTAATGAAAATGACTAAGTTTGAAAGCTACAAACTATAAAAAGCTACTTGAAGTTAAAGCCTACTAAAAGTCTTTTTGAGGATGTTTTACTTAGCTAAATGTGAGCTATGGACTAATGTATGCAGAATCACAATTAGTAAAAAAAAAAACCAATGTTTCGTTTTCTTTTTGTAAAAATGAAAATTCCAAACTTTCAACTACAAGCTTTTCGAAATTTTGAAATGAGAAAACTCAAAGCGAATTCCTCAACAAGGGGAGATTTCATAAATGGTCAGACTCACAAGAAGACCAGTAGACACCAAGGTAATCTGAGGTCTCTAGGGCTTCTAAGCTCAGAGCCAGTACACAACCAAAACGAAAAACAAACCCAACAAGCAAAATTCCTAGGAATTCCACCTAAAACCCTAATGCTAATGAAATTAAACCAAGGAAAGTTTTTGATGGGGAACAAGCAGGTCTAGGCAATGGCTAAAACTTATAAACAAATTCTAAACTGATAAAAAGGAGGAAAATTTGAAATTCTTCAAATTTTTGACAGGGTACGCAGGAAACCTGTTTACACAGGTGCATCTACACTCTGTGCACAAAGCAAAAGTGCGTACAAGTACGCACTGTGCTTAACTCAGAGGGTGCGTACCTCTCCCAAAAATATGAAAAATGAAAACTAACTCAAAATTTAACTAAATACACCCAATCCCACAATCATCAAGTCAAAAACAGAAAAAGGAAATACAGTTTCTCAGGTCAAAGTATAGACAAAGAAAACAATCAAGTCCCCAGTATGGTCGCCATTCTGTCGCGCGGAATGGGTCGATCTTGCGGACAAGATAGACCTTCCTAGAATCTAAAGAAGACCTAACAACAAGCAAACCAACCAGACACTATCTTTCTCTAAATATGCTTCAATAAACAATACTAGACAAAGGTTTTTAGGGCCTACCTTTGGTCCAACGCAAGCTTGTGGATGCCCTCGCTCTTTTGATCAAAATGAGCTCCTCTTCGCAAATCTGCAAACACAAACAAGGCAAACAAATTAAATAGCACCTGAAAAACCAATTGCATGAAACATATTTAACATGAAAGTCAAGGAGTCCATGAAACAAATAACATAAGATACTTGTTGAGAAAAATGAGTTTGATTGTATTAAATTCAAAAGAAGAAGAACCTTACAACCTTTGCCTTGACGCTGTACAAGCTCCTCCCAGGGTCCAACAAGATGTCTCCTCTACTTTGACAAGCTTCACTCACTCTCCAATGGAACCAAGAGGTATGTGATCTTTCCTCTCAAGCTCAACCAAAGAGTCTTGATTTCACCAGCATTTACCCTCAAAATGTTCAGCTTCTAACCTCCCTAGTCCTTACCCCAATGCCTGTATTTATAATGCAATGGAGGGAAGTTACTAGGTCCTCCTTCAAAGGGATAAAGCCCTCCTTCAAAGGGATAGCTCCTTTAGTCAAGGGATTAGCTCCTTCTCTTTCGGGATGCATGAACCACCTCAGAGTGAACAATCCACGTCAAAATTCCTTCTAGAAAACTCTAGAATTAACCCAAAGTGAGTTTTTTAAGATAAAAATTGTGCCTTTTGACTTTCACAAGGGTCCACACCTGCACCGTTAGGAACAAAGCGGGTAGGTACGCAACGTTTGTACACAGAAGGTGCGGGACCGCAGGTGACCATGAGAGAAAGTGCGGAACCAGAGTTACATTGATTTTTAATGTCTTTCTCCCACTTCCAAAGCTTGATTTGAAGAGCTGAGGTTCTAGAATTGTTTAGGAGGACAGTACAAGTGATGATAGACCCATACTGACTGCAAATAATCATGGTGACGATATTTTTGTGTAACAACCAGATTACTACGTCGATGCAGAAGCTGCTAAAGAAGGATGCTACGTTCTGTTGGAATGAAGAGTGTCAGCAAATCTTAGATGTGTTGAAGGAAAAGATGGTCACCACACTAATCCTAGTCTTCCCAGATTGGAAGAAGGAATTTCATGTGCATGTGGATGCATCATGTATTACACTCGAGGTAGTATTGACACAGGCCAGGTAGGGAAAGCTGGATCACCCTATAGTGTTTGCAAGTAGAAAATTGTCTAAAGCTGAGAAGAACAATTCAATGACAGAGCACGAAGGATTGGCTACGGTATACGCACTTCAAAATTTCATACATTACATACTAGGCGGGCACTTTAAGATGTACACCAACCATCTTGAATTGAAGTACTTGGTGAACAAGCCTATGTTGGGGGGGAATATATGTAGTCGGATGTTGTTGTTTCAGGAATATGATTTTGAAGTTATTGTAAAGCCAGAACGACTGAATGTAGGACCAGATCATATGTCGCACATTGTAACAGGAGAGGATCCTACTAATTTGGAAGAAGGACTGCCTGATGTGTAGCTATTTGCAGTGCGTGTCACGGACAATCACTTTGCAGATATCATACACTTCCTAAGGATAGGGACGGCTTCGGAGGGGTATACTAGTCAACAAAAGAAGGAGCTAGTGGTGCACGTGGCAGACTTTTCTATCATTGCAAGGAATTTATATAAAATGGGCTCGTATGAAATTCTGCGATGTTATGTACCTGACTTTGAATGAAATAGCATCCTTGTTGAAGCTCATGGAGAAGTCGCGGGAGGACATTATGCAGGAAAAGCTACAACGCAAAAGATTTTACATGTTGGGCTATGGTGACCAACACTTTATAAGGATTCCAAGGCTTATTGTAAGGCATGTGATGCATGCCAAAGGACAGGCAAGCCATTGCGGAGGGATGGGCTGCCTTTGAATATGTAGATGTCATTACAACTATTCAAAACATTGGTGATTGACTTTGTAGGACCAATTCAGCCTCTAGGAAAGAAGACAGGTGCATTATACATCATCACCATGACTGAGTATTTGACCAGATGGGCAGAGGCGTAGCCTGTGAAGGACTGTATAGGGGAAACAATAGCAAAGTTCATCTTTGATTATGTATTGAGTAGATTTGGTTGCTTGAAGATTTTGATGAGCGATCACAGTATGCATATCCTTAATGAGATGATCAGCACGCTGACGGAGGAGTTCTAGGTTTATCATTAGAAGAGTACGCCATGTCACCCATAGGCTAATGGGATGGTGGAATATTTTAATAAGATATTGGAGAATGTATCGACAAAGGTATGAAATGCACAAAGAAATGACTGGATAGGTGCATACCTGCGGTGTTATGGGCTTACAGAATGACTTCCAAAAAGTTGACTTGACAAACGCCATTTAGGTTGGTTTATGGTGTAGAAGTTGTAATGCCAAAGCAGTATAATGTACCTAGTCAGCGCATGGTGGCATTCACAGGAATGGCAGATCGTGGAGCCCTAGAAGAAAGGCACGCACAGCTGGCAGAGCTGGAAGAGGATAGGTTTTTGGTTGGATTCCATCCACAAGTTCAAAAGTAACATGAAAAGGCATGGCACGATCGACATATAAAATTGTGCACCTTCAAGGTAAATGATTTAGTATTATTATATGACAACAAGTATGATAAATTTCTAGGAAAATTTCAGATGCATTGGCTGGGGACCTATTTCATCAAGGGGATTACTGATGGTGGAGTAGTTCAACTGGTCAAGTTGAATGGGGAGCCATTTCTAGGGAAGGTAAATGGCACCCGATTGAAGCCATACACCGGGGATCTGACCAGATGACTATATGGTGGAGGCACGGTCTTAGCACTCCAGGCAACTTAAAGGAGGTGTGAGATTATAAACTACACTGCCTGGGTTGTAGAGCTGCATGACTGGGGAACTACGCAGAAGGGAGGAATGCCACAGTATCAGTGAAAGTGTGAAAGGAGTTGTGCTATAGGAGGAGAAACCACGCAGGGCAGCCAAAAAGTGACCGTTATGGTCACTTTTCATGAGTTGACAGTGGGAAAATGGCTAAGTGGAGTGGGTGGGCAGCATTTAAGTTGAAATTTAAGAGAGACATCTGTGAAATTTTGCGACCAATCTAGAATTTATGAGCAGATTTTGGGGGGAACGATCGGATTCAAATTCGAATTTACCTATAAATTATAGATGGCTGCCCAATGAGAAACACTTTGCATTTCAAAAATTGAGGTGTTGAGCTATCAAGTGCACATGAACCTTGACTATTTCAAGGCTTTGGTGGCTAGTTCAGTATTTGACAAGTTGCCTCAAGCAACCCAAGACCTTCTTACTTGACTCATGTCAGTGCCTGTGGAAACCGCAAGTGCTGGAGGATTGATGGCATCTAAGGGAGCTGCCCCTGAGATTGCAAGTGTAGAAGTGCCCGCAGAAGTGCCAAAATTGTAGAGGTCACCCAGGCCAAGGCATACGCCACCCAAAGAGGTTCCCAAGACAAATAAGGATAAGCAGAAAGCAACGCATCTGGTGCTTGAGTCACCAAGCAAGCACTAGAAGGGAAATCCCACTGCACAGGAGAAAGGCAAGGTGGTAGACTTAGAATCTGAGGAGGGTGCTGAAGATATGGATATGGGTGCAAAGGACATTGACATAAAGGGTGTAGACCCTATCTCAAAGGTACCTGCATACATCCCTCCATGCTAGGGTAAGGTGAAGGTCCCGAAGGACCTGGATCGAGGGAACTTTCTCCGAAATACCTGATTGCTGTCAAATTAGATCGTGTTTGAAGCGCCATGTTTGGTGCGCATTCCCACTCTCAAGCTGGAGGATTGGGACTTGGCAGACACAGAGCAATTCCCCCTCTTGGAAATTGATCCCTTTATGACCCGTGTTCTTTATAAAGATTCTGGTGTCATTGTGTTGGAGCTGTAGTAGTGGATTAAAGGGGTGGACAAGGCAGGATTGTTAAACCTACTATGGGTGTCGCATTACCACCGAGTGCCCATAACCTTGATGGTGATCAAACAATTGTTATGCTTAGTGAAAAATGGGTTCCTATGGTTAGGAGAACCTATACCCATCACAAATATGCTGATCCATAGGGTAACATTTCTACCACATTCAGGGTTGAATCCCGCCATGGAATTTTGCGGAAAGACAAATGTGCACGACCACACCGTGAGAATGAAGGACAAATTCAATATCACCAAGAAACCCTTGGATACTCAATTTCCAGCATAATCAACCTCATGGTTAACGTCGCGACCCAGATCTTGGCTGGGAAAATAATGAGGAAGTGCCGCATAGATGAAGTGCTAGCACCTATTGTACTATCATTAGTAGCCTAGTGTGCAGAGGGCGTACAATTTAATTATGCATGCTACCTTTAGGGTGAGTTCCTCGCGAACTGTAGAGAAGCACAAGATGAGAGTAAGACCTTCCATTACTTCTGTCTCTTACTCTCAATTGTGTTGGTTGCATGGGAATTATCAGAGGACACTGAGTTTCCTTCGGGCACATCAAAACTACCAGAAGCAGCAAAGTTCACTTTGCTCTGGGCCACCAAGGATGTCGCGATGGTCAAGGACACTAAAATCTTTTGGGTGCTGATGGAGGAAAGCATCCACATTGCGATAATCCACAAGATAATGTTACTCCCAATTGTCTTTGAGAAATTGTCAAGATATGTGGAGTTCAAAGCGAACTTCCATTGTGTTTTCATCCAAGCGCCGAAGGACCCCAAGAAAAAATGGTATGATCTTCCATACCTGGCAATGGATGATGCAATCGCAGCAGTCCAAAAGATTTGGCCATCATAGTGGCACATAGATTCATACTTGTCAGCTGGGTCCGGTAAGTCTACCATGGAGCAGAAGAAGTAAGAGGCATGGCTGAAGATGTAGCATTTGGCTGACAGAAGGAAAAAGGAGGCCGAAGACAAAGCTAACACAGAACGTGTTGCTAAGAAGCATGTAGAGGAGGAAGAAAAAGAGGAAGAAGGTGACTGTGATAGAAGTCAGAAGTCTCCTTCACCACAGATGGAGGAAGAAGAGTAGTAATCAAGACAGGGAGGTGCAGACCCGGAGACTACTCCACTCTGGGTTAAGCGCACTAGGGATCAGGAAAAAGTAGGGTCGCAGAAGAAGTCCAAGGCTAGCAAATCATCACTTGACTTGATCACTTTGACTGCAGGTGATCTGAATGATAATGGGGACATAGTGAGGGACGCAACCGTGGAACGGCTCCAACTGTTCGAGCAGAAGCAGAAGCAAGCCTTGGTCACCATTCAGACGGGTCTGCGCAAGCTGCAGATCTAGGCCACTCAAGTGCGGACCAATGTGGGAAAGCACAACACGGCGTCAAATAGCTTGCTACCTAGGACCTGAGAAGCACCCGAGTTGGTTTTCTCCTTAGATCCCCTGGCCATCATGCTTTTGGACGGAGCATTGACTACAGAAGTGGAAGCTGACAAGGCCACTGTTAGCGCCCTCAAGAAGGTTGGGTTGAACTTGGTCATGCTGCCAAGTGAAGCCCTTCACACCTTGCAAGACGATGTGATTGTTTATGGTGGGATGTAGGAACCGAGTTTCTGCACCCTGAGATGAAAATGATTTTTCATTATACCCTAACCCTTCCTTCGCACAGATCAATAAGCCTTTTAGGGCTTATTGATATACTTCCCTTAGTCATCCTCTAGACCTTCGCGAAGGTCTATGACTGTCTTTCACATTCAGACACTTACACACCTCTGTAATTACTCTTACTGTTTTATTTACCCAGATTAGCTTAAGTAGTGGATAACTTCAACATGCATTATGATTATCTTCATGTAAACAGATATTCCTACTTGTGTTCATATAATAAAGTAAAACACATAGATTTGTGCATCAATACAACATTAATTCATAAACCTAGTATTCAACATAACATAATCACATGCATTCATAAAAGAAGTAAAATAACTCATACACAAGTAATTCCAGAATAAGTTTTTTTATTGATGTTTAGATCTCCTTTACAGACTCTAACTACCCTGTGCACACAGTTGTAGGGGTCCGTGCACTCAGCTGCGGACTTCTTTCCTAGGCCTCTATGCACACAGCTATAGAGCCTCTTTCTAACGCTAAGACTCTTTGCTCTTAGCTTTCACAGACCCATTACATCAATGACTCCTCAAGACATATCTGAACTGAACTAAAAACTGCCTTGGACTCTTCTATGACTTCCTTCTTTTATACAATCCCATGCTCCGCAGACCAAGGGTGGATCTCATAAATATGACACAAGTTACATAAACTAAGGGAGGAAACCCTTGATGACTCTTTACATCTTCATGCTCCACGACCACAAAATTTGGAGACTTTACATTATTTATACAAGACTTGGGCCTTTAACCCCAAAACTTGGGCTTTTAACCCCAAAATTGACCCTAGGGGACCCGTTCCCAACAGCCCCCCAAAACAAATCTAGTGACTCGCCCCCACATCACTCTACTGGTGTGGAGATCTTGTCTTGAAGACCTCCCAGCTCCACCTGTACTACAGCAACCTTGGCGGTACAATGCGTCACCGCCTGCTTAGTCTACTCAACCAGCTGTTCCATTGCTGGTCCTCTGCTATCAGCCTATATTTTCTGTTTTGTTTCCTATAGACTAACCAATTTTCCTTCAATGGAGGCCGTGAGCACATAGGCTTGATCTAGCCAAGGCCTCAATATGGACTTCAGTATTGTGTCCTTGAATTATGTTGTATCCACCTGTTCCTTTAGTGCCTTCGCCTCTTGTAGCTTCTCCAACATCTGTGTGATGTTGATGGTGTGCACCATCACTTTGACGTCATCATACTTATGCTATAGTTTCCTTGCTTCTATCTCTAGCCGCTCCACATTGTGATCTTCCTCCAGTCTGGTAACTACTTCAAACGACTCCTCAAAGAACAAATTACACTCCATCACAGCAACATCTACTGCGGTAGCTGCCTCACACTACTCTCTGACTTTTGGTGTAGTCGAAGGGTGGGCCCTCAAATCGAGCTTCGTGATATTAAGGTTCAGCTCAAACTAAACCTTAGCTGACTCTGTCCTTGTGTCGTGCACACCTACAACGAGCTTCCAAATTCTTGCATTAACTGGCACATATTCTGGGATATTCAACTCTAGAATAGTTCTGTAGGCCTCTGCTACCGCAGCTACAGTGTGCTCATTCTTCTCTATGATCTTCTTAAGGAGATCAATCATAGAAGTATTTTATACAAACATCTAGGCGTTGTTGACCTTTTCTTGCTAATCACATTTAGCATGTGATTTACTCTGACCCGAAGTTCCGTGATCACACCGTCTTGCAAGGTGTGAAGGGCTTCACTTAGAACCGTGGCCAAGTTCAACCCAACCTTCTTGAGAGTGCTGATGGTGGCCTTGTCAGCTTCCACTTCTGTAGTCAATGCTCTGTCCGGTAGCACGATGGCCTGGGGATCCAAGGAGTGGACCAACTCCGCTGCTTCTGATGTCCCAGGTGCCAAGCTAGTTAACACCATGTTGCGTTGTCCCACACTAGTCTACACTTGAGTTGCCTTGATCTGCAGCTCGCGTAGACCTTCTAAATTGTGACCAAGGCTTGCTTCTGCTGCTCCTCGAACTACTACAATAGTTATGTGGTTGCATCCCTCACTGTGTCCCTGATATCATTTAGATCACCTTCGGTGAAAGTGATTAGGTCAAGTGATGATTTGCTAGCCTTGGACATCTTCCACGACCCTACTTTTTCCTGCTCCCTAGTGCGCTTATCCCAGAATGGAGTAGTCTTTGGGTCTGCAGCTCCCTATCCTGATTGCTACTCTTCTTCCTCCATCTGTGGAAAAGGATACTTTTGACTTCTGTCAGAGTCACATTCTTCCTCTTCTTCTCCCTCCTCTGCCTACTTAGTAGCACGTTCCGTGTTAGCTTTGTCTTCAACCTCCTTTTTCCTTTTGTCAGCCAACTGCTGCATCTTTAGTCGGGTCTCTTCCTCATTCTGCTTCACAGTGGACTTACTAGCCCAAACTAACAAATATTAGGTAGTGCACCACTTTGATGTCCAACTCTCTAGGACTGCTGCGGTTGCATTGTCCATTGCCAGATATGAAAGATCATACAATTTTTCCTCGGGGTCCTTCCACGCCTAGATGGAAGCACAGTGGAAGTTTTCTTTGAACTCCACATATCCTGGAAACTGTTCAAGGAGAGTTGGGGACAACCTCATCTTGCAGTTTATCACGGCGTGGATGCTTGTCTCCATCAACACCCAAAATATTTTAGCCTCCTTGACCCTCGCGACGTCCTTGGTGGCCCAGAGCGAAGCGAACTTCGCTCCTTCTGGTAGATCTGACGTGACCGAAGGAAACTCACTATGCTTTAGTAATTCCCATGCAACCAGCACAATCGAGTGTAAGAGAGAGGTGTAATGGAAGGTCTTACTCTTGTCTTGTGCTTCTTTGCAGTTCGCAAGGAACTGACCATAGAGGTAGCGCACCCAATCAAATTGTACGCCCTTTGCGCACTAGGCCACTAATGACACAACAGGTGTTGACACTTCATCTACGTGACACTTCGTCATTATTTTCCTAGCCAAGATCTGGGTGCTGACCTTAACCGCAGGGTCGGTTATGTTGGAAATTGAGTATCCACACAGTTTCTTGGTGAGATTGAATTTATCCTTCATTCTCATGGTGGGGTCGCGCTCGCTCGTCTTTCTGCCAAATGCCATGGCCGGATTCAACCCTGAATGTGGTAGCATTTTGACCTACGGATCAATATATCTGTGATGGGTATCGGTTCTCCTAACAACAGGCACCCATTGTGCACTAGGCATAGCAATTCTTTCATCACCATCAAGGTTATGGGTGCACGGTGGTAATGCGGCACCCATGGCAGGTTTAACACTCTTGCCTTGTCCACCCCTTCAATCCATTAATGTGGCTCCGGTGCATTGACACCCGAATCTTTATGAAATACATAGGTCATAAAGGTATCAGTTGCCAAGTGGGGGAATCGCTCTGTGTCCACGAAGTCCCAATCCTCCAACTTGAGAGGGGTAGTGTGCGCTAAGCGCAGCCCTTCAAACGTGATCTGGTCTGGCAGCAATGGGGTATTTACCAGAAATTTCCCTGCATCCGGGTCCTTCGGGACCTTCACCTTACCTTGGAATGGATGGAAGTATTCAAGTAGCTTTGAGATAGGTTCTGCACCCTCTATGTCAATGTCCTTTGCGCCCATATCCATATCTTCGATGCCGTCCTTAGATTCTAAGTCTACCACCTTGCCTTTCTCCTGCATAGTGGGCTTTATCTTCTGGTACTTTCTTGGTGACTCACGCACTGGATGTGTTGCTTTCTGCATATTCTTCTTTGTCTTAAGACCCTCTATGGGTAGCATACAGCTCAGCCTCAGTGACCTCTGCGATTTTGTTACTTCTGCAGGCAATTCTACACTTGCAATCTTAGGGGCAGCTTCCTCAGATGCCATCGATCCTCCAACACTTACGGTTTCCATGGGTGCTAACATGAGTCTAGTAAGAAGTTCCTGGGTTTCTTTAGGAAACCTATCAAATACTGAACTAGCCACCAAAGCCTTGAAATAGTCTAGGTTCATGCACACCTGATAGCTCAACACCTCAATTCTCATAATGAAAAATGTTTTTCGTTGGGTGGCCATCTATAATTTATAGGCAAATTTGAATTTGAATCCAACCGTTCCCCCCAAAACCTACTCATAAATGCTAGATTGGAAGCATATTTTCGCAGGTCTTGCTCTTAAATTCCAACTTAAATACCGCCCCCCACTCCACTTAGTTGTTTTCCCACCGTCAGCTCATGAACAGTGACAATAATGGTCACTTTCTGGTTGCCCTATGTGGTCTCTCCTCCTATAGGGCAGCTCCCTTCACGCTTTCGTCGATACTGTGACATTCATCCCTTCCATGCAGTTCCCCAATCGTGCATCTCTACAACCTAGGCAGTGTAGTTTATAGTCCCACGCCTCCTTTCAGCTGCCTGGAGCGCTAGACTGTGCCTCCAACATATAGTCATCTGGCCGAATCCCCTATGTATGGCTTCAATCAGTGCCCATTTACCTTCCCTGGAAATGTCCCCCCATTCAACTTCACCAGCTGAACTACTCCACCATCGGTAATCTCCTTGATGACATAGGGCCCCAGCCAATGCATCCAAAATTTTCTTGGAAATTTATCAAACTTTCTCTCATATAATAATACTAAATCATTTACCTTGAAGGTGCATAGTTGATGTGTCGATCGTGCCTTGCCTTTTCTTTCTCCTTTTGAACTTGCAAATGGAATCTAGAAAAATACCTATCCTCTTCCATCTCGGCTAGCTACGCGTGCCTTTCTTCTAGGGCTCCATGATCAACCATTCCTATGAATGCCTCTATGCATAGAGTAGGTACAATGTACTCCATTGGCATTATAGCTTCTACGCCATAAACCAGCCTGAAGGGCATTTGTCCAGTCAACTTTTTGCAAGTCGTTCTGTAAGCCCATAGCACCATGGGTACGTGCATATCCCAGTCTTTTCTTTGTGCATTGTAGACCTTCATCAATGCGTTCTCAAATATCTTATTAAATTCTTTGACCATCCCATTAGCTTGTGGGTGATATGGCGTACTATTCTGATGATAAATGTGGAACTCCTCCATCTGCACGCTGATTGTCTCATTAAGGAAATGCGTACCATGATCGCTCATCAAAATCTTTAGGAAACCAAATCTAGTTAGTACATACTCAAAGATGAACTTTGTTGTTGTTCCCATATACAGTCCTTCACAGGTTGCACCTCTGCCCATCTGGTCAAATACTTAGTCGCAGTGATGATGTACCACGCACCTGTCTTCTTTCCTAGAGGCTGAATTGGTCCTACAAAGTCAATCGCCCATTTTTCGAATGACTATAATGACATCTGTGGATTCAGAGGCATCTCATCCCTTCATGATGGCCTTCCTGTCCATTGGCATGCATCACATGCCTTACAATAAGCCTTGGAATCCTGATGAAGCATTAGCCACCATAGCCCAATGTGTAAAATCTTCTGCGTTGTATATTTTCCTGCATAATTTCCTCCTACGGCTCCTCCATGACCTTAAACAAGGATGCTATTTCATTCAAAGATAGGTACATAACATTGCATAATTTCATCTGAGTCCATTTTATATAAATTCCCTGCAATGATAGAAAAGTTTGTCGCGCGCACCACTAGCTCCTTCTTTTGTTGACTAGTATACCCCTCCAGAGTCATCCCTGTCATCAGGGAGTGTATGATATCTACACCTCCCTAGAAATGATGCCAAAAAGTGATGAGCCTCGGTATTGCAACAAGAATGCTGCAACTACCAAGGCTACCGACTTTAATTATCAACCTAGGGTTCGTACAAACTTAAGAGGTATTGGCACTATATGTGCAACATAAAATTTGTCATTACTTTGTTGTCATGATGTAATGGAGTGAATGTACTGCAGTAAAATCCTAAACTAATTGCAGAAAATGAAATGTTTGAAATGGAACCTTAACCTATTGCAAGAATGAAAGTACAAGGAAAGAGACTAAAATCAAATGATAAAACACACCATTTTCTAACTAACTCTTAAGAGGTTTTGCTTCAAAAGAATGCTAATTTAACATGTATGCAATCCTATTGTCCTAAGCATGCAGATTCAAACCATCAAAACGTCTATTGTTGTGCATGTAAAGGAATAAAATAAATCTGCTTTTCTTTTTTTCTTTTTTTCATGTGAGAGTGTGAAAGCTAATCTCTTTTGGTGATGTGGCAGGTGGCTTGGAGATGATGGTGAATGGTCAGAAAGCTTGGCAGACAAGTAGGGACCCTTTGCTAGCTTCCTAGAGGCTTTTTCCTCAACTCGGCCTCAAAACAGAGTTTCCTACAGGGTGCTACAGGATCTCCTAAAAACCTACAGGATCCCCTGAAAACCTACAAGATACAACAAAGAGAAAAATGGTGGATGTTTAAGGTGATGGAAAGCTTAGGGAAGGTGTTTGGTGGATGGAATGAGGCAAGAGAATGCCTAGGACCACTTTATAACTCAAAACCAAAGTTGGGAGATGGATGGATTTGATGAAATTGGTGAGGGTTTAGTGAAAGAAAGTGAGGACCATGGGTGGATGAAGTTGGGATGAGGTTGCTGACTATGAAATCTCTTTGCATGCCTGAAACACTTGAACTGCATCAAACATTGACACTTACTCAAAAATCATGCAAACAAGAAGAATTTCAATTATCTAAAGGAAACATAATTTCATGAGCTAGATGTCTACCTCATGCATGCGGAAAACTTTGTAGAATGATATTGAACATTGATGAGATCTAATGTAAGACTGGAGATAGAAGAAATGGAAATCAAATCCTACTCTTGAAAACTAGAAAAATGTTGACCTGAGTGAGGAGAAAGAGGGTTAAAATGGTCTTGATGACATGGAGGTCAAGTAGAGGCCTAATCCCAGCTTCAATGATGATTTTTCTCAATTCGGGCTCAAAACAGGATTTCCTACAGGATGCTACAGTGATTTCCTACAGGATGTACAAATTTACTATAATTCATCAAATGACCAAGAAAATCAAATGCAAATTGGATGGGGAAATTTTTATTATTAACTAGGATGTCTTAGGTCCCCATTCCAAGTGGAATCACTCAAAAAACCTCTATTAACCCATGCTAAAAAATAGAAAAACATTACTAGTCGAAAATCTAGAAATTCGAGAACTAGTGAGCTAGTAAATATAAAAAATTCCTAACCTAATCAAGTGAAAATGTAATGGGGTAATTTTTTTTTAGAACTAGAATGTTTTTGTGATCTAATTCAAGTGGAACCAACCCGATTGAAGCTCGTCATCATGCTCTAAAAAGTAGCAAAAATTTATTGTTCTTTGCCACAAAGGAGTTCCCGAAATCTAGATTTGGGAATAAGAAGACTAATCCAACCAGCTCAATGATTACTATGAAATTACAAAGCTTTTACAAGGATTAAATAATTCTTGTGATCCTACAAAAAAAAAATCATTCACCATTTAACTCAATCCTACAACAAGAAATCATTAATACTAAATGTAGAAGTAGAAAGAAATAAAAACTAGAGCTCCATGTGAATAAGAGTGAAAAGAAGGAAAGAGAATGATCCAAAAGGGCTCTGAGGTTCTTGGGATGGCCAAGCCCAAGGAAAATTTGATACCTATGGAGGAGAACGAGATTTAGAAGCTGAACATGACACCAATCTTCAGTATTCCATCAATACAGTTACATCCCTACAAGAAAATATAATGGAGCTACAGAAATACGAGTTCTCTCCACAATAACACTAATGAAATCTATATCTAGAGGAAAATTCGACTGATGACTTATACAAAATTATTAGGAATCATTCCCCATGAATATAGGAAGTTCTCCCCACCAAAATCCCTTGATTATTGGATCTGTTCCCTTGATTAGTGGAACACATTCCTAGATTTTCGCAATCATTGGAGTTCCACAATTTGTGCCATAATTTCATAATATCTTGTTGATTTATTATTTATTATTGGTCCTCCTGTAGTAGGGAAGGAGTCCCTAAATTATCTCCTCCTCCAAATCTTCATAATCTTCCCAATATTCTCATAATATTCTACAAAAATAAATAATATTAGGCACAAATATCCAATTATTCCTAAACCCTCCTAATAAACATATTAAAGTTAAAAATAAATTATCTAATTCAGAAAGAGAGCTTTAATGTGCTGAAGGATGGTCACAGGCCTTAAATTAATGTTTAATGTAGAGACATGGGCATTAATTTATGTCTCATTTAGAGGCCCATCAATGTCCTTGCGGTAATCAATAGTCCTATGATAAAATTAATTGATATAACTTCCCATTTAGAATATAGTATCTCATGAATTTTCCATAACCTTGTTGGAGTTTTCACTCATATTTTACTTTATAACACTCTAAACATATTTCTACAAAATTTACAATGTCCTTCTTCATCCCCTTCCAAAAGAATATTAGTTTCAAGTTTGCATTCATCCTCTTAATACAAGGATGTTCCATGTATATTGCTCAATGTGCCTTTCTCAAGATCAATCGAAATATATCTTCATTTTGTAGCACATATATCCTTTCGTGGAATTGAAGTAGCCCATTATTATCTAAAGAGTATCCTTAATATTTTGGGATCATCATTTCATCTTCGAACTCTTGCTAACCTCCTTGTACTAGGTATACTCAATTTTAAAGTTCAGTAGCTTCTCCCTCAAGCTTGTCCTTACGGGGATCACCAAAAGTCTTTGAGTCCTAATTATATCATCTACCACCCTATTTAATATTCCCTTTATGTAATTAATATCAACATTGTATTCGCTTGTTAATTTTGACCAACTTCTTTGCCTAGCATTTAAATTGTCTTGCCTGAATATGTGTTGCAGTCCAAAATTATTATTATTAAGTTCAAACTTCTTTCCTAGTAAGTAGTGTCTACAAATGTTTATGATGTATACAATAACTATCATTTGTAGACCATGGTTGCTTATTTTTCCTCATGGGTTCTAATATTCCTTGAACCATATGATATTATTCTTCCCTCTTACATTAGCACATAGCCGAGTCCTTTCTTAGAGGTGTTGGTACAAACCAAAAATTATTGCTCCATATCTAGCACCTTTAGGACTGGTTTAGTTGTTAATAATACTTTAACCTTTATAATTTTTAGCCCAAATGAACTTATTATTCTTTCATTAGAGTTTGTTGATGGGGGTTTCTATCTTTGAAAACCCCTCAATAAATCTATGATAATACCTAGCCATTCCAATGAAATTATGTATTTTGTGAACATTGATTGGTGTCGACTATTCCTTAATGACTCAATCTATGTCAGTAATACTACAATTCCCTCCCCGGAGATAAAATGTCCAAAATAGTGGATCTTTGATTGGTAAAAGGAACACTTATACATATTTCCATACAGATGGTTCTACCTTAAGCACTGTAAAACTAGTCTCAAGTATTCATAATGCTCTGCTTGGGTCCTTGAATAGATTAATATGTCGTCGATAAAGAATTGTATGAACTTATCCAAGTATTCTTGAAATATCATGTTTATCAAACCCATAAAAACACCTAAGACATTTCTCAGACCAAATGATATTATTAAAAACTCAAAATTCCCAAATTTTCTCTTAAAGGTTGTCTATGGGATATATTTTTCCTTGATTTTTAAGTGATGATATCCTTATCTCAGATCTATTTTTGAAAACATGGTTTCTCCACTCATTTATTTGAATAACTCACCTATGCTCTATAGAGGACATTGATTTGATTTTTTATTGTCACATTATTTAACTGATGATAGTCAATGCACAATTTCCATGACCCATCCTTCATTTAAAAAAAAATTTGAGGGGCTCCCCACAAAGATATGTTGGGTCTTATGCAACCCAAGTCCATTAATTCCTTTAACTAGAGTTGCAAGTCTTTTAACTTTGGAGTTAAAATACTGTATGGTGTGTTTGAAATAAGCTTTGTATTGGGTTCAACATTCTTAGTGAAATCAATTTCCCTTTTAGGGAGTATCCTAGAAAATTCTTTAAGAAATGCATCCCTAAATTTAGTAAGAATTGGATGCTTATCTATATTTTCAAAGTCACTTTTTTCATTTAGGGATGCCACCAACAATAATTGGAATCCCTTTCATCTACATTTCGTCATCTACATCAATGAGATGAACTTTAGGGATAATCATCAATTCTTTCCCATCAAGGATTTTCTTTGTCCTTCATCATCAACGAAATGTAGTATCTTGTCGTTGCAGTGTAGAACTGCCTCATGTTGTTCCAACAAATCCATTCAAATGGCTTCATCATAAGATCCTAGGATTTTAGATTACATGGATACCTTGGTTCATACTCCCAAATCCACTTCACAATCCTTTACCAACTTTCCTACATGTCTTTTCATACCATATTCCATCTCTACATACCTATAATCATGTTGTGGAATTGATTTGTGTTTAATTTTTGACAATTCGTTTAATGAAATAAAAGACTCATTAGCTCTTATATCTATCAAAATAATAAAAATCATAATATTAATATTATGTGATGTCTCAAGTATGGTGGAATGGTCCTCATCCTGGTGATTTTTTACTATTATATAGATGCAATTAGCCTTCCCTAGATCCTGCACTATGGCTAGTGTTTGAGATGTGTTTGAATTACATATTTTATAAGGGAAATACCTCTTGTATTGTGCACCTTTGCAAGTCCAACACCCCTTATTAGGAGCTTGGCTCCTACTATAATCTAAACTGGGAGTTGGTATGGAACTCTACTATTAAGAGCTAAACTATTGTAAAAAGTGATGCAGTGGCAGAAAACAATACCACTGTGTAGGAAAATACTATAGTTGTTGGCGATTCTATTTAGATGCCATGTGAGACTACTAAGATGGATACCAATATGGTGTTCTTCGATTTACTTTTGACCAATTTTGATGTTTGTGCATCGATCCCCTCTAAAAATTCATGTGATCCATAATAGTTCTACAAGACGCTCCTGACCCTACCAGTTTTGATGGCCTAGTTTGTCCACTACTCAATATTTCTTCCTTAGTAATTATTTTTAGATTAAATACTCATGTAAGGTGTGATGCATCAATATTCTAACCTTAGCCCGAATGTTAAAATTCATTCCATACATAAATTTGCTTATAATAAGTTTCTCTATGTTTACGTGAGCGGCATAGTGAAGTAGTTCCACGAAATGAACCACATACTCAGGCATTGAGTGACTGTCCTGCACCAGTGAATTGAATTCATTTATTTCTCTTTCATTGAACTCATATGATAGGTAGTCTTCCATAAAATGTTCTTCAAATAACTCCCAAATTACCTCCAAGATATTGACCCTAAACTAGGGTAATAATGTCTTCCACCAAAGTAATGCAATTCCTTTAAACTAGAATTCAACCATGTTGGGGTTTATATTTGAGGTATAGTCACACATAGCCATGTTTTCTATCCATACTATTGTACTTTTTCCATCCACAAACCCCCAAAATTCTATAAAATTTACCTTTTCCAAATCTCTACAAACATCATCTCTTACAGGGTTTAGGGGTCCTTCATTCTGCGTGACAAGTCCTAATTATTCTTCATCCAAATGGGTTATTAATGCCTCTAACATGTGCTGGAATGATATCACTGCATTCAACACTTATCTGACAGGTATCTAATCCATTCCCGTGATGTGTTCCCCATCATCAAGTAGGTTGATAGGATATGACTATTGTGGTGGCACCACATTGTTCCCTCTAGCTTCCCTACTCCTTATGCATCTTCTATCCATGGTACCTATTTAAAAAATTTCCAATTTACATTAGTTCCAATTGATTTAATAACTTTGATGTGGAAAATGATTATGGTTCTAAGATTCGTGCCCTCCTAACCCATCCCGATGACCTTACCATAGTCTACTTTGTGAACTATAGGGTTTCTATATCCTACGATTTTTAAATTAATGCATATAGGAAATTGGATAGGCCTTTAGTTGCCATACTTTATTTTTTTATATCATCCTTTAACCATTTAGTTAAGCCATTTTATATCATCCTTTAACCCCTTAGTTAAGGTGTTTGTGTTCCATAACCCACAAAAAAATTATAAGACTCAAACTACCCATTTATGATAGGTTACACCTTCGGTGAGTGCTTCATAATATCACACTCCCTATCATAATGGTCATTTAAAAATATTAATGGTATGATATTGTTTACATTTGTTCACTTACGTCAACGTTTCACATTCAATATTTGTTCTTTCTTTTTAATTCATTTCTAAATCCTACCAAGATTTATATGTTCTATCTACCTCTATATTTAAACTTGTAATAAGCAATAAATAATGTTATTTTAGTTAATAGAGATTGAAACACCCCTAATACCACTAAGGTTAATGTTTCATATTCAATTTTGTTTTTTTTATTTCATTGCTAAATCCTACCAAGATTCATATATTTTATCCCTCTCTAGATTTCAACTTGTAATAAGAAATAAACAATATTATTTTATTTAATAGACATTGTAACACACCTACTACCATTATAACTATCACAATTGTTTTTTTTTTTATAAGGATAGATGTAAGATTAATAAGGAGGGTATTCAACTTACATTTTTTATTTATTACTATTTTATAATGGAATAGTTTTCTTATCAATGTTCATCTACATCGTAATATCCATTTTAATTATGTAATGAGACTCCTTCTATCTAAACTTCTAATTCATTGGTAACATGATATCCTTTCCATTATAATATGTTTAAATTATCATGTACTTATAGTAAAAATTGGTAGCTTTGCATTTAATCCCGTATTATAAATTTTCAATTTACCCTCCATTATAGGCATTTCTCTAGGTAGGTATGGATAACCAATTTTTACAATCTATCTATCTATATATATATATATATATATCACATTTTGTTGTACCCATGACTTAAATACAATCTACTTGAACATGTAATCGATAAAGTTTGCTAAACTTGAAGGGATGAAATCAAAATTTGTAACATCATGAAGGTTAGTGTAAATGTATTGATTATTCATAGATATTGATTAAAGAATTCTTTTTAAGAGGGACTTAACCCTATAAGATATTAGAGCCTTGTTGGTCACATAGTTGGGTTCTCTTTGATTACAGGATCAATATTCTCATATCTAAAGCTTTTGCCACAACTTGTATAAGTTTTGGTTGGCATTAACCTTAGTTAATATGCATACTTCCATATTTACTCCTATCTAAATTTATGCAAAGAATAACGTAAATTATTGGGAACATTGACTCATGGTAAACATACTTATTTATCCGTGCAAATAATGTCCCAAGGAACCCTTACATTAGTGGGAATGGCATTTAATCTATTTAATTGCCTTACCCAACTAATCTATATATATTCGATATTTATTTCATCATAATAATTAGGGGAATTTTGAGGTCTAAAATGGTCCTCCTAATAAAAATGTACAACCAAAATAGACTTTATAAGAACCAATAAGAATCAAGATGATGATGTCAACCATGGGGGATGATTCACCATTTTTCGAGTAAAAATGTAAAAAAATTAAAAAATTAAAAAATATTAAAAATACTTTTTCAACTTATCTCCCTAATGTTTTACTCAAATTTCAAGTGAGAGTAATTGTTGGATGTAAAATTTAATTCCTCATCCAATGATTACACATGTTGCATACTTTCGATGGACACTTCTACATGAAAAAAGAGAAATACATGAAAAAACGTGATTGCAATCACATTTTTCATGTAGCACAGTCCATAAAATGTATGAAACATGCACACTCCTTGGATGAGGAATCAAATTCCACATCCAACGAGTGTTCCCACTAGAAATTTGAGCAAACCTATACGAGATAAGGTGAAAATACAAGTTGAAAATGTAGTTTTTTCTTCTTTCACTCTAAAATTTGATGATGTAATCTAACCTTATTTTATTATTTCCACTATTATTTTATAATTTCCTTAGGAGGCCTATTTTAGACCTCAAAATTCCTCTAATGTTTTTTTTTTTCAATGAGTGATACTTATTTTAACTATATTTTGAATTTATCCTTAGTAAACTATTGAATTATTCATGTAATAGTATGGATTAAGGTTCCTCATATATATTAGTGTTCTCGCCTTAATAATTTAACGTAAGGTATCAATTCAATTTTCATGCTTACAATTAACATGTTATAATTAAAAAATTAATAATTGCATATTATTCATCCTTCACATATGTGCATTAATTGGTCTAGATTCTAGCAATTGTAATGTCTAACAGATTATCCATGATGAATATAGTAATAAACTTGAGGAGTAATTCAAGATCCTTAAATCAAGCATATAAATTCAAGGGATCTCGTATATTTTAACTCAAATGTAACCATCGTTTTCCATCACATGGAATTAGTGTCAACTATATTAACTCACAAAGATTACAAAGGAAAACAATGATTAAGGTATAAAAAAATAATTTTATTAACAACTACATGGTTGCCGAGTATTATCAATAATTAATTTCAGGTATAAAAAAATAATTTTAGTAACAACTACATGTTTTCCGAGTATTATAAATAATTAATTTCATGCATCTAGATCAATATTATTGGATACTGATCTGCTAATAATACTGGAAATTCAACAACCAAGGTGGTCTCCCCTATGAAAAGTCTCAATCAGACTGCACACCATTTGGTGTGAGAGCCCTTCTGGAAATAAGGCCTCACTACCATATGTTTTTAGAGATATGCCTTGGCTAAAATGTTCATCACAAGAGAGTAATGCACAAGAACCTTCATATCAGCAAGTGAGTATTCCTTCTGGAATGTTTAACTACAAAATGTATCAAGGTTCTTCTACCGAAAGGGGAGACAAAAGAAAGCCTTTAAAAGACAAGTAATAATACTAATCTAATAAAGACACACAAGCATGTACATATGAATGAATCATTGTACAACTAGAGAAATATTTCATATAGAAGCAATAATTGTTAAAAAACATACAACACACCTTCAACAATATAAGTACCACTCCCACCGAAATAGTTCAATTTCCTTAGTATAGATGAAAAAAACATAATTCACAAACATTCAAATAATAGTCTTAAAATATTTACAACATACGCATGAAAGTGTGTTGTCTCAATGAGCTTCTGAATTAAGAAAAAGTTCCAAGATACATCATGACAATGAACACCACTAGCCCCAATAGTGGAGCATTAGAGAACCCACTTTCTCCTCCAAAATAACTATCTTCCTCTCTAATGCCTAGTAGGAGGAGCCAAGGTTAAAAGTCTTTGGCATGAGCCATGAGGGTGTATATATAAAAAAATGGGGTGACTGTTCACCTCCCTTGTGACTCTTGGACTACCCTCACGATTGTTTGACTTATTTGTGACCTTTTGACTCCTTCATGAGTTTTCACATTGTATAGATGACCCTTGGACTTCCACTTTACATTAAATTTCTTACATATTGAAATTACATAACCCACAAATGATGTGGCAAATGATGTGGGAAATGATGACTCATATACATCTTGGCATGACACTTTGACAAGACATCACATGAATTTGATGACATGGATTGCATGGTGATATGGAAATTTCAAGCCACACTTATTGTTGCCATCTTTGTGTCCTCCTGAAATATGAAACATTTTCTTCTTCTTCCTCCTCCATAAGGCTTGAAAGTAGGGAGTCTTCAATGTAATATTGATTTCCAACTATTGTAAGAATCACATGTCCCTTTGTCCTTCTTGATTGAGCGACTTGTTTTCACAACTTCAAAGGTGTCTTCTAGGAAGGTCTCCTTCATATCCTTCATCATCACCCTATCATAACATGATAGAATACCTATAGCTGAAATCCACTCATGACAAGACAAAATCAATCTAAAAAACTCTTAATATAACATGCTCCATGAAAACCATTGAATGAGATGGAACCGGGTGATATGATGTGAAACAAGCTCTGGAATTGTGCAGTTGCGCAGATCAAGAGGTAAAGGGCAAGGAATGAGCCTTGAGACTTCTCAATGTGCAGTTCAGGTAAGCTAGGGCTACATCTTTGAAATTGATGGGCTCAATGGGTCAGGATGAAGGATTGAGGCTTGGGTTTCCCACTGCATACTTTAGGAGGGATAGAGGCCAAGGAATTTTGTAGTTGTACAGTTCAAGAAGTAAAGTCTAATGCTTGATGCTTTAGAATGCGTTCATAGGAGAGGAAACAGAGATTGCAAATGCATAGTTTTGGAAGGTAGGGCCTATGCATTGCATGGTGCCAAGAGGAAAGATTGAAGCTTGAGGACTGAGACTGCGAAGTGTATAGTTCAGTAGGGTTGACTAAGGGAAAATTTCTTGGGAAGACATTTTTTGGCTAAGTGTGAGATCAATGAGGCCAAAGTGAATAATGATTAAAACATGAGCATAATCACACACTTCAAAAAAATCTGACACCACTGATCACTCAGAACACATGAACAACATAATACCCCTGATTCGATGATATTGCAGCAAGTTTCCCCAAGTGTGACACTAAAGTTACAATTTTCCACGATAGTAATGACACTTGTGTGAAAGTGTTTGAAACTTTAGGAATGAGTGTGACACATGTGTAGATGATAAGCATGACTAGTTAGCACCAAGATTACCCCTTGGAAAAAAAAAAACTACATAAGTGCAATATGTGACACTTCCCATGCTAAAATATGACACTTTTATTTTCTTCTAAACGAGAGAAGAACACTCAAATAAAACACATATGGTGGCTCTTAATACTTGCAATGATAGCATGCAAATTCAAAATAGTCTCCAAAATTTCGATGCAGGACAAAATTTTGGAGGGTGTTGTAGCAGCAACAACACTTGAAGACACACAAGTGGAATTTTAGATTCTCTACATGATCTAGGTGGATATTGGTGGCCACCCTCCTATTTCACCTAGACCTCCAATCAGTTTCGTCATTTTCCTTGTTTGTAGTAGAATTTACTATTTTTAGCATTTTTTCAGGTCATGAACTTCCGGTGCAATTTTGACCTCTTAAATAAAATTTTCCGAGTTGAAGAATTTCCTCTACTCTGCACTAGTTCTCACATTACCAGGCCTACAACAACCATTTGAGATTGAGATTGATGCCTCTAACTATGCTATTGGTGCAGTTCTTACTCGGCAAGGGAATCTAGTGGCATATCACAGTGAGACACGTTTTGACACAGTCTGCAAATATCCCACCTATGGAAAATAGTTGTATTCCATTGTGAATGAATACCGATAATGGAAACATTACATCTTCGGGAATAAATGGTCATCCACATAGACAACTGACCCCTGCAATTCATACAGACACAAGGGAAATTGCAAAACGATCGCCATCAGAAATGGCCCACATACTTGCAATCGTTCCATTTGAACATTAAGTACAAGAAGGACAACAACAATAATGTAGTAGACTACCTCATCCAACCATTTTTCACGTGGGTGATGATTGTACTCGAATCTTGTGGGCACGAGAGTTCAGGGTTGCCACATATGTACAAGAGCAATGAAGAATTTGGAAAAACGTATCAGACGCTCCAAGAAGGCAAGAAAGTTCCAAATTTTCACCTCTAGGATATATTGTTATGTCACCTGGGAAACCTCTATGTTCCTTCAATCATGTGTGCCAAGATATTTGGGAGGCACACTACATTCAGGTCGTTGGACATTTCAGAGTAGAGAAAACAGTGGCAGTTCTTTAGAAGTATTTTTATTAGTCGAACCTTTGACAAGATGTTGGGAAGTATGTTAGATCCTACACTTCCTATGCCATTGCAAAACTGACCATCAAGAAGCCATGCCTATATACTCCCCTGCCTACTCGTAGTTGACCTTGGGAATCCATATCCATGGATTACATGTCGGGCCTCCCTTCTACTAAGCATGGAAATGACTACATTTTTGTGGTCATTGACAGATTCTCTAAGGTTGCAATTATGGTAGTCTACAAGAAGAGTATCACAACAGAGGCAATTGCTAAGCTCTTCTTCAACAAGTATGGGTACACTTTGGGATCCCGGAGTCCATTATCACAAACCGAGATAGTAGGTTCCTAAGAACATTTTGGTCAAGTCTCTGGTCAATGCTCGATACCAAGCTCACTAAGTCCATGACTTTCCATCCCGAAACTATGTAATTTCTCTGTGCATGCCAGTATTTCCCAAAAAAGGAAAAAAAAAAGAAAAATCATCCCTAAAAAATAGGGATCTAATTTTAGCATTCGGAGTTACACTTGAGCTATTTTTGGAAACTCTCGTGGTGTGTTGCTTTTTCCTAGATTTTTGGAATTCGCATCATAAACCCTAAATTGATCAAATATATTTAATGGATCTCACCAAAGCTCATTTTAAAATTCTATCTTGGAGCTCTAGCATTCCTGAGGAGATCTAGGAACCTTCGGCACAGTCATCACCACTTTTTCGGGTAATTCTTTATTTTCTAGTCTTTTGCTTCTTCTTTTGTCGCTTTTGTTTCCTTGCCTTGTGAGAGTGTTGCTTTACCCATTTTATTGAACAAGCGCTAGAGTTTTGATTTTTTTTAGCTTGTAGAAGTGTTATTTTAAGTTTTCCATTACCTTTCCTAAGTGTCGCATGCATAACCCAGTTTTTGCACTAATGGTTGCCATTGCGGCAACTCTCTCCATAAAAATAATTGTTCTCTTGTTTGACTGATTCCTTCACTTGTTTTAATTTAATGCTTCATCATTCACTAAAATATGCACCAACCATCACTCACACTTTTAGATATGTTAATTTTCATGTTACCCTTGGGCAGATATGGGCTTCCTTGGCCCGGATATCGCTCTTCCCGACATGCACTGTGAATTTATCGATCTCAAGGATCTTCCTTGGCTCCAAAAATTGCGCAGAGGCTGCCAAGGATTGGCTCCAACTATGTACTCCCTAGCTTCCAGAGCCATGGCCACTGGGAATGTGTAATGTGCATTCCTAGCTAACACAAGCCAGACTGAACTATGTATTTCGTAGTTCTAGTCAGCAACACCTCGCCACTGGCAACTGGGACTGCGCAATGTTCAAATATAGTTGATAGTCACTCACCTCTGAAACCCATAATTGCGCAATAGTTGCCCAGTTTTTTCCTTGGTCTATTCTTGAAGTACTTTCAATTTCAAGCTAACATTTGCATGCCATGAGTGTCCCCTTTGTCTCCAGGTACAATACTTGTTGTGCAACTTTTTAGCAGTACAGGTAACATGGATTCCAAGAGAGCTGCATCAAAGGATAATGTCAAGAGAAGCACCCAGGATGTAGTTGAATAGGTGTCAATGAAATTTCCAGTCTATGCAGACACACAACATTTCATAGAGAAGGACATGAAGATAACATGGCAAGAAATCAAGGATATTTTTGGAGGCAACTCCAAGGAAGATATAGAAGATCGGTAGGTCTATGTCAACATCTGCAAGTTAGGCTTATATAAGGTTTCATGTAGGTACCTTGCCTTCCCATTTGTGGAAATCATTAACGTGATTGTCTCAGATACCAATCCTAAGATGATGACATTGAGAAATGCGAGTAGAACAGAACTTGCTACCTTTAGGACAAAAAACTATCATCAAATGTATCACTTACAACAACCAGTAAACTACATGGATGTAGTTTTCTATGCCCCCAACAATAATGTGAACACTAGATACATCCTAAAGTGTTTGGTGAAAGAGTCATCAAAGTTTAGGTCAACACCCAATCATGTTTACAAGACTAAGCCACTCAAGAAGGCCTACCAACTCTTGATCATCTTTGCATGTCGATTGTGTTATCACCTCGATTGAACCTCAGGCTAAAGGAAGGCAATGCAAGGGTAACCACAAACCATGCTTAGCCAAGTAGCTAGCCCTACCAGGCCGGGAAAGGACTCTTTCCTTAAGGATCTCAACAAAGATGACTGGATCAGAAAAATGATATTAGGCTAGGTATAGTAGCACAAGGTTTGATTGGATTTTGAAGGGGTTTTGCTGGATCAAGAGGAGCTAGACAGTTAGCGCTAGGGAATTAGGTCAAAATTGCAGGGTTTTCAATGGGACAAGGTAGGCATGAGGTTTAAAAATCTAGGGTTTGATGGGTGAGGTGTTTTAATACTGGTGAGAATCTAGGAAGAGCATGTGATTATCATGGATCCTTCCCAAACTGTAGAAAACATGAAATGGTGAATGTTTTCCCAAAACATAGTAGTGACATAATGAATTATGCCTATCAGCTTGAAAGAATTCACTTAGAAGCAATGAAATGATTAAAGGAATACACAAAACATACTAACATATGATCACAAGAGAAGAAATTGTACTAAAACTCCATACCACATGGATCCCATAAAAATAGCTGCAATTCTTATTAATCTCCTGCTAAACTACTACAAAATGATGCCAAATCAAGGTTTGAGCATCGAGCTGAGTCCAACCCTTTACAATGAGAAAGAAGAAGAAGATATAGACATGAATTCAACCTCCTCCCATCCTCAGGGGTCAAATCCCTAAGGTTAGTAGCTAACCTCACCAACACTAAACAAGAAACAAGAATATAGGCATCTTAACAACTTGCCTTTAAAAGTGAAAAAATGATTCATTTGAGCACAAACTTACTTCTAAGGTAATGAATCTACCCTCTATTACTATTTATATATCATAGTTACATGCAAAGTCATTATTTACAAAGTTAAATCATCCTCCATGAGAGAAAATCTAAGAACACAGTCAAAAACTTGAAAAATAGTCATGCTGAGGAAAATCTGCCCTCAACAGCACTAGCCCAACGCGCAATGCCACTTTCAGGTCCCTTTTGGAGGCCTTCCCGGCATCCAAATTGATCTCATGATAGCTTAATGGAAAGTTCTTCCAGTCTAATTTCTAAAACAGCTAGAATTTCTACATTTGAAGCTCATTTGACCCCTCAAAACTTGATTCGCCCAAGATTGCTTCTGTGTGTCCAAAAAGTGGTAGAAAGGTCATTTTTAGGGTGTTTTTTGACCTTTTAGTGGACCATTTCTGCCCCAAAATCTTTGAAAATATCCAGGGTACATGTCTTCAACACTATGAATCCAAAAATTCAAACCATTTCTCCATTGCGTGCCCCTAGGAAAAGCGGATCACCGATGGCGCTGCGCGTTTAAGTAGTTTTCCTGTGTGTAGAATTTCATAATTTGAACGTGACAAAAAATATTCCAAACTTGCCAAAAATTGGTGACAAGCACCATCATCAAGTGTCTTGATGAGCCAAGGAAGCTTCAGCAAGAAACCTAAGCCTATCCTCCTCCTTTTTTCCCTTTAGAGCCCACCTTAGCCTAGCTTTCACTGCCACTGTTTTCCTCCTCCTCATAATCTTTGTTCTTTGTGTCCATGTTAGTTGAGTTTTAAAGCCTTGAAAACCTAGAGAAGGTAATTGAGGAATGAGTTATGGTGAATAGGGGTAGGGGAAGGGGAGGTGAGCTCATTAGGGTTTAAGCTTATGAGTGAGCTTGTGAGAGCACTAAAGAGGTTATGAGGGTTTTACTAATTTGTTTTACGGTTTGAGGGGGCAAGGAATGAATTTGTTTTAGGGTTTGAGGTTGTATGAAGGGAATGAGTGAGAGTCATTTAGGAGTGAGGGGATGGGAGATGACCTTATGGGCTAGAAAATGAATGAGAGAGTAGGAATCATAAAAAAATGAGAGGGAGGGCTTGTTTTGTTTGAGAAATTTCCCTTTGGGAAGAGGGATAAAGGGATAGGGATGATATGGAATAGGGACAGATTTTAGAGTTTTAGTGATAGGTGATAGGAGGAACAATGGGGGTTTTAGGGTTTAATAATAACCAAGGGAGATTTTTAGGGTTTCACATTTACCATGGGGAAATGATGTTTAAGAGTTTGAAATGCAAACCCACAATGTAGAATGGGAAGAAGACTTACTTGTATGAAGGTAAAAGAGGGAAAATTTTGAATTTTTTTGAAGTTTGAGGCCTTTCTAGCCCTTTTGCTCAACACACAGAGCCAACCCACAGATGCACAGTGCCACCTCCTGAACGCATAACGTCACTTCCTCAACACGCAGCGCCACTTCAAGACAACTTTTGACTGTCTGTCTAGTGTCCAAATTAGGTGTGGAATAGCTCATTGGAAATATTGTCGAGTCTAGTTTCGTGAACATCTTGAATTTTTCAATTTGGAGCTCATTTGCCCTATCAAAATCTCAATCTCCCAAGACTGGTAAAAATGTGAAGAATGAGGCTACTAAAATGTAGAGTGTTGTTTCAGACAACTTTTGGAGGTCTTCCTCAACTCTAAATTGAGCTCATGAGAGCTCATTGTAAATATATCTGTGTCTAGTTATCATTTGGCTCATAAAATAAGTCATTTGGTCACTCCAGCAAGGAGAAATCTTGATTTTCCCAAGGTCACTCTAAAAGTGCATCAACTTTCCTAAGGCAAATTATGTTTTGGAAATTTCTCCCAAGCCATGAGACTTGTTTAAAAACTGAAGGAGGTTTTTCTTCTTGGTTCTATGGTGGACAAAAATGCCTCTCACATTTTTAAAATTCATCTTTTATTTCTCAAAAACATCATTTGAATAAAACCTATCCCGATGTGTGGAACAGGGGATTTGTAGAAATATATGGAAATAAAGGAGATGAAGGGCTTCTAATTTCTTGAGAAAATTATGGGAAGTAGGGAGGAATGTTAGGAAGTAGGGGGAAGTCGAATTTCAAGGATTGGGTGTGGGGAAGGGGTCCAAAAGGGCAAAACACAATCCTAACCTAGAAAAGTGTCAAATTGTAGCAATAGGTTAGGGTTTGTGGGAAAATGATGAATTTGAGGGATATCAGTGATGGGAAGTGTTTAAGAAGGTATATTAAGGATATGTCAAGGTGTATGAGCATCAAGATACAAGTTTTGTTGATTATTTGACCATCCAAGAAAAATTACCTTCAAAACCCTAGGGGAGGGAAATGAGCCTTACCTAAGCACAACTGAAGCACAAACAAGGTGTAAAATGACCCATTGGAACCTGAAATAATGATGAAAACTCTTTGAATGATGGTACACTCAACCGAATGGTGACATGAACCAATACATGGAAGACTTTGGAAGGAGTGAAAACAATCTTAGACCTAATACGTAGTGACCAAATTTTACTTGAAGACTCACTGAAATGACAAAATTTGACTTGGACACCCTAAGACCACTTTGTAAGAGCATGTTTCATCACTGGTGGAAGGCTGCAAAGACTAACACTAACAGATTGTACAGTCAAGAGAGCACAGAGAACTTTTTGCAGAATCGGGTGGTTTCCTTGGACCAGTTGGAAAATGAAGGAAGGTCATTCAATTGGTCAGTTATGTTGGCTCATCAGCTGAAAGTGCATGTGACTAATGCCCGTAAACCACACAAGGATGAGAAAGTGAGATTATATATGTTAACGTCCCTACTTGATGTGATTTTTTCCCAACATTGGTTTTTTGGCATGGGTTGCACATGGAAACCATCAGAGACTGCTATGAACATTTAATACAAGTTGCTTTCTAAGTTTTGCTACCGAGGAGTCATGGCAAGCCTATCTAACCATTTCATCATCCTGGTTTTTAAGTTGATCTTCGAGCAAGATCCACCTTGCATGTCCCAGGAAGTGATGGAAGCATTACTTAACATAGAAAGATTGGTATGCCTCACCCGATGGATCTTCATTATGATGTTTGGTGGAGAGAAGCCTCTGCATGTACTACCAAGGTTTTCCACGGATATGTTGGTGATGCAAGAGGTTGCATAAGAGGAAGAAGGCCTCATGGCATTCTCTTGCATTACAGATTAGATTGTACAAGATTCGGAGCTTGAAGGATGTAGATGCAGAGGCAAAAGACTTAGAAAAGTTTGATTTTGACACCAAGGACTACAATCCATATGATCCTCATTATATTTGCAAGAACCACTATGGAAAGGTGTATTACTCATGGATCCACGAGACCTTTCATTGGGGAGAGGGAGATCCATGGAGGTATTGTTATAACTCATGTAAGCTCAATGAACTAGTCATCATGGCTATGAAATGGAAATATTATCTGGAGGCAGTAGGGCTGAAGGAAGCAATAACAATAGCAACAATAAGCAGCAAACTAGACAAAGACAAAGGCAAGAGGAAGATTGCCAAGAGCGTTGAGGCCAAGCAAAGCTACAAGTTCAAAGAAGATCCTCTCATTGAGAAAGAAGCTTTGGCATTAGGAGTGAGGAGAAAACAACGCATAAACATAGTAGAGCAAAGGAAGAGAGAGAGGAAAAGTTTGAGGATGCAGAAAGGAATTTGTAGGAAACGGAGAAGAAGCTAAAAGAAGTGCAAGAGCTAAGAAGGAGAGAGAGTGACGAGAATTAGAAATTGGAACAGGAAGAAGGGAAGGCACAATGACAAAGAAAACTGGACCCATACAATTTGAGGAGTAAAAAAAATAGTAGATAAAGAAGAGGGTGAGCAGTTGTAGGATGAAGAACTTGAGAAAATGGTTGAAGGAACAGACCTAGAGTTGGAACAAGAGCCACACGTTCAAGATACCAACCTCATGCTGAGAACATACAAGGTCGCCCCTCAATCTCCACTGCCTCTAGAATCAAAACCAGTACTGATCCTGCAAGGAGAGGTTGTTCTCCTTGATGACGATCCTGTGATGTGTGTTTATAATATGTGATTTGAGGAGTTTCAAAATAGGATTGTATAGGCACGAAGAAAGAATTTACCAAATGATCATGCATCACCTGCACATATGGAGGAAAGGGTGATCGTGTCAGATGTTAGCAAACATCCATCTTGCATGGCCGATGCCTCTAAGGCTTATGCAAAAGCCACAACCTCAAGTGTCATCAAAGGGAAAAGGACTTGCAAGAGGCCAGGAAGAGGGCATAAAAATCCACAGGATCCACTATGGCATAGATGAGGAAAGTGATACTTTCTGAAGTATCAATTCTTAAGACCACCATACGGAAACTTTATAATTGATTTGTCACTATCCATAAGGCAATTGTTCATCTACATGCTTTTCTAGTCGTAGTGCATGAAGATTTTCCAAACTCTCAAGGACATACATGCTGCTATTGCACACGTACAAGAATGGACAATGAAATACAAGGGAGCCTCGCTTTCCTTGCACAAGATAATGAAGTCATAGGTAGATCTAGACAAAGCATGAATCCGAATGTTGATATGGAATTATGAGAGGATCCCTTTGCTCATAAGTAGCATCGAGGCTTCCCATACATTGTTGTTCAAGAGTGTGGATGTTATGGTGAGGAAACACATGATCACTTCAATCGGTTCCCTCACTAAAGCCATTGAGAAGAATTAATTCTCGCTGGAGTTCGACAGGTACATGGAGTAGTTGATGCAATAGGCCACCATTGATGACTTGCATCTGAGCACGGAAAACATCCAGAGGTACATCAGTGGTCTAGCCACACTCAGGACAATGTTGCGCATGCTTCAAGATGAGTTGGAAAAAGGTTCTAGGACTATATACAAAGAAGCCATGGAGGCAAGAGTCTATTTCCAAAATACATCACCAAACAATATGTGGACAACATAGTGCAATAGCAAGCTTTATATCGGTTTGTCACTGAAAGCCCCATCAAGAGGATGTTGCTTAGTTGGTCTTTCACCAAGCTTCTGAGTGATGATGTTTGTCATGTTAGGATGACTCATGCCTATTTTGTCCCACATGGGTATCTATGGAAATTGTATATTATTTGTAAATATATTATAAGTGAAATTCCAAGTGTCATTAGTGGAATGTGAACAATCACTATGTAATGTAAAGAGTTATTTATAAAGGAGTTGAAGAATCATGAGAGTAGTTAAAGAGTCAAAGGGGAATGTCAAGGGTCACCCCACCATTTCTTATATATAGAACGTCATAACTCATAGTACAAGCTTTTGGGAGCCAAGATTTTGGCTAGGCTTAGGCTTAGAGAAGTCTTGGAAGTAATTTGACAACCCTTGGCCTCTCCACAACATAGAGCAATTACACTTCTGTGGAGGATCACGTAATGTTGATTATAATGTTCCACTATTGGGGCTAGTAGCTATCAATGGTGCATGTATGGATGGAAATTTCACTTAATAATATAATCGAGCCAATACGTTTTCATGCATATGTTTTTATTGTAGTTTGAATATTCTGGTTCCTTTAGCAATGTATGTTGTTTAACTCATGCATTTTCTTATGAACTATTTTGTATGAAATTGTATGAATATTTTTTAAGACATGTTGTTGGATTAACCCGTCACTTTGGTTTGTGGACTATTCCACTTCCATCTTGTGATGTCATTCTACTCTTGTGTTCCTTTCAAGTTGCATAATATTATAGGTTTCTAAGGTACACACTTTCTTCTCCCCTCTGTGCATTAGAACCCCCATGCATCTCACTTGACTCACTGCAAGGTCATACACTTGTTTCTGACCAAAGTCATCATATGTATCTTTGTGTGCTACAACAATCAAGGCACTACATTACCACCCACTATTAGGACTCCTAGTCGAAACGATCTGAGGTCTTGTTGGGACTTCTAACTAGGGAGATCCCCTTGAATGTTGGTGGGTCCAACACCATCAAAATGACCATACCATTTGCATATACTCAGGCAGCTTCAGACCATATCCAGTACGAAGATGACATGTTTAACAATTTCATTGAGTGTATCTAGCGCATCTTCTAGCATGTCCATAACATATTGGATAAATCCAATGCTAAGTACAAAAAGCAAAATGATCAGCATTGGGTGCCACAAATTTCCAAGTGGGAGATAAATTTTAGATAAATTTTCAGAAGGAGCACCTTGTTGGGCCCCACCATAAGACTCAACCCCTCTGACGTGGGTCATACACCATCGCCAAGGTTGTAGGGGATAATGCTTTTGATCTTAGCATTCCACTGTTCCTTCGCCTCCACCCAATATTCAATGTGGACTTGCTTTGACGATAATCTCCACCATTAGTGGACACATCCGACATTGTAGAACAACTCACACCAATGGAGTTAAACAAGGGACTGCATGAAACAAGACATAATTGATTGGATCGTGGACACACAGATGAAGAACACTCGCCAATAGAGGATCCAACTATATCGATTTGTCAAAGCAGGTCAACTCCTTCACCAATGAAATCGGTTCACCAGGGACTAAGTTCAACAAAAATTTCCTCACCTCATGGAGGCTTTGCGCATAATGGGGACCATTGCTTCCTAAGGAGGGAGGACTGATCCTGGTGGATATTGGTGGCCACTGGCCTATCCCACCTAGACCACCAATCAGTTTCATCAATTTCCTTATTGTTGACACCAAATATTTGGGATTAGGTGAATCCATGTAAATATTATAAATAAGAAAATAAGGAGAAGTAGAATATGAAGAGACATTGGGAGATGAAACCCAAGAGCTTCTCCCCCCATGTATGTACCCATGATTAATCTTAATGAAAGAACATAATTCGATTTAAAGAGTTACCTACTATCCTAGCATGGTATGAGAGCATAGGTCCCAAAAACTATTTTTGGCTTCCTTCCTGCCCTTCTAACTCCTTCCTACCTTTGTTCTACATTTCTGCAGACTCACATGTCCCTGCCAAATTTTGTGCATTACATTGGTCGATACCACATTCTATTATAACTGTTGAAGAGTCAAATTTCTACCACCCATCATAGCCCTATAAACTGCCTCCTCCCCATACCACCCATCATGGATCCATGATTGAGTAAGTTTGTGCGTGGTACCGTCCTTTGGATTGAATTTCTCTGAATTTTGAAAGGAATCCAGTATGTAAGCTTAGAGTGTGAAACTTTACTTGTTCAATATTCATTAGCGTTCAATCATAGGTCATGGTCACTGATTTGCAATGATAGTTTTTGGGTAAGAAGAAATACAAAATCTATTTTTATATAAATCAGATCGAAAGTTTCGAAGTTTTTGTTGCATGAAGAAACAAGAACGTAGATAACGATGGTGATGTGGCTGGTGCATTGAAGTTGGAGGTGTTTTGCATTGAAGCTAGACATGCACACCATTTGGTATGTTGAATGGTACTACTTTTAATGGTTAGTGCCCAATTATGTTGAATCTCGCTTTTGGCATGCCCAGTTACTTCATGTAATATATATATTATGTTACACATATGGTTCCTCTCCGTATACCATATATCACCTCTGCTGGTAACACCTCACTTGACTGCGCCATATAAAACCTCCCCCATATAACCCTCCCCCACATAGTAAATATGACTTATATATATATATAGATATATCAGAGTGCATCTTTTTACATAAATTACCACCAAAAGTGTATTTTTTCACAGTATATTGCAAGAAGAATACATTTTTTACACATTACCTAGATTTTAAAATGCATTCGCCGGTATCAATTGTTGGAGTAGTTCTCTATGTAAATGAGAACTATCCTAAATGGTCAAGGAAGATAAAACATGGTCTCATTTTCAATGAGCTGCGGTGACGAATTTATGAAGGAGAAGGAGATAATGCACCTACAAATCCTAATGCAGATAAGGAGATCTCCATTTGGGAAAATAAGAATAGCAAGGCCTATTCCTTTATTGCAACATCTATAAATGAAGAGGTGAGTGTCAATATTTCACAATTTTCAAATGATTTTGAAGCCTTAAAGAAGTTGAAGGAACTATATGACTCACACTATGAACTTGAAGTTGTCCAATTAGTGATTAAATTGTTCAGTCTTGAATTAAAAAATGATGACCCTCTTGATTTAGCATCAGAAGTAAGATCCATTATGCATGATATAAAAACAACTGGTGTCGAAATAGACATTCCTCTCATAGCTTATGCCAAGGCACTATATACCACTTATTCACATTATCTTGAGTCATTACAAGTAAGTGGAAATCTCAAGGAGATTACCTTTGACTCCCTTGAGAAGAACTTTGTTGAGAGAGAGAGAAGGTTTTTGGGAAGAAGACAACTCCTCAGTATTTTTAAGAAGTTGTGTGTCTTGCAAATAAATGGAAAAATCATGCAAAATATCCTTCTAGAGGAAGAGTTGGCTAAAGAGGAAGAGAACGAAGGAATTTTGGGAGCAGGGGGGGCAAACAGTTCCAAGGAGAAAATCTGATATTCATTGCATACATTGAAATTAGAGATGGACATGATGCACCCACATGTAAGTTGCATTGGGACATAATTGAGAAGGAAAGAAATTAAGGCAAAGGTAAAAACAATGACAAAAGGAAATGTAAAGCACCTGAATCCGTTCACTATCTTGTGGCACATTGTAACAACTTATAGAGTAACTGAAGACTTGTTTAATGCTTCACTTGCTTCATGGACATGGTTTCTTGATCTAGAAGTAACTTGCGACATGAATTTTAGGAGATATTTTTTTTGAACAATTCACTGACAATGTTGATGGAGAAGTACATTTTGTAGACAAGTCAAAACTCAAGCCATCAGGGCTTGGCACCATCGGGCTCAAATTGCCTGGTCCTCTAGACTTTCTTCTACATGATGTTCTATATATCTTGGAGTTGAGGAGAAAATTGTTGTCATTGATCCACATCCGCCAACAAGGACACTCGATTCATATATTTGATGGCAAGGTCGAGGTCTGAAAAGCATCATATCACTCACATGCCATGACAGGGATAGAAGAAGAAAGATTTCTTAAGCTGCAAGTGATGAGCCTCATCATTGGCTAACTATATGGACCTTCATACACCTCTAAGTTTACTAAAATCAACTCTTCTCATAATTCCTTACATGTTTTAATTGTATTTTTCTTAATGAGATGAGTAAAAGTAAGATGTTATGTCTAGTGGTCTAATCTGCATTGATTGAGGGTTTTTGGGAGTAAATCATGGAAATTTTGGCTAATTAAGGTGCAGGAACTTGAATGAGACAAGAAGGAGAGATTATAGGAGATGGATCTTCCTCATTAAATCCTCACTCATTCGAATATCCCTCAACAAAATCACACTAGCTCGGAGTTGCAAGCAGCTGAGTCATGAAGATGATTGGTAGCTGAGCCAATGATAGTTAAGAACCAGTTCATCTTGAGTTTGGGAGCCAAGCCTCCCTGGATTTAAGGAAGTTGTTAGATACTTCAGTTGTATAAATAAGGAGGCCTGGAGCCTCATTAGGATTCAGATATTTTATGTAAGAGCACTAAGGATTTTTGAGTTAAAGGATTGTGGTAAAACATTATTGTGTAGCTTTTTTGCTATGATAATGAGAATAAGCATTTCCTTGATCTAGCACTGAGTTGACTCAGAGGGATGAAGCTCTTGGGTTAGGGCCCAACCCTACCAGTAGAGGTTCCTCTTATTGTACTTGTATGGTTAGGTTATTTCATATATTAATTGTTGGATTGATTTTCGCATTGTTTCATTGCAAATAGAGGTGAATTTGATTAGTTTGCTTCCATTTGTGCATAGCTTTAGTCGTATATTTAGAGAGATAAAGGAATACCAGAAAGGATGATAGCAGGTGGATTTGGCCTCACCCCTCCCTTCAGGGACCATGGTTTGAGGAAAAAACTCCTATTCAGCCCCAAAAAGACATAATTCTGATTTCTTATGGAATTTAGGGTTTTCTGCTAATTAGGCCAGCATCCTTTCAGTTTCCAAGAATAGTTTTCAGTTTTTATTTCTGATATCTCTAGTTTTTTATTAGATATCATGGTATTTCCCAATATTCTATAAGTATTTCCATGCATGAATTAGGCAACTAAATAATGGAATTATTTTTTCTTATATTGATTTGCAATCTTTCTTGTTTGACATGATTCATGGGTAAATGTTAGTGATGTGTGTATTGCAGGAGTTTCAATAGTGCAGGAAGATTTGATGTTAATAGCCCCAACCTAACCTCATCCATCCATGATGACCAAAAGAAGCGAAGTCCATCAACCAATTTATCATTCCATAAGAACAACTTTCCATGTTTGCTGAGAAAATTCAACCATCTTACAAAATTTAGTTTGAGCTATGAGGACGTCCTAGCCACTCCCTTGCGTTATTTCTTCCATCATTCACCTTCCCTAAGCCTTATACCACCTTCCAAACCACTCCTTATGGTTTCAACTAGATCCTGTAGGAATACAGTGGATCCTCTAGGAGCATTAGGACATCTTGTAGGATGACCTATAGTGGCCTGTTTTGAGGCCAAATTGTGAAAAATGCATCCAGAAAGTTAGGAGAAAACCCCTACTTACCTCCCAAGAAATCTGACCCTTCACAACCATCTCTAACCCACCTGCCATACCACCAAGAATATTTACCATTCATATTTTCCCAGAAAGGACAAAAAGAAAAAAGGTTATTGTGTTCATCCATATGCACATCAGTAAAGTGTTTGATTATCTCAGATTGCATGCCTAGGATAGTTAGGATTACACACATGTTAGATGAGTAAAGTGTTTGATTATCTCTAAAGCAAGATCTCTTAGAAAATAGTTAGATGAGTGAGGTGTTTAAAGCATTTATTTCATTCTTTAATTACTTCAATAGACAATATTTCAATTCTCTCAATTGGGGTAAAATTCCCCTTTCTCCATTAGTAATCAAACTTCTTCTAAATCAATAGAAGGTTGGTTTGAGAAACCCTAGTGGTCTATCACTAGCTCAGTAGTGACAAAGAGTGCACCCATTCCATCTACTTGTGTATATAGTGCTGTCACCTACAAGTTTATATGAACCCCGAGTTGATAAAGTAATGTTGGAAGCCCCAAGAGTTGCAACATTCTTGTTGCAATACTGTTGCTCATCACTTTTTGGTGCCATTGTTGGGGAGGTGTCTAAGTAGATGTGATTTCTACTTCCTTTCTTTGATTACTTATCTCCTTCTTTCTATTATTAGCTTCATTTTTTTTGCAAAAGTAATTACAAGTTGGTTTTCTTTCCTTTCCATTCTTCAAGTGAGATTTCATTCAGTAGTTCGTTTCCATTCAGCTTGTCATTTCCATTCTGGAATTAGTCTTAAAACTTGAAAAACAAAACAAAAACAAAAACGCTTCTTTCATGCCTCGTAGGAATAGGGATATCTTAGGAAAATTTCTACCAAATACCCCCACCACTTCAAATAGTAAACATTCCCTCTTCTTCAGTGGCTATGAATTGGAGGACCCCTTAGGCAAGCAACCAGAGATTTTTGAAGAGCCTACAGGGGGAAAAGAAGGAGAACCCATTCCAACTGATTTAATGGCTAAAAATAGAAATTATAGAGGAGATAGAGAAATAATTGAGGGTGATTTTCCCTTCGGAGAAACCAATGTGGATGCCTAGATGAAAAACATAAGCCCCTCTGGTCTTCCTTACATCCATGGCATGACCTCAGATGATCCAGATACTTTCTTGTTTGATTTCAATGTCATATGCAGAACTTATGATAACATCACTGATGATCAGAAGTTGAAATTATTCCCATCCACTCTCAAGGATGTAGCTTTGCGCTGGTTCATGGGTTTACATGGGGATAACATCACCACCTAGGCTCAGATGTAGCAAGCCTTCAACAATAAGTATTAGGACTACTGTATGTCCAAAGACACTAAAGACAAAATTTTTAGAATGACCTTAGGGAATGATGAGTCTTTAGAAGATTATGAGGAAAGATTATAGCATAGCTACAAAAGGGCTAGGTGCACACTTGATCCTGAGTAACTGAAGCTAGTCCTACTCAAGGGGGTCAGGGAAGATCTTCTGGATACCCTAAACCTACTAGCAGGAGGGGACATCTACCAGCTACCCTATGAAGATATCAAGACAATCTTTAAGAACCATTCGAGGGAAGGTATGAGAAAGGGTAGGGGAAGTCATCCAGTGGCTAGCTCATCCTCTTCCAACACATCTATAAAAGGTGAAATTAGAAATATGCTAGAAGATTTCAAGAGTGAAATGTTGCAAACCCTTGCCCTACAGATGGAACTATGAATATCAAGAGAAATAAGGAGGAAGCAGAGAGATCATTATCCATATTCTGTCCCAGATGAATAAGGAGGCACCCTAGGAATGAATGTCCATTAAATCTTCTATAAATCTACTCGGTCTGTGAAGAAAACCACTCCACATAAAAGTGCCCTTCTCTACCTGGACTAAAAGCTATGTATCAGCGAATTGAAGGGGTAACTGAAAAAATTTGCTACATAAATCAAAGGAGGCCTCATTAACCTCGACCGTACCAGCAAGACGTACAAGGGTCATCCTATGCATATGAAAACCCTAACCAGAACACATCCATTCCCTCTTCAGGACCCCCTACTCATCCCTCCTAATCTACACCTTCTCCTTGGTATTTTGCACCTCAATACCATTCCCAATCAACCAACCAACCATTTCAGCCATATACTCCTCCACAGCCTCAATGGAATGCACCACCCGAGGGTTGGAGACCCCCATACAACAATGATCTAGCTCTATTTCCTTCAACTCCTACGCAACCATGGATTTTACATCCTGTTGCAGCTCTATTTCCTTCACCTCCTACCCAACCACAAATTTTACACCTTGCTCCACCTAAACAATCTCATATGATTGCATAACCAAATCCAAACCCGAACAATAGACAAGCACAATAGGTCTACAGTGGAGAGACATCCTACCCTTCTTTTGTTGTGGAAATTCAGGAAATCAACCTGAGGTCTGGGAGAGTACTTCCAAACAACCAACCTCCATCTCCACTAACGAAGAGAGGAGGAAAGAGAGCAAAGTATGCATAGAGTGAATCCACCATCCTTTCCTGAAAGATTAACCCATCCAGTCTAGCCTAGCCCAGAAGAGAATGAACTTCTGGGTGAGTTGAAAAATCTATGTGTCAAAATTCCTCTTCTCTGACCAATTAAGGATGTACCTATTTATAACAAACTAATTAAAGAGAAGTGTTTAAAACATCCGAGGAGTCGAAAAGGAGACACCCCTACCATTAATGTCATTGGATATCTGTCCGACTTAATGCTATTGTAGGTAATTTTCCCAAAGTATTTAGACCCTGGAAGCCCTGTAGTAGATGTGAAACTCAATGGCACTATTGTCCCACACACCTTGATTGATCTTGGGGCTACCATTAATGTAATGACTAAGGACACCATGCTCAAGCTAAATCTCTAGGGTTCATTAAGAAAGACCAGAATAGTCTTGCAGCTTGTAGACGTATCCACAGTAGCCCCTGAGGGGATTGTCGAGGACGTGATGGTCTCCATTGACTCCTGGGAGTACCCTGCAGACTTCCTACTTCTCCAGCCTAAGTCCAAGCTTAATGGTTATCTTCTCATGCTTGGGAGGCCTTGGTTAGCCACTGTTGATGCCTACATCAGCTGCAGGGCTAGAAACATGACTATCAAAAATGGGCATCTATCCAAGAAGTTGGTCTTGTGCTGTCATGCTCAACCATATTTGGAACATGATTTACCTTTATGGCTAGAAGAGGAGGAAGAAGATGTAGTCTACTCAGCTCAACTCTATACCCTAGAAACTACCATGGGAGGAGGACAGTCGGATGAAGATGATTCAATTGAGCACATACTCCAAAATCCAACTCCCAACACCTTGTCCTTAGAAGAAGTAATGAAGGAAGCCAAGAGAAACCATCAGATTGATCTATGCTTAGTTGTTTCAAACCCTAATCTTATCAATAAAATAGAATTCGGCCCTAAAAGAACTTTGGAAATCAACTCCTCTCTTTCGTTACACCAAGAAGAAGAGTTATGTAACATGCTAAGGGAACATTTGGATGCCTTTGTTTGCAGTTACAAAGAAATGAAGGGAGTGCACCCCTCGGTGTGTACTCACCACATTTATATCAAATAAGGTTTCAAACCTATCCGAGAACCCCAAAGGAGAATGAATCCAACCCTCAAAGACATAGTCAAAGAAGAACTGTGAAAGCAACTAGATGCAGGATTCATTTACCCTATCTCGGACAGTGAGTGGGTTTTTCCTTTTGTGTTGGTTCCAAATAAAAATGGGAAGTGGAGGATTTGTGTTGATTACAAAGAGTTAAACAAAGCAAAAAGGACGGACCATTTCCATCTACCTTTCATTGACCATGTGTCAGATGCCCTAGGAAGGAAAATGTTTTTCTCTTTCTTAGATGGGTTCAGTGGGTACAATCAAATGAAAAGTAGCCCAAAGGACTAGGATAAAACCACCTTCACCTGTCCTTGGGGTACATTCACTTATAGGGTCCTTCCTTTTGGTCTATGCAATGCCCCTGCCACATTCCAGAGGGCAGTCATGAGTATCTCTGCTTAGCTAGTCCATGATGAGTGGAAATTTATATGGAGGAATTTACAACCTATGGGTGTGATTTCTAGGAGGCTCTCTCCAACTTGGGTAAGGTGTTGAACAAATGCATTGAAACGAACTTATCCCTTAGTCCCAAGAAATGTGAGTTCTTGATGACTGTAGGGAATGTTCTAGGTCACTCAATATCCTAGAAAGGACTGCAGGTCGACCCAAATAAGATAGACATCATCCAAAGGGTCCCAGCTCTACAAAACCAGAGGGATGTCAGAAGTTTTCTAGGTTTAGATGGATACTATAGGAGATTCATAAAAGACTTTAGTAAGTTATATTCTCCTTTATTTGGGTTATTGGCCAAAGAATCTGAATTTTTATGATCAGAAAGCTGTCAAGAAGCCTTGGACACCCTAAAGGACAAGTTCACTACTGCACCTATTATCTAAGGCCCAAATCGGGCTCTTCCTTTCCATAGACATGATGATGCCTCTCACAAAACCATAGGAGTAGCTCTAGGCCAAATAGATGAAAGCTACCTCATGCCATTTACTTCATCAGTGAAAATCTGTTAAAAGTCAAACTAAACTACACAGTGAATGAAAAAGAGCTCTTATCTGTTGTGCATTCATTGAATAAATTTAGGCATTAAATTACTAGTTACCAAACATTTGTACATACTGACCATGCTTCAATTAAATACTTAATTAATAAAATTGATGTAAATGCCCGGATTATTAAATGGTTACTTTTATTGTAACAGTTGATTTAACTATCATCGATAAGTCTGGCAAGGAGAGTGTTGTTGCAAATTTTTCATCCAGATTGACCTTTCCTATAGGGGAGGAAGGAATTGTTGATGATGAGTTACCAAATGAACACTTATACAACATTTCAGTTCTCTCTCCATGGTTTTCTGACATAGAAAATTACTTGGTGTCTGCACAGTTTCCACCAAATTTGTCCTCCAAAGAAAAGAACAAGATCGTAAGGAAGAGCGCCCCATTCACTTGTATTGGGGGAAACCTCTTCAAACTAGGCCCGAATCAACTTCTAAGAAGATGTGTCACGGAGGAGGAAGTCTTTGAAATCCTTCTAACCTGTCATGATGGGCCTTGTGGAGGTCACTTTGCATCCAAAAGAACAACATTCAAGGTACTACAAGTTGGGTATTACTGGCCCACTCTTCACCAAGATGTGAGGAGGTATACCAGTGAGTGTGATCAGTGCCAAAGGATGGGGAAACCTACCCCAAGGGATGAAATTCCTCCGCAACCTCAATTGAATTTCAAGCCATTTAACAAGTGGGGCATGGATTTCATTGGACCCATTGAGCCTCCATCTAGGCAAAAGCAATACATCATTGTTTGCACTGACTATTTAACCAAGTGGGGTGAAGCCAAGGCCATCAAAGAAGCAAAAGAACAAAAAGTGGCTGCATTCTTAAAGGAAAATGTATTTTATAAGTTTGGGTACCCTAGAGAATTGGTCATTGATTAAGGTAGTCAATTAACATCTCAAATGATTGAGAATTTGTTAAGCCAGCACAAGATCAAGCATAAAACATCCACTCCTTACCACCCATAGTATAATGGGCAAGTGGAGCTAACAAACAGAGCATTGGAAGGAATTTTGACCAAAATGATTAGGAGCAGTAGAAAGGATTGGGTAGATAGATTAGTTGAGGCCACTTGGGCCTATAATACCACTTAGAAGACCACCATTGGTTCACTCCTTATGAGTTGGTCTATGGGAAGAAAGCCTTGTTGTCCATTTAATTTGAATACAATACCTTACTAATGGCAGCACAACTAGATCTAGACCTCACTAGGGCACAACAAGATAGATTGCTACAATTGAATGGGTTAGATGAATTTAGGATGTAGGCCCTCCTGTACACAGAGGTGACTCAAGTTCAAAGGAAAATTTGGCATGACAAGAATATAAAGGACAAATAGTTTCAAGAAGGTGATTTGGCTTTGTTGTATGATTCTTGGTACAAGGATTTTAAAGATAAGTTAAGGACTAGATGGTTAGGGCCTTATGTCATAGAAAAATGTCATGATAATGGTGTTGTATAGATAAGAACCGTTAATATAGGGGCTATCCCTTTACTTGTCAATGGGTATAGATTGAAGGTCTACAAGAAACCATTCTCAAAGCAAGAATTCATCAATGGAATTAACAATACAGTGATGGTGGTGGAGCAAGTCTCAGCTTCCACCCCACCAAGTCCCTAAGAAAAAAAAGAAGACTCGGGTGAAAACCTCCATGAGGCACCTGAGTCCCACTATTGGGTTGAAAACCTTTTGAGGCGACCCAAGGGTGTTGAAAAAGAAAGGAGAAAAAATAAAAATATCTCTGGGTAAAAACCTCTTTTGAGGAACCTAGGGCAGGCAACTAGGATAAAAACCTCTTTGGAGGCAGATTAGTTGTTTTAAAAAAAAAGAGAAAAAGGTAAAAAAAATTGGAAATTTTGTTTTGTAGGTCACTAGGAGGAGGATAAGCATAGCTTGAGAGGAATACGAGAACCTACAAGATCCATATTTCAATCCCTCCATCTCATATTTGTCATTATTTCATCCATTCTTCCATTTATGAACCCCTCCAACTCAATTTACATAGGTTCTGTGTTTTCTACAGGATTCCGTGTAATCCTACAGGATTCCCTGTAAACCTATAGGAGTTTCCTGTAGGAATTACAGTGGCCTTGAAAATCCCAAGAAAAGTGGTCCTAGAGCAAGGGGATGACAAGCCTGTGTCTAAAACAAACAAACAAAAAAAAACCATTCACTCCACCACATCATCGCCATGCCTTTCATCACCATGTCACCCCTGCATCCATCCAATAAGTCAATTAAAAAAAATACAGTTTACAAAAGAAAAAAAAACGACAAATAGAAGGGGGAGAGAAGGAGGAAAGGGGGAAAATACTTGAAGACCACAAATCTCACCTACCATTCCATACAACCCTTCTCTACTCATGTCAAAAACCCGTATTCTCCAGAAGTGAGAAAAGGTATGAAAGTTTAGGGGAGAGGTAACTACATGACATCCTGTAGGCTTCATGTAGGAAATCCTATGGCATCCTATCCCACAAAGAAAACTTCACAAGGTTGCATCCATCTTTAGCACAAGGATTCAAAGTTTGAGGAAGCTCCTCTAGAGCTTAGCAGAAGCAACAAGATCACCAACATCACTCTCCAACACTTGCACATGAAAAGAAACAAGCATCAAAAGAGGCCAATACATAAAAGAATATGCAACAAAAACCCAACATAGAGACATCACTCTCTAGCATGCATCATCATCAAATAATCTTACCCACAGGTATGTCATCTTACGCATGCTCTCTCGTTAGAATGATATGATCAAAACTACAAGACTATGTGAGAGTTGGTTTTATAAGTAAAGGTGGCCAGTTAACTTGGCCGCCTTCGGCTAGTCGACGAGGGGAAAATAGTTAGACCACTCCACACGTGGCAACAGTGAAATCAAAAGAAAAATGGGATAAGGAAAAAAATGGTTAAGTTACGGAGGAACAATGTAGGAGATGGTTACAAGGTAAGGTTGAATGATGGACAGATAGTGGGACCAATGGTCCAAAAGGAGGTGCTCATACTTAGATAGCCAATACCCCATCCCACACGATCATCCATATATGGAAATAAAACATTGATTCCCATACAAGGAGAGCATCAGCAATCTCAAGAATTCATCGAAAAGAGGTTTCTCTTGGCCTTCTTGAAGTAGCACCTACAGGAGACAGTTATCATATACAACGCAGGAGATCTACAGGATCCCACAGGAAAGCCTACAGGATCCTATATGAAAAACTATAGGATATAGAGGAGTCAATCTACATGATTATCAATGAACACTAAGGGAGGAGAAATCAAAGGTTGTCCTCAACAAAATGTAACAAGTGAGGTAGGAGCTATACCTTCCATTCTTTCCAATTAAAATAAGAAAAGTCCTCAATTTGATTAAGGAAATTGCATTATAGGAGAATTGAATTGCAAAGTTAACATTCAAGCCTCGCTCACCTACTATAATTCTTGAATTGTATCCATACAAGCCTCCAAAATTACCAGGGAAAGATGACAGGTGGTTTTAATAAGACAGAACCCATAAACATAGTAAGGATCCACCTGCATCCTCCTATAGTAGAAATTTTTACAAGGGACCCAATAGATGGGGTTCTTTGAGAGGATGACAGGATACGATGATGAGGTGGTCAGAGAGTTTGATCTCTCACTCATACCCCTCACTAGGACCCATGCCACCACTGTGGTGAAAGGCCTATCAATAGTAATTACCCCTGAAGTTATAAGAAGAATCACTACACTCCCTTTAGGGTTACCATGGAGAAAATAATATAAGGGTAAAAACACCCTTGTAAAGAAGAAATTATCTTTTGAAGGGGAAGATCCAATGGAGGAAAAAAATGGGGTCAGAAGGGAAAGCATTCCATACCCTTGGAATGAAGTTAGTTACCACCTCATTAAATACATATCATGTGAAGGGAGATACAGTGTGGTGTATGGATACCATTTCAGACTCCTCCAAGAACTGAGATTTGGAGAAGACACACCTCCTCAAAATAGATTAAGTATACCCTACTTTCTTCTTCAATCAATGATAGACATGAGCATCAAAGTGCAGGAGGGAAAACATCAACAACTAGCCCATCATGGGTTGATCAAACTCATCCTAGAATATTCTCTACAAAACCTAAGACTCCCTATTACATGGACAACCTTCAGAGACATGCAGGCAAGAGGATCAATTCAAGCTCTTGAATATGACAAAATCCCCATTACTAGTGAGAGGGAAGAAGAAATAGAAGAGGAAAATGAAGAGGAAAGAGGGGAGGAAAAAGAGGAAGAAAAAGAGGAGGAGAATGAAGAAGAGACAAAAGAAGGAACAAAAGAAGAGACAGATGAGCAGAGTGAGGAAAAAGAGGAAGAAGAGAAAGAGGAAGATAAGAATGAGAAGGAGAATGGAAAAGAGGAAATAGAACAAAAGGAAGAACAAAGGTCTATAGTTCAAGGCAAACAAGGGGAAGAATCACCAAGGGTATCTCTAGAACCCACTGAGAAAGAGGCAACAACTGCTCTTACTGCCCTAAGTACACCTATCAAGTCAGAAGGGAAGAGGAAAAGGCAAACCCCACTGTACTTCAGGACAGGAAGGAGCATGAGGATTAGGCAAGGAAGACCTGAAATGCCCACAAAAACTCCTATTATCATTGATGATTCACCCAAGCAGCAATAAAAAGGCAACTCTACAAGAGAAAAATAAAGGAGAAGGATCATTCGAACAAGCCTCTCCGAAATATCCCATCACTTATGTTAGGAGGCCTGTCATAAGGTCAACCTCATCAAAGGGAAAGGTCTCCTACAGGAAGAGGAGGTCATCCTACAGGAAACTCTGTTAAACCTATAGGAAACTCAAAAAATGGACCAAGAAGGTATCACTCAACAAGAAACAAAGAAAGGAGACCCAAAAATAATAGAACCTAGTCCACAACCCAACCTCAACTCCTACTACAAGTTCATTGAAGGAGGTATCGTAATCCCATAGAATTTTTCCATCCCCTTATTCTTTGAACTTGAAAAGAGAGAGGGAAAGGACACACGGATGGATGGAAATTGCCAAATCAAAAGGAGTGGAGGATGTGGGCCACATGGAGGAGAAATTGGAGCAGATGGGTAGAGAATTGAGTAGCCTAAGGGATAGAGAGGCAATCATGAAAACACAGTTAGAAGCAGAGAATGTGTTAGAGCCTAGATTTGCCTCAGGCTTAAAAGACAAGGTTCTAGATCCACATCAAACCACGCTCAGCCTCGTAGCTAGCCCTACGAGGACAAGAGAGGGCTCTCTCCAGGAAAATCTCAGTGAAATATAATCGATGGGGTTTGAGATGACTGATTTAACAACTGATCTTAGGCTAGTTATGAAAGTGCAAAGTTTTGATTTTAGTTTTTGGGGGTTTTGTTGGAAAAAAGGGACAGGCAAATTTTAGGTCCGCGGATGAGGCCAGATTTTTGCAGAGTTCAGGTAGGGGCAAGATAGGTAGTAGTTTTGATGCTTTGGATTGAATGAATGGGTGGATCAGACTGGTGAGGAGCCAAGGAGGGCAAGAAGGTCTCAAGATTCCTCCTCAAACAGATGAAAACATGAAGACTTAAACAAAATATCAAGGCAGAGCATAGCAGTCCAATGAATTCTACCTTAATCACTCATTTGTTTAATTGTAGAATACAAGAGAAGGGAAAATGATACACATAAACATCAGTGAACTTAAAAATACATAGAGAAACACACCATCAAAACATAGAGCCACATGGATCCCAACAAGTGCTGCAAAACCCTGGTCTTTCCTCTTTCAAAATTGCAGAAATGAAATGTACAATGAAGTGCCAAGCAATCCCAAGTGTCCAACCTTCTACCAAAATCCAACATCTACACTATGAAATTCATAAAATATATACATTTTCTCGTCCTTGTACTAAGGGATTGAGCTCAACCATTTTCTTCAAAATAGAATTAGTTACATTAAACTTGGGCCGAATTTCTGAAAATAGGTGTTGAAGATGAACTCGTATCTCCTAAACCATAACACCTGTTACAAAACTAAAAGAGGTTTTTGTAGGTAAGGTCATGTTGGAGGAAAACCTCTCTCAAATTTGGGAAATTTGTTTCCAGTAGCTCGCAATCTGTTCCACAAAATCATCTCTAAAACAGAAAATCATTAAAACTTTAAATCTGTGAAAATGAGCTGTAAAGATCTAGTCGCATATCCCAATCCATGACACCTATGAAAAAACTGAAATAGTTTTTTTCAAAATTACTTTCCATCTGTTGTAAAATGGCCCCACACTAAAATGACTAAAAAAGTAAAAATATGAAAAATTTGCTTTGTTTTAATGTAGGCTCCAAATATCACTGCATATCTCCCACATAGTAACACCTGTGCATAAACAGAAGGAGGTGTTTGTTATTTTGTATGTGATGAACAAAAACCTCTTTCACTTTTGAAAAATTCCTTACCATTATTTCAGAAACTAATTTTGTACTAAACTTGTCATTGTGTGCAGCAACTGACCTCAAAACATGCATAAGCAAGAATCACTCATTCATTTCTTCTAATCCAGGAACCGGTTATGGGAGTGTGATATACCGTTGGAAATATTTTTCCGAGCTTCTTCTGATGGACACACTTGTGACATGTTTTGTGCTAAACATCATGTGTAAAACATCTAACAAAACCAGACATAATAAGAGCTCATGTTGATCCCTGGTGACAGGCTGCGAAGACTAGAACTAAGAGAATGCATGGCTAAGGGGACAACTACAAGAAAGGGAAAGCTAGTTGGAAACTATGGCTATTTTATCCTTGGAGGCAATCCAGTACAGGATTCCAACAAAGTCTTATGCCTTGTATCTCAAGGAACAATGGCTACAATTCCAAATCAAGATTTTAGCATAGAGAGGAACTATGCCCTTCCAAGACTACAGAAAATTCATTGATATCTATGATGAAAGCACCTTGGAAGATAGAGAAAAAATGTATGATTTTTACCTACATAACTTGGCCTTGACATATTTGAATGTGTGGGATCCAAATTCAAAACTAGGAGACTTTCAATTGATGGCCTTAGCATCGTGGATGAATCATGAGGAGGCAAGAGCTACACAAATGAAAAAGGTAATGGCAAGAGAAGAGACAAAACCCCTTATGATCAGAGCTAAAAAATCTAATCCAATGGTTTTCATCAGCACCCACAACATCATTGCAAATGATCCTAAGCATGCACCTAGGTACCGTGTTGCACAAGAACAAGTAGTCACACACTTTGAAGACATGTTCAGATTGGTAGGAGATGACATCATGCAAGCTTGCCAAAGGAGGTGGAACACCCTGCCTTAGAGCCTAAAGTTCATAGAATACCATTTTCCTCATAGAATGAGAGAGGAACTAAATAGAACACCCATGTATAAGCACTGAAATTCAACTGGATTGGCTTGAGACTTAGTCCACCACTTATTTTAGGAATGTTGGAAGGAAGGAAAGAAGAAGAAAAAGAAAGTAGTGGGAAGAGATAGAGAGGAAGGTAGGATTTTATTCACAAGAAGAAGAAACCACAACAGAAGCATGGAATGTCAGGGAGGCCACCAGAGAAATGAAGGACATGGACATAGTTTAAGTTGCTTAGAGGATGAGAAACACTTTCAGTAGGGGGATGATGATGAGCTGAGTCATGGAGATCATTGGCAGCTAAGCTAGTGATAGTTAAGAACCATTTCATCTTGAGTTTGGAAGCCAAGACTCCCTAGATTTATGGAAGTTGTTGGAGACATCAGTTGTATAAATAAGGAGTCCTAGAGCCTCATTAGGATTCAAATTTATTATGTAAGAGCACTAAGAATTTTTGAGTTAAAGGATTGTGACAAAACATTGTTAGGTAATATTTTTCAGATGATAATGAGAATGAATATTTCATTGATCCAGCACTAAGTTGACTTAGAGGGCTAAAACTCTTGGGTTAGGGACCAACGCTAGCAGCAGAGGTTCATGTTATTGTACTTGTATGCTTAGGTTATTTCATAGATTAATTGTTGGATTGATTTTGGCATGGTTTCATTGCAAGTAGTGGTGAATTTGATTAGTTTGCTTCCATTTGTGCATAGCTTTAGAGAGATAAAGGAATACTAGAGAGGATGATAGCAATTGGATATGGCCTCACTCCACCCTTCAGGGACCATGGTTTGAGGAAATAACTCTTATTCATCCCCAAAAAGATAGAATTCTGATTTCTTATGGAATTTAGGGCTTTCTGCTAATTAGGCCAACATCCTTTTAGTTTCCAAGAATAGGTTTCAGTTGTTATTTCTGATATCTCCATTTTTGTATTAGATCTCATGGTATTTTCCAATATTCTACAAGTATTTCCATGCATGAATTAGGAAACTAAATAATGGAATTTTGTTTTCTTATATTGATTGGCAATATTTCTTGTTTGACATGATTCACGGGTAAATGCCAGTGATGTGTGTATTCTAGGAGTTTCAATAGTGCAGGAAGATTTCATGTCAGTAGCCCTAGCCTAACCTCATCCATCCATGATCACCAAAAGCCACTAAGTCCATCAACCAATTTATCATTCCATAAGAACAACTTTCCATTTTTGTTGAACAAATCCAACCATCTTACAAACTTTGGTTTGAGTTCTTAGGAAGTCCTAGCCACTCGCTTGCCTTATTTCTTCCATCATTCACCTTCCCTAAGCCCTATACCACCTTCCAAACCCCTCCTTATTTTTTTCGGCCAGATCCTGTAGGAATACTGGGGATCGTGTAGGAGCATTGGAACATCTCGTAGGATGACCTGTAATGGCGTGTTTTGAGGCAAATTTGTGAAAAATGCATCAAGAAAGTTAGGAGAAGACCCGTGCTTGTCTCCCAAGCCATTTGACACTTCAAAACAATATCTAACCCACTTGTCATACCAACAAGAAGATTTAGCATTCATATTTTCACAAAGAGGACAAAAAGGACAAAAAGGTTATTGTGTTGACTCATATGCATGGCAGTAAAGTGTTTGATTATCTCAAATTGCATGCCTAGGATAGTTAGGATTACACACATGTTAGCTTAGAATTCTTCTAAAGAAATATCTATTAGGAAATGGTTAGATGAGTGGAGTGTTTAAAGCATTTATTTTAGTCTTTCATTACTGTAGTAGACAACATTTCAATTCTCTCAATTAGGGTAAAATTCCCCTTTCTCCATTGGTAATCAAACTTCCTCTAAATCAATAGAAGGCTGGTTTGAGAAACCCTAATGGTTTATCGCCACCTCAGCAGTGACAAAGAGTGGACCCATTGCATCTACTTGTGTATACAACATTCTCACCTCCGAGTTTGTACAAACCCCGGGTTGATAAAGTAAAGTTGGTAGCCCCAGGAGTTGCAACATTCTTGTTGCAATACTGGTGCTCATCAGCAAGGAACCTCTGCTCATGCACATAACTTATGATATAGTTCTCACCAACATTAAGGTACATTTCCTTCAAGTATCTTATGGCATGCTATATTTGGACACTTGAACTATGAAAACCTTCATTTGTTGAAGAAAAATGGTGTGAGTGGCTTGCCTACAATTCATAGGAAACTTAAGCAATGTGATGCTTGTATCTTAGGAAATCACATCAAACAATATTTTCATGATTCACATACAAGAGCACATAGAAAACTTGAACTTATTCATTCACACTTATGTGGTCCAATGCCTATTCCTTCTATAAATGCAAATAAATATATGATGACTTTTACTGATGACTACACCAAAATGTGTTGGATTTATTTACTAAAGAACAAATCTGGTGCTTTTGAAACATTCAACAATTTTCATGTATGGATTGAAAATGATGCAAAATCTCATATTGGCTCTATTTGAACTGATAATGGAGAAGAATACACTTCAAATGAATTTGAAAACTTTCTTCACCAGCATGGCATCAAACGTCAAACAAGTATGCCTTATAATCCTCAACATAATGGAGTAGCTGAAATAATTTACAGGACAATCCTAAATATGGTACGTTCCCTGATTGTTTTCAAGAATGTTAAATTGATGTTTTGCACCGATGCAGTTCTATGTGTTGTCTATATAAAGAATAGGTGTCCATCTAATGCTATTAGAAACAAGAATCCTTATAAAATGCAGTATGGCCACATTCCTTCGGTAAAGCATATCAAGGTATTTGGTTCCACTTGTTATGCCTTGATACCTAAGGAACAAAGAAAAAAACTTGGTTCAAGGAGTCATAAGGGTATCTTATTGGGGTATTCAAATACCTCCAAAGAATATCATCTTTATGGTGAAGTTAATAAGAAGTTTATAGTGTCTAGAGATGTGATATTTCTTGAATCTCCCAAGGATGACAATGTTGTTGAGCGAAAACTTGATCTCTTGAATAGATTCAGACGTGAAAAATATTTTTTATAGTTTGATAATCAGATTCCACATATTGAAGTGGGGATTCCTATACTGGATCAATCTGTGGAATCTCCTTCTGAAGTACTCTCTCCCCCTCATGAAGCTCCAACTACTGATCTAGATGACACTTTTAGTGATGTGATTGATAGAATTGGGAGACTAAATCTTGGTTCAACCCCAACTCAGTCAACTGAGCATGCTGGGCCATCCCATAAAGATCCTCCAAAATGGCTAACAAAGACACTTGAAAGCATTCATCCTGATGATATTGGAATTACAAGAACAAGGATCTCTAGTAGACAATATGGAGATGATGTAGACTGTCCTGATTCACCAATTGATATGGATGTTTCTTATGATTGTGAACTGAAGTTGTCTACATATTTTGAACCAAATTCCTTTAAATAAGTCACTTCTCATGATGAATAGAAAGAAGTGATGAAGAAAGAATATGATGCCTTGCTAAAGACTGGCACCTAGAAGCTACTTGATCCTCCATTGGGAACCAAACCAATAGGTTGCAAGTGGGTCTATAAGAACAAGTATAAAGCTGATGGCTCACTTGACAAGCACAAAGTCAGGCTTGTGGAAAAATGTCTTTCATAGAAGGAAGGGGTCGATTATGAGGAGAATTTTCCCCCACAACAAAATCAGCTACCATCCAAACAGTGTTTGCCTTGGAAACTCATAATGGTTGGAAAGTCCATAAAATGGATGTACACATTTCTTTCTTGAATAGATATATGAAAGAGAATGTTTTTATGTTCTATCTAAAAGGATTTGTTGTGAAGGTTCAAGAACACAAAGTATGCAAGATTGTAAAATCCTTGTATAGCCTTAAGCAAGCACCAGGAGCCTTGTATGAGAACTTAACTGAGAACCTTATGAAACTAAACTTCAAACATTATGATCTTGATGATGCAAATTTGTTTGTCAAGAAAGTTTGAAAAACAGTTGTATATCATGTGGTGTCTATAGATGATCTTTTGATGACACAGAACAATGAGAGCTACATTACATCCATAAAGAAGGAATTGAGGAAAGGTTTTGAAATGAATGACTTGGGATATGTTCACTACTATCTTGGTATTGAAGTAAATCAAGGTCCGAAGTTTATATTCCTCTCTCAGAAGAAGTATGTTGCAGATATGTTGAACAGGTTTGGCATGGCTGAGTGCAATCCTTTGACTTCTCCAATGGAACATAACTTAAAGCTCACATCCATTGAAGGAAAATAATTTGAGGATGCAACAAATTATAGACAACTTGTAGGAATTATCAACTACCTAACTACTACCAGAACAAACATTTCATTTGTTGTTGGAATACTCTCTAGGTTTATGAAAAATTCTTTTGAGGGACATTAGTTTGTTGCAAAAAGAGTTTTAAAGTACTTGAAGGGAACTCAAGAGTTTGGACTTAATATACACAGGAGGGCGACTTCAGCTTCATTAAATACTCTCATTTAGACTTCGATGGAGATAAAGAAACCATGGTATCTACTTCAAGTTATGGTATGAGTCTTGGATCAGGAGTTGTCTTGTGGAGGTCACATAAACAATTAGTTCCAACAGTTTCCACAACTGAAGTAGAATATGTGGCAATAACTGAAGAAACAAAGGAAATTGTGTGGCTCAAGAAAATTATGGAACATTTGCAGGAGAAATAAGTGCATTCAAATCCTCTCATGATTGAAAACACTTATGCAATAAAATTTTCCAAGAACCCAAGGTTCCATGATTGAAAAAATGACATCAATACAGAATACCATTGAATTCAACATCATGTTGAGGCCAAGACAATTCACCTACACCATTGTTCCAAAAATGAGAAGATTGCTTACATATTCACTGAATCCCTTAGAAGATAAAAGTTCTAAAGATTCATAATGATGCTTGGACTCACCAACATCCCTTCAGATTAAGGGGGGGAATGTTGACACCTAATCTTTGGGATTAGGTGAATCCATGTACATATTGTAAATAAGAAAATAAGGAGAAGTGGAAGATGAAGAGACATTGGGAGATGAAACCCAACAGTCTTTCCCTCCATGTATATATCCATGATCAATCTTAACAAAAAAACATAACTCACTTTAAGGATTTACTTCCTAGACTCACACTTGTTTATGGTAGCATTTACTATTTTTAGTAGTTTTTCGGGTCCTAAACTTTGGGAACAATTTTGACCCCATAAACGATGCTTTGTTGAGGTCCACAGTAGGCCCATAGCCATAGGGAAGGGCCTGTGGAAAATCCTTTTTTAATCAGAGATATCTTTCCAATGAGGTATTAAACGTGCCAAACAAAGATTATATGACCAAGGTACGACCTTAAGAAGTTTTGTACCCAAATAACCCCAACATGGCCCACAAAATCTTGGTGTTTCATCTCCTGGGGTTAGGGTTCTCATTGTTTGGGGTTTTCCCTTGTTGTACAATAATAGAAAGGCCATTGAACCTGATTGTAACATAATTTAGAGGCATGTAATCGCCACATCTCTTCTCAAAGACAAGCTACCATCGCCTGGGCTAGTTTATTTCCATTCTGTTTGTAAGCATATTACAGATCTTTGATATTAATGAAATGAAGTATTATTTCTACTGCATCTTTGTATTTTTTTGCATTCCTATTTAAGTTTGGATCACTACCTTCATCAAATATTTTATGCAGGGTCTAGTTCCTTAGGGAGTATTGATTCATCGTGCAAATTACTTTGGCCTTCCCACTTACCCTATGTATAAACATAGTCCCCTTCATCCTTTGTTGGTTGAACACAGTCATAAATTCAAATATATGATAATGTTTTGAATCAAGTGATGGGTAATGATATTCACAAGCTTAAGATATTCAGAGTATAACTTTTCATCTCTAGTGTTTCTCCACTACTAGTATGCCTGGAAAGTACCCCTGCAAAGTCACTTTAGGAAAATAAGAATTGCATCGCTCCCAGTGATCCTGGACATTACCCTGGTGCAGTTACTTGCTTCACCTGCCTATCAAGGAAGCCTTTATCTTCTTTCACGCTTTATTTATTTTATTTATATAGGACTATCCATCGATATTTATTTATTTCATGGGGTGGAAGGGGGATCCTAACTTACTGAGAATAGAAGACGTTGTTCCTTCACAGAAGCATATAGAAAACCTCTGATATGAGTTTTCTTGTTTAGACCTTTCCCCTTGTCCTTCTCTACATGATTGGATTAGTGTGGAGAACACTGAAACATAAAAAACCAATCATAGAAATCAGGCTCCTAAAATAGATACAGGTATCATGGTTTCACACAAATCTCTTCTTACGCAAGGATAGTATTTTCCATCAAATAGTCATCGACCAATAGGTATGAAACCAAGACAAGAAAGATGAAGAAGAAGGACTAAAGGTTATCGAAATGTTTCAGTGCTCAAGGCCCTTCTATATTTTGGCACATTGTCTTTTGAGATGAAGGGAACACCCTTCATGTAGATTCTTATTAATCAAAAAATGAAAGAAGAGATAAGACACAACAAGAAAACAAAATCAAAAGGACAAAGAAAATGGATGATAACCAGAAACAGGATGCAAGGAAAAAGTAAGAAAACACAAGAAAGATTACAGAGAGAGAGTACAGAATGAATGTTCAAGGGAGACTGGTACATAACTAGACCTACTCCTAACCTAACTAGCTAGAAGGTCAAGGTCAAGTGTAATGAAATTTATAATGTAGCCCACATAACTTCTCCCAACCTACATACACAAAGATACAAGACATTAAAACAAATATAAAATAATGTGCAATAGAAAAGATGATGCAGCCTAAGCCGCACATACCCATAGTATGCAAATAAAATTGCATGTTACACTATGTCCTAGGAATTTTAAAGTTTCATACTTACGAAAACCTTCCATAACCCAAGGTTTAATTGTCTTTAATTAAATGCTTAAGAGGAAGATATTTAATCATATATTAATTAGATTACACCCATGGATTTACTTACCATCTAATCCAAAACAAACCTGACCAATCACTGTCAACCGCATGTCACATAGTTGCCATATTCATTTCAGCATTTGACTTTATGCGCTCCAAATATCCACCGTCGATCTGTCTCGCTTGATCCAACGGCTATCACATCACCCGCTTGCCAACTAGCTTGGTCGATCTCCATCGTTGATCAATCCGCTCAATCCAATGGCTATTGTGCAATCTCACGTGAAATCACGCACGACTAATATCAGGTCGAGAGCGCGCGATAAAAGTAGTTTTCTCATGCTATGTGTCAGTCACTAAGGGTAATCGCGTGAAATTTTAGAATACCACTTACAACTTTTAGGGCATGTGAGATACTGCTTACCACCTATGAAGACCGCTCTATCATTCTGCACATTTTCCACCCTTCTTTCGACACGTGCCTTAATGTGATCCATCCATCTATTAACTTAATCTCCTGAGATAAGATTTTTGTCGCTCATCTTCCATTAATCCTGTTCATTGATCTGACTAATCCAACGGTTCATGTGCACTGTCACTTCATTACTTCTTCCTTTCACTAATTTCGATCTTAAATTGCTCTTCTGCCTGACTCCTTCCTGAACTTTTTTCTACGTATTATTTAAACGCTACCACTCCTGAGCTTTGATTTGGTTATTCAATTAGACTCGAACATTGTCCAATCATTGGAATACTCCTCTAAGCACTATCCTCTCTCTCAAATTCTTTTTGAATTCCCTTCACACTTATGTTATGTAGAATTACTCTAATCCAGACACACAGTTTATAATTCAATTACTCAATACACACCACACAAACTCAGAAATTGCACTTCTGTATTAATAAATAAATATTTACATAATGAATTCCTTCTTAGACTGATCTTTTATATTAGTGGCCTTTCCTTTCTTGCCCATAGGCTTATAGTCAAACCCTATCTAATCTCTGAACTCTAATTCTCACTCTAACTAACTGACTGACTCTATGCCTTTTAGGCTTACATTTATACAAAAGGTTTTGTTAACCAATTCTGGTTCAGATCCTTAATCTGCTGAAATAAATCCTGAATATCCTCTAAGTCCACTTTTGACTCATCTAATCCCTAAGAATCCTCTCTAGTTCCACAAACCATGAAACCAATTTCTATTCTAATATTTATAATTGATTTCCAAATCTCTCAATCCCTACTAATCACTCATCATCACTCATGTTCTCCTACATTTGAGAGCATTTACAAATATCCTCACAATATATAATTAATTCCTATTCCAATCACTCAAAACATTAATAATTACATTAATTTGATATATAGGAATCCAACTTCCTTCAAAACACAAGACCCCCTAAGTTAACTAGAATATAATGAAATTGCTAAGCTGGATGCTCCTGCATTAGACTCCCAAGGTTAAAATAATCATGATCTCATAATCATGTGCTTCCCATATTTCTCCTCCTGGATCCCATACTTTGTTATGTAATTTGTCTTTGGTTGTTGCTATTGTTTGTTGTTGTTCTCCAGGTCTCCACACTTTATGTTGCTTTGCCCCATTAGCTATGCTTTCACAGTTTGTTGTTGTCTTTCTCTTGCTACTGCTTGGCCTTCTTACTGTTGTTTTCTTATGAGGCACTTTCATCATCAATCTTATTATTCTTTCAATCTCTATGTCCAATTTATATTTTTACCGATAATTATTTTTCCATTTGTTGTTGTACTCCATCCACTCATCTTCAAATTGTCTTTTACTGTCTTCTCTTTGAAGTTGTCAGAATATTACTACTGCCCTTTCATCCTTACCCTCTTGTGACTTTCCAAACAACCTCTATTCAATATCTATATATTTACTTTCAAGAAATAAATTATCCTCCAATTACCTTTGTACTTGATTCCCCTCAAATACATCACTATGTTGTTCATCAATTCCAGCATATTTCCCTTCCTCTTCTCTGACAACCCTCAGTAATTGTCCTTCGCTTCCTCGACTGATTCTGACAATCAGTTTAACTTCTCCAAGCACGATATCTTCCTGCTTTTCTTTTTCCTCATCAGCATGTTCGACCTGGAAACTTCCAGTCTTCTTCAGTTCTAAAACTGACTCTTCAATTTGAAACATGTTTGTCTCATCTTCATCAAATCCTATAATCATAAAATAATTATCAGAATTAAAATTATAAGGCCTCATTACCTTTTCCTTCTCTAGCAACATCTCAGTATGTTGTTCTGAGTTTTCCTCCAATTCCTTTGTCAAAACATCATTATGTTGTTTTAAACTCTCCTCCATATCATCTGTTTCAATGATATCTCTATGCTCTAGTTCACAATAATGAACTCCTTATTTTGTAATGTCAAGTTGTTGAACTTTTATTACTATCCCCTTTTCCTTATGATTGTCATTCATGACAATTTATTTTTTTTCCTTTTTTAGCAATTTATCCTGAGTATATATCCTCTTCTTTTCCAACTTCCTTCTTTGAAAGTCTAATTTTCTATATAACTCAATAATATCAATTGGAATAGAATTTGGAAATTTCACACAATTTTTCATACCCTCACTTGTTATTGACCAATCATCGGATGTCCTTTCTCCCTTTGGTAAATCTTTTGCATAGACTTTTTTTTTCTTCAATTCTATGATTGCCTTTTCTTTGTCTTGAGACAAATCTGCCTCCCCTTCTTCTTCAATACACTTTGCCTTGTTGTCTCTCTGTAAACCTTCTTCAAGAGAAATCCTTGCCCCATCATCTGCATTAGTTTCTCGTACATTTGTTCTTCATCAATAACATTAATCAAATTCATTAGATTACCTCTCTGAGACAACATTCGTTCATTTTTCATCAAAATAAGATCCTGATCATCCATCTCTATGACAACTTTAAATAATTGTCTTCTCTCACTAAGCCATCCATAGACTCTTTCTGCTGTAACCAGTCAAATTTTTCCTCTTCTGAGAAATTTCCTTTGTCACCCTTTATTTCAAGATCTTCATCCATCCTGAAGACATCTTCACAAAGTTTCTTTTCTCCTGTAATACTCGCAATAATACACAAATTATCAATTTTAAAAACATAAGGCCTTGTGGTCTCACTTGATGCTTCAGTCATCATATCTCCTTGTTGTCTTGAATTCTCACAATAATTCATAAGATCTTCCACAGATCTCCAGTCTTCATATTCACCTATAACTTCACCTTGTTCTGCTTCACAAATGGAAACTTCCATTTTCAACTCAGCTTCTCTAAGTTTTTCCACCAGCCACTTCACTTGGCTCTGTTGTAGCCATCTCTGTCACTTAGACAACTTCACTGCCTTTTTCCTCAACACCCAACCTTGTCTTTGGTTTTCCTCTAGTAGCATCCTTAATACATCGAGTTGTTCTTTTAACTCCGCAATCTCCTTGTCAAGCTCCTCTTGACGCATTCTCTTGCTATTTTCCTTGGCATCCTCCTTATTCCCTTTTCTTCTACTTTGGTCTTCCTCAAAACCTCTGTTATCTCTGTTATGACTATTAACAGTCATCTCCTTCTCTATCTTCATGAGTTCCTCACTCACTTACTATGAGCTACATTAAAGCCTCTGCAATAGCAAGTCCTCCCTGTTGCCACTTACCTCACCAAGCTCTCCTCTGTACTTGGTCTTTTGGCAAGCACTTGGTTCTCTATTCTCTCGAACCTCTTTGAGCACTTCTCTCTGCTCCCTCTAGGCTTCAACTCATCTGCACCTTTTAATAACACAACTGTCTTCTTGTATTCAATCACAATGAAATACTAGGTTCTGGCCACCTCTTCTTTCACTCATAAATTCTTACCAACTTTCTTCATCCCTAAGCAATTCTACCCACATCCTCTGTGGAATTGCCTTTATGATCTTTCCGTGAGCTGCAACAAAACCTCTATAGTAACAAGTCCCCCTTGCTACATGATACCTCACTAAGCTTCTCTCCTCTAAGCTCAGTCTTTTGGCATCTCTCTGGTTCTCTCCTCTAGAACAAATTGAGCACTCCTTGCTCTAGGTTGCTACAATGTTCTCACCTTCTTATGCTGCTACCTTCAAGACCTCTACATGATCTTGTTCTACCATTCACCTGCACTTTGAATGGATTTTTCTGTGTTTCCTTTGCATCTACAAAATTCTGCTACACTTTATCTCTGTGTGCCTACTATTTTTCAAATTTAAAATATGATCTCCTCTTGCCTGCATACACACCTTCAAAACACAACTCTATTCTAAGCTTTCTCAAAGAATTCTTACACGTAGAATTTCCCTGTTTTGCTCTGATACCAAATGTTGTAGCCTAAGCTACCATACCCATAGTATGCAAATAAAATTGCATGTCACACTATGTCCCAGGAATTTTAAAGTTCCATACTGAGGGAAACCTTCCATAACCCAAGGTTTAACTCTCTTTAATTAAATGCTTAAGCGGAAGCTATTTAATCATATATTAATTAGATTACACCCATGGATTTCCTTATTGTCCGATCCACAACAATCCTAACCAATCACCATCAACCACGTTTTGCATAGTTGATGTATTCATTTCAATGTTTTACTTTATGCACTCCAAATCTCCACTGTCGATCTATCTCGCTTGATCCAATGGCTATCACATCACCCGCTGACCAACTAGCTTGGTCGATCTCCACTGTTGATCTATCCCGCTCGATCCAACGACTATCACACAATCTCACGTGAAATCGTGCACAACCGATATCAGGTCAAGAGCGCGCAAGAAAAGTAGTTTTCTTGTGCTAAGTGTCAGTCGCTAAGGGTAATCGCGTGAAATTTTAGAATAACCCTTACAACTTTTAGGGCGTGCAAGATACTACTTACCACCTACGAACACCGCTCTATCATTCTGCACATTTTCCACCCTTCTATCGACACGTTCCTTTATGTGATCCATCCATCTATTAACCTAATATCCTGCGATAAGATTTCTGTCGTTCATCTTCCATTAATCCTGTTCGTTGATCCGACTAATCCAACGGTTCATGTGCATTGTTGCTTCATTAATTCTTCCTTTCACTGATTTCGATCTTCGATTTCTCTTCCACTTGACTCCTTCCTAAACTTTCTTCTACGTTTCCTGAAACGCTACCACTCCTGAGCTTTGATTTGGTTAGTAAATCAAAGTCCAACACTGTTCGATCACCGTAATACTCTTCTAAGCACTGTCCTCTCTCTTGGATTCTTTTTGAATTCCCTGCACACTTATGTTATGCAAAATTACTCTAATCCACACACAGTGTTTATAATTCATTTACTCTATACACACCACACAAAATCAGAAATTGCACTTCTGTATTAATAAATAAATATTTACACAATGAATTCCTTCTCGGCCTGATCTCTTATATCAGTGGCCTTTCCTTTCCTACCTATAGCCTTACAGTAAAACCCTATCTAATCTCTAAACTCTAATTCTCACTCTAACTAATTGACTGACTTTATTCCTTTTAGGCTTACATTTATACAAAAGGTTCTGTAAACCAATTTTGGTTCAGATCCTTAATCTTCAGAACTAAATCCTGAATATCCTCTAAGTTGACTTTTGACTCCATTGATCCCTAACAGTCCTCTCTAGTTCCACAAACCATGAAACCAATTTCTAATCTAACATTTACAATTCATTTCCAAATCTCTCAATCACTACTAATCACTCATCATCACTCATGTTCTCCTACATTCGAGAGCATTTACAAATATCCTCACAATATCTAATTAATTCATATTTCAATCACTCAAAACATTAATAATTACATTAATTTTATATATATGAATCCAACTTCCTTGAAAGCAAAAGACCCCCTCAGTTAACTAGAATATAATGAAATAGCTGAGTTGGATGCTCCTGCATCAAAAGATAACCCCTTGAATAACTTGCACAACAAGTTAAAGTTATTTCATATCAGCAGAAAGATATGTCATAGCCACTACTTCTAACTAGATCACACTCTTACCTTCTCGATGAAAACCATAGTTAAACAAATGTCAGAAGCTTCTTGCGAATGTATCTTCATCTGTACTATCCTCCTTAGCAAGCATGATAAAATATCGAAAATTGTTATTTGCGATAAATCTTACCAAGTAATACTTCTCCAACCATTCAACAATTAGATCATGAAATTCAAAACAATCCTTTGGAGAACCCTGAAATCTTTCAAAAGATGAATTTTCAATTAAATGTGCAGGATCAGGAATAGAATATTGCAATGGAAAACGATTATGATCATATTCAGAAGGCTTTCCAAGATAGTGAGGGCGAAACATAACCATCAACAAAGGTTGAAGTGCCTCAATTACTTAACAAGTAACCGAATAGTGACATAAACCATAAATTTAAATCAATGCGAAATAAATTCCATGAGATATACTGGTGGGAAAATCATAAAATGAATGGTAGTTAATATTATGATTGGATGCGCCATTTGTGACATGATATTATTGGTTAGGAGAGAAAACCGATAGATCAGTTTTAAAAACTTTACGAATTCCTTGAACAAAAGAATCATCTCCCTCACATGATAAATTTATTATCTTCACCATTCTCATTATGGGTTCAAATCAAGCCTCTATCTTTAGCAATCATACATACTTTCTATCCAATACCTCAATAAGATTCCTATAAACCTGATATTTTAGTACCTTCTTGGTTCTCTTCTCTATAGCTTCTTGAGATTCCTATACTCTTCTAGGATTTTGCAATTTTCTCACTTCTCCTCTTAAGAGCTTCACCTGTTCTTTCTTCACAAAAATATGGCCATACTTGCAACTATGGATTTTCCATAGCAACTTCTATTCAACCTTAGTTGGAAGTTGATATTCTCTATCTGTTATGCAACTTCTACTACAAAAGTTTTTTTTCCAAAATATTCTTCACTTTCCCTCATTTCCTCTGTCACATATTTCTAGATATAATGTTCTACCACATTACCTTATCTGCTGCTACCTGGAATCATCACATACATCTTTACTAGAATTATCACAAAACATAAAACTCAATAGTTTCAAATCTACACTAGGATTTTATCATTTAAATACTTTTATCCAACTTTTCTTCTTTGCTGGAATGTTCTTCAATATACTACTTCAAGGTTATCTTGCTAAACTTTATCCCTTTACTTTAACACATAAGAACCATATTTCTTGCGATAATATTTCAAATATCACTTCCACTGAATGTAAGAATCACTCTTTCTTGCACAAAATCCCCTATATTTTTTGTTTTTCCATCTAACAAGCATATTTCTTCTACTCTGATACCACTCTAATGTATCCTATCCTACTCTTATCACTCTTTCACTAACATCTCATGTTCCTCATTTTGAATCTCCTTGAATCAGACTGGTACCTGACTCTTGTCTTAACTTTTGTTGAAAATAGCATTTTTTAATAACTGAAATAACCCCCTTTTATTTACAACGAAAGTCTCAAATGTCGCTCAAATAGCTACATAAAATTGTAATTTTTACTGTCCCTTTAGCGCTATAACTTAATTCAAATACCCATGAACCTTTAGTCAAATCTAGGGGCTTGACGCCAAAAGCTCTTAAGCCTACAGCGGACTACTTCCTTGCTTACCCACCTGCAGTGGACAGGGAGACCACGCCTTGGCTACGGCACAAGCTTACTACCGATACTGTATACGAACCCTACACTCAATACCGATGAAGACATCCCACCCTGCTTGCTTGTCTGAAGAAACAAGGTATAGGGATCCCTACCTAGATGGCAGGCATAAAGATACCCACCTACAATGATGGGACAGGGCACGAGGGGAGAGCGACAGGATGAAGGCAAAAAAACTTCCCTAACCCCCGAGAATTGCAATTAGCGCTTTGAGGGAATAAAAGAAAAGATAGCAGATCATTTTGAGTTGGCAGCTTCAAACCCTTCATGTGCGAGGGCGCGGCGGGTGAAGAGCCACGGAGCCAGGTTACTTCACCTACATAATGTTTGTTTATTGTTTTATTGCAAATTATCTTTTCCAAAAATATTTCTTTCACATGTTCCCAGGTCATGATACTATAAATTCCCTTTGTCATGGCTCTCAAACTTGAAATCTAGAGCTCTAGGAAGTTATGGGTTAACAAAATTTATAAAGTCTCAGATATATCGAAGCATTAGATTACCTCTCTTTGGCATAATATATCCAAGAGTGAGGACCCAAATGACTTTTCACATAGATTGAGTTTTCATTGAGTATTATATCTAGTGTTGTGAAGTTTGATGTAGTAAGGTCTAGATATCATAATACCTAGATAAATTTAAACCTCGAGATTCATGTTCCACAAAGAGGTACATAATAACTTCGATTTGGATGTTCCAGTATTTGAATGTTTGAAAGTGTTTCTATCATTGCCAAAGGTTGGATCGCTTCAGGGCAAGATGTATATTTGACTGGGTCCCACATAGGATGCAACTTAAATTAGATTTCATCTACAAGTTCAGGGATGTAACTAATTAGTTAGTCATTGTTAGATGTCAAAGGGACATATTTTCATGTTGACAAAATTTGTGACGAATCTACATGACTTTGTTTATTGATGGAATATTTTGGAAAATTTGAATAAGGTCCAGGTCTACAATTAAACCTTCCTGTAGAAAAAAATTGATGACTATACGCAGGGCATTAGTATTGCTCTATGACTAATTACAAAACTTAACGCTTCAATCCTAGCTTGTACCCGTGAAGTCAAACAAATCATAAGTATAGAAATCTACAAATAAGCACGATTAATACATAAGGAATGTAAAGGAAATCACAAACTCATAACTTTACCAAAAGAATATTACAAATATTTACACGCTCTCTCTTCTCTATTCTCGTTGTCTCTTCTCACACACCTAATATACTTTCTTCTCTGTCATGGCCTAATAGAATAATTTTTTGGCCTCTCTTCACACATTTCTCACACACACATTCTTCTCATACCATTCTACTCTTTTTTATTTAGTTACATATATACGAAATGAGGATTTGTTTGAGATGCAATGAAGGTGGATAAAATCACTAAATTCTTGGAAAATATCTCTAGAATCTCTAATTTTCTCAAGTACTAACCTAAAATAATGAATTACATGTCGTGAGAAAATAATTTCTCATTATTTTAATCAATCTATATCACGTCATATTTACAAAATAAAACATTTTAACTTTGTCTTCACAACTTAGTTAAATGAAATAAAATTAAGGAAATCCAATCCCTTTAGTACATGTGATGAGACCTTCTTTGTCTTGTTGAATTTGGGGAGATTCTCCTGCATCATTCTTGGGTGGAATAGAAGCTCCTAAACTAGGATAGAATGATGGTGCCACAAAAATATCTCTCAAAAAATGGATTTGGGATCTGGTCATCAATGAGACATTGAACCATAAACTTTTTATCTCAAGGATAAGGACTCAACTCTTCACAGGCAACGACTTCAAAGGATGGTACAACAAAATCGAGCATGCCTTGTGTAAAGCCTCACTAGGAAAAGTCCTAAAAGGTGTGTAACATTCAAGAAATCTACCATTGTTAACTCATTAACTATTCCCCTAATATTTGTAAGGAAATGGTCCTTATATGGGATGACTCCTAGTAAGAATTAGAGATCAATTAACCCAAGTATAATCCAAACTAAATTCCCTCTAAGAGGCTTGCAATGAGATATCCATATGGAACGACCTTACTGAATTAGGGATTGGGTACATATGGATAATAATCATTGGTTTTTGGCTAAGAATGGTCCTATTAGCATTTCGATAACTTAATTCACTCAATTCATGAAAAGAAATGATCAAAACTAGTAAGCCCTAAAGAATTCTATGGGTGTCATAAATTAGGGTTTTAAACTTAGAAAAATTGTAGCAACACAATTAGCCTATAACATCCCCAAAATTAGTCTAAATGATACTTATTCCTCAAAGGGATAATTTAAAGATAAATATAGGTAATATTACCAAAAAAAATTTAGTTAGAAATGATAGTATAGCCTCACAAAGGGTGATGTTATCCCTAAAATATGACTAAACAATGTTAGAATTTTAACAAGATATGTAATACAATGAAAATTTAAAACTTTTAAACCACACAGATATCAATTATATTCTTTATAAGGCTATAATAAATAAATATTCTATAATTTAATCTAAATTTACTATAATAAATGAAATATAAAATAAAAATGATGACTGCTTTCAAGGAAACCATGAAAACGCTAGATTAGTGCCTTCTAGCATTACAGAATATGGAGTCAATGAACAAAATCAATTATTTATAGGGGAAAAAGTAATGATCCTAGGGAAATATCAAAAGTGAAATACCCTTGAATTTAACCTTCAACCAAAATAGGTATCTTCCTCCTCTGTAAAAAATCCTAATTAGAATTTTGATGTTAATCAAAGGGAGACCTAGATAAGGGTACACCAATAGTTATTAATAGGAATATCCAAAATACTATAGAGCATAATATATATATATATATATATATATATATATATATATAATGTTTTTGTATGTGTGTGTCTATGTATATATATACATAATAAAATAGAAATGAAATCATCCTTACTTCAAAAACATCATGAAAACCCTACTATCATTCATCATAGAAGTTAAAACCACCATCCAATGTTATAAACCCTAAAAAAAATCAACTTCCTTCAGCTATCCATAGCACACAAGTAAAGAAGAGAAACAATAGAAGAGAGAAGTATATCTAATGAACAATTATCATCCAAATAACATAAGCATACAATCCAAGGTACTAGCTTAGGTCCAAACTAGGCTAAAATCCCTCAACAACATAAAATAATAATCATTCATGTTCTAGGTAATGGAATGACCCTCAAACTAGCTTCAAATATAATAATATGTACTAAATTAATCCAAACATGCAAGCCCACAGGGCTTTATATTGACGGTGAATCGGTGCGTTGTTAAGGCACTCCTTGCAATAGGTCACCGGTTCAAATCCCCCGTGGGTACTTAGGTTAGTCTTAGCTAGAAGAAAAAATAAAAAATAAAAAATAAAAATCCAAACATGCAAGTAAGATAAAAATGGCATTATCATGATGAGGGATAGGATAATACACAAAATTCATGTCTTTAAGCAAAAATTTCATGCCTCCTCATCCAATAGGCATGAAGTACCCATCAAGACTTCACTAAATGATGAAATAAACACCTAAATGTGTGAGAGAAATTTTTTAGTGTTGAGCACTAGAATGTAGCTACTCTATGTCTTGGATATTCAAATATGGTTGTTTTTAGACTTTAAAATTATTGTTGGGTTTAATGGCTGTGGAAGCAAGGATGGAAACTATGTGATGATGTAAATATGTTTTATTTTATTAAGTTAGTAAAGGATATTTATTGTGAATATTTAGGAAATATCACTATAGTATTAACTAATTTATTCCAACTCATTAAAAACATGAAAAGTGGTTAATATTCACCTCGTGGACCTCCCCTAAAAGTCTCCTAAAAATCCCTAGGAGAAAGTTGTTAAATATATTAACATAATGGGATAGAAATATTATGTTAATCACTTATCTAGAGAGAACTGTTAAGTTGGGTGAAAAGCATAATAAAGAAAAACAAGAGAGAAAGGTGTGCCTTAAAGAAAAAGAAAAAAAAATATTTGTCAATTTAAACCAAAATGTCTAGGAAAAATGTTGGCAGACCTTAAAGCAAGACACTGCTAAAAATCTACTGGGAAGAATCTATAAGTGAAACCACTTAGGAACCAAAGAGGTTGTTGATTCCTTAAGGCAAGAATATCTTAGTTCGAGGGGAACTGTTGGAGACAATTAATGGTTGTGTGGAACATGATCTCTCCCTGAATATTCCCCAATCAATAACCATGGTTAGCTAAAATTATTTTTATGTTTTAGGGTAAAGTTGAAGTTATTCAATGCTATATATATAATGAAAAAATAGATGTAATTTTGTGTGCCTATATGTGTGGTATATGATACAATGTCTCATGCATAATTTAACTAATCTCCTATAAGTTGCGGTTATTTAGGTACCCTTACTATATGCATGCATAAAAGAAGAAATTATTAAAAATTAATTGCTACTGATAAGAATGGAGATGGATTAATATATAATTGTGATCGGATTGTAGAATGAAATCAATGATGCATGCATAGCTAAATAAATACGTATTAGAATTATTAAGTGGTAAATTTGGACTCCACAAAAATTATAAATAACAAAGGATGTTGTCTAAGAAATAAATTATACAAATGTGAAAGAAGTGTATTACAACGTAACAGTCTCAGCAAATCAATGAAATTACAATCTTGAATATTTATACATAATCTATCTATCATAGAATCACTCTTCTTTAGTTAAGATTGAAAGTATTAGAATCAAATTGTCAATTAACTGAAGCAATGAGATTTGATAGATGGATTCCTCTATCTATATTAATTGTATATAATATAATTATTGGAATAACTGATATTTAGAAATATATTTCGGTTCCGAAAAAACAAGCATGCATCATTATAGTATATATTTTTCCCCTTGGAAAAATCATAATTTTCATTAATAAAGGAAAATTACATATTGTAGATGCATTTCGCATGTGTTGTATGTGAGGCTATTGCCTATAAAGAAAGAGAGTATCAAAAACAGATCTATGTTCTCCACATAGGGAGGATATATCTTCTGTATTGTTCATAATAGAGATCAAAAAAATACTCCACGCAGGGAGTACTTATGTCTATCATGTATGTACAGCTGATAACTTAAAGCAAAAAACTATAAACATATAAAAAAAAGGCTCCTTCTGAGCCAGTTATGCTATATAATCCATGTATGGATGATGATAGTACTGGTAATGTACACCGTCCCTCTACTCCAACATCAAATATGTGCCACGAGGTCAGTTTGCAGCTTCCTTGGAAAGCTGATTGGCACTTTGGTTGTGTTCCTTATAGATATGGTGACAAACAAAGTGGTCAAATTGTGTAATGAGTCTATGCACCTCTTCTAGAATAGGTCTCAGAGAGTAAGAAAAGCAGTTAGTTGTATTTTTTATCCAACTGCATACAGTTTTTGAATCCCCAAAAATTGGAATATTGTTGCAATGTTTTTCCAAAGAAAAATGTATGATATGTTTAGAGTGATCAGCTCTGCATAATTGTTGGTACCCCTTCCCAGGCCCATTTGTATTTTATAATAATGAGATTATGTAAGGTATAGTTTAGCATCCCCCCCAACACCTAGCTTCCTATGCTGAGCCATCGAAGTATGCCCAGGGTTGTTCTCGGTTAATGTCCTCGGGGACAATGTTCCTAGGGGGTGGAATATTATCATCTTTAGGGATGGAGTTATAGTCAGCCAAAATGCGGGTGATAATGTATGGCCAATAGTGAATGACTTCCTGAAATATGCAGCGGTTACGAGTGATCCAGATCACCCAACAAATGATAAGGGGAAGGTTCCTAGCTTTAATCAGGGTCACTGTGGTCCACCATGCGATTCTGAAATATGCAACGGTTACGAGTGATCCAGATCGCTAAACAAAGGAGAAGTGGAAGGTTCCTAGCTTTGATTAGGGTCACTGTGGTCCACCATGTGATTCAAGCATCTAGCACAATCCTGCCCTGCGATATGCAGTGGGAGTTGATGGCCAAAAGGGTGGTGTTCCAGAGGTCCACAATGATCTGACAAGTAAGGAATATATGATCTATAGTTTCAAAACGGTTTTTACAAATGCAGCACCAGGGTGCCTTACTTCTCATAACTATCCACATGAATAATCTGGTTCTGGGAGGTGCCTTTAATTTCCACAGGTGTTTCCACCATTGTTCAATATCCAGGGGATGATGGGCAACAATAATACATAGGTATCCCTCCTTACGGGAGTATAATTTTTTGCATGTGCCTAGATGATCTCATCTTCCCCCTTAGTAATTTTGGTGTGCGATTTTTTCAAAGTAGCTGTATACTCCTCCCATTGTTGGTGCCAAATCTGAGGGATATGCAAGGTCCGAGCAGATTTCCATGCCTGATGGAATATAGTGGTGTGCTCTGGGTCTGCTATGTGACTGATATGAGACATGCATGTATTGGTGAGATGTAGCAAAAGGTCATGTGGAAGTCTGTGAGTGTTACCATAGCCAATCCAAGGATCTAATCCAATGTGGACCGATGTGCCTGATTGGATTTTCCACGTGATCCCATCACGGATAATCGCCATGGGGTTTATCACTGCTTTCCATATGATCAAGATACCAGTCTTATTCCAACTTGGTCAGCGGATTGAGTCCATCAGATTGAGGGGAGATATATATTCCAAATAAGTCACTCATATCCATAAGTTGTTGGTGGTAATAAGTTTCCATCCTAATTTGGTTGTGAGGGCAGCTGAGAAATCATCCAACCTTTTGATTCTCCATCCACCCCATTTCTTAGGTAGAGCGAGCAATTCCCATTTGGCCCAAGAAAAAATTCTCCCAGCCTATTTTCCTTTCCAAAGGAATTTGCAATAGAGATTTTGTATTCTTGACAGTATACCCCGGAGGATCCATGCCAGTGACATCTAATATACAAGGGTAGCTTCAAGTACAACTTTTATGAGATCTAGTCAACTTGCTTTGGAGAGGTACTTATGGTGCCAGATATTAAGTCTTCTCTCTAGCTTGGAGATTAACCATGTCCAGTTTGTTGTCTTGTATCCAAGTGTGTTCAATCTGTACCCCTAGTACCTGAGATCATCCTCCATTTGAAAAAGAGTCTTTGGAAATCTATGGATTGCAAACTATATCTCATGTGGTGTGCACCCTAAAGCTGTTAGTGTGGATTTTTTGTTATTGATTTCCATACTTGTATCAGTTCAAAATAATTCCATGGTGTTCTATAGGTTGGTCAAATCCCCAATTCCATCATTGAGAAAAATCAACACATCATCTAGAAATATTAAATGTGTCAGTATGCATCTGTCAGTGATCCTGATTCCCTGTAGCCTGCCCATACTGTGTTCTTCCCTTATAAGTCTGCTGATCCCCTCCATAATAAGCAAAAATAGTAAAGGAGAGAAAGAGCATCCCTTCCTGAGACCTCTTTATGAGTGAAAGAAGGGTGATGCCGATCCATTAATAAGTACACTGAAACATATGTTTGTTATGCAACACATGATCCATTGTATAAATTATATGGGAAAGCCAAGGTGTGTTAAGAGAATTTTGATGTATAACCAACTTGCATGATAAAAAGCTTTGGAGAGGTCTACCTTGAGGATCATACCTTTCAATTTCTTCATCTGTATAGAGTGCATCACTTGTTGTGTAGCTCCAACAACTTCATGTATATGTCGGTCCTGGAGGAATGTGAACTGTTATGAGGAAATGTGGAAGGATAAGATGGGGCGAAGGCGATTAGCTATGATCTTGGCAACGATTTGATATCTGCAGTTGCACAGGGATATGGGGCGGAAGTCATCATATGAGGAGAGATTATCATATTTATGGATAAGTGCAATGAATGTGGAGTTAAAGGCCTCATACATCCTCCCAGTGATCTGACAGTCTTCAATGACCTTAAGAAGATCAGCCCCCAGAAGTTCAAATAAAGCAATATAGAATTCCACTGACCACCCATCTGGTCTTGGGCTCTTGTCTCGCTTGAACCATTTTAAAGTAGCTTCAAGCTCACCCATAGTGACCTCCTTATTGAGATCCATTACAACCTCCTGATCCACGAACTGAGGAAATAGTTGTGCCACTCTGATGATTTCGGCCAATGTAGCATTGGGAGGAGTTTTGTATAGTTGCTTATAGTGAGATGTGGCCAGGGTGGCTAATTGCTAGAAACTATTTACTCTAATACCCTGTTCATTTGTCAGATGCCAAATGGTGTTGATGGATTTTTTTCCCATTTTCATATTTGTCGAAGCATTTTGTGTTATCACCTCCCTTGAGTAGCCATATGGCTCTACTTCTCAGCCTCTAAGTTGCTTCCCTGACCTTTAAAATTTTGCTTCTCTGTGCTACTAAGGATGTGAGATTCTCCTTCTGATCATGAGTTGTGTGTCCCCGCCCTTGCTCAACTTCCATTGTAGCTATCTTAGCTTCAGTTTCCCTTAGGGTTTTTTCATCCAATAGTCTTTTGTTATGTTCCCAACTTTTTGTTAATCGTTTCATCTCCCTTAGATTATGAACGAAACCTTCAACTATATTCCCACTGACAAGAGGAAGGCGTGTCTTCCAATAATCTACTACCATATTTATGTAGGCTGCATATTTCAACCATAATGAGTTGAACTTGAATGAAGCTTTGGGATTGTTCATAACTCCTCTGATTTCAAGGTATATCAATGAGTGGTCAGATATACCCCCTAATCCAACCCACTATCTATAGTTATAGCATGTGCTCAGCAATCGCTCTTTGGTGAGAAAACGATCTAGTCTTCTAGCAAGCCTATCCTCCCCAGTTCTTATTTTCCTCCAAGTAGGTTGAATTCTCACGGATGGAATATCAAAGAGAATGTTGTCCTCCAAGACGTTCACAAAAGATTCAGAGTATCCAACTGAGAAATTCAGATCTCCTCCAAGGATTAAATTTTCCACTTGAAATAGATTAGAATTCAGTAAATTCTCCCAGAAATATCCACAATTTTGACATGGCCCATAAACATTAAGTAGTCTGATGTCAGAGCCAAGTTCATATGAGTAGATTTCCACCCCGATCTGTCTGATACCTCCCCAAATATTCGAAAGTTTTATATTCCTAGAATTGAACCCCAATGCAATACCACCAACGCATCCATTTACATCAAGGGCATGTAATGTCCATCAAGGTAACATGGATTCTAGTGGGTGTGTGATAACCTCTGCTAGACCTAGGGTTTCCTCAAGGACTATGACATTTGTGAGCTCAGTACTTAGAAGCCTACAAAAAGCTAGTTTTTTCTCAGGGCTGGTTAACCCTCGACAATTAAAGGAAAGAAGCTTCATGGAGGAGATGGTTCCAGGGTGCTCTGTGCTCTAAGAACCTAGTCAATAGCAAGTTGTCAACTCGAGACAACCTCCTCCCCTTCTTGCCCCTTGGATTTGGATAGGGAGGAGGGTCTGCCTATAGGAGGTTTTGGAGGGACGGAGGGGGTTATCATACCAATGGCAATAGAATCGAGGGGCATAGATAGAGAGAGAGAGGGAATGATTAGTTATGAGTGAGAGACCCTTGATCAGAGTCTGTGGATCAGGAAAAAGGGGTCGATTCCGGGAAAGATGGGGGGGTGCAAGAGAAAGTGGGAGGGGGGGTTGCAGGGAACAAGCCAATGATTTAGGGAGAGGGAATGAAAATGTGGTGCCCTGATGATCAATAGTGGATGATGCAATAAAACATGAAGAAGTAGAGAAATTAAAAGTAAAAGGATTAGTAATGGGAATACATGAAGTAAGAGTAGCCGCTGTAGCCACCCTAGCCCTGATCAATGGAGGAGAGGGAGGCCGGTAGGGAGATTTACCATGCTTCTTCGATGCTTCCTTGACTGCTGCTATCAATGCTACTTCAGAGGAGGTATGGTGCTCAAAATCCATGGTAATCTTGGTATGGATCATTTTTCCCTTGTCCTCTGCCCTTGCTTTTCCATTCAAGGGATCATCCTTGAATAAATGACCCACCTTATGGAATCACCTGCATCTAAAAGGGACCACCTCATAATCGAGGATCTGAACCCATGAGAAATGTCTCCATAGCAGAGTTATTTTCTCCTATAGCCCATCCCTGGTATCAAGATGGACTAGTATCCTTGCATATGCTATGATGCATGTGGTTAGATATCATTTATCATGCTCCAGATAGGTTCCCAAGGCAATTCTGAGGCGCCTGAAGATATCCTTAGACCAGAAAAGGAAGGGTAGGCCCGGTAATGTAACCCATAGTGGACCAACGCCCAATTATTCTTGCTCGGGGTTGAAAAGTGGGTTCCGTCGATGAAGTAGAACCGGGGCTTGTTTAATGTGCCAGAAGGAAGATAGGACCCAATTGGTGTGTTTGGCTCTGGCAAAGTGTAGAGCAAACCATCCTTGGACAAAGGTTTTTACGAAGGGTAGTTCTGCCATATGATGCCTCTATATTTCAGATGTCCATTGTGTAAGCCTTGCCATGGTATAGCTCCTCCCACGAACCCTACCTACCAAGACTCTGTTGGAGGTATCCATGGCTTGAACCCACTGGATATCTTCACCCAGTCGAAGTGCAATGTCCTAGGATTTGGGATTAACACACTTTTTCTTCTTCCCCAACCCATGGCCCTTGTCGTTGATGTCTGCTTGTGTGCCACTATGATGAGGGTTCAGAAGAGGCTTTGGTGGATTCAATCCAGACCTAGAAGGGTTTGCTCCTAGATTCAAGGGGATGCCTAAATAGCAGCCAAAGAGAGGAGTTGTATGAAATGCAGTGAGGGGAGTATCATGAGGAAGAACCGAGGGTCCACCAGAAAGGGAGGATGTAGGGAAGTGTGAACTGGTGAATGGAGGATGTGGTGGGTAACCCGAGGAGCCTGAGATGAGGGAAGGGCGTATGCAACGAACCAAAAATTGTAGGGATATCACTAAAGGGGGAGGGGTGGTGGCAACTGGCCAGGAGGGGGGGTCCTCGGGTAGGGTAACGACTAAGTAGAAGGGACCTGAAATCAATGACAGAGGTGCAATGACATCCAACAAATCGCTGCTGAGAGGGAATATTCTGTCCGAGATTGAGGGGCGGGTTTTCCAGATGGAGACATCAACGATAGGGTCATCTGTGTAGTCAATTGCATCCAGCTCCATAACTATCTTCCGAAAAGGATACGCCAACTAGCACCAGGAGTATTAGACCTTTGTCGTTTATGCAGAACCGAGCTGTGGAGGAAGGAAATGGGTAGAGTCATTACGAGATCACGGGATAGAATATGAGGGCTACAACGAAGGGAGAACAGAATCTAGTGACAGGCATCATGAGAAAAATAGCAGCAGGGTCCATCCAAGGCCGTACAGGAAAAATGGGAAGACTCCGTTAGTGCAGGTTCTGTCGGTAACCCTAGCCCATATTAGGTGTCATCTATAGAGGGTTTCGTATCTCCATCGGGCATCATTATAGTATATGTTTGAATGCTATAAACATTACAATATTTCGTTCCAGGAAAAAATTAATTTAAATTACTTGATGGTATGGAATTAAATTTTTTTAGGTAAGGAAACTTGGAATATCGATGTTATTAATATATATACTAAATAAATAAATGGTATTTTTGGTGAGTTTAGAAACCAAAATGGACCAGATAGATTTGGACCTATCTCTGTTTACTTAAAGAATTCAATTGGTTAGTATGTTTTCTTTCCGAGTACAAGTTACCAAATAACTTGGAATATTAACTGGAATATGTGAGAAAAAGTTATATCTCTTGTTAATAATTAAGGAACTTTATTATTTAAATAGTTCCCAAAAGTATTATGAATAACTACAAGAGAATAATGAACCAGAAAGCAAAACCAAAAAAGTTTGCCAGAGTCTTTTACCCCTATGCTAGGCCAAGACAGTAAGATGACTTCAATATATACACAAATTGAACTAAACCCAAGAATAATGCCAAAGAATACATGTTTGAAAATAACAACCCATAGAATTTAATCAATATACCAGTTCTACTATGAGCTAAAAATATAAGTATTATTAGAATACAAAGTTCTAAAGGACTATATAACAAATATAATGTAGTCACAAAGACAATATATATATATATATAGTGAGTGATAAACATAGAACCAATAGAATGAATAAATGTTGTAGAGAAATATAAACTATATGGTCTAACTAGAACGAGAATGCAATTTCATTCCAAAAAATATAAAAAAGTGAAAATTTATTTTTCCGAATTACCATATTCACATTTTAAGTGAAAAAAACACTACAAAATTCTCATTAGAATTCACCCAAAAAGTACTATTAGTTTATCTCTTAATAGAGCCAAAGACCCATAATACAAATTACAATAAAAGCTCATCTAGTGTTTCGAAATTAACAAGTAATTGGTAATTATAAATGCTAAAAACCACTTGTCATCACATTGACTTCAGACATAAGTGAGGATACCAAAGGGCTTTGACCTATGGAAGAAGGATTCAAATTATATTAATTATAGTGAGTGAGAAAAATTGAGGACGTTAGTAATCAAGTGACGTTCGATACAAGATCCTCGTACCTAAAATTAGTAAGGTTGAATTAGGATTAGAAACTAGGAAAATAAATTTAATCAGTGAGAACCCTAGGTAGTGCTAACCAAATTTAACCTCAACAAGTCATAAATTGTAGTTGCATGAATATGTGAATGATGGCTCACCTGTTATGAAACCAACTCAAAAAATGATAGAAAAGATAGATCAACTACTTCAAAATCAGCCTCTTTGAGGGGGAAACCTCCTTTACATTATAAAAATGAATGATTCTTGTATGATACAAATGACAAGACCTCATTTCTATATATAGGAGTCTAAGGGGTCATAATATAATCAGAGCTGGCATAACAATAATAATGTAAGGGCACAACAATAACAATAGTGGGCTTCTATGGGGCACAATAATAACAATATGGGGACTACATGGGTACAACAATATAATAAGGGGGTTGCACTCATAACAATAATGGGCTACACTAGTAGTATAGGGACCTAATATGCCCCTCTCCATCAAAAAGTGTTGTCCTCAACGCATGAGTAGTTCTGGATGCTTATATATAAAATTATCATCCTCCCATGTGGAATCTTCAGCGGGTAAGTTCTTCCACTTGATGAGATACTCTAAAATCGATCGATTTCATAGATGTCGATTTCTTATTTTTGTGACTGCTTCCGATTCCAATATGATTTTTCCTTCCTCATCAAGTTTTGACAATATTGTTTGAACTGGAATCTTCTCACCTATAACCTTCTTTAAGCATGAAACATGGAAAACTAGATGTACTTGGGAAGATGCAAGAAGTTCCAATTTTTATGCCATAGTACCAATATTTTGTAACACCTTGTTGAACCATAATACTTTAGTACTAATCTATTATCCTTCTTAGCGTGTTTGAGGGACATTTGTTTGTATGGTTGTAGTTGTAGAAATACCCAGTCACCTACATCAAAACTTCTTTCACTGTGATGTTGATCTGCCTGTTGTTTCATTCTATTTTGTGCCGAAGGAAGGGTATTGTTTAAGGATTTGAGAACTTCCTGTTGATGCTCAATGTGATCTTCCACAGCTTGAACCTTAGAATTTTCTTTTAAAGATGATGTGATGGATGGTGGATGATATCCATAAAGTGCCATAAATGGGGTCATTTTTGCTGCATTATGAAGTGTTATACCACCATTTAGCTAGGGGAAACCACTTGAACCATTGTGTATGTTTATCAGTTACAAAGAAACGAAGATATCCTTACAAACATTTGTTCACTATATTAGTTTGACCATCAGATTGAGGATGATAAGATGAGTTATGAGCTAGCTGAGTACCCAAATATTCCACCTCTTGTATTCCAAAGAAATATTTGGAGCTTTTTGCATATAATTGTTTCTCCTCCAAGAGTTTGAGCACCCTGTCAACATGTTAAACATGATCCATCCAAGACTTGTTGTAGATTAGTATATCATCAAAAAATACTAACACAAATTTTCTAAGGAAGGGTTTGAAAATGGAATTCATCAAACCTTGAAATGTAGAAGGTGCATTGGTAAGGCCAAAATGCATGACCAAATATTCATAATGACCCTCATGAGTTGTAAATGTTGTTTTTTGACTATCTTCAATCTTCATTCTGATTTGATTATATGCTGAACAAAGATCTGAATTGGTAAGGTAAATTGCTCCATATAATTCATTCAATAATTCATAAATGATAGGAATGGGAAATTTATCTTTAACAGTAATCTCACTGAGCTCCCTATAATCTGTACACATGTGCCATGATACATCCTTCTTGTGTACCAATACCACTAGAGTAGAAAGAGAACTTTGACTAGGTTGAATTACACTAACCTCTAGCATTTCTGCAACCATACATTCAATTTCACTCTTTTGGGAATATGGATATCTGTAAAACATGATGTTTGGGGGAATACTTTCTAAAATCAAATGAATACCATGATCATGATCACGAATAGGTGGGAGTCCTTTGGGAGTCTCAAATACCTTGGAATGATTGTCCAAAATGTTTTGGAGATTTGGAGAAATAGATGATTTCGATGTGGGAACCTCTAGTGAACATAATTGTGCAATTACACCCTGTTGTTATTTCTTTAGAAAGTTTTTCATGCTATTATAGTTGATTATCTTTCCCAATTTCCTTACAATACCCCTTAATTAAAATTACTTACCTTCCCCAAAAAAAATCTTGAAATGTTCTTGAAAATTAAAATATTGTAGCCATTGGACTCCTAGTACAACATCTACACGACCCCTTGGAATGGAAAGCATTGGACTATTCAAGACATATTCTCCCATGGATAGCTTGATATTATGGCACTTTCCAGAGAAATTTATGGTTGCTCCATTTGCAACCACTACTTGATGCTCTGGTGCTAGATATAGGAAGAAATTCAATTCCTTGGCTATCTTACAATGAATAAAATTATAGGTACTACCCGAATCAATCAACACTATTACCTTTTTCTTCTTGATATGCCCTTCTATATTGAGAGTTCGAGGAGTGGTAATTCCTGTTAATGCATTGTCAGATATGGTCAGATTCATTTCTTCTTTCTTTGGGATTGGTTCCTGGTGTATATCCTCTTCTTTTGAGTTTTCTTGTTCATTTTCTTGCTCCTCTTCCCCATCTATGTAAATTAATTTCTTCTCAACACACTTATGACCTTTAGTGTATGTTCTATCATAATTGTAACAAATCCCTTTTGCTCTTTTTTCTTCCAATTTTTTTGGTTTCAACCTTGTATGTGGTGAAAGGCTAGGAGCAACAATAGTTCCATCTTTATAGTTAGGAGTGGTAGCCTTCCTTGTTTCCATAATTTTTCTTTTAATTTTTCTTGCCAACCTGTATGCCTTCTCCAATGTATTAGGTTCCCAAAGGCGAACCTCATGTTGGATGTATCATTTAAAGTCCCTATGTATACTTCAATCTTATGCTTCTCTGGAATATCATTTACTCTTATATTCAATTTTTTTAAGTCCTCCATGTGCTCTACCATTGAACCCTTTTGTTCGAGATTTATCAATTGGCTAAAGAAAGTGTTTCTCTTTCTATCCTCATAATGTGCTATCATTTCCTCCACAAAAATTGACCATGTGACAAGCTGTTTACGGGAAAAATTCCCTCTATACCATACAAAACTGATTCGGTTCTAAATATAAAGATGCAATACGTACCTTTTGTGTGTTTTGCACATTATGTAGATCAAAATATTTCTCCATATGTAGTATCCATGTTACAGGATCCTTACCATCAAACTTACTCATATATATCTTTAGAATATGATGGGTCTTCAATCCAGTGCTAGATTCTATGAAATCATGATTAGCGTTACTTTTGTTCTCATCATTAGTTTCCCCTACTACCTTTTCGCCATTAGGAGGCCTTTTTTGTAGAAGCTTTGTCCCACCTTCCTTCAAACCTTCCATGTATTTCTTCAAATCTTCCATGCCATCGATATTAGTTTCCATGGCATAGATAAAACTATTTATCTTGGCTTCAATCACATTCTTCAAGTCATCCATCCAATTTTGATTACTAGGTGTTTCTATTTTCTTGATTTGAGTCATTATTTTTCTTGCTTTTAGGATCTCAATCTTGAATCTATTGTATCTCTGAAATTTTGAGTCTATAGGGTCTAGAATTGTGACCTATGGTAGCCTTTTTTTCCTCCTTCCAATGCCACAAGTTTGGTCGAAATTGGATTCTCCAAGAAATAGTTATACCCAATATCCCAAGATGACCTCATTATATAAGCTTCCAGTAGGTAAATTTTTTACGAAATGCCACATATCACTGTTTTGACATTAGGACCTAAACAAGATACATAGAGAAGTACAGTCTGTCATGTTTCTGTAACATCTTACGAAATTTCAATATGGTGCTCATAGAGAAAGTTATGACAATTTCCCAAGGTCACTGGTTTGGGATGTATTTCGGGAACCTGCAAAACCCTAATTATCTTGGACCATATCTTTGATACTATAGAGAAACAAGATCTAAAATTCAGGCTCAAGCTTCATGAATATTTCCACTCAAATGGGTTTTAATTCCTTATTCTAAACCTTTGAACCTTTGTAGAAATAAAATTATAGTGACTATTCCACGGTGACTTTTTTGCGTTGGAATTCTGGAGCTTGCAAAAACCCTAACTTCCTCATATCATATCTCCAAAAATGTAAAAATAAAAGATATGAAATTTGTACTTGAGGTTCAAAAAGATTTCGGCTCAAATGTGTTTTTTTTTTAGCTTCTGAAACTTTGTAGCAAAAAAGTTATAGCAAAAATTCCACAATGACCTGTTTGGAGTTGTGAAACCCTAGAATCCAACCTCTGATACCAAATGTTATGAAACCAACTCACAAAAAGATAGAAAATATAGTTCAACGACTTCAAAATTAGCCTCTTCAAGGGGGAAACCTCCTTTACATTACACAAATGAACAATTATTGGATGATACAAATGACAAGACCTCCTTTCTATATATAGGACTCTAAGGGGTCATAATATAATCAGAGTCGACATAACAATAATAATGTAAGGGAACAACAATAACAATAGTGGGTTTCTGTGGGGCACACTAATAACAATATGGCGACTACATGGGCACAACAATATAATAAGGGGGTTGCACTAATAACAATGAGGGGCTACACTAGTAGTATAGGGACCTAACATCACCTCTCCAAACCTGTAGAATGTTGATAAATAAAATATTAGTAAGGATAATTTGACTCAAAGAAGGGTATCGATATAAACTCCAGAAAGAAACTATAACAAAATAATCATAGAGACATGGCTAGTATAGAATCATCGTCGCACTCACTAGATAAGAGGGAAATTTTAACCAAGGGAATCAATTGAAAAAGAACGTTGTTATAGTCCATAAGAAGACACAGAAATAAACTCTACAACTACCCAGATTTAAGGTATTCATATTCAAATAAGGCTTTAGCTTCTACATTAAAATTGATAAAAGGCAAGAGTGTGAAATCCCTAAAATTCCTAAAAGAGATATTATAGGGATTTGTGTTCTCGAAAGTAAAGAGTGCATCAATAATAAAAAAGTCCAAATAACTTACTACACTCAATATGATCCAACCCTAGATTGGATAAATCGCACCAGTTGGTTGGATATCATAATGAGAGAAAGGAATGAAGGATTAATTTTGAGAAACAAATTGTAAAAATATTCCAAATCAATGCAGGGTATAAACACTATAAGTCGAGGAATGAAATTATCTCTGATAGTAGTAAGGGTTTTGAGGACCTGAACGAGCTCCCAATTTTGGAAGCCATAACAATACTAACTCTCAGCTAGAAAAGAATACTTGGATCAGAGAAACAATAAAACAATGAGTACCCAAGTCGAAATCCAAACAATAAAAAGAGAAATTACCCTGCATAATATTTAAAATAAAATAAAGTGTACCTTTTCTATTGAACTACCATTGAATGGTGTTGACAAATGGAATACTAGTCGACATATTCCAGGTGTGACAAGAACGAATTGGAAATGGTATCCATGGTAGCATATATTGCAGAATGAGTGGCTATCTCATTGCTAGTGGAAAAGAAAAATGAAAATAAAGTATGGTGAATTCATAAGTTAGGGTAGTCATTTGAAAAACCCTGTTGATTGTCCACTGTCAGATTTCAAAGTTAAATAAAATTCATAGAAAGTTTGTGCGACATGAATTCAATGTGAAATTCACATGGTGATCCTAACGTGGCATTTCTCTAGTGAGCCATGTGTATAAAGGTTTAATTTAAAATAAAATCATCCAACATGCATTATAATCAAAAGGTAAACCAATGTATAAATGAACCTAAGGTAAATTGCATCATATATGCCATAAAACTAGCTCATGCACCATAATTAATTGAATACAATAGAAGACCAAAACTTCCACCTGTGATCATGAATCCCCCACATATGGCATAATATAACAATATCATACTTAAAGGCATTAAGAAGTAAGGGTTTAATGTATGTATTGAGCTAGATAAAATGGTTAAACTCGAAGTGTTGTAGACTATAGACCATCGAACTTAAGAGTGAAATGTAATGTTTATTGAGATGTTTATTAATGATGTAAGGTGTAAACCTTATAATGATTAATTTTATATTAATTAATAAAAAAATTTATATATATTAATTTTAATTTATATAATAATCATTATATTAATTAATATATTAATTATTATAATAATAGTTAATTAATTATTTTATAATGACTAATTTTATATTAATTAATTTATGAATTATTATATTAATTAATTATAAATATTAATTATTTATAATTATTAATATGATTTAAATATATTAAATTAGTTTAATTTATTATTTTATTTCTTTTTGTCCCTAGTTTTATTTTTAGGTTATGAACTAAGTTTCTTTCTCTTAAATAATTTTTTTTAATAATATTAAGAAAAATAAATATAAGCAGTTTATTAGATTAAATAAAATTTTATAAAATAAAAATTAAAAGAGTCTAGCCGACAGTGTGTTCCTCCTTAAAGAATCCTTCCTCATTAGTATTTATTTCCCTTATCTGCTCTTCTTTTATTATCATTCTTCAACCCTGATGATGGATCCCACTTGGGATTTGAAACCTTGGTGTAAAAATGTTCATACTGTGGATTCTCCGGTCTCTGATTCAAAAGATACAAACCACAGATCTCTTAAATCCAAAACCTTATAGTTATAAAAGGTTAACACATTGATACTAAACTTAGTGTCATACGAGAAAACATGTTCTGTTATGCATTGTGATGAAACCTGTTGGAAGGAAGACTATGATATAAATAAAGGATTTCTCGTAGTAGTAAGAGACCAAATTTTAATATGACAATAAGTACCAAAGCTAGATTTAAATGAACAATAGTATAATATGGAAGTCATTTTAAGGAATCCATAGTGAACCAATTTTGAAATACTAGAAAGAGGAATTACGATAATATTACTAATTCGGTATTTATAGTAATAATTTTTTTATTGTGTGAAATTGAGGTATATTACATATGGTATCAGAGTTGTAGGTTCAAATGTGAGTTCTAAGTGACAAACCATGGCTATATTTTTCAAAAAAGTATCTTTTTTCTGAAAAGTTAAATTAGTTTTGTTACAATGATGTACAAAACTTTAATGCCTATGGGAAAAACCACAGTAAAAAATTAACAAAGGTACTGTGTAAAGAAAAGAATACATGAATGACAAAATATCTACTAGATATCCTAATAAAGGAGAGTAGATATAAGTGTAGATAAGAGATAAATTTTCATCTCTTACAACACAATTGTTCAGAGAAGAAAAAGGCTAAGGTATATAACTCTAACCAGTTATAAAATAAATTGATAGAAGATGGTTATAAAATAGGAGTAGGGGATTAGAAGTACATTATTGCATTAAATAAACCATCCATAGGGATTTTATTAGGCGATTAGATACAATGAATTGGGTGAGAAAATTGTATAAAGTGTATGTTGGCGATAACTATGCTGAAAAGAGAAAAGTATATGGTGTTAATCAAACAATTATATCAATAAAATTGAATATGTATGTATATATATATATATATATATATATATATATATATATATATATATATATATATATATATATATATTTCTTTAGCATTGAGCATTACAATCACAATAAAACACATACACTATCGAACATTCAAACCCATGAATATAATACCAACACAATAACACAACAACAAGATTATACTCAAATACAAAGTTACAATAAGAGAAGGGGATAGCCTCTTTAGGCCAACTGGAGTTCGCAGTTCAGACAAATAAAATGTATAATAATAGAAGAAGTGACTCCATTCCTAATTATGAATGTAATAATAGTCAAAAGAGAAATCTAATAAAGGTTGTTGTAGGAAGTATAAGGAAGGTAGTACACATTGGTAGTAAATAAAATACTAAATGCATTAGACTTGAACTCCAATAGGGATAATGTAGTTGATAAAAATAACCATTATAGATGTAATATCAGAAACAGAAAAGTCAATAGTACGGAGTGAAGAACTAAAAGGGAATTTTTCCTTTGTTCAATGAAATATGGTATAAATTTTATATCTACAAACTAAAGTATTTAGTGGTTTGTAAGCTTGAAATGCTTCAAATTCGAAATGGATTTAGAAAAACTATTTTTGTTTTCTCTCATAAGAATATGATGAAAAAATACTTTTGAATAACCATGTAATACAAACTAGTCTATGGGCCTTGTCTAATTATTACCGTTATTTTAAGTTCTTCTTACCAGATAGGTATGCCTTACAGTCAAGGAAGTTCCCTAAGGGAGATGACACCTTAGACATTAAAATCAATATCTATACATAGAAATGACGTTATCAACTGGTTATTGGTGACCAAGGGAGAGGGGTGGAATGAAACTCATGAATAACACACACTAAATATTACATGTGAAAAGATATATGTTAGGTTGCTATAATACTAGTATAGCCCCCATATTGTTATTATTGTGCCTCATAGAAGCCCACTATTGTTATTGTTGTGCCCTTACATTATTGTTGTTATGTAGGCCCTAGTTATATCATAACCGCTTAGACTCCTATATATACCAAGGAGGTCTTGTCATTTGAATCATCCAATAATTGTTCAATTATGTGATGTAAAAGGGGATTTCCCCCTCAAAGAGGCTTATTTTCAAGTCGTTGATCTATGTTTTCTTATGTTTTGTGATATATTTATAAAAAAAATTGGATCATATAGGAAAGGAAGAACGTCAAAGAGGTATGTAAACTCATTCAAGAGTTGTAGAAAGATCCTAGTGCATTTGATCCATTTATTTGGAAAATGTTTCATTGTGGTACAGAGATCACTAATATCTATGTAAGAACTCCTAGCTTAAACAAAATGTTTTTTTCAAATTACACACCCCTCTTATAGGAGGGCACTTAGGATCTTAAAAAACTTACCATATGGTCAAGAAGGAATTCTTTTGGGATGGCCTTAAATCCGATATTCATAAGTTTGTGGTGTAATGTTTGATTTTCCAACATAATAAAGCTGAGATAGTTAAGACCCCAAGTCTTTTACAACCATTATCCATTCCAAGTTAGTGTTGGGAAGAGGTCACAATGGATTTTATCACAAGTTTACCCAAGTCTAAAGGAAGAATGTCATCATGGTGGTAGTTGATAGACTTACCAAGTATGCACACTTTTGTGCATTATCTCATCCTTTCAACGCTAGTACTGTTGCTACAACGTTTGTGGAAATAGTTCAAAATTTGCACAGAAACCCAAAGATTATTGTAAGTGATAGAGATCGCATTTTCACTAGAAATTTTTGGAAAATTTTATTTTATTCTCTTGGTACTAAATCAATTTATAGATCCTCTTATCATGCTCCATTGGATGGTAAAACTGAGATAGCGAAAACTTTTTGGGAAGAATATCTTCATTTCATTGTGTCTGATAAATAAACACGATGGATCAAGTGGTTACCATTGGAAGGATGGTGGTAAAGCACTTTCTTCCACACCACAAATGAATGACCCAATTTATGGTGCTTATGGATATCATCCAACATCCATCGCATCATATTTAAGATACAATTATATGTTCGAAGCAGTGGAATCTCACATCAAGCATCAACAAAAAGTTCTTCAACTCTTAAAGGATAACCTGACTCTAGCACATAATTGAATCAAACAACAAGTAGATTAGCATCACAATGAAAGAAGTTTTGATCTGGGTGATTGGATATTTTCACAACTACAACCATACAAAAAAATGTCCCCCAATAAAGCTAAGAAGGATAATAAATTATAACCCAAGTACTATGTCCCTTACAAGGTGTTGCAAAATATTGGTACTATGGCATACAAATTGGAGTTCCCTGCATCTTCATGAGTACACCTAGTTTTCTATGTTTCATGCTTAAAGAAGGTTATAGGTGACGGGCTCCCAATTCAAACTATATTGCGAGAACTTGATGAGGAAGGAAAAATCATATTTGAGCCTGAAGTAATCATAGAAACAAGAATTAGGTAACTACGAAATAGATCAATTTCAAAGTATCTCATTAAGTGGAACAACTTAATTGTTGAATACTTTAGATTGGAGGATGAGTATTTTATTAAAAAAATCTAAAACCAAGGATGTGTTGAGTAAAAAAAAAAAATGAAGGAGAGGGTCATGTTAGGTCCCTATAATAATAGTGTATCCCCCATATTTTTATTTGTGTGCTCCATAGAATCCCACTATTGCTATTGTTTTTCCCTTACATTATTATTCTTATGTAGGTCTTGGTTATATTATGACCCATTAGACTCCTATATACCAAGGATGTCTCGTCATTTCAATTATCTAAGAATTTTTCATTTATGTTATGTAAAAGGAGACTTCCCCATCAAAGAGGCTTATTTTCAAGTCGTTTATCTATCTTTTCTTCAGTTTTCTGATCTGGTTACACAACACACAAATTATCTATTACCTGAAGAAAACATATATGTATATCAATTTATAGTATAGAATTTTCACCCAAGAATTTTATGGACATTGTTAAAAGGTTACATAGGGATGCAAACCTGCAATTTCCTACTTATATTGTTTAATCAAAGTAAATAGTGACATAAAGTTGTGTAGAGTAGGTATTTATTAAGTACATAATGTTAAGCGTAAAAGATGAGTATTTCACTCCTTGGAAATGAGTCTTAAAATATGGGGTAATGAAGAGAAACCACATTATTAAAAGAGGTGGGATGCAGTAAGGTTGTGAAACTAACTGTTCGTAATCCATGGATTAATTGATATTCAAGCATACTTAGAAGAATATGTAGTTTCGCTGATAACAACATAAGTATATATGTAGGAATCAAATCAATAAGTCATAATAAATGTCTATCTAATTAGAGGCACAATTAAGAACAAAATAGTAGGGAAATGACAAAAGAAATCCAGATAACTTAATATATAGCCATAATTGTATAAAAGTAAAATTCAGAATCACATATAAATTCTGAAAAGCAGTACTATTCTATGGAGAAGTAGGAAAAAGGGGAGAGAAACCTTGTAGATAATATCATACAAGTAATATATAAATTAGATAAAAAGGCTTGGATTAGCCTTACTGGCTGATAATCTGATCCAAAGAAGGACATTGGGAAACGTAATGGTGCAAGAACACTATAACCATGCTTCCATACAAGGCATGTGTAAAGAAAGATGTGTATATCGTACTGAATGTGTTTTAAAAAAATAAGGATTTACTAATGGAAATTTGGATGCTATAAAGGAAAGATATCCATGAGTATATTCAAACTAAATTATGAGAATGAAAGAGCATGAATTTAAATTATAAATAGACAATACAAAGTATTCATATGTACAAATGATCTTCAAATAGAACCATGTAGGAAGGGTGGAATCCTAGAATTAGTAGAATGCTCTAGGATGACCATATAGAAAAACTCAAAACTTTAGTAGTTGAACAGAGGAATCATATCCATGTCTGTAAAAGAAAGTAGTATCAAATGAGGTTTCTAATTGACAAAATGATCCAGAATGCCATAAGAAGGAACTCAAGAGAAATTGTCAAATTCAAACCCGCTTGGATAAGGTATTATTGGTGGTGCTCTTGTAGATGTATATATGGGATAACAGGAAAAGAAGTTGGTAACTAAGGGAGTTGGTTGACAAGAGGATAAACTAATAATAATTGGATGGTTACATAGGTGATAATCCTACTAAATAAATTATATGTTGATAAGATGGGATGGAATCTCCCAATATTTTTTTATTAAATGAAAATTAATCATAAAATTAATAAAGCAAGTAAATAAATTAGAGATTATCAAATTGAAAGTAATAATGATAATGATTTTTGGTTACCCAAAGGAACCAAGAAAACATGAAAGCATCTAGGAAGAGTACTCAAAATATGAAAAAGATGTCATATCTATGCAAAAATGGGCAAGTGTGAAGTGGAGTAAGGAAAAAATCAAGAGTGAAAACCTATAATTCCTTAAAAGGAAACTGAAATAGACCCTAAAATGGGAAAATAAATCGTTTATGGATTAGGCCTAAAGGATGAAAAAAAATATGTATGGATTACAAAATACTATGGATAATTTGGCCATTGGGTTTATTTTATAAGCATGGTTCATATAGAAAATAGTTAACTGGTTGATTTAAATGGTATATAATTAGATATTGATTGAATGGTGTGTTAATGTCTGTCAGTCGTGCTAGTCACCATGATCAAATATGCTCTTACAAGGTTTGTGTTAGGGTTTCAAAATTAGATTTTATCATTTCATTAGGTTTTCAAAATAAAATTTGGTCACTGGCTAGTGTGTCTAGATCAGTACTACTCCTTTCTGCATTCATTGTTATTATTCTTCATCGTGATCATGTCAATTTTCAAGTGTTATAGGCCATAGATCAGTCAAGTTATCATATAGGTCCTGGTTTAGGTCATCACTTGTAATTTTCATCATCATGTTGGTTTCAAGCTTATAGACATGTTTATGATCTTGAGTCCAAATATAAAGGGAGTTAGCATATTAGGAACAAAATGCAACAAAGGTGAAGGTATCATTTGAATTCATAAAGATATTTCTACAACCACAACACATCTAGTCTTAAGATGAAGTATGAGGTCATGCTATGACATATGCCAAAAAGTGAATTTGACACTCATAAAGGACCATACAAGTATTTAGTTTACTCTTTCCATTGGCATTGAGCACTAACTCACTAGAAAAAAGCCCCAAGGGTTAGCTCAATTGGTCAAAATCAGTGCCTCGCTGTTCGAGAGGTCACAGGGTCCATTCTGCCCATAGCCCTTGGGGTTAGGCATTGCTAGTGGGCCGTGGAGCTAGATTCCCTTCAGTTTCGATCAACTCATATTTTTTCGTGGATCTGGCGACCACCCATTGACTAAGGTGTCCGTGAACCACAGCGAAAAAAAAATAATAATAATAACTCACCAGCAAAATCCATTTGAGCACATTCAGCATCAAAGGACACTCTCAAAAGGTGATTGGCACCCTCTCCAAGCTGCTACACTACAATTTTGGTGGGTGAGCTTAATTTTCCAAATTGCAAGTAAAAATAAATATCCCATACACACTATACCCTTCCTCACATCCAAACACACTTCCCACAACCTTTACACCCCCTGTCCCATCATTTCCATAATTCCTACATCAAACCCTAACTCCTATGCTGTGTTTTGGGTAGATTTAGGGCTAAAACTGTGTTTTAATTCCCTACACTAAACACCACATTATTTTTGTCATTTTCCACCTCTATAGTCTTTTTAATACATCTATATACCTCCCAAATTTTTCCTACTCACACATTTTCTCCCTAACCCCTTCATCCCTCATCTAAACATACTAATCCCTATCCCCTGCTCCCTCATAACACTCTATTTCCCCCCTTTATTTCACTAGAGTTTTTCTTTGAAATTGTGAAAAATGGAGGGAGAAAAGAAGCCATACAACAAAGAAGGTCAAAACAAGGATACAAAGAGTAAGAGAGTGATGCATCTCTTCCACTAGGTCAAAGGGACATTGACAAATCATTTGTTGCACATAGGGATAGCTTTTCTTCAAAATATGTCCCTAACCCAATGGAGATGAATTTTACAAAAGTGAAAGAGGTTTTTGTTAACCACGGACTAAGGAACAAAAATATCCTTAATTTTATTCACAAGTGTTATTATTTCAGAGAAATTCCCAAAATACAATTGCTATGGGAGAGTTTCTCAGTATTTTAGTGGCCAACTACAAACTTCAATTCTGAAAAAATGGGAAAGTCTTTTCGAAAAATGGAGGAAGTTTGTGTTCTTAATATGACAGGCTACAAAACCCCTCTCACTTTTCACACAGGTGTCAGGTATTGGGAGATCAGCTTTCCTCATTTCAACCTATTTGTCTGATTGTGAAATGTTATGTTTTATTCACCTTTTTGTAGAGAAGATTGTGGCCAATCCAAGATGAATATTGGAAAACGAGAGGAGTTTATTGTTCAAAACATGACAAATAAAAAAACCTCCCTCATATTTTCAAAAAATTATTTATTTTTAGAGAGATACCTCTCCACCATCCGGCCCTAGTTTCATAGAAATTTGGCAATTTTTGGCATAGTCGTTGTGCCAAAAGTGTAGCGTGGGCCATGCTGCGCTTTTTCTGGAGAGATCCAAATGGAAAAAACTCTACATGGTTGGATATATTTTGACCCCTGCATCAACTTTGGACACCTGGCAGCCCAAGTCATCAGCTTTTACAAGCTGAAAATGACCAAAAACCACCTAAAAAACACCTTTCTACCCTGTTTTTGGAGACCATGCTACGCTTTTTGACCAGTGTTGAGAGAAGTCACTTTTGAGGAGCTATAATTCATCATTTTCAATGCTTGAGGGCTATATGGATAACTAGACACAAATAGATTTCTAAGGAGCTACCATGAGCTCAAGTTTAAGTTCAGGAAGGCCAACAAAAGTGGCCTGCAATCTCACGTTGTGCTTTCCTCAACCACGTTGCACCTTTTCCATATTCGCTACGCTTTTTCCACAAGGCTGATTTTCTTCATTAGTATGACCTAGTTTGACTTTTTACCTACATAAATGATGTAATTGATTAACACTAATGTAAATATGATGTTATAGTGGGTAGTTAGTCTTGTTAAGTTGTTTTTATGTTAACTTAGGCCTCATTAAAGAGGAAAAACTAAAGTCAAAGTCTAAATGAAAAGTTTGTATTCAACCTTCTCAATCTCAATTGTTGGTTGGGATATTCCTGGGAATTGTTCCACCACTCATGGATTTGACCCCTGAGGGTGGGGAAACTATTTTTTTTGTCTATATGTATCATTTTCTTATTCAGAGAGAAGGGTTGGACTTGAGAGGAGATAACTATTGTAGCTTGTACTTGGACATTTTCTGGAAATCAAAGGATACAGTTTGCAACTATTATCTAGGAATTCATGTGCAGTAATGTTGTGATGTTTTTTTTCTCTGTTATCACTTTATATGAAAGATATTCATCTTATCTTTCCATTTATCAATTCTTCAATGGTTTTCCTTACAGCTTATAAACAAAATTCTTTGCATAATGCTCTGTTTTGATGGAAAAATCATTGTGTGTTTATTTCTTTCTTTCCTAATGAATTCATGTTTCATGCTCATTAATACCTTTAGCTTCTTCTAAACACTACACTACACTGACAAACCCTAATATCCATCACAAAAATATTTCTACCTTGCTCTTTTATATATTTGCTTATTGTAACCCTTTGATCCTATTCACCTAGCTACCTGGGTTTTCTCCCTTCTACAGCAAAAAAGACCTAAATTTTCCAAAAACTACCTGAGACTAGCTACCTAGCCTAAAATCTATTCCTTTTCCAGTTAAATCATTGGTTGTGATCATAAAGAGAGCCCTCTCTAGCTTGGTAGGGCTAGCTACCAAACTAAAAGCTTGGTCTGTGGTTACCTCTGTTGATCTCCTCATCGCCTAGGACATTGTGGAGGATAACATGGTGTATTAGGATAAATTGGTGGATAATGAATGTATTTCCTAGAGCAAGTCAGTGAAGCTGTGAAAAGAAAAAATGGCATTAGACAGCCTGGCAAAAATATAAAATTTTATGTTTGAAGGGTGGATCCATAACTATGAAAGGAAAGTATTTTAACCCATATTTTTTTTAGTTAATGTACTAGTAATATATATGTGTGTGTGTGTGTGTGTATGTGTGTGTGTGTGTTTTGAAGTAGTCGATGTGCATAGGAATGCAAGGGGAAGAGCCCCCTAGTTATACACAAGTATAAGATGTAGATAACCTTCATTAATAACCTGCAATATAGGATAAACTGAAAAACTCAAAAGAGTAAGTTAAAGGAAAATAGTGGATGAAATGCAAAAAGGAATGTTGTAGATCTGTGAAGCTACTTCTTTTTTTTAACGTGAAATTTAATTATGTCAAGCTAGCCCTTAATTACCTATGTTGGTATTATGATTTATTTTTCCTCTTTCCTCATACTTTTGGTGGTTTAGTCTTTGTGCCTCTGAAAAGGTATGAAACAAGTGGTAAAACATCAACGATAAAACTTAATAAGTTCACTTTGGGGTCAGAATTGAAAATAATATAATAGTTATGAAAGTGGCCGAGACAAGAGATTGTACTAAACTTTAGTTATGCATGACTAATGCACATTTGAGATTATGATATCAAAGGAACATCATAGAATGTTACTTGGTATGTCACTAGTTGTGACTCATAAGAAAAGACAAAGTAAGTAATTGGACATGTCATTATTATTTTAGTTAGATAAATTGCATGAAACGAAAGTGAAAATTTCATGTCTGTAAATATTGCATAAGAAATATTGGGCAGTGTCCATGTCACTTGGCATAACCAATGGATAAATATATAAATGGACCGATTTTAATTGTTTTTATTCTATATTGATGTTTTTGACTTTGTGGGGTGCATGTTGATAACCTTATTGAGTGTAAGTCGATGACCCTTTACGGGGTGCATGAATGAAAATGGAAGAGCACATGTTTATCATGAATGGAAATATGCTAGGAAATGGGTGTGATTTGAAGAAAAAATAAGGTTTACTCCATAATTCAGCCATCGCTCAAAGTAAAGTGCAAGGGAATCATTTTAGCACTGATGAGACTATTTTTTTTTGCTAAGCAAGAGTAGGACCTTCTATTTCATTAATGATATGCATAGATTACAACAATCCACGGGGAGCTGTGGATCAATGGAGGGACCTGAAATCCCAACCGAAAGTGGGTATAACTCCCAACTTCTAAAATAAAAAAAAGCTACACAAGACTAAACAAAAAGGAAACCGGAAGCGGAACCAAAACACAAAACCAAACTGAAGTCAAAAGTGAGAGTTGAGCTAGAATTGACTTTTCCACCAACCAAGCAGCCTGAACCTTTAATCAACACCATTGAACCAACATACCCAATCCAACGGTAGAGGACTATTTCGCGACGGCGAGAAGAACAACACTTACCCAACCCAACCACCAACTAGCACAATTTGTCCCAGTTGTCAATTTGTTGCGGGTGATCCAACGACCGACAATCATATCGCACCGACCAAAGTAGCCGAACAATAGCGTGTGAACAGGGCAGTTTTTAAACCAACCACCCCACCACGTCTAGTGCTTTGTATCTGTTCACTTCGAAATAGGACAAACCGTCTTCTGCCCATGAGGCCCGTGAACACCGGGAAACCATCCCCCACCCAGTATTCCATACCCAGACGGAAAGCTTATGGTGTTGCAACTGCCAAGATTGTCATCCATTATGCTTTTTCTTCCAAAACAGAGGGAAGAAGAGACTCCCACCAAACTGCCCAACCCCTCGGAATCATAGCTAGCCAATTGGCTGCAAAATGGAATGTCCAACTCACCTGGGATCCATATCTTGGGCTGTTCTTCAAAACACGACTTTATATTCTTCTGCTTTCAAAAGATAGATCATTTTTATCCTACTCAGAGGTAGCTCTTGCTAGTTCAACACAATCCTATTCTGTGTGTTGGTGACACCTCGATTGGCTAGCAGATCGACCATTTTATTCGCTGACCTTCAAACATGTTTAAAGCTGATTGTATAAAGACTCTGGAGGTGAATCTGAATCCATTGAAAGCCCTGGATCAGCCTCCAATTCTTCAAAACTTTTTCTGGTTTGGTACCCCAGCTGATCCTTTTGAATGAGTTGAAGATAAGCTCAGAATCAACCTCAACTATCACATTTTGTCAGGTTTCCTGTTTCAAGAGATCAAGACATTGTTCCATAGCCATCAATTCTGCCATGTTATTGGTTGCTTTCCTTAAATGACTGTGGAAGATGCAGACGACATTTCCTTTCTCATCCCTTAACCCACCTCCATAACCAGTGGTGCCCAGGTTTCATTTTGAAGCCCCATCAATGTTGAATTTCAAAAATCCCTTGGGGGGAGGATGCGAAAAATCTTTCTCAAACAATGAGGAGATTTTTTTCCTTTCGAGTCCCTGAGGAGTAAGATCCTTCAAACCTAAATCACAGAGAATTCTCAAATCAGCCGCAGAAGGAGGGTTCTTAGGAAGATTTCTCACAATGGTGCCAACTGTTTCTTTGAGTTGTTTTAAGATCAGCTTAAAAATGTGTTGGGGTGGCCTTTTTTCATTCTTGAAGATTCTATTATTCCTCTCTTTCTAGACATTCCAGATGATGAAACTTGGAAATATGGCCCATACTGAGCCAAGAACTTCGTTATCTAAATTTTTTTTTCTCCAATTGTTTAGGGTGTTGATGATATTTCCTTTGTCTCTATCAGTCTGGCGTAAAATGGTGCCAAACAAATCCCACAAACTAGAGGTGAAAATGAAGTTGTTGAGAACGTGTTCCATCGTCTCCTCTTGAGCCTCATAGAGCTGACATCTGGAAGGACCCAGCATACCCCACTTCGTAATGTTCCCCTAGGTTAGAATTTTCCTATGTTGAACCAGCCACATCAAAAGTTTGATTTTCATCCAGCCTTGGTGTCTCCATAGTTCCAGCCATATCTTTTCCGGGGCTTGTGTGTTCAAGTCAAGGAGAATGAGTTTTGCTTCCTTAAGATTAAAGGCCCCCTCATTCTTATAGCCCCATCTTAGCTGATCTTGCCCCTCTGACTTTAGGATCTTTCTTTGATCTAACATTTTTTGAAGAGTCTCTGCTTTAGCTTTTAGGGGGCTATCCTCCTTGAAATCCAAGTTTCCCAAGGTTCTCCATTTACCATTATTGTTGGTATGATCCCAAAAGTATTTTACTTTATTTAACCCTTTGGTTTCTGTTTCCACCTTAAGATCCCTCCAGTCATCTTTGAACAATATGGATCCTTGTTGCCATCTGTCCTCCCAGAATAGGGCTAGATTTCCATCTCTGATCTCCCAGAAGCTATTTCCTTGGACTAAGTCCTTATTATCCGAGGCCTTATTCCAAAGGAATGAACCCTTTCTATGTCCTGACATTCTTATGATATTGTTGTTTAGCCAAGTGCTGGCATATTTTTCTTTCCAGATCTTTTCCCACTGAGCCTCTAGGTTTTTAACCCATCGCCACAATAATTTAGCTCCTAAAACCTTGCTAAGAATCTCAGGATCATCCAATCCAAGCCCACTGTAGCTTTTAGGTTTGTAAACTTTTTCCCATGCTACCAAGGCCCATTTCTTTTGATCTTCCCCCTTGCCCCAAAGAAAATCTCTTTGAATGGATCTAAGTTGCTACATGACTCCTTTTGGTGCTGGGAGAGTAGAAAGCATGAAGACTGGGATTGACTGTAGGACTGCCTTGGTTAACACTAACCTACCAGCCAAATTTAATCATCTGATAATCCATTTTCTGATTTTGTCTTGCATTTTGTTAATCACTGGCTCCCATATTCTCCTATGTAAAGGCTTGGCTGTGAGAGGAACACCCAAATATTTTGAAGGGAGGGACTACCTTTGAAAGCCCAAAATTCTGGAAATATTTCTTTGAATAGGAATGTGAGTGTTAAAGAAAAAAATCTTAGATTTGGAGAGATTAACTTCCATACCTGAAGCCATAGAAAAGTCTCTAAGGATTTTCCTATAAGCTAAAGATTCTTTGACCGTGGGGATACCTTGCAGCATGGTATCATCAACAAATTATTGATGAGTTAAGGCCTGGCCATCTTTAGAAAGCTGTATACCTTTGACCTCCCCAACTAATTTAGCATGCTTAATAGCTCGACCCAATCCTTCCATCATGAGTATGAAGAGAAAGGGAGAGAGTGGATCTCCCTGCGAGAGGCCTCTAGAAGGAGTAAAAGTCTCCGAGGGAGAACCATTGACAAGGATGGAAAAACTGGTAGAAGTAACTAGGCCATTACCCATCTGATCCAGTTATGATCAAACCCAAAAGCTGTTATAACTTTTCTAATATAGTACCAATTCATCTTATCATAAGCTTTTTCTATATCTAATTGCATGATCATTCCTGCTTTCCTATTGACTGTCAATGAGTGCACCACCTCATGAGCTTGAATGATGTTATCGAGGATTTGTCTTCCTTCCACATATCCAGACTATTCCACCGACACCAGGGTGGGAAGGAGAGGTTTGAGTCTATTGGCCACCACTTTGGATATAATCTTATAGACCACATTACATAAATCAATGGGTCTAAACCTGTCAAGAGTTTGAGCCACCTCCTGTTTAGGGCTGAGGGATATAAAGGTGGTATTAAGGGCCTTCAAAATAGTTTTGTCCCTCCTGGAGTCTTCCACTACATCCGGAATGTCCTGCTTTACTGTGTTCCAGCAAGCTTTAAAGAAATCCACATTAAATCCATCTGGGCCTGGTGCTTTACCATTTTGCATTTCTTTAAGGACCTCACTGACCTCCTCTTTCGATATTGGTCTATTGAGGTTGAAGTTGTCTTCTCTGGAAACTAGCTTTGGTATATGTCTTGAAATAATCCTGATGTATTGATCTCTGTCTGAGCCGGTTTCTTATGCAATACCCCGGAAGTGTTGGACCAGTACTTCTTCTATTTCTTCATGAGAGTTGAGCAAGTTGCCTCCCTTGTCCTTAATTGAAGAAATTCTGCTGTGAGCTCTATTTTCCATAGCGGATCTGTGGAAGAATTTAGTATTACATTCTCGTTCTTTTAGCCATTGAACTCTGGATTTTTTCCACCAGAAAATTTCCTCTTGTTTACATAAGCTCTCCCATTCTTGATGATATAGATTTGCCTGATCATTTCTATCTTTATCAAAACCCTCCATGATAAGGGTTTGGTTGAGCTCCTGCATTTTTCCTTCCACCGTTTTTTTGCTTCAAAAATGTTGCCAAATTCCAACTTGTTCCACTCCTTGAGCCAAAGTTTGATGTGTTTGGGTCTTTTTTGAAGAAGGAACATTCTTGTGCCCTGAATATTCAGATCTTCAGTCCACCAGATGGCAATGTTGTTGCAAAAATCTGGGTGGGAGAGCCAGATGTTTTCAAATCTGAAAGGTCGATTCCTGGGAGTACCAATGCCCTGAATTTCCAGATGCACCAGCCAATGATCAGAGCCTCCAAAGGGGAGAACTCTTGCAACTATATCCTTATTCTGGATCATTAGCTCTTCTAAGATTATGAATCTATCTAATTTGGATGCCACTTGAGAAACTCCTCCTCTTTTATTGTTCCAAGTATAGGTACCATTGTTCATTACAATATCCACTAGCTTCATGTTGTCTATGAAGGATTGAAATGCACAAGAGTCCTTGTTCAAAATTCTGGTACCCCCTTTTTTCTTCGACAGTGATTTGATCATGTTGAAATCACCCCCTAAGATCCAAGGGATTCTTGCATGTCTTTCTCTAAGATCCCATAGGGAATCTAGAAGTTTGAGTTTACCATCCAATCTTTGGGGGCCATACACATTCGTGACCAGATATACTTCTTTGTCTCCCACAGGTTGAATGACCACTGAAAGATAGTTTCTATATGCCTCCGCATCTATGATGTCAATTTTGTGGGGGTTCCAAAGAGTGAGAATTCCTCCTATTGTATTCTCTGCTTTGACCTCCAGAAACTCAAATTTATTGAGCCATTTGTTGTGAATCTCTCTTATTTTTTGCATGGAACATTTTTTTTCCTGCATGAATATCACACCTAGAGCTACTTGTTTCATCCTGTTACTAAGTAATCTTTGTTTTCTTCTACTGCCTAGACCTCTTATATTCCAAGAAGTGAACTTCATTATTAAAGATTTGTAAAGGAGTAACTGGATAGCTCTTTCATCTTACCTGAGTCTATCATTAGCGTTCCACATTCCATCAACAGTTCATTTTGCTTTTTCCAGCCTTGTTTCTTTCCTAGGATTTTGGGTGCTAATCCTGATGTGGTCTTCATGGCTTTCACCCCTTCACTACCCTATATTTCATTTTTCCCTTGCTTTTCTAGCCCTTTGGTCTCAATTTTCCATAAAAACCGTTGTTGATCTCTGTGCAACTCTTCTGGAGGCAACGAATCCACACCCTCCCTGGTTCCTTGTTTCAAGAATCCTTTTAGATCTAGATTCTCTTTTTCAAGAATCTCCTGTAGTTCGTTGTCCTCAATTTCCATCTCACTCTGGGTCATTTCTTGGTCCATCTCTAGTTCTATGTCACTTATCATTTCTCCTTTCTGCTTATTGCTATTTTGAGTTTTCTCATCATTTACTTCATTCCCCTCCTCCACTAGACTGTCTCCCTTTTCCTGATCTGATTCCATTATCACATCCTCCTTTTCTAAGGCTTGAAACCTGTTTTGACTAGCTCGTTGCCTTTCTGATTAAAGTTGTTTCGATCCCTTTTTTCTTCCCTTTCCTTTCTGGATCGCCTTTTAAAAGATTTCGGAATATTTCATGGTGTTTTCTTTGCCCTTGTTTTCCATTTTACTGAGAAGACAATCTCTGAATAGGTGCCCATGCTCATGGAATTTATGACATCTGAATGGGATGTGCTCATAATCCACTGTTTGCACCCACTCTTCATCATACACTTTCAATATTACCTCATCCGTAAAAGCTCTAGAAAGATCCATTTCCACACATATTCTTGCAAAGGATGTGTCTTTGCCTCTTCTGGTAGCCTTAAAGGCTTTAACAAAATGTTCTAGCTTGTTACCTATGGCAGATAGGGATTCCAGCTGCCAGTAATCCAAAGGTAGAGAGTAGAGTCTGACCCACACTAGTACCAAGGTAAAAGTCTCTTGTTTTGGGACAAAATTCATAACCCATGGTCACATGTACAAGCCTGCTGCTGCATAAAAGTAGGGCCCTCCTTCAAACACTCTGTCCTTATCCTCAATATTAGGAAAAACAACAGTAAAGAATCCCTTTGACCCCAGTTGTAGTTCTATGATTCCTTTTGGTTTCCAATGGTATTTAATCCACGTTTGTAAAGCTTTTTTAGTGGTCCATAAGCCCATGAATTTACAAATGATAGCATAAGTCTGCATGGGTTCCCTATGCGCCTGCAGAGCCGGATTAGACAAAACTACTCTGGGCGTGATTGTAGTTTTGGGCTTGCATGGTCCCTTCTGTTTTTTTTCTTTTGTCCCTTGTTCCTTGTCCTCTTCCTTGCTTTCTGTAGTGTTATTGGTCTCCATCGATTTAGAGCCATCATGCTCCTATTATCTGTTTCTTTGTGTTTCATCTGTAGGACCTCTATTTTCGTCTATCGGTTTTTTACCTCTGTTGATCACTGCCTGTTTATAGGAGGGAGTGGAGCTCCCTCCTGTGCATCCCTCAATGGAGAAAAAATCTGTGAACCTGTAACCCTAGCTCGAAAATCGTCTTCCCGCGCCTCCTCCACACGGAGGAGCCTATTTAAAAAGAAATGAAAAAAGAAATGCAGGAGGCATTTCCTTCCCACCTTTGGAAAAGATGGAATTGAGGAAACACCGCGGATGTTGTTTACTTCAAGGGATAGAAGATGCAACACCCCTATGTCTTTCCTTTTGGTACATGTCTACTTTTAGAGATTTAAATTACTATTGGACTTAATGGTTATGGAAGCAAGGACAAGAACTATGTGATCATGTAATTATGTTTTATTTTATTAATTAATAAAGGATATTTCTTATGAATATTCAAGAAAGAGAGCCAAAGTATTAAAGACTTCTTTCCACCTCATGAAAGAGTTGAAAAGTGCTTAAAGTGCACATGGTAGACCTTCCATAAAAGTCTCCTAAGAATCCCCAGGAGAAAGTTGTTAGATATATTAAAACTGTGGGAGAGGAAGATTATGTTAATCACTTAGCTGAAGATAAATGCTAATTTGGGTGGAAAGTGGAATGAATCACAATGGGACAAAAATGCATGCTTTAAATAAAAGGAAAAGATTTTTTTTTTCAATTTAAAACAAAAGTCCTAGGAAAAAGGAAGACAAACATTAAAGAAAGATGCTGCTAAAAATATGTTGGGAAGAATCTATAATAGAAACCACTTAGGAGCTAAAGATGTTGTTGATTCCTGAAGGCAAGAAGATCTTATCTCAGGGGGAACTATTGGGGATAGTTCATGGTTGGGTGGAACATGCTTTGTTCTTGAATATTCCCCAAGTAGTAACCACGATTAATTGAAATTTTGTTTATGTTTTATGGTAAAATTGAAGTTATATATATATATATATATATATAATGTTGTTTGTTTATATACATGGTATATGCTACAGTGTCTCATGCATAATCTAACTCGTGTCCTATACGTTGTTGTTATCTGGGTAGCCATACCATATGTATGCATAAAAGAATAAATTGTTAAAAATTAATTGCTACTGATAAGAATGGAGATGTTTTAATATATATGTGTGATTAGATTATAGAATGAAATCAATGATCCATGTATGTTAGGGTCCCACCCTAACCCCCTTATTTATGTCATGGGATCACGTCATAGTCAAGAGTCAATAAAGCCCATATTAATATTTGTAAGTGGTTAACCCGCAATTAATGACGGGACCACAGTTAGTTGCAAATGGGTGGTAGTATTAGATAGATGGTAAATGGGCGGTAGTATTAGATAGATGGTATTAATAAAACCCACGATATTGGCCCGTGGTATTGCATGTATGAGTCATATATAAAGGATAGAGACTCCCTACGAGGAGCATTGTGTCTTGTTTTGTAATCGAGCTCTGCTCTATTGGAGGTTACCCCCTCGAAGAGGCCTGTGAACATTTCTCTTTGAATAATAAAATCATTGCTATTCTGTGTTCTGGGTATATTTTCTTCGCATATTCTGTGTTCTCGGTATCTTTTCTCGCAAATTCTATGTTTGGGTATTACTTTGCAGGTTAAGAGCATAACAAGTGGTATCAGAGCACTGTCCAGGGCTCGGTGGGATCTCCAAATTTTAGCAAAAAAAAATTTGGCTAGAGACGTGTTCCGGCGTCTTTAAACCACGGGATCTGTCGTTAAGCGCATAAACCTGCAGATTTGGAGAGGCATGCATGCAGGAAATACAAGAGGTGGTCACGTCTGTTGGACTCCCTTGTAACCCCTGTGGGTACCCCTTCGAGTAGTAGCGCATTAGACAGAACCGCGCACGGACTGTCTTCCACATACCCTATGGGTATATAGGAAGCCCCCTAACTCCCTTGAAACCTTGCCATAGATAAACCTTCGGCCGTCTTGTGGCTACAGTACACCGAGAACAGCACTCGGAGAGATTACTCGCCCGTACGATATGGTAGTCGGGTTGTACGGCTAAGGGTACGGTCGATCCTCCTTAGTTAGAGCCCTGAAACATTGGGCCGAGTACTACTATCAGACCCTTATGTATATTGCGATCTGTAGCACTTGACACTCCCCAAGACCATAGTTCCCTTTCTATCGGGGGATCACACATCATCTATTCCAGATCAGCAGCAGCAGTTGTTCCACCATTCAGATCTCTCAGATCCACCAGATCGGATATTCCAGATCAGCACCAGCAGTTGTTCCACCATTCAGATCTCTCAGATCCACCAGATCGGAGTAGTTGTGAAGGGTTCTTGTACCTGGATATAATTTTCGCAGGACTTTTGGCGGCATTGACATTTTGAGGATTTGGCGACTGGAGTATTGATCAGGAAGGAGTAAAACTCCATTAGGAGTTTTCCAAAAAAAAAAAAAGAGTCTGAGATCTTCCGGGGCGCTTATTGGTGACCTAGCCCATCAGTATCAGGACGACGAGCTGAGCAAGGTGGTACCATTCAATTTCTTAGTAAAAATTTTTAGGCGGTCCCAATTTTTCATCAGGTTGGTGTATGGTAGAAACTCGCGCTCAAGCGATGGCCAATGAAAGGATCGACAAACTTGAAAACCATGTGCACTCCCTCCAAACTGCGGTGAACAATATCGAACTTGAGCTTAAAGGAATGAGTAACCAGATACAACTTGAGCTTAAAGGAATAAGTAACCAGATACATGATGCACTCCCAAAGGGCAAGGAGCCAGCCTACGAGGAGGCGTATAATGGCCATGAATACCATGAGGGTGAGTCTAGCCACTCTCATCACGTCTGGCACTCCCATCCACCACCCAGTCAGCGACCTCCCAAGTTGGATATGCATAAATTTGACGGTTCTCACACGTCCGCATGGCTAGCACAAATGGAGCAGTATTTCTAATTGAATCATATCAAAGATGAGGGGACTAAGCTTATGGTGGGCACCATGTACTTGGACAATGAACGATGGCAATGGAAGGAATGGCATCAGCGTTGCAATGGACATTTTCAGAATTGGGCCCAATTTTCCAAAACTCTTCGCAGTCGCTTTGAACAGGAAGACTCTTTTTTGGGGCGTCTCACTAAGCTCCGACAGACGGGTACAGTGGAGGAATATATTACTGCTTTTGAAGCCTTAGCCTTCCGCACTAAGGGTCTCACAGATGAGTTCTACATGGAATGCTTTATCAGCGGTCTTAAAGAAGCCATCAAAGCTCAGGTTCTACTCCACCACCCTCCCACATGGACAGAGGCTTGCCAGGTAGCCCGTAAGGTGGAGCGTGCATTAACAGCCCAATCCAGCCGCCCCAACTTCCCCGCTAAAGGTCGTCCCTCACAGGCTCCCAATATGACTCAGACACTTAAGATTCAAAAGGTGTCACCTGCGGAAATGGCCGAAAGAAGGAAGCAAGGACTATGTTACTACTGTGATGAAAAATATTCCCCGGGTCATAAATGCAAAGAGCACAAGTTTTTTCAAATAGATGCCATTGACTACAGCTCCACCGAGGAAGATCCACCACTTGAGGAACCGGAGGCGATTGAAGAAGATAACCAAAAGGAGATTGTATCTGATGAACCAATTATTTCGCTAAATGCATTGGCAGGAATTTCTTCCCCTCAAACTCTCAAAATCAGGGGTTTTCTTAAACATCACCCAGTAGTAGTCTTGATTGATAGTGGAAGTACCCATAATTTCATCCACCAAAAGATCGCTGAAGCAACACATTGTTTCGTCCGGGCAGTTTCTAACTTCCAAGTCCAGATTGCAAATGGGGGCACAATGAAATGTGAAGGTCGTTGTGAAAATGTCAAAATTCAAATGGGGGATTATCAATTGAAAACCCACATGTTTTCAATACACATGGGGGCTTGCGACATTGTCCTAGGCGTGGAATGGCTCCGCACTCTTGGGCCAATCACAATGGATTTCCAGGAGTTATATATGAGTTTTAAGCAGAACAACTCCACACATACCCTCCGTGGACTACAGGCGGGAGCCCCCTCTATCATCAGCTCGCATAGGATGGAAAAAATGTTAAAAAAGGGCCATCATGGAGTGGTAGCTCAATTTAATGCCATCCAGGTAGTAGACACCATGTCTCCACCAATTCATCCTGAGATGCAACAGATTTTAAATAAACATCGGATGGTCTTTTGAAAAGCCTCATGAGCTTCCACCCTCGCAAGGGGAACATGATCATAGCATCACATTGGTTCCAGGGGCCCAACCCCCAAATGTGCGGCCATACAGATATCCGTTCACCCAAAAGAATGAAATAGAAAAAATCATCAAGGAATTGTTGGAAGCAGGTGTCATTCGTCCCAGCATTAGTCCTTATTCATCTCCAGTGGTCATGGTCCTCAAGAAAGATGGGGAGTGGCGCATGTGTCCCGACTTCAAGGCCCTCAATAAGTTAACAGTCAAAGATAAATTTCCCATCCCAGTGGTTGACGATTTGTTGGACGAACTCAATGGGGCTCAATTCTTCACTAAGTTGGAACTTCGCTCAGGCTACCACCAAATTCGCATGAAGGAAGTCGACATTCCCAAGACAGCTTTCAGAACTCATGAAGGCCATTATGAGTTCCTGGTCATGCCATTTGGTCTCTGTAATGCCCCCTCTACTTTTCAGAGCCTTATGAATCACCTCCTCAAACCATATCTCAGAAAATTTGTCCTTGTCTTCTTCGATGACATCCTCATCTATAGTGGCACTTGGGTGGCACATCTTCAGCATGTAGATCTACTCTTGCAACTACTCCGCACGCATAAATTATTTGTCAAGATGTCTAAGTGTTCGTTTGGCATGGAAGAAGTTGAATATTTGGGTCACATTGTGGGGCGTGAAGGTGTCAAGGTGGACCCAAAAAAGATCCAGGCAATGCAAGAATGGCCTCAACCTAAGACCTTGAAAAGCTTGAGAGGATTTTTAGGTCTCACAGGCTATTATCGTAATTTTTTCCGCAACTATGGCCGCATAGCGAAGCCCCTAACGCAACTCCTAAAGAAAAATTCCTTCTTCTGGAACGAAGAAGCACAACAGGCATTTACTGCTCTCAAAACCGCCATGTGTTCCACTCCTGTCTTAGCACTACCAGACTTCACCAAATCCTTTGTCATTGAATGTGATGCTTCGGGAACAGGTATTGGAGCGGTCTTAATGCAGGAAGGGCGACCATTGGCCTTCACCAGCCAACAACTAAGTGGGAGGAATCTGGGCCAATCTACCTACGAGAAGGAAATGATGGCCATCTTACATGCAGTCGAGACCTGGCGACCTTACTTGTTGGGGCGACCTTTCCAAATCCGCACAGATCATCACAGTCTTAAATATTTTTTGGAGCAACGCCTATCTTCCCCACAACAAAATAAATGGTTAGCCAAAATGGTGGGATATGATTATGAGATCATTTACAAGAAAGGGAAAGACAACAGGGTAGCAAATGCATTGTCGCGCCAATTTGAGGAGGAAAGTACTCTGCTCGCAATTTCCCTCCCCATTCCAGACTGGATTGAAGAGGCTCGCAAGGAATGGTTTTCACATCCCGGGCTCTCCCAACTCATTTCTCAATTGCAGGTAGATCCTAATTCTAGCAAGGGCTACTCGTGGCAGAATGATATTCTTCGCTACAAGGACAGAGTCGTAATATCACCAACCTCCACCCTCAAAAGTCGCATTTTGGCAGAATTGCACTCATCTCCCATTGCAGGACATTCGGGCTTTCAGAAGACATATGCTCGCACCAGAAGATCATTTTTTTGGACCGGCATGAAACAGGACATCCTTACTTTCGTAGCAGAATGTGATGTCTGTCAACGCCACAAAGGGGAAACCGTCAACACACCAGCCACATTACAACCATTGCCCATTCCGGCGTCAATTTGGACGGAGGTCTCCATGGATTTCATTACAGGTCTTCCAAAGTCTGGGAACAAGTCAGTCATCATGGTGGTTGTGGACCGACTGTCGAAGTATGCTCATTTCTGCGCCCTACCCCAACCATTCACACCCACTTTGGTTGCTCAAACTTTCATGGATCAGATCTTCAAATTGCATGGCATGCCCACTTCTATTGTGTCCGACTGCGACCCAATCTTCACCAGTAATTTTTGGCAGGAGCTCTTCAGAATACAAGGCACTCAACTCAAACTCAGTACTTCATATCATCCGCAAACAGATGGTCAAATCGAAGCCGTCAACAAATGTCTAGAAACCTACCTTAGGTGTTTCACTTCAGAAAAATAACACCTTTGGGTACAGTGGTTACCTCTGGCGGAATGGTGGTATAACACCAACTATCATGCCACCACCAAAATGACTCCCTATGAAGCAGTCTATGGACAACTTCCACCTTCCCCTACTTCTTATCTCACGGGGTGCTCCAAAGTACAAGCCGTGGATCAACTCCTACAACACCACGCAACCATGCTTGCCCATCTGCGCGAGAATCTTCATCAAGCTCAGAACCGTATGGAGAAACAGGCTGAGCAACATCGCTCAGAGCGCCAATTTCAAGAAGGGGATCATGTCCTTTTGAGGCTGCAACCATATAAGCAAACATCACTCAAAGACAAGGGTTGTCAAAAGCTCTCTCCAAAATTCTACGGACCATACCGAGTACTTCAGCGCATTGGAGAAGTGGCTTACAAGTTGGCTTTGCCACCTACAACAAAAATCCACGCAGTTTTCCATGTATCGTGCCTCAAGAAAGTGATTGGGAACAATTGCCAAGTTCAAACCAGTCTACCTGAATTGGACGAAGAAGGGTCAATCTGGATTCAAACTGAACAGGTTCTAGACAAACGAGACAAGCACCTGTGCGGCCGCATGCTTAAGGAGGTCCTCGTCAAATGGGAAAGACACCTCTCCGGAAGATGCAACTTGGGAACCAGCCACTATTCTTCAGCAGTTTCCGCAGCTTCAGCCTTGAGGACAAGGCTAGTCTTAAGGGGGAGGGCATGTTAGGGTCCCACCCCAACCCCCTTATTTATGCCATGGGATCACGTCATAGTCAAGATTCAATAAAGCCCATATTAATATTTGTAAGTGGTTAACCCGCAATTAATGATGGGACCACAGTTAGTTGCAAATGGGCAGTAGTATTAGATAGATGGTAAATGGGCGGTAGTATTAGATAGATGGTATTAATAAAACCCACGATATTGGCCCGTGGTATTGCATGTATGAGTCATATATAAAGGATAGAGACTCCCTGCGAGGAGCATTGTGTCTTGTTGTGTAATCGAGCTCTGCTCTATTGGAGGTTGCCCCCTCGAAGAGGCCTATGAACATTTCTCTCTGAATAATAAAATCATTGCTATTCTGTGTTCTGGGTATATTTTCTTCGCATATTCTGTGTTCTCGGTAACTTTTCTCGCAAATTCTATGTTTGGGTATTGCTTTGCAGGTTAAGAGCATAACAATGCATAGCCAAATAAATATGTATTAGAATTATTAAGTGGTATATTTGAATTGCATGGAAATTATAAATAGTAAAGGATTTTACCTGAGAAATACATTATAAAAAGGTGAAAGAAGTGTATTACAATGTAATGGAGCCCACGAGGCTTTGGATTGACGGTGAATGGGTGCGCTGTTAAGGCACTCCTTGCTATAGGTCACCGGTTCAAATCACCGGTGGGTACTTAGGTTAGTCTTAACTAAAAAAAAAAAAGTATTACAATGTAATGGTCTCAACAAATCAATGAAATTACAATCTATAATATTTCTACATAATCTATCTATCATAGAATCAATCTCCTTTTAGTTAAGCTTGAAAGTATTAGAATCGAATTGTAAATTAAGTGAAGCGAAGAGATTTGATATATGGATTCCTCTAGCTATATTAATTATATATATTATATATATTGGAATAAACGATATTTAGAAATATATTTTAGTTTCAAAAAAAACAAATATGCATCATTTCTGTATATGGTTGAGTGTTGTAAACATTACAAGATTTAGTTCCTAGAACAAAGTAATTTAAAGTACTCGATGGTGTGGAATTAAATTATTTCAAGTAAGGAAACATGAAATATCGATGCCCTTTATATGTATACTAAATAAATAAAATGTTATCTTGGTGATTTTTGCAGCAGATATGGACGAGATAGATTTGGACCTATCTCTATTTACTTAAAGAATTTAATTGGTTAGTATGTTTTGTTTCATAGTGCAGGTTCTGAAATAACTTAGAGTATTAACTGGAGAATACACGAAAAAAAATAGACATCTTGTTAAGAATTAAGGAACCTTATTATTTAATATTTCCTGCAAAGATTATAAATAACTACAAGAGAATGTCAGAACCCAAAAAAAAATGTTTAGGTCAGAGTCTTTTACCCCTATGTTAGGCTGAGAAGATGAGATGATTTCAATAAATACAAAGATCGAACTAAACCCAAAAAAAATGCCAAAAAATACATGTTAAGAAAAAAACAACCCAAAAAATTTAATAAATATACAAGTTCTACTATGACCTAAAATCTTAATCTTATTGAAATACATAGTTATAAAGTACTATATAATAAACATAATGTAGTCACAAATACTATATATATATATATAATGAGTGACAAACATATAACGAATATAATGAATAAATGTTGTAGAGAAGCATGATCGAACTATAACGTCCAACTTGAACCAGAAAGTAATTTCATTTCAGAAGTATAATAAAGGGAAAATTTCTTTTTGTGAATTACCATATTCACATAATAAGTTAACATTACAAAATTCTCATTAGAATTTGTGTAAGTGGGTCACCCAACAAGTACTATTAATTTATCTCTTAATAGAGCCAAAGACACAAAAAACAAGTTACAATAAGAAACCCATATAGGGTTTGGAAAGTAACAAGTAATTGGTAATTATAAATGCTAAAAACCACTTGTGATCACATTGACTTCAGATAGAAGTGAGGATACAAAGGTCGCTGACTTATAGAAGAAAGATTTGAATTAAATTAATTCCATTGAGCGAGAAAATACGAGGGAATTAGTAATCAATTTACGTTCGATACATGTCCTCACACATGAAATTAGTAAGGTTGAACGAGGTTTAAAGACCAGGAAAATAAATCTTATCATCGAGAAGCCTAGGTAATGCTAAATAAACTTAACCTCAACAAGTCATAAATTGTAGTTACCTGAGTATGGCAATGATGGATCGCCTCTCCAGACCTGTAGAATGTTGAGAAATAAAATATTACTAAGAATAATATGAGTAATGAAGGGTATCGATATAGCCTACAAATAAAATGTAACAAAATACTTGCAAAGACATGGTCGGTATAGAATGGTTGTCCCACTCTCCAGATAAAAGGAAAATTTCAACCAAGGGAATCAATTGAACAGGGATGTTGATATAGTCTAAACTCTGCGAATACCCCAATTTATGGTATTCATATTCAAATAAGGCTCTAGCATCTATATTCAAACTGATAAAATGCGAGAGAGAGAAATCCCCAAAATTGCTAAAAGGGGTAGTATAGGGATTTGTGTTCTGAAAAGGAAAGAGCGCAACAATAATGAAAAAGTAAATAGAGCTTAGGACAGTTAGTATGGTCCAACCGCAAAATGGATAAATCGCACCAATTTTTTGGATACCTACAGAGAGGAACAAAGGATTAATTTCGAGAAACAAATCGTAAAAATATTCCAAATCAATTAAGCGTAGAAATACTATACGTCAAGGAATGAAATTACCTCTAAGAGGAGGCAGGGTTTTGAGGACGTGAACGAGCTCTAGATTTTGGAATCCGTAGCGATACTAACTCTGAGATGGCAAAAATTACCTACATGAGAGAAAAAATAAAACAATGAGAAGTACTCAATTCGAAACCCAAACAACACAAAGAGAAATTACCCTGCAGAAGATTTAAAAGAAAATAAAGAGTACCTTTTCTATCGAACTACCGGCGAATGGTGTTGACAAATGGAATATCAGTTGATCTTTTATAGGTGTGACAAGAATGAACTAGCAAGAGTCTCCATGGCATCATATATTGTAGATAGAGCCGCGCTCTAGTTACCAATGGAAACCAATCATGAGAACAAAGTGTGGTGAATTCGAAGGGTAGGGTAGTCATTTGACAAACCCTATTAATTGTCCACCATTGAATTCCAAAGTTAAATCGAAGCTTTAGAAAGTGCATGCGATAGGAATTCCATGTGAAATTCACATGGTAATCCTTACGTGGCCTTTCTCCAATGAGCCATGTGTATAAATAATTAAATTTAAAATAAAATCATCCCACATGCATTATAACCCAAAGGCATACCAAGGTATAAATGAACCTAAGTTGTCCCTTTGCTATTATGAACATGTATCAAATCTAGAATTAAATAACAACGGTAGATTATGGAAGTCATTTTAAGGAATCCACATTGAACGAGTTTGGAAATACTAGAAAGAGAAATTATGATAATATTGGAAGTCATTTTAAGGAATCCATAGTGAACGAGTTTGGAAATATTAGAAAGAGAAATTATAATAATATTACTAATTGGATATTTATAGTAATTATTATTAATTAATTATTTTTTATGGTGTGAAATTGAGGTATGGTACATAGAGATAGGAATGGCATCATCTCTCCAATGCATAGTGTCTTACACCTTGAAAATGTGATAGTCCCTCTAAAGGAATATGGAAACATCTTCTAGGTGAAAAATCACCATGAAAGAATAAATGTCAAGGTAAGGTGCATGACATCTTAAGGGTACATGATGCATTATCATGATATGTATGCCCCATCCTTTTGTGGTCAAGATATTGAGGAATATATGCAATGACATGGGTTTGGGGGTTTGAGGGAGGCGGATGGATCCTATAATGTGTCCTTTGCATGGTCTTTGTTCGCTTGGAACCTCTTTGATTTGAGTTGAGTGTTTCTGAAGCAATCTCCTAGGATCTATATATCTAGATCAAAACAAATCGATGCAATCCAGAACCAAAATTAAAAATCATAAATACAAGGGTCCTTAAAAATATATTTTTTAGACCATAGTTAATACCTAGTACAAGATTAAGTACATCACTTTAGGTCTGACTCTCCTATCTCACACAAGGTTAAAATATTATATAAGTTTCCAAGTTATTTTATGATGAGTGATTATATGCTTCTAAAGGGGTCCTCCATCCTTGGTGGAAGAATAGTTCCTAGGCTAACCCACCAATTAGTAGGTGGAATTAATCAATGACATGGTGTGCAATCTAGTTCATGGAGGATTCCATTGTCTTGTACTAATCTTTGAACTTCACAAAATCTTTGAGCATTATAATGCAAAGCGAGAGCCTTCATGGGAGGCTAACCTATCCCTATCCGTGGCTTATTTTTACCTCTACTCATGTGCACCCTTTTCATCATTAGTTTACATGTATAGGTTTGATTGCAAGCTTTCATTGATTCATGATAATCATTGTTTACCTCTTAAATATGAAGTAATTCCCTGTTCATTATTGTTGGGATATTCTAGGTTCCTTCAATTTAGATGGATCATGATTTAGCCAAGAACTATTTTAGGGCTAATGAGGGGGGTGGAGCTCATGCTAGACTTCTTTCCACACACTTTTCTTTATCCTTGCCACTTTTTTTAATTTCAGCATTTGGCTTATATTTTTTCTTTTCTTTCTATTACATGAACCTCTTAGAGAAAATTAACCAAGTCCCTAATCAAAGTATAAGGAAAAAGGGGAACTAATACGAGTGATAGAAGGAAATAAACCCAAACATGGGATGTAGATATATGGATGGTGGAATGTTTTAATCATGGAAAAACATTGACCAGAAACATATCTCATTGCCTCCTGTGTGCCCCTCTTATATAGTGAAAAAAGGGGGGCCTAGGGCAAGTTGCAAAAGAATGAAAACAAAAGAAAACCCTCAAAGTAAGTAAGGTAACACAGATAAAATTAAAGCATCGTGATCAATACTTGGACTTACCCAAATACTCATACTTTGATGTATATAACATTAAATGTAAGTATTTCATATAAAATAATGACTAATGTACCTGTTGCATGTCAACTTTCCTTCATCAGATAAAGGAAACATCCACAATGGATGTGTTTATAGCTATACAAGTATAAAGCACCTATGTAGTTGTTGTGTCGCAATTAAAGGTTAGTTCCTAGGATCTAAGTATTGAAAGCTAGCTGTCAAATACCCATAAGAGAAAATGTAAAACACCTTTCCACCCCCTTGTATTATCTCAGGCTATTATGGTGTTACTTTACAATTGACCCAACCCTTATAGTATATGGTAAAGATGGGGTTACAAAATTATTATTTTTCCAACCTCATAGAAACTCAAAACAATTGCCACCATCACGTTTGGCTGGTCAAGATATTTCCAGCAATATAAATTTTACCTCAATGTGACTCTCAAATTGAAATTTAAGCTCATTAAAAGTTTGACCAAATAGCTCTTGCCACATCAATAGTAAACTACCACATGGAAACCATGTGGCTCTGCCACTTCACCCACAATGCCTACCAGTAATCCATGTGACATAGTCAAATATCCATGGCACTTGCCACCATATCTCTATTTTCAGGCCCATGAGGCCTAGTTCTTCATGCAAAAAAAACACTCCTCATTATGAAGAGCACTAACATGTAACTGATGTATATTAACCACATGGAGTTGCCACATCTTCTCAGGACCATAGTGCCACCACACCATTGTTCCCTAGTGGAACAAGGCCATACACTGGAATTGCATGACAAGATGAGAAAGCTTCTGTCAGATGACGAGATTATTCTTGTCACATGGCTTTTGTCAATTGCACCCACATTTGGGAATTTCTCAATGTCAAACCTCGATGGTACAATAGGAAATTTTGCATTAAGTAACAGGTATATTCTTGAGCAATTCCTTCTCTCTACCATGCCCATATTATAAAAAGAAACACAGTAAAAATCCTCTGCAGATCCAAGCCTTGTAGTGACGTGTATACATTACACATAGACTCCACGCTAATACCATGTGGCACTCCAAAGACACGTGGAACCACAAAAACTGCCACGTGTTAAGAAGATTCAGCCAAATTAGAATCCAAAAAAGCCCATTCTAGTTACCATGTCTCCTGACTCCTTCGTTTCTTGTTGACATAATGTTGACTTCAGGGTGATGTCACCCTACCATCTCACATCCTTTACCAGTGCCCCATGCTATCCAAAATTTCACTCTTCGGCCAACTAATAGGGATAGTTATACATATCATATGTCATGCCATATAGGAACCATGTTAGCAATAAATCCACATCATCATCCACATGATGTCCACGTAGCCTTATTAGGATTAGTGTCTCTTCCCACCTCATCCCAAGCTAGGGGGGTCACATATGGACAAGTCTTTCGTCAAAATATACAATTTCACATTATATCTGGTTCTGGGGGGAATCTGGGTGCACCAAATTTTACACCTTGGAAAAATTGCAGGACCCCTAGATCTACGGATAACTACGTCTCCAAGAAATAAATTTTGGACCTATCCCACTATATGGCCCTACATGATTAATCCTTCATGTGATACCCACCCTAGATATAATATACAAAAATCTGGCCTCTCACAAAGTTTTCCCAAGCGGGGTCCATCCTAAATACACTCCTTTTGAATAATGTATAGCTTTGTAATTATATGGAATTTCTCAATTAGAGAAAATATATTGATAGTCTGAATGTCGACATGTCCATATACATATAGTAGACAACATATTATTTAGCTCCTTCACCCTAGACACAACTTAGTGCTAGAAAATTAAAAATATATATGTCTTGGATATGGGGTTCAACTAGAAACAATCGAGCCCTGTAAAATTTTTGCATGCCTCATATACCCCTAGCTAAATACTCCTCACCAGAGGGAGTCCACAAACCTCAATATCGTTCAACACATGGATAATCTTCATAACCTATTAAATAGCTTACATTCTGAAACACAGTAAAGACCCATTAAATTCCTAAAAACATCAGATGAATGAAATCACATGATATAACATATCAAGTAAGGAACTTCAAGCATCCATGCACCAGACTGGTTCCAACTCTCATGAGAAATTTTGTAACCTCCAAAAGCGCAATGAACCAAGATACTTGCAACATGTTATATTATAGAAATCACATACCCTAATAGGTTAGTTGAATCATATTGAGTAACCATGCATATTCATGTAACTCTAAAAATCATGAGGATGTTATCCATCACCTAGATCCATAAATTTATCATGACCATGAAGACATATAATAAAAATAACTCATTATGATCAATTAGAGACCTCAACAATCCATCGATAGGTAGAGATATTTTATTTACACAACACATGAATTGGACCATTAATATGACAACCCGTCATCATGATTGTGGTTGTGAGATTCCCAAACTTATAAATGTGTAAGGATGTCTGAAGCTTATTAAATCACATATTAGCCTTGAGTTATTTTAGTTCATCAATCAGGAACATACTTGACAACTTGCACATGAATAAGAAGTTGTAACTACATAACTCAATAGTTCATAATCACCATAGATATAAAAAGTTAGTTGAACAACCATGTTTTAGCTACTAAATCAAGCATTCATACATATATAAAAGAGGATTAATCATGACTCATAAACATGATGAGGATTACCATAGCCTATAGTCAAAGATGTATACTCCAATAATACTTATCTAAATAAACTAAAAATTTTTGTAACTGAAGGAGGGACTTCTACTCTCTAACCAACTATAGGCTAGCTACACTGCTACCTTTCTTACAACTGACCACCCCCAAGCTAGATCCAAAGCCTAAGGGAAATAATTGCATAGGGAAATGGTTTACACCAAAGGGTTGAACACAATTTCAGGAGATGAAGTCCATTATTCCAATACTTCACTAGCCCAATAGCTACCACTTCGTGGACCATTCACTCACTGAAGTTTGCATAGGCAACACATTCTTACATAAAGGAATCAATAGTTATAAACATAGTTACATAGATTATCACTAGAGTCATGGAGAGTAGGCCATCATATCAATGGAAAGGTATAAAATTACAAGGAAATATGACCCAGCCTAGGCCAACCAATTCCAATCTCATAACATCTCACACCCCTTTTGCTCTCATTTTCTTGCTAGCTCCCATCTATCAAAGCTTGAATTGGCTCATTGTATGTTCTATTCTGTTGGTTTTGAGATATATATATATATATATATATATATATATATATATATATATATATATATATATATATATATATATATATATATATATATATATATATATTTGAATGGGAACCACTTCCCCTAATGTAGATTTTAACTCCGTATAGAAATTACCTGCATGTGAATTCTAAAACATAGAAAAGTAAACAATAGCGAGAGCATAACACATAAAAGAAATATACATAGAGATTTTCCCCTGGATCCCAAGACCAGGATTACCAGATTGATTTTTCATTATATCCCTTTCAATGTTACAATACATATATATACATGCCGAAGCATCTAATACTATGGACCGAAAACCATTGCGCCCAAAACCATGTGTGAAAACCATGCACAAAACCATAGGTAGGTCTGCCCACCTAATATAGGGTCCAAACAAAAGTATCCCCAAGGCGTTGCCCTAGACACTGTACACGGGGGCTAACGCCCCCCTAAAACCCCTTGTGACCCCCCTATTGTGCAATCGGTGCAACGAAGTGGGGGCTCTAACTCCCCCTCTAGTCCCCCGATTAACTAGGGGAGCTAGTCGTTCAAAGAATATAACACAACCCACTTGTTGTTTTCTTTCCACAGGGGGCCATAGGAGAACTTAGTCATTTATTCAGCCCTACAATGCCCATTGTTTCTCTACACCAAGAGAACTTCTCAGAGCTCACATATTTTGTGAATGCATCTGTAGTATTCTTCAAAGTGTCCACCTTTACCAGCAACACCTTTTTGTCTTCTATCATATCCCTCACAAAGTGATACTGAACATCAATGTTCTTTGTCTTTGAATGGTAAGCAGGGTTCTTTGCCAAGAAAATTTCACTTTGGCTATCACAGTCTATTCTTATACCTCCCTGTACTAACCCCATACTTGAACATAATCTCTGCAACCAAACTTCTTCCTTTCTTACATGAGTGGATGCCATGTATTATGCCTCTATAGTTGATAGTTCCACTACAAATTGTTTCTTACTCATCCAACTGACTAGATCTCCAAATAGGTTAAACACATACCCACTTGTAGATCTTCTCTGATCCAGATCTCCAGCCCAGTCTGCATCAACAAATCCACGAATATCCAACACTTTGTCCAATCCTGGTCTTCCTTGGTAGCACAAACCATAATCACTATTGCCATGCAAATACCTAAAAACCTGCTTCACTAATGTCCAATGCTCCTTTCTTGGTTTTGACATAAACCTGCTCAATGCTCCCACTGCATGTGCAATGTCTGGTCTAGTATAGACCATTGGATACATCAGGCTACTGACTGCACTTGCATATGGAACACAGGATTGTTGGGTTGTGTTATATTCTTTCCATAATTATATTAGGTTGGGCAAATATACCTATGGTTTTCAGTCCATGGTTTTGAATGCGATGGTTTTCGGTCCAAGGTATTGGATGCTTCGACATGTATAAATATATATTGTAACATTGAAAGCAATATAATGAAAAATCAAGCTGGTAGTCCTGGTTTTGGGATCCAGGGGAAAATCTTTGCGTATATGTGTTTTATGTGTTATGCTCTCACATTGTTTATTTTCTTTGTTTTAGAATTCATATGCAGGTAATTTCTGTACGGGGTTAAAACCTACATTTGGTATTAGAGTTGTTTTGGTTTCATGGGGATTCCTTTGTTGCTAAGGGGTTTCACTTGGGCCTGTGGTAGACCCTGTTCAGGGGGAGATCTGCGAGGTCGATTCTAGTGGTAAAAGAAGATGGCGAGCAGTTGAAAGATAGAGATCGAGAAATTTAATGGTCAAAGTTTTGAGTAGTGGAAACTCAAGATGGAGGATCTGTTGGTGGATAAAGATTAGTGGATCACGATAGATCCGGGTACTAAACCAATGGGAGTGACCAATGAAGAATGGAAGAAGTTGGATCGGAAGGAAAAGAGAACAATACGATTATGTGTCTCAGATTTAATATTGTTGAATGTATTAGGGGAAGCTACAACGAAGTCTTTGTGGGACAAGTTAGGGACTTTGTACCAATGTATGTCTCTGGTGAATAAACTATTCCTGCGAAAAAAGTTGTATAACCTGAGGATGAAATATGGAGACTCAGTGATAGAGAATCTGAATTCATTTAATACTGTGGTAAGTCAATTATCATCTATTGATATCAAAATTTCAGATGAAGATAAGTGCATCATTTTGATGTCTTCTCTACTAGATTCATGGGATAGTCTGGTTATTGCAATAGGTAGCAATGCAACTGCCTTGCAGTTTGATGAAATAGTCTCGTCCTTGCTTATGAACAAGATGAGACGGAAAAATATGGAGAGTTAGAATGGTGATGCCTTGTCTATACGATGACGGTCCCAGAACAGAAGCAAAAATAAGTCATCGAGTGGGAGATCTAAATCTAGAGAGAGATCTAAATCTCCACGAAAACCTGTAAAGGTGGTGTGCTAGAAATGTGGAAAGGAAAGACACTACAAAAGGGACTGTAAATCTAAAGCTCCTGACAAGGGAAAGGGATCTAATGATGCTTCTTTTGCAGAGGCAAAAGCCACCTCAGATGAAGGTGGGGATGTGTACTTGGCTTCTTCAAGTACACATGTAGATCATGAGGCATGGTTGATACACTCAGGTGCATCCTTTCACTTCATTCCCCATAGAGAGTGGTTTTGCGAGTATGATAAATATGATGGTGGTGATGTCCTCTATCATGAGTCATGGTTGATTGACTCAGGTGCATCCTTTCACTTCACTCCCCATAGAGAGTGGTTTTGTGAGTATGATAAATATGATGGTGGTGATGTTTTCTTAGGGGATGATAGGAAGGCTAGAATCATTGGTCGCAGAAAATTAAAGTTGAAGTTGCAAGGTGGAAGGGTTAGAACACTTCTAAGTGTTCTGCATATTCCTACATTAGCGAGAAATCTGATTTTTGTAAGCAAGTTGGATGATCCTGGTGTAAAAACACTTTTCGAGAAGGATACCTGCAAAATGGTTCGAGGAGCACTGGTATTGATGCGGGGAGTCCTGACTGGAACTCTGTACAAGCTACAAGGTAGCATTGTTGTTAATGGGTGCAACAGTTCTATGCTTCCTAAAAGTGGAGTAGAAAATCTAGTGGTCTCTGGAGAGAAGACCATGTTGTGGATCGAAGGCTTGGACATACTAGAGAGAAGGGCCTTCGAATACTTCATGGTAAAGGTATTGTAGAAGGTATGAGTAATAGCTCCCTGGATTTTGATTTCTGTGAGAATTTTGTATATGGGAAGGAGAATCGAGTGAATTTCCCCTCTGGTGGTAAGAGGGCGAAACAAATATTGGAGCTTGTGCACAACGATGTGTTTGGACCTCTGAAGGTTCCATCACTGGGTAAGTCTATGTAATATGTATCATTTATAGATGACTTCTCAAGGAATACATGGATATGTTTCTTTAAGAAGAAATCTGAAGTCTTTGACAGGTTTAAATAATTTAAGGCTCTGGTGGAAAACTAGACAGAGAAGAAGATAAAGGTGCTGAGGATAGATAACGATGGAGAGTTTTGTAGTAAGGAATTTGAAGAATTTTGTAAGAAGTTTAGTATAGCGCGACAAAAGACTACTCCATATACACCTTAGCAAAATGGAGTTGCAGAAAGAATGAAAAATATGCTAATGGAAAGGGCAAGAAGCATGCTCTGTGGTGCCGGGTTAGGACAGGAATTCTGGGCAGAGGCGGTAGAGACAGCATGTTACCTGGTCAACGGATCACCTTCATTAGCTTTGGCGGATAAGACTCCACAAGAGGTATGGACTGGTAAGAAACCCTCTCTTTCACATCTGAGGGTATTTCGATGTGACGCATATGTACATGTTCTAAAGGAGAAATGAACCAAGTTGGATAGTAAATCTAAAAAGTGCATCTTTATTGGGTATAAGGATGGTTTAAAGGGTTATAAGCTTTGGAACCCAGCAACAAGGAAGGTTGTGTACAGCCGAGATGTGGTGTTCAAAGAGGTGAAATATGTTATTAAACTTGAAGTCCAACCAAAGGAACCTGAGAAAATAGAGTTTGAGCTAAAGGAGGAAGAATTAGACTCTACAGTAGAGGAGGAATTAGAAGATGAAGAGCCACAAACTCTGGGTTTAAGAAGATCAATTGGAGAAAGAAGGTAGCCAGAAAGGTATAGTCCATCTGCTTTCTATTCAAATTTTACTTTATCTATTTTTGATGATGATCCTAAAACTATGAAGGAAGCAGTAGATTTAGAGGATGGGAAACTATAGAAAGAGGCCATGGTTGATGAAATGGCATCTTTGGACAAAAATGAGGTTTGGGATCTAGTGGAGTTGCTGGCTGGAAGGAAACCCATTGGCAGCAAATGGGTGTTCAAGAAGAAGACAAATGCATAAGGAAAGGTGGAGAAATACAAAGCTTGGTTGGTAGCAAAAGGTTATTCCTAGGTGCTAGGAATTGATTTTGGTGATATTTTTTCTCCTGTTGCCAAGGTAACTTCTATTAGATTAATTTTATCTGTTGTTGTTGCTTTTGATTTTGAGATAGAATAGATGGATGTGAAGACAACATTTCTTCACGAGGATATGGAAGAGGAGATATACATGAAGCAACTTGAAGGCTTTGTAGTGAAGGGTAAGAAAGAACTGGTATGCAAGTTAAAGACGTCTATGTATGGGTTAAAACAATCACCAAGTGTTGTTGGGAAAAGTATCCAATACGGAATGACCCTATCCCACTCTAAGGGTGATAGTACCTCAGCAACAACCAAAGCAAAGCTATCTAAGATTTCTTCTTTATGAAAGTAAAATAGGGGAGAAAGAGATCCACTAACCGATGTCTTTCGCTAATGGTTGATCCAATCTTCTCTCCTTGCTGCTTGCTCCCAGCTCCTTGCTCTTTCACTGGCCCAGCTACACCAAGATCCTGCAAAATGGCAAGAGAGGGAAACTACAAGAAGCATACATTCATAATCGATTCAAGGATTAGAATAAATCAAATACACAAGTATAACAATACACCATTGAGACACATGCATATAGAAGAACCTCAAATGCTTTATTAATGGAAGAAGTAAAGTTCAGGAAGTGATACAACCATAAAAGGCCCAATCCAGCATCACCTCCCAGCAGAAAGAAATCTCTTCTTCACCTCCTTCAAAGCAAATCACCCAATAGTTCTAAACTCAAACCAACAGAACTTCCTTACATTCACAAGATTCCCCCCCCCCTTAGACCTCATGAGAGAGCTCTATATATAGGAGTTTTGGAGAAAGGATGAGTCAGCTTGAAGCTGGCATGAAGCTGACTAGTGTCCTCTCCCACTTCAGTTATTCTTCAGTTCTTGAGTCCACTTGAAGGTTCTTGCTTCCACTTGGAGATCTAGACCCTCTTACTCATCACCAGTCGAATTCCCTGATCCAAGTGTCATTTTGGAAGCTTCCTGGGCATTGACACCTTGAGGAATGACTGTGCCACATCTCCCAACTCGCCTAGTGCAGGTAGCCTTCTTTGCAGTTGACATTCAGCGCAGGTAGACAGTGGAGCAGTTGACATTCAGCACAGATGCTTAGTGGAGCAGTTGACATGATCCACAATTAGCTTGTTTTTGAGTGTTTTCAGGTGGAGAACTGCTATTCAGTGCTGTGGTTTGCTGACCTTGTTCCTCCAGGGGTAGGAACAACATGTTTAGGGACTTTGGATCCCTCAGATTATGGACATTTCATGCTTCATGCTATAAGGCACGAAAATGTCTATAACAGTTGCCCCCTAAAGTATGAGGTCATTTATCGGGTGAAATGCTTTATCAGGAGGATCCGAAGTTCATTCAATCGCTGAGAGGTGACCTGTAATAAAATACAATACAATACATTATTTTTCATTCTGCTTTCATGATCTAGCTGAGGCGGGCATTCCCATGCTCAGCTTTATAAATTCATTTTGGTACATAGAACAGACGATCGTCTGATGGTAGACTGATAATTCTCTACTGAAATTATCATCCTTTGAGTAGGATGATCATCTGCTGCAATGATGTACATGTCAAATGTTTTTATATTTCCTGAATAATATCGCAGCCTGGATGGATGAAACTAGATCCGGGGTCTTCAAACTCGTTCGATCTTCACTCTAAGTACAAGTCGATCCATGTGAGAATTGCGCTGAAGTCGAACATGGAAAGACATCGCTTGATTACCGGTCAATAATGTAAACCGTTAATAAGCGCGAGAGGAATCACCGATAATGATAATGACCCTCAAGGTACTACAGTACAATTCACGTGGTGTGAATAAAGGACTTGGCGTCGAACACCACGCAAAATCTTCTGGTCGAAGGTCATTGATGTATACCTGTCGCCGGAAGTGAGAAACTTGCCATTGAGGCATGCAAGCTTCAAAGTACTGAGGGGGGTGTTCCTAGATCAACTTCTTGGATAATGAGCTGAAGTCGACAAGAAGCGATCCGTCAAAGGAGGGCCTTAATGAATCCCACATCAGTGACACGGAACGGAGCTAATGATTTTAATGGAGGTGAAAAACAATCTGTGACATATGATTCAGGGTGGTGATCATGGGTGGATGAAGGATAATGTATGGCAGTGGATGGGACACGGTTGACTCTTTCTGAACAACATCTCTTGAACATATAACGACACTGATGCGATGGATCGGTAGCATTACCCCAAATGTGGATGGTTTGGCGAGACCATGGTGATGAGACCGGTGAATGAAACAACCCAACCCGATGTGATACGGAGGAAAAGAGTCATGTTCAAGAGCGACTTGCTACCATTAAAGCTTTGAGGTTCTCCCAATTTTTCCCCAGTCATTTCTGACCAGTACCTCTTTATTTTTGTCAAGCTTGAGGAGGATAACATATGCTTGTTCTATAACCTGCCCTTCGGGCAAGCCCATCGCTATGTTTTAACGAGCCTAGCGATAGGGAAACTCGTTCTCGTCTAAAGACAAGTTTGTCGCTATTTAATCATTTTAACGAGTCTAACGACACAGAAAACTCGGTCCTTTTCATTTTTAGAGAGTCTGAAAAGGTACAGAAAGTTAACTCCAAAATTCCTTTTTCGTCATCTAATCCCTTAAGTCCGAAAAAATATAAAAAAATACAGAAGGGATGAATTTTCGATAATTTTAACGAGCCGAATAAAACAAGCACTCGACCTTTTTGTGCAATAATCCCTCAGGTCCAAAAAGATTAAAATCTAGAGGAGGGATAGCTCTTCCGGTCACTTTAACGAGCTGGAAGGCCAAAACTCGGCAAACTTTTCATATTTTACGAGTCAGTTGAAAAGAGCTTAAAGAAGACTCGTCTTTTGAGGAACGAGTGATAAACAGGGATAGCAGCAGATTCCAGGTACAGGTTGGAATTTTCCAATCATGGCAGCGTCACAAGGATGGCTAGGTGAAATCACTCTTCGCAGCTGTTCCTCAAAATGGGTAAACAATCATATGGAGGTGAACGATCGGCCAAATGAAAGTGGAGGTGGCAGGTGCAAAACACGACCAAGGCTTTTTATGGCTGATAAAGTTACGATCACAGCGGTTATTTACCGGGATAGGTTCATTTTTTATTTAAAAATGAGCTTAAACTCTGGAGGAAACATTGCTCACTGCTTATATTTATTTTTTAACGAGCATGAAGACCGCGTTAAAACTTCTCGGATCTTGCGTTTATTTTTTAACGAGCATGAACTTTATGCTAAAACTGCTCGAATCTTGCGTTTATTTTTTAACGAGCATGAACTTTATGCTAAAACTGCTCGATTCTTGCGTTTATTTTTTAACGAGCATGAACTTTATGCTAAAACTGCTCAATTAATTTTGCATGCCCCCAGCATAATAATGCAAACGAGGTGCATGCCCCCTAGACTTCAGGGGGTCGTTTCATTTTTTAATGAGGTTGACACAGATAGGAACTATCCTCGACTCTTTATTTCATTTTTTAACGAGGTTGACATGAGATAGGAACTATCCTCGAAGCTTTAGATCCATTAGAAATAGAAGGTTTCATATTCCACTGCGGCCACTTCCGCCAGATTACTTGGAGGCGGTAGGGAAAAAGTACCCATTAAGGCAGGGTCTTTTAGGAGACCTACTCCGATATTTTGGAGCGAAAGATTCCTTCTATGGATCATTGGAATGCTTCCCGTAACTTGTGAACTGTTGGGGAGAAATGTTTGTTGGTCGACAATTGTAATTCCTCCTTGGAAAGGAAATGCAATCTTCCTGAAGTAGGTCGACACAACTGCGGCCATGGCATATATCCAGGGCCTTCCCAGTAGGATGTTGTAATCGAGGTTTCCATCGATTACTTCAACATCAACTTCTACTGTTTTGCCCCCCAGTTCAACTTGCAAGTTACTTAAAATCCCATATGGAGCGCATGGTCATCCATCAAATGCTTTTAACGTCGTTGACGATTTCGATAAGGGTGGTGAGCCTAAATTTTTCTAGCAACTTATCGACATAAGACATGTAGATGCCCCCTCATCAATAATTGTTCGTTGAACAGTTTTGTTGAGGGCTTTCACTTGAATAAGGAAAGCTAGTTGAGCTGGTAACTGAGGGTCATATCCTTTATGATCAAAGGCCACAAGATTGGAATCCATTGGGTCAATCCCACCTATTGCCGATAATAAAGCTTGCTCTTGGGAGGGGAAATTTTGTGGTACCTCAAGTGTCGACATAACGGACGGCGATTGGGCCAGGTCCTCTTTCTGTGTTATTTTCGCACAAGGATTAAATGTCGATTTGTGTACTGCTCCCTTTTGCGACTTTATCATTGGCTCAGGGACGATGGGTGGCACAACTTCGGTCAAAGTTGTTGTCGAACTACTAGGTTGTTCATTAGCCTTGTTGCTCGACAGCTTTGGATTCCTGTAATCCTTATTCTTCGTCAAAGCATCATTTTGCTGCTTTGATACAGACAACATAAGCACTTGGGATCGGGAAGCATTTTGATTAGCAACCAGTTCGGTTCTCGGGCTTGGAAACGGATCAGTCAAAACAGCTGAGGTTTTCGAACTCTTAAAGAATCTTTTAAGCTCAGCTTTGTATGGACAATCTGTTGTCCAATGATCCTCATCGCATATATGACACCTTGTAGGGGGTTTCCTTTTTCTCTCTTTCTTTTTCTTCTTGCCCCCTGGTTGCTTCAGTCGTTTGCCCTTGTCGTCCGACACGACACTTACTTCCGAGGCAAGAAGTTCCTCATTTGCATTTTGACCGGAAATCATACGAGCCTTTTTAGATATAGCCTTTGTCGATTTCATGTCTGTTGCGCCAATCACACCATCGCCAGCATGAGAGTCAATATTCCATTTAGGAGGAGGAGGAATTGAGAATTCTGGTCTAGGGGCATCAGGTATTTTGTCGTAGAGCGTGCCAGACTGAGTATATACTAAGTCTAGATATTGAGCACGAGCAATGACTTGCTCCTCTGTTACGACTCCCCCCTTGGCCACATCTTCCGTTATAGCCGGAAGTAACGACTTGATAAACCATTCAGCTAATAGCTTATTGGGAACGTACGTTTTTACCATCCTTCGACGACGACGCCACTCATGTATATGATCAGATATGTGAGTAGCTGTTGTCTGTTTGAAGTTGGTTAATATTTCGGTTCCCGTTTCATACCTTATCGATAATTGAAAATGGGTTAAGAAAGTCATGGCTAGGGAACTGAAATTGTCGAAAGAGGCTCTAGGTAATTCAATATACCATTTAGCCGCTGGACCCGTCAATGTCCTCTGAAAAAGGCGAAGCCTTATCAAATCATCGTTCAGGGTGTTCGACGAACACCACAGATGAAAAGTCATGACGTGATTCGATGGGTCTTCACCTGGATTTCCATTGAATTTAGGAATGTCCGATGGAAGTTTATGCGGAATCGCTGGCCACCAAGGGTCATAAGCAATTGGATCATTCGTCAGCCGGTTTAGATCTGGTAATTCTAGAGTTGCTACAAAGGGCAACTGTTGATTCAGGTTAGGCGGAGCATACCCAGGATAAGATGGAATCGCCTGAGCAGTGGGTCTTTGCATACCAGCATAATGTATTTGATGCTGGCAACTTTGACAAGTTTGATGGGCATAACCGTTATTATATGGTTGCCCATTACTTGCAAAGACTTGTTGCTCGGGTCCTTGATATGATTGCTGGAATTGCGGTTGTTGAGTTTGAACCAGCTCTGGTTGTTGGACCATTTGCTGTTGTCCAATACTGGTTGATTGACCAAGGTGAGGAGTCATAGTACTTGGTTGAGCCTGAGTTGCTCCAGATAAGGAGGCACTAACCGGAGGTTGTGATTGAGTTGTCGAGACAAGAGGCTATTGTATGGCAACCTGAGAAATTTGGGGTTGACATACAACAGGTAGCGCTTGTACTTGCGACGCAATCAACATACCAGGTATAGTGGCAACATTCGACACAGGGTGGACTGGTTGCATTGAATATGCAACCCTTGGTTGCTAAGGCAGTATTGGTACCCATCCGCTGGATGTAATTCCAGTTTGACCTGAACTTTGTTGTAAACTCCCATATGGTTGTTCTCCGGGGGGGAACAATAAAAAGGCATACTGCCCTCCATATGGTGGCAATCCAGTGCTTAAAGGGTAGATTGGCCTTTGAAGACACATTGGATCAAGTTGTTGAGTTTCAACATAAGAAATACCAGATGATAATCCGGATGAAGAAATAGGAACTAACCATGTCATCGAAACAGTCTCTGATTGGACTCCAGCTTGTTGTTGACAATTTTCCGGGACAAATGGTATACCAGCGAACATCGTTGGAGTAGCAGCAGGAGGCTCTACCGCTGCTGTGTCGGATGACACAGTTCTGGATGTCGACGGTTGTTCAGACATATTTAGTCTATCCAAAAGATTTCCTAGCGATTCTACGCAGATCAACACAGGAATAAAGGGTGATTGTTCCGTTTAAAATAAATTGTTAACGACGCTTTAGACACAACTTGCTTTTTCAGTTTTAAAGAGTCAAGAAAAAGCTAAAGATGACTCTAGTCTCCTTCGATGTTTTAACGAGCCCGAAGTGACAAATGCTCGGTTGGACTTTTTCAGTTATAGAGTTTGAAAAAGGCCAAAAGAAACTACTCTGGAGATCTAGGCAGAGGGTGTGCCAAACCTTTCGCAAAACCACAGAATACGTTTTACGGTACGGGTGGTCGATCTTCGTGAATGCTGTGTTCACTGCATTGCGATCAGTAGGGCGGCCGACACGGCTTCCTAAGGATAAAAGATATATGCCTATAGGGGTCTCCCAATATATACGCGACGGTACGTGGGAGCACAAGTCCGTATTAGTGCCACTGACTCTCAGGAGGAATCACCCACCTTCTTCGAGATCGACAGTCACTACGTTTAACGACGCCGGAACACGTCTCTAGCTTAGACCTCTATGTGTTTGCGTTATGTTTCAAAGTGTTGTTAGGTTCATTCAATATATTTTAAGTTGATCTTTTTAAAGTTTGCCTTTCAAGGTTCACCACGAGATGTATGATACAAATTCCTAAATGCAGTCTAATATGACAAGCAAGCTTTTTCAATCTTTCGACTTATGAAAATATTAACTACTGAGGGAAAAGAAAGACATCATCTTTTCACACAGATCATAGAGCACACACTAATGCACTTTTTCCTAAATCAACATGCAAACTGTCAAAATGCACATGCACAATGCAGGTATTTCTTTTCTCTTTCTTAATGTTGATGTATTACAAAAAGAAAGCTGTTGTATAACTTTGAATTCAATTTCAAGTGAAAGCAAACAAGCTTTGTCCAAAATCAAAAGACACCTTAAGATTTACTTGTTTCGACACTAGAAATACATAAATTCAAACCATATGACGAAAGCAAAAGCTCAATCAGCTATGAACAACAAACAAACTAACTCTTAAGATCAAAACGACACTTATCACAGGTCTAGATCTAAGAGGCCACAGCAAGACTAGTTCACTTTGGTTATGGGAAACTGCAAATGATATAAGAAATACACAAAGAACAAATACAATTTCTTTATACAACCGAGGCGGAATAGTGGTAAGGAAAGGTGGTTTCAGATAGGCACATTGACTGATAACAGGCTGCAAAAACAAGGATGAAAACAGGGCAACAAACAGGAGGGAACCCCAGTAGCACAAGGAAAAACTGGTTCAGCACAGGTAGTACACTGTCAGTTTGACATTCAGCGCAGGTAGCCCCTTCGGGACCTGCGATGAAATGCAGACTGTCTTCACAGTGCCTGCAATGAAGAGATAAACTTTCGTTTTTCTCAGTTTCTGGGTCACAGATTGCTCAAAAATTCACAGCTTTTGGCCAAATCAGAAGCTATCAATCAAGTACACACTAAAGGATGAAAAGGAGGATGAAAAGCTATCACTAAGAGCTGTTCAGAGTCCTTGTGGATCAGCTCTTCAAATCATAAACATGCCCAGAAACTGAGCTAGAGTAGCTGCCCTCTACTTTGCATTTGAAAGATCCAAATTCAGTTCGATTCGGTACTCCCTGTGTTTAGGAAATGAATAGCAAAAAACACAGACAACCAACAAGATACGATCCCCAGCGGAGTCGCCAATTTGTTGTTGGGAAAAGTATCCAATACGGAATGACCCTATCCCACTCTAAGGGTGATAGTACCTCAGCAACAACCGAAGCAAAGCTATCTAAGATTTCTTCTTTATGAAAGTAAAATAGGGGAGAAAGAGATCCACTAACCGATGTCTTTCGCTAATGGTTGATCCAATCTTCTCTCCTTGCTACTTGCTCCCAGCTCCTTACTCTTTCACTGGCCCAGCTACACCAAGATCCTGTAAAATGGCAAGAGAGGGAAACTACAAGAAGCATACATTCATAATTGATTCAAGGATTAGAATAAATCAAATACACAAGTATAACAATACACCATTGAGACACATGCATATAGAAGAACCTCAAATGCTTTATTAATGGAAGAAGTAAAGTTCAGGAAGTGATACAACCATAAAAGGCCCAATCCAGCATCACCTCCCAGCAGAAAGAAATCTCTTCTTCACCTCCTTCAAAGCAAATCACCCAATAGTTCTAAACTCAAACCAACAGAACTTCCTTACATTCACAAGATTCCCCCCCCCTTAGACCTCATGAGAGAGCTCTATATATAGGAGTTTTGGAGAAAGGATGAGTCAGCTTGAAGCTGGCATGAAGCTGACTAGTGTCCTCTCCCACTTCAGTTATTCTTCAGTTCTTGAGTCCACTTGGAGGTTCTTGCTTCCACTTGGAGATCTAGACCCTCTTACTCATCACCAGTCGAATTCCCTGATCCAAGTGTCATTTTGGAAGCTTCCTGGGCATTGACACCTTGAGGAATGACTGTGCCACATGTCCCAACTCGCCCAGCGCAGGTAGCCTTCTTTGCAGTTGACATTCAGCGCAGGTAGACAGTGGAGCAGTTGACATTCAGCGCAGATGCTCAGTGGAGCAGTTGACATGATCCAGAATTAGCTTGTTTTTGAGTGTTTTCAGGTGGAGAACTGTTATTCAGTGTTGTGGTTTGCTGACCTTGTTCCTCCAGGGGTAGGAACAACATGTTTAGGGACTTTGGATCCCTCATATTATGGACATTTCATGCTTCATGCTGTAAGGCACAAAAATGTCTATAACACCAAGGATGTGGTAATACGGGGACTTGGCTGCACCAAAATCAAAGCAGGTCACTATGTGTATTTTAAATTAATTGGTGACCATGTTATTTATTTGGTCTTGTATGTGGATGATATGTTGCTGGTTGGAAATGACAAAGAAATTATCCAAGATTTGAAGACCCATTTGTCCTCCAAATTCGACATGAAAGGTCTTGGTGCTGCAAACTATATTTTGGGCATGGAAATTAAAAGAGATCGAGCAAAGAGGAAGCTTTGGTTAAACCAGAGGAAGTATGTCGAGACAATACTGTAGAGGTTTAATATGCAAGATAGTAAACCAGTGAAGGTTCCTATTCCTGTAGGTGTAAAGTTATTTGTTGAACAGTGTCCCAAGACACAAGAAGAGGAAGAGGATATGTCTCGTGTCCCATATGCAAGTGCAGTCAGTAGCCTGATGTATCCAATGGTCTGTACTAGACCAGAAATTGCACATGCAGTGGGAGTATTGAGCAAGCTTATGTCAAAACCAGGGAAGGAGCACTGGACAATGGTGAAGTGGGTTTTCACGTATTTGCGTGGCACTAGTGATTATGGTTTGTGCTATCAAGGAAGAGCAGGATTGGAAAGAGTGTTGGATATGCGCGGCTTTGTTGATGTAGACTGGGCTGGAGATTTGGATCAAAGAAGATCTACAAGTGGGTGTGTGTTTAAACTATTTGGAGGTGCAGTCAGTTGGATGAGTAAGAAACAATCAGTAGTGGCACTATCAACTACAGAGGCAGAATACATGATAGCCACTCATGAAAGAGGCCATGGTTGATGAAATGGCATCTTTGGACAAAAATGAGGCTTAGGATCTGGTGGAGTTGTTGGCTGGAAGGAAACCCATTGGCAGCAAATGGGTGTTCAAGAAGAAGACAAATGTAGAAGGAAAGGTGGAGAAATACAAAGCTTGGTTGGTAGCAAAAGGTTATTCCTAGGTGCTAGGAATTGATTTTGGTGATATTTTTTATTCTGTTTCCAAGGTAACTTCTATTAGATTACTTTTATCTGTTGTTGTGGCTTTTGATTTTGAGGTAGAACAGATGTATGTGAAGACAACATTTCTTCATGGGGATCTGGAAGAGGAGATCTACATGAAGCAACTTGAAGGCTTTACAGTGAAGGGTAAGAAAGAACTAGTATGCAAGTTAAAGAAGTCTATTTATGGGTTAAAAAAGTCACCAAGGATGTGGTATCATAAATTTGATACATTGATACGGGGTCTTGGCTTCACCAGAATCAAAGCAGATCACTATGTGTATTTTAAATTAATTGGTGACCATGTTATTTATTTCGTCTTGTATGTGGATGATATGTTGCTGGTTGGAAATGACAAAGAAATTATCCAGGATTTGAAGACCCATTTGTCCTCCAAATTTGACATGAAATATCTTGATGTTGTAAACTATATTTTGGGAATGGAAATTAAAAGAGATCGAGCAAAGAGGAAGCTTTCGTTAAACTAGAGGAAGTATGTCGAGACAATACTGCAGAGGTTTAATATGCAAGATAGTAAACCAGTGAAGGTTCCTATTCCTGTAGGTGTAAAGTTATTTGCTGAACAGTGTCCCAAGACACAAGAAGAGGAAGAGGATATGTCCCGTGTCCCATATGCAAGTGCAGTCAGTAACCTAATGTATCCAATGGTCTTTACTAGACCAGAAATTGCACATGCAGTGGGAGTATTGAGCAGGTTTATGTCAAAACCAGGGAAGGAGCACTGGACAGTGGTGAAGCGGGTTTTCACGTATTTGTGTGGCACTAGTGATTATGGTTTGTGCTACCAAGGAAGAGCAAGATTGGAAAGAGTGTTGGATATGCGTGGCTTTGTTGATGTAGACTGAGGTAGAGATTTGGATCAAAGAAGATCTACAAGTGGGTGTGTGTTTAAACTATTTGGAGGTGCAGTCAGTTGGATGAGTAAGAAACAATCAGTAGTGGCACTATCAACTACAGAGGCAGAATACATGACAGCCACTCACGCAAGCAAGGAAGCATTTTGGTTACAAAGATTATGTTCAAGTATGGGGTTAGTACAGGGAGCTATAAATATAGATTGTGGTAACCAAAGTGCAATTCTCTTGGCAAAGAACCCTACTTATCATTCAAAGACAAAGCACATTGATGTTCAGTATCACTTTGCAAGGGATATGATAGAAGACAAAAAGATGTTGCTGGTAAAGGTGGAAACTTTGAAGAATAGTGTAGATGCATTGAAAAAATATGTGAGCTCTGAGAAGTTCTCCTGGTGTAGAGAAACAATGGACGTTTCAGGGCTGGAAAAGTGATGAATCTCTCCTGTGGCCCCCTGTGGAAAGAAAACAACAAGTGGGAGAGGGACATGTCCTCTTCCTCTTCTTGTGTCTTGGGACAATATTCAGTAGATAACTTTACACCTATAATAATAGGAACCTTCACCAATTTACTATCCGGGATATTAAACCTCTACAGTATTGTTTCGAAACACTTCCTCTAGTTTAAGAAAAGCTTCTTCTTTTCCCTATCTCTTTTAATTTCCATGCCCAAAATATAGTTTGTAGCACCAAGATCTTTCATGTTGAATTTGGAGGACAATTGGGTCTTCAAATCCTAGATAATTTCTTTGTCATTTCCAACTAGCAACATATCATCCACATAAAAGACCAGATAAATAACATTGTCTCCAGTTAATCGAAAATACACATAGTGATCTAATTTTCTTCTGGTGAAGCCAAGGCCCTGTGTAAATGTATCAAATTTATGAAACCACATCCTTGGTTACTATTTTAACCCATATAAATACTTCTTTAACTTGCATACCATTTCTTTCTTACCCTTCACCTCAAAGCCTTCATTTTGCTTCATGTAGATCTCTTCTTCCAAATCCTCATGAAGAAATCTTGTCCTCATATCCATCTGTTCTACCTCAAAATCAAAAGCAGTAGCAACAGATAAAAGTAATGTAATAGAAGCTACCTTGGCAATAGGAGAAAAAATATCACCAAAATTAATTCCCGGCACCTGGGAATAACCTTTTTATACCAACCGACCTTTTTATTCATCCACCTTTCCCTCTACATTTGTCTTCTTCTTGAACACCCATTTGCTTCCAATGGGTTTCCTTCTAGCCGGTAACTCCACCAGATCCCAAGCCTCATTTTTGTGCAACAATGCCATGTCATCAACCATGGCCTCTTTGCTAAGTTTTTCATCCTCTGAATCTAATGCTTCCTTCACGGTTATAGGATCATCATCAGTAATAGATAAGCAAAATTTGAATAGAAAGCAAATGGAATATACCTTTCTGGTTGCCTTCTTTCTCGAACTGATCTTCTCACAACTAGAGTTTGTGGCTCTTCATATTCTGATTCTTCTTCTGCTGTAGAGTCTGATTTTTCCTTCTTAAGCTCAAACTCTATCTTCTAAGGTTACTTTGGTTGGAATTCATGTTTAATAACATCTTTCACCTCTTTGAACACCACATCTCGGCTGTACACAACCTTCCTTGTTACTGGGTTCCAAATCTTATAACCCTTTAAACCATCATTATACCCAATAAAGATGCACTTTTCAGATTTAGTATCCAAATTTGTTCTTTTTTCCTTTGGGAGATGTACATATGCATCACATCAAAATACCCTCAGATGTGAAAGAGAGGGTTTCTTACTAGTCCATACCACTTGTGGAGTCTTATCCTCCAACGCTAATGAAGGTGATCCATTGACCAGTTAACATTCTGTCTCCACCACCTCTACCTAGAATTCTTGTCCTAACCTAGCACCACTAAGCATGCTTCTTTCTCTTTCCATCAACCTCTTGTTCATTCTTTCTAAAACTCCATTTTGATCAGGTGTGTATGGAGTAGTCTTCTACTGTGCTATATCACACTTCTTACAAAATTCTTCAAATTTCTTCTTGCAAAACTCTCCATTCTTATATGTCATCAGCACCTTTATCTTCTTCTCTGTCTAGTTTTCCACTAGAGCCTTAAATTCTTTAAACCTGTCAAAGACTTCATATTTCTTCTTAAGGAAATATATCCATGTATTCCTTGAGAAGTCATCTATAAATGATACATACTACATAGACTTACCCAGTGGTGGAACCTTCACATGTCCAAACACATCACTGTGCACAAACTCTAATATATGTTTCACCCTCTTACCACAATAGGGGAAACTCACCTGATTCTGCTTCACATATACACAATTTTCACAGAAATCAAAATCCAGGTAGATAATAGTCATACCTTCTACCATACCTTTACCATGAAGTATTCAAAGGCCCTTCTCTCTAATATGTCCAAGCCTTTGATGCCACAACATGGTCTTCTCTCCAGAGACCACTAGATTTTCTACTCCACTTTTAGGAACCACAAAACTGATGCACCCATTAACAACAATGCTACCTTGTAGCTTGTATAGAGTTCCATTCAAAACTCCCCGCATCAATACCAGTGCTCCTCGAACCATTTTGTAGGTATCCTTCTCGAACACTGTTTTTACACCTGCATCATCCAACTTGCTTACAGAAATCAGATTTCCGGCTAATGTAGGAATATGCAAAACACCTAGAAGTGTTCTAACCCTTCCACCTTACAACTTCAACTTTATTTTCCACGACCAATGATTCTAGCCTTCCTATCATCCCCTAAGAAGACATCACCACCATCATATTTATCATACTCGCAAAACCACTCTCTATGGGGAGTGAAATGAAAGGATGCACCTGAGTCAATCAACCATGCCTCATGATCTACATGTGTACTTGAAGAAGCCAAGTACACATCCCCACCTTCATCTTACGTGGTTTTCACCTCTACAGAAGAAGCAACATCAGAACCCTTTCCTTTTTCAGGAGCTTTAGATTTACAGTCCATTTTGTACTGCCCTTTCTTTCCACATTTCCAGTACACCTTTATAGGTTTTCGTGGAGATTTAGATCTCCCTTTAGATTTAGAACTCCCACTCGATGACTTATTTTTGTTTCTATTCTGGGACCGTCCTCATATACAAAGGCATCACCATTCTGTCTCTCCATATTTTTCCATCTCATCTCCTCTGTCAACAAGGATGAGACTATTTCATCAAACGTCAAGGCAGTTGCATTGCTACCTATTGCAATAACTAGAGTGTCCCACGAATATGTTAGAGAACACAACAAACTGATGCATTTATCTTCGTCTGAAATTTTAATATCAACAGATAATAACTGACTTACCACAATATTAAATGCATTCAGATGCTCTGTCACCAAGTCTCCATCTTTTAGTGTTAGGTTATACAACGTTTTCCATAGCAACAATTTATTTACCAGAGACTTAGATTGGTACAAAGTCCCTAACTTGTCCCACAAAGCCTTCGCCGTAGCTTCCCCTGATACGTTCTGCAATACTAAATCTGAGATACACAATCTTATTGTGCTCTTAGCCTTCCAATCCAACTCACCCATTCTTCATCGAACGATCTCGTTGGTTTAGTACCTGGATATACCGCAATCCACTGATCTTTATCGACCAACAGATCCTCCATCTTCAGTTTCCACAACTCAAAAATCTGACCATTAAATTTCTCGATCCCTATCTTTCAACTGGTCGCTATCTTATTTCACCACCAAAATCAATTCTGCAGATTTCCCACTGAACAGGGTCTACCACATGCCTGAGTGGAAACCCCACAGCAACAAAGGCATCCCCTTAAAGCCAAAACAACTCTGATACCAAATGTAGGTTTTAACCCCATACAAAAATTACCTACATAAGAATTCTAAAAAATAGAAAATAGAAAATAGTCAGAGCATAACACATAAAACAGATATACATAGAGATTTTCCCCTTGGTCCCAAAATCGGGACTACCAGATTTATTTTTCATTATATTCCTTTCAATGTTACAATACATATATATACATGCTAAAGCATACAATACCATTGACCAAAAACCATCGTGCCCAAAACCATATGCTATAGACATATTTGGTCACTGCAACCCCAAAATCATGTGTCCATAAACCAAGGGCTCTTTAGTCCCTAAAAGTGTTGTCTCATACCCTAAAGGATCATGGTCAACTGATTACATCATTTCCCAGAAGTTCCACCTAAAAAACTACTCAGAACTGGCCAAAACTGGACCATACTGTCTGCTCCATGGTCAAGGTGTGATGCATACTGGTTTCCACACTAGCTAGGTGCGATGCATACTGAAATGGCCTTCTATGGGGTGCGATGAGTGAGAATAGGCAAATGGCAGAGACAGTTTGCTAAGTGGAAGCTCATGGAATCTTCCAGAAACTTCTCCTATCACACTTGCCTCTCTGAATTCACCGAGGGATGAGTAAGAGATCAATGAAATCTCCAAGTGGAACCAAGAACTATCAGTGGAATGACACTAATAAAAAACCCAGAGCTGACTCACAACCTTACAAGACATCTATAAATGGATCCCTCATCTAAGAGATCTGGAGGCTCGAATTTTGTAATTTGTAAGAAAGTGTTGTTGGTTTATTTGTGACAAGAGACATTGTATTGTTGGGTGATCTTGCTTTTCATGAGGTGAAGAGGGCTTCTATGCTGGGAGGATGATGCTGGCTCAGACAGCTGGGTTGTAATCCTCTCTTCTACTATTAATAAAGTTCTTTGAGTTTTCCTCCATATAATCTTGTATTTGTGAATATTATTGTCTATGAATGCAATTGTATGGTCAATGTGTTTCTGATTCTACATTGTTTATGATGTTTTAGATAGAGATGCTCTGATGGTTTTTTATTGCTTTGACTCTACAGGTACTCTTTGAAGCAGGACAAGTAGGAGAAGAGTGGAAAATACTATCAAGGGAAAGAGAAATCAAGCAAGGATCAAAGTGGAAGATCCAGGTTGGTCCTTGTTTCCTCCCTCTTATCTATTACACCTAAAGGAAATCTTGAATTTCTTTGATTTTTTGTTTCTAAGATACCTACCCATCTTAGTGGGACTAGCAGTTTCAATCGACACTAGTTTTCCCTGAAAAAAAGTGGTGACTCCACTGGGGAGCGAATATTTTGTTTTGTTTGTTTATTTTTTGATTTATACACTAAAAACGGAGCCTGAATTTAGCCAACTAGCCTTAGAAACTCCTTTGCTATGCAATTGCGAAGTAGATGAATGCTGCTTCAGTCAATCTCCATGTTGGTTTATGAACTGAACATCTGACTTACAAGCATTCGAAGTGCCCTTGTGGTAGCTCAATAACCTCATAATATCATACCCCTATACTTTTTTTTTACTGTCCATCATAACTCAACCTAAATCACTAAACTTAGCTGCAAATTTTGAGCAAAAACCAAGCTCAGTTTCGCTCCCCGGTCCATTGCACTGTTTGTAATTAGGTTGCCTGTATTCATCACACCTTTTGTGTGTTGTAGGTGAGATGCATCCCTGTTTCCCTATGTTACAGGTGCGATGATTGAGTGATATTGTTTCTCTCATTAAAATTTGGTTGTTTCTCCTTGTTTTCAGCTTTATTCAGTAGTTTTGTTATTCATGATCAGTATCTTCTTGCTGAAACCTTCTTCCTTCACATATTTCAGCCTCCATCAGTTAGGAATTGTAAATGGTTTTTGTGTATTTCTAAATCATTAACAGTCTTCCTTTGTCAAGAGTAGCTTAATTGAACTGTAGTTTTTGATGCAAGTGTCATAATTGTCATTTTGAATCAAAAGAAGAGTGTCATAAATTCTTCCTCTTCTAGATAGTTGATTGTACTTTTGTCATTGTACTTGATTTGAGTTATTAGTATTTGAAGTGTCGAAAGCAGTTTTCAATTCGAAATCGAAAAGTGTCATCTTAGTCTTCCTTTCGTTTTGAAAAGAAATTGTTAAAAATGTCGCTTTAAAAGAAAATAGTTCAGATCTGTAATTACCCTTCCTTTTTGGCATTCACACATTAAGGAAGTGGAAAACAAATACATGCATGTGCATTTGCATTTTGACTGCATGCGAAATTTGATTTAGGAAAGTGCATTTAGTGTGTGCTCTATGCTCTCTGCTGAAAGAAAAATCATAATCTTCTTTCCTTTGTAGCTAGGATTTTCATTGCTAAAAGAAAATAAACGATTGTTTATCATTTTAGATTGCATATTTAGGAATTTTACATCTACATCACATAGTGAACCTTGAAAGACAAAATTCTAAGCAAGATCAACTCTAAAATAATTCTCAATGAACATAAAAACACTTTGTAACATAACGCAACACATCTAGAAGTCTAGGCTAGAGATGCGTTTCGGCATCATAGAACCTGGTAACTATCATTTTCATCGAAGGTTGGGTGATTCCTCCTCTTCGATACGACAGGTGCCAATACGGACTTGTTCTCCCCGTACCGTCAAGTATATATTGGGAGACCACAATAGGTTGATATCCTTTATCCTGAGGAAGCCCTCTCTTCTGCCCTATCGATCGCAATACACTAAACATAGCATTTGGGAAGATTCACTGCCATACATAAGTCGTTGGTAATTTCTCTATCATTTATCACCAAGGTGTATTTTGCAGTTTTTTGATCAGTTTGGTAATCCCTTTGTCTAGATTTCCAGAGTAGTCACTTTCGTTCCTTTTCGACTCCTTAAAGGAAAAGGTCCATCTGAGAACTTGTCACTTCAGGCTCATTAAAAATCAAAGGTGACTAGAGTAACCTTTAGCTTTTTCTCAACTCTTAAAAATTGAAAAAGAAAAGTTGCATCAAAGTGTCTTAAAATTTATTTAAATCAAAATAACATCCCTATTCCTTCGTTGATCTAAGGTTGAGATAATGGAGTCCACCAATCAAGGGATCCATCTTGGAGGGAATCCTAGTCCTATCTCCTCTTGGGGAGATATTTTTTCTCCATATATGGCTACATTGTCCCTTCTAGGAATCACAATCGGCCTACTGATATGGCTTTTCTCGACCTCTGTCGTTCAAAACACTGTAATTCCTCAACAATCTAATTAGCAACCAGATGATACTGAAGCTACCCCTTCACCTTATACTTACTTTGACACTAAAAACCAAGTAGCTGAGAAGAAAAATAAAGGGAAGGAGAATAAGAAGAAGCCAACTAAACAAGGAGGCAACCATGCATCATCCAGTGAAAATCCACACACTAAAATTTCCAAGCCAAAATCTCCATGCATAATTTGCAAGGTAGACCACTACCATCGAGATTACCCTTACATTCCATGGATTTTGATAGAATGGTCTCCCCATTTGCACCATTTGGTGTCATCAACGTCTAGTAGTCAAGTTGATAGCACACCATCAACTAGTGAAAACAAAGTTAATGGAAATGTCAAATTTCCCTATGGGTTATGTGAAGGTAATCATACTCTTCACCATTGTCCTTTTTTGGACGAAGCCAAAAGCATTTTGGATAACCATCCTACTTCACCGCAGTGACTTCCACCTGGATACAGGAAACTCTTGCCAAGTCCTTCGCTAGTTGAAAACTTGATTGACATAACTCAATTGTCGATCGAATTGCCTATCATTGAAAGTAAACCTTCTGAGTCCATACCGGACCAAAGTCAACTGGTAGAGATGACAGTCAACCCAGTCTTGCCTTCAGAAGGCCCACCTTTAGATGATACAATTTCCAAAGAGAATGAGAATGACACCATTCAAATTCTTTTTGTCGATATAGAGTCTAATGAGCTTGGGGGCAATCCACCCGTTCCTTTACAACAGGAAGAAACCCCCCCAGTTCATGAGATTTATCTGGTACCTCCTCTGAGCAGTCAAGTCATTTTATTTGATTGGAATCAACTAGAAAAACCCCACCTTCCATCTAATGTACCATTTGAAATCATAGTACAAGTTTAAAATATGATCGTGTCTGGCACTATCATAGATGAAGGGGCTTCAGTGAGTATACTTTCCTCAAATGCTCGGAGAGCGCTTGGTTCACCATCGCTTTTGCCTGAAAAACAAAATTTGTCAAGCTTCAACAAAGGAACCAATCGACTGTTAGGGATCCTTCCAAAGTTACCGATAACTTTGAGAAAGAAAATTGTTCATTTGAACATGATGGTAGTTCAAGGGCCTCTATATTACAATCTACTCCTTGGACATGACTATATATATGACATGGAATCTATTGTTTCGGCATTCTTTCCAGTGATGTGTTTTCCACATGAAGGCAAACTGGTGCAACTTGTCGACCAGCTTTCATTTCTTGGTTCAAACACAACTATGAATCAACCATCATCCCTAAATGGTCTCTTCATGTCAACAATGTCTCTTCAACCTTCATTCTATCCACCTAATTATCGCAAGTAGTTCAGTGAATGTAATAGAGTTTAGGGGGCATGCACCCTAGTCTACTTCGGCAGGTAAACCCAAAGGAAAAAAGAAATTTTCTTGAAAGGTTATATGATTGGATTGAAAAATCATTTCGTTGTAGGATATGTGATCAATCTGAAACATTTATTTCCTTATATTTTATGTGATTGGAAGCTAACACCATTCACCTTCGTCTATTTCGATGGACAAATCTAAGGAAGAGTTTTTGTCTGCTGATAGGAACAATCCTGCCTAACTGTAGGAACTTCCATTGGGTAACTTGGAAACTCTCCTTTTCTGAAAGACCTAGGGGCATGCAAACCTTTGTATGCAAGTGAAAAACGACCTTTGATTTTTTATTTTTTTAGGTTCTCAACCCTTTAGCCTCTTAGCTTGGTCGTTTATAACCTACATAAAAAGGCAATGAGCACATGTTATAGTAGTGTTCAAGCTCATTAAAAAATAAATCTACCAAGAGACATGTTCAAATGACTAGTAAGAGCAATGTTCCCGTAAGGTTCAAGCTCGTTAAAAAATAAACCTGTCACTGAGCATAGCTTCTCTTGGTTCAAGCTCATTAAAAAATGAAACCACCTTTGGTAAATAATCTTTTTGATCACCTTGCTATCAGCGTTTTTCAACCTTGGTTGTGTTCCTACCGTCACCTCCATTCATTTGACCGATCATACACTTCCACTTAATTTTTTACCCTTTTGAGGAATAGTTGCAATGAGTGATTCTGATTGCCACCCTCTTCACACTGCCATGTTTTGAGAAGTTCCAAACTTACCTAGAACCAGTTGCTACTCGAAAATACCACTCGTTCCTCAAAACGAGTCCCTTTTAAACTCTTTTTAGACTTGTTAAATATAAAAAGATTATCGAGCCATTGGCCTTTCCAGCTCGTTAAGGTAAGGGGAACACCATCCTTCCCATATATTTTAATATTTTTGGCCTTGAGTGATTATCAAACAAAAAAATCGAGCATTTGTCATTTTTGGCTCGTTAAAGTGATCAAAAAGTCATCCCTTTTGTATTATTTTATACATTTTCGGACTTAAGGGATTATGCCATGAAAAATGACTATTGGAGTTTCCTTTTTGTCCCTTTTCAAGCTCTCTAAATAAGAAAAGGACTGAGTTATCTTTGTCATTAAACTTGTTAAAACAATAGCGACAAACTTGTCCACCTAGACAAGAACGAGTCTCACTGACGCTAGGCTCGCTAAAAACAGAGCGACAGGTTTGCCCGAAGGGAAAATTATAGACCAAGCATATGTTATCCTCCTCAAGCTTGACAAAAATAAAGAGGTACTGGTTAGCAATGACTGGGGAAAAAGGGAAGAAAACTTGAAGAATTTTATTGGTAGCAGGTTGCTCTTGAACATGACACTTTCACTCCATCACCATGATTGAGTTGGGTTGGGTTTTTCCATTCACCATATCACCATTGGTCCTCCGTACCATCCATGGGGTTAATGCTACCAGTCCATATCAGTGTCGCTGACATGTTCAAGAGAAGTCATTCAGAGAATTCACCATCCAGCAAACGCCTCATCCATGGCAATACCTCCACGCTTCATTTTTCATGACCCCCATTCCTGAACCTTATATCATCAGATCGTTTTCACCTCCAGAAAAATCATTTGCTTCATTTCGTGTCATAGATGTGGGATACTTCAAGGCCCTCCTAAGATAGGTCACTTCTTGTTGACATTAGCTCATTATCCAAGAAGTTGACTTAGAAACAACCCTTTCAGTACTTTGAAGCATGCATGCCTCAATGGCAAGTTTCTCACTTCTGGCGACAGGTTTACATCAATGACCTTTGACCGAAATATTTTGCATGGTGTTAGACATCGGCTCATATATTTACACCACGTGAATTGTACTATAGTACCTTGAGGGTCATTGTCATTATCAGTGATTCCTCTCACGCTTGTTAACAACTTACATTATTGGCTGGTAATCAGGCAATGTCTTTCCATATTCGACTTCAGAACATTTTTTCACATGGATCGAATTGTACAAATGGGCGAATATTGAATGAGTTTGAAGACCCCAGATCTAGTTTCATCCATCCAGGCTGTGATATATTCAATAACATAAAGACATCAAATGTGTACAAAATCTACATAAAAGAAGATGACTCTTCATATGAAGAATCACTCTGTCATATGTACATGAAAATGAATTTATGAAGTTGAGCATGGGAATGCCTGCCTCAGCTAGATCATGAAAATAATATGATGATGATGTATTGTATTGTATCTTATATAGGTCACCTTCAGTTTCGAATGCCTCGGATCCTCATGATAGAGAATTTCACCTGACATCAGAAGATTTGCGACTTCATATTTTAGGGGGCAACTGTTATAGACATATTTGGGCACTACAACCCCAAAATCATATGTCCATAAACCAAGGGATATTTAGTCCCTAAAAGTGTTGTTTCATACCATAAAGGATCATGGTCAATTGATTACATCATTTCCCAGAAGTTCCACCTGAAAAACTACTCAGAACTAGCCAAAACTAGAACATACAGACTGCTCCACGGTAAAGGTGTGATACATACTAGCTGCCACACTAGCCAGGTGTGATGCATACTGAAATGGCCTTCTGTGGGGTGAAATGAGTGAGAATAGACAAATGGAAGAGACAGTTTGCTAAGTGGAAGCTCGTGGAATCTTCTAGAAACTTCTCCTATCACACTTGCCTCTCTGAATTCGCCCAGGGATGAGTAAGAGATCAATGAAATCTCCAAGTGGAACCAAGAACTATCAGTGGAATGAAACTAATCAAAAACCTAGAGCTGACTCACACCCTAGCAAGAATCTGGAGGCTAGAATTTTGTAATTTGTAAGAAAGTGTTGTTGGTTAATCTGTGAGAAGAGACATTGTATTGTTGGGTGATCTTGATTTTCATGAGGTGAAGAGGGCTTCTATGCTGGGAGGATGATGCTAGATCAGAAAGTTGGGTTGTAATCCTCTCTTCTACTATTAATAAAGTTATTTGAGTTTTCCTCCATATAATCTTGTATTTGTGAATCTTATTGTTTATGAATGCAATTGTATGGTCAATGTGTTTCTGATTCTACATTGTTTATGATGTTTTATATAGATATGCTTTGATGGTTTTCTGTTTCTTTTACTCTACAGGTACTCTTTAAAGCGAGACAAGTAGGAGAAGAGTGGCAAATTCTATCAAGGGAAAGAGAAATCAAGCAAGGAACAAAGCGGAAGATCTAGGTTGGTCCTCTTTTCTTCCCTTTTATCTATTACACCTATGGGAAATCTCAAATTTATTTGATTGTTTGTTTCTAAGATAGCTACCAATCTTAGTGGGACTAGCAGTTCGAATCAACACTAGTTTTCCCTGAAACACCATGTGCGAAAACCATGCACAAAACCATAGGTAGGTCTGCCCACCTAATATAGGGTCCAAAAAAAATTTCCCCAGGGCAATGCCCCAAACGCTATATAGGGGGGCTAACCACCCCCCTCAAACCCCCTGTAACCCCCCCACTGCACAACGAAGAGGGGGCTCCCCCCCCCCCCCCACCCGCCCCTCCCCCCCCCCCCCACCCGCCCCTCCCCATCTAACCCCCCAGTTAACTAGGGGATATGGTCGTGGAAAGAATATAACACAACCCAACATTGTGCACGCTCCTATCCAATCATGTCTCTTCACCTATTAGGAGGTGGTTATGTCTATTATGATACCTCCTTCCTCTTAAGATGATGGCAGTATTCCACTCCTTTTATTTTGTAATGCTCATTAACGAGATATGTCGGCTTCAATTCCAACCTAGTCACAATGCATAACACCTATCAAATAACCAACCCACTGAGTATTCAAGAAACCTCAACATTTAATTGGCTGGTATATGTTGTGGATTTTCAAGCAATACAAGTGGGAAAGTAAGCTTCAGGAATTAAAGTGGATTTAGGTAATGATAGGAGAGGAAGCATGTTAACCTTTATGCCAAGGATTCATAGGATTGTCCAACCTTTAGTTTTGTTAATTAATTAACAATTAATATTATTGTTTTATCAAGTTGTCATGTTCCTTCCATGTTGGCACTACAATTGTGTGTAATACGAAAGGTTAGAATAAGGGGATATTATGAACCCCACCCCATTAAAGGAACATCATCCTTGGTGTTTTGAAAAACAAAGGATGTTAACAAAAATAAAGCCCTGTATTTACATCTCTTTATCTTAGAAACACTTTCCATGTCCTAAAATTTCATGTGAAACTGTGTCATTCAATATGCTCATGGTTCCTTTAGGAAACAAATCCAATTTGTGTAGGACGCACCCAATTTATACTCGATTCTACTGATTACACATATGACTTTTTGAAACAAGTTCACTTCCAAGTTTTAGAATCCCCTTCTCTACTTCATGAGTCCCTTGGGTGCTCTATTTTCTCTTCCATGAAATGAGACACCTTCCAAGTTTAGGAATCCCATTCTCTTATTTTTGAGTCCCTTGGGTGATCCATCCCTTAGTAAGGCTTCCTCACACAAGAAGAGTCTTTGCAGCCAAGTCATCCCTCTGGCTTGCTTTATTAATACAACATGTTAGTCATGTCATCTCTCATGGAAATCAAAGGATATCATAGGTTTCCAACATCATTGCAATGGCCTAGTTCTTGAGGTCTTCAACTCCATTATGTTGATGTTGATTACTTTCATAGTCAACCTTATATATTTGTGTTGGGAAGTTCAGTAGTTCACCTTTATGTAGTCTTCGTCTAACTCTGTGTTTAAGTCTAGTGCATTGACTACTTTATCAGCCAAAGTAATCACTCAGTGGTGGATATAATACTCCATGTAGTATTTGTGTTGGACAGTTCAATAGTTTGTCTACACTATTAGAACGTGATTCTTATGAGATTAATCATAAAAAAATTAAGACAAATTAAACAATACTTTCCTTAGCAAACCATAAAAAAATTAAATCAATTCAAACCAAAATTTTAATAGAGAATTTCTTCAAACTATTATTTTATACTTATCTCTATGCAATCTTTAGTCAGTTCCTTATTTAAATATTTCTCACTGAGTGGTTTATTAGAGAAAGAAAGAACTCAACTGTGGATATATTTACGCACGCAGTCTTTTCATGCTACTCCAGTTGATTCCATATCAATGAGTAGTTTCACCACAAGGGGAAGCACTCAGTGGTGGATATATATTATTGCATGTGGTTTTTTTGTAAAGTTCCCAATAATCCCCTCCCCTCTCACTCACCTCCTAGTGAGTATGGACACTACCATCAAGTTAGTCTACCACTGATGGAAATTTTATTTACCACCAAATCTACATTATCATCACACCCCCATTATCATCACACCTCTAATATGGTAGATTTTATTGTTCAACAAGTATATAAGTGGATATCTAGCACTTTGGTGGCTATAATAGCTAGATTTTATTCACTTAATTAAGCACATGAACATAATAATAGTTAACAACAAGAATTTATTCTTGGATATTTTCTTAATGGATCCCTTACATAAAATAGGAAACCTTATTGTATAAACTCATAATGTTATCCCAATCATATCATTCACATAATCATCATATTTTTAAGAACACTAATCAATCATCCTTCCATTCAGATGATTATCAACAATGACTTTTCAAATGAAATGGAATCATAAACATTCATTTCATCATTAAAATATTCATCAAAACTTAGAATATGCATATAAAAAATAGTATTAAGGTTAGGAAAAATCCTTATTATGCCATTTCCATAGTTTTCGTGTCACTATCTAGTTTTTTCATGTGAACCCAACCAAATCCACATAGACTTTCTATCACCTTCTTTTCCCTTCCACTATCATTCTTCTAATGTAGAGGGTTCTATCATGGTCTTGAATTTCTTGTTGGATTTTATTTAGTTCCTCTCCATGAGCTCCTTTACTTTCCTTTATCACACCCAATAATCAACCAAAACCAAAGAACGACCACAATAGCAACACATGACAAAAACCCAAGTAGCAAGGCCATGCTAAAATCCAAAAAGTAAAACAACAAGAATAATATGTAATACATTCCCTCTACACCTCATCTATTTATTCCCATCAAACTCAATCCCATAATTTATCATCTCTTTCTACATTACAAGTTGTTTGTTCAAGTTTTTGGAGTTTGCATGGCATTTTCATCCTCTTAAGCCTTACGAGGTTTCTTTCTATCCTTATCAGAATGTCATTATTCTATATCTTCAGGCTGAGAAAATCCCCATTCTAGGTAGTCTACATGTCCCAATATTTTCGCACATGGGGTGGTCATTAGAGTCTTACATCCAATCACCTTTCAAACCTGATCGAATGACAATGTGTACATGAATTCTCATGGTCAAGTCGCCATATGGAATTCTTCACTACACTACTCATGGAGTCTTATGATCAAGGTATTAGTTATGACTTGCTCCCATGAGATACAAAGTGCCACAGGTCGCAATTCCCTCATGTTAGTTTTCTTCCTAAGTTCCTAGCTCCATTATTTCACTGTGTCACAACATTTAATTTCCCATGAGAAATACTAACCAAATTTTTTATTTTCCCAATCTTAGCTTCATTCATAAGCATGATCTCATAGGTGTCAAATCTTGTTTTGGTAATGTTGTTGGGCTCCTTTGCATTTGGTGTTATTTTTCATGGTGGCTTTAATCTCCTACCCTATTCAACACATTCCTTACAATTTGATCTTTCAGTTAGTCAAAACTTTTCAGTTCTTATATCTACAATCTTTTCATTGTAGAACACATTCACAACAATGTGAAGTGGTCTAAGAATTATTATACTCATAAAAATTCTATCACTCTAACTAAATTCAAGTAAATTGAAATGACACTGTCATTGTACTATACAGATTCCTCACATCTATTTCAAACATTTCCTAATGCAATTAAACATTTATTCCATTACACCAATGATTCTTAAATGAGAAATGTATATCTCTAAGTTCATGAGCAGTTTAGCATGCATTGCTATAATCTTTCATGTCAAAGGTTTCCTACCTTAACCATTCCCTTTCCCAAACATCCATATAAGGCATTCATTAATTTGAAACAAAATATATCAGTTTAGTTGAAAGGAACTCTTATCCCATTCCTTTCCTTTACGTTTTTACCATATCTTGTTGTTTCCTTACTTACTTCTTTGTCATTACCAGCACTTCCCATTGAAGCCTTTTCAGGGGGTCCAATTGCCTAGTAACATTCCTACTATGGGAATATTCAACAGTTTCTATGCACATTCATTTCTGTTGGCATTATGATACAGGTGTTGTCCTTGATGGAAACTTACTAAAATGATAGATCACAGTTCAGGCTCACAGAATGAAGAGAAAGAGATATACGCAAGTTACCCTTGATAAAGCTGCGTATAAACATGGGTTAGCTGACCAAAAGGTGCGTATATGTATACACACACTTTCATGGAAGGGAAGGCATGTACATCAGGTTTTGGTCCATTGTATTTAGTCCTTGGTATTTGGACCTATGGTTTTGGACCATAGTATCTCGTCTGAAGTATTAAACCCAGGTACTTGGTCCAAGGTATTGATTATTTATGGTTTTAGACCATGGTATTGAGTAAGGCCTAAGACTATAAAAGGAGGAGAAGATCATTTTCCAAAGGCACTGAGAAAGTCTTGAATATCTGATGAAGTATGAGATGCAGTATGCCGGTTATGGGTTCATGATGCTTTGCTTGATCTGAGCTAAGGAGGAATCTCACTGGTTGATGGAGAACAAGATCTAAGGATAGATCGGGATCAAATGGTTTGGAATAAATCATCTCTATATGGTTTGATTATGCTTATTCTAGATCTGTATACTGACACATGTAATGTTCTGATCTGGGTATAACTTAAGTTTGAAATGGCTGCAACTCATGAATGAATATTTACAGATGTATACGTTGGTTGACTTCGATAAAAGCACATACATACGCAGGTTATATACATCTAAGTAGTGTATACCATATACACTATGATATTTGAAGTTACAGGTGGTTCTGGTAGTTGATGCAAAGTCTGAGTTCTGGTGACTGTTTACTGGTGTCAGTATTTTGCATATTTAGATTGGTTGATTATGTTTAGCTTCAGTGTTTATGGATGAGATCTATAATGGATCAGGATCATAATGACTTATCTTTATGCGATCTGATGGAATAGATCTGGTTGCTAACATGCGTATTATCCTTGTATATGTAATGATCTGGTTATGTCTAAAGTTAGGAAGTGCAACGAAGACATAAGTAGGTAATTAATGACATATACGCTAGTTCGTTTTGGTGAAGTTGCGTATACATGCTGGTTTGGCTCTTCCAAGTAGTGTATGCACTCTGATGCATGATTTTTGATGATATAGCTAGATCTGAACATTGTTGCAGAGTTCTGTGTTCTGCTCTATGTTCTGGCGATTGCAGTTTGTTGATAGGGTTTCAGTGATTCAGTATTGGGTGATTCAGGGATTGATGATGCTAGTGTTGATTGATTGTGTGCTTCAACGATATTGATGGGTCCAGTATGAAAATTAGATGAAACGTGGCCTTCACATTATGGTGTTGTGCTTCAGGAGTACCCAGTCTGAAAATTTATGAAACATGGTACCTAGAGGAAGAAAGAGAAGGTTGTAGCCTTCTGTAGGTTGGCACCTACGTACTAGTACATCATCTAGTACAAGAGCTAAGGGGGTGGTAGCTCCCTTCAAGTAGTAACTGGGAAACGAGTGAAGGTTGGAGCATTCAGTAGGTCGGCACCTATATACTAGTAAAAGGATTGGCTAGTACAAGAGCTAAGGGGGTTGCAGCTCCCTTCCAGGAGAAGCTGGAGAATGAGAGAAGGTTGTAGCCTTCTGCAGGTAGAGGCCTATGTATTGCTATAAGACTGCACCAGTAAAGATATATTGTAAAAAGAAGTTTCTTATTAAAAGAAGATAGAGATGACTTGCAGCAGGTGGTTTTCACCCACATTGGGTTTCCACCTTACAACATGGTGTTCATGTGTGCTTCTTGTGTGTGATGATATGTTCTATTTTACTGCAACTGTTTACTGTTCATTTGGTTAATAGAAGTTCTAATGCACTAACTAAAGATCAACATTTAATGGATTAACTGAATCATAAGTTTATTGGATATACACTAGTTGCATTAGACATAGTTACATGTACACGTAGGTTCCCTTCACTGAAGTAGCGTATATGAATCTGAGTATGGAAATGAAATAGTGTGTGATTTGATAATATTGATTCACCGCCCCCCCCTCTCAATATTATTTTCGACAATTGTTATCAGTGCAAGTCCTTCGGTAGAAGCTTGATCGCTTGAAGGAGATTCGTAGAACAATGGGAAAGAATCTTAAGAAGAAAGCGCCTAAGAAGAAGAAGACATCTCAGAAGAACTATGATAGTGGGAGAATTGATTGGGGAATATGTGGAAGAAGCACTTCAGATTTAGAATCACTTCAGAATGAAGATGAACAAGCAAAAGAACTATCATGTATGAATCTGTTATCTTCTGGTGACACATTTATCCATCCATTTGAAGATGATGAAAGTGATAGTGAAACAACTGAATTTTCTCTTATGGGTGGGAGAGAAAGATATCAAATAGAGGCAGAATTTAAAAGGCTTACAGAAAAAATTAGAGATCAAAAAGATCTATTGCACAAAAGGGTCTGATATGATTTAGTCCATTATTTGCTTTGTTTTGATAATGGTTACAATCCGCTGATGATGTGTGGAAATGTCTTGATACTTGTAAGATATTTAAAAGTGTTTTGATTCCAAATTAATGATGATGATGCCTTGATACTTCTTACTGATAAATGCATGAGAAGATTTGACAGTAAGCAAGATGGCACAGGTTCAGGGGGAGCATATGCCTTTAAGAATGCATTGTTGGCATTATGGTTAGTAGTCCTTGGTGATGATGCTTATATGATACATCTTGCTATGATATGGTTATGAGTTGTCCATGACAAAATCTCATATGATTCTTGGGTTTACATAGTTGGTGTTCAGATCAGATTTGTGGTTGATTCTCTAATGATGCATATATGGTGCTTACATGGTGATCTTCATAAGGATAAGGAGAAGTACAAAGATTGAATACAAAATTTCATTACTTGATGATGAGTCACTCATATGTTGTTGTCAACATATAATACAGTTATGATGCAGGATTCCTATAGTTCTTGGCACTCACATGGATGAGGATTGTTGTTGTTAATGATATCAAGAAGTCTTGAGCTCAAGATACATAGTGCTACATACAGTATGCTGGATACATGGATGATTACTCAAAGTTTCATTGTTGGAGACATGATGATGATGAGTTATTCCCTATATGATGATAGGTTGATACTTACATATGTTGATTGATGCAGATGAGGGATGTTCCCGAGTAATGATACATGGATAGTATATAAGATCATGCAGATCTTGATGATGATGAGATGACTATGGTGTTTTTCACATAGGATATAATGTGAATGATTTTGTGCAGAATTCATCCATGGAAGGCTATGATAATGTTCAAAAGGATGAGTTGATATCTATATGCAGACATACTCTGTCACAGGTTGATGTTATCTACTCTAATCGACATATACACGTTGTTGGTCTAGATGGTGATGATAGATGTTTATGGAGAAGATAATACACTGTGTATGATAGTTGTTGATGACTATCATGGTCTTATTTAGATGTTTGCTCTCTGTTATAAATGTCATGTATATCATTCAATGTAAAGGTCATATCAAGACTCATGATGTAATAGTTTGTCTCTATCTATTGTAGTTATTTGATGAACCCCTTTTCCTCATATGATGTAATTTGTACCCCCACTATGCATGGGAAGGATGATGTAATATTTTAGTCATGTATAAACTATTGGTATCTAGTGTATCCCCACTTGGTTGGGTGGATGAGTCAACATTGGTATATCCCCACTTGGTTGGGATATGGATGTATGTATGAGTCTTTGGTGTTAGGAAGGTCATTTATGACGTATAGAGTCATGTTCTTCTTGTAGGACATCTTTTTGCAGAACTTGCTTACAGTCAGGGCAAGCATGAACATCACACTTCAGCAGAGCAGAGATTTCAGCATGTACTCAGAGGGAGCATGGATAGATTGGTACACCTTGGCATATACAAAGGGGGAGCTCAATCAGAGATTTCAGCAGGTACTCAGGGGGAGTATGGACAATGAAATGTATATCAAGGAAGAGAATATCTTGGTCTGCCATTTGCCCTTGATGTCAAAGGGGGAGAGTGACTTGGTATGGTTGTTGCCATCAAGTCCAAAGGGGGAGATTGTTGGCATTATGATGCATGTGTTGTACTTGATGGCAACCCACTTGTAGCAGAACAACTCACTAATATATAACTAGATGAATCTACAGAAGAGATATCAGATGTGACAAGATACATGGGATGCAGGGCAGCTCAAAGGAATCAGTTCAGATGTGATGTGCAAATGGAAACTCATTAACATGACAATTCTTAGTATGGTAAGTTAACTTTGCCATCAAGTCCAAAGGGGGGGATTTTTGGCATTATGATACAGGTGTTGTCCTTGATGGCAACTTACTAAGATGACAGATCATAATTCAGGCTCACAGAATGAAGATAAAGAGATATACGCAGGTTACCCTTGATAAAGCTGCATATACACGCAGGTTAGCCGACCAAAAGGTGCGTATACATATACACGCACTTTCATGCAAGGGAAGGTGCGTACATTGGGTTTTGGTCCATGGTATTTAGTCCTTGGTATTTGGACCTATGGTTTTGGACCATGGTATCTCGTCTGAAGTATTCAAACTAGGTACTTGGTCCAAGGTATTGATTATTTATGGTTTTTGACCATGGTATTGAGTAAGGCCTATGCATATAAAAGTAGGAGAAGATCATTAGGCAAAGGCACTGAGAAAGTCTTGAATATCTAATGAAGTATGAGATCCAGTATGCAGGTTATGGGTTCATGATGCTTTGCTTCATCTGAGCTAAGGAGGAATCTCACTGGTTGATGGAGGACAAGATCTAAGGATAGATTGGGATCAAATGGTTTGGAATAAATCATCTCTATATGGTTTGATTATGCTTATTCTAGATCTATATACTAACACATGTAATGTTCTGATCTGGGTATAACTTAAGTTTAAAATAGTTGCAACTCATGAATGAATATTTACAGATGTATACGCTGGTTGAATTTGATAAAAGCGCGTACATATGCAGGTTATATACATCTAAGTAGCATATACCATATACACTATGATATTTGAAGTTACAGGTGGTTCTGGTAGTTGATGCAAAGTTTGAGTTCTGGTGACTGGTTACTGGTGTCACTATTCTACATATTCAGATTGGTTGATTATGTTTAGCTTCAGTGTTGATGGATGAGATCTGTAATGGATCAGGATCATAATGACTTACCTTTATGTGATTTGATGGACTAGATCTGGTTGCTAACATGTGTATTATCCTTGTATGTGTAATGATTTGGTAATGTCTGAAGTCAAGAAGTGCAACGAAGACACAGGTAAGTAATTAATGACATATACGCTGGTTCGCTTTGGTGAAGTTGCATATACACGCTGGTTCGGCTCTTCCAAGTAGCGTATGTACTCTGATGCATGATTTTTGATGATACAGTTAGATCTAAACATTGTTGCAAAGTTCTATGTTCTGCTCTGTGTTCTAGTGATTACAGTTTGTTGACAGGGTTTTAGTGATTTAGTATTGGGTGATTCAGAGATTGATGATGCTAGTGTTGATTGATTGTGTGCTTCAATGATATTGATGGTTCCAGTATGAAAATTGGATGAAATGTGGCCTTTAGATTATGGTGTTGTGCTTCAGGAGTATCCAGTCTAAAAATTTATGAAATGTGGTACCTGGACGAAGAAAGAGAAGGTTGTAGCCTTCTGTAGGTCGGCACCTACATACTAGTACATCAGCTAGTACAAGAGATAAGGGGGTGGTAGCTCCCTTCTAGTAGCAGCTGGAACATGAGTGAAGGTTGGAGCATTCAGTATGTCATCACCTACGTACTAGTAAAAGGATCGGCTATTACAAGAGCTAAGGGGGTTACAGCTCCCTTCCAAGAGAATCTGGAGAACGAGAGAAGGTTGTAGCCTTCTGCAGGTAGAATCCTGTGTACTGGTATAAGACTGCACCAGTACAAAAATATTGTAAAAAGAAGTTTCTTATTAAAATAAGATAGAACGACTTGCAGCAGGTGGTTTTCACCCACATTGGGTTTCCACCTTACAACATGGTGTTCATGTGTGCTTCTTATGTGTGATGATCTGTTCTATTTTACTGCACCTGTTTACTGTTCATATGGTTAATAGAAGTTCTAATGAACTAACTAAAGATCAACATTTAATGGATTAACTGAATCATAATTTTACTAGATATACACTAGTTGCATTAGACACAGTTGTGTGTACACGCAGGTTCCCTTCATTGAAGTAGCGTATATGAATCGAAGTATGGAAATGAAAAAGTGTGTGATTTGATAACACTGATTCAGCCCCCCCTCTCAGTATTATTTCCAACAATTTCTAAAATCATGTGTCCCCCATGCACACATCCCATGATATGTATGTGTTATCAACTTACAACCTTTATTATCTTCATTCATGCACACAACAAAGGTATGAAGCATAAGCCTTATTAATAAATGTTGTTTATAGCAAAAAGGTAATTCTTCCAAACTTTCTCAATGGTTCCTCCATATGATGTGGAATTCATTAAATCACTTCATTGTGTTACTAAAAACATAACATGTATAAATTTTATTTACATACCATTAATTCATGCACCTAGCATACCTCCATGCATATAACATATCATTATTTAATATTGGACATGTATCTCTAAAATACCTCATCTCTTACATTTTTGTAACATGCCTCCTCTCACATCTACCCACTTTCACCATCTTACGGGGTAAACATGAGATGAGGGGCTACTATGATATGGCTCAACCTCCTAGATGACCTTAAGGAAATGGAGTCGACATAAAAAGACCTTACTTACTTCCCTGAGGTGCCACAAGACCTCCAGGAGTAACCTAACCCCTCCAGGAGTCCAACCCTTGAGACAACTCACTTTTCCCTAACCTAGAGTCATAGTCATTCCCTTGCCAAGGCCTCCATGTGATTATGGGTTCCCAGTCGCTCCCATAGGCTTGCATCAATGTGACTGCGGCCTTTTCCTGCTAGTAGTTGTGCCAGTGACTACGTTCATTAAGGCTACTTTCCAGGGCTATGGATTAACCTTTTCACATAAAGCTATGAAAATTCCAGAACTCATAAAATACATGAAGAAAATGCTTGTAAAACAGAAATTAGAATCAAGACTTGACCTGACCATCCCCAACCTTGACTGACATTCTGTCAAACAATTGGTATATATGAAACATATAGGTAATGAATACGAGTCTGAACATAAGGGACTAGAAACTTATCTGACTTAATAAGAAGGGTCATTGACTTCTCTCATTTGATGTATTAACACTAATTAGGTCTTGCATTCATTATTTGTTCAATTATGAGTGAAAATATGAAAAGCGCCATGACTAATATCTGTCATAAAACCACGATTACAACTAGCATACAACTAGATAAATAACTAGAAGAGAACATCCACTAAAGCCAAATAATAACCATTACATTTCCTTACCAAAAGCAAGAGAAACATAGCTTTTATTCACCATTGGCAATTACCAACCGAGTTTGGGACTTTCACATTCCACCTAACCCTAGATTGGTTGGACTAGATCTTTCTTTCAGCCAATCACCCCTGTGCCATATTCTAAGCATGAATGTGGGATCTCATGGGATAAACCAATCCGAAGACAATCAACGGAATCTGGAGGTTAAACCACCTCCACCCTCTCCATACAATGATCACACCTAAAATGATGTCAAGATCACAAAACCAAACCGAGATTGGATGCCTTAGAATTTGTTCACCATCCTTGAGGCATTTTCCTGTCTCCACCCTCAAGATTTACCGTGTATCCCGCCATTACCGGTCAAGGGATTCCTACGCCTTTCATAATTTTCCTAAGACCACCTTACCCTGGATTCTAAAACCATCCGACAACCCAAATCTCAAACCGAGAACAATCCCATCACAACATGGCTATCTAGAAATGGAAAGGCTAGGCTAAAATCCACTATCGAATCTCGACAAAATCCATGCCAATGACAAAAAAAGAACCATATACCAAAATGCACATACCATGGATGCCAAAACCAACTAGGAAATCACACATGCAATCTGTTACCTACAAGTATTATCATTGAAGTTGCTCGATCCTTGTCTTCGTTTTCTTTCCTTTTCCTTGTTTTCTTTTCCTTTCCTTTCATTTCCTCGCTTTCTTACTTTCATTCTCCTCTTTAAGACAAATTCTAACACAAAACTAACAAAAGGCTATGAACTGATGCTCTGAGGTATTCTTATTGAGAAGACCTCTAATTTCTTAAATTTTCCATTATTTTCCTTCATTTTCCTCCTCACATGCAACATGTGACCTTTCACCTTATTTTTCTCCTAATTTCCATTATTTTCGTAAATAATATGCCAATTAATGCCTGTTTCCTTTCCAAATACTTAGCCATTGACATTGCTAATTTCCCCTTATCCATAAAACACAACAAGTGATGCCCAGTAGGATATTTTGCCCAACACTCAACCTAGAATAAGTGTCACTTGCCCATGGTATTATTTAACCTTTATTAATTTTTATTACATGAACTTTCAACCTAGGGTAATTTTTTAAATTCCTATGTTATCATTCATCATCTTATGAAAAATTTTCAAAACATGTAAGAAAATTATTAATCTAGCAAGAGCTAAGTTAAGGGATACACCCTCATAGTTATGGTTGCATCACTCAACCATAAACTTTTGCAATTATATTTTGTTTATTCAAGGAATTTAGTCAACATCATGCATGTTTATCTTGTTTCATCAAACTCGAACCAATCTTTAAATAACATCAGTGTATTTTCACATACAACACAATAATTTCACACAAGTACACATGAATGCATAGATATGAGCCTTAAAACTTAAATTATTCCCTATACTCAAGCCCATCCAGGTTGAGTGTTGAACCATGGTCAAATGCCACTTTGTAACCCACCTTTCCACCCCCTTGTATTATATTGGTCTATTGAAGGTGTTGCTTTACGATTAACACGACCCTCATGGTCTATGATAAAGACGCAGTTATAAATTTTCTTTTTCCAACCTCATTAAAACTAAAAATAAATTCCATCATCATGTTCAAACCATTGAGAGGTTTCTGGTGATATAAATTTTATCTCAATTTCACTCCCATACTTAAAATTTATGCTCATTCAAAGTTTCACTAATTAGATCCTACCACATTAGCAGGGGACTACTACATTGCACCCACGTGGATTTGCCACTTCATCCACAATGCATACCTAGCATCCATGTGGTATAGGAAAATATATCTAACACTTGCCACCATATCTCCATTTTCAAGCCCATGGGGCTTAGTCCTTGATGCAAAATAATGTTTCATGTTATAAAGAGCTCTGACATGTACTTGATGTATACAAGCCATGAGTTGATACCATATCATCTTAGTCCCATAGTGCAATGCGACTATACACAGGAATTGGTGTGGCGTGATGGGAAAGTTTGTGTTGTATGACAAACTTATTCACATCCTGTCCCTTCCTTCAAGCACGCCCACATTCGAGAAGTGGTCATTGTCAAACCTTTGCGATGCGATCAGAAGGTTTGTGTTAGCTAAAGGGTGTATTCCCATCTTGCACCTTCTATCTACCATGCCCATATTATAAAAGAAACACTACAAAATTCATTCAAGGATCTGAGCCCCACGGTGATGTTTCAGCTTAACACGTAGATTCCATGCTAGTACCACATGGCATTCCCAAGCCATGTGGCACCACAAAATTATTTCCACATATTAGGCAGATGCAACTAAATTAACATCCTAAAATGCCTATTCCAATTTTTGCATCACATGTCTCCTTCACTATTTGTTGACTTCAGGGTGATGTCACCCTACCACGTGGCATTCTTTGATTGCACCCTGTCTCATCCAAATTTTGGCTCTATGGACATCTAACATGGTAAGTTATACCTATCACATGTCACACAACATAGTTTCCATGTCAATATCCACGTGACATCCACATAGCCTTGTCCATCCTATATGGCTCCTTCCACCTCAAATTGTGCCAAGGGGATCCCACAGTGCCAAGTACTTCATGAAAATCCATGGTTTCATGTCATATCTGGTTCTATAGGAAATCCAGGTGCACTAGATTTTGCACCTTGGCAAACATAACAAACCCCTAGACCTACATATTACTACAAGTCCAAGGAATAAATTTGATTGGCCCACCATCCATCCCTACGTGATCAATCCTTTATGTGAGGCCAACCCTGGATGTATTATACAAAATCCCACCTCTCACCAAGTTTTCCCTAGTGGGACCCATCTTAGATACACTCGTCTTGAATGTTTTCTAGCTCTGTAATTATCTGGTATTTCTTAATTATATCAAATATGTTGAAATCTTGAATTTCTGAATGTATGGATAAATTCATTAAACAATATATTATCCATCTCAGTCACCCCAAACACAACTTAGCGTTGGAACATTAAAAATATATATGGCCTAGATATGGGATTCAACCATAAATCAATACATCCCTAGATACATGTGTAACTTTTAACTAGTACCTGTAGAATTATCACATGCACCATATACACATGGCTACTTCCTCCTCGCAAGAGGGAGTATACAACCCTAAATAGCATTCAGCACATGGACAATCTTCATAAACTATTAAGTAACTTCTAGTCTAAAACAAGGTGAATAACCATTAGATTCATAAATGTATGAAACAAATGAAATTCAAGCATCCATGCACCATACTATTTCACCCTATCATGAGGAAGTCTGCAACATTAAATAAGGAAATGAACTCGATATTTGCATTATATTATATCAATCACATACCAAAAATAGGTTAGCTGGAACATATTATGCAATCATGAATATTCTTGTAACTCTACAAATCATGAGGATATCATCCACCACGTCGATACATAACTTTATCATTACCATGAAGACATATAAGATCAAGAAATCACTATGATAAAACATATACATCAACAATCCTTCTAGTGGTAGATATATTCTATTAACACATCACATGTGCATTCGACCTTAATAAGACAATCCATCATCATGATTATGGCACCGAGCTAGTACACAAACTTATAAATGTGTAATAATGACTAAAAATTATGAAATCACAGAGTAATCTTGAGTGATTTCAAATCATTAATCAAGAACATACCAAACAACCTACACATGACTAAGAAGTTGTAATCACATAACTTAATAGATCATAATCACCATATATATATATATATATATAGATATATATATATATATATATATATATATATATATATATACAAGTTAGTTGATCAACCGTGTTATAGATAATAAATCAAGTATTCAGACATATATGACTTTGAATTAATCATGAGTCATAAACATGATGAGGCTTACCATGGCCTGTAGTCTAACATGTATAATACAAGAATACTTATCTGAATAGGCTCAAATGATTGGGAAGTGAAGGAGGTACTTCCATTCTCCACCCAACCATAGATTAACTACATTGTAACCTTTACTGTAGTTAACCACCCCCGAGCTAGATCTCGAGCATGAAGGAAATGATTACATAGGAAAATGGTTCACAATAAATGGTTGAACATGATTTTAGGGGATGGAGTCCACTATTCTAGTACTTCGCCATCTCAACAACCAACACTTAGTGTCTGATTCACTCACCAAAGTTCACATAGGCCACATAGGCTTAGATAAAGAAATAAATTATTATAAACACAACTACATGAATTATCACTAAATTAAAGAGAGTAGGCAATCATATCAATGGAAAAGTATCATAATAAAGGGAAATATGACCCAACCTAGGTCGACCACTCCCAATATCATAACGTATTGAACTCCTCTTTCTCTCTTCTTCTTGCTACCTCCTAACTATCAGAGCTTGACTTGACCCATTGGCTCATTATATTCTCTTGATTTTGAGAGAGAGACAGAGAGAGACCCCTTTTTGTACCCTCTTGTGCAATCACATATCTTCACCTATCAATAGGTGGCCCTATCTATTACACCACTGCCTTCCTATTCATATGATGTTTCCAATCCACTCCTTCACTTTTCTAACAATTATTAATGAGCTCTACCTGCTTCAAGTCCAACCTAGTCACATCTCATAACACATGTCAAATATCTAGCCTGCTAAGTATGAAAGAAACTTCAACATTTAATCATCTAGTATGGGTCATCGATTTTCAACCAAGACAAGTGGGAAAGCAAGATTCAGTTATTAAAGTGGCTTTATGTAAAGATAGGTGAGAAAGCAAGTTTCCCCTTAGGCCAAGGATCCATAAGGCTATCCAACCTTCAATTGTGTTAATTAAGTAATAATGAATATTGTGTTTAATCATAGGCCCAACTATCATGGTCCTTCCACATTGGAATTACAATCACATTAAAATAAGTGGGGGTAGAACAATGGGATGTTACAGAAAAATATCCCCTATGGGTTATACATGATCGTTCATGACAATATTACCCATCATGGGGTTGTTCCAAATGAATTTTGGTTTTATTGGTACAATTTATGTGCATATTTGGGTTGTTAATTTATCAACTCATTTGATACGCGAGACTCTATGTTCAAGATGACTTAAGTGTTAACAGTGTCAGATACTAGATGAAATGTCATTTTATAGATCAATGGTGTTCTTTGTTATATAACTTATGTCACATATTGCATAAATTAACCCACTGCTTGACTCAATGTATTATGTTTGTTGGTTTTATCATGCTTGATACAAAATTTTTTTAAGCATAATCAATGTTCTCACAATAATTGGTGATAGTTGGTATGCAATTCACAATTTTTATTAGACATGATGCCACTTCAAATATATTTTAATCTTTAACTTTAATGTGCTCCACTATATTCTTGGTTGCATTGCACAATTTATTTATCCCAAACTTTGATGTGATAGATTGAACATGTCAATAAATATAGGGCTCTTAACTTGATTTTAGAGCTACAGGAACAACGAACTTGGTTACTAGTTTCAATTAACAAAGAAATTAATATATAGGGCGCATATTGGGGCTAATATTTCGAACACGTTTGCTAATACATGAATACTTAAAATAAAAATCATGTGAAGGACATATAATAAGGCCTACCTTGGATTTGAGAAGGGAAAATTATGTGGGGACTCTAAGGAATTTTAGATGAATGCACAACCTACAAATGGATTAAATTTGGGACATTTAGATGTCGATCATATTATCTTAGCAACCATACATATGCCATGGAAAACCATGAGAAGATATTGTGGGGTGTGAAATAAACGTCAATATTTAGGAAATTCAAAATTAACATGGGTTATATAATACCACAAGATGGGGAAAATTGATGGTTACAAAGTAACTCAAAATTCAAAGAAGGTTGCATAATATGGTAAATACTATCATGAAATTCAAGAAGCATTATTTCTAGGCAACATGCATTGCCAGAAATCGTGGGGGCTTCACTCAATGAACCTCTGACATATCACATTTGTTCGTGGCATAATAAACAATACCTCTAATTTGACTACATATTGGAAAATATCTCTAAAAATCACATTATTTAACCCCGTACAAATACGAACGTAAAACACCTGCTCCATTTAAAAAACCCTTACTTTAACTAGATATTGTAGGTATACTTTTTTCATTAACTTTGAGCTCGATTTTTTATAGTTGCCAATATAAAAATGCTTTACCCCTATATATTCCCCAATATATTATGTCATTTTTTCCTCAATAGCTATCCCCCAATATAAATGCATTTGGTATGGTATTTCTCCCGCAGTGAAGCCCCCATACCACAAAGAATATTTGTTGATGTAAGTTTACACAATGGAAACAAAGGGTTATATGAAGAAATATAAGGACAATATATACGTTCATAGTTTATATACAATGATGAGAGGGGAATATTGCAAAAGAATTACAAGAATGGATGCAAAAAGGTTTTTGATATAATAAAAATGGATTGTTTTGATAGGGTCAAATTATGAGTTTTGAGGTTGGGAGAATGATGGATTATATTAATGGTATACTTCATATTAAGAAGTGATAGAAAATCTTGTTATAATCAAGGAAGTAAGAGGTTCTAGATAATGTCTTACATGCTTGTTAACCAATTTTTTAATCTTTTTACACTTTGAACCTAAAATAGATCTTCATTCGATGAGTCAGTGGCAAACAAGTTTTCTACTCAGGTGATAGAGTTTCGAAACTCTAAAACCTAAGATTTAAAGTTTTAAATAAATTTTTCATAGTAATTTCTTTTTGATAAGATTGGTTTAATTTAAGTTACAAGCAATAAAACCAAATTTATACAAATAAATAAGTATTTATTAATAAAATATTAATTATATATATATAATATTTAAATGAGAAAGAAGTACAAAACCATGATAAAATAAAAAAGTCAAAGGAGTGCAAGAAGGTTGTTCTTACCTAAGACCAACCCACCATTTTTAATAAACGTTTCTTTAGCCTGATTCATTAATGTTTATGCTAATTATGAACTATCCCTGGTAGGGAAACGTTATAAAGGAATCTTTCTTTTTGGTTTAGAGTATGAATTGTTTCAAATTAAAGGTCTCACCAAGTGACTAAATTCAGTGTTTGCATTTTTTAAACACGTTACTCAAAAGTATCAAATTTGTAATCTTAAGAAGCATCTCTATACTTTCTTTAAATAGGTCATTCAAGAATTTTAAATTTGTAATTTCAATACACATTTCAATATTTTGCTCCATAAGTGATTGGATATTTGTTTAATCTAATTTATATTTTATTTAATTATTTAATGTGAATTTGGATTTATAATTTAAAATATATTTTTAATATAATAAAATTAAATAATAATATTTCTTAACAAATAATAATTTTTGAATTAATAAATTATAAAATTAAAGGGATAATGAACTCTTATCTTATTATGGAATGTCGAATACTACTATATAATATTAAATCTATAATTTGTAAACTCTTTTACATAATAAATTCTGAATTTTGACTAATCTATAATAATAATAATAATAATAATAATAATAATAATAATAATAATAATAACCAAATCTATTTATATTACCTAAAAATGTGCAGTGTACGACAACAATATCGTCTCATGACCCCCAAAAAATTAACAAACTCTTTTTCTTTATTTTTTTTTTTATACCTAAAAATATCACACGCATCATGAGAAAATGTGATGTATGAGCTATGAACATGTTGATAACATACCACTTTTGTCTTCACATTGCCAATACAATTGAGTCGCAATCCATGAAGTATATAGAACCCTCATTTTATTTTGCCCGCGACGAGCAAGTTGTGTAAACGTTTGTTACCTTTATTGTCACCTCTCGACGAAGCTCTAAAATCATGATAAAATGAAAATATATTTTATTTTAATTTTTATAATTAATTGTTAGTTATATGGTTAACTAAATATTTGATAATATGGTTTTTATATATATATTTTAGTTATATTTAAAATTAAATATTTAAAATTAATACAGTTTATATAATTTATAGTTTATGTGAAATTTTATTAGTAGAAAAAGTCGGATGAAGTGTATATTCACACATTGTATTTAATATAATATATAGAAAGAAAGAGCGAGAGAGTATATATATATATATATATATATATATATATATATATATATATAGCTTTCGACGGGTTAATTGTAGTTTTTTTTTATTGTCTTGATGTTATAGACATTTTTGTGCCCTACAACCCCAAGCATGAAATGTCCATAAACCAAGGGCTCCTAAGTCCTTAAAAGTGTTGTTCTAACCCCTAAAAGAACAAGGTCAACAGATTACAGCTTCTCCCAGAAGTTCTCCATGAGAAACTACTCATAATTGGTCAAAACAGGATCATTGCAGCTGCTCCACTGGCTAGGTGCGTTGCATCTCACCCAAATACACTGTGAGGGTGCGTTGCATTTCAAAAGTCCCTTCTGTGGGGTGCGATGGGCGAGAAATGACAAATGGCAGTGTCATTCCGCAAGGTGGAGAGGTAATGGAAGCTTCCAGAATCTTCTCCTGTGACACTTGGAAGCAAGAACTGTCAGAGAGAAGACACGAATCAAATAACAAGCTGACTCATCCCCCTTACAGATATCTATATATGGATCCCTCATCCCAGAGATCCAGAGGCTGGAATTTTGCATATTGTAAGGAATTGTTGTTGGTTTCTAGAGACAAATATCAGATTGTTGGGTGATCTAAGCTTTGTTTGAGGTGAAGAGGGGCTTCTTTGCTGGGAGGTTGATGCTGGGTCGGAACAAATGGTTGTAACTCCTCCTGGCTCTTTTCTTGTTTATCAATAAAAGCTATTTGAGTTTTCCTCCATGCTTTTGTATCATTGATGCTTGTTACATTTGTATGGTCAATTTACATCTGATCCTAGATTGTTTATGATTATACATCCATGCCTTTGTATAGTGCTATGCTTCTGTCATCTTACAGGTACTTTGTGAAGCTGGGCGTGCAAGGGAGCAAGTAGCTGAGGACTATCAAAGAAGAGAGGGATCGAATCAAGGGATTAGCGCAAGACAGAGGTTGGTCTTTCTGTTCCTCTCTATCTATAATTCATAAAGGAAAAACATAAGTAGTTTTTCTCTGTTTGTTTCTAAGGCAGCTGTCACACCTTAGTGGGATAGAGCAGTTCTATATAGACACTTTTCCCTGTAACAAAATGGTGACTCCACTGGGGAGATAATTAGTTTGTTTGTTTATCATTCTTTGCTGTCTATTTCATAAACTTACAAGTAGCATTCGAACTGCATTTGCCATAACAAATGCAAAGTAGACAATTGCTACTTGAATCCATCTACTCGATCTGTTTATGATTTAAACAACTGATTCACAAACTATCTGATTGCCCTTGTGATAGCTCTTAGATCCTCCTTAGATCTACCCCTGATTGTTGCATTACTGATTGCTTTTTACTCGGCCAAAAACCAAGAACTGAACTGTAAACTGTGACCCGGAGACCGAACAGAGTCTCGTTTCTGGCCCAGCGTAGGTATTGTTCATAGATTCTGAATTTCAGTGCACTTCTCGAGTGGACAACCTGCGTTGCATTTTAGATTCTCTGTGTTACAGGTGCGCTGATCAGACTAACCCTGTGCATTTGTGGTTTCTGTGGATCATTCTTTCCAGTTCTATTCCTGAATTTTGCTGCATGTGATCAGTATATGTCTGTTTGAAACCCCTTTTCCTTACTTTTATTCCGCCTCCTTTTGTTATGAAACCAGCTCAAGAAAAGATAGAAAAGAAAGATCAACGCCTTAGAATTCAGCCTCTTCGAGGGGGCAACCTCCTTTACATTACATAAATGAACAATTCTTGGATGATACAAATGAAAAGACCTCATTTCTATACATAGGAGTCTAAGGGGTTATAACATAATCAGAGCCGACATAACAATAATAATGTAAGGGCACAATAATAACAATATTGGGCTTCTATGGGGCACAATAGTAACAATATGGGAACTACATGGGTACATCAATATAATAAGTGGGTTATACTAATAACAATAAGGGGTTACACTATTAGTATAGGGGCCTAACATGCCCCTCTCCTTCAAAAAGCGTTGTCCTCAACGCTTGAGTAGTTCTTGATGCTTCTGTATAAAATTCTTGTCCTCCCATGTGCAATATTCAGCGGGTAAGTTCTTCCACTTGATGAGATACTCTGAAATTGATCGATTTCGCAGCTGTCGGGTTCTTGTTTCTGTGACTGCTCCAGGTTCCAATATGATTTTCCCTTCCTCTCCAATTTCTGGCAACATTGCTTGAATTGGGATCTTTTGCAACTTTTGAATAAGTGGCCATACTTCTTCGTCCTTCTTCCATTCATCCCTTGCTTCGTTTATCCAATTTGGTTGGATAATATAAATAGCACAAAACAATGCTTCCACATCCTCATCCTTGAAGAGTCTTCCCATTCGGTAAGGTCGCCATTTTTTAAGTGCATGTAGTATTGCTAACATTTCCTTCTCATAAATAGCTTTCTTGAGATGTAGCAGTAAAAATACCCAATCACCTACATCAAAACATTTTTCACTACGATGTTGATCTACCTATTGTTTCGTTTGATTTTGCACCGAAGTGGCGTTATCCTTTAAAAGTTGGAGAACTTGCTGTTGATGCTCGATGTGATCTTTTTGTGCTTGAACCTTTTTCTTCTTGATATGTCCTTCTATCTTTTGAGGAGTTGTGATTTCTTTGAGTCCTTTACAAGATATGGTCGGATTCATTTCTTGATGCTCGATGTGATCTTTCACTTCTTGAACACTTTTCTTCTTGATGTGTCCTTCTATCTTGATAGTTTGAGGAGTGGTAATTTCGTCCATTGAATTACAAGATATGGTTGGATTCATTTCTTCTTTCTCGATGTTATCTTTCACTTCTTGCACCTTTTTCTTCTTGATATGTCCTTCTATCTTGAGAGTTTGAGGAGTGGTAATTCTTGCCAATGCTTTACAAGATATGGTCTGATTCATTTCTTCTTTCTCTGGGGTGGTGTCCTGGCGTATATCCTCTTCTTTTGATGTTTCTTGATCCTTTTCTTCCTCCTCTTCATATTCTATGTAAAATAATTTCTTCTTAGCACACCTATGACCTTTAGTGCATTTTCTATCACAATTGTAACAAAGCCCTTTTTCTCTTTTTTCTTCCAATTGTTGTGGTGTAACCCTTGTAGGTTGTGGAAGGTTGGGAGAAACAACACTTCCATATTTATAGTTGTGAGGGGTATGCTTCCTGGTTTCCATAATTTTTCTTTCCATTATGTCACAAAGTCCTTTTACTCTTTCCAATTGTTGTGGTGTTGCTCTAAAGAAGGTGTTGCTCTTTGTATGCTCATAATGTGCTCTCACTTCCTCCGTAAAAATTGACCACGTAACAAGTTTTTTACGAGAACAAAGCCCTTCATACCATAAAAATTGATCTAGTTCTAAATATGAAGATGCAATACATACCTTTTGTAACAGTTGTACACCATGTAAATCAAAATATTGCTCCATCTGAAGTATCCAATTTACCGGATCCTTGCCATCAAACTTCCTCATCTTGCTTTTTCTTGACTTTCGGAGCTCGACCTTGAAACGATTGTAACTCTATAATTTCAGATCTTGAAGTTCTGAAATTTAGTAGCCCTTTGTGTCCTCTTTCCAATGCCACCATTCTGATCCAAATTGGATTCTCTAAGAACGCGTTATGCACAATCTCCCAAGATGACCTGATTATAGACCTTTCCAGAATAGTGAAATTGTATGAAGTGCCACGTGTCACTGTTTCAACCTTTGGATTTGAAAAATGCATACAAGAAACTACAGTCCATCCTCTTTCTGTACCTTCTTACGAAATTTCAATCCGATCCCTAGAGAGAAAGTTCTGACGATTTTCCCCAGGTCACCTGTTTTGAATGTAATTCAGGAATCTGTAAAAAGACCAACTTCCTCAGATCATATCTCCACAAATATCGCGTGAAAAGATCTGAAATTCGGACCCAAGGTTCAGCATGATTTCTTCTCAAATGACTTTTTTTTGCGACTTCTGAAACGTCACAGAAAAAAAAGTTATAGCGAAAATGCCACGATGACCTGTTTGGAGAAGCGAAACCCTAGAATCCAAAGCTCTGATACCAAATGTTATGAAACCAGCTCAAGAAAAGATAGAAAAGAAAGATCAACGCCTTAGAATTCAGCCTCTTCGAGGGGGCAACCTCCTTTACATTACATAAATGAACAATTCTTGGATGATACAAATGAAAAGACCTCATTTCTATATATAGGAGTCTAAGGGGTTATAACATAATCAGAGCTGACATAACAATAATAATGTAAGGGCACAATAATAACAATTGTGGGCTTCTATGGGGCACAATAGTAACAATATGGGAACTACATGGGTACATCAATATAATAAGTGGGTTATACTAATAACAATAAGGGGTTACACTATTAGTATAGGGGCCTAACATGCCCCTCTCCTTCAAAAAGCGTTGTCCTCAACGCTTGAGTAGTTCTTGATGCTTCTGTATAAAATTCTTGTCCTCCCATGTGGAATATTTAGCGGGTAAGTTCTTCCACTTGATGAGATACTCTGAAATTGATCGATTTCGTAGCTGTCAGGTTCTTGTTTCTGTGACTGCTCCAGGTTCCAATATGATTTTCCCTTCCTCTCCAATTTCTGGCAATATTGCTTGAATAGGGATATTTTGCAACTTTTGAATAAGTGGCCATACTTCTTCGTCCTTCTTCCATTCATCCCTTGCTTCGTTTATCCAATTTGGTTGGATAATATAAATAGCACAAAACAATGCTTCCACATTCTCATCCTTGAAGAGTCTTCCCATTCGGTAAGGTCGCCATTTTTTAAGTGCATGTAGTATTGCTAACATTTCCTTCTCATAAATAGCTTTCTTGAGATGTAGCAGTAAGAATACCCAATCACCTACATCAAAACATTTTTCACTACGATGTTGATCTACCTGTTGTTTCGTTTGATTTTGCACCGAAGTGGCGTTATCCTTTAAAAGTTGGAGAACTTGCTGTTGATGCTCGATGTGATCTTTTTGTGCTTGAACCTTTTTCTTCTCGATATGTCCTTCTATCTTTTGAGGAGTTGTGATTTCTTTGAGTCCTTTACAAGATATGGTCGGATTCATTTCTTGATGCTCGATGTGATCTTTCACTTCTTGAACACTTTTCTTCTTGATGTGTCCTTCTATCTTGATAGTTTGAGGAGTGGTAATTTCGTCCATTGAATTACAAGATATGGTTGGATTCATTTCTTCTTTCTCGATGTTATCTTTCACTTCTTGCACCTTTTTCTTCTTGATATGTCCTTCTATCTTGAGAGTTTGAGGAGTGGTAATTCTTGCCAATGCTTTACAAGATATGGTCTGATTCATTTCTTCTTTCTCTGGGGTGGTGTCCTGGCGTATATCCTCTTCTTTTGATGTTTCTTGATCCTTTTCTTCCTCCTCTTCATATTCTATGTAAAATAATTTCTTCTCAGCACACCTATGACCTTTAGTGCATTTGCTATCACAATTGTAACAAATCCCTTTTTCTCCTTTTTCTTCCAATTGTTGTGGTGTAACCCTTGTAGGTTGTGGAAGGTTGGGAGAAACAACACTTGCATATTTATAGTTGTGAGGGGTATGCTTCCTGGTTTCCATAATTTTTCTTTCCATTATGTCACAAAGTCCTTTTACTCTTTCTAATTGTTGTGGTGTTGCTCTAAAGAAGGTGTTGCTCTTTGTATCCTCATAATGTGCTATCACTTCCTCCGTAAAAATTGACCACGTAACAAGTTTTTTACGAGAACAAAGCCCTTCATACCATAAAAATTGATCTGGTTCTAAATATGAAGATGCAATACATACCTTTTGTAACAGTTGTACACCATGTAGATAAAAATATTGCTCCATCTGAAGTATCCAATTTACCGGATCCTTGCCATCAAACTTCCTCATCTTGCTTTTTCTTGATTTTAGGAGCTCGACCTTGAAACGGCTGTAATTCTGTAATTTCAGATCTTGAAGTTTTGAAATTTAGTATCCCTTTGTGTCCTCTTTCCAATGCCACCAGTCTGATCCAAATTGGATTCTCTAAGAATGAGTTATGCACAATCTCCCAAGATGACCTGATTATAGACCTTTCCGGAATAGCGAAATTGAATGAAGTGCCACGTGTCACTGTTTCAACCTTTGAATCTAAAAAATGCGTACAAGAAACTACAGTCCATCCTCTTTCTGTACTTTCTTACGAAATTTCAATCCGATCCCCAGAGAGAAAGTTATGACGATTTTCCCCAGGTCACCTGTTTTGAATGTAATTCAGTAGTCTGTAAAAAGACCAACTTCCTCAGATCATATCTCCACAAGTATCAAGTGAAAAGATCTGAAATTCGGACCCAAGGTTCAGCACGATTTTTTCTCAAATGGGTTTTTTTTGCGACTTCTGAAATGTCACAGAAAAAAAGTTATATCGAAAATTCCACGATGACCTGTTTGGAGAAGCAAAACCCTAGAATCCAAAGCTTTGATACCAAATGTTATGAAACCAGCTCAAGAAAAGATAGAAAAGAAAGATCAACGCCTTAGAATTCAGCCTCTTCGAGGGGGCAACCTCCTTTACATTACATAAATGAACAATTCTTGGATGATACAAATGAAAAGACCTCGTTTCTATATATAGGAGTCTAAGGGGTTATAACATAATCAGAGCCGACATAACAATAATAATGTAAGGGCACAATAATAAAAATAGTGGGCTTCTATGGGGCACAATAGTAACAATATGGGAACTACATGGGTACATCAATATAATAAGTGGGTTATACTAATAACAATAAGGGGTTACACTACTAGTATAGGGGCCTAACACCTTTGTACAAAAGAACTGTAGATGTTTTTGTGTGTTTGTTGAGTCGTTTACAGTTATCCTTTGCAAAAGTAGCATAATCGTACTGTCGTCCTTTGATTTGAAACTGTTGCAAGTGTCAATTTCAATCGTAGGAAAGAGTTTGATTGCTGCTTATAGTCGATTATCCTGTTATTGTTGCTTTTGGTCTGAATTTGTAATTTTCTAGTGTCAAGAACGAGTATTCATTTCAAAATCGTAAGGTGTTGTGATCGTCTCCATTTTTTATTTCGAAAAGAAACTTGTTTATATTTGTCGCTTGAAAAGAAATTCAGATTTGTGCATCAGCTTTCCTTTTAGCATCCATATACTAAGAAAGTCGAAAAACAAATACATGCATGTGCATTTGCATATAGACAGTTTGATTGGCTTGATTTAGGAAAAGTGCATTTAGAGTGTGCTCTTTGCTCTTTGTGAAAAGATTCTGTCTTTCTTTTCCCTACTAGCTAGGATTTTCATTGCACAAAGAAGATAAAAAGTTTGTTTATCATCTTAGATTGCATTTTAGGAATTACATCTACATCTCGTGGTGAACCCGAAAGGCAAACTTCATAAACAAGATCAACTTAAAATAAATTCAATGAATCTAACAACGCTTTGGAACTTAACGCACAACATTTAGAAGTCTAGGCTAGAGACGTATTCCGGTGTCGTAAAGCCTGGTAACTGTTGTTCTCTCTGATGGTTGGGTGATTCCTCCGCTTTGAGGTGATAAGTGCAAGTACGGACTTGTGCTACCACGTACCGTCAAGTATATTTTGGGATACCCCAATAGGCTTAAATCCTTTATCCATAGGAAGCCATGTCTGCCGCCCTATCGATCACAATGCATTGAACACAGCATTCGGGAAGATTGACTGCCGTGCCGTAAAAAGTATTTTGCAGTTTTGCGATTGGTTTGGTACTCCCTCTACCTAGATTTCCAGAGCAGTCCCTTTCATTCCTTTTTAGACTCCTTAACAGAAAAGGTCCATCTGAGCACTTTTCACTTCAGGCTCATTAAAAATCGAAGGATACTAGAGTCATCTTTTGTTTTTTCTCGACTCTTAAAAACTGAAAAAACAAGTTGTGTCAAAGCGTCTAAAATTTATTTTAAACGGAATATTCATTACCCTTTCCTACGTTGATCTTGGGTTGAGAAAATGGAATCCACCAACCAAGGGATTCCCCTTGGAGGAAATCCTAGTCCCTTCTCCTCTTGGGGAGATGTTGGTGCACCCCATATGGCCACATTGTCGCTTCCAGGACTGACAATTGGTTTACCTGTATGGCTCTTCTCAACCTCTGTCGTTCAGAACACCGCAATTCCTGAACAATCAAATCAGCAATTAGATGAGTCCAGAGTTACCCACCAACCTTCTACTTCCTCTAATTCTTCCTCTCCTCCTTCCTCTTCGCTTGATGGGGCTGGTAAAGCCAAAAGTCAAGTACCTAAGGAGAAGAAGGAAAAGAAGAAGAAAGAGAAGAAGAAGAAGGAGCCAAAAGCGAATGGGGGCAAACGAGTGTCGTCTAGCGAAAATCCACACACTGCACCGACCAGGCCTAAATCGCCATGTGTCATTTGCAAAGGAGACCACTATCACAGAGATTGTCCTTGCATCCCTCGGATCTTAAGGGACTGGTCTCCTCGTTTGCACAACCCGGTGTCGTCAACCTCTGATGATCATGTTGAAAACGCACCGTCAACTAGTGAAAGTCAAGCCCCAGGACAAAAAGTAAAATATAGATTTCCTTGTAAACTGTGCGAAGGAAATCATGCCATACACCGTTGTCCCTTCTTAGACGAAGCTAAAAGATTTTTGGACGATCGTTCGGTTTCACCGTTACGACTTCCTCCTGGATATAAAAAACTCTTGCCGAGTCCGTCACTAGTTGAAAATCTGGCTGGCCCGCTCAGGTGGTCGGCCGAAGCATCTATCATTGAATATAAACAATCTGAACCCATACCAGACGAAAGTCAAAAGGTCGATGCGGCAGTTGACCTGGTCATGCCTTCAGAGGTTCCATCTTTAGATGATACAGTCACTGAAGAGAACAAGGATGACAGCATCCAAATTCTTTTCATAAGCACAGACTCCAATGAACATGGGGGCAATTTACCCGTTCCTTTACCGCAGGAAGGAAGTTCGTCAGAGTCATACCCGGCCGTCTATTCGGTCCCACCTCCAAGCAACCTAGTTGTCTACTTCGACTGGAATCAACTAGGCAGACCCTGTTTACCAGCTAGTGTACCATTCCGAATAATTGTTCAGATATATAGAATGGTTATGGCTGGTACCATCATATATGAGGAGGCTTCTATGAGTATCCTTTCCTCAACTGCTTGGAAAGAGCTTGGTTCGCCATCGCTTTTTCCTGAAATGAGAAATCTAACAGGCTTTGATAAAGGAACCAGTCAACTGTTAGGGATCCTTCCCGATGTGCCCATAACATTGAGAGGGAAAACCGTTCACATGAACGTAATGGTAGTTCGAGGACCCCTGGATTACAATCTACTCCTTGGACGAGACTATATTTATTGCATGGGAGCAATTGTCTCCTCACTCTTTAGAGTAATGTGTTTTCCGCACGAAGGAAGAGTGGTCAAGCTCGTGGACTAGCTTTCATTTCCCTGATCATAGAGAGCAAATAGTCATATACCATCCCTAAATGGTCTTTTCACGCAAGAAATGTCTCAATCTCCAGTCTGTCCTCCCGATGAGCGCGAGTGATTAGGGGGGCCATGACTGAAACCCAGGGGGCATGCACCCTGGTGTGCTTCGCCAGGAAAACTTCGGGTATAGGGTAGGTTTCCGCGAGAGAATATGACCTCCGTACTCCCGTCCGTGATTGGAAGGGGGAGTTGGACTGGAACAAGATTCTCTTGTCAAAGTTATGTGAGTTGGCGGGCATCGCCGCTCACCTTTGTTTATCTCAGTAGACATCGCCGGAGAAGTGTTTTGTTTGCGCTGTGAATAGAACAATCTTTGGGTAACCTGTAAGAGGTAGGCCTCTCTCGGTAAAACAAATGTTTTAACGGACTAAAGAAGGGGTAACCTTGAAACTCTGTTTTATACTTGGGGGCATGCAAACCTTTTGGAGTGCAAGCAAAGAGCGACTATTTATTTTTTAAATTTTTAGGACCTCTAACCCTTTAAACTCATAGGATTGGTCGTTTCCTAACTTGCATAAAGAAAGGATGTGGGACAAATCTCTAAAAGTTGCCATTTTATATGAGACATCCTTATCACACGACTGGATTTATCGAGCAGTGTTACCGCAAGGTTCAAGCTCGTTAAAAAATAAACCCGCATCAAGCAGTGTTACCGCAAGGTTCAAGCTCGTTAAAAAATAAACCCGCATCGAGCAGTTTTAGCACATAGTTCAAGCTTGTTAAAAAATAAACATAAGACATGAGAAAATGTTTCCCCCCGCGTTTAAGCTCGTTAGAAAATGAACTATTCCGTGGTAAATAACCATCGTGAATGTAGTACTTCAGCCGTTAAAGCCTTGGTCGTGTTTGCACCGTCACCTCCACTTTTTCATTGGCCGATCATTCACCTCCATTTGATTGTTTACCCATTTTGAGAACAGCTGTGAAGAGTGATTTCACTAGCCATCCTTGTGACACTGTCGTGATTGGAAAATTCCAAACCTTACCTGGAATCAGCTGCTACCCGTTTTATCACTCGTTCCTCAAAACACGAGTCTCCTTTAAGCTCTTTTCAACTGACTCATAAAATATGAAAAGATTGTCGAGCCATTGGCCTCTCCAGCTCGTTAAAGGGACAGGAAGTGCTATCCCTCCTCTAGATTCTAATCTTTTTGGACCTGAGGGATTATTACACAAAAAGATCGAGCGCTTGTTTTGTTCGGCTCGTTAAAAGTATCAAAAATTCATCCCTTTTGTATTGTTTTATACTTTTTCGGACTTAAGGGATTAGATGACGAAAAAGGAATTTTGGAGTTACCTTTACGTTCCTTTTCAGACTCTCTAAAATTGAAAAGGACCGAGTTGTCTTTGTTGTTAAAATCGTTAAAAAGATTAATAGCGACAAACTTGTCTATAGACGAGAACGAGTTTCACTATCGCTAGGCTCGTTAAAACATAGCGATGGGTTTGCCTGAAGGGCAAATTATAGAACAAGCATATGTTATCCTCCTCAAGCTTGACAAAAATAAAGAGGTATTGGTCAGCAATGACTGGGGAAAAATTGGGAAGAAAACTCAGAGAAACTTTGTTGGTAGCAAGTCGCTCTTGAACATAACACTTCCGCTCCGTGTCCGAGTCGGGTTGGGTTGTTTCATTCACCGGTCACATCACCATGGTCAAGCCATACAATCCACATTTGGGGTTAATGCTACCGATCCATCACATCAGTGTCGCCGATATGTTCAAGAGAAGTCATTCAAAGGATTCACCTGTGTCTCACCCACTACCATACATTATACTCCATTCTTTCATGACCGCCACCCTGAACCTTATATCACTAGATCGTTTTCACCTCCATCAAAATCATTTGCTCCGTTCCGTGTCATTGATGTGGGATTCATTAAGGCCCTCCTGTGACGGATCACTTCTTGTCGACATCAGCTCATTATCCAAGAAGTTGATCTAGGAACACCCCATTCAGTACTTTGAAGCTTGCATGCCTCAATGGAAATTTTCTCACTTCCGGCGACAGGTTTACATCAATGGCCTTCGACCGAAAGATTTTGCGTGGTGTTCGACGCCAAGTCCTTTATTCACACCACGTGAATTGTACTGCAGTACCTTGAGGGTCATTATCATTATCGGTGATTCCTCTCGCGCTTGTTAACAGTTTACATCATTGACTGGTAATCAAGCGATGTCTTTCAATGTTCAACTTCAGAACATTTCTCACATGGATCGACCTGTACTTCGAGTGAAGATCGGACTAGATTGAAGACCCAGGATCTAGTTTCATCCATCTGGGCTGCGATATATATTCAGGGAAATGAAGACATTAAATGTACATCATTGCCGCACAGATAATCATCCACTCAAAAGGATGATGGCTCTATCAGAATCATCAGTCTACACTCAGACGATTGTTTGTCCTATGTACATGAAAATGAATTTATAAAGCTGAGCATGGGAATGCCCGCCTCAGCTAGATCATGAAAATATTATGAAGATAATGTATTGTATTGTATCTTATTACAGATCTCCTCCCAGCATTGAAAGAACTTCAGATCCTCATAATAAAGCATTTCACCCGACACCAAAAGGTTAACGGACTCATACTTTAGGGGGCAACTGTTATAGACATTTTTGTGCCCTACAACCCCAAGCATGAAATGTCCATAAACAAAGGGCTCCTAAGTCCCTAAAAGTGTTGTTCTCACCCCTAAAAGAACAAGGTCAACAGATTACAGCTTCTCCCACAAGTTCTCCATGAGAAACTGCTCAGAATTGGTCAAAACCGGATCATTGCAGCTGCTCCACTGGCTAGGTGCGTTGCATCTCACCCAAATACACTGTGAGGGTGCGTTGCATTTCAAAAGTCCCTTCTGTGGGATGCAATGGGTGAGAAATGACAAATGGCAGTGTCATTCTGCAAGGTGGAGAGGCAATGGAAGCTTCCAGAATCTTCTCTTGTGACACTTGCCTCACTAAATTCGACCAAGGATGAGTAAGAGACCCTCATTCTCCAAGTGGAAGCAAGAACTATTAGAGAGAAGACACTAATCAAATCACAAGCTAACTCATCCCCCTTACAGATATCTATATATGGATCCCTTATCCCAGAGATCCAGAGGCTGGAATTTTGCATATTGTAAGGAATTGCTGTTGGTTTCTAGAGACAAATATCAGATTTTTGGGTGATCTAAGCTTTGTTTGAGGTGAAGAGGGGCTTCTTTGCTGGGAGGTTGATGCTAGGTCGGAACAACTGGTTGTAACTCCTCCTGGCTCTTTTCTTGTTTATCAATAAAATCTATTTGAGTTTTCCTCCATGCTTTTGTATCATTGATTCTTGTTACATTTGTATGGTCAATTTACATCTCATCCTAGATTGTTTATGATTATACATCCATGTCTTTGTATAGTGCTATGCTTCTGTGATCTTACAGGTACTTTGTGAAGCTGGGCGTGCAAGGGAGCAGGTAGCTGAGGACTATCAAAGAAGAGAGGGATCGAATCAAGGGATTAGCGCAAGATAGAGGTTGGTCTTTCTGTTCCTCTCTATCTATAATTCATAAAGGAAAAACATAAGTAGTTTTTCTCTGTTTGTTTCTAAGGCAGCTCTCACACCTTAGTGGGATAGAGCAGTTCTATATAGACACTTTTCCCTGTAACACTTGATTAAGCTAGGAATGATATTTCACTTAATAAATTGGATAATGTGATGCTTACAATCAACTTCCTTCATCATTTTGATAAATGGTGTTCCATTGTCTTTCTTAAAAGCTTCTTAGGGTCTCCACCAAGGATATCTTGTTTCTCCTCTTATGTTCCCACTAGTTGTTCAGACAGTGTTGTCACAAAATCTAGTAGGCCTAGTGCAAAGCTTTACTAGGAAAATCAAGGAAGCAAGATATTAGTTGCCATTGTCACCTAAGCAACCTTCCCCGATCTTTTTAATGGTATACAACTACGATGAAGGCTTCCCTAAAGGATCACCTAAAATATATTCAATCAAAATGGCTCAAGATGAAGGATGAGGTTTATTAGGCTAAATAGAGTACTAACAAAGCCTAGGGGGCTAATGTAATCTTTACCAAGGATCAAGCACTCTATCTTGAGACCAATTATGTGAATTATAGGGCTATTATAAGTTAAGGTTTTGCAAACTCTCAGTGATAAGGCAAGTTATGTCATATAACAGTGAGAAGAAAAAATATTTCAATGATAAATCAACAAAAGAATAGGACCTTCACTTAGATTTAAGGATCTAGGGTTTATAATGGAGTTGATATGGTTGTAATGTGCATAAAACAACAATAATATGATGATGTCAACTCTAAAAATAGGGTTTAACATGTAAAGAACGTTATATTTTTCTTTTAGATATTTATTCGATGCAATTCCTATTTAAAGAGCCATGATGCATGAAAGGCAAATTCCAGTGGTGGACCCTACTACATGAAAAATGAGAAATACGTGAAAAAAACATGATTGCAATCATGCTTTTCATGTATTTCTCATTTTTCATGTAGTAGAGTCCTTCGAAAAGTTGTAACATGGGTACTCCTTAGATGGGGAAATAATTTTTTCCTCCAATGAGTGCTCCCACTCGAAATTTGAGTAAAACTGTAGCAGACAAGTTGAAAATATGAGTTGAAAAAGTACGTTTTTTTTTAATATTTTCACTTTTTTACTCCAAAAGTGGTGAATCATCCCCCATGGTTGACATCATCTTGAATCTTATTGGTTTTTGTAAAGTTGATTTTGGTTGTAAATTTTGGTTTTGATGCCCATTTTTTACCACAAAATTTCTCTAATGCTTGCTAGATTTGGATGTCATCTAGAATACTATAAACAAACTTCCAAAATCTATTAAAAATACTATTGTGAAATATTTGTTCCACTCATAAGGTTTAGGAGTTCAATTCATTCACATATGACTCCTCGTAACAACAACACCCAAACATTTTTTAGAGGTAAATTTGTTTGTGTTTACTGCTGCAAATTATAATGAGATCTCTCAATATATTCTTTGAGCATTTCATATTCATATTGATCCATACAAAATACTTCCTTTATTCATTCCTTATCTTTGCAATAGTCCTTATATTTCTTTAGAAACTTCTCCTTCCTTTGTTCCCATTTTTTGATGCTTGTTTATTCTAAACCCATGAACCAATGTAATGACAACCCCCTGAGAGTGGAAAGAAATAACTTTAGCTTTTATGCATCTAATGCTTAGTCATAATTCCTAAAAAGGACATCGAATTCAAAAATAGGTATGGGTTCTCCTTTGCAAGATCATGGAAATTTGGTAGGGTCTAGTGTGGGATGTTCTTCATTTTTATTTTCTCCTCAGATTCCTTGATGGAGAATCTAAAGGATGAGACCTACACCTCCTTAATTTCAAGTGCCATCTTCTCTAATATTTTATCCTCTTCTTCCATGGGATCCTTGGAGGATTCAAACAACTTCAATTCTATATGGATTTTCTTGCCAAATAAGTATTTTGGAAATAGAGTAGCAGAAAAAGGTTACACATGCTCAGATTCCTCTTCAACAGATTCATTTCTCCATTTTCCCAATGAACTTTCCATGGGAGTTAGATAATATCCTTGGTTTCACCCTTGTTCACTTGAACATGCACTATTTGTATGGGGGGATACTTTTGAAAAATCTACAAGTTTGTCTCTACTCCTAAGCATATAAAAAGACAATCTGTAAATTTCTAAAAAATGTAAAAATAATTAAGCTCTGAAGAAAGAAAAAATCTAAAAATCAATAAATAAATTCACACATAAATAGACACAACACTGACTATACTATTGAAAGTACCCTGGAAGTGATGCAAAAAATGACAGGCCTTTTAATTATCCTTCTAATTTCTTAGGAAGACAACCAAAAGTCTCCTCATTTAATAGTCAATCTCGGATTCTTTTGGAACTTGTGAACTATTGTGCACCATGTATGTTAGTGCAATATGTTATGTGTCCTAAGGTTGTAGTATTCTAAATGTTGTTACAATTGCAAGATAAGGATGCTTTCAAAGGTCACCGCTAATTAAAACACAACATAATTTGGCAGGAAAGTAAAGCACTCTTACAAGAAAGTAAATGACATTTGCATGAAAGTAAACACATTGATCATAAAGTAATCACACCAACAACTATCAGGTGACGTTCTCCAGTTTAGTAATATTATTGTTTGTTGTAACGATTTATGTTGTAGAAAATTCTTATGAGGTAATGAATGACACACAAATAACCTAGAAATAAAGTGCAACCATCAATATACTAGATTCACACAACTACCAATAGTTAAACTTTTATTATGTCAAAAAGAAAGAAAAAATAACCTATGAGAATGTTGCAACAACAATAATTGCAACAAAAACTGAAATTTCCATAAACATACAAATCTATCTAAAATTAATTAGCTAATCAATCAACCAGAAAGATAATACTTGAAAAGTATAACCCAAAGTTGCAACAACAATTATTCATTGGAATTGTAGTGTTACCACTCCTCAGTGTCCCAAGGCTGAGAAAGGAAGCCAACGAGGTAACCTAAAACCAATCATTAGATCTGGTGTCTATCCCTACCAAATCACATAGGGCTCTCTCAAAGGTATCACAACCAATAAATGACTCGAGAGGGAATCAGATGTCAGGCTAGATATTAAGCTCAATGGTGTTTGATTTTATGGTTTGTTGGGTGAAGGTTGTAGATCTAGGAATAGGCTAAGGTTTCTAATGATCAATTGTAGAGATATAATAGGGCAAGAGAGGCATGATCAGTTACAAAAATAGGTTGTCAGGGTTGTGCAGAGATGAAAAGGTAAAGGTTTAGAATGAGCATGTAACCATGAATTTATTCATCAAGAAGAGAGAACACTAACATGAAAATCTCATCAAAACATAGCATATAACTTATGAATTTTGTTTAAAACTCATGAGATGATCACAAGAAAGCATAGAGATGGTAGGAAAAAGAAATATCAGAGAAAAAAATTGTCACAGAAGCATACCACAAGAATCGAAAGACAATAACTACAACTGCCTGTTAGATTACTACAAAATGTACACTAGCTCCAAGCTATAATTCACAAACATACAACACCTAATACTTCGAAATCTGAAGTATTTATACAATTATTTAAAAAAATAAATATATTGAAACAAAATTCAAGATTTATTACAAAAGTTATAAAAATAAATCAATAATGTTAATAACATCAGTCGTTGGTGCTGTTTTGGGCATTCTGGTGGTAACTAAGGCCTTGAATAGATAATACTATTAGTTATGTTAGCTGATGAGCTACAATGATGTCCCCATTTTTTGCATTTTGTTTGAGCAGAGGCGAAATGGATGATTTGGTGTTCTGTGAATGGAGGTTGTGGTCGTTCAGTTTGGAAAATATGGGAAGCTATATGAAAGAAGTAAGAAATCATGGTTGGGAGTGTGAAACAATGAACTGATTTTGACCATCTGGGAGGATTATGAACCGCTGACCTCAGTTAGCTAATCCAGGCCGATTAAATCTAGGTCATTGATCTGGGCTATTGATTTATCGCAATCAAATCAGGGAGAGGGGCCTTTTACCATATTCCATAATGTTTTATCGACAGGCTAGACCCGAAACTGTAACAAACTACAATATATAAAATATCACATCCATCGCAATCGCAAGTCAGAAGGGGCTTGGCGGAGGACGGACTTATGATTGTGTGATCCTCGATTGCGATATCACAATCAAAGGGGGGAGTCTTATCGCAATCGACGGGGAGAGAACTATCACAATAAGCGAGGGGAGAGGTCATCACAATCAGCGGACAGGAAGGAATTTTGCGATATTGGTGGATGGAAAGGAACTTTGCGATATCAGCGAAGGAGGGACTTTACGATATGTGATATCACAATCACAACCGAGAAGCAGAGAAGAGCGACTATTTTATTGTTTCATGTGATATGACAACACGTGGCTTGCGGGCCCGGTTTATTTCAGCGGCAGTGGGTATATATATAATTCGATGTGATAGTTTAATAAACAATGGTTTATGGCTAGAGTTTGAATATTAACCAGGTCAATGGAAAGGCAGCTAGAGTTTGTAAATGAAATGGAAATGTGACTAAGGTTTGGGAATTGAAATAAAACAAAGGGAAATGGGTTAATGACTATAATATGGTTTAATAATTAAATAATGGATTAAGGCTAGAGTTTGGGAATTAATATGATAACAGAGGAAAAATGGGTTTCTCCAAAGGAGAAAAATGAGTTTTGGTTAGGATTTAAGGATTTTCCCTACGAAAAAGGGGTTTTAGATGGAATGAGGGGATTTATGAGGGAGGTTGAGGGAGGTATGTGGAGTCTGAATGAGGATGTTCAAGCAATCTAAAATCTCCTTGAAAATGTTTTCCCTAATTACTACTCCCATAATGATTGACCATAGGTGATGTCATGACTCTTTTTTGACCATTTTGATGACTTGACCTAATAATGACATCTAATGGATTATGAGACTGATGATTTGGACTTTGAACCTTGCAGTAGAACTAACCATGAGATGATGACTGAGATGGTGATCAAGACAGTTTACTGATGACTCATCGCAATGAGTGATGACACGACCAAAATAGAAACTTGACCATGAAACGTAGGGAATAGTAACATGCCTAAACATACTAACCAGTCACCAAATTTTTATTTCAAAAGCTACTGAAACTATAAAAAATTAACTTAGCACCGTAACAAAAACTTTGAAAGAGTATATTTGATCGTTGGTGACTAGCAGGACTGACAGACACTAACAATAAGGACTATCATAATTTAAATAAAAGGAAAATTTTGTAACAACAAAAAGGTAATTTAGGTTCTTTAACTATCCTAGAGACTACAAGACAGTGAAAAAGACATTCATTGAGAGAAAAGCCCTCATGCTTCAGACTATTTGGTTGGTCTCCAATAGCCTCAGGGGGTATTCCCTGTCTTTCTAGTTAAGAATGATTTTCAATCTTACCTTTATGATGTGACCATATTAATGATGACAAATAAAATAACATAAATCTCAAAATTCTAGGTATATGGAGACAATTTGCCTTATCAATCCCTTGGGTCATGTGGAAAGAAAGAAAATCGTGAGTAATATGACAAATGGACACATAAGAAGTAACAGTTGTAACATAAAAACCAATCTGTAAACAAAAATAAGGGAAGATAATTTATAAAGGAAACAACTATTTTAAGTCAACAAAAGATGTAGTAATGGTGTGCTAAAATTGAACAAAGCGAATGACATCAAGTATATTTTCACTACTATTTAATTATTTAAATAACTTTAAAATTCAAATCCACTTAATAGTATAATAGCAATGATTTATAAACTCATAATAGGTTAGACATCAAACTGAGCTCTAGTCATCAAGTCAACGCTAACATATGATTACCCCATCAAGAAAATAATTCTATAACACAACATTATTGAAGTAATATTAGATTTCCTACAACAAATAAAGCATTTATTACTTGATTTATTAAAGAAAATATCATAAAGAAGATGTCAAAGTATTATAATACTCAACCAATATCTAGTTTACCTAATGTTTAGTTACTTAAACAAACACTCAAGTCGAAATGTATAAGCCACTACTATTTCTTCAATAATCAAGAACAAAAATCAAAACACATCGAAGATGTTCATAACACAAATTGTATCAATCTTTTTCAACACAACATCAGATTGGTCGGTGCATCAGGTACAATCATACCTCTTTGTAAACATGGCCATTTATAAAAAGTTAACATAACTTTCAGAAAAGTAATTTTCTTTTAAAACAAATAAACGGCTTCATTTAAATAACAAATCACAATAAATGTTTTATGAATGTTTTTTCACTTTTATGGATAGCTTAGTCGTCTTAGAATTATTTGACGTGGAATTCAGTGATACGACTTCTTCGATTTTATTGGTCACTGACTACATAAGAGGAATTACTTGTGTAGCGGATGAAAAATGTTCTAAGACAACCTATCAATTTAAATGTCTTTTAACTTTAACAATTTTATCTTGTTTCGCTGGAAACAACCATGGTATCTTCTTATACTTAGTGACTGCCACCATTAGTTAGGATTTTAGTTGTTAGCGAGTTGCACGGATGTTCTGTGACCATTTATCCATTACAACGGATATATTAAGGTCCCCATACAAATCATTTATCACTAGTTGAGGTGAAATGGCTTCCTCAAAGAAAATGGAAAGGCATCTGATATCTTGCTAAGTAACCTGAAATTTATCTAGAAACTATTCTTATGATATTAACCAATGGTCATTTCCCCAAAAATACAGAACATCAAACTGTCCTAAATAGTTCCATTCAGTTCTAAAGTTATCAATAACCTCCTTCGTCTTTTCAAACTCATCTTTCATTTGTAAGAGGAAATTTTGTTTCTCTTTTATCATAAAAAGAGAATAGGTGCAATCATGTCTATTTAGTAAACCGCTGATATCTACAAGTGCCTCATCATCAAGAAAATTATAAAATTCAATGAGATAGTCAAGATTATATAATATTTCCTCAAGCAAAGGGGTGATATTTTTAACATATAATTTAGCATTTTTCATCACCAACTTTTCACAATCTGACAAAATCATGACATAAGACTGGAATGTTGAAATTTTCTAATTAATTTTCTTGCATAACTCTTCTTCATCTTGAATCAAAACTTGTTTACCAACCAATGTGATCTTAATAGCTTCTTCCAAAGATGTGATTTCATTCAACTTATCTATTAACGTGTTTTGTATTTTCTCAATTATTTCATCCTTTATTTGTACTTTCCGAGACCACTTTCTTTCAACTTGTTACTTTTCAATCCCTAATTCATTCACCCTTTATTCTAACTATGAATACTTAAGTTCAAAAATAATTAGATCATCAAAATTTACAATTTCTAGTGTAGTCCGAGCTTTAATGGCAGTTGTATACTTTTTGATTATACTAAGATATCTCTTTTCTTTATCTTCAAACTCCTCTTTTAAGCTTTTCATTTGATCTTCAAATCCCTCAATTTCTTGATACTTCGATTTGAGGGAGATTTGCATCATCTGTAACTAATTCTCAACCTCTTCTTTTCTTCCAAATGAAACTAATAAGATGTTTGCATCATAGATAATAATTTTAGCTATCACCTTAAGACTTTTTCTCTCTTTGTATTTCTCTTCAAGAAATTTCTTGAAAGAAATGGTGTCTTTAGGATATTCTGTCTATTTGATTATTTTATCCTCAATTTCTTTAATCCTATTAGCTTTAGTCTTTAAGGTGACATGTGAAATGTACAACTGTTTAGATACCTTTTCAAGCATAGTCTACAATTTCCTGTTACTAGCAATTGCATCTAGCAACCTTCTCGCTATGACTTCACCAATATGTTTGTGCCAATTTAACATGTTTGAGTCATAAAACTTACCCAGACTTGATGGTCAAAGAGGAAGTTATGGAGCCTAACAAATTCTTATTTTCATTAACTTTTAGCTACACCAAAGTGAGGTTGAAAGTATTGGTTTCAAAATTAGCTGAAGAAATAAATCTTGGCCTTGCAATGAGATCCATCTCGTCCAACACAACCCTTTCCACCATTTGGGCTTGTTGGGGCAACAACATTAATTATTTACCCAAATTTTCTACAACTTTATTCTCAATGAAATTGTGCCTCATAACTAATGCCTATTTACTAAAACCCTTTTCGTGTGCTTCACCAAGAATTTGATGTATCTCTTTCGTCAATTATTTTGTTGCATTCTTGAAGGATTCAATGTCAGCATGTGGACCTTATTTCTCCTTAACAGTTCGCTTTGGCTCTTCCAATTATAATGAATCTAATTTCCTTTTCATGACGTTTATGGGTGATGTTTCCAAAGGTTGGGCAAGTTTTACAACATAGGCTTGAATTGTGGTTGGTACAATAACTTGCTCTATTCTTTCACTCCTACTTGCTTATGTTTCCCCTTGCCCCATGGTCACGTACATAATCATTTGTCAATTCTACTCTAAGGTGGAGAACAAATGTTAGCCATTTTTTCAATTACCTTTTTAGTTTCATGAATATAAGCAAATAGGTTGGCTTGCTTCCTCAAGCTAGAGATGATACCATGTGGGTCATATCTCCAACATGCATCTTGCATCAAACCAAATGAGAACATTTCTTTTTCAATAATGTCCACAACAATTTTATGTCTAGAAATGAGATAGAGAATTTCTTATGGGAAACAAAAGAGTGTCTTTTTATTCTTTGAAGCAAAATGAAACTCATTCACAATAATTTTTTTCGTCAAAACTTCATAAGAGAATATTAAAGGAGTGATGAATTTGGGAAGGTGGTAGGGTTCCTTCTTAAATTCATAAATTCTAATAATTGAGTAATCAGGGTAAAGGAGCCAACTGCCAATGTTGTCCTCTTAGGTTAATGATAAAATTCTTCTTTGTTCTTCTGATATTCTGTTTGTGGTCTCCTCTCGCAGTTTCACCCTTGTGTAAAAAGAGAAATTATTAGTAAATTGAGTATAACTACAGGGAATATGGCTAGAATATAAAACGTTTGGCTAGTGGTAGAATTCCATTTCCACTTCATTTTTATCTTTGAGTGTCTATATTAATTCGTGGACATGAGAAATGATGGATAGTTAGAGAATATCAGATGTATCAGGTAAGTGCAATGTCGATAGGCTTTGAACAAGCCAGTTGTACTAAGATTCACAATTATGGCCGTAGCTAGATATCTAGGGAAATTAGTAGTTTCTTCTTTAGGGCTACCCGTTATGAGATGGGTAGTTAAAAATATGGCTTCGTCCATCTTGGAGTCGTTCCTGAGGCTAAAAATCATAGAGAGGAGGTAATTCAATGTGTAAAAGAAGGGTTTTAATAGGTTGGTAGGCAAAGGGAATTCTAACTTCTAGTTTTGGGTTGGGGTTTTAAGAAAACTTTGGAAAAAATGGAATTTATCATCCTCTTCTGAGGTTATGAACTCCTCATCAAATCCTTTATCTCTAATTCCAAACCTTGTGGTTGGTAAATCTAACATCTTAGCAAAAGTAGCTTTAGAAATTTGTAGAAAAGCCTTGTTATGAACTAGAGAGATGAATATTTTCGTCTGAGAGTTAAAAAGGTTGGCCAAGAGTAATATGGAGTCAAAGTCAACAGGAATTGCAGGCTAGGTGGCTGCTAATACCCTAGAGTGGACTAAGAAATCCTCACCCTCAGATTTATTTCCAAAAATACTAAAAGTACATTTTAGAGTTAAAATATTAGGTATCCATAATTCCTGCCCATTCATTAATATAAACCTATCTAGACGAATCTTCATGCATTTTTGTAATTTAGGTTTGAATTGGCTTTGAAATGAGGTAAAGTGGAGGAATAACAAATTCGGTACTTACTTGGCACTGATAGAGAAACAAGATTGAGACACAATTTGGGTTTTATGCAGAAAAGAGGGTGGAATCACGCAATCCCAATGGAGCAACATGCAAGAAAAATGGTTCCCTTCAAGGAGAATATAGACTAAATTTGGCAAAGGAGGGAAATAAATTATAAATGTAGAATTTAAGGGGATTTTACATCTATCATAATTAAATTGGGTCAATTAAATGCTACTTGGAACCTGTGTGCCATCCCATCCATCGACTCTGGATGCAAGCTTTAACTTCCCCCCATTTTCACACCCAATATAATCTGTTGACCATAGATTCTAGAGGTGATATAAGGTCAAATATCCTTGGGTGGGGAAAGGTACATTTCACATGTGCTCTTTCCCACCTGAGGAAAAATGAGAGTTGTCAGATGAAATAAAATGTCATGATTTTGTTACATCGGGCATGAGAAAATTAATTAAAAGGAAAGTTTTTTTACACCCAATGGCACATCACATCCATTGATTTTTTCAAGTGATCATCAGATATTTTGAGTTTAGATTGTTATATAATCTATCAAGTGGAAAGGATGTCATTAAACATATCATATTTTAATGTTTGACGAAAGAAAGCTATCGGTTGATCAGTGTTTATGATTATTCAATTGCATCTAGAGAAGGGTCGAGTTAACGTGGTCAATATCCATGTGGGTTTGACCCATCATATCACTACTTTGAATATATTAAAGTTTAGAGATAAATTAAACCTTAAAAAGTTAAGGAGTTATGGTTAAAATAACCATGGAGAAGAAATTGTAATATAGCAGGTAAATAACAAGGAAAAACGTTATCGATAAAATGAGAACTATTACCTAAAAACAAGAACTCTAGCCTAAAAACCCCAAAAGAATAGGGAAAAACAACCCAAAAAGGAAAATTGTGTATGTGAGAACAATGTTTTTTTTTTTAGGATAAATTTTCATCATATTTTTAAAATGGAAGTAAAAACCAATTTTCTTTTGCAAAATGGATGGAAAAAACACCCTCAAAACAATAAACGTTGATGTTGGAAATACAACAAAAAAAAATCAGGTTACAATTTTGACACTTTTTAGCAATGGAATTAAAGATAAAATATTAGGACTTTGGAAAACCATAAAATTCCAACAATTCTCGGACATGATGTTAAAGATAAAATACCATGTCTCAAAGGCTTATAATTCCAACAATTTACATCCATGTTGTTAAGTATAAAGTGTCTTGACTCTAGAAAGCCCTAAATGTGTAATTGCTTCCAACAATAGAATTAAAGATAAAATATCATAACTCAAATTTATGTTCAAATGAAAGAGATTGGGTTTTGGATTTATTTTCATGTTCAGGAAAGATTTATTATATAAAATTGAATTTTAATATTTTATTTTTTAGTTTTTATGTGTTTATACTAATTTACTTACTTATTTATTTTGTGCTTGATGATTAGGTCCAACACTAGCATGTTGCCTATAAAAAGGAAGAAATTGCATTGCCATTGAAAAATACCCACTACAATGCAATTTTATTCAACAAATAATTAATGCTCTTCCATTTCTTCCAGATGCAATGCAAGAAATTGGTTTTAGGAAATGTGATTTTAATGAATCACGTGTGGCAAAAAAATCAAAGGAACCTCAACCACCGTTATATGGAATGATTGGAAAAGAACACTTTGGGAGATTTGCAGACATGAAAGATCCATTAGAAGACGAAAATTACCAAACTAAAGCAAAAAATATTATAGAAGAAGAAAATAATGAAGCTCTAGAAGATGATGAACATGGATTATATGATATTGTTGATGAACTTTAAGTTATGTTTGCAATTGAAGCTCAATTTTGAGAGTTATTCGTTCTCCTCAATCCAGTACTACTTGTGGTGTTAACATATAGGAAATATTCATATTTCCGCTAATTTATAGTTAATTATTCTTTTTTGCAACTTCAACATAGTTACCGATCAAATGAGAAAATTATTAATTACTTGTTTTTTTGAGGTAGCAAAAAAATTACCCGATTTTGAAAAGTGGTGATTTATAATACACTCATTTTTTGGTAGCATATTTTTGGCACTTTAAATTTTCTTATGTATCAAGTATGAACATTTTTTTTTTTAAAGTGAGTGATTCCCATGATGATTTTAAAAAGTGTTAATGCAACATCAATCCCTTTTTTTAGAGTGTTTGTTTTTGACACTTTAAATTTTCTAATGTTTTCTTCTTCTCTAAGATGTTTATTTCAAAGTGTATTTATGTATTTATATTTTTTTTTTCTTTTCAATTTTTTTTGTAATGAAATCTTAAAATTTACACAATTTAAAAAATTAAAAAAGGTTCAATATTTTAAAGTTAGTATTTTCTATATGTTTATGTAATATTAATTAATATTTCAATGCACGTCAAATAATTGTCACAAAAAAAACAATAATTTTAAACATTTGACAAAAATAAACATTTTCAATATAAATATAATGAAAAAAATACACATTTTGAGACTTGTTAAAAATAACATGTCAAAGAAATGATTTTTATGGGAAAATCCTAACAAAAAACCTTTAAAAATGGAATTTTTTATGAATTTTATGCTAAGAATTAATAGTAAACACAATTTTTTTACAAAAATAAAAATAAAAATCACATAAAAGTTAAAGTGAAAATCAGATAATACAAATATTAAACAAATAACAAGAATAATCAAATACTCACTCTTCTCATAAAATATCAAAGTCAAAACATTACAAGAAAACAGTTCCTACCTCCTTAGACGAGGTATTGTTAAATCTTCAATTCACTTGATCACAAAAAGAACATCGAACAATTGGAGCAAATGAGACTTTTTATTATAGGAAATGGAAAAGTTACACATTTAACTCTACAATAATTTTTGTTCTCCCCAGGTTTCGAGAGAATTTTGGTATTATACAAATGTCACTATCTAAATTGAGTGAAACATCAAATAGTGATCCTGAGAGAATTAGATGGCACATCCTTTTACAATGGTCTTTTTCAAAAATTGGTATTAGTTGACCAAACACTAACTTAGATCAGTTGGGGTCATTCGTAGGTGAGTTTTCCTCCTTAATTGGTTACCCACCTACCTCTATCTTACTCCATCATGATAGAAACATATTGATTGTATTTCTAGAGAACTAACCAATGAGTTGGTGAGATACTCTAGAGTTTCATTAATGGGAATTGGAGCAAGGCGAAATTTAGAGTGCCAATTCTAGAGTTGTGACAATGTCATTAGGTCATGGGAAATTTGTAGCATTGTTATCGTTGTCAGTAGTAGTGTTGGAGTTGCGGCAACCATTAGAGAAATTCTGAGGTCTAAAATGTCCCTCCTAAGGAATATTATAATAATAAAATAAGATTAGATTACATCATCAAATTTTAGAACCTAAAGAAAAAACTACTTTTCAACTAACATTTTAACTTATATCCCTATGGTTTTACTCAAATTTCGAGTGGGAGAACTGATTATATGAAAAAATTAATTTCTCATCCAAGGAGTACCCATGTTGCATACTTTCGATGGACCCTGCTACACAAAAAATGAGAAATACATGAAAACACATGCAATCACATGTTTTCATGTATTTCTCATTTTTCATATAGTGGGTTCCATCAAAAGAATGCATCATGGGTACTCCTTGGATGAGGAATTAAATTTTTCATCAAAAAAGTTCTCTTGCTCGAAATTTGAGTAAAATTGTAGGGAGATAAGTTGAAAAAAATAGATTTTATTTATTTATTAATCTTTTTACCCTTTTACACCAAAAATGGTGAATCATCACCCATGGTTGACATCATCATCTTGAATCATATTGGTTCTTATAAAGTTGATTTTGGTTGTACATTTTTGTTTTGAGGGCCATTTTAGACCTCAAAATTTCTCTAATGAACATGCTACAACTAAATTTGCAATAATTGTGTCCTATAATCAAATTTGTAGTAGTAGAGGGAAGTAACAAAACTTGCACCTAGCTGGTAAGTGGAGTTGCAACATTTGTGTGTTGACTAGAAACACATGTTGCAACCTTAGTATGGAATTGCAACACCTACTGTAGAGTTGCAACTTTTATCATGGGGTTGCAACCAGAGTTGCAACAATGTAAAGGAGTTGCAAAAATTAAACTTTGCACTTGTGTTAAAGTGTTAATAGAAAAAGTGATAATTTCACAACATGATGTATAATAATAAGTATAAATTTGGCATTAAAAAAAAACTATTTATACCTTCACCAAAAATAGGGTAATCATGGATGGAAACAGCATAAGGAATGAATGAAGAGTGGAAAAATGACCTAATAAAGAATCTATATGGGTGTAAAAAATGTGCCAATTTTGGCACCTATCAAATATAAAAAATGATTGAATCCAAAATCTCTAGTTGGATAAATAGAATTCTTTCTAGGGGAGGCCACTTCACTCTCGTAAAGTTTGTCATTGAAAGTATTTTGGTTTACTGGTTGTCTATTTTTCACATCCCCATAAGCATCTTGACCAAAATTGGTAAGTTTACTTTTAACTTTCTATAGCCTAGAGGTCCTAATTCAAGTGGAAATCCTCTTGTAAAATCGAGAAAACCCCTCTCCCTATTAACTTTAGGGTATAGGACATTGAAAGCATTTTCCATTTTGGAAAAACACTTGTGACTCATCCTCTAGCACCTCACAAAAAACACAACACTATGGGGAAGAGTTTGAAAGGGAAAATACCTTCCAAATATAATTTTTGAAGCTTGGTTTAGATATCCATGATTATCTATGAAGGCATCAATTATTTGGAAATATTTTGTTCTTTTATTTTCCTTCATTAACTCTTGGACAACCTAGCAAATTGGTAACAATCACAAGTTATATGTTGGTGTGGATCCTTGGGTTGGGTATGGGGATGACTATCACCTCTCTGATGCCCTTATTACCTAATTTCGTCAAGTGGGGATTTATTTTATGTTGGGTATAAAAGAATAATCCCCCTAATAATGTGGCCACAAGGATTAGAAGTAAGCATCCTTGAGAGTCGAGCCCCTCACCATCGGAATAGTGAGTGACTCCGTCCCTTCGGTCCTCACCATATGAATAGTGAGTGACTCTGTCGATGGCGGCCCGGGGGTCAAGAGTTCGGCAGGCTCACCCTCACCATATGAATAGTGAGTGACTCCGTCCCTCTCCTGGACATTCGAGTGTGCTAACGCACCCTCACCATATGAATAGTGAGTAACTCCATCGATGGCGACCCGGGGGTCGAGAGTTCGGCAGGCTCACCCTCACCATATGAACTACATTTTTGGGGTCTATGGATTGCAGCATAATAATGGAAATCATATATAATCATCACCACTTCCAGTTGCATCAAACTTCACTATGGATATTTAGTACCAGTATGATGGGAAATAGGGAAAATATAGTCATCAAGACATATACTCGTGATTGTTCCTATCATGACTAGATGATCCTTTTTCAACATGTACTCTCCTTGTTATGATGTACTGGCTTTGAATTTGTACAACATAACTTCATTTGTGATAGCAATTATCTCATTTTGTTTATTTCTTAGTTCCTTATCAACTATTACTATTTATAGAGGCTTTAGTAAAGAAAAATCCCATCTTAGGAACTTTAATTTAAATTTGAGTGATAATGTAGTCTCTGTAGCTCTCAATAGTTCATCTTGGATGTTTAGAATGAATTGTGCACTTTTACAATTCTAGTTTATCCTAGGCATATTTTTTTCAACCAAGATCTTCATCTATCATGACCATGGCCTCCTGACAAATTTTTTAATGTATGTGCATATGACTACTTTCTTTTTCCTTACTAATGTTAATAACAAAGAGTAACATTCCCATGGTACTGGTCATGAGCCAATGTCACATTAACATACTCCAAAATTATCATAGTCAATGTGCATATATCTAAAATCTTTGTTAATATATGTTTCTTCCTTTGTTGATTTGTGTCCTGCTTCTACTTGTTGTTTCCATTTGTTTAATATTTGCATTTAGAGAGGTGACACCTTAATTTCTTTGATTAGGCTCATAGAAAGTTTTATTTCTGCTCTTTCCTTGTTGAACAACTCAAGTACTTCTTTCCTAATGTTTGTTCTGCATATGAAATAGACTCTGCTTAGATTTTATCCTTTGACTTTGGTGATTTTTTATAATTATGATTTTGTCTCAATCCATTCCATTGTTCTTTTCCCTTTGTACATGTAGTCTCTTGAAAGGAGAGCCAAATCTGCACAATTTTCCTCTCTAGTTAACACATCATGCAAGCAGTTTAACTTTCTAGGTTTATGCTTCGTATTAAAATCAAAATTATCTAACCAAAAAACCCACTTTTGTATCTTGGAATGGATCTCTGTAATCAACTTATCAACTTTCATCATTCCTAGTAAAACCTTCAAATCTGATCTTAAGAGAAAGTGGACAAGGTTTTAATACAACCTAAAATGATGTATTTTTTCCTTTACAGCAAACAATTCTTTATATTTTATGGGTAGTTTAGTTATGGTCCATGAAAGGATATAGAAGCAGAAGAACACACTAATTCTTTTCCCTCAAACTATTCAGGTAAGACTCAAGCCCAAGTGTTATTAGATGCATATGTTTCTATGATATATTTCCCCTTTTCTATAGGTAGAGATAATGGTAGTAATTCTTTCACCTCTCCTTTTATCCTTTTGACTGCATTAGTCATTACCAGAGACTAGGTAGGGGGATTCTTCTTTAAACTCTATTGGAGTATTAGTATGTCCTTTTCTTGTCCTTGATAAAATTGCCTAATATAGTTTAGAATACCCAAGAATATTTGAAGTTGTGTTTTCTCCTTTAAAGTGTTTAAAAATAGGATAAAAGTCCTTAGGATGTGATATTGTAGAATAATGTCACCTTTAGAAATTGTTAGACCCAGGAATTTGATCTTTGTTTTTCCTTTCTCCATTTTTGTTTTTGACAGAACTAGTCCATGCTTAAATACTATATCATGAAACATATACAAGTGTTTTAGATGTTCCTGCAAATTCTTGGATCAAATTAACAAATCATCAATGTAAACTATGATCCAAGAATATTCCCTGAAGATATCTTCCATTATCTTCTGAAACTCACTAGGTACATTCTTCAATCCAAAAGGCATAACTTTCCATTGGTAGTTTCCATTAGAAACTACAAATGCAGTCTTGTGCTTATCTTCTGGGACTATATCAATATGGTAGAAACTAGACTTCAAATCAAATTTACTAAATATTGTCTTTCCTTTTATCTTTTGCAGTAGAGATTTTTTTATTAGGAATAGGATACCTGATATCTTACAGAGCTTTATTTATAGGTTTGCAGTTTACCACTAGCCTTGTCTTTCCTCTCTTTTGTTTGGAGTTCTTATTAACATAAAATCCTATGCATGCCCATGCACTCTTAGAAGGTTCTGTGAGACCTTTCTTGAATAGGTCATTTATTTTGTCTTGGTAGGTTCTCATTTTAGACAGTATCATTAATGATGTTGAAGCTCTTTGAGTTCGAACCTTGACTAGGGGGTTGTAAGGGAGAGATAAAAACTATTTTTCCTTATGCTAGAATGGATTAGGGATTTTTGAAGTACAATCTCTCATAATTTTTACACTAATTGGGTTCAAAAAAATTTCATTAGTCTAGGCATACAATATGCATCTCTCCATTTTGTTCAAACTTTTTGATGTAATATTACATTCCTTTTTCATAGAGAGTTATTTTCCTATGTTGTGACACTTGCCTTCTAAAAGTAGAGGAGGTTTTACACGTATCCCATCAATATGGAATTCAAACATTCTTTCCTTTTTGTTTATAGTAACAAGATCAACTTATTAACAAAAAATGATACTAGAATTCAATCATATACCATCTAGTTTACACAATGAAAGTAATGATTAAACTAATGATTTCTTATTTTGAATGGAAATTATTTTATTTGGCCTTGGATCTCTACACTTTCCCCAACCACTACTTTTCTTATGATGGTGGGATGTTCCCAATAATATTATGGAATTACCTTTCTCCTTAGCAGGTTTAGCTGAAACCCGGAGTCTACCAAGCACTCAAACTCATAAGGCTTTACTCCTGGTTGGAAAAATAATACATTGATGTAAAAAATGGACCCTCCAAAGGAAAACAAAGTAGGTTTTGGTTGTTGATGTTCTTCTAGATGATCTGAATTTAAATCATTATGTTTTTCATGGCTTTTTGATTCATTAGATGCCTCCATATTTTTCTTCCATGGAGATTTATTTTTGTAGAATGATGATATGCAACGGTTCTTCAAATATTCTTGATAATTCATCTCTTGATGAATTATTTCTTTTCGCTCCTATTTCTTCAATTTCTTGCTTCATTTCTTTGATAGATTTTGCTTCCTTTTTCACGATGCTCGGTTGTTCTTTAATTTGTAGCTTTAGGGTTTTTTATCTATCTCTTATGGACCTTTGCCTATCTTGATGGCCTATGATATGATCATACAAATATATACGAACATATTTACTGGTAGCTCCTTTGTGAGACTTATTTTTGGTTTGAGGAGGATGGGGAGATGCCAATTTCCTCAATAATTCATCTTTTTCTTTGTGCAATTTTTCCCTCTCTACATAATTCCATGTGCAGATTTATTTTAACTTTTGATCATTCTCTTTGATCCTTGATTTAGGATATTTCTATTATTGCGTAGTGAACATGCAGAAGTCAAATTATTGCTTGGGGAAATAATCATGAACACTATCACCCTCCCAATTTAGTGGCTCAGAGTCACTAAATTCATCTGAAGAAGAATCAGAAGTGTTATTAGTCTCTTATGAGAATTTAGATGGATCACGAAAAATTATGTTTCCATCATTTTTATTTGTGGGAGAACAATAGTTCAAATCCCACCATTTTGGGTCAATTTCTTTGGAAACAAATGCTACCAATTTTGGATTAGATTTCAAATACAAAATCCTTTTGGGATACTGTTTATTTCTATTATACTTCCTTTCATATCTATCAGGGAGAAATCTAGATCTAAATGTGTAGTATTTATCATGTTTCTTGTATTGAGAAACATTTTCTGTAGTCTAATGACCATGATTATATGCATTGCATCCCCATTTTTGTAGATTCCCTATATTTTTACACAAAAATGATGTAAACATATCTTCAAATATTTTGAAATCCTTTTTTACTCTTTTGGCCAAACAATGTTCTTAGATTACTATTCTAATGTGGTGATCTGTCATTGCTATTGACATGGATTCTATGGTAATTCCTTTCTCCTTAAAATATTGCTCTACTATAGCTTGAATTCCCCTTGGAAATCTTTCGATATAGTATTGTATATATGAAAGATCATTCATTCTTCAAAATCCTATTATTAGCTTATGCATATAAGTTAAAAATATATTGGTCATAATAAGAAAGATTACAAAGCCTTTGAGTCATATATAAAAATGTAAGACGGTCATGATCTGTCTTAGTCTCATGACTATGAAATTGTGTAATCAAGGCTTGTATTATTATTTCCTCCACTTTTGGATCGTTCATCATTTCATCTTTATTTCTTTTCGGAAACCAATGCCACTAGTGGGTTGCCACCCCTATAAAACCATTTACCAATTGTGTAGAAATATATCTTGGGGTGACGATTGCATCTTCTTCCTTTTTGGCAGTAACCCAGTTTACTAACAGTTAGATGGAAAGCCTTATTTCTTCTCTAGTCTGACATCCAGAATTAATGACTTGATGATCATGCATGGCTGAGATAATTCTATTGGTTGGATCAATTCCTAAAGATCAGAATTCTTTAGGGAGGGAAGAGGATTCCATTGGCATTATTGTATTAAATTCTCGCTCACTTTTATGGTCATTTCCTTTATACATTTTTCTTTAATTATTTGGCTACAGAGAATATGGCCATTTTTTCATGACATATACTTCTTTTTCTATTACTATCAAGATATCTTTTGTGGCTCCAAAGTGTCATTCTATCCAATTACCTTGGACTTGAAATACTCCCATGGAGTGGTTTTCTTGTGTTTGATATGGTTTCTCTTTGTCTCATCTCAGAGGAAATACTTATGAGAAATGTAAGGGTTCATCTATGGTTTTCTCAATTTCATTTTTACTTCATTTATCTTTTCTAACAAAGAGTCTAGAAAATCTAACCTGGCTTCAACTTTTTGCAAATATGTTCTTAAAACTATGGTGTTCGTAAGAACATGAGACAACATGTCAATTTTGTCTTTTATATCCTTTATTTCTTTCTTTTGAGATTTTGCATCTTGCTTTTAACTTGTACCATGTCTTTATGCAGGTCATATATATTATGTACTATCAATGAAGCTTGTATATTTGAGAAATTTAATGGCTTGCGCTCATTTGATACTAATTCTCCTATTGATGAAGATCTTATTGGAAGATATTCTATTTTTTATTTTAAATCATTAGAAAACTACCTGAAAGGTATAGTTGGGAGGTTTCCTTCAAGTAGATATGACTCTTCTCCACTTGGGAACTTTTTTATTTTTCCTAAGTCTTATCTTGGTAAAGAAAACATGGCCAGCTAGAATGAAGGAAGAGAGGAGGTTTTTTGGACCTCCTTCCTTGGATATAGATAAGTTTTTCTCAGTAGATAGGAAAATTGTTGTGAGTCCCTTTACAATGTTCTTCTGCAGAAACAGATGGATTATTTTTATATGTACATGAATGACCCATCTGATTTGTCGAAGGGATAATTCTAGGATTTGTAGAGATTAGGTTTTGGTTATTTCAGATATGGGCATTGGTTCTTTGATCTAATTGATGTGGGTAAGCATTTTGATTTTTAAGTTTGCGTACTTTTCTTTCAATGTAGTTGGGTATTAGATGTCAGTCTGGTTAAAGGTCAAAGGTTGGACTTGTCTAAATTTAACGGTTTTCACCATGTTATGTAGGCACTGGTATTTTGGATGGATTTTTGCAGTGGGGGGAGAGTATCATTGCTGAACCAAACGATGGCCATTGATTTCAACTGGATTATGTAGGAATTTACAGTCATGTCAAATCTAGTAGGAAGAATATAAGCTTTTAATAAATCATAGATATATGGGTCAGCTACAATTATTGATAAATTAGGAGAGGTATTAGCGAAATTTTGTCTGTCATTAAGTGGTGTAGAGAATACTCTTATTAATGCATCTAATAAGTTATTATGTCTGGTGTCAATTACATAACATAAATAAGAGACTAGCAAGTATGGTCAGACTAGAGGACCTAAACCAAATTTGATGGCTCCAATATGAGTATACAAGAAGCCTTGTTTTTTGGCCCAATCTATGATATCATGATCTAGGAGATTTATATAAACTAGATTTTCTAAGGGAGAAAAAGGAATATCTAATGAATGTGTCTTAATGAAGGAATGAGAAATATAATGCCACCACTTTAGTTTATAGACTTTAGTTGGATTAATGGGTGGTAGCTCCCAATATTCTGTCAAAGTTTGTTGATATATGGATATTATTCAAAACTTACTTTGTTTTCCTTTGGAAAATCCAAGTTTTACATCAAGTTATCATTTCTCCCACCAGAAATAAATCCTTATTAGATTGATTACTTGGTAGACTCTCTAGCTAAACCTATTAACACCCTACTAAGGAGAAAGGTAATTCTAGAATATTATTGGGAAAATCACACCATCATAGGAAAAGTAGTAGATGGAGAAAGTGTAGAGATCTAAGGCCAAACCAAATAATTCCCATTAAAGGTAAGAAATCATTAGTTTAAACTTTCCTTTCATTGGGTAAACCAGATGGCGGGTGATTATATTCTAGGATTAGAATTTCTTGAATTATTTGATCCATTTACCATAAACAAAAAGGAAATAATATATAAATTCCATATTGATGGGATAAGTGTCAAATCTCCTCTTCCATTAGAAAGAATATGTTGCCACAAAGAAAAAGAAAACTCTATGAAAATGGAAACTCATATTACATCAAGTAATCTGAAAAAAATGGAGAGATGCATATTGTATGCCTAGACTCATGTAGAAAATTTTGAAACCAATTAGTGAAAAAATTATGAGAGATTGTACTTCAGAAACCCCTAATGCATTCTAGGGAAAATTACTTTATCTCTCTCCCTTACAACCCCCTAGTCAAAGTTTAATGTCAAAGAGTTTCGACAACATTAATGAGACCATATAAATTAGATTCTACTAAGATAAAATAAATGACCTATTAAATAAAGGTCTCATAGGACCTTCTAATAATGCATGGGCATGCACATGATTTTATGTCAACAAGAACCTTGAATAGAAGAGAGGAAATTCAAGTTTAATAGTAAAATACAAACCTATGAATAAATATTTGCAAGATATTAGATATCCTATTCCTAATAAAAACTCTTAGTTGAAAAATATAAAAGGAAAGACATTTTTTTAGTAAAATTGATTTAAATTCTAGATTCGACCATATTGGTATAGTCCCTAAAGATAGGCACAAGGCTACATTTGTAGTTTCCCATGGAAATTAGCAATGGAATGTTATGCTTTTTGGATTGAAGAATGCAGCTAGTGAGTTTCAGAACATAATTGAAGATATCTTCAGGTAATATTCTTTGATTATAGTTTACATTGATGATTTGTTAATTTGCACCAAGAATTTGTAGGAACCTCTGAAACACCTACAGATGTTGTATGATATAGTATTTAAGCATGGACTATTTCTATAAAAAAAACAGACATAGGAAAAACAAATATCGAATTCATGGGTCTAATAAATGTTGAAGGTTATATTATTCTACAACATCACATCTTGAAGACTTTTAGCTTATTTCCAGGCATTTAAATAAAGAAAACTCAACTTCAAAGATTCTTGGGTAGCCTAAACTATATTAGCCCATTTTATAAAGGACAAGAAAAAGACATATTATTACTTCAACAAAGATTAAAAAATAATTCCCACGCATGGTCTCCAAAAATTACTAATGCAGTCAAGAGGATACAATAAAAGGTCAAAGAATTACTGCCAATATTTCTACCTATATAAATAGGGAAATATATCATAGAAATAGATGCATCTAATAATAGCTAGGTAGGGGTCTTACTTGAAGAAATTGAGGGAAAAGAATTAGTATGTTATTATGCTTCTGGATCCTTTCATGGAGCAAAACTAAACTACCCATCAAGTCACAAAGAAATGTTAGTTGTAAAGAAAACAATTCATCATTTTAGGTTGTATTTAAATCCTGTCCACTTTCTCATAAGATCAGATTTGAAGGTTTTACTAGCAATGTTAAAATATGATAAGCTGGTAATAGATATCCATTCCAGAATAGAAAAGTGGACTCTTTGGTTAGATAAATTTGATTTTAATATTGAGCATAAACTTAGAAAGTTAAACTGCTTGGCTGATATGTTAAGTGGAGAGGCAAATTGTGCAGATTTGGCTATGCTTTCAAGAGACTACATGGACAAAGGGAAAAGGCCAATGAAATGGATTAATACAAGGATAAAAAAAATTCACTAAATTTGAAGGAGAAAAGCTAAAGGGATTCCAGTTAATCTGCAAACCAGAGCTTAGAAGAGAAGTACTTGAGTTGTTCAATAGATAAAGAGCAGAAAGCTTTGTTTCTATGAGCCTAATCAAAGAAATTAAAGCATCACCTCTCCAAATCCAAATATTGGAGAAATGGGAACAAGAAGAAGAAGCAAGACACAACTCAAGAAAAGCATAAGTACATATTAACTGAGATGTCAGATATATGCACATCGATTATGATAATTTTGGACTATGTTACTGTGACATTGACTCAGGACTAGTATCATGGGAACATTAATATATGTTATTAACATTAGTAAGGAAAATAGCGAAGTAGTCATATGCCTAGACACCAAAAACTTGGTCAGGATGGACAGAGATCTTGACTTAAAAATTTATATTGAGGGTAAACTGGAACTACAAAGGTGCACAATTCATTCTAAACATTCAATACAAACTATTGAAAGTTGCGCAATCTGAATTGTGGCTCAAATTTAAGTTAAATTTCCTAAGATTCAAGCTATCTCGGCTAAACCCTCCATAAAGAGTAATAGTTGATAATGAACTAAGAAATAAGTACAATGAGATAGGGACAATTTTAAGGATGGAAGTTTATCTTAAAGTTTAGAAATCTTAGCGAATCTTACTAGTCCTTAATATGCAAATAGTAAAAATGTTGGTGATATTTTTGTAGAATAATTAGATTTCCAATGATTTTATATTAGTCGATATAATATTTTGGCGAATTTAAGGTAAAATAATGGTGTACTATAAAATTTGGGCGAATCATTTTAGAAAAAATGGAAATTGGAGAATTTTTTTTTGGAAAAAAACATCGGAAATTAACCCACCTGCGAATATTAGCCCCTAAAATTTTCCCTGGAATGAAACAATTGGTATTGCATGTGAAGAGTTGTCCTATAAACTCAAAGTCAGAACATCATACCAAGGAGAGTACTTGCTGACAAAAGATCATCCACTCATGACAACAACAATCACTGAATCACGGTTAGATGTATTTTAGATTATATGGATACTAAAGATCCATATTGTTCAAATGACAGTCTAAATTAAGAAGAGGTCCCCAATCTAGAAAATCGAATGGAATCGTAAAACCAACCAGTAGGAAGCATGGTAGACCCTTATTCCATCATGAGTGTATTCCAATTTTATTTTATTCATTTTGTGGGTGGTGTATCACTCCACTGTGTAAGTACTTTGACCTACCAGTGATGAGTGTATTTTAACTTTACTTTATTTGCTTCGTGTGTGGAATATCACTCCATTGTGTAACTACTTTGGCATGTCCCAAGAGTATATTTCAACTTTACTTTATTCGCTTTGTGGGTGGCATAAGCACTTTATTCACTTTTTGGGTGGCATAAGATTTACTTTATTCGCTTCGTGTGTGTCATATCACTCCACTGTGTATGTACTTTGAATTGTCAAACATGAGTGTATTTCAACTTTACTTTAGTCACTTCATGGGTGGATGTACTCTAGCTTGTTGTTGAATTGAGGCTTCTATGATCCATAATAGTTATAAGAAGAACTTCGGCATAAATCACATGTAGAAAGACCTTTGTCGATGCGTTTCGAACCAACCAGTGTGGTTCATCGTTAGGACAAGTTGAAGAAATAGATCTAGCTTTGCATGTTAAATAGTCTGAGCAGAGCCTCCAACGACTATCTTGACCAACAGCTAATTTTGACTTAGGGACCAAAGTCATAAAGTAATTTTTATAAAAATGACTTTATGACTTTGGTCCTTAAGTGAAAATTAGCCGTTGGTCAAGATAGCCATTGGAGGCTCTGCTCAGACTATTTAACATGCAAAGTTGGATCTGTTTCTTCAACTTGTCCTCACGATGAACCACACTGGTTTGTTCGAAACGCGTCAACAAAGGTCTTTCTACATGTGATTTACCACGAAGTTCTTCTTATTAGTACTCTAGCCTATTGGCTATGACAATAATTCAGCTTTAAGTACAAATTCAATCCTCGAAACTCATAGCAATTCTCCAACTTGTGGTCTGGTTTCACCCACATTTCAAGAGATTCATGTTGTCGAAGAGATTTCTCTTGCTCTCTCTAAACTCTATAAATAAAAAGGAGTTCTTTCATTTTGGACTAAAATGAGTTTGAGTCCTTTGAAGATCCCTCTATGTGAACTTGAGTCATTTAGAGAAAATGATACACATGTATGTAAACTCCAAAAAGTATAAGAAAAATCATAGCATTTGAGAAAAGGGAAAATAAATTCAAAATGAGAAAGAGGTTAAAAAAAAACACACTCTAAGATGAAAAGGTAAAAAATAAATATAATAATTAAAAAGATTACGAAAAGGAACATGAAAGAGAGTTAGGTTAAGTCGTGAGAAAAATAAAAATAAATACAATAGTGAGAAACGTTATGTATTTTTTCATGCTTAAAATTCTTTCATTGTTTTTAATATTAATTTTTTATTCTTTCTCCTTATCTTCATTTCATAAGATATTTTTTTTTCTTAATTTTTTTTATTCTTCTTTTCATAACTATGATTTTTCCCATAAATACTTATTACTCTTTAGTATTTTCCATTGTCATTTTTCTAAAAAACCATTCTATACTTTGATACTCATGGAGTGTCCACTCAAAAATATTCCATACTACCAATTTAAAAAATAACACCAATAATAAATTATAATATGCGCTATTCTTTACGCCACAATTACAAACTAGACTATATGATGGATAGAGAAATAAAGGAAAATATTAAATTTTATAATACCACTATCTTCAGCACCTACCCATTGTATACCCACCGTGTAGAATACATGGTGAATGGGATGAAAAAGATATTATGTAAATTAAAATATTATAATATATATTTGTAAAAGTAATTTATAAATTATAATATACCTCATTCTTTACATCAAGTTACAAATTAAACTATGAAAAAATTGAAGAAAAAAAAACTTGGAGGAGGGGAGTGCTCTTCTCACTATTATGAATTAGTTAAATAAGATTATGTTGAAAAATAAATGGTTGGAGTGAAAGTCGACTAAACTGGACTTAGTTGAAACTGAACTTGGACATGGTTTTGACACCTAACAGGTGGTTGGAATTAGATTCTCCAACACTCCTCCTTAATTACAACCACATAAAAATTTAATTGAGATGTATGCTGGTCTATGTCTCAGCTAGAGTTACAATTTAAAAAAATTGGATTCAACTACATTTACTTTTCTTCTTCTCTTATTCTACATCTTGTAGCCTATAAATTGTTTCAATTTTTTCTATTTGTTGTATCCTTCAAATCCCACTTCACCACATTTGCTTTGTTAGACCAAACAATGCGCAATGGAAATAAAATTAAAAAACATACACAGCACAAACAAAATCACAAAACCATAACACACAGATTTAACGTGGTTCACCCAACCAATCTGGGCTACGTCCACCAGAATAGAGGCATCGGCAATCTTATTATTCAAAGGAGATTACAACAAATTCTAATTCTTCACACATACTCTCAGCTCTCCCTATTTTCTCTACACACACTCTCAATCCTCTACGGGATTACATTTCTATATAGCTAAAGCATAAAACTGAATCATAAATTCCCTCACAACAAATATAGGATGCATTAACTCCTCAAAAAATACTGGAGCTAACATAGCAACTAATCCTATTGTTGTCACATACACGAGATTTTTCCCAAATTTAATGAAATAGAAAATCTCAACAATCTCCACCTTGACAACAATTAGCCTGATGCCCTGTTCATTTATTATTTTTATATTTTCTGCAAGCCAAGAGAAGACAGACACCAACGTAGCTTCTCTAACAAAACTAGTTTCGTGAACATGTCTGCACAGTTTTCCTTTGTATGCTCCTTTTCAGGAGAAACACCCCTTTCAGTGATAACCTGTCTTACAAAATGGTACTTGATAGGTATATGCTTTGACTTACTATGATAGGATGGATTCTTAGCCAAATGAATTGCACTTTTACTATCACAAAATAACTTGATGTTGTCCTGTAACCTACCAAACTCACCAATCAAACCTTTCAACCAAACTGCTTCTTTGCAAGCATGCGAAGCAGCTATGTATTCCGCTTCAGTAGTGGATAAAGAAACAATATTCTATAGCTTTGACATCTAGCTAATAGCTCCACCTGCAAGAGTAAAGACATATCCTAAAGTTGACCTTCTCTTATCCAAATCACCTGCAAAATCGGAATCAACATAACCGCAAACAAATTCACTACTTATGTTATACGTGATACAATAATCACTTGTGCCTCTCAAATACCGAAGCACCCATTTCACCGCTGACCAGTGTTCTTTTCCTGGATTTGCCATATACCTGCTGACAACCCCAACCGCATGTGAAATATCTACTCGAGTAAAAACCATCACATACATTAAACAACCTACTACATTGGCATATGGAATTCGAGACATATATTCCTTTTCTTCATTTGTACTAGGACATAAACTTGAAGAAAGCTTAAAATGCGAAGCTAAAGGGACTGAAACAGGCTTCACATTGTTCATACCAAACCTCAAGAGTATTTTCTCAATATACTTCTATTGTGATAGCCATAGCTTACCATTGCAACTGTCTCTGAAAATCTCCATGCCCAAAATTTATCTTACTGCTCCTAGATCTTCTATATCAAATGTCCTAGCCATCTGAGCCTTTAACCTGCTGATGTCTATTATTCTTTTGCTTGCTAAAAGCATATCGTCAACATACAACACTAAGATAATGAACATGCCATTACTTAATTTCTTAAAGTAAACACAATGGTCATATTCACTTCTTATATAATTTTGACTCAACATGAAAAAGTCAAACTTCTTGTACCATTGTCGAGGCGACTGCTTCAGACCATACAATGATTTCTTGAGCCTGCAGATAAATTTGTTGTTGCGATCTTGAACAAACCCTTCCGATTGTTCCATGTAAATCTCCTCATCTAAATCTCCATGTAAAAATGCAGTTTTAACATCTAGCTGTTGTAATTCTAAATCAAGTAAAGCAACTAATGCTAGTACAATTCGAATTGAAACAATTTTTACAACTGGTGAAAATATCTCATGAAAATAAATGCCTGCTTTCTGAGAAAAACCTTTCGCGGCCAACCTTGTTTTGTACCTGTACTTTGAACCATCAACACCCCTTTTCAATTTGTACACCCATTTGCATCCCACAGTTTTTCTGTCTTTAGGAAGTTCTACCAGATCCCATGTGTCATTCTTGTGTAATGCCATCATCTCGTCCTTCATAGCTTCTTTCCACTTTTCACTTTTAGAACCTTCTACAACTTCCTGATAACACAAAGGTTCATCATCGTTAGCGGTTAAAGAAACTGAAGTAACATAATCATCATACCTTCTAGGAGGACGTTTAATTCTCGTGGACCTCCTTAAAGATGTTTCTGGTACTTCCACAATTTGCTGATTATTATCTGTAGGAACTTCATGATCAACATCTGAATCATGTTCATGATCTACATCTGAAACTCGTTCATGACCTGCATCTGAAGCTTGTTCATGACTTACATCTGAACCATGTTCATCTTGATCATCATCAATATTTGGACTGGTTTCAAATTGAATGTGTTGAAGCTTAGACACATTATCCTGTTTCAATTTATCATCTACATTTGAATTTTCAAGTGAGGATTCATTAAATTTAACATATATGTTAATGATGATATTGTGAGTAGTAGGATCCCACAATCTGTATCCCTTAGTCCCATCACCATATCCAACAAAGATATATCATTTTGATTTAGGATCTAATTTAGAACGTTGATGTTTTGGAACTAGAGCATATGCATCACAACCAAAAATTTTCAGTTTAGAATAATCACAAGGATGACCTTTCCATACCTCTTGAGGAATTTTGCATCCTATTGCAATTGATGGTGATTGATTTATCAAATAGCAAGCTGTAGCAACTGCTTTTGTCCACAATTCCTTCTACAAATTGGCATTACTCAGCATACTTCTTTCTCTCTCTAACAGAGTCCTGTTCATGCGTTCAGCAACTCCATTTTGCTGAGGAGTATACAAAGTGGTTTTATGTCTTTCGATCCCAGCTTCCTTGCAATAATTATCAAATTAATTTGAAGTAAACTCACCACCATTGTCAGTTCTTAAACATTTAATAGTTCTTCTAGTGATGTTTTCAACTAAAGCTCTAAATTGTTTGAAAATTGTAAACACATCAAACTTCTTCTTTAACATGTAGACCCACACTTTTCTAGAGAAATCATAAATAAAATATACAAAATATGACGAACCTCCATATGAGGTTGTAGGAGACAGACCCCAAACATCAGAATGGATATAATCAAGGATTCCCTTACCAGTATATTTTCTAGTTTGAAACTTCTGCTTGCTTTGTTTCCCAAACAGACAATGTTTGCAGAAATCTAACTTAACAAACTTTAGACTAGGAAGTAACTTACAATCATATAAAATCTTTAATCCTCTTTCGCTCATATGGCCCAACCTTTGATGCCATAAACGAATAGAATTACTGTCATTCTCATACACTATAGTAACATGATCTCACTATGTTCTTCCTTCTAACTGAAAAAGATTTCCAACCTTCTTTGCTTTCATTACTAGTAAAATTCCTTTATAAATTTTCATTACTCCACCTTGAATGAAGGTTTTATATCCATTTGTGTCCAGTACTCCTAATGAAATGAGGTTTTTCCTTAGTTCAGGTACATGTCTTACATCAGTTAAAATTTTATTTGTCCCATCAAACATTTTAAGCTGAACAGTTCCAATTTCCACAATGTTGCATGTGACATCATTTCCCATGTAAACTACTCCATCATTGAATGGTTTATAAGTTTTAAACCATTCCCTATGAATACAAATGTGATTTGATGCACCAGAATCTAATAGCCAATGTTGATCATGACTAGACAAATCAGCTGATAACACTTCATCACTCATACCTGTCTTGGATGCCGAACCTGTATTTGTCGTGTTTGCTTCTTGCTTCGCTGGTGAAGAGTCTTCTTTGGATTCTTGTTGTCTCTTCCAACAGTCCTTCTTCAAATGTCCCGATTTTCCACAAAACCAGCACTTTACCTTACTCTTCTTCCCTTTCGATTTTGAATGCGAGTCGCTGTGCTTACTGGAGTGTCTTTCTCTAGAACGACCTCTAGTCATCATTGCTTCTGATGTAGAGGTTTCTGAATTTGACCTCTTCCTTGTCTCTTCAGACAACAAAGCTCCAACAACATCATCAAATTCAAGGGTTCCTGATAACTTAGACTTATGGAAGTAACGAAATGATCCCATGACTCGGGCAACGAGCACAATAAAGTTATAGCTTTATCTTTTGATTCAAATTTTACTTCTATACTTTTTAATTGCACCATGAGAGTATTAAAGACATTCAAATGATCAGTAATAGTTGTACCTTCCTTCATGCATAGACTGTACAATTGTCGCTTCAGAAGAATCCTATTGGTCAAGGATTTTTTCATGTACAGCTTCTCAAGCTTTGTCCACAAACCAGCAGCAATTTTCTCTGACACGATGTTAAACAAAACATCATCCGCCAAACATAGTCGAATACCGCTCAGAGCTCTTCCATCCAATTCATTCCATTCATCATCTGTCATGGGTTAAGGCTGTTTGGATCTTCCCAATAGCGCCTTCGCCACAGCTTGTTGCACAAGTAGATCATGCATCTTCACTTTCTAGATTTCGAAGTTATTTTTTCCATTGAACTTCTTGTTGGAAATAATACTGAGAGGGGGGGTGAATCAGTATTATCTAATTCTTTTAATAAATCTTCCTTATTTGTTCTTTGAATTATTTTTGCATGTCAGTACCATAAAATAATGAGCATGAACAAAGAAAACAGATAGTCACACCAAAGAACACAAGATGTAAGGTGGAAACCCAATGTGGGTGAAAACCACCTGCTGCAATATGTCTCTATCTTCTTTCAAATTAGAAACTCCTTTTACAATGCTTTTGTACTGGTGCAGTCCTTTACCAGTACGCAGGTTGCAACCTGCAGAGAGCTACAACTCTCTCTCTCATTTTCAGTCTCTCTTGGAAGGGAGCTACAACCCCCTACTTCTTTTCCTACAAGGACCACTTTTCATAAATTTTCAAACTGGATCCATAAGCATCAAATGATCATCAAGTATAAGAAAATCACCCAGTCAACTGTAGTAACCAGATCAACAATAATAGAACCAAACCCAGAACACCTTATCAACAGAAAAATACAACCAAACAAAATGTCTTAAGACAGATACGCAGTTCTTCTTTCTTTGGTCTGCGTGCGTACGCACTTCACCCTCTGCTCTCCTGCGTATACCCGCAGAGACCCTTCTGCCGCACTGTTTCTTCAACCGCGCTGCTTACTGTTACTGCAGGTACGCACCCAGAGACACTATTACGCCGCGTACTATTGCTGCAGGTACGTGCCCAAAGATACTATCGCGCCGCGTACAGTTACTGTGCGTACGCACCTGAACCTTTGTCGCTCTGCGTACCCACGCAGGTCTTCTGTTTCTGCTCTGCTTACCCACGCAGATCTCCTATTTCTTCTCTGCGTACCCACGCAGATCTTCTGTTTCTGCTCTGCGTACCCACGTCGATCTTCTGTTTCTGCTCTGCGTACCCACGCCGCTCTCCTGTTAAACACCTGCGTACTTCTGATTAGGGTTGAATAGGCAGTCCACCAGAGTGGCACAGATGCTCAGATGCCCAGATCTGATCATGCTCGAGAGATCACCCTTCACAGATTCACTTTCAACTTCATATAGATCAAGCTTTTAAGACCATAACCCAATATTTCAGATCTTAAGATATTCAATTGCAAAAGATGCATAGCCAAGTGATCTCCTTTGCTTTATATAGGCAAGCTCCTCCTAAAATCATGGATCAATACCATGAGCCAAAACCATAGAAACACAAATACAGTCGGCTAGTTAAACATAAGAAACCCCACGTGTGCTTTTCTTTGCCTTGAAATGTGTGCACTGGGGTACGCACCTCCTGGACGACTTATCTGCGTATCAGGCCGCGGTCCCTTCACGGTGTACCTGCGGGTACGCACTTTCTGAACTGATCTCCTGTGTACTTCTTAATTTTCAACATATTGAGAGCCTTGCCACGGGAGTTTCCATCAAGTACAACATCTGTAACATATAGCCATACCAGAACCATAATGCCAACAATCTCCCCCTTTGGACTTGATGGCAACCTCACAAACTTCAGCTTCATTCTCCCCCTTTGACATCAAAGGCAAAGGGTTATGCTCCCCCTAAGAACATGTTCCCCCTGAATATGAACCAGATCTACAGTGGAAAACCATAATCCACCATGAAAGAGATAGAGACATATTGCAGCTACTTCCATGATCTCCTTCTGCACATCCTCCATAATGACAACAATGCATTATATGCTCCCCCTGAACCTGTACTATCAATCTTCAACCAATCAGCCACCCAGCTCATGTATGCATATACCACCATCAATCAGAAGAGGTTCAGCAATAAGATGATGCATCAACAACCCCTAGCTTTTGCCTGAGGTATTCAAAAGTGTCCCTGGGCAATGGTTTGGTGAGTATATCAGCAACTTGTTCCTTAGAAGGAACATACTCCAACTTGACCTTTTGTTCAAGCACTTGTTCCCGGAGAAAATGATACTTGATTGGTATGTGCTTGGTTTTTGAATGCATAACGGGATTCTTTGAGATGCTAATTGCACTTGTGTTATCACATAAGATGGGGATAGGTGGAGTACAAGTGATTTGAAAATCCTGCAAAGTCTGCATCATCCAAAGGAGTTGGGTGCAACAAGATGCAGCAGCAACATATTCCGCTTCAGCTGTAGACAAGGCAATCGAACTCTGTTTCTTGCTGAACCAAGATACCAATCTGGAACCCATAAAGAACACACCACCACTTGTGCTTTTCCTGTCATCCACGCTTCCGGCCCAATTTGCATCTGTATAAGCATGAAGTGTAAGATCTGTATCTCTAGGATACCATAAGCCATAATTTTGAGTCCCTTGAAGATATTTGAAAATTCTCTTCACTGCCTGAAGATGAGTTTCCTTCGGATTTGCCTGAAATCTTCCAACTATTCCAAATGCATGCATGATGTCCGGTCGGGTACCTGTCAAATAAAGTAAACTTCCAATCATAGATCTATAGGTTGGTTGATGTACTGCTGCAGATTCATCATTTGTACTGAGGCTACATCCTGTGACCATGGGTGCACATACTGGTTTTGCATCTTCCATGCCATATTTCTTCAAAGTCTATTTGAGATACCTGGTTTGAGATAAGAAGATTCCTCCTTCTTTTTTTTGGATTTGCAAACCAAGGAAATATGTCAGTTCTCCTAGCAAGGACATTTCAAATTCTTTCTGCATGACCAAGGCAAAGCTTTGACTCATAGCTTCTTCATTGCTGCCAAAAATAATGTCATCTACATACACAACAAGTATTAGCAATTTGTCATTTTCAACTTTTATATAAAGATTGCTATCTGCTGATCCTTTTGAAAATCCTTGTTGATGAAGATATTTGTCCAAACGGTAGTACCAAGCCCTTGGAGCTTGCTTGAGACCATAGAGAGCCTTTTTCAATCTACATACAAGATTTGGATCATTTCCAAGAATGAACCCATCTGGCTGTTCAATGTATACTTCTTCTTCCAAGTCTCCATTCAGAAAGGCTGATTTCACGTCCATTTGAAATACTTTGAAGTTTTGAAAACTTGAGAGAGCAAGGAACATTCGGATGGCCTCAAGTCTTGCAACAGGAGCAAAGGTTTCTTCAAAGTCTATTCCTTCTTGCTGCGCATACCCTTTACAAACAAGTCTGGCCTTATTTCTAATTACTTCTCCATTTTCATTCAATTTATTTTTGAAGACCCATTTTGTTCCGATAACATTCTTATCCTTTGGTCTAGGAACCAGCTCCCAAGTGTTATTCTTTTCGATCTGCTCAAGTTCTTCATCCATTGCTTTCACCCAACATTCATCTTTGCATGCCTCTTTCACATTTTGTGGTTCAGTAGAAGAGAGTAATGCCAAATAGCTTGAAGCTTCTGCAACTGTTCTTCTTGTTTGTACACCTGCTTCTTTCTGCCCCATAATATGAGATTCTGGACGATTCTTCTGAACATATCTGGATGGAGTCTTTTCTTCTATTCTTGTTTGCTCCTCTGGTTCTTCTTGAGGTTCTTCTTGAGGTTCTTCTTCTTCATCATTCTGTCGTTGAGGGTAGCCTTCATCTTCTTCGATGTCTTCATGATGTACTTGCCTAGGAATGTATCCCTTCTCATCAACCACTACATCAATGCTGTCAACAATTCTGCCAAGTCTTTTATTGTAGCATTTGTATGCTTTGCTATGTGGAGAGTAACCAAGAAGAATGCCTTCATCTGCTCTAGGTTCAAGTTTGCCAAGCTGCTCATCAGTATTCTTGATATAGCATTTGATCCCAAAGATTTTGAAGTGCTTTACCGAAGGAGTCCTACCACTCCAGAGCTCATGAGGAGTTTGAGTGCTGTTCACCCGGACATTTGTTTTGTTGAGAATAACAACCGCAGCATGTGCAGCTTCACCCCAGAAAGTTGCGGGAGTTCCCGACTCATCAAGCATAGCACGAGCCATTTGTTGGACTGTTCTGTTCATTCTTTCCACAACTCCATTTTGCTGAGGAGTTCTTGCTGTAGAGAATTCTCTTCTTATCCCATGTTCTTCACAGAAATCGAAAAATTCATTTGAAGTAAATTCCCCACCTCTGTCGGATCTGAGGCACTTAATTTTGTGACCTGATTCATTTTCAACCAAGGCTTTGAAGGATTTGAATTTTTCAAATGCTTCATCTTTGTGCTTCATAAGTCCTAACCAGACAAACCTGGAGAAATCGTCAATGAATAATATCAAGTATTCTTCTCCTCGAGGTGTTCTTTTCCTGAAAGGACCGCATGTATCTGTATGTACTAGCTCAAGAGGCATGCTAGCTGATCCTTGTTTCTCTGGAAAGTTAGTTCTGGTTTGTTTTCCAAACTGACATGATTTGCATATGGTGTTGTCAAGAACTTTGATATCTGGAAGATCGCAAACTGCCTGATATTTGCATGCTTTCCTTATTTGTGAAAAGCTTAGATGTCCCAACCTCCGATGCCATAACCAGTGCTCATCATCCCTTCTCAGATAGCATTGTTGTTGTCCTTCTTCCAATATGTACAGATTATTTGGAGTTCTTTTGCCTTTGATCACTGTTTTACCTGTATCAAGATCACGAACAAGACACTCATTTGATCTGAATATAACCTCGGTTCTTTGATCACACATCTGGCTGACACTTAGAAGATTATGCTTCAATCCATCAACATACAAAACATTTCCAGCCTTGACCTTTTCTTTTAACTGAGCAATGCCTTTTCCTTTTATGGTTGCAGGAGTATCATTTCCAAAAGAGACTTTCTTTCCTTTTTCTAGAGCAGAATATGACTCAAGTTTTTCTTTATCACCTGTCATATGCTTCGAACATCCACTGTCAATGTACCATAGATTTTCCTGTCCCTCTGCATAAAATGCTATCCCACATCTTTCTGTTTGTGGTTCCTTTATTCTCCATGTTTTGGTGCTTGAGGCTTGTTCCGTTTTCTGCTGAAACCTGCTCCTGCATTCAGAGTCTTCATGACCAAATTTATTGCAAATAGAACATTCAACTTCATTTTCAAGAACCGAAAAGTTGTTATAGGTCCTTTTTGTAATCCCGGTCATACTTCTTTGTTTTTGAGCTTCCCTAGTCATGATCGTTTTATATGCAACACATTGAGCTGCTTTGTGACCAAAGTTATGGCAAGAAAAGCATTGTCCATTGAAGGAACTTCTGCGGTTATCGAATCTACTAGCCAATTGATTGTAATTTCTATTGTCATCTATTCTTGAACCAAATTGAGAAGATTTTACCTGTGGCTGGTTGTAGCTTTTGTTCACCCTTAAGATGGATTGCCCCTGATAGTTTTTGTTTGCAATTCGTCCATGCTTTACCTGATGGTCTTCATTGTGCTTTTGCTCATTTCTTCTTGCTGCATCAAGATAACGTTTTGAGGTGGATGCTTGAGAAGTTTCTCCATTATAGCCCAGACCTGTCTTGTTTAGTGGAGACCGTTGCACATTGATAATCTCATCCAAAGTTTCAGATCCTTTGACAAACTTAAGATTAATAGCTTTTGTTTTCTCAATCTCTTTTCTAAGACCAACAATTTCACCTTCTAATTTTTCAAGATGTTTTTCCTTTTCATCAATTTGAAATTGTAGAGTATCAACGATCATATTCTTTTTTTCTATACATCTCTTGAGTCTAGTAATTTCGTCATAAAGGTTATCCACATCTATAGCATCCATATAATCATCATCTTCAAATGCCATTAACAATTTATATTCATTACCTCGTTCATCTTCATCACTGTTTGATAGACCATCACTATCTTCATGAGTGTAGTAGCTTTTCTTATTTGCACTCTGTTTCTTGTTCCATCTAGCAGGTTCCTTTCCTTTATCCTTATAAGGACATTTTGCAGCATAATGACCTACTCTTCCACAAGCAAAGCATTTAAAAGGTAACTTACCTCTGAACCTTCCAGAACCCCTTTGAAGATTTCTGACAAAATTTGATTCTTCTTCCTCTTCTTCTGGGACGTGGCTTGCTTCATAATAATCTCCTTTGCCTAATGCCTTGAAAGCAGCTTCTCTTCTGTATGATGGACCTCCCTTTCTCATTTCATAAGCAGTTAGAATTCCATGTAGCTGAGACATAGTAAGAATTCGTAGATTTTCCTTTTCTTCTATTGCAGATACTTTAGATTCAAACTTGGGGGACAATGATCTTAGAACCTTTTCAACCACAATAGCCTCTTTTATTTCTTCACCCAAATTTTTCATACAATTCACAATCTCATCTACCCGAAGAAAATAGTTAGCCACACTTTCATCATTATACATCTTGAGAGTCTCATACTGAATCCTGAGAGTTTGAAGTTTAGCACGCTTTACCTGTTCATCTCCTTCACAGCTCGTGACAATTTTGTCCCATATCTCTTTTGCGGATTTATAGTGCATTACCTTCATGAATTCCGATTGGGATATACATCCTAATAGGGTATTGACTGCTTTCACATTTGTTTCATACTTCTTTTTCTCGGCTGCATCTGTAGGAGTAGCTGAAGGAAAGGCGTAGCCTGTCTCTACGATGTCCCAAACTTCTATACCAAGAGATTGAAGATAGGCAGTAACTCTTACCTTCCAATAATTGAAGTTTGTCCCATCAAAAACCGGTGGCCTGATTGATGCTTCTCTCTCGTAGTTGCTCATGATGAACGATCTACCTTCAAGCGATCAAGCTTCTCTGAAGGACCTGCTCTGATACCAATTGTTGGAAATAATATTGAGAGGGGGGGTGAATCAGTATTATCTAATTCTTTTAATAAATCTTCCTTATTTGTTCTTTGAATTATTTTTGCATGTCAGTACCATAAAATAATGAGCATGAACAAAGAAAACAGATAGTCACACCAAAGAACAAAAGATGTAAGGTGGAAACCCAATGTGGGTGAAAACCACCTGCTGCAATATGTCTCTATCTTCTTTCAAATTAGAAACTCCTTTTACAATGGTTTTGTACTGGTGCAGTCCTTTACCAGTACGCAGGCTGCAACCTGCAGAGAGCTACAACTCTCTCTCTCGTTTTCAGTCTCTCCTAGAAGGGAGCTACAACCCCCTACTTCTTTTCTTACAAGGACCACTTTTCATAAATTTTCAAACTGGATCCATAAGCATCAAATGATCATCAAGTATAAGAAAATCACCCAGTCAACTGTAGTAACCAGATCAACAATAATAGAACCAAACCCAGAACACCTTATCAACAGAAAAATACAACCAAACAAAATGTCTTAAGACAGATACGCAGTTCTTCTTTCTCTGGTCTGCGTGCGTACGCACTTCACCCTCTGCTCTCCTACGTATACCCGCAGAGACCCTTCTGCCGCACTGCGTGTCTACGCACTGTTTCTTCAACCGCGCTGCTTACTGTTACTGTAGGTACGCACCCAGAGACACTATTACGCCGCGTACTATTGCTGCAGGTACGCGCCCAAAGATACTATCGCGCCGCGTACAGTTACTGTGCGTACGCACCTGAACCTTCGTCGCTCTGCGTACCCATGCAGGTCTCCTGTTTCTGCTCTGCTTACCCACGCAGATCTCATGTTTCTTCTCTGCGTACCCACGCAGATCTTCTGTTTCTGCTCTGCGTACCCACGCCGATCTTCTGTTTCTACTCTGTGTACCCACGCCGCTCTCCTGTTAAACACCTGCGTACTTCTGATTAGGGCTAAATAGGCAGTCCACCAGAGTGGCACAGATGCTCAGATGCCCAGATCTGATCATGCGCTCGAGAGATCACCCTTCACAGATTCACTTTCAACTTCATATAGATCAAGCTTTTAGGACCATAACCCAATATTTCAGATCTTAAGATATTCAATTACAAAAGATGCATAGCCAAGTGATCTCCTTTGCTTTATATAGGCAAGCTCCTCCTAAAATCATGGATCAATACCACGAGCCAAAACCATAGAAACACAAATACCATCGGCTAGTTAAACATAAGAAACCCCACGTGTGCTTTTCTTTGCCTTGAAATGTGTGCACTGGGGTACGCACCTCCTGGACGGCTTATCTGCGTATCAGGCCGCAGTCCCTTCATGGTGTACCTGTGGGTACGCACTTTCTGAACTGATCTCCTGCGTACTTCTTAATTTTCAACATATTGAGAGCCTTGCGACGGGAGTTGCCATCAAGTACAACATCTGTAACATATAGCCATACCAGAACCATAATGCCAACACTTCTCGATCTCAAAACGAGAACTTTGAGTTTTTGCCATGTTGTATCAAACAAAATCTATAATTCCAAATTAAAAAATGCCTATATCATACCGTGTAATCACAATTTTAAAAGAAAAATCAAAACTTGCAGGTTTACCAGAGGGGAAAAAAAACTGCGGGGCGCTCCTTGACAGCGAAAAACCGCGCCTAAAACACAATCCACTTCCTAGTGCTCCTTTGACAGTAGATGATCCGCGCCAGAACAAAATCCGTCCAAGGGACGAAAAATTAGCGCGCTTAAACCCATCGTTTCTGCGCCAATCGGGATAATGGAGCTCTGGTGTGAGTATTAAACTCAGATCCGCACCAATTGGCGCGTCTATTCCAAGATAAATCGTGCCATCCTGTTCACTGTCAGAAATTGGCACGACTGTCTCTGCCGAAACCGCGCCAACCGCTGGAACTCCACCTTCAGTAACTGTGTCACACGCACCAACTCCACAACCAGAGTCCTGTAGGTTATGGGCCCTCCACACTTACACTGCGCTACTCTGATACCACTTGTTAGACCAAACAATGCGCAGCAGAAATAAAAATAATAAACATACACAGCACAAACAAAATCACAAAACCATAACACACAGATTTAACGTGGTTCACCCAACCAATCTGGGCTACGTCCACCAGAACAGAGGCATCAGAAATCTTATTATTCAAAGGAGATTACAACAAATTCTAATTCTTCACACATACTCTCAGCTCTCCCTATTTTCTTTACACACACTCTCAATCCTCTACGGGATTACATTTCTATATAGCTGGAGCATAAAACTGAATCATAAATTCCCTCACAACAAATGTACGATGCATTAACTCCTCCTCAAAAAATACTGGAGCTAATATATCAACTAATCCTATTGTTGTGACATACATGAGATTTTTCCCAAATTTAATAAAACAGAAAATCTCAACATACTTTTCTTCTTCTCTTGTTCTATATCTTGTAGCCTCTGAATTGTTTCAACTTTTTCTCTTTCTCATATTCTTCAAACCTTAGCTTCTTCATTTCATTTGCTAGTGCAGGTCTTCCATTCTTCCAAGTTGTCTATGCATACCTTGGACTTCTTCAAAAGCCAACTTGTATGTGCGCTGGTCCCACATAATATCTTCTGTAGTGCACTTTTCATCATGAATTTGTTGCAACATAATATTTCTTCATGACTCTAATACCTTAAAATTTCATTGATTTGCTCATCATCGATGTTGTCTTTAACATTCATTTCTGCGACTTCTATGGAGAGTTCATCAAAGCATGGTGTTTCAAGTCATGCTTCAAGGAAATTTAACTCTTCTTCGTAATCATTTTCTGTAACTGCACACTGGAAATTAATGTTAGAATTAAAAAATATTTGCAGAACCACATTGGTTCTATTTGTTCTCTCTCTTCCTCTATCTATGTTTCTTCCACTTTTGTACTAACTTGTGCTGCTGCAAACATGTTTTATTCCAACTGGTTTTTAGATTCAAGTGGGATTATTTCATCAAATAACATCATGTCAATATGGTGTTTTTGTTGCATTACCTGCAACCATTCATCATTAGCCAATAATTCTTCATCAAAATTTAAAGAAGCGATATTAATTGCTAGATTCACCATAGCATTGACTGCTCCAATGGCAACTTCATTGTCCTCACTCTGTGTTGGATTCACCAAACTTTCATTAGCAAGCTCTGTTGTTGGATTCACCATATTGTCAACAGCAAGCTCTTTTGTTGGATTCATTAAATTTTCATGAGCAAACTCTGTTGGTGGAATCACCAAATTTTCATTAGCAAGCTATGTTGCTATATTTACAAAATCTTCATCCACTTGCACATGTGCATAATGGGATTGAACAAAATTTTCATCTCGATGTAGATCTATTGCTATAGATCCACCTTTTCTTCAACTTCAATGCTCCCCCTTACACCAAAACTCCTCTCAAGGGTATCTCATGCCTCCTTGGTTGTCTTGGCTTCTGAAATCAAGGGAAGCCTCTTGAATTTTCCCATTTGTTGAATATTGACTCACTAAGACTCAACAAGCAAAACAAATTTTAGACATTGTATCTAACTGCAACAACAATACTTTTAGTTTCACAAATAAACACATCTACAAATTTTCACTGTCGTTTTAAAAAACCTCACTTAAATTCTAATATACTTTTTTAAAAACCTCGCTTAAATTCTAATATACTTTTTTATTTTAAGTTTTGAAAAAGATTTTTTTAACAAACTATGAGGAAAAAAAAAAGCTTTTAAATAATTTCATAAGCCCTTTTTAAAATATCACATGAGCATTTTTTTTTTAAATCATATGGCTTTTCAAATCATACGAAGGACAAATTACATGACCCGTCTTAAAATCTTTTAAAAAGAAAGGCTTCGTCGTTTCTTCGAAACAAAAGCTGGGAAGACTTTAAAGAATCAGAAACGATATAGCAAATGTTTTTGTACTTTTTTGATACATCACAGTGAACTAACGGTGAATTGAGTTGTTGACTTTTGCTTTGTCGTTCTTCCCGACGCTAGCGTGACTTCCCCGGTTTCTTGACTGCGTTAGTAACGCTTAGCATGTATCCTGCACTATTGTGGTGCGTTATTAACGTAACTTTTGAAAAACTGGGGTGTGTTACTCCAGCTACTAGTGCGTTAATAACGTAACTTTTGAAAAACTGGGGTGTGTTTTTTTCAGAAAGAAAAGCATCAATATTTATATTAAGGAAATATATTTAGATATCATAAAACTGATGTGTCTTAAGAAAACAAGACTGTCATAGGGAAAGCCATTGTTTAAGAGTTACTTCGCTATCTTTCACGCAGAAACTTTTTTTCTTTTTTTGTTTTCTCTCTTGTGCAACCTCACCTCTTTCACAGAATAGGTTTTTTCAAATTTTTGTTGTTCTCTCAAAGAATTTTATCCAGGTTCACATCTTCTCTTCGCTTTTTTTACTTTACTCACTTTGTTGTTTTTTAATGGAGTCTCGTGCAAACTAGTTCTGATAACAAAACGTGGAGCAGAAAACTGCTCTTCCTAGTATTACGACTGAATTACATGAAATTACATTTCAAACATCAAGATAGTTAAAATTAAATTCTCCAACCGGAAAATATATATATATATATATATATATATATATATATAATACCACTATCCTCACCCATCTTATGGAATACATGGTGAATGGGAATGGAAGAAATATTAGGTAAATTAAAATATTATATTATACCTATGTAAATGTCAGAATTTCTAATTGCAATCAATTTGGTTGATCGTATTTTTTAATCTTGTTTGCAGTTTATTCACGGTTGAATGTAAGTATTGCAAATTCCCCAAATATTTTGGAATTCACTTTACAGCCTATTAGATTTCAGAATATTCTGTGACAGCTACAATTTACATAAAATAAAATAAACATAATTTTCATTTATTATCACTGTCAACATGGCTGTTACTAAAATTGAAAAGGAAAACGCTTTCTTATCACTTTCTTTCATAGACGGTTCTGTTTCTTGCATATGTGACAAATAAATATGACTGCAGAGGACCCATATCCCCTTCAATTATCCAACTAAAGATGGAATGCTAGGTGGGATCATCGTGAGCAAGTAAATTTACGTTTAAAACTTGTTTAACATTCAACAATTCCACATCCAATCATATTCGAAAGGTTTGTCTTACTAAAACCATATTTGTGATCTCTTTACTTAAAAAACACATCCAAGATTTAAGTGTGAGGTTATTGTCATACTTAATGTAAATATTACAAAAACTCTCGAGAAAAATATTATAATCTAGTTATTAAATTAATAATGTGAATAATTACTATTAATAGTTATTTATTAATATAAACTGATTCATTTTCATTATTCATTCTTTATTTATATAAAGTTTTATTTTAATGTTTAATTTTCAATTTATTATTAAAATTATAAAATATATTTTTACACCCTAAAAGACTGAAATATAAAAAACGTAATACATCAATTATAAGTAAATCATCTTTTATACCAAATTAATACTGCAATTACATTAAAAACTTATACATTTCAATATATAGTATATAAACTTAAAAACTTATACATTTCAATATATAGTATATAAAGTTGAAGCATATTGAAAATATATACATTTTTTTTATTTAGTATATTGATTATTGTAAATTTTCAAAATAAAAATGTAAAATTGTTAGAATAAATTTGTTTGATTAGATTATTCTTTAAATTTTTCTAATTTCATTTTTTTTTTTAATACAGTGAATAACTTTGTGAGAAGTTTGTATCTTCTAAATATTAATAGTGTTTGTTTCTGAAAATGATCTCTCATGTGGATTTTTAGTGACTTTTTTACATCTTCTTTCACATTTATCTCACCCTACATCTTCATTCATGAACTCGTCCATGACCTCGTATTGATGGAAGGTTGTGAGGACAAATCCATGTGCAGGGTTCATGTATGGAATTTGGAGAATGCAGGGTGTAGTTGAATCTATAAAAATCACCTTTATTTTTTTTGATTGGTTAAACTAAAGAAAATGACGCTATATCAAAATTTCTAGCTCTAATTCTTAATCCACTGTTAGGGTGAGATTACTATGTATTTTTTTTACTACTTCAGACGTTAAAAGTTGATTATTTATTAATTGTTTATCTTGAGATAATTTTCTTATTACTCATGATTTTTTTTTGTTTCTAATAGTCTTCATTATCCATTTTGTTTTATGATGTTCCACTTTAACCTTTTGAGTGAGATTAACACATTTGTCTTTTGAAATTTATTAACTAATTGGTTTTAATGGAGTTGGATGTATTATTGATTTCTTTTCATTACAAGGTTTATTACTCATTTTATCTCTAAAAGAATACTTTATGTGAATATCCAATAATTAATTATACCTCTTATATATTTCATAAGGTAATCAATTGACCACATCATAAAGGAATGAATGATTGGCTTCAATAAAAAGATTATTATAACTTTATTTATGCATGTTTTCTTATTGCATCTAGTTTATTTAGACTTATAGGAGTAGAATTATGTCAAAATACAATAGCAAAGAAATCTCACCAAAATACCTTTGATTATTCTTGTATGCACACTAAAATAAGGGAACCCCCACATTTTATACATGCTATTAGGTGGAAACCTTGAATTTCTCTTCCCTCACTATATTTTCAATATGTTCTCATATGGCGATACCCCAAATTCCTTTAGAAAACCCAATTTTCTTATGGATTCATCTAAATATATTATTTGCACCTTTAATCCTAACTTTTGGATGTCTGGAACATAATAGATATTTACTCATGGGTCATCATGTCAACAAGAAAAATACAAATATTTGGCTTTTAAAATATCTAGATGCATCACATAATGGATATATTTCCTCATGGATACTTTTCTCAACATACAAAGTCTCAGTGGATTGATCGGTTACTTTCACCATACAGATTTTGGGTTTTAGCTCTTTTCTTCTTTTACCAGATCCTTTTTTGTCATTTGAAAAAATCCAAATATTTGGAAATCGAAAATTTGGAATAATATTTAACTCGTCATTTTTCAAAGACCCAATTTTTGTATTTTCCAACTATGGGTTTCAAGCATGGAACCATAATGATACACTCATGTTATCCTGATCCATGCAGTCTCTATCTTGGACTGACATGCCATGTTGACTCCGCACCCATATTCAAATTTTTTTGAAATGTCACCTAGTTCATGTCAACTTCTACCTCATGGCCTCCTAACTTTTATTTGGCACAATCATATTCTACCATATGGTGTCTAGAATTTTTTACCTAACACTTAGCATCAAAATCTGAGTATTTTATCTTGCCATCTCTACAACATGCGTGAACTCACCCTTATGTCCTACGTGCCATTTGACTTGGACTATCCAACATGGTATACATATCTAGATTTTTTTTACTACGGTGACTTTTACATTTTTCCATATTTTGGATATCTAAATTTGCCTTTTAGGATTTCCAGATAACTAACTTTTTGAATATCCAGATCCAACAAATTTTCAAATATATGGATCCAATTGCTTCTCAAATATCAATATTTTTATGACATGACCTTGCTAAATCACTTTCTTGTTCTCTTACACATGACACCTCGCATGGTTTGAGACATGCCATTTATACTATCTAGGTCATCATGATATTTGATCTCTCAAGTTACATGACATAACATGTGTAATCTTACATGGTGTCTAGGTATTTCCTATGTGTCATCCATGTAGCAATTACATGTCTATTTTACGTGGTATCCAGATTTAGGATTTTTGTTTATGATGAATTTTGGATTTTTCCATATTTCTAAATATATTAATCAACCTTTTTGGAATTCCAAACATGGATATTTAGATTTTCACTAGTCCAGGATCAAGATTTTCTTGAATTCCCATCTAAAATTTCTTATTATCTATCTCATCATACCACCCCAGCGTACACCTATCATCCCACCTAAACACTTTCATACTAAGTGAGTATTTCCTTTATCTGACATGGAATCCTACATATCTATCTTATGTCACATCCTAATATGCCATTTTTTATTATCCTAAATTTTGGATTTTTTTGGATTTACGGATGTGACTTTCCAAATATCTGATTTCAACCTTTTCAAATATATGGATCCTTGATGGCATCATCTCACCACATAGACATATGCTATCTATGTGGAATTAACTTCATTAGTTGATGTGTACTTTTTCTAATGTGTTATATCCTACATGGCATCCAAATATGGGATTTTTGTTTATGTTGATTTGTGGATTTTTCTAGGTTTTGGGATTTTTATTGATTTTTAGGCATGATAGGAACATGTTAATGAAATGTAATGGTCACATGGAAATTAAAATATTATAGGTAGGTTTCTTAAGGTTTCATAGCTTCCTCGACTTCACACACAAATCATATGGAGAGGTCAAAACTATATAAGCATGTTAGAATGTTGTTATGCAACCAACTCACAAAATAGAAGAATAGATAGTTCAACAATTTCAAAATTAGCCTCTTCAAGGGGGAAACCTCCTTTACATTACACAAATTAACAATTATTGGATGATACAAATGACAAGACCTCCTTTCTATATATAGGAGTCTAAGGGGTCCCAATATAATTAGAGCCTATATAACAACAATATTGTAAGGGAACAACAATAATAATAGTGGGCTTATATGGGGCACAATAATAAAAATATGGGGACTACATGAGCACCACAATACAATAAGGGGGTTACACCAATAACAATAAGGGTTTACACTAGCAGTATAGGGACCTAACATGCCCCTGTCCTCCAAAAAAGTGTCTTCCTCAATGCTTGAGTAGTTCTGGATACTTTTGTAAAAAAATTTGCATCCTCCCATGCAGAATATTCAACAATTAAGTTCTTCCATTTGATGAGATACTCTGAAATTAATCGATTTTGTAGATGTTGGGTTCTTGTTTCTATGATTGCTTCAAGTTCCAATATGATTTTTCCTTCCTCATCAAGTTCAGAGAATATTGTTTGAATTGGGAGCTTTTCACCTATAGCCTTCTTTAAGCTTGAAACATGGAGACTAGGTGCACTCAGGAAGATGCAGGAAGCTCCAATTTGAATGTCATCGTACCTATATTTTGCAACACCTTGTAAGGATTATAGTACTTTGGTGATAATTTATTATCCTTCTTAGCTTGGTTGAGGGACATTTTTTTGTTTGGTTGTAGCCATAAAAATACCCAGTTGCGTACATCAAAACTTCTTTAACTGCAATGTTGATATGCTTGTTGTTTCATTTGATTCTGCACCAAAGTGAGGTTATCCTTTAAGAGTTGGAGAACTTGTTGTTGATGCTTGATGTGATATTCCACTGCTTGAAGCTTAGAATTTTCTCTTAAAGATGATGTGACGGATGGTGGATGATATCCATAAAGTTCCATAAATGGCGTCATTTTTACTGAAGCATTATACCATCATTCAACCAAAGGTAACCAATTGACCCATTGTGTTTGTTTATCAAATATGAAGAAACAAAGATATCCTTCCAAACATTTTTTCATTGTCTCTGTTTATCCATCTATCTTGAGAGTTTGAGGAGTGATAATTCCTGCCAATGCATTACAAGATATGGCCAGATTCATTTCTTATTTCTATGGGGTTGGTTCCTCGTGTATATCCTCTTCTTTTGATGTTTCTTTATCCTTTTCTTCCTCCTCTTCACAGTCTATGTAGAATAATTTCTTCTTAGTACACTTACGACCTGTAGTGTATTTGTTATCACAACTGTAACAAATCCCTTTTTATATTTTTTCTTCCAATTGTTGTAGTGTAAACCTTGTAGGTTGTGGAAGCCTAGGAGCAACAACACTTCCATCTTTATAGTTGTGAGTGGTAGGATTCCTTGCTGCCATAATTTTTCTTTCCACTTTTCTGGCCACCCTGAATGTCTTCTAAAATGAATCAGGTTCCCAAAGACAAACCTCATGTTGGATGTTATCCTTTAAATTTCCTATGAAGACATCAATCCTATGCTCCTATGGAATATCATTTAACCTTTTCTTTAACTTTTTGAAGTCCTCAATATGCTCCACCATTTAGCCCTTTTGTTTGAGATTTATCAATTGGCTAAGGAAGGTGCTTCTCCTTGTATCCTCATAATGTGCTATCATTTCCTCCATAAATTGACCAAGTGACAACTTGTTTACGAGAGAAAAGCCATTGATACCATATAAATTGATTGGATTCTAAATATAAAGTTACAATGTGTACCTTTTGTGTGTTTTGCACATTTTGGAGATCAAAATATTACTCCATTTGTAGTATCCATGTTATAGGATCCTTTCCATCAAACTTCCTCATATGGATCTTTAGAATATGGTGTGTCTTCAATCTAACGTTAGATTCTATGAAATCTTTATTAACATTTCTTTGGTTGTCATCATGAGTTTCCTCTACTACCTTTCCGCCATTAGGAATCATTTCTTGTAGCAACTTTCCCAAACCTCCCTTCAAACCTTCCATATCTTCCTTCAAATATTCAATGTTTCCTTTCAGTTTTTCTTCTAGATAATCTATAATAGCTTCCATGCCATTCTTCAAACCATCCATCTTAGCTTCTATTACGTTTTGTGCGAGTGAAATTTGTTGCACTTGGTCTCATAATTTTGATATATCATGTTGTATTTCTTATTTTTCTTCATGAGTCATAGTAGACTTTCGGGTTGCTTATTAGGTGTTTCCATTTTCTTTTTTTCAAGGCATAAATTAATGATAACTATGCTTCAAAATTCCGTTTAAATCACTTCAAACTACTTTCTCAAAGAAACCTTCTTCAAATTTAAAAAAAAACTACACACCTTGTTTTTTTGCTTCGTAGGATCTCGATATTGAATTTGACGTATCTCCGTAATTCTGGATATCCAAGGTCTGAAATTGCATCCTTTAGTATCCCTTTAAGTCATATTTCCGACCCGACAATTCTAATAGTGATTGGATTCTCCAAGAAAGACTTATGCCCAATATGCCATGATGACTTGATTATAGACTAGTTCAATAGCGCGAACTTGTATGAAGTGCCACGTGTCATTGTTTTGATCTTTGGACCTGAAAATGATACCCAACCAACTACACTCCATCTTATTTCTGTCACTTTTTACGAAATTTGAATATTATGGTTAGAGAGAAAGTTATGATGATTTTCCTAAGGTTGCATGCTTGAGATCGAATTTTGGAGCCTGCAAAAACCCTAATTCCCTCAGATCATATCTCCAAAAATGTAGTGAGACAAGATATAAAATTCGTACATGAGGTTCACCAAGATTTTGGCTCAAATGGGTGTTAATTTTAGTTTTTGAAGCTTCATAGAAAAATAGTTAGAGTGAAAATTCCATGATGACCTGTTTGAAGTAGTGAAAACCTAGAATCCAAAGCTTTGATACCAAATGTTATGCAACTAGCTCACAAAATAGAAGAATAGATAGATCAACAACTTCAATATTAGCCTCGTTGAGGGGGAAACCTCCTTTACATTACAAACATGAACAATTATTGGATGATACAAATGACAAGACCTCCTTTCTATATATAGGAGTCTTAAGGGTCCCAATATAATTAGAGCCTACATAACAATAATATTGTAAGGGAACAACAATAATAATAGTGGGCTTCTATGTAGCACAATAACAAAAAAATGGGGACTATATGGGCACAACAATACAATAAGGGTGTTGCACTAATAACACTAAGGGGCTACACTAGTAGTATAGGGACCTAGCAAATGTTTTCCCACGATGCATGTCATATAAAACAATAAACTAAGAAATAAATAGTCAAGGCTTGTCTAAAATGAAAATTGATGGTTTTTGAGTGCTTGTTTCAATAAGCCATATACCAAGTTTATGGTGTTTGAATTTAGCATAAGATGGTTCCTTGGATAGCTAGAAATATTAGAAAATATAAGGAATAATTTCCTCTACTGACAAAGCAATAATTTTCCATATATTTTCTTTAATAAACAATTTATTTATTTGATAATCGATCAAGTGATATGATTTCATATTTTTTATTTTTCAATTGTATTCCTACATATATATTGATTTTGTTTTGAAATTGATGCAAGTGCAACCATATCTCTAAAATTAGTGTGAGGATAATGAAAACAAGCATCACGACATCATAAGGTTGTACCATGAAATTTCCAAAGTGTAGTTAGGTTGTAATGTGATAGTTAGATAGAATATCAGAGAAGATATGTTCTTTATCATGTTTCTAGGAAAATATTGATAAGGTTTTCCAATGATTTTAGGAAATAATACTAAAGCTTGAATTGGATTTAAGGAAAAAGACTGTAACCTATGAGGAGGTAGATTAATTATAAAAGGAATTAATTTTATGTAATTAGGGTTGGAAATCAAAGACTTGGACTTATATATTCTTATCAAGTTAGATGAAAATATTAATGGCATTAGGGCTCGAAAGATCTATAATTGATGTTTGTATAATTTTATCAGTTGCAATAAAGTATTTGAAGGTCAAAAGACTTTGCTTGCATCTAAAATTGAAGAAATTTTTCTTAAGAATTAATAAAGGGAGAAGCTAATTCGTAGTCTATTTAGGTCATTGAGCATTTCCATCAATTGTTTATTTTCTAAATATTCTTGCAAATTGTAATTTTTGTCAATTGTTTCTATAGGAAATATTATTAATTAGTTATGTATTTGATTGAAAACATATATCCAATATTATATCATTGTGAACTATTTATTATGTATGCTATTTGAAATGTTATTCTGGTTTATATTGAAAATAATGTTTTTTCTTGCTTTCCAAGCAATGAACTACATGCATGTGACTAATATTTTAAATTAGGCATATTTAAGTTTCAAAATAACATTTCATATATGCATATTAGATTAGGATTTAGAAAATATTCAATGACAAAGTATCATTTGAAGGAGAAATATATTTAGTGCCAAATGGGTCCACATACCAGTGGAGATCAACACCCCAAAAAAACAAATTCTAATTGGGACTTGTTATCAAGTGATTCTCCCTCTTGTTGGCATGGGACTTTTTCTTGTATCAATTGCTTCACAGTAACTCAATTCAGAGAATATTTCAACACCTCTTTGATTGTAAAATGGTTCAAAGCACCTTCTTCCTATTACCTTGTTAGAAATAAATATTCCCGCAGTCACCTCTATGGAAAATCAAGACTGAGAAGTTTAAGAAAAAAGTGTATTTCAACCCTTGCCCATGAAAAAACATTATTTATATGTATTCCATGCAATCTTAGAGTATTTATCAAGAAATTATGTGATACTTGGTAAAATGTATATGCATATTGTTATTTTTGTATGATATGCTATGAGGCCACTTATTACTACTTCTTAATTATATGGATACTATTATCATTACTTCTTGATACAAAATAGAAAGATTAAAATACTTTATGTTGGTTATCTAGATTGGATCATTACATTATTTTTCATCCATCTCAATGCTTTCAGTGTGGAAAAAATGAAGGAATCATCTTATAAGAGAAATTTTGTTAGTGGGAGTATGTTTGGAGTATTGGGGTTTAAAAACATTCCAAGGTTGGATTGAGGTCTTAAATAATGTTTTCTAGGGTTCAAACATTCTTGCATAGGTGTGGACCCCTTGGCCCTATTCTACACTCAAAGGCCCTTTCCAATGGTGCAAGAATCACATCAATCAGAGTTTAGATGCAATTGTTATACCTCCTAGAATTTGGCATATCATTACTTACCACCATAGTTCAAGAGAATGTCACATTATTAGATGAATTGTGACATGTATCTTCATTTCTAATCAATATAAACAATATTTTTCTTTTGAATATATATATATATATATATGTGTGTGTGTGTGTGTGTGTGTGTGTGTCTGTGTGTGTGTGTAAGTTTTGAATGAGAGGTGATCCAATTTCAGGATTATTAAAGGTTTTATTTCCAAAAAAACACTTATACATAATTAAGAAAGCTACAGAAGCATCAAGTTTAGAATTGATTAGGATTCAAATGTATTCACATATTTTACTATTTTATTAACTATTTAATAATAAGAGAGAAAAATTGAAGGGAAGGAAAATAACTTTATCAAGACATGAATTGTAGTTGGAATTTCCTCTTTTGAGTTAACTTAAATTAAGTATCCATGATCAAATATAAACCATCGAAGCCCATAAAGCATATTCTTCTAATATTTTGTTATCATATTTGAATTTAAAGAAGACATAACAAAACCATTTTATCACATGAATAATATTGATTAATCTTTGGACAAAAGGTGCCATTTTGTTTTTTAACCAATTTTTTATGGAGTCGTGGTTTATTCATTGAACAAGAAGGAGTTTACTTGAAACTTAGGAGACCTTCTATTCAATGTTTGAATTTGTAGGTAAATCATATTTTTCTTAGGAGTGATAATAAGTCCAAGAAGGAGTCTATTCCTATTATTTAGGATTTGATTAGATTTAGTTGGTTTGAGAGATATTTGTTCAACTAGATGCCTCCTATAATGGTGTGTAGTCGATATATTTTCTCACCTAGTTGATTGTGCATTCAAGATACCTTGTCTATCTCAAGAAATCATTATTATATTTATATGTATCATTACTATATTGATAAAAGTGTGCTTATGGATAGTTTGGTATCAAAGCATAAATGGGCCTAACTCCCCCATAGGAGGGCCCAACAACATGGGGAGAGTAGCTTAGATTATTAATGTAGTGTGTTAAATTTTCTTTCAAAATACGTTATTTGGTCGTTATATTGAATGATGAGTTGACATTTTATTTTTGTGTATCCGACATGAAGTACACACAAAGGGAGTTGTTGTCTATGGAAAAGAGTGAAATTATTTTCTATTGAAGGTTAACCTCATATAGGAGGAGCCTCATGTTGTATGAAGAGCTAAGCTACCCATTATGTACTATCAACATGTAGAGAACTTGTCAAATGAATGTTAGCATGGAGACCTCCTAGCTCTGTTTGGATCACCGCAACGTCAACAGCTCACTGAGCAGTTGCCTGCTGGGATTCTTCCACTCGCTATTCGGTGACTGCTGTTGAACTGCTACTCTGAATCTTCTACTGAGATGCCTGCAATTTCGTGAGATTTTCTTCAATGGAGGCTATGATTGCATAAGCCTCATCTATCCATGGTTGTAGGCGTGCTTTTAAGACTACTTCTTTATGCTGAGTGGAATCCACCTGTTCCTTGAGCGCCTTTACCTCCTGCGTCTGTGCGAGCCTTTGTGTAAGGGCATCCATCTGGGCAGTCCCTTTTACTTCGTCATACCTCTATTGTAGCTCGTGCGTCTCTGTCTCTAGGTGTTCAACATTCAGGTCATCCTGTAGGGTGGTTAGGACCTCGAATGACTGTTCAAACAGCTGCATGCAGTCTGACACTGCACTGTCAATCACCGTTATTGTTGTTGTGATAGTGATGGTACGTTGTTCCCTGACTTTCGGTGGAGTTGAAGGCTGAGCCTTCAACTGTAGCTCTGTGATCTGTAGGTTCAACTCTAGTTGAACCCTAGCCATCTCTGCTCAAGTGTCACGCACCCCTGTGGCCAACTTGCGGACGCCCGCCTCCACCGGTTCTTCTGCCTGAATGTGCAATTTTGAGACCATTCGACAGGCTTCCTCTACTACCTGCATAATCTTCCTATTCTGCTCCACCACCTCGTTGCGTTGTAGGCCCAATTGCTTGATTTTGATGCGCTGCTCGCTTATCACCTACAGAGCGCAACTCTCCCAGACCCTGAGTTCCGCGGTGACTGCATCTTGCAAAAGGTGGAGCATCTCCCGAGGGAGCTTAACCATGTTCAATCCTACCCCTTTCAGACTACTAACCATAGGCCCATCGGCCTCAGTTTCTATAGTGAGCACCCCATCAGGTAGCAGTACCGCGTTGGTCACCCTTGTGCACAACATCTCCTCGGCAGCTGAAGTGTCGATCGCAAGGATAGTGGACATTGTTACAGTATGTGGAGTGCGTACCTACAACTATTGCAACTCTGTCTAGAGAGCTCCCAATACCAACTGCTTCTGTTCTTCGAACTGTTGGAGGGCCTCTGTGGTGACATCCCTCACCATTTCTCTGATATCATGCAAATCCCCCTCAGTGAGGGCGTTTGGGTCTAAAGACGTCATTGATGCCTTTGTTTTCTTTCATGGCATTGCCTGCTCTCATGGTCGCAGACGCTTGACTTGGGTGGATGTCGTCTGCGGGTCTGCACCACCTTGTTCTGTCTCTATTTTTGCCTCAGTTTTGGGCGAAGGTGACTTTTTTCCTTTGCGCTCTCCTCCTATTTTCTATTATTCTACCAGTTTCGCGGTGTCACGCGTTGCCTGGGCCTTAGCCTTTTCTTCCTCTTTTCTGCGCTTCTCCACCAACTGCGACATTCGAAGCTTTGTCTCTTCCTTCTTGCGTTGCATAGTGGACTTGTCCATTTCCACCACGGAGCTAGCTAAAGCGTGCCACTCCAACGACCAAGACTCAAGGACTGAAAAAATTACATTGTCAGTCGCAAAGTATGGTAGGTTATGCCATGTCTTCGCATGGTCCTTCCACGCCCTGATAGAAACATGGTGGAAATCTTCTTTGAACTCCACAAAGCTCTGCAAACTGGCGTATACTGTGGGTGACGATCGCGACTTGCAATTGATCCCCATCTAGATATTCATCTCCATTAAGACCCAAAATATATTGCATTATTTTATTCATTGTGTGCCCTTGGTCGCCCACAGCGAAGCATACTTCACTGCCTCTGGAAGGTCTGGTGTGACCTAAGGGAATTGGCTATCTTCAGGCAGCTCCCATGCCACCAGTATGATCAACAGTAGGAGCCACGTGTAGTGAAACGTTTTGCCTTACTCCTATGCCTCGCGATAGTTCGCAAGGAACTCGACGCATAGCTAGTTTGCCTAGTTGAATTGGAGTCCTTCCACGCATTGGGCCGCTAGTGCAATCATTGGCGTGGGCACCTCATCAGCGTGGAACTTTTTGCATCACTTTTCTTGCTAGTATTTGTGTGCTGACCTTGACTGTGGGGTTTTTAATGTCGTAGATGGCATATGCTCACTTCTTCTTCTCCAACTTGAACTTCTTCTTCATCGCTTCGACGAGGGAAAACTCGCCACCTTTTCCCTTTGAAATATTGGTTGGATCCTCCCCTGAGTAAGGCAACCGTGTAATTCAATGAATCAAGTGGTCTTTGATGGGAATGGGCTCCTCCAGCCAGAAACACCCATCATGCACCAAGCAGAGAAGCTACCAGATGACAAAGATGGTCACTAAGGCGCGGTGGTAATGCAACACCTAGAGTAGGTTCAGAAACCCGACAATGGAACCATTTGTTGGCTTGTGGGGGCCTAACCTAGGTTCAATGTTAGTTAGTCAAGCAAATCCATACACTACTGGCCCTTTCGACATTAACCCGTGGAGTGCGGACTGATGTCTCACCCGAAGCAATATGGGGGGATGTTAGAACCAAGTTTCTGCACCCTTGAGATGGATGTGATGTCAATTTATCCCAACTATATCTGCTTGCATGCAGGTTGCTTAACCCTTTGTTCGTCCTTCAACACCTTCAAGAAAGGGTACAATTGGCTTCACGCAACCGTAACCTGGGGCTAATATAATTCCGCGCTGCCAAGGCAGTGAACTGTGATATTTCCTCAACTACGCTAAATGTCTTACTTATCTTATTAGCAGATCTTAGTTAGCTTCGTGTAAATGGATATTCTTACTTGCGTTCACTTAACCAATACATTTACATACATTCGCACATCATATAAGCATTATAAGTGAAATTTATACCCAATATAGCAGATGCATAAATAGGAAATAAAGACACATAAATTGTAGAATACTTCTCTTTATTGATAATTCCAAACAATTACAGACTCGACCCGCCCTGTGCACTCAACTGCAGGGGTCCACGCACTCAGTTGCGGACTTCTAGGCCTCTGCGCAATTAGCTGCAGGGGTCTGCGCACTCAACTGTAGAGCCTCTACCTATACTATGACACAAAATTTAGATTTCTACTTCAGAGCTATCTCTCATACATGTTCAATCTTCTTCATTGATTCCATTATGCCTTTAACTACCTAGAGCTTAGCTCTATTTATAAAATCCCATGGTTGCGGACCATGGGTAGATCTTCTACAACCGACATTACATTTTCAAAATAAGGGCAGACAACCCAATGAACCTTTAACAACTATGTGCTCTGCGACCACAAAATATGGAGTCTTTACATTTGGATTACAAAATTGGACCAAAATATGGGCTTTAAGCCCCAAAACTGCCCTTGGGAGATCCTGCGCCTAACAGTATATGTGTGATGCTATCTGATTCAAGGATGATTGATTGAACCATGTACATGAAGGGATGCTTTATTGGATTGGAAGTCACAGTGGTTGGTTACCCATGATTTCGATGGAAGGTTGTTTCTTTATATGGACAATAACATTTTGGTAATGTTTGTAAATGCCAAGTTAAACCATAGATAGACATTGCTAATCAGGAGGTGCTTTAGTTCACAGCGAATCATGTGTTGCACAGAACATATTGTTGAAGAACTCAACTAATCAAGATTAAGAAAAGTAGTCATTAATGGGGAGTGTTGGAGTATATAACTCCTATTTGTCTTAGGAGTGATAATGGAATCTAGAAGGAGTTTGTTCCTATTATTATCTAGATGTAGTTGGTTTGAGGGATATTTGTTCAACCTAGATTGATGGGTATTGGAGATATTTGAATGAACCATGTAGATGAAGGGATGTCCTAGTGGATTGGTAGTCACAGTGGTTGGTTACCCATGCTTTCGATGGAAGGTTATTTCTTTGTATGGAAAATAACATTTTGGTAATTTTTGTAAATGGCAAGTTGAACCATAGATAGAAATTGCTAATCAGGAGGTGCTTTAGTTCACAGTGAATCATGTGTTGCACAGAACATATTGTTGAAGAACTCAAACAATCAAGATTAAGAAAAGTATTCATTAATGGGGAGTTTTCGAGTATATAAATCCTATTTGTCTTAGGTTTTATAAGGGACTCTAGAAGGAGTTTTCTCCTACTATTATCTCGATGTATTTGGTTTGAGGGATATTTGTTCAACCTAGATTGGTGTGTAGTTGATATATTTGAATGAACCATGTACATGAAGGGATGTCCTAGTGGATTGGCAGTCACAGTGGTTGGTTACCCATGCTTTCGATGGAAGGCTTTTTCTTTATATGGACAATAACATTTTGGTAATGTTTTTAAATGGCAAGTTGAACCATAGATATACATTTCTAATTAGGAGGTGCTTTAGCTCACAGTGAATCATGTGTTGCACAGAACATATTTTTGAAGAACTCAACTAATCAAGATCAAGAAGAGTAGTCATTAATAGGGAGTGTTGGAGTAGATAACTCCTATTTGTCTTAGTTGTGATAATGGACTCTAGAAGGAGTTTGTTCCTATTATTATCTAGATGTAGTTGGTTTGAGGGATATTTGTTCAACCTAGATTGGTGTGTAGTTGAGATATTTTCTCAGCTAATTAATTGTGCAATCAAAGTAGCATTCATTCTTGTATTTATATTTATCATTATTTGATTCATAAAAGTGTGCTTATAAATTTCCTCTAATTATTTGTTAACTGGAATTAAGCTAAAGTGATTATTTATAATATTCTTTATAGTTATTTACTCCTTTACAAAATCCTTTCTTATTTTTTATCTTTTTCTTTGGCTAAAGAAAGAGACGGTCCTTCTATTAACGTAGGTAAAAATTGAATTAAATAGGTTACAACAAACACATAGAGGCGTAAACTCCCACAAAGGGAGAGGGAAGAGACCCAAAGCACCCATAAAATCCTCCAAAAGACAAACAGAAACAATGCCTAGATTGCCCTGGAACCATGAGCAGGGTAGTGGAACCAAAGTCTATGCCTCGAAACTCACCATTGATCTGTCTCCTTCCTATCTGGTGGTCAAAAAACAAACACATGCATAAAAACCCTTAAGCTACTCGAACAATGCCAAACATTGATATTTTCCGCCTGATCCAACGGCTTGTGTCCATATCGCACGGCTTAAAAGCCCGATGAATATTGTGCGATAAAAGTGGTTTGCTTTTTTTGTCCTCCGCCACATGTTGCTTCCTGAGTGGAATCACTGGCTTTTTAGAAAAAACCGTCTTTGATTTGGATGGCACCCGATGAAGGTGGTAAACCATTAGTATTTTTATCCTTTTAGGCCGATCAACTAGCACGCCAAAAGGTGGCTGTAGAACTTCCCTCTCCAGATCTGATGGCTACAAACCAAATCTGACCACACATCCTCTCGCGGATTACCCAACGATGAAGGTGGTAATCACTCTTCTTCCACCATCATGCATCGCTTGTTGAATGGCATCGAATGTCCTCCGAGAAAACCACTCTCGGGTCAGAGGGCACTCAATGCAGGTGGTAAATCTCGAGCAGTTTTGATCCTGGTTTTCTTTTCCTTTGACCTCCAATGCATTACACAAGGAAGACATATCTGGAAGGGGGGGCTCCTGAATGGAATGCCTTATGCATGGTGTTGTTGCTCTGAAGCGATCGTCTTGGTAGCATATTCTTTCATCTCTTCTCCTGTCACGATTTATGCCTTTGTTCCTACTTGCAGAGGTACCCTTGGAGAGCTCACAGTGCATATCCTCAGATAGACTTTTTGAAGTGAACTTAATCTTCGTTGACATGAAGTAGAATTCTCTCTCTTGATCTATTATGGTAATGATGTCTGTCGATGAGGGCCCGATATTAGTATTCCTTCTTCAACCTGCTATCCATTACCTCCTCCCACCAACAACACAAGTCGATATGCTTGTTGCGAACCCCCTCATTGGCAAGCCAATCTGCTACTTTGTTAGCTTCTCTGCAGACATGCGCCAACCTAAGAGTTCTTAGCACTCTTAGGTGTGATTGGATCCTTTGGTAGACTTGCATAAGCCACCAGTGTCCTGAGATTTTCTCTGGTGCTGCGCTAGCATTTATCCTCTTCACCGAATTAATGACTAATTCTGAGTCAGCTTCAATGATGACATTATGTATGTTGTACTTGAGCAGTGTTTCCAAGCATAATTCCATAGCCATGAGCTCAGCCATATTGTTGGTTTCTTTCCCTAGATAGCTGTGGAAGATTACCTTTATGTTTCCTCCCTCATCCCTCATGACCCCTCCATAACCTGCTTCTCTCGTATTTCCTTTTGAGGTGCCATCTATGTTAAATTTCACAAAACCTTGTGAAGGAGGTTTCCAGAAAGCCTTTTCTGTTGAACTATTCTTGTTGATTTGTATAGAACCCATGGGAGATTAACTTTAAGCTCTAAATTCTCTAGGATTCTAGCCTCTCTTTGTCTTATAGGTTTTCCAGTAGCGACACCTCCCAGGATATGAACAGTCTCTTTGAGTTTCTTAAGGATTAGCTTCAGAATGATGTTCACCGGGTTTGCCTTACCCTTGAAAATCCTATTGTTGTGCTCCTTCAAACATTCCAGATTAAGAACCCAGGGGTCAACACCTAGGCGGCGTTTAAAATCTCATTATCCGAAAAAATTGTCCGCCAGTTTTTTGGTGTAGAAATGATGTCATATACATGTCTATGCGTCTGCTCAAAGACATCTCCATCCCAGTTCCAAAGTGTTGTAGTGAATGAGCATCTATTCAGGATATGGTTAGTGGTTTCTTGCTGATGTCCACACAGGTGACATCTTGAGGGGCCAACAAAGCCTCTTTTCCTTAGGTTATCCCATGTCAAAATCTTGCCTTGTTGAACCAGCCACTTGAACAGTTTGACTTTAATCCAATGAGGATTATCCCAGAGTTCCTTCCACATCTTATCAGTGTTTGAAAAGTGAAGCCCTGTGTCTATCCTTTTGGCCTCTTTAAGGGTGAAGAGACATGCCTTGTTCTTTCCCCATCTTAATTGATCGTCCAAGGTTGAGCTTAAGATTCGTCTCTTTTCCAAAAGACTATTAAGGGTTATAGCTTGAGTATTCAACATGCACATTTCCCTGTAATCTGGAAGTTTCCATATTCGCCATTTACCATTGTTCCTCGATTGATCCCAATAGTCACTTACCCTCCTTAATCCATTGTTGATGGTATCTGTGTGAATGTTTGCTAATTATTCACTGCGGAGATTGTCCTCCTGTTGCAAATTATCCTCCCAGAACCAGGCCAGATTTCCATTTCTGATCTACCAGAGACGATGATTTTGGACTAGAGCCCTGTTCTCCCACGCCCTATTCCAAATTGGTGAATCTTTTACTTGTCCTGCCATTCTTATGAGGTTCTTCTCCTGCCAATCCCTAACGTACTTTTGCTTCCATAGTTTTTCCCAGGGGGCTTGTATTTCCATTAGCCATCTCCACCAGACTTTGGCACCTAGAACTCTGTTAAGAATTCCTGGGTCATGAAGACCCAAGCCACCATGGGATTTAGGTTTGCATACCCTGTCCCATGCCACTAGGGCCCATTTCTACTTTTCTTCACCTTTGCCCCAAAAAAAGTCTCTCTGAATGTTTCTTATTTTAATAATTACACCAACTCGTGTCGGAATGGCTGATAGCATATAGATAGGGATGGATTGGAGGATAGCCTTAGTTAGGATCAACCTCCCTGCTAGGTTTAGGGCTCTATTTGTCCATTTGCTAATCTTATCTCTTAGCTTATTTAGAACAGGCTCCCAGATTTCCTTGTGTAACATTTTTTCAGTGAGGGGAACTCTCGGGTACTTCAAGGGCAATGACTCTCTTGGAAAGCCCAAGATTCTGGAAAGATTTCTTCGAATTGAAATATCCATATTGAAAAAGAAAATCTTTGATTTAGTAAGGCTTACCTCTGTGCCTGCTGCCATAGTAAACTCACTTAGAATCTGCTTAAATGCTTTGGCTTCCTTGACTGTGGGTGTGCCTTGAAGCATAGTATCATCTACAAATTGTTGATGACTCATTGTATCCCCACCTTGAGTGAGTCTCAGACCCTGAATTCTCCCTTCCTCCTTAGTGGCACTGATTACTCTCCCTAACCCTTCCATCATTAGAATGAAAAAGAAAGGAGAAAGAGGATCACCTTGCCTGAGACCTCTGGTAGGCTTGAAGGTTTTGGAGGGAGAGCCATTGAGAAGAATTGAATAGGTGACAGTGGTAACTAGTGCCATGACCCACTTAATCCAATTGTAATCAAAGCCATGGGCTTTTAAAACTACTCTTATGTACGACCAGCTAAGTTTATCATAGGCCTTTGCTATGTCCAGCTGAATTATCATGCCTGCCTATTTATTGGTAGTGAGTGAATGCACCACTTCATGAGCTTGAATTATGGTGTTAAGAACTTGTCTTCCTTCCTCATATCATGTTTTCTCCTCTGACACTAGGGAAGGGAGAAGAGGTTTGAGACGGTTGGTTATTACTTTGGATATTATTGTGTACACCACATTGCATAATGTTATAGGTCTGAATCTGTTTGGAGAGGTGGCCTTTTCCTGTTTGGGGATTAAGGCTATGAAAGATTCATTGAGCACCTTCAAGACTGTTTTAAATCTTCGGGAGTCTTCCACTACCTCTAGAATATCTTGTTTTACTATCCTCCAGCATGTTTTGAAAAAGTCCACATTGAAGCCATCCGGGCCTGGTGCTTTCCTATTGTGCATCTCTGTAATGACTTCCTCAATGTCTTCCTCTGTTACTGGTCTATTGAGATTGTAATTATCTTCTCTAGATACCAATTTAGGTATGTACTGAGTAAATCTTTTCGTAAGCTAATATCTATCTACCGTGGTTTCCTTAGCAATTCTCTGAAAATGTTGGACTAGAACCTCTTCCATCTCTTCATGAGTGTTTCTTTCTATTCCTTGTTGATCTGTGAGTTTCACAATTCTGTTATTGTTTCTGTGAGCTATTCTGGATCTGTGAAAGAATTTGGTATTTCTCTCCCCTTCCTTAATCCATTGTACTCTTGATTTCTGTCTCCAGAATATTTCCTCTTGTAGACATCTATTTTCCCATTCATGCTGCAGTGACTCTGCCATCTCTTTCCTTTCATCTGTATAGCCTTCTGTGATGAGAATTTGGTTTATTTCCTTTAGTTTCTTTTCCACTTCTCCTTTAGCTTTGAAGATATTGCAAAATTCCTTCTTATTCCACTCTTTCAGTCTGTTTTTAATGTGTTTGAGCCTGCAGTGTAGAAGGAGCATCTTTGTACCTTGAAAGTGTAGCTCTTCCTTCCACCATTTTTCAATGTTTGTGAGGAAATCTAAATGTGTGAGCTAAGCATTCTCAAACCTAAAGGGGCTATTCCTCGGTTTACCACATAGAGAAGCTTCCAATTGAATGGGCCAGTGATATGAACCTCCAAAAGGTAGGATGAGTGCAGTCAGGCTACTTCCCATGAGAAGAAGTTCCACTGACATAATCAATCTGTCTAATTTTGAGGCTACCTGGGTAGAGCCCCCCCTTTTTTATTCCAAGCGAAGATCCCATTGCTGGTTTCCATATCTACCAAGTTCATGTCGGTGAGGAAGTTCTGAAAGGCAATAGAATCCCTACCAAGTGTTCTTGTTCCTCCCTTCTTCTTTGTGAGTGATTTTGTCATGTTAAAATCGCCTCCTAGAATCTAGGGTAGAGCTGGGTATCTATTCTTTAAATCCTCCAGTTTTGTGATGAGTTGAAGTTTGTCCTCCATTGGCTGAGGCCCATAGACATTGGTGATCATGTAACATTTCCTATCACCCACCGATTGGATAATCAAAAAGAGATGGTGTCTGGACACCTCCGCATCAATCACACCAAATTTCTATGGATCCCATAGAGTGAGAATTCCCCTAGCAGATTTATTAGCCTTAACCTCAAGGTATTCATATCTATTTAACTATTTGCTATGTTCTTCTCTAATCTTCTCCACTGAGCATTTTGTTTCCTGTATGAACACTATGTCAGGTTTTTCCTCTCTGATCCTATTACCTAGATTCCCCTGTTTTCTTCTACTCCCTAGTGCTCTAATGTTCCAGATTGTGATTTTCGTTGAGGTGGGGTATTGAAGGAGTAACTAGAAAGATATTTCATCCTCCCTGAGTCAATCATGAGTTTTCCACACTCCAGCAGCAGTTCTTTCTCTCTTTTTCTTCCCCTCCTCTTGCTTGGGTTTTTGGTTAATTTTCCTGTTATTAACCCTATTGATGAAGTCCCTTTATTTTCCTGGTTGTCATGTCCCCTTTTGACTCCTACAGCTGTTCGATGTGACTTGTTAAGGAATATTTGTTGTACCTTGTCAACATCCTCCTGAGGTATGGAGTTTATTCCCAGGTTTCCTCCTTGTTCTAGAAACTTTTCCAGCTCTAGGTTCTCCCTTTCCAAGATCTCCTGTAAGTCTTGGTCCTCTATGTCACTTTCACTTTGAGTCATTTCATGGTCTTTCTCTATCTCCATGGTACTCAAAGGGCCTGTCGTGTGTTCATTCTGTTCCTGTGTGAACTCCATGTTGGTCTCTTTTCCTTTCCCCCTTATTGCTTGATTCTCTGTATTTTTTTGGTCACCTCCATCTACTTCTTTTTCTTCTAAGATCTCAAAATTGTTGTAACTTCTTGTTTTGTTATCATTCTTAGTATGGTTCTTTTGTATTTTCCTTCCTCCTCCTTTTCCTTCTCCTCCTTCTTTGACGAAACTTGTCTGATCTTTCCCTTTGTTGGTGTTTATGTATTCTTCCCTTTTATTAAGAGGATAATCTCTAGATAGGTGCCCATGCTCATGACATTTGTGACATCTGAACGGGATGTTCTCATAGTCAATTGTTTGAACCCATTCTTCATCATAGACTTCTAGAATGACCTCATCTGGAAAGGCTGCTGATAGATCCATCTCCACACATATACGGGCATAGGAGGTATATTTTCCTCTTAGAGTTGCCTTTGAAATCTTTAAGAAATGACCTAATTTATTACCTATAGCTTTTAAAGACTCTGGCATCCAGTAATCTAAAGGTAAGGAATACAGTCTGATCCATACCAGTACCAAAGTGAAGGTTTCTTGTTCCGGCACAAAGTTCATCGTCCATTGCTACATATAGAGACCAGCAACTGCAAAGAAGTATGGTCCTCCTTCAAAAATCCTAACTCTATCCTCCATATTCGTGAACACCACTGTAAAAAAACCTTTGCATCCAAGATGAATATTTAACTCCCCCTTTGGTTTCCAGTTGTATTTTATCCAAGTGTACAATGCTTTCTCTAACGGCCAGATTCCCAGAAACTTGCATATAATGGCATAGTTTGATGTGCTCTTACAGAGCTAGATCATTCAATATAACCCATGGTTTAGTGACAGTTTTGGGTTTGCAGGGCCCCAACTTGGTTAGATTCTCTGGTCTCTGACCTCCGTCCTCCGCTTTCTCCTCCTGTCGGTCTTCCTCATGGGTCCCTTGTTCTGCATGGGTTTTGCAGCATTCTGCCTTTTGAGTTTCAGAGTTTTATGTCTTGACCTCCAAGGATTGTGGAGGCTTGTTCTTGTTCCCTGCTCTTCCTCTGTTTGAAACCATATTACTATAGGAGGGAGTGGAGCTCCCTCCTTCGTGTGCCTCCATGCTTGCCTCTTACCCCACTGTCACTCTTTTTGTTAAACACTAGAAACTCCCAAAATGCCCCAAATTGTCATTGTTATTTTGCTTTCAGTGCCGGGAACTGCCAAATTAACCCGTTTCTTATTTTTTATCAATAAAAATAAATTATAAAATTATTTAAAATTAAAAAAAAAAAACATATATATAATTTTTTAATTATAATTTATCAAATAAAATATCTAATTTTACTAAAATCAAATATCTAATTTTACTAAAATCTATAATAAACCTCACGTGAAAAAAAAATAAAAATAAAAATATATATATATATTAGAGAGAGAATTGTCAAAGGAAAAGAAAATTTATTCACACGAAAGTGTTCCTTATTTGTTTCCCTTTCTGATTGATTAAACTTTCAACTCCGTATAACACTGCATGAAGTAAGGAATACGCATAGTAAAAAGTTACGCACGTGCCGGTATGATGTACATCTACATATATTGAAATGTCCTTGCAGAAAAACGCCACTTGTCACGATATACTTTCACTCTTTTCCCTCTTGATTTCTATTTGTATGGAGTTGTCTATAATGCGACTTTTTGAAGATTCCCGTGACGGAATCCGGCGGAAGAATTGAGGTCAAATTTTGATTTCTTGCAGTTAAAATTGTTTTTTAACTGCATATTTGGATTCAGCACCCTGAAAAACCCCTGGGAGGCTTTCATTGTGCAAAAACTAGCTATCAAACTTGCGATTCCAATAATTCCTGCCGGATTTCGACCGGAAAAATCCGCCGGAAAGGCTTTCAAAAAGTCGCGTTATAGACTACTGGTGTATCTTATCTTGAGAATGGAAAAGATTGATTGACGAGACCAAATAACCGGTGGTTCGTTGTGACTTAAATTGAGGAGATACGTGCACGTCGTTTGCACTTTTGCACGTATCAAAAATAGAAGACATATATGTACGTGGTTATTCCCAACTCCCAAGTGCACTAATCTAATGTGACTTATTTCTTTTTAGCAATTTAAAGGGATTTTGAAAATATTTTGTGGCGTAATTTTCGAAAATTTAATTTAAAGATTTGTTGAAAATTGAATTTTTTTACTTTTATATGGTTTAAATGGTAAATTATGTTCGATTTGAATATCATCTCACCTCGTTGGAAAACGCCTTTGCAAATGGGTAACATGATAATGTGAACAATATTGTGCTGTGTTCACAAATGAATTACACGGCAATATTAACGATTACGTGCTCTGTCCGCGAACACAAATTACATGGCAATATTAACGATTACGTGCTCTGTTCACGAACACATGATGACGCTTGCACATTAGGTTTACTCCACGTTTCCTTTCAAAACTTTCTCAACCAACTCAACTACTTGTGATAATAGTGTAACGTGGTGTAGTGAGACCTATCTAAATTCGTTTCAGTATACCCAGCTTTCAAATTTGTTTGGAAAATCATGAAAATTTTGGTAATCTGGCCAAAATTTTTGTAAATCCGAATTACCATCGTCAAACTTCAGTATTTTAAGCCGATCTAGATACCCTCTAAAAATAAGGTTACAGGCATTTCCTTTCCCATTTGGGGACGAAGATTGTTTGTTAGTGTAGCTGCTGTAAATTAGTACTTCAAAATAATGATTTCCTAAAAATTTGTAAGACAAAGAAGGAAAGAATTATGCCAATGGAAACGTCCCACCAATTTGTTGAGAATTTCTAATTCCGATCAATATGGTTGATGTTTTTCGCAGTTCCTCGCAATCTCTTCCCTCCATGTTTTTCATTTCTGGTCGTTGAGGTCAATAAGGCTGCTACCGGTACACAATTTCCTTGAGTCGTTGTCGTATCACCAAAAGATAGTAAAAAATTAAAAATTAAATAGGAAAACGTCCATTGTTACCGGGACTAGTAAGTGCTGATATGCATGTGTAGCATGTTGACCTCCCCGTCCATCTTTACATGGTGTGCTGAAATTTATTCTCTAGGTGAGTTCTCAATCTTTTCAGTTCAAGTTCTTAATCGTTTTATTTCGGCTGCAAAATAGTTTTTAAAATTTGGAAAAGATATCTTATATTTAAGTTAAAATAATTTTAAAATCAGTTTAATAAATTTATATATATAAATATTTTGAAGTCACACTAATAGTGATGTTTTTGGAAGTAGTTATTAGGTATATGGTGCAAAGGATTGTGTCTAAAGTTTTTTTTTGTTGACATTTCATGTGTTTTTAGGGACCAAATAAAACTTCATTTGATCTTTAAGGATAGTGTGGTGACTATTCTCAAAGTAGTGTTGTTTTTGGAAATAGTCATTGTGTGCATGGTGAAGATTGTGTCCAAAGTTTTGGATTGACATTCCACTTATCTTTATGGACAACATGAAGCTTTATTTGATCCCTAAGGATGGGTGGAGTGTCTACCTTAAAGGTAGAACACAATCAAACAACACTACTACTATGATTAGGAAGCCTACACTCTCTTAGTTTTAAATCTTAAATTATAAATATAGGATTTTGAATTATATATATATTAAGGTCATACCAAATTGGTTACGAGACCCCCTTGTTTGTGGGACAAGGGACCCGTCTCCACCGTTAAGTCTACCAAGGCATATTAATAAAAAAATCATCTTAAATCATCATCCGTCATTAACTTTTAAAAACTCATTCTTTCCTTTACTGAAAAGTTCAAATAATATTAAGTTATCATCTCTTCTTCTTCTCTTTTTCTTTTCCTTTTAATTACATCTTTTATGTATTGAAAATAATTATTTCCAAAAAATAATGATATCGTGTGAATTTTTTTTATTTTCGCTCTAAATTTTCATTCACATTTATTCCACACTCTATCACTAACCTTAACCATGGAAGATTCATTCACATTTATTCCACACTCTATCACTAATCTTAACCACAACCTAGTAGTCATGGAAGATTACTAGGATGAATCCATGTGTTAGGTTCCTGCATAGACTCTAAAGAGTGCAACTTGTTTTCTACCCCAAAACAACAACCCAGTTTATTTTGTTTAATCAATCTAAACAAAAAGGTACCTCTACCATAAATTTTAGTTCTCATTCTTCGTCCACTACTATTATGGGCCTATTATTTATTCTCTGACTACTTGGGAGGTTAAATGTTGAATTTTTATTGATGGTTGATCTCTAAGTGGGGTTTCTCATTTCTATCTTTAATCAATCTAAACAAAAAGGTACCTCTACCATAAATTTTAGTTCTCATGCTTAGTCCACTACTATTATGGGCCTATTTTTATTCTCTGACTACTTGGGAGGTTAAATGTTGAATTTTTATTGATGGTTGATCTCTAAGTGGGGTTTCTCATTTCTATCTTTTTACTTTTAATATTCTTCATTATGCGCTTTGATTTATGATGTTCCAATTTAACTTTTTGGGTGAGATTGAAACAATTGTCTTTTGTGTCTTTCCAACTAATTAGTTTTAATGGAGTTTGATGTACTACTCATCTCCTTTGATTCCCAGGTTTAATACTCTTTTTTATCGCTTCAAGAAAATTTTATGTGAATATGCAATAACTAATTGTACATTTCTTATATATGTCCTAGTGTGGTCCACCTCATAAAGGAATGAATGATTCGCTTGAGTAAAAAGATTATTATAACTTTATTTATGCATGCTTTCTCATTGCACATAATTTATTTAGGTTTTAGGAGCAGAAGTATACCTAAATATAATAATAGCTAAACCTCACCAAAATACCCTTTGATTATTCTTATATGTACATTAAAACAAGGGAAACCCCAAATTTCATGCATGCTATTATGTGGAACCTCAAATTTCTTTTACCCAACTATATGATTAAGATGTTCTGATATGAGAAAACCCCAGATTCCTTTAGAGACCCCAATATTTCTAATAAACTCAGTTAAGTCCATTATTTGTGCCTTTAATCCTAACTTTTGCATGTCCAGTAGATAATCGATATATGTCGCTACAGTTCATCCTGTCAGCAAAAAAAATGCATGCAAATATTCAACTTTTCAATATCTGGATCCAACGCATAATGGATAAATTTTCTCATGGATAGTTTCACCAACAGATAGAATATGGATGGAAAAATATATCACTTTTACCATACAAATTTTTCGTTCTTATCTTTTACCAAATTCTTTTTTGCCATTTAACAGAACGTTGATATCCAAAATTCCAAAATCTAGAAAAATATTTAACTTGTCATTTTTCAAAAACCAAAATTTTGGATGTGGAACTATGACCTTCACGGGTGGAAAATGATACACTTATGTTTTCCTAATTCTTGTGGTTTCTATCTTGGATAAACCTTTCATGGTGACTCGACATCTGAATTCGAGTTTTCTTGAAACGTCACCTAGTCCACGTTAGCTTCCACCTCATGACCTCCTAACTTTGATGTGGCTCAATCATATCCCACCATTTGATATTCAAAATTTTTTACCTGCCACTTAGCATCCAAATTTGGGGATTTCCTCTTTCCAACTCTATAATACCGATCAACTCACTCCTATACCCTATGTTCATATAACTTGGACTGTCTTATGTAGCATCTAGATCTAGGTTTTTCTTGTATGGTGACTTTTACATTTTTCCATATTTAAGATATTAGAATTTAACATTTTGAATTTCCATATATCTATATTTTTTAATATCTAGATCCATGAACTTTTATAATATTCAAATCCAAAAACTTCTCAAATATCCATATTTTGGTCACATTACCTCGTTGTATCACCTTCTTGTTCTCAAACATAGCATCTAACATCGCCTACAATATGTCTTCCATACTATCTAGGTCATCATGGTATTTGGTCTATCAGGTTACATGGCATCTAGGCTTGTCCTATGTGTCATCCATGTGACAATAACATGTCTATCCATGGATTTGGGATTTGAGATTTTTGTTTATGATAATTTTTGGATTTTTCAAACTATTTGAGTATCTTGATCAGCCTTTTCAAATTTTGAAATCTATATTTTCAAATTTCCACTAAAATTCGAGATCTGAATTTTCTTAAAATACCTAGATATCAAACTCTCTTACTAATTAGCTCGTCATGCCACCTCAACATACACCTACCATCCCACCTAATCACTTTCGAACCAAGAGAAGCTTGCCTTTATCTAACACAGAATCCTATATGTCTATCTTATGTGACACCCAAATCTAGCATTTATATTTATCATTATGTTTAACTTTTTTCGGATTTTTGAATATTAAGATCTATGTATCTAAATATCCAAGTTTGAACTTTGTAAATCACTAGATACTTGATGACATCATCTTGCAACATTGACATGTTTTATCTTACATGTGATCTATGTTGCATTCACCCGATTAGTTAATGTATTGGCATGTTTTATCTTATATGGCTATACTATGTGGCATCTAAATCTGAGATTTTATTTTTTTTTGTTTACGATGACTTTTATATTTTTTTTTGAATTTTTGGATATTTAAATCCAAGTTTTCAAATATATGAATGTTAGGATGACTTTTATATGGCATCTAAATCTGAGATTTTTTTTTGTTTATGATGACTTTTATATTTTTTTGAACTTTTGGATATTTAAATCGAAGTTTTCAAAGACATGAATGTTAGGATGATTTTTATATTTATTTTTTTTAGGTTTTCAAACATATGAATGTTTGACTGAACTAATCAGAGATAGGAAATTTGGCATTCTATGATTAGAAAACCCAGACTAATGTTTGACTGAACTAATCAGAGATAGGAAATTTGGCATTCTATGATTAGAAAACCCAGACTAACAATGGAGAACAAGAACAAGTTAACACAATGTATTGATGATATGGCAATTAAAGTGTTATACTATATAGGTAGGCTGCTTTCGGGTCCATAGCTCCTTCAAATTCACATTAAAATCACATGGAGAGTTCAAAACTATATAAACATGTTAGAATTTTTTCTCGCAATAAATGTGGTATAAAAGAATAAGTTCATAGATCAACGGTTGAGACTTATTTGAAAAGAACATTGATGGTTGTTGAGTGCTTGGTTCAATATGCCATATATTGAGTTTCTGGTGGCTCAATTTAGCACGAGGTAACTCTTTAGAAAGCAAGAAAGGTATAGAAAATATAAGGATTGTTTTCTCTATTTAAATAGCAATGTTTTCGTTATATTTTATTCCATAAAAAAATTATCTATTTGATAAAAGACTAAGTGATAGGATTTCATATTTGTTATTTTAAGATTACGTTCCTACTTATCTGTTAATTTCATTTTGAAATTGATACAGGTGCCATGAGATCTATGAAATCAGTGCGAGGATACTGCAGACAAGCAACATGATATCATAAGGTTGTACTGTAAAATTGCTAAAGTGAAACTAGGTCGTAATGTGATAGTTAGGCGGGATCTCAAAGAAAAGATGTGCTTCATCTTATTTTGAAGAAAATATCGATAAGCTTTTTCCAATATTTTTTAGGAAATGATACTAAAGCATGAATGGGAAAAATAAATGGTTGTAACCTATGAGGAGGTATATCGATTATAAAAGGATTATTTTTCTATGTAATCGGGGGTTGTCAAAGACTTTAACTAAGATATTATTATCAAGTTAGAGGAAAAAGTTAAAAGACTTAAGAGCTAGAAATATCTAGAATTGATCCTTGTATACTTTTAAAGGCTAAAATATTTTTCTTGCATCTCAAAATCAAGAAATATTTCTTAAGAATGAATAAGAGAAGAAGCTAATTCATATTTTATTCAAGCAATTGAACATTACTGTCAATTTTTTGTTTTGAGAAGATTCTTGCAATTTATCGTTTCTGCCAATTGTCTCTATAGTGTATATATATATATATAATGGAATTTATTTTCGGCACATATTCAATATTATTTCACTGTGAATTATTTCCAATGTGTGTTTGTTTGAATATGTTATTATGGTTTATGCTCAAAATTAACAATTTTTTTCTTGTTATTCCAAGCAATGATTTGCATGCCTTTTATTGCCCTTTTATCACTATTAGATTAGGAGTGGTTAAGAGTTAAAATAGGATTGGATATTGGTGTGTTCAAGCTAATGGTGGTCTCTCATGACTTGTTAGTGGCAATGCAAACCTAAAAATATGTTAACTTGGTTGGATAATTAAAGGTACTTATGAAATGAATTTCAAGATGGTGTAAAAAGATAAAATGTATGAGAATGAGTTAGATTTCCATAAATATAATTTTTAGTTATATAAATTGTGGATTTTGAGTTTTCCTAACATTGTTGCGATATTTGTTATGCAAAATATAATACATATGCTTCTATTCATGTAACCTTTTAGTATTCAAATGATGGAATCTTGAGATAAAGACTTGTGGAGTTGTAGAGTTGTAGAGAAGAGATTGTTCTTATTCATAGATATTTTTCCAAAATTTCTAATCTTAATTTTATATATTTTTTAAATTATTAAAATCATTATATCCTTGAAATTACAAGGCCTTCAGTTAGTGCAAGCTAAAAGGGTCTTACCATTATCAAACATTCCTTTTTTGATATTGTATGTGTTAACATCCTGTTGTGAGCCATATAATTATTTTTCCAAATGATTAAGGCCTCAAAAAATTATAGCATAAATATATGAAGGATGTATTTTAAGATTTTGATAGATGTCAAGAAAAATGTATTAAAATTAATGAAAAATATATTACATATACATATACATATACATATACATATACATATACATATACATATACATATATATATATATATATATATATATATATATATATATATATATAGATATATAGATATATAGATAGATAGAGTCTACAAAATCAATTTTATATGTGCATGTAGTTTCATGGACAATGGATTTGTTTAATTTATAGAAACATAATGTCAAATATACATATATGTGTGTGTGTGTATGTGTGTTTTCTTAAGATTGATATTTTCATGTATTTGCAACCCATATGACCAAATTTGTGATTTTGAACCTATATCAAAAGTTACCAAGTCAATGTGCATGTAGGGTTCCTTCTAGGAAAAATTTAAATTCAAAAAAAAAGTGTGTGCATTCCTAGAATTTGTGCATTTTTAGTACCAATAATGTGTGCATTCTTAGTACCAATAATGTGTGAATGTTCCTAGTGCCAAAAGTGTGTGCACTTTCATTCCTGCAACTAGTGAATTTAATACATGAGAAATGGTCAAAGTGGGTTTAGGAGTGGTGGGGAGCATGAGAGAGCGAGGGATATAGGGGCCAAGGGAGATAAAGAGAGAAATAAGAAGGGAGATAGAGAGAGGGCAATGGGAAGGAAATAATGAGATGGTGGGAAATGGTTGAGGTGGTTTTATGGGGAGGGGGTGGAGGGGGAGGTGAGAGAGGGGGGGATAGAGGGACCAAGGGAGATAAACGGAGAGAGATGAGGGTAGAAAATAATGAGTTGGTGAGTGTGGGGAGAGTGAGTGAGAGTTTAAAAGTGACAGAGATAAGAAAATAAGGTGGAGAAGGGAAAGGGAGGGATATAGTTATGGTTTACATGGAGAGGAAGAGAGATAGAAAGTTAGAGTGGGATGTTTTTAAGCATAGATTGAGAGAGAGAGGGACTATGCAAGTAAGTGAGAGTGGCGGGCGGGGGGTGGGGTGGGGGGGGCAAAGAGAGAGAGAGAGAGAGAGAGAGAGAGAGAGAGAGAGAGAGAGAGAGAGACTATGCAAGTAAGTGAGAGGGGGGGACAAAGAGAAAGAGAGAGGGAGAGAGTGGAGGGGGGAAATAGAGGAAAAGTAGGAGATAGAAGGATGAAACGGGGGGGAAGAGAATAAGAGAGGGAGTAAGGGAGAGAAAGTGAGGAAGGGAGACATATAGAAGTATAAATACAGTAAGATAGAGATAGATATGGAGAGAGAGAGAGAGAGAGAGAGAGAGAGAGAGAGGGGGAGGTTTTATGAAGAATGAATTAGAGTGGGATATTTTTAAGGAGAGATTGAGAGAGAGAGGGAATATGCAAGTAAGTGAGAGTGGGGGGGGAGGGGGGGGGGGGGTACAAAAAGACAGAGTGGGGGGTGGGGGGGATGCGGGGGGGTACAAAGAGAAAGAGAGAAGGAGAGAGTGGAGAGGGAAGACAAAGGAAAATTGAGAGATAGAGAGATGACATGTGGGGCAAGAGATTGAGATAGCTCGTAAGGGAGATAAATTGAGGAAGGGAGAGATAGAGAAGTATAAATGGAGGAATATAAAGATAGATAGATCCAAGGAATTTTTTTGAAGCATGAATTGAGTGAGGGAGGGATGGAGGAAAAGAGAAATAAGGAGAGAGGGGGAGAGAGGGTAGGGGGATAGAGAGAGAGAGAGAGAGAGAGAGAGAGAGAGAGAGAGAGAGAGAGTTGGAGGGGAGTTTTTTTTAAGCATTAATTGAGTGAGGAAGGGATGGAGGAATATAGAAATAGGGAGGGAGGATGGTGGGGGAGAGAGGGAGGGGATGGGGGGAGAAAAGGAGAGAGGGGGAGATAGATGGAGAGAGAAGAAATAAGGGAGAGATAGAGAGTGAATAAGAGAGAGAGAGTGAGGTAAATATGGAGAGAGAGAGAGTATTAGTGAGGTAGAGAGACAGATAAGAAGACTGTGAGGGATGGAGATAAAGTTGTAGGGGGAGAGTGGGGGATGGAGAGAGAGAGAGAGAGAGAGAGAGAGAGAGATAGAGAGAGAAGGGGTGTGAGGGGGAAATATGCAAGGGGAGATGGAAGATGAGTGAGAGTGTCTGTGACGGGGGAGAGATGGGGAGAGATATTTAGGGGTAGATAGAGAAGGATTGATGGAGAGAGAGAAGGAGGGAGGCAGATAGAGAGGGAGGGATAAGAAGTGATATAGATACATAAACAAATATGTAAATGAAAATGTAGAGAAAGATAGTAGGGGGGCAGAAAGAGAGAGAAGGAACTAGACACAAAGGGAGGAGAAAGAGAAGGAGGGGAGGGAGATTAAGAGAGAAGAGAGAGATAGTGGAAGAACAAAGAGATAAAGAGGGAAGAAGAGATGAACATAGGTGGATATAGAGAATGAGAGAGAAGGAGAGAGTGAGGGATGGAGAGAGTGGATAGGGAAGATAGAGGAGGGGGCGAGAGAGAGGAAGAGAGCAGGGTGGTGAAAAAAGAGACAGATAATAAAATAGGGAAGGATAAAGAGATAAAGCTAGAGTTGGGAGAGAGAAATAGAAGGAGAGGGAGTTGGGAGAGGGGGGAGGAGGAGAGTGAGAGGAACAGGGTAGAAGAGGTATATATATATATATATATATATAGACACACACACACACACAAATTTATGAGAAAAATATAGAGAGATGAGAGAAGGGGGGCTAAGGGGTAGAAAGAGAGAGAGAGAGAGAAGGGCATGAGGGGGAGAGAGGGGGGGGGAGAGAGAGAGAGAGAACCATAGAGTGAGTAGAAGAGGGAGGAAATGGGAGACAAGTAGATATGGAGAGAGAGAGAGAGAGAGAGAGAGAGAGAGAGAGAGAGAGAGAGAGAGATAATTATATAAGGAGAGTGAGAGATGGGTGGTGTGAGAGAGAGTCGAATAATAAGATATAGAGGGAAAGAGATAGATTTAGATTAGAGAGAGTTATGGGGGAGATAGGGTGATATATAGTGAGGGATTGGGGAAACGAGAGAGAAGGAGAGAGGGAGGGATATAAATATAGAGAGGGAAGAAGAGATATAGAGACATAAGAAAATATGCAAATAGAAATAGAGATATAGAGAGTTGCAGTGAGAAAGAGAGAGAGAGAGGGAAAGAGAAACAAGGGGGGAGAGAGAAGGACTAGAGGGATAAATAATGTAAGAAAAGAGAGATAAAGAGATGGAGTGAGGGGGGATGAAGAGAGAAATAATAGTGGTGACATAGAGAGAAAAGTAATAAGATAGGGAGAAACAAATAGATAGAGCTATAGGGGTAGAGAGAGTGAGGAAGAGAGGGTGGGGGGGGGAGAGAGATATAGGTAATGATGGGGATGAGAGGGAGAGATATATTGAGGAAGTGAGAGGGGGAGAGAGAAGGAGAGGTGGAATGATATAGATACAAGGAGGGAAGAAGATATAGAGAGACATAGATAAATATGTAAATGAAAATAGAGAGAGAGAGAGTTGGCGGGGGGAAGAGAGAGAAGGAGAGAGGGAGGGAGATAGACCTAGAAAGGGAAGAAGAGATAGAGAGACATACAAATATGTAAATGTAAATAAATAGATAGAGAGTGGGGGGAGAGAGAAAAGGAGAGAGGGAAGGAAATAAGGAGGGATGAGAGATAAGGATGGGAGTGATATTGGGAGAGGAGGGGGGGGAGAGAGTGGAAGATGGCTAAGATAAAGAGGTAATAAGAGAGAGAGACTCATGGAGGTAGAGAGTGAGAGAGAAGGGGAGAGGGAGGGATGGAGGAAATGGAGGGTAAATAAGAGAGAGATAGGTGTATATAAAGAGTGAGAAAGGAGAAAGGGAGGGATGGAGAGAGTAGAGGGGAAAGAAGATAAATATAGACACATATAGGGAAAGAGATAGTGAAGCATTAATGGGAAGAGAGAGAGAGAGATGGAGAGAGAGGGAGGGAGATAGATATATAGAAGGAAGAAGAGATAGAGACACACAAAAATATATGTAAATGGATATAGAGAGATAAAGTGAGGGAGGAGAGATACATAGAGAGAGAGAGTGATTGAATTATATAGGGAGAGAGGAGAGAAAGAAGGGGGGGGAGAGAGAGAGAGACATGGACATAGAGAGTGAGAGAGAAGGAGAGAGGGCAAAATGGAGAGAGTGGAGGAAGAAGAAGAGAGAGATAGATAGAGAGAGGGAGAGACAATGATTAGGATACAATGGAAGAGATAGTAAGAGAGTGATGGGGAGAGAAAGAGAGAAAAGGAGAGATGGAGGGAGATAGAGATATAGATACTAGGGGAATAAAGATGGAGAAAGAGATATAAAAGTTGAGTGGTAGAGGTGAATAAAGGGAGAGAGAGTGATGGGGGAGAGGGGGGATGGATAGTGAGGGAGCGATGGAGAGAGAGAGGGAAAGAAGTGGAGAGGGAGGTAGATAGACACATAGATGGAGTGAGAATATAGTGGGAGAGACAAAGAGAGTTATTGGGGGAAGAGAGGGAGAGGGAGAGAGAAAGGATAAAGGGATGGAGATAGACATAAGTGTGCATGTATTCTATATTTCGTGCTTAGTCTTTCCATTGAGGAGCTAATAGGAAAAGGTAAGAGAGGAAGGTACATTATTCTTATGAATGTATGTGCATTATTTAGAATGCATGTGCATTCCTAGGAATGTGTGTGCATTCCTAAGAATGCACATGCTTACAATTAGGCCAAGAATTTGACATATTGTAGTGTGTTTGGTAAAGTATCTTGCTTGACTATGTATATTTTTCTCTTAATGCATTAAATTCTCAAAGTTTATGCCAACATTACACAATTTCATTCATGATATGTGTTGAAGAATGTTACTAGTGACAATCTTCATAATTGTTCTTGAGTCATGATGTAATGTATTTGTCAAAAGAAAGACAATGAAATTTTACTATTAATGAAATTCACTTATTAAAGCATGGGTTTCACTCTTGGGTCAATTATGTATAGGTAAAATCCTCCATTGCAAGCTTCTAAGGTTTATGTCAAGTTTCCTTGTCCATGTCATATTGTAATAGACCTTCTTGGGCTTCATTTGTCAATAAATAAATATATTTTAATGTAAATTAGGTCAATTAAGCCTCCGCCACCAAGTCTGTCTAATTGAGGGTCAAAAACTCCTATATAAAAGCAAAAACCCAACCTCATTTGACACACTTGCTCATCAAGTTCAATTTGAATCTTTTGTGGCTAGAAAAGGTGTGAAATTCAAGGGAAGAAGAGGAAAGGGCTAGAAAACGAGAAGGAGATATTCATCAAACACAAGAAGTTGAAATTATCTCTCTCTGTCTCATTTGTGAAGCTTCTGAGCTACTGGAGTGGCTGAAATTGCAGTGTTGAAGCTGGGTTGAAATTTTGAGTTGCTAGGGGATGAAAATTTTAGGTTGTTGCTGGGTTATATCTATTGGACAAGAGGAGACTATTGAAGGTTGTAGAATTATATTGAAAGGATGACTTGGTGAGGAGGAAGATTTGTTGGTCTTGGATATTGGTTTATCTCGTCTTGATTTGAATCTATTGAAGGAAGAGTTTTAACTGGTTTTTCCTCTATAGAGGGGTTTTAGCCCTACCAAAGTGCCTACATCTGGTGTCTTTGATCTTTCTCTTTTGATTTTGGTAATTTCTTTATGAAATAAAGATAAAAGTTAATAATAACTCATATATATCACAAGTAATTATCAACATAAGAAAGTCTTTCTGCCTTTCTGATTTTCTAACATGGTATTAGAGCTAAGGTGAAGAAGAAAGAAAAAGGATTATTGAAGATCTGTTGAAGAAAAGGGGATCAAGAAAAGGTTATTAAGGAAAAACATTATATAAGAAGAGAATCCTACTGCCTATAGGAACTATTCCAACTTCAATGAAGGGAGAAAGCAAGCTAGAACGAGGCTCCAACTATAGGGCATGGAAAAAGAGGATAGATATTATCCTCAAAAAATACAAAGTTTTAAATCTTTTTCAAGGAAAAGTCAAGAAGCCTATTGATAAAGTGGAGAAAGAGAATTTCAAAGAAACCAAAATCTTGGCCATGAACCTAATAGTGGATGGAGTAAAGGAAAACCTAATTCCATACATATGCAACATATATTCCACTCAAGAAAGGTATGAGGTTCTCTCCAATTTTTTCACCATTAAGAACATTGGTCAAATAGAAAGCCTCAAGAATGAATTAAGAACCATTAAGATGATGAGAGACAATATTGTATCATCTTACTTTATAAGGATATCTAGAATCAGAGATGAACTCCTAGAAATATATGAATTTGTACCAGAAAAAGAGCTCGTAATCACTACTCTTCTAGGACTACCAAAATCTTGGAGTTCTTTTGCATGAGGAATTAACAATTGTTAGGATAATCTAACATTTTAATAAATGTGGAATCCATTTAGTTAATAAGAAGCCTAAATATCATTAGTAAACAACAAGAAGGAAGATGAAGAATAAAATGCCTCTAATTCCAATTCTTCTCATCACAAGAAAAACGGAACCTTCAAGAAGTTCAAAGGATCGAAGAAGAAAGTTGACCGATCCAAAATTGAATGTTACAAATATCATAAGATGCATCATTACAAGAATAAATTTCCTAAGAATCTAAGGAATAAGAAGAGAGATAGGAAGAAAGAAAATATTACGGATGATGCTCCACCTAAGAAAAATAACTTTGAGGAATCAAAATTCAAGTACTTATACTACTAAGTTATCTCCTACATATCCTTCTTAGTCTTGTATTGTTTTCCTTTATCTTTTGACTTCTAGAGTTTGTAGGTCTAACATGTCTTGCTATAATTTTTTTTGAATTATTTTAAAGTTGTAGGCATCCCTCAAGATTGGATTAAGAGGGAGCCTCCACCATTCTTACCAAAAGATAAGTATTTTGTTCTTTTTTTTTATATTTTCATGTTTGGTTTCCTCCTAAATAAAGATTTGTTTATATTGTATGCTAACATCCTTTCTTTTGATATTTTCCTTGGTTAATCTTGTTGAATATTCAATGGTTGTGGAGCATACTTCAAAGGATAGACTTTAAACATGAAAAATGTTTTTCTGCAAAGGAATCCCTTCAGGAATTGATGTGGTACAAGGTTTATTAAGGAACAACTCGAGGTATGTCTTAGACTATAATCTTTGTTATTAAGTTCTCTTCATGTACAAGGTATGATCATTCTTCTTTTCAAATTTTATTTACATTATTGACATCATTATGTCTAGGGTTTTGAATCTTAAACATTATTGTTAGTGTGATTAATCATTAAATTAAATCTACTCTTGTCATATTATCATTTTGATCATTCTTTTGAAACCCTAAACTTTAGGGTTCACTATAAAACCCTAGCCTCTTGATGCTAGGGGTATGTCTATAATGTTGAAACCATTGTACTCTTAGGGCTGTTGATAAAGTCTAGAAATCATATTCTTTTGATGTTTAGGGTTTTGGTATTGTTATGATAAAAAAACCTAGTTCTTAAGGGTTTGTTGTTAATGTATAAGTTATGGATTGAAACCCTAGACCGTGAGGGTTTGGTGAATTAGGGTTTACAGAAAAAACATTTTTAATAGTAAGATCCGAGGAATGAAACCCTAAGTATATCGAATCCCTAGTCTTGTAAAAAAGAATTGTATATCTACTTTTGATGTATTAATGTTTGTGTCTCTGGTTTATATTGGTTTATGTTATCACATGATGATTAGATCCTATATATGTATATGTGAGTATGCTAACCTAATTGGTGATGTTTAAGTATTAGTTTTTGAAATATAGGAACAAAACCCTAGAAAGATTGATATTCTAGGACATGAGGACATTGTTTTCAATTATTGACATGTTTTAGCTTTGCTGATAAAATATAAGGTTTGCAACAAACCCTAGTAGATTCTAATATGTAATTCTAATAGCATATTGTTGAAATATTAGATGTATATGGTTGAATTGTTACTTGATTGAATTACTTATATATAACGCTTTGTCTCATAGATGGAGTTTAGAATTTATGACAAAAACCTAGCAAGAAGTTGAAGTCTACTATGTAAAAAGATGTGTCTCTTGTTGATTATGAACATAACTAGGTTTAGGTATTTGATGTCTAAAGTCTAAATACTTTGATGCTTCCATTATAGTAACATGATATAGTTAACTTCATGCTTTTGTAAGTTTGTATTTGGTTGTACTTTCTATTAAATTTTTGCAGGTACATAATCTTCAAGATGATGAAGATGTTCATGTGATAATAATAAGAATGATGAAGGAAGTTATATGAATTACCTTTATGCCATAACAAAGAATGAAGTTGTGAAAGGTTCTTTGATGTTATAGAAGAAGGAAGTGGTTGATCTCCCTAAGTTGAAAGGGGTTCTGAATAGAATAGAGGGTATACCTCCCTAGTTGAGAGGGAGGGCATATTATGATAGTTATGATGAATACCTTGAAGAAAGAATGAGTGAAAGTACTACAAACGAATTTTCATGATTCATTAAGGTGTAATCAAAGGACTAAGGTTGTATTTGGTGTTGTTGGAAAAGTGAAAGGCTTCCAACAAGATTTATTTAGATAACTTGGTGATGATATAAGCAACATGTGAATGATTAAGGACCCTGAAGTTTTATGTTTACTTGTATATAAATACATTTGAAAGTTTATTACTAATTGGTATTTGTGTTTGTACAAGAAAATTTGTCCATAAAAACAAAAAAAAAGGTTCAACACTCTCGAAGCATGATTGGACAAATGGATATATATGATTTAGTTGATAAGGACAAGATGCTTGGGAGGACATCTAGTCGGCCTATGTGTTGATGTTTAGATCCTGAAGGGGGAGGATGGCATTGGTCATGGAGCTTCGACCTTTGATACACACCTAGATCCTTGGGTTGGTGGTAGAACTTAAAAGCATGATGGCACCTAGAGTGGCTAAAGCTTGAGACCACTTAGTCCCAATCAGATAGAATACCCATGTTAAAAATCTAGTTTGTAGCACTAAGTGTGTTATAACTCTTCGTATTTCATATCATTTTTAGATCTTCCATGTACTTGTATATGTATGTAATTTTTAATACCTCCCTAGTTAAGAGAGTGTTGAAGAATGTAAATAGTTTCGGTCTTCATAATTATATTTGATCCATGATGTAATGTATTTGTCAAAATAAGGAAACAAAATTTTTATTATTAATGAAATTGACTTATTGAAGCATGGGTTTCATGCTTGGGTCAATTTTTCTATAGGTCAAAGCCTCCATTGCAGTATTTTAGGGTTTATATCCAGTGTCCTTGTCCATGTCATATTGTAACAAACACTTATTGGGCTTCATTTGTCAAGAAATAAATTTATTTTAATGTAAATTAGGTCAATTACAGCTCCTCCACCAAGTTGCCCTCAAACTGGACAAGTCAACCTAATTGAGGGGAAGAAAGTCCTATAAAAAGGAAGCAACTTGACCTCATTTGACACACTCACTCATCAAGTTCGATCTCAATCTTTCAGGGCTAGAAAAAAGTGTGGAATTGAAGGGAATAAGAGGAAAGGGCTAGCGAAGCATAAGGACACACTAATCAAGCACAAGAAGTTAAAAGTATATATATATATATATATATATATATATATATATATATATATATATATATATATATATATATATCACATGTGAATCTACTAAACTATTGGAGGGGATGAAACTACAGTGTTGAAGCTAAGCTGAAATTTTGAGTTGATGGGGACTGAAAATTCTAGGTTGTTGCTAGGTTATAGTTGTTGGAAAAGAAGTGACTATTGAAGGTTTTTGAATTGTATTGAAAGGATGACTTGGTGGAGGAGGAAGTTCTGCTGGTCTAGGGTCTTGGTCTAACTCATCTTGATTTAAATCTACAAAAGGAAGAGTTTTGAATGGGTTTTCCACTTTGGAAGGGTTTTATCCCTAGAAGAGTTCATACATCTGGTGTCTTTGATATTCATGCTTTTATTTTGATAATTTCTTGATGAAACAAAGATAAAATAAGAACATAAGAAAGTTAATAAGAACTCAAAGATATCACAAGTAATTATCAACATAAGAAAATATTTCCTCCTTTCCAATTTTCTAACACTATGGACTATTTATTTTTGTTGAATCATTTTGAAGTGTTCTTAATCCATTTGGATACTTCTTTATATATTTTTCATGCTATGGTAAAATTCTAGCCATTCTTTACCCCATTATATAGTGTCTTGGGAAATTTAGAGTTTTCTCCACTTCATTAGCCATTTTTTTGTAAATGAAAATAATTCTCCCTTGTATATAGCCAATTTTTTTTTTTGCTTATCTACATTTGGGAATGCAAGGTTTATTTTCAATTTATTTTTATTTAATTAGTTTTTTGTAGTTCCTGTATTGCAATTCGACTTAGGACATTTTTTAATACCTTGTAAAATTGCTATAGATATTTTTCTCGATACATCCCAGTAAAAATTCAGTAATAGGTTTATAGGGTATTTTAATATGTAAAGCTCAAATTGCAGTGATTTGTGGCATAACAAGGTGCATTAGGAAACTTTAATGAAGTAAATTTCAAATATTTCTATCAAAATGTCATTATGCATCATTCCTTTTGCATTGTCTTTCAATAATTTCATTTGATGTTTAAATTATCACTAGAAAAAAATGTTCATGTGGTTTGTGACTCCTATAGGATAGTCTATCTTTCAATGACTAGTTTATCATGTCAAATATACTTTGAGGAATGTATGTACACAAAAAAGAAGTCAATAGTTCTATAATATAGGTAGATCACCACTATCCATTTTGGAAATTGTGTGATGAAGTACTCCAAAACAGCTTTTGGTGGATGAAAGTGGTTTATCATTACTTAAAGGTAACTTACTTGAACAAACTATTCCTTACCAATCACATAAAATTATCAAAAACACTTTGAATGGAAGTCATAACACATTTTGTTGATACTAGATTGAATACTCTTTTTATTATGACACACACATACAGACGCACACACACAGATATATATGTGTGTGTGTGTGTATATATATATATATATATATATATATATATATATATATATATATATATATATATATATATATATATATAGTTTCATAATGCCCTTATGTAGGAATTCTCAGGAGCACTCAGCATAATGGTGCATATCACATGTAGGCATGGCATAGATAGTCATGAAGACAACAAGGTTATATTGAAGGAGTATCACTTCTACATAAGTTATGAGAGGTGCCATGACTTAGCTTATACATAGGATAGCTTTCAATTGTTCTACAATCACGCGAGGTGGAATAATATACATATGGATCACCATTGTGTTTTTCAGATGGTTGCACTATCCAATTCAAAAATGCACATGTACTTCAATGAATGTGTATGTTGGCACTCTGTTTTTTGGAGGGAACATATACAATGTTTTCCCCAAAATGTAATGAATGGGGCAATGACTATTGGTTGGCATAGTGTGTATAGTGAAAGCAACCCTCAATGTCGCATTAATAAACTCTAAAGCCATTGTCTTTTTTATTGGGTTGATAGTTATCAAAGGATAATATCTAACACAGAGTGAAAGAAAAAAAAAAGAGAAAAGGTTTTGTATTTAAAAAATATAGGTTAGGTAATTTTGTATACCACTATTCAAAATTAGTTGTTGGTACCAACCTCCAACTACAAACAATGCTAAGCAATAACTCATCAAAGGTATCATACATCATAGCCCACTTCCTACCTGACCATCAAGATGAGAATTTAATGAATACCATTACTGTTAGAAGTGATCTTGATGGTCTACTTGAATGACCATAGGTAAGTGGGCAAGTATGTGGTATGTTTGTTATTTTCTATTTGTTATGTGGTATGTTTATTTCTCAATTAACTTATACATGAATCCTATTAATTAAGGTTTCCAAATTATACAAAATTTAGGATTTTCAAATTGCACAAAACTAAGGTTATTCAAATTCCACTTCAATATTCTCTCCACCTTCTCAAATTTATGCTTATATTACACTTTTTAGAAAGAGAGGAATCAACCTCTTGTCAACATTATAGATTGGTTAATATAAGGTAGAAGCTTCTTACTTATCATCTCATGTATATTGTAGCCAATATGTTACACATATTCTCATGTATATTAAAACCTCTATGTACAGTGGTTATGGTGTTTCAATTATTTGTTTAATGTAATAACATTAACTATGTGTCACTTATGGTGCACTACTTATGTGCATCTATGGATATCTCTTGATGGTCATGGCTCACTGCGTATATGATATATGCTTGGAAATTACTGAGAAGGTGGGTGAATTAGTAATTGTATCTTTCAAAAATTTTAGCTTAAATTAATTTATTTTTTCTATTATATTATTATTCAAATAATGACTTATGTATATGTTCAATTATTAATGGTTTCATTTGCAGTTACCATAGAGAGACATTTTCATATATACTTATTCAAAATTCAGGAGAATTCACAATACATTCAACAAGAAACACATGAAGACACCATATATAAGTGGAAACTGATACGGGATAAAACCATGAATTTTTGGCCAAAAGTGTTGTGAAGGAAAGCTCATACGAGCCCCTATTACATCAAATTTTTTGTAGGCTCCAACCTATAGGAGCTTTCTACCATAAGGAAGCTCCAACTCCCACAAAATTTTCTGCAGGCTTCAACCCACAGGAGGCTCCTGCCTCAATAAGCTACAACCTATTCTTTATCAAGCTACAACTTGAAAGGAGACTGTAATCTCCCAATCACAATACAATGTCAATTTTTATGGTTACCTGATATTAATTTTTTTCTCTCGAGTTTGTTTCTCATATTTTCTTCTTCTATTATTCAATTATGTTCCTCTTCTACTACTTTTCTCTTCTTCTCCTCACCTAAATGATGCTCATGAACCCTCTCATATAAACTTATTAGCTCCAGAAAAGTTTATTTTATCATTTAACAATGTATATTTTACAAGCATAACTTATTGACAGTTTGTATTATATGCAGGAATATGAAATGAAAGAGTTGTCTCTTGGTCTTCTAACATTGTTCACAATCTACCTCTTCATTTTCAAATATGAAATTCATAATTTTGTAATAAAAAATAGAGTTGAATTAATATAGGTCAACAACAATTATTGCAAAAGACAAATCCCAAGAACTTTTCAAATTTGTATTAACTAAAGTTTTCAGATTTGTACCAGCCACATTTTAATGCCTTTGAGTATTCTTGTTTAAAAAAACATACCTTTTCTAGCTTATGTCTCAATATATCATATGCCAATAAACATATTTAACAATGATCATCCTTCACAATGATTAGCATATTTAATAATGATCATCCTTTGCACTTCACATCACTTTATCATCCTTTACGCTTCAAACAATCTTGCAACAATGGTAGTGTAGAAATCAACATAAATCAACCTTAACACAACTAAGACCAGTCATATCAATGACATAAAGCATCCTTAACATGATCATTTGACATCAATTCCAACATTTCCAAAATTGTCTGCATCACTTATGTCTTCTCAGTTAAGGTGCATCACTTATATGTGAAACCTAATTTGGTGTATCATGGACTTAGTGAATTTCTTCAGTGCATTGGTTCTTAATTATGTCACTTATGGTAGGTATCTCATGGAATGTTTACTATGTGTCTCACTTTAAACAATATCACTTACTTACATTTCTTATGGGGTATCACCTAATTATGTCACTTATGTGGGTTACTTAAGTGCCTCACTTATGGGAGTCTCTTAAGGTGTATTCGGTAAAAAATAGTCACAATGGTATAAACAATGATTCCATGCATATAATTTTTTATTAGTTCATTGCATTCATAAATATGAATCAAACATAACAACCCGAGGAATGTGCATCAAGAGAATCTCATGTTGACCTCTTAGGATAGAACAAAATTCCACAAAAACTAGCACTTTCAAGTTCCATATAACTTGGTATTTTCAAATCACACTTCAATATACATCAACATACATTACCAACTTGTGATGCAAGGTTAATATGGTGTCTTTACTTACATTGTCTAACTATGAACTCAAATTTGAATTATATTTCAGAATTGGCGTGGCCAACTCTTGGCATTTTTCATTCTATTCTCTCCACCTTCTCATATTTATGCAAGCGCACTAGATTTTTTAAAAAGAGAGGTGTCAATATTTTTTCAACATTGGGGATTGGTTAATAAAAGGTAAAAGTTCCTTACACATCTTCTTGAATATATGGCAGTTTTTATGTATAACAATCAATTTAGGACATGTTTGTTTCTTATGACGTGTCAATTATGTGTGTCATGTAAGAATATTAATTATGTGTCACATATGGTGCATCCCTTATGTGCATTGCTGGATATGTGTTGATGGTCATGGCTCATTTCTAATGTGTGCATCACTTATGTCTTATTAGTAAAGATGCCTCATTTTTATGTGACACCTAATATGGTGTATCACTTATGTTCATTTCTTTTTTCCATTCATGTGTAGCTATGTGATTTATGGTAGGTATTGTGTGGCATGTTGACTATGTGTCTCACTTTGAAGGGTGTGACCTATGTACATTGCTTATGTGGCATCAGTTAATTATGTCACAATGGCATAAACAAAAATTCCATCCAAACAATTCAATTTCATTACAGGTAGTGGTTTGTAAAGTATTGTGATTTTTAAATGTTAACATTGAATTTTCAACTCATAATGTGTAATCCAATCAAAATCATTTAAAATCCAAAAGTTATACAGGTGTGACTAGGCAACAACAATTTTTTTATCATATACTTTACCGACCTTATGCATGAATGGTGCCCAAGTGACCGAAAACTACACTAAATATTTAAAATTAAAATTAATATCTTATTCTATAAAAGTTATAATATCGAGAATATTTTTAATGAAGGGTAGAATATGGGTTGAATGTGTTTTTAATGCCATGTAACTGATTTAAATTTCAAATTTACTTTTTTTAATTTAAAAATTATTAAGTCTTGTGTTAATATATATATATATATATATATATATATATATATATATATATATATATATATATATATATATATATATATATATATATATATATATATATATATATATATATATATATATATATATATATATATATATATATATATATATATATATATATATATATATATATATATATATATAGTTATTTTCAGAAAAGTGCATTTATTTGGGTCATTTAAATTTTAAATTTACTTTCAAATTATTTTTTTAATTTAAATTTTATCAATCCTTGTACTAAGAACTTAATTTAAGTATTAAATATATCTACAATTATTTCGATAAACGTGACATTTATTTGGGTAATTTTGATAAAAGTTAAAAATGAAAATGATATATTAAAAAATTGTCTACATGGCATAAACTTATTAATTTCTTATCTTTTTCTTAGGTAACTATTTTTGAGGTAAAATTTTCTCTAATGAAGTCTTTACTCACACTACTTTACATGCCACCACCTGTTGAAAGCCACCACTACCAATAACCCTTTCCCAACCACCACTAGATGGAGATACTACAACCAATAGAAATTTTTTTAGGTCAACACTCCTCTCTTGTTCAACCCCTATTGAATGGAGGCCACCACCTCCTCAAAATCTTAGAGCCACTCTTTCATTCATTGTCAAACTAGACTCCAATGGGAACTTCACAACTCAAAAACAACATGTCAGTCCTCTTTGCAACAGATAAATATATCCAAAAACAAACATTTCCCACAAACAATATTTAGATGAATGCATAAGAAGCTACCAAACACCAAAAGGATACACAAAAATTCCTTACTTCATGTCCTCACTCTTTCCATAGAATGTTGGCTGAGATATGCCTCCACTACATTTTGCAAGAGTTGATCTAGCTCTATAGGTCTTCAAGAAAATATGCATTGTTTTCTCCACTAGCATACTCTACTCTTCTCACACGCTCACTCAATCAATAACACAACCAACCAAAAATCCTCAAGGCATTCTCCAATATATAATTTCTTGAAGCGATTAATACAATAATTACAAAGGAGTCCCGAGCTCAATAATTATCTATTCATACTCTCATGGATTATTCCTGTATTTTGAACATATCTCCTCCTTAACCTACTCCTCCATGATTTACATGAAATGAGAGATATATACAAATTTAACCAACTTCTATAAGACTTACGCGGAATCTTTAACCAATTACCAAGTGCAATTACCATCAGAAATACCCTTGGAAATGTCTTTAGTGTTTATAGAATTCAGAAAAGCTCACTTACCGAGTGTAAGGTGAATGTTGCTTTTGAGAAGTGAGTTATTAGGGCAAGTTTCCTTTATGTTACATACGTTGACCCTATTCCTAATGGAGGTTTTCACTGGAGACCCATGTCATCCTTTCAACACCTCCATTCTACAATCTTCTTAGTTTCAAGACTTACAAGACTTGTTCATCTACTTCTTCAAGAATATCCTAACCCTATAGAACCTCTGGAAACCCATGAAAACCATTTGATAATCATGAAAATTCCTCCAAAGATTTTATCTACATCAATCCAAATAGAAACATAAAATTCTACCTTGTCAGGTACCTATGCATCCTCCTGCAATGTTTCTACCAATCACAAAGTCGAAGATACAATCTAGGTTGACATCAACACAAGAAAAAATATTCTAAGTTCTTGTCTACATCAATTCCACCACTACAATGCCAACATGATCCACCTTTGGCATTGATGTGAAACTCAACCCGATATCCTTAAATTTGAGGTTGGCTTGATCTCCATACTCTCTCCATATCTTCTCCATATTCTCTCCCCCTTTGGCATCAATCACAAAGGTCAATACCGACACTGAAAAGAATTCCAACAATGAGAGGGATGAGAGAATTAATCCCCCTATCAAGATCAACACCATGTCAATAGAAAGTTGATACAAACCAATGAATCAAGGATGTCTCTCTTGCAAGATAAACATGTGAACCAATGAACTTAGATGCCAACATGTCTCTAGAAAATACAATTCATCCTCTCATGCTAACAATTCTATCCCTATGCATGTAATGGAGATTAAAACACACTCTCTTTATTGTTGCAGAAACACTTCAGCTTCTCTCTAAGGCCTCATACAAGTGCCATACAAATACAAGGCTTCAAGGAGAAAATACATTGTTATGATAAGTACATAAGACTGACTTGTGATTCCACTATAAGCATAACTATCATCAACCAATGAATCCACGGACCCAACTTTTCATCATTCACCAAATGCAATAGCACTACATCAATGATATACAAACAAGGCATGAATTGGACACCGATTAGCCCATACATGGTTTATTTAACAACTTTTACAATACATGTTAAACACCATGGGTATCTCCATGACCAATTCACCAAAAGATGATACAATGATGATAAATGGAATTTATGATTGCACATAAGTGTTCTCTCCTATATACAATCCCAATACCATGATATGCACCAATTACATGTCATCCATGAGAAATACTATGTGCTCTATGAAACAACAATAATAGAAGTAAAACACATGGCATACGACAACACAAGGTTTGTCACAACATCTCAACCATCAAAAACGATATCGCCATCAACATGTGTGGAGCTCACATTAATACAAACAATGAAATCTTTGCAACAAAACCATGATAACCAACAACAACCACCATGATCCACATAGCCATCTTCAACATAATCATCTTACAAAAACAACATAAATAACATGAGATAATGATAGTGACATATACATCCTCATCATCAGTGGAAAATATATCATCAAAGGGGCACAAAATTAAGAACCATATTCTTGTAACATCAACCCTAGCTCCAAGCAACAAATCAACAAGCAACAAAAGCATCACTAGTTACATATAAGGCAATATAATAGGAATCTCTCTAACATCATCAACACGTGGCCAAATACATAATGCATCCAAGAAGCACTAAGCAACAACATAAACAATATAAGATCTTGTAATATAACACTGTTATTGGCACATAAACTCATCATCTTCTTGACCTCATGTTATCAAGGTCAACACACTCTCTCCATATACAACGAGATCAAAATCTCAAGCAACAGAAACATTAGAATAACATGAATAGGAAATATACATACACCTATAAGATCCATGCAACAACATACTTTCTTGATACATCAACAACAATATACCTCTCTCAAAGTCTCATCCATTCACACCAAGCTCATAAACGCATCACAACTCAGCCATGTAAGTTCAAAACATCCCAGTAGTAACATGAATCATACATCTAGATATATAAGGCATGAGTAACAATATGCACACTCTAGATGTGCTAATCCCAATTCACCATCAATTAACCTCAATAACAACCACACATGCAATATAATACATGACATAAATGTTATTTAGCAATGTGAACACTAGCAACATGTCAATTATGTCATGAAAGTATACTAACATATCTAAAAATCCATAAGGCAGTTACAACAAAAATCTTCTCAACAATATAGAGCAATTTCATATGAGCCAATAAACTCATAACTAGCTCATCCATAATGAACACAATGCCATCAATGTGTTGGATCATTGGAAGCAAAAATGAACCCCCTCAATATGTTCTCCTTCTTCACTTCTTGACCATGTGTATAAGAACAAACACTTAGATGAAATATATTCAAAAATACCTACAAAAACTCGAAATACAACTGCTCCAAAGTCATTAGTAACAAGTATAGTTGATCCAACTAATATCAAACTAAAAATAAGAATATATCAGAAATAAAAGGAATATTCAAACCTTAATTATCTCCCCATGAGATCATGCATCATATTCCTAGCATGCATATTTCTCTGCATTGAATCTGTCTGATATGGATGCACCTCCAAATATCTACATGCAACTCAAGATGTGGCCATATGCTCCCCTTGTGCCCATGCATGCCTCATTTCTTTGTGGGAGTTTTTTGTTGCTCCTTTTTCCTACATACTTTGATAGGTTGATATTCGACATGCGCATAATCTTATTTCTTCTTGTATCATTGGCCTTGCATGAATTTCTCCCTTTGGTTGGATTGACTATAACACATGGGAAGCTTCCAATATTTAGCCTTATGGCCAATATTGTCACACACATAATGTCTTATGTGACAAAGGAACAACAAAATAGATCCATATCTTTTGTTGATCTATTTTCTACTCCTTGCATAGGACCTGTAGTCAATATCCCTATGGCCAAAATCATTGCATGAGAAATAATAACTACATAAAGGAATATAATACTTGATTGTAGATGATATTCATGAAGAGGGAAATATTTTTTGCATGCTTGCTTGAGGCGGCTACTCCTTTTGTTGAGAATACTTGCTCTATTTTCTTTTGGAATTTGTTGTTATATGTCTAATTGCTTTTACACGTGATACACTTGACATTTCTCATTATGGGAGAATTGGATCTTCTTGGTGAATGTACCTTTCCTGGCTCATCATTTTGCACCATTCTTGGTTTTTGGTCTTCCTGATGACTCTCCTTTTTCACACTGTTACTAGCTTCTCCACTAGTTTTTGATTTTCTTGTAGTTGCTTGAGCACTAGATATGGTCCTTTCTAGTTCTTCTCATGTAGAATCTACTTCAGATTTTAGTCTTTGACATTGATCTTCCATTTCCTTTTACTTCTTCCTCATTCGTTCTTCAATTTTCCTTCCCTCCTGCAACTGGGTTTTCAAATCAAAAATTTCTTCCTTGAAGTTTTGCTCTCTTTCTTAAAAAATTTAAGCAATTTCTTCAAATCTCTATTTTCAAGTGAGAACCTTTGTACTACACCCAATACTGAGATAAGTTGAGTTTGATCTTCAACCAATCACTCCTTTTCTCCAACATTTCTATTTCTTCTCCAAAAGGGTTACCTCCACTTCTATCTGAACAATCAATCTCAATTTATTTATTATCATCTTCTAACCCATCCATCTCAATAGCATCATCATCGTTTCATGTGTAAGAGGAACCTAGTAATTCTTCACCATTCTTGACCAACAAAATGAGGGTTTCTTCTGATCATAAATCTTCTTGACTTGTTTGTTGCTCTTCTTCTGAGACATCTTCTTCTCAAGTTTTTGACCATAATTTCATGATATCCTCTCAAGAAATAAAGCTCCATTACAGAGAACTTGGCTTTGATACCACTTGTTGGAAATGTAGATCACGATTGAGAGGGGGGTGTCAATCAATAGTAATGAAACATATAATTTTTTTCCAACTGGTTAATATTTTATCCATTCACAATCTAAAACACTTAAGGAGAGATTAGAGTCATAACATAAACACAAAACCATAAAAACATTCAAAACATGATACACCAATGATTTATGGTGGAAACCCTCAAGGGGAGAAAAGCCACCCATTGTCGTTGTGTTGATTCTCGCTCTCTTATTATTATATAAATAAAATCGTTTACATATTTTAGCTAGCCACCACCACTACTAGGCTCCACCACCAATTTGACAGTCTTGTTGGCCACCACTAACTAGGAAGTCTCTACTCACACGACTTTGCAGGCCACCACTCTCAATAAGCCTCACCTAGCCACCACTAGATGGAGATACTACTCCCAATATATTGTTTTGTTTACCAACACTAGAAGAAGCCACCACCCTTATCTTGTTCAACCACTACTGAATGGAGGCCACCACCTCTTCAAGCTCTCGGAGCAACGCTTTGATTCATTTTCAAGCTAGACTCTAAGGATAACTTCAAGTATCAACAAAAACATGTTAGTCCTTTCTGCAATAGATAAATCTACGCAAAAACAAACACTTCCCACAAACAATATTCTGATGAATGAAAAAGAAGCTACCCAAAACCAAAAATATCAAAAAACATTACTTACTTCATCTTCTTTCTCTCTACGTAGAATGTTGGCTGATATATGCCTCTGCTACCTTCTACAAGATATGTTTTAGCTTTACAAATATTCAGAAAATATACATGGTTTACTCCAATTGCATACTCTTATCTTCTCACACCCTCACTCAATAAATGACATAACCAACCAAAACTCCTCAAGGCATTCTCCAATATATAGCTTCTTCAAGTTATTAAGACAATAATTACAGATGAGTCTTGAGCTCAACAAATATTTGTTCATACTCTCACAAATTTGTCTGGTATTTTGAACATATATCCTCCTTGACCTCATCCTCAATTATCTACATTAAATGATATATATACAACTTTAAACAACTTCTACAAGACTTCCTTAAACTCTTTAATTAATTACCAAGTGAAATTACCATTGGAAATACCCCTGTAATTATCTCGAGTGTGCACAAAATCTAGAAAAACTCACTTACAAAGTGTAACACAGGTGTTTCATTAGGGAAGTGAATTACTAGTTCAGTTTCCTTCATGTTACCTACATTACCGTTTCTCCTAATATACGTTTTCCACATAAGACATGTGTTACCACTTTAATGCCTCCATTTTCCATCTGCTCAACTTCAGTACTTATAGCACTTTTTCATCTACTTCTTCAAGCACATCCTAACCTTGTAGAAACTACGGAAATGCATGGAAAACCTCTGATAATCATGACAAAGCCTCCAAACATGTTCTCTACTAACATCAAAACAACAACATAAAAATCTACCTTGTCAAGGACCTATGCATCCTCGAACTAAAATGCCAATCATAAAGGGTGAGATACAATCTAGGTTGAGACCAACACACAAAAAACTATTCTAAGTGCCTATTGACATCAATCTCAACACTCCAAACTATGGTTTTCAAATTCCACAAAACTAGGTTTTTCAAATTTGTACAAAACTAGGGTTTTCAAATTCCACAAAAATAGTGTTTTCAAATTGCACAAAACAAGGTTTTATAGATTCCAAAATGAGTTTTCCACTATTATGCACCAAAATTCACAATATGTCCCTAAATCGCTCTTGGAAGTGATTTGTAATTTACCATAAAATTCAAATCATGATGTAGATGAGAAAATCATTGGTTTCGTTGGACTCGTAGAACTCAGTTACATCCATTAGGGGAATTTTGAGGTCAAAAACGAGTCTCAAAACAAGAAATGTACTAACAAAATTAGCTTTAAAAGGACCCATAGGATTAAAGATGATGTTGCCATCCCCAGGGGATAATATTTTGGAGGGAAAAAAAGAAAACTAATTTTTAAAATTGTATTTTCAGCATATCTCCTTGTAGTTTTACTCAAATGTCAAGTTTAGACACCCTTGGATGCGGAATTAATTACACATATATCGAATACCCAGACTACATACTTCTGAGTAGACCCACAAAAAAAAAATTGAAAATACATGAAAAGGGGATGTTCTGAGTAGACCAACTTCAAAAAAATTGAAAATGCATGAAAAAAGTGTGTTCAACACATTTTCTCATGCATTTTCATTTTTTCTTATGTGGGTCTACTTAAAAGTATGAAGACTGGGTACTCATTGGATGTGGAATTTAATTTCGCATCCAAGGGTTTCTACACTTGACATTTGATTAAACCTACAAGGAGATAAGATGAAAATACAAAAAAAAAAGAAATATTTTCCTTTCTTTTTATTAAAAAATCCATAGCTCTTATTATATTATTTTAACTATTATTTTATTAATTTCCTTAGGATGCCCATTTTAGATGTCAAAATTCCCTTAATGTAGGGACACCCCCAACCTATGAGTCACATAGGTAAAAAATTAATTTATTTGACGATCTTCGAAGCTAGGGTTTTGTTTAGTAAATATCAATGCAAAGTATTGACAAGGGGTTGGTTTTACAGAAAACACATTTAAGCCATCATTAGTAGCAGGCTTGCATGGGCCTTAGCTAAACATAAATTATTGAGATTATGAAACTTATTTTTTCTTCTTCATTTCGTTTTTATACCCCTTAGACAAAATTCACAATATGTCCCTAAATGGCTCTTGGAATCAAGTTGTAACTCGGCATAAAATTAAAACTAGGACATGGAAAGCAAATCTTTTTATTTTGTTGGACTCTTTGCATTATGTGACAGATATGAAAAACCTTGCATGACTCCATATGCCTAAAATTTATTTATTTGATGATCCTTAGAGCTAGGTCTTTGTTTAGTAAAGATTAATGCAAAATTTTCACAAGGTGTTAGATTTTGCAAATTGCTTAATCAAGGAATTGTGGGTAGTGTGTTTGCATGGGCCTTTTCCAAACAAAAATGTTTGAGCTTAACAAACTTATTTACACTACTCAATTTGGTTTTTATACTTGTTGGCACAACCTCTTAGGCCATGTGTAGCCATCATATCTATATGAGTAAATGTATGTAATAAGTGGTAAAATTTAAATCTATGAGTGATTTGTTAGAGCCAGTACAACCACTCTAAGCACATCATCTATGTATAAATATGCATGAAAATGCAATGGAAACAAGGTTGAATTCCTTCTCAAAAATCATTTCTTCTTTGTGTATGTGTGTTCTTGTTGTTGTTATGATGTAACTTGTTCTTGTATGCACATGTAAGCTAGGATTACACCATGTTGTGCCATTTCCTCCTTCATTTGGTTGGGTGACAACAACAACAAATGAGGGAGTGGGTTGAACTTGCAAGAATAAAAAACAAATGAAACTACACGAATAAAACGAAGAGGCTTTGCCTCTACAAGTGAAGATATGTTTGTTAAAGATGTTTTTTGCGGAGATTGTCCAAGAATGTGCTTGTTGCAGATGAAATATTGATCATGGATGTTGATCTACTAAATATATGTCACATGTTAGGTCCATATAATACTATTTTACCCCCTTATTGTTATTATTGCAACCCCCTTATTTTATTGTTGTGCCCATGTAGTCCCCATGTTATTATTATTGTGACCCACAGATGCCCATTATTGTTATTGTTGTGCCCCTACAATATTATTGTTATGTAGGCTCTGATTATAGTGGGACCCCTTAGACTCCTATATATAGAAAGGAGGTATTGTCATTTGTATCATCCAAGAGTTATTCATTTGTGTAATGTAAAGGAGGTTTCCCCCTCGAAGAGGTTGATTTTGAAGTCGTTGATCTATATTTTCTTATATTTTGTGAGCTGGTTGCATAAAATTTGGTATCAGAGCTTTGGATTCTAGGGTTTCACTACTTCAAACAGGTCATCATGGAATTTTCGCTATAAATTTTTTATACAAAGTTTTAGAAGCTGAAATTAAAACCCATTTGAGAGGAAATCGTTATGAACTCATGACCGAATTTTAGATCTTGTCTCACTATATTTTCATAGATATGAATTGAGCCAGTTAGGGAATTTATAGGCTCCAAAATTCCATTTCGAACAGGCCATCGTGGAATTTTCTATATATAAAAAATTATACGAAGCTTCGGAAGCTGAAACTAAAAGCCATTTGAGCCAAAATCGTGTTGTACCTAATGAGGTTATTTTAGAACTTGGTTCGCTATATTTTTAGAGACATGATCCAAGGAAGTTATGGTTTTTGCAGGCTTCTGAATTCCATATCAACCATGTGACCTTGGGAACATCATCATAACATTCTCTCTGCGCATCGTATTCAAGTTTCATAAGAAGTGATAGAGAGAGGATGGACTCTAGTTTGTTGGTTATCATTTTCAGGGCCAAAGGATGAAACCATGACATGCAGAACCTCGTGCAATTTCTCTCAACTAAACCTGTCTATAATTAGGTCATTGTAGGAAATTGAGCATAACTCTTTCTTGGAGAACCCAATCTCAATCCGACCCATTGAGTCGGAAAGAGGACTGAGAGGGCTACCACAATACAAAATTGGAGAACTTGGCGATTCGAAATTACAGAGTTACAGTCATTTCAAAATCGAGATCCTAAAAGAAAGAAAAAGAGATATTAGGAATTTTGATGGAAAGGATCCGATAACTTGGATACAACAGATAGAGAAATATTTTGATCTACATGATGTGAAACGGCTACAAAAGGTATGTATTGCATCTTTATATTTAGAACTGAATCGGTTTGCATGGTAAAGAGGGCTTTGTTCTCGTAAACCACTTGTCACCCAGTCAATTTTCACGGAGGAAATTATAGCACATTATGAGGATACAAAGAGAAACACCTTCTTTAGCCAATTGATAATTCTCAAGAAAAATTGTTCAATGGAAAAGCACATTGAGGACTTCCAAAAATTGAATATAAGGGTAAATAATATTCCAGAGAAGCAGAGGATTGATTTCTTCATAGGGACTTTAGAGGATAACATCCAACATGAGGTTCGCCTTTGGGAACTTTTTTCATTGGAGAAGGCATATAGGTTGGCAAGAAAAACAGAGAGCAAAATTATGGCAACAAGGAAGCCTACTACTTATAACTATAGATATGGAAGTGTTTTTTCTCCCAGCCTTCCACAACCTACAATGTTGACATCACAACAATTGGAAGGAAAAAGAGCAAAAGGGCTTTGTTATAGTTGTGATAGAAAATACACTAAAGGTCATAAGTGTGCTGAGAAGAAATTAATTTACATAGATGGGGAAGTGGAGGAAGAAAAGGAACAAGAAACATCAAAAGAAGAGGATATCCACCAAGAACCAACCTCAGAGAAAGAAGAAATGAATTTGACCATATCTTGTAATGCATTGACAAGAATTACCACTCCTCACACTCTCAAGATAGAAGGACATATCAAGAAGAAAAAGGTAATAATGTTGATTGATTGGGGTAGTACCCATAATTTTATTCATTCTAAGATAGCCAAGGAATTGAATTGCTTCCTATATCCAACACCACAGTGTCAAGTAATGGTTGTGAATGGAGGAACCATAAATTTCTCTCGAAAGTGCCATAATATCAAGCTATCCATTGGAAAATATGTCTTGAATAGTCCAATGCTTTCCATTCCCATGGATGGTGTTGATGTTGTACTAGGAGTCCAATGGTTATAATATTTGGGGATGATAGATTTCAATTTTCAAGAACTTTTCTTGAAATTTTTTTGGGAACGAAAGGAAGTTGAATTAAGGGGTATCGCAGGGAAACCAGGAAAGATAATCATCTCTAATGGCATGACAAGGTTTCTAAAGAAAGAACAATGGGGCATAATATGCTCACTACAGGTTCAAACAAAGAAATCATCTAGTTCTATAGATCTCCAAAAAGTCTTGGAAAATCATTTTAAGGTTCAAGCAGTGGAAGATCACATTGATAATCAACAACATGTTCTCCAACTCTTAAAGGATAACCTCACTTTGGTGCATAATCTAATGAAATAGCAGGCAAGTCAAAATCACAGCAAATATTTTTTGATGTAGGCGATTGGTGTTTTTATGGCTATAACCATACAAACAAATGTCCCTAAAGCAAGCTAAGAAGGATAATAAATTATCACCAAAATACTATGGTCCTTACAAGGTTTTGCAAAAGATTGATACTATGACATACAAATTGGAGCTTCCTACATCTTCATGAGTGCACCTAGTTCTCCATGTTTCATGTCTAAAGAAGGTTATAGGAGACAAGGTCCGAGTTCAAATAATATTATCAAAACTTGACGAGGAAGGAAATATCATATTGGAACCTGAAGCAGTCATAGAATCAAGAACCCAATAGCTATGAAATCGATCAATTTCAGAGTATCTCATCAGCTGGAAGAATTTACCCGATGAAGACTCCACATGGGAGGATGATAACTTTATACAGAAGCATCCAAAACTACTCAAGAGTTGAGGACAACAATTTTTTGGAGGAGAGGGGATTGTTAGGTCCCTATACTGCTAGTGTACCCCTTTATTGTTATTAGTGCAACCCCCTTATCGTATTTTTGTGCCCATGTAGAGTCCATGTTGTTATTATTGTGCCCCATAGAAGTCCATTATTGTTATTGTTGTACCCCTACAATATTATTGTTATGTAGGATTTGATTATATTGGGACCCATTACACTCCTAAATATAGAAAGGCGGTCCTTTCATTTGTATCATCCAATAATTGTTCATTTGTGTAATTTAAAGGAGGTTTCCTGCTCGAAGAGGCTGATTTTGAAGTTGTTGATCTAACTTTTCTTCTATTTTGTCAGCTGGTTGTAAAACATTACATAAGAAACAAAAAGGAAGAGAATAAATAATAACTTTCTATATTTAATTATAAAAATGTTTATGTAAGAATGTTGATGATTATTCATAAAATTATTGTTGAAAAATCTACTCATGATTCGTGCAAAAAGAAAACTACTTTATGTATGGAAAAATATTGGGAAATGGTTAGATATGTTGGTTGATTTGGTTTCTTTGTTTTTGGGACCATAGAATATTAAATGAAGACATTGGAGCCTACAAGAAAAAATTTAAAGAAGAAGAGGAGATCTAGAAATATGAACCAGCAAGAGGAAATGACCAAGTGGTTTGAAGTTGAAGATAGTTGTGGAACATGGATGCTATATGTAAAACATTGATCATATTTTGGAGCTCACTTCCACTTTGATTATGCATGTTGTGAACTTGCAAAATAATAGAAGTGAAAATATGAAAGATGAAGATTTTACTTCTTGATTAATATTCGTGCATAAATATTGATGCCACATGTTAGTTGATGCCGCTATAAAAAATATATAATTGACACAATGAACTAAAAAAAAATAATGAAAAAAGAAAAATCTGAAGGTTATTTGTGCAAGAAAACATTTCAAGTGAAAAGGATCTTGGAGCAGTTTGCATTAGAGAAGCATTGAATGTGATTGGTTCTTGTATTGCTAAGTAAGATATCTCGTGTTGAGTGTCGAAAATGATTTTGATGAAGTACTAGATGACCTAGTCAATGGAAAACCACGTTGAATTTAAAAATTTTGCCAGATGTGCTATTAAATCTAAACACTTTTACATGGGCTACAGCTATATATTTTTTGAGATCCAAAATTCTAGAATTAGAAGGCAGAACACTCATAGGAAAAAAAAATTGAGAATTGAGAAAGCATATTGAATTGAGTTTACGTTTTGCTCCATGCTACAAAGACATTTCAACTAACTACAAGTGAGGAAAAGAATGTTGAAGAAAATTTGTCATTTATTCACCATAAGGGTGATGGCATGATGCTAATGAAGAGAAGATACGATTGGATGGATACATTATCGATTGATGCTTGGAGTTTACCTACTCGAAACACTTTTTTTTAGAAAAAGTGTCAATTTGCACAATGGGAAAGCTTGACCATTCGATACGAAAAAATGGAAAGCAAAGCCAACCATTCAACTAGTCAACATTATCGACATGTAAAACGATCAACTTACCTCAAATCAAATTTTGCCTTCAATCATGATAAATACATTAATGATATTGTTTTCCTTTTTATTAGGTTAACTGCAGCTACATTTTAACGCTGTTATGGGAAAATTTTATTTCCACATACAATGACATGATAAATGCATGCATTGTGCAAAATACTAGTGTGAGATTTCCACTACAAGTCTAGACCCATATGTAGGGGAACAAATGATCATTTCTTAACTATGATCATGAGAAATAGTCTTTTTGTCTCTGTTGTAAGTGTATTGTGTGTAATTATTTTGAAAGCTTTGAGCATAAAATGTTTTCACCAACCTCAAAGTAGCAACAGATTCATAGTAAACTTGTTATGGTAAATATTTTTGAAAAAGAAACATGCATTGTCGACATGAACTTTACTTGTTTACTATCACAACGTGTAAGTGAATATAATGAAGAAATCATAGATTTGGTTAATGAATGGACTTGGCCAACACATGCAAGTTGCAAACATTATATGCATATACAATAATACAAGAAGAAAATGGCACAATGGAAAAGTGCTACTTGAAGAGAGATGGTCGACATCGACAACGACATGCTCAGTTGACCTTATCGGATTTGTTATATTTTGGTCTTCCTTGACCATGTGGTAGATTCTACCTAAACTTCAACTTGATTTGTGAATAACCAACACAAAATTTGACTTGGTCAGAGCCCTCTGTATAGAAGTAGTTGACTAAAATATCAACCCAACGTAGTGCACAACCAACTAAACCAGATTGATTTGACCAAGATTCTAATGTTTTAGATGATGGATGTGCATGTTGATAGGGACATTAATGTTTATTTTGGTACTATTACAATATATCTGATCTTGTTTTCTTCTCTTATTCTAGGGTATGATCCTCCTAATGTGTTTCATTTTAAATAAATCTATGAGTCTATAATTAATGAAATAAATACTATGTAATAAATATTTATGAAGGATAGTTGAGTCAAATCATAGCTATGATATGCTTTGAGTCTTTCAGTCATTCATTAGAACCATAAGTCAGGGGAGGGTGAAACATGAGCTTGTTCTCAAAGAAGGTGATCTTCTCTGCATTTGTAATTGAAATCAATGTCTATTTGATGAGATAAAGCTCTTGCTGACATTTGTTAATGTCAAGTCGAAAACTATTGTAAAAAAATCCCAATGCTAGCAAAAAAAAATAGTGTTTATTTGTTAAAGTCCTCCTTCATAAAAAATAATTCCAAACTCTAAGAAACGTCAAAGTAGCCAGTAGTAAGAAGAAAGTAGTTAGCCTAACCATCCTTTCTACAACACATTTGATAATCTAGTAGCACATGAGAATTAACTGTTATCCACAAAAGAAAAATATAGCAATATGAAGACAAGAACAATAGAGAAGCTATTATAGCTACGAATAAAATTGAATATGTAGCATATATAATTTTTAAGCAGAACTAATAGAGAATCAAGGCAGTAGAAAATTTTGACAAAAGTACTTGCATAAAAGAAAACATCCAAGAAAAAGAAGTTATAGGCATAGAACAAACAAAGAGCTGAAGTCATAAGATTATGACAACATGAGAACATATTGATTCATCCCCGCAGTATGAAATACGCAAATTGGTTCTTGATTTTTGATAGTGGCAAAGAGTAGGATTGTTGGTTTGCAGATTTCACTAATATTATGTATGAATGAAGAACTCTTAGAAGTGACAGTCACACACTTGGCTCATCCATAGAGAGGAAAGAGAGGCCTGTATAGTTATGTAGAATTCTTCTCGAAGGTGTATGAAAATAAATCACTTAAGGTTGTGGATGACAAATAACCCTAACAATAAAAATTGTTGTTAAATAGTGTGGATCTACAGTAAATGATAGAAACAAAGCCTGCCAAAGCCCTGATCAATGCAATAGAACTAGTTAAAAAACAAAATGGAATAAGAAATAAGCACAAGTAACTCCAATAATCCAATGGAAACCAGATATACAAAGAATATATTTTACTAAATGACACCTACGAAGGGAACAAGTAACGTTACCAGTCCCCCTCTATGGGATGGGTTCTTGGCTATCCTCAACGTCTGCAGCTTTTGTAGAGTCTGCCTCCTCTATAATGTGTAAAACGTAGTAAACAAAAATGTTTGAGCTCAATGAGAACTCAAACGAAAAAGAAAAATGGTGTGTGATAGTGATAATAATCAGAGTTACAACAGTAAGTGCACTAATGAAAATAACCGAAAGTGAATAATGAATGGAAAACCCTTTTATTTATAACAAAATATTTGGTTATCCTCAAATAATGAGTAATAGTAAAATATTATTAACCCCATTCTAGAATCAACCATTTGGAATATTTTATTATATTTTGTTAGAGGGAAAAAGTTTTTAAACTTTTACTTAGCAATAATAAATAAATAAATGATGTATTTATCATCTCAAGAAATATTGTTTAAGGAGTAACCAACCATTCGTTGGCTTGATGGGGCCTGAGCTAGATTTAGATTTATTTGGCCAAACAAATCCCTGTACTATTAGCACTTTCAGCAACAGCCCACGGAGCACAGACTGAGGTCTCACCCGAAGCAGTATGGGGGGATGTTGCAATCAAGTTTCCGCACCCTTGAGATGTATGAGGGGCCGATTTAGTCCAACTATGAATACCTTCGTACATGTTACTTCATGCACTTTCCTGACCTGTGAGGCCTTCACGCCCTATTATTTGCCTTCGCGCAACCCTAACCAGGGGTTGTGGAGCTTTCGCGCTGCCGGAGCAACGATCTACGTTATTTCCCTAAGTTAGACTGTGGATCTTACTTATCTTCTTATAATAGTTAGTTATCTTCATCAAATACTTTATCTTACATTCACTTATTCAACATATTCATATAATCTCGTGCAACAAATAAACAGTGACCTAATTAATGCACAATATACTTCAAAGAATAAAATAGGAAACAATACACAGAAATAATGTAAAACTTCTCTTTATTATTGCTTGAACCAGTTACAGACTCAACCTGCCCTATGCACTCAACTGTAGACTACTAGGCCTCTGCGCACTCAGCTGTAGAGCCTTCTCCTGCTCTATGACCCAACGACTCAGCCTATACTTAGATCAGACTCAATCCATTGATTGATTCTTCGATTGATTGATGTCTCTTTAAAACTTAGAGCCTCACTCTATTTATACAATCCCATGGTCCGTGGACCATGGGTAGATCTCTCAAGCTGACATTACATTACAAAAATGAGAGCAGACAACCCTCTGACTCATTTACAATCTTCATGCTCCGCACCCATACATCACGGAGTCTTTACATTAGACTTAGTTAAAACTTGGGTTTTAAGCCCCAAAACTTTCCTTGGGGGATCTCGTGCCAAATAGGGGGAGAGAGAGAGAGAGAGAGAGAGAGAGAGTGACATATGTTTAGGGGGTTGAGATAGAGGGACAAATAAGGAGAGATGGAGGGAGGTATAAATATAGATGGCAAGGTGAGAGAGGAAAGAAGAGAAAGATAGAGAAACATAGGGAGAGGAAGATAGAGTGAGACGGGGAAGAGAGGGAGGGGAAGAGAGAGAAGGAGAGGGGGATGGAGATAGACACAAACTAGAAGGTGGAGAGGGAGGGAAGAAGAAAGAGCCTCACATAGAATACAAACATAGAAGTTAGATCTAGAAAGTCATGAATATTTTATATTTTCACTAAAATAGATGTATTGATTTCAATGTAGTTGTTGCTTTCTAATCCTATTTGATCACATCCACTATATTCATTGATTTCAGTGTAGATGTCGATTTATAATTCTATTCAATACATTACACTAGATGTATTGATTTAAATGTCATTGTTGATTTATACTCCTATTTGATTGCTTGCACAGGATGCATTGGTTTCAGTGTAGATATTGATTTCTAATCCTATTTGATCGCTTGCACTATATGCATTGATTTCAATGTAGATGTCGACTTCTAATCATATTTAATAACTTACACTAGATGCATCAATTTCAGCATAGATGTTGATTTCTAGTCATATTTGATTGCTTGCATTTGATGCATTGGTTTCAGTGTACATATTAATTTCTAATCCTGTTTGATTTCTTGCACTATAAGCATTCATTTCAGTGTGGATATTGATTTCTAATCCTATTTGATTGCTTGCACTATATGCATTTATTTTAGTGTAGATGTTGATTTCTGATTTGATGCAACAAAATGTATGATGTACATTAATTTCAAAGTGATTGGATTAATAGTGTGCATTGATTTCAGTGTAAGCACATCTCTACCTCTTCCATCTATATCTCTATCTCCCATTGTCTCTCCTTCTCTATCTCTCTATCTCAGCCCCTAAACATACACACTCTCTCTCCATATATATCTATCTCTCTTTCCCTCCCTCCCTTTCCCCTCCCTCTCTCTCTCTTACCCTTCTCTCTCTCTAACATTGCTCTCTCCATATCTATACCTCTTCCTGCCTCCCTTTCTTTTCCTATCTCTTCTTCGCTCTCCCCCCCATCTATATATCTGTAACCCCGAGTCTCTCCTTCTTACCCCCAAAACATACACACTCTCTCTCAGTGTAAACACATAAAAATTATTCAACCATAAATACAATACTTGAATTTTCATCCTAAATAAAATGTTTTCTTACCCCAAATATGTTATGGGCATACTGGATCTATTTAGAGTGGTGGAATCCAAATATGGAAGGAATTACTCACGATGGCGCATATCATCCGAAGGATAATTATAGGTAGACATAGCTTCCATGATGTCCTCATAAGAGTAGAATATGAGTGGAAGGAAGGAAGACTGACTACATGATTCGGCGGTAGTACTTGGTGCATCATCATGAGAAAGAAGGTCTAGATACACATCGTCCAGAATGGTAGACAACGAGCTAGTAGATGGAAAATCTACCAATAGTGAGACTGGGTCTTTCGACAAAAGAGGTTCCATAGAAGCGTGTGCAGAAACATCAAAAAGGTTTTCTTGTACTCAAAGATGATGACAGTTAAAGGATATGCACTATGGAGTTCGTCATCTTGACATTGGGAGGAGGGATCACGATGGTGGGACTAGAGTCCCCCTGTTCTGGTACATTAGTGGTACCATAATCCATAGATCGAGGAGTAGATGATCGACTATGAGTGGCTTCGTATTCGAAAAGTGCTTGAAGGCAATCAGGAAATTTGTTGAGACAAGGGCAACAATGGGAATAGTAACCATAATTATTGCACAAGGCACAAGGGTGATTTGTGCACAATGTTTTGAGTTCCTTGGTTGGTCCAAGTAAGGTGATTTGGACCTCAAGGATTTTTGACTTAGGGAACGTTTCATGAACTAAATGTTTGAGACGAGGAAGCTCAAGACAATTATTGGTGGCATGCCCAATAACCTCACACACAACACACAGAGGTGGTAACTTTGGAGCTTTGGGAGCTGGAGGTGTTTGGAGAGCCTTGTCCTTAGCTTCATTCTCCTTGGATTTTCCTCCCTATCCAGATGCTTTTGAAATAGGAGATGGTTCTGATTGAGGTGGTGATGGAACTGGAGTAGGGACAGTGGTCGTAGGGACCGGTTGAACCAAGATCAAAGCATGATATGGTTTGTTGGTATTATGATACAGGTGTTGTCCTTGATGGCAACTCACTCAGATGAAAGATCATAGTACAACAGGTTAATAACAAGGAATTACAGATCAGACTACATAGAATGAAGAAAGAGAGGTATACACAGGTTCACCTTGACCAAGCTGCATATACATGCAGGTTCCCTGACCACAAGTAGCGTATACATACACACGCACTTTCACAGAAGGAAAACCGTGTATCTGGTCCGAGGTATCTGGTCCGAAGGTATCTGGTCCGAGGTATTGACCTTAGGTATTTGGTCCAAGGTATTGGTCCTAAGTGGTTTCGGTCCATGGTATTGAGAAAGGCCTAAAACTATAAAAGGGGGAGAAGATCATTATGCCAGGTGTGCAAGTATCAAATATAGGATGAAGTGTGAGATCTAGTATGTAGGTTATTCGCTTATGGTGTTGTGCTTGATCTGAACCAAGGATGAGCCTTAGTGGTTGATGAAGGATAAGATCTAATGATGGATCGAGATATTAAGGCTTGAAATGAATTATCATTATCTGGTTTGATCATGTATAGTCTAGATCTGAATACTGACTCATGTGTTATTTTGTAAATATTATGATCTGGGTATAACTGAAGTCTGGAATAGCTGCAGAATTATGAATTAATATCTGCAGATGTATATGCTATTTTGTTTTGAGAAAAGCGCATATACACACAGGTTTGGCACATGGAAGTAGCTTATACCTTATAAAGTATGTTTCTGTTATTTATATTTGTTGTTGCAGAGTTGTGGGTTCTAGTTTGGGTTCTGGTTACTGCATTCTGGTGACAGTATTTTGATTGATCAGATTGATTGTGATTTAACGATGGGTTGTCAAACTGATTGATTGATTCTCTTTTGGTTGATTCAGAAAGTGATGATTTAGTCTCAATGATTGGTTGATGCAGATGTATTTGATGATTGAATTGTAGTTATGATGTTGTTGATGGATCCAATCTGAAAATTTATGAAACGTGGTCCTTGGAGGAAGAAAGAAGGTCATAGCCTTCTGTAGGTCGCTGCCTACATACTAGTAAACATATCGACTAGTACAAGAGTTAGGGGGTTGTAGCTCCCTTCCAATAGAAGCTAGATAACGAGAGAAGGTTGTAACCTTCTGTAGGTAGGAGCTTGTGTACTGGTATAAGTCTGCACTAGTACAATATTGTAAACAAATTTTCTTATTATTAAAAGAAGACAGAGATGACAACAGTCGGTGGTTTTCACCCACATTGGGTTTCCACCTTATATATTGGTGTTCATGTGTGTTTCTTATGTGTGATGCTTTATTCGGCTTTTACTGCACTGTCTAATAAATCTCTGATATACTGGTTAAAGATCAATGCATGATAAATTCGGTAAATCAAAGTTCTTTGCATATACACTAGTTACTTTAAGTATACTTGCGTATATATGCTAGTTCACTTAGCTAAAGTATCGTATACAAATCTATTTTGGAAACTAAATTATTGATTTGATAATACTAATTCACCCCCCCTCTTAGTATTATTTCCAACAATTGGTATCAGAGCATGTCTTTCAGAACAAGCTTGATCACTTGAATGGAGATCCATCATCATGAGTAATCAAGAAAGCATGGGATCCATCAGACCGCCAATCTTTGATGGGAGCAACTTTTTTTATTGGAAGATAAGAACCATAGCTTATCTACAATCACTTGGAATGGATGTCTGGGAAATCGTGGAAGGAGGATATACATTTCCATCAGCAATTCCTACAGATAGGGCAGGTAAAAAGCAATATGAAACCAATGCAAGGGCTATCAATACATTATTGGTAAGTTTGTCACAATCAGAGTTTTCCAACGTTATGCAGCTCAGATCAGCAAAAGAAATATGGGACAAAATCATTCTAAGCTACGAAGGATACTCTCAGGTAAAACGTGCTAAACTGCAAACTCTCAGAATTCAATATGAAACTCTTAAGATGCATAATGATGTAAGTATAGCTAGTTACTTCTTACGTATAGATGAGGTTTTTAATTGTATGAAGAATCTGGGTGAAGGGATAAAGGAAGTTACCTTAATTGATAAAGTCTTAATATCCTTGTCTGCTAAATTTGAATCAAAAGTATCCACCACAGAAGAAAAATAGGATCTACATACTATCACTATGACACAACTTCACGGAATCTTAACTGCCTTTGAGATGAGAAAAGGAGTCCCATTAGATATGAGAGAAGCCACATTTAAAGCTTCAACAAAAGGAAAGGAAAAACTCAATGAATCAGGACATATTTTAGAAGAATAAGATGAAGTAAACTTTGTTAAGAAGCTTCAACGGGGTCCGGAAGATTTAGAGGTAAACTACCCTTCAAATGTTTTGCCTGTGGTAGAGTCGGTCATTATGCTGCCAAATGTCCTCATAGAGATAAATATGATAAAGGGAAGGAATCTGCAAAATGGAATAGAAAACAAAGTGTAAGTAAAAATAGTTACTATACTCATGAAGATAGCGATGGTTTGTCAAATATTGATGAAGATGAAAATAGTAATGACTATAGACTTCTAATGGCTTATGACGATGATAATTTTTGGGATGCTTTAGAAGAAGATGGCCTTCATGAAGAAATGTCTAAACTAAAAATCTATTTAGAAGAAAAGAATATGATTATAGAAATCTTAACCTACCAACCTGCTGAAAGAGAAAAACACAATGAAAAACTAGAATGTGAAATTGTGGGTCTAAGAAAGGATCTTGAGAAAACAAAATCTCTCAATCTTAGATTTGCTAAAGGATCAAAAACCTTAAATGAAATTATCAAAGTGCAGTGTCCTCCTCTGATAAATACAGGTCTTGGATAAATTGAAGAAGCATCTCAGTCACAGAAGCCGTCAACCTCCACTAAAAGCTATCTTGATGCAGCAAAGAACAGTGAATAGTATGACAATCGTCAGCAAATGCATAAAGCAAATCACGAGGTAAATCAAGCTCAATTTGCTTCAAGGATGAACATAAGCCACAACCAACCTCAGGTAAATCATACTCAATTTGCTTCAAAGATGAATATCAATAGAAGCTACAATCACCAAGTCAATAGATTCGATAATCAAAGTTGCTCAATGTGTTGCTTACAAAACCATCATGACTAAAGAAGCACGAAATCAAAGGAATGTGACAGGGATCAAGAAAAGTTCCTATAATAACTTTTCTCTTCTTGAAAATGAAATAGAATGCTCAATCTATAATAGCTTTGGCCATGAAGAATCTGAATGTAGGAGCAAATTTTGGCAAACATCTCAAAAGGAGCAAACTCCATTAAATCCCAAGATATGGAGAAGGAAAGAACCTCAAACAAAAATATGTGGTATAGCCTTGTATGCAGAAGGACAAGAAAATCAGTGGTACATCAATAATGGATGCTCAAAACACATGACAGGTGACAAAGAAAAACTTCACTCATATAATGCCTTAGAAAGGGAAAAGAATGTCTCATTTGGAAACGACACTCCTACTATCATAAAAGTTAAAGGCTCTATTTTCTTGAAAGAAAAGGTTAAAGCTGGGAATGTTATGTATGTAGACGGTCTAAAGCATAACCTGTTGAGTGTCAGTCAAATGTGTGATCAAGGAAATGAAGTGGTGTTTCGATCAAACAGATGTGTTTTTCGTGAGCTTGATACAGGAGAAACCGTGATCAAAGGTACAAGAACTCCAAACAACTTATACATACTCAAGGGAGGACAACAATAGCGCTATCTAAGAAAAATGCTGAAAACTGGCTATGGCATAGAAGATTGGGACATCTAAGCTTTTCTCAAATAAGAAAAGCATGCAGATTCTAGGTTGTTCGTTATCTTCCAGATATCAACATTCCTGAAAATATAGTATGCAAACCATGTCAATTTGGTAAGAAAACCAGATCTCACTTCATTGAAAAAGAAGGGTCAGCTAGTAAGCCTCTTGAACTTGTTCATATTGATTTATGTGGACCATCAAGGAAAAAGTCACCTCGTGGAGAAGAATACTTTATTTTGTTCATTGATGATTTTTCCAGAATGTGTTGGATAAGTCTTCTAAAGCATAAATATGAAGCATTTGAAAAGTTAAAATCCTTCTAATCTTTGGTTGAAAATGAATCAGATCGAAAAATGAAATGCCTCCGATCTGATCGAGGAGGGGAATTTACCTCGGATGAATTCTTTGACTTTTGTGAACAACATGGAATAAAAAGGCAGTTCTCCACTGCAAGGACTCAGCAAAATGGAGTGGTATAAAGAATGAACAGAACTGTTCAACAAATGGCTTGAGCTATGCTAGATGAATCTAGAACTCCTACAACCTTCTGGGGTGAAGCTGCATTCATCACTGTAACTATTCTCAACCAAGCAAATGTTCAGGTAAACAACACTCAAACTCCACATGAACTTTGGTATGGTAGGACTCCTACGCTTAAATACTTTAAATTTTTTGGAAGCAAATGTTATATCAAAAGGACTAATGAAAAACTTTGTAAGTTTGAGCCCAGAGTAGATGAAGGTATTCTTCTTGGTTACTCTTCCTGAAGTAAAGGATATAAATGTTATAATAAAAGACTTGGGAAAATTGTTGAAAGTATTGATGTTGTAGTTGATGAAGCATGCAAAAATCCAAAATAGATAAAACCGAAGATTATGACAGTGGAGAAGATGGGGATTATTTTCCCACATCAAATCACAATGATTTTGAAGAAGAAACCAATGAAGAACCAGAAGAAGAGATAACAGTAGAAGAAAAGACTCCGTCCAGGTATGTTCAGAAAAATAATCCAGAAACTCAAATTTTAAGGTAAAAAGAGGTAGGTGTACAAACAAGAAGAACTATTACAGAAAACTCAAGCTATCTGGCATTACTATCCTCCACCAAACCTCAAAATGTAAATGACGCATGCAAAGATGAATGTTGGGTCAAGGCCATGAATGAAGAACTTGAGCAAATTGAAAAGAATAATACCTGGGAATTAGTTCCTAGACCTCATCATAAAAATATCATAGGAACTAAATGGATATTCAAAAACAAGCTGAATGAAAATGGAGAAGTTATTAGAAACAAGGCCAGACTTGTTTGTAAATGGTACGCTCAACAAGAAGGTATAGATTTTGAAGAAACTTTTTCAGCTGTTGCTAGACTTGAAGCCATAAGGATGTTCCTTGCTCCTTCTAGCTTTCAGAAATTCAAAGTATACCAAATGGATGTAAAATATTCTTTCCTTAATGGAGATTTAGAAGAAGAAGTCTATATTGAACAACCAGAAGGATTCATTCTTGGAAATGATGCAAAACTTGTATGCAGAGTCAGAAAGGCTCTCTATGGTCTAAAACAGACTCTAGGGGCCTGGTATTACCACCTTGACAAATATATACGCCAACAGGGTTTTTCAAAGGGTCAACAGATAGAAATCTATATACAAAGATTGACACTGATAAATTGCTAATAATTGTTGTTTATGTTGATGATATCATTTTTGGTAGCAATGAAGAATCCATGAGTCAGAATTTTGCTTCAATAATGCAACAAGAATTTGAAATGTCCTCGCTTGGTGAACTTACCTATTTTCTTGGTGTACAAGTTCAACAGAATAAAGATGGTATTTTCTTTCACAAACGAAATATCTCAAATAGATCTTGAAAAAGTATGGCATGGAAAATAATAAACCTGTATGTACCCCAATTGTAACACGATGCAATCTCAGCTCAAATGATGAATCAGCAGTAGTACATCAACCAACTTATAGATCCATGATTGGCAGTCTGCTTTTTCTAATAGCTACCTGACTTGACATCATGCATGAAGTAGGAATAGTTGGAAGATTCCAAGCAAATCCAAAGGAATCACACCTTCAGGCAGTCAAAAGGATTTTCAAATATCTTCAAGGAACATAGAACTTTGTTTTATGGTATCCTAGAGATACAGATCTTACTCTTCATGCATATACAGATGCAGATTGGGCAGGAAGTGTTGATGACAGAAAAAGCACTAGTGGTGGTGCATTCTATATGGGTTCCAGGTTAGTGTCTTGCTTCAGCAAGAAACAAAGTTCAATTGCGTTATCTATAGCTGAAGTAGAATATGTGGCTACTGCATCTTGCTGCACACAACTACTTTGGATGATGCAAACATTGCAACACATTCAGATCACATGCACTCCACCCATCTCCATTGTATGTGATAATACAAGTGCCATCAGTATTTCAAAGAATCCAGTCATGCACTCCAAGACCAAGCACATACCCATCAAATACAATTTTCTACGTGGAAAAGTGCTTGAATAAAAGGTCACATTGGAATATGTTCCCTCCAAAGAACAGGTTATTGATATATTCACTAAATCACTGCCCATAGAGACATTTGAATATCTCAGACAAAAGTTGGGAGTAGTTGTTGCATCATCTTGATGTTAAATCAAAGTTTTCATAGAAAGGTGATTATACACATGTTTCCTAAAGTGAAGTTGCGTACACACGTTGGTTTCTGTGGGTCAAGGAGCGTATATGTTTTTTAGGCAATAAAAACAGTGGGGCAGGCTCTGATATGGGTGCACTGACTAATATTGATGATATGCTTTATTCATTAATTTTATCTGACTAACAAAGATGCCTTGATCTTTGACCTGTTAACAATGCACAGGTAGCACCAGTTCAGGGGAGCATTAACCTTCCCATACATTCAACATTGTTGGCATTATGGTTGTTGAGTCCAGTTATGGCTTCAGATATTTATACCATTTGCTGCTTAAGTCATGTAAAAGTCTAGGGTGTGATATGTCTTCTCATACATTTCAATGGGTCCTCTTGGACAAATGATGTAATTTATATCCATACTTTACATGGGATGGATTATGTAATATTTCTTGTTTTTGTCATATATAAACAATTGGTATCCCCACTTAGTTGGGTGGATGAGTCAAATTTGGTATATCCCCACTTGGTTGGGAGATGGATGTATGTATGAGTCATTGGTGATAGGAAGGTCATTGCTGATGTATGTATAGAGTCATTTTATTCTTTTCGAAAATCTTTTTGTAGACTTTGCTTGTGCTCAGGGGGAGCATGGACTCAATCATGGGAGCTCAATTAATACACTTCAGCATATCAGAGAATTTAGCATGTACTAAGGGGGATCATGACCAGCATAATGTATGTCAAAGGGGGAGCATGACGCTTTGCCCTTGATGTCAAAGGGGGAGAGTGACTTGGTATTGTTGTTGCCATCAAGTCTAAAGGGGGAGATTGTTGGCATTATGATACAGGTGTTGTCCTTGATGGCGACTCACTCAGATGAAAGATCACAGTACAATAGGTTAACAACAAAGAATTACATGTCATACTACATAGAATGAAGAAAGAGAGGTATACGTAGGTTCACCTTGACCAAGCTACGTATACACGCAGGTTCACTGACCACAGGTAGTGTATATGTACACATGCACTTTCACATAAGGAAAAGCACGTATACCTTGGAAAACTAAGTTTTTGGTCCAAGGTATTTGGTCCATGATATTTTGATTCATTGTATTGGTCCAAGGTATCTGGTCTGAGGTATTGACCCTAGGTATTTGGTCCAAGGTATTGGTCCTAAGTGGCTTTGGTCCATGGTATTGAGAAAGGCCTAAAACTATAAAAGGAGGAGAAGATCACTAGGCTAGGTGTGCAAGTATCGAATATCTGATGAAGTGTGAGATCTAGTATGTAGGTTATTGGCTTATGGTGTTGTGATTGATCTGAACCAAGGATGAACCTTAGCAGTTGATGAAAGATAAGATCTAATGATGGATCGACATCTTAAGGCTGGAAATGAATTATCATTATGTCGTTTGATCATGTATACTCTAGATCTAAATACTGACACGTGTTATTCTGTAAATATTATGATCTGGGTATAACTGAAGTCTAGAATAGCTGCAACATTATGAATTAATATTTTAAGATGTATACACTATTTGGTTTTGAGAAAAGCGCGTATACACGCATGTTTGACACATGGAAGTAGCGTGTACCTTATAAAGTATGTTTTAGCTATTTCTGTTTCTTGTTGCAGAGTTGTGGGTTCTTGTTTGGGTTCTGGTTACTCTATTCTGGTGATAGTATTTTGATTGATTAGATTGATTGTGATTTAATGATGGGTTGTCAAAGTGATTGATTGATTCGGTTGTGGTTGATTCAGAAAGCGATGATTTAGTCTCAATGATTGGTTGATGCAAATATATTTGATGATTGAATTGCAGTTATGATGTTGTTGATGGATCCAGTCTGAAAATTTATGAAATGTGGTCCTTGGAGGAAGAATGAAGGTCATAGCCTTTTGTAGGTCGTCGCCTACGTACTAGTAAACATATTGGCTAATACAAGAGTTAGGGGGTTGTAGCTCCCTTCCAGTAGAATCTAGAGAATGAGAGAAGGCTATAACCTTCTGCATGTAGAAACCTGCGTACTGGTATAACTCTGCACAAGTACAAGATAGTAAACAGATTTTCTTATTATTAAAAGAAGACAGAGACGACATCAGTACGTGGTTTTCAACCACATTGGGTTTCCACCTTATATCTTGGTGTTCATGTGTGTTGCTTATGTGTGATGCTTTATTATGTTTTTAACGCACTGTCTAATAAATATCTGGTATACTGGTTAACGTTCAATGCATGATAAATTAGGTAAATCAAAAGTTCTCTACATATACGCTGGTTGATTTAATTATAGTCACGTATACACGCTAGTTCGCTTAGCTGAAGTAGCATATATGAATCTGTTTGGGAAATTAAATTATTTATCTGATAATACTGATTCACCCCCCCTCTCATTATTATTTCCAACATGGTCCTAGATGACCACGCAGAGTGTTCACAGGGGGATCAATGTACCACACTGGGATCCCCAAAGTAATGTCATGGAGGACCAACGAAGCCATGACAGGGACAAAAAATATTCCCACAGGAGGAAACAAGAAAGCTATCTGTCCTGTAGGGTAATGTCCCGCTGAAACAACTCTTGGATGGTTGAGACATGGAGGAATAGTTCATACTGGGAAAAAAGGGGAGGCACCCACAAAAGGAGGAGGTCCTGGGGGGTGGATCCAGATAGCTCGGCTAAGATTATAACTGCGGGGTGTTGAGGAGATCGTTGTAGATTAGATGTACCAGACTGCTTTTGAGAAACCAGTGACACTTGTAACATGCAAACACTCAAAGAGCTAGGCTTAGAGATAGGAGGGGGAGGATCGGGGAAATCACCTAATAATGAGGAATCGTTCTAGACTCTGGGTGAAACACTCATGAGAGGGGTAGAAGACTACTTGTTATACATCAATGAGGTAATGGACTTAGGGAAGGTCAAGGATGCTGGATCGTAGTATGTCAGCTGATCGATGGTGACAATCTGACCTTCATGGGGGAAGCACATATTGCAGAAAATTGAAAAGGCAACAACTGACATGGCATAAGTGTAACTACGACCCAAGAGAATGTTGTAAACTAGAGGGTCGTTAGTAACCTCAATGTCAACATGAATAGTATTTCTCGCAAGAGTGTCTGGACTATTGTGATACATGTCGAGAGGATGGGGGGAGTGACCGTCCATAGCACACAAAGTGATGGTGGATGGGGACAGATCAGGTGACTTGAGTTGCCTCCAAAAAACAATGTGCATCATGTAGATGGATGTGCCTTCGTCAATAACGCATCGAGAGATGATGGTATTACGCACTCGAACTAGTATCTAAAAAGCAACAGATGTAGGTAATGGAGGATGTTCTGATGTATCAATGGGCAAGACAATCAAACAATTGTCTGAAGGATCTACTGCTCCTAAAGCATTTACAATTTAGTAGAGGTTTCTTTCGATATGGGCACAACTAGAGCACCTCTAGCGTCGACATGGAAACAAGTGATTATCCCAATTTTTCTACTACATTGTATGTATGGGAAGCTCAATTCGAAGATGCGTTACGACGTAATGGTCCCTTGGGGGTCTTAGGAATTGAATCAAATTCAGGCTGAGGGATCTGTATTGGACCATTTTGTGTCGTAAGAGGATTAGTAGATGCTTTGGTTTTGGACTTGGTGGCGGACGAAGTCGATGGCTTATCATATTGACGTGACCGAGTTTGCAGGTTGATATCAGAGGGAGTGACCTTCTCAGAGTTTATCATAAGGGTCTGGTAGTCACCAGGACTAGAAGGTTGGGGAAGGTGGGTTGCTTGACCTTGTTGAGGTTGGGAAAAAAACAAATCCTTGATGAGGGAAAGGATATGTGAGCTCGGTTGCTTGAGATGGCACAGGATTCTGAGGCAGTTTCTGCATGGGTGGTTGACCTCAAGAAGTTGCTTGGGATTCCCACATTTGGTGCATCTAGGGTAGGAGGGGACACTCATGAGTATAATGGCCATGTACACCACAACATGAAAAAGGATTTTTTGTGAGAATAGCCTTGATCTGCTTGGGTTGGTTGCCTTGTTGTTGGTTGTTGGTATTAGGCTAGTTCCCCTAGGGTTCATTAGGTTGATTTCCTTGGTTACCCTGGTTACCTTTCCCCTTATTCATTTTCTTACAATTTTGGTGATTGGTTGTACTCTATTGTACAAACACTTGACCCTGAGGGGGTGGTGGATACTGGAGCTGAGGATGCATGGGAGGTTACGATGCTAATGCCTAAAGGGATGGAGCACTCGATGGAGCATAGTTATAATATGGTGGAGGAAAAATGTTCTAGTAGACAAGTTGAGAACTAGTTGGCCTTGACTTCTTTTGATGTGGTTGTGTAAATACATAGGATGAGCTTTGTCATTAATACATGTTGTTGACAGGAGGGGCGTAAGTGCTGGAGGAATAGGTGCCCCCCTACGGATAGCCATAAATCTACTGAGTATATGGTGAAGGATGTGAAATAGTTCCAACAATACTGTCAGCAGCATGAGATGCCCCCAATGCATTGGCGCCACCAGGACAGGTGATTTTTAGGATAATGGTACAGACATAACCAGATTGAGCATAAAACAAGTCATATCTCAAAGCAATCTGGAGAGCCTCTTCCTCTGTCTGAGGAAAATGAGATGTGACATATTTAGCAATAGGCACTAAAAGAGTCCTAAGAAACCAATCAAGGTAGACACGGTCTTCGAAGGGCAAATCATGACACATGATCCTCCTTCTATGCCATTTCTAGACATGATCGGAAAGACGAGTTGCAGAGGACTGGTGGAATGTGATCAAGAGCTCCATACTAGTGTCGTATCAGAGAGGTATCTGAAGATATGAGAGGAACGCTTTAGCAAGCATCACGAAAATGGAATGAGAGGTGGTGTGCTGGTCGACATACCACTTCGCAGCATCTCCAGTGAGTGTGTGTTGGAACAACCAAAGACAAATGGAATCATCAGTGATGGAATTGGATGAACACCACACATGGAAGGAGTGGATGTGATTGGTAGGGTCCTCTCCAGAATTACACTCAAACTTGGGAATGTTGGAGGGGAGCTTAGTCAGCATAGGTGGCCAGCCAACATCATGGTGTATAAGGTCATTAATCAACTCGCTAAAATCCAGGAGGCTTAACCCAGCCATGAAAGGTAGCATGGGAGTTGCTAGAATAGTTCCTAAGATGATTTCTCTAGATGTGACCACCGAGGTAGAACCAGAGCCAAGACTAGGTTGGCTTCCTGCACCTGCAGTGGGTCCTGACATGATGATGGTATGTTGTGAAGGAGGCTCAGAATCAAATAAGGAATCAGATGAACTAGAAGGGGAGTTGGTATCGAGACTCGGGGGACTGTGAACTTGAACCCTACGGGGAGGAGTAATATGCCCAAGCAGAAACTAGGGATGAAGGCCTAAGAGTCTCTGTGATAAATGCCTTGGTGGCACAGTGGTTGGAAGACACAAGTGAGACAGAAATGGTGAAGGGAGATCAATAAGATGTTTTTGTCTCTGTGTGGGGAGAAAAATTAATTAAGTTAAGTCTTGGCTTGGTGGTGTAAACCAAATGCCCTTCACTTAAGGTGTGCTTGTGTGTTTATTAATTAAGCCCAAATCATGTTTGGAGAAAAGAGGAAAAGATTACTGAAATAAACTAAAATTAAAAACATAAAATGAACAACAAATCAAATTTCTAAACCCCACCCAAACTGGGTTTGCAAACACTGTGATGGTTGGTGGTGAAATCAATTGAAAAGACAAAAAAAAAGGCCAACAGAGCTAAGCGTCGGTGTGACTGGGATCAAATGACATTATGCTACTGGAAAGTGGTGCAACAACAACAAAGAACTAGGGAGGAAAATCATTGCAGAAAGATAGGGGTATGGGTGTGAAACCTAAGGTGAACAATGGGGCCCTAGGGCAAATGAACCAACAATGTTTAAGATAAAAATTTAGATGGAAACAAACTATCTTTGAAGATCTGAAAGTGGAAGGTACTGATCTGGAAAATATGGTTGAAAGCTCTACAAAAACATAGAGTTCTTACTCAGTTAAACTCCTCCTATAAAGGTGGAAGCGTACTAGCAACCCGAAGCGCCTAAATTCCACTCCAACAAGAGAAACATAGTAGATCAAGGCCTAAGTGGGATAAGGTAGTGGTCGACCAAACCAGTAGACAGCTCTCGGCAAAACCCAAAAACAGATCAGAAAAATCCCAGAAACCCTAAAATCACATGTACTGAATTGTTTAGGGGGAGATTGCACTTTTTGGGCCAGAAAGTGCACTTTGGACTTCCAGATCGCACTTTTGGGTCAGAAAAGTGTGATTTCTGCTCCTTGATTCTTGGTCGGAAATTCTCGGAAAAATTTGTTGTCTCTCTCGCGGCTAGTTCCTTTGGCCTGCGAAAAAGACCAGAAAAATTACAGAGGTTAGAAATTTGACTAATCTAGGGATAGAAAGTTAGTAATATTAAGAGACTAAAAAAGAAAAATCCTAAGCTGAAAACTGAAGGTCACCCAAGTTTTTGGATCAGAATTAAAATGGAGTCACCAAATTGTTAGTAACAATCAAAAATTCCCTAGTGGAGTCGTCAATTTGTTATCTATATTTATTCTCAAAGGTGTACAAAAAGAAATAACTTAAGGTTGTAGACGACAAACAACCCTAACAACAAAAATGGCTGTTAAATAGTGTGGATCTGCAGCAAATTATAGAAACAAAACATGCTAAATCCCTGATCTATGCAACAAAACTAGCTAAACAACAAAATGGAATAAGAAATAAGCGCAAGTAACTCCAATAATCCAATGTAAACTAGATATTTAAAGAATATATTTTATTAAATGACACATGTGAATGGAAGAAATAATGTTACCAGTCCCGCTCTATGGGATGGGTTCTTAGCGATCCTCAATGTCTTCAGACTTTGTAGAGTTTGTCTCCTCTATAATGTGTAAAAACCAACAAAAAAGATGTTTGAGCTCAATGAGAAGTCAAATGAAAATGAAAAATGGTGTGCAACAATGATAATAATTAGAGTTACAACAGTGAGTGCAACAATGAAAATAATTGAAAGTGAATAATGAATGGAAAACCCTAGAGCCATCTTAACACTAGATCTATCAAGCATTGGGAGGAATCAAATCTCTTGAGGTGCAAACCTATTTTTTGAGTGCAAACTTGAGGAAAGGTTTACACCTCAAGAGATTTGATCCCTCTCAGTGCTTGATAGATCTAGTGTTAAGATGGATCTAGGTTGGTTTCATTCATGTGTCGTCATAAAATATATGTTGAACGTCTAACCATTTTGATAATGTTGTATCCATTCATGATTTTCATGATCGTTGTATCCATTACTACTTTGAATTTCCTGAAGATGAAGTTGATTGGTATTTCTTGGTTGATATATTTTTCCATCTTGTTCACATTTTAGAAAATACATGAGTTAGAATATTACGAACATCTCCCAACACCCAGTATTATATTTTATAAATGTACGACAAACAAGGTTTCTATTCCATGTGACCATCCATCCCCTTCTCATCAAACAACTCTAGTTTTGTAGGCTGAGGTGGGGGATGTTGTGGGTTCACCTATTAATCTACCACCATCTCCTCCTACCCCACTTACTCATAATTTTAATGTTGATTTGGACTATGACTCTGATGGTTGTGATTAAGTTCTATCTCCCCGTACTCTATCCTTCAATCCCTCTAACCCTCCAGATTTTGATGTGTTGTGTTCACCTGTTTTGGATCCCTCTTTTGTTGTTCACAAGATAAATTTTTGGATGGATTTGGTGTTAAATAGTCAACTTGCGATATCATTTTTGATGGGTATGTGTGGGAGTCTGAACAAGAGCCTATGGTGAAGGATTACCTGCTTCTGTCTGCACCTATTCTACATTATCCTCACATTTTCCGTGATTCTATCATTTATATTCAATCCTGTGAAAATTCAGTTTTGGATGTTACTACTTTCGATCATTCGCAGAATACTTGGAATGCTAGTTTTTCATTTGAACGAGAATGTTGGGTTGTGTTATATTCTTTCAACGACTAGCCCATGTAGTTAACCAAGGGGTTAGAAGGGGGGAGAAGCCCCCCCTTCGTCGCGCCGATTGCGTAGCAAGGGGAGTCACAGGGGGTTTGAGGGGTGTAGGTAACCCCACTCTATGGGGTTTGGGGCAGCGCAATGGAAAATTTTCTTTTTGGACCCTATATTAGGTTGGGCGGACCTACATATGGTTTTGTGCATGATTTTTCACACATGTTTTTGGACACAATGGTTTTCGGTCCATGATTTTGGACACGATGGTTTCCGGTCCATGGTATTGGATGCTTCGGCATGTATAAATATATATTGTAACATCGAAAGGAACATAATGAAAAATCAAGCTGGTAGTCCTGGTTTTGGGATCCAAGGGAAATCTCTGTGTATATGTGTTTTATGTGTTATGCTCTTGTATTCTTTATTTTTTATGTTTCAGAATTCATATGTAGGTAATTTACGTATAGGGTTAAAACCTACATTTGTTATTAGAGTTGTTTTGGCTTCAAGGGGACGCCTTTTTTGCTGAGGGGTTTTTCTCGGGCCTATGGTAGACCCTGTTCAATGGGAGATCTTCGAGATCGATTCTGGTGGTGAAAGAAGATGGCAAGCATTGGAAAGATAGAGATCAAGAAATTTAATGGTCAGATTTTTGAGTTGTGGAGACTCAAGATGGAAGATATGTTGGTGGATAAATATCAGTGGATCACGGTAGATCCGAGTACTAAACCAACAGGAGTGTCCGATGAAGAATGCAAGAAGTTAGATCGGAAGGCAAAGAGCACAATATGATTGTGTGTCTCAGATTCAGTATTTCTGAATGTATCAAGGGAAGCTACAGCTAAGGCCTTGTGGGAAAAGTTAGGGACTTTGTACCAATCTAAGTCTCTGGTGAATAAATTGTTCCTACGGAAAAAGCTGTATAACCCGACGATGAAGATGGAGACTCAGTGACAGAGCATCTAAAGGCATTTGATACTGTGGTAAGTCAGTTATTATCTGTTGATATTAAAATTTCAGATGAAGATAAGTGCATCAGTCTGTTGTGTTGTCTACCAAGAAATTCAATGTGAGATTGCAACAAGAAATTCTTGTTGAGATTGCAACAAGATGATGGAGCTTAGTGAAAAGAGTCGCCTTCACTAAGTGGGCCCGCAGGCTATTTTTGGCGCAAGTCTATTTTTAGACTATGTCTATTTTTAGACATATGGATCATGTCTATGTTTATGGATGATTGATCAAGTTGGGAAAAATAGATGGACTTATATTTTTGATGAAAGTGTGAGTGATCACAGTGTGAGTGATCAAAGTCTATTTTTAGACTGGCTGTCAAAAATAGAAAAGTCAAATATTATTGTCTCATAATAATATTTGGACTATAAACTTGATCTTATTCTCTTGGAGCACTTCAGTTTGAGCTACAGAGGTGGCACATGCAGCTGTCAGAAGGAAATACGCTTTTCTTATGAGTCAGTTGAGTTGTTGCATGCATGACTTCAGTTAGAACTCAAGTGAGTTGAGTTTAGTGGACTGGAGGTACAGTTGATGGAGTTGTGTTCAGTTTAGCTTTGTTAAACTGGTTGTATTTAGTCTAACTGATCAATAGACTAGAGATGAGTTGGGTGAATTAGTTATTAATTAATTCACAAGTTATTAACTCATAATACAACTAATGAATACATCAGTTAACTCAGTTGCATGTCAGTGCATGTTCAGTTCAACAGGGACAAGTGGTAGAGAATCAGATTGCTATTAGTTGTGACTATAGTTGTGCATCAGATCTTGCACAATCAAGGGATTGAGTATGCCAATGAGTTTGCTCACGTATTTGGCCCACATTTTAGCCTTTGCTCACGTCCACAAAGAGTGAGTGACTATTTTGCAGGTGAAAAACGAGTTTGGGAAGCTATTCTCATCAGTTCTTGAGCAGGTATTGAGCAGTGGAGGCAGGCAAGCAGCGGGGGAGATTTGGAGATCAAATCTGAGCTGTATTGTGTGTAATAGAGGTGGAGATACTTGTGAGAAGTATTATGCTGTGTAATGTTACATGATTCAATCAATATAATATACAGATAGTTGGGGTTTTTTAGCGAGATGCTTTCCCCGGGATACATACTGTGTTAATGAGTTTGATTGATGCTTCTATGTGCGCCTGTGAATGTTTCTGCTTCTGTAAATTGATGATCAACATAGAGGAGATTATGTATTATACATGTTCCGCTTATAATTGTATGATCAGGATAATCTCTGTGAATATGTGTTAAATTATTCAAAATTTCTACACTTCGAATGCTTCATGGTAAAGGTAGGGTAGAAGGTATGAATAATAGCTCTCTGGGTTTTGATTTCTGTGAAAATTGTGTATATGGGAAGCAAAATCAGCTGAGTTTCCCCTTTGGTGGTAATAGGGCGAAACAAATATTAGAGCTTGTGCACAGTGATGTGTTTGGACCTGTGAAGGTTCCATCACTCGGTAAGTCTATGTACTATGTATCATTTATAGATGACTTCTCAAGGAATACATGGATATATTTCCTTAAGAAGAAATCTAAAGTCTTTAACAGGTTTAAAGAATTTAAGGCTCTGGTGGAAAACAAAACAGAGAAGAAGATAAAGGTGTTGAGGATAGATAACAGTGGAGATTTTTGCAGTAAAGAATTTGAAGAATTCTGTAAGAAGTGTGGTATAGCATGACTGAAGACTACTCCATATACACCTCAGAAAAATGGAGTTGTAGAAAAAATGAACAAGACGTTGATGGAAGGGGCAAGAAGCATGCTCAGTGGTGCCAGGTTAGGATAGGAATTATGGGCAGAGGCAGTGGAGATAGCATGCTACCTGGTCAACAGATCAGCTCCATCAGTGTTGGAGGATAAGAATCCACAAGAGGTATGGACTGGTAAGAAACCTTCTCTTTCACATCTGAGGGTATTTGGATGTGATGCATATGTACATGTTCCAAAGGAGAAATGAACCAAGTTGGATAGTAAATCTGAAAAGTGCATCTTTATTGGGTATAAGGATGGTTTAAAGGGTTATAAGCTTTGGAACCTAGTAACAAGGAAGGCTGTGTATAGCTGAGATATGGTGTTCAGAGAGGTGAAAGATGTTATTAAACATGAAGTCCAACCAAAGGAACCTGAGAAGATAGAATTTGAGCTAAAGGAGGAAGAATCAGCCTCTACAATAGAGGAGGAATCAGAACAGGAAGAGCCACAAACTCCGGGTGTGAGAAGATTAGTTCGAGAAAGAAGGCAGCCAGAAAGGTATAGTCCATCTACTTTATATTCAAATTTTGCTTTATCTATTACTGATGATGATCCCAGAAATGTGAAGGAAGCAGTAGATTCAGAGGATGGAAAACTCTGGAAAGAGGCCATGGTTGATGAAATGGCATCTTTGCACAAAAATGAGGCTTGGGATCTGATGGAGTTGTCGGTTAGAAGGAAACCCATTAGCAGCAAATGGGTATTCAAGAAGAAGACAAATGCAGAAGGAAAGGTGGAGAAATACAAAGCTCGGTTGGTAGAAAAAGGTTATTCCCAGGTGCTGGGAAGTGATTTTGGTGATATTTTTTCTCCTGTTGCCAAAGTAACTTCTATTAGATTACTTTTATCTATTGCTACTACTTTTGATTTTGAGGTAGAACAGATGGATGTGAAAACAACATTTCTTCACGAGGATCTGGAAGAGGAGATCTACATGAAGCAACCTGAAGGCTTTGCGGTGAAGGGTAAGAAAGAACTGGTATGCAAGTTAAAGAAGTATCTGTATGGGTTAAAACAATCACCAAGGATGTGATATCATAAATTTGATACATTTATACGGGGACTTGGCTTCACCAGAAGCAAAGTAGATCACTGTGTGTATTTTAAATTAATTGGTGACCATGCTATTTATCTGGTCTTGTATGTGGATGATATGTTGCTGGTTGGAAATGACAAAGAAATTATCCAAGATTTGAAGACCCATTTTTCCTCCAAACTCGACATGAAATATCTTGGTGCTGCAAACTATATTTTTGGCATGGAAATTAAAAGAGATCGGACAAAGAGGAAGCTCTAGTTAAACCAGAGGAAGTATGTCGAGACAATATTGTAGAGGTTTAATATGCAAGATAGTAAACTGGTGAAGGTTCCTATTCCTGTAAGTGTAAAGTTATCTGCTAAACAGTGTCCCAAGACACAAGAAGAGGAAGAGGACATGTGCCATGTTACATATAAAAGTGCACTTGGTAGCCTGATGTATGCAATGGTCTGTACTAGACCGTATATTTCACATGTAGTGGGAGGATTGAGAAGGTTTATGTCAAAACCAGGAAAGGAGCACTGGACATCAATGAAACCGGTTTTCAGGTATTTGCGTGGCACTAGTGATTATGGTTTGTGCTACCAAGGAAGACTAGGATTGGAGAGAGTGTTGGATATTTGTGGCTTTGTTGATGCATATTGGGCTGGAGATCTGGATCAGAGAAGATCTACAAGTGGCTATGTGTTTAACCTATTTGGAGGTGCAGTCAGTTGGATGAGTAAGAAAAAATATGTAGTGGCACTATCAACTACAGAGGCAGAATACATCGCAACCACTCATGGAAGCAAGGAAGTAGTTTGGTTGTAGAGATTTTGTTCAAGTATCGGGTTAGTATAGGGAGCTATAAGAATAGACTATGATAGCCAAAGTGCAATTTTATTGGCAAAGAACCCTGCATATCATTCAAAGACAAAGCACATTAATTTTCAGTATCACTTTGTGAGGGATATGATAGAAGATAAAAGGTGTTTCTGGTAAAGGTGGACACTTTGAAGAATACTGCAGATGCATAGACAAAATCTGTGAGCTCTGAGAAGTTCTCTTGGTGTAGAGAAACAATGGGCATTGCAGGGTTGGATAAATGACTAAGCTGTCTTCTGGCCCCCTGTCAAAAGAAAACAACAAGTGGGAGAATGTTGGGTTGTGTTATATTCTTTCCATGACTAGCCCATGTAGTTAACCAGGGGGTTAGAATGGGGAGGAAGCCCCCCTTTCGTTGTGTCGATTGTGTAGCGGGGGGAGTCACAGGGGGTTTGAGGGTTACAAGTAACCCCACTCTATGGGGTCCAGGGCAGCGCCCCAGAAAATTTTGTTTTTGGACCCTATATTAGGTTGGGCGGACTGATCTATGGTTTTGTCCATGATTTTTTACACATGGTTTTGGACGCGATGGTTTTCGATCCGTGGTATTTGATGCTTCAGCATGTATAAATATGTATTGTAACATTGAAAGGAACATAATGAAAAATCAAGCTGGTAGTCTCGGCTTTGGGATCCAGGGGAAAATATCTGTGTATATGTGTTTTATGTGTTATGCTCTCGCATTGTTTATTTTATGTGTTTTAGAATTCGTATGTAGGTAATTTCTGTATGAGGTTAAAACCTACATTACCTACAGAGAAGAGGAAAACTTTGTCTTCCTTTATCCTCCTAATCTCTCATCTTACCTTTCCAAGAAAATAGAGGGTGAAATTTCTCATTTTACATCATCGCCTCTTTATGATTCGTCATATCATGAGGATTCCCCTATTCATGATCTTGGAATTTCTGATCATGGTTGTCGTGATATTTTCATTGATTCATTTGGTCACGATTTTGATTCTTCCATTGTTGTTTTCTCTAAGACACCTGTCTTTGATGATCAATCTTATGATGAATTGGAACCCCCCCAAGCTGTCGAGACACTTCAAAACAAGTTGATGGTTATGTCAGGTTCTCATAACATTGAGGTCAGTTCCACTTCTAATAAAAAAATGTCTTGAATATTTCCAAGCTCCCCATCACTATATTATTCACATTGAAAATCAATTTGTCTTACAATATTCGCATCCTCCATCTGTGTCACATGATCCTATCGCTCATTCATTGGAGGATTCATATTAGCAAGCATTGTTGCAAAATGGAATTTTTCTTATTTCTTCATGTTTGCTCATTTTTCAAGTTCGAAAGTGTGTACCTACTTGTCTTTGACTCACAATGTATTCGGAAACCATGGTACATCTATAGAATTCCTTTCATGCACTTTCCATTTTTACTTTTCTTCAAGTGTATTCAAGCTTTGAACATTTTGGTTTTTATTGTCTTATCTTTCTTTTTTATTGGTTTGCTTGTATATAATTTTTGACATACATTCCCTTGCCTACATAGTTGATGGCTACATTGGAAGTATTAATTTACATAAGTTGGCATATGTTCTTCTTAGGTTAGCAGTACGAGTAGTCATTTTCTTTTCTTTCTTGTTCCTTTGATTTTCTTTACCTTGGTTCGCTTTTACTCTGCTTCTTTCCTTTGTTTATTTTATTTTGGGATATAGGTTAGTTTTTGCATAGGACTATGTTTGGCTTCTAGGAAAGCTGGATGAAGTCCAAGAGAAAGTTGTACTACTATCAACACTTGGTTATCTTTCTATTCCCTCTATTTATGCAAACCTTGCATTTATTTTAGTTGATGATACTTTGATGGAAAATACATCATTTTTGAAGAGAGTCATGGTGAAATCATGATGCTTGCACTTTTAACTAGTACCCCCTACTCTAATCAGTCTTCTATTTTCATTTAACCCTTGTCAACTAAGTAAAATAGAATAAGGAGAGGGGAAAACCTTAAAAAGTATGTCATATGTATATATAAATATCCTTCCCTGAAGGGACAACCTCTTATTCTGTCAATAAGTTTGGATCCCTCTTTTGCCCCATGAAATAAATAAGTTCATAAGCACAGTTATTTGAACAAATGAAAATAAAAATAAAAATGAAACAATGAAATAAAGGGTGAAAGAAGAGAAAGTTTTCTCACATAGAGAGGTGAAGGAAGTAAATCTGCCAGGGTACTGTCTAGGTTCATTGGCAGTGGAGCAATGCTTGTGTTCCTGAAGTGACTCTGTCGGGGTACTATCCAGGCCTACTGGCAACGAAGCAACACCAGAGATGAAACTAAATCCTTGACAATCTATTTTACTTGTGCATCTATATACCCCTCATCCCCAATTGAAACAACTCTGTTTGATTTGGCTTGGTATGTGTGCTATCGATGAAGAGAATGGTGGGGATTATATATTTAACTCAAGCTAAGTGAATAAGTTATGATGATCAACAAACTAAAAAATACTTCCGAAAGAGTTAAATGTGTTTTGCATGAGACAAGGTCCATACAGAGAGCTAGGGTTCTACCAGTGTGTCACCAATGTTGTACGACTACAACGAACCTCCAAAATTTCGCCTATGATTTTATTTTGGAGCTTTCCTTACTATCTACAACAACTCATCTCGCACTGATCCAAGTATTCATGCTTCGATTGAGACTTATATTTTCATTTTTCATTTTTTCTATTAACTTATCTTATTCTTCTAAGCTACAAGATAATTTCCCAACTTGGTCTCACAACAGTTCTGAGCTTGCCTCTAAAAACTGTGCAATCCTTCAAGGAAAGCATCCTTGAAGATGTGAATTGCGTAGTCCTGACTACCAGTGAGCCTTGAGCTCAAAAACTGCACAGTCATGGGAGGAAGCCCAACACTGAGCCCACAAATTGTGCAACCCTCTCTGAGATCAGAAACTGTGTAGTGCACTGAGAAAGAAAGTTATCCAATTCCCCAGAACTACACAATTTTTCCTAGTAGTGTGCATGGAAAGTTTCCCTCGAAAAAGAAAAAAAAAAAAAAACATCCCTAAAAAATAGGGATTTATTTTTAGTTTTTCCAAAGGAGGCACTTGAGTTATTTTTAGAAACATTTGTCAAGTGTTGGCTTTTCCTTGATTTTAGGCATGCACGTCATAAACCCTAATTTGTCCAAATCTATTTAACCGACGATTCTAGAGCTCATTTTCACACTCGATTTTGGAGCTATAGCATTCCCGAGGAGATCAAGGAACCATCGGACCTCGGTGCAATCATCGACACTTTTCCGAGTGACTTTTCTTTATTCGTCTTTTGTTGCTTTTTTGTCGCTTTTTGTTGTTTGGATTGTGTGAGTGTTTTTTCACTTGTTTTGCTTCATGGTTGCTGGCATTTTAACTTTTTTTAACTTGCAGAATTGTTATTTTAAGTTTTAGATTTCCTTTCCCAAGTGTTGCATTAGTTTTCCTAGTTTTTGCACCAATGATCGTCATTGCAGAAACTCTCCTGACACACTCCATTTTCCTTTGGTTCTATTAATTGTGTCACACTTCGTTTTCCTTTGGTTCTATTAATTGTTGCACTTGATTTAAATTCATTTATCGACACTTGGTCCAATTTTCACTCACCTTTGCACAATCTCTCATACCTTCTTGTTTTCACACTTTACTTGGGAAGATATGGGCTTCCCTTCGCTAATTTTCACTTTTCACAGCAGGCACTGTGCAATCCTGAGGCTCAAGATAAATGCTTGGCCTCTAGAATTGCACAATGCGTAGTCCAAGTTGGCTCCAACTACACTACACAGTTCTAGGATCCATCCTGTCAGCTTGGCCACAGAGACTACACAATGCACAGTATCTCCCAAGCCTTTTCCCATGTTGAACTGTGCATTGTGCACTTTCAACCATTAGGCTTCTACCTTAATTGTTTGGACTGTGCAGTGTGTAGTTACCATAGGAAGCCCATCCTCCCTATGGGAAAAAATTACGTAATCCTTCACATCTAGTGTCTGGTTTTCTACTTGAACTTGCCTTGTAAGTTGTTTTGCTTAAAACTAAAATTTTCTTGCCATGAGTGTCATTTTTGTCCCACAAGTAAAATAGTTGTTGAGAACTTCTCCAGTAGTCACTACTACCATGGAATCTAAGAGAGATAGATTAAAGGAAACCACTGAGAGTAGTACTATGGAAGAAATTGAAGAAACATAGCAACATATTAAAGATACATTTTCAAAATAGTTTGAGGCAGACTTAGAGGATGGACATTGGACAGGTTTATCTTAGCATCCAGTAGTTAGGGCTATATCAGGTTGCATGCAAGTATATATTGCCTTAGCATGTGTAGATATCATCAGTTGGATTGTCTCACATATGAATGAATAGGCCATGAGATTGAGCAGTGTCAATAATCAGAAGCTTGCCACCTTCTGGGCAGAAGACTTTCAGTAGATGTATCAATTTCTCAAGCTAGTAAAGCGCATCGACTCACTCTTCTATGCCACCAATAGCTATGTGAACACAATATACATTTTCAAACGCTAGGTGAAGGAGCCATCGAAGTTTCTATAGACACCAACCCATGTGTGCAAGAAAAAGTCCCTCAAGAAGGCTTACCAGCTCTTAGTTATCTTTGCTTACAGAATCTATTGTTAAGAGAGCACTAAAACCTTTTGTGAAGGATGGGAAGTCTTATTAGACTAGTTTGTGAACAATGGGAGGCGATTCAACTGGTCGGATATGTTGGCTCAATAATTGAAGGCTCATGCAACACATGCTCAAAATTCACCCAAGGGAGAGTGAGAAATATTATATATGTCAGCATACTTACTGCATGCAATTTGTATGCAACATCAGTTCCCTGGCATGAACTCGACATTGACCCCACGAGATACCGCTGTGAAGATCTGTTGCAACTTGCTTTCATAATGAAATTATCGAGGAGTAGTGGAATAACTAATTGACCACTTTATCATCCCATTGTACAAGCTTATCTTTGAACAAGATCCACCTTGCATGTCACAGGAAGCAATGGAGGCGATAGTAGACATCGCAGATTGGTATTCTTCACCAGGTGGCAACTTCATTATAGTTTTTGGTAGAGAGAAGCCTCTGCATGTCTTACCAAGGTATGCCACTAGCAAACTAATCATGCAAGTAGTATCATACCATATCGCTACAAGTTTATCAGTAGCATTGCAGAGGAAGAAGAAAGCACCATGGCCCACTCTTCCTTTGCATATCTGATTATACGAGATAAATAACTTGAAAGTCGTAGTTGTCGAGGCTAAGGACATACTGAAATTTGAATTTAGCACTAAGGACTTTAATTCGTATGATCCCCGCAATATTTGCAAGGACCAGTGCATGAGAGTTTAATACTTTCCATGGATTAGCGGGGAATTTCATTATCCAGAGGAAGATCCTTGGAGGTACTACTACAGTTCCTACAAACTTAATGAGCCAGTTAGTTTAGCAAGGACTTCACATGCTTCTCCACAAACAACAGTAGATCTAGAAGCAACAACAACAAAAAGAAATGATCCCATGCAAGACAAGGGAAGAGGAAGATTTTTGACAGTCTACTAGGAGAAAAAAGTTGCAAAATGAAAGAATATCCTCTTATCACAAAAGCAATTTTGGAAATAGAAACAATAGGAAGTAAAGGATACAGAAAGAAGAGTAAAGGAAGAGAGAAAACCAGAGGTCACAGGAAGTAGAACTAAAGTTGTAGGAGACAAAGAGAAGTTGAATGAAGAACAGGAGTTGAGAAGGAGAGAACAAGAAGAGATGCAGAAGCAAGAAGAAGAACAAAGGAAAGGCATGATGATGGAGGAAACAATGTCGATACAGGTTGAGGAATGGGAACAACCAAAAGCTGAGGAAGGTGAACAAATGTAGGATCAATAAATTTCTCAAAATATTGAGAAACTGATCGAAGTGACAGACATGGAGTTAGAATAGGAGCCGCAACAGGAAGATGTTGACCTAATTTCGTTAGCACCATAACTCCTCTCTCCATCTCCACCACCTCCAGCAGCAAAGAGAACCCCAATCATGCAAGGAGATGTTGTTCTCCTTGACGATGATCCAGTCATAGATGTGTACAATCTACCATTCGATGAGTTCCAAAAGAGGATTGTACAAGCATGAAGGAAGCACTTTCTGGATGATCACACATCACATGTATTCATTAGAGAAAGGGTGATAGTGTTAGACGCAAGGAAGCATCCAAATGCCATTGCCGAAGCCATATTAGCCTATGCAAGAACAACAAGACCAAATATTTAATATTCGATGGCCGAGAATGAGAAACTGGCACAGAACATGTATGCAGCCAAGAAAGAGGAATGAAACTTAGAGAAACATCACATAATGTATTCTTTACATTAGGGGAGATTAGAGAAGTGGTACTTGATAAAGTATCAACACATGGAGAAACCATGCAAAAGCTCTATGATGGGTTTATCACCGTACATAAAACTGTTGTCTGTTTGCATGGATTGCAGCACCAGAGGAAAGGGTTTGTTAAAACTCTAAAAAACATACAAGTTTCCATCACCTATGTGAAACAGTGGACAATGCAGTACAAAGGGGTCCCACTTGAGTTAGTGAAGAAAATGAAGCCACAAGCAGAGCTGGAGAACGCAAAGTTTCGAATGTTGATTCAGAACAACAAGTAACTCGTCTCATTCATTTGGTAGCATGCAGGCCTCATATGTATGGTTCTACAACAGTTGAGATGTCTCGGTGAGAACATAACAGATCACGTCAATCAGTTCCCTCACCAAACCTAAACCCAAGAACCAAGTCCAACAGGAAGTTGAAGAGTACTTGGTGCAGCTGAGACAAAATGCCACCAAGGAAGACTTAGATTTGAACACATAGAACATGCAAAATTTCATTGGTGGTCCTGTCAAAGTTAGAAAAAATCGTGTGCATGCTTTAGAACAAGTTGGACATGGGTTCTAAGACAGTGTACCTGGATTCCATGGAGGCTAGAGTCTGCTTCCAGTAGGACATTGTTAAGCAGTTTGGGGACACCGTCACATAGTACCAAGATTGGCATCAATATGTGACCAAGAAGCAGTAAGTGGAGGTTGTTAAGCTAGACTTCTTCTAAACTCGAGTATCATAGTGTTGTGTCTTGTTAGGCTGTCAAGTTGTCTCTACCCTATTTTGTCTTATATGGGTATAAGTGGAAAATGTAGCTATTTGTAATTGTGTTGTAAGTGAAATTCCAAGTGTCAATATTGGAATATGAAAAGTCATCATATAATGTAATGTGTTATTTTTTGAAGAGATTGAAGAGTCATGAGGGTATTACAAAGGTCACAAAAGGGATTTGAAGACATTAGAGGAAATTTCAGCCTAAAAGTGGCCTCCTAAGGAAAAATCAAGAAGTTAATAAAAAATGTCAATTTATTTTACTATTACTTTACTTTTATCTATGTTCCATAATATTTATTAGCACGAGATTTAATTAAAAAAATTAATATATTATTTCTAGTTTTTTACTTTTATTGAAATCCCTCAATAAATGTCACTTTATATTTAAATTTAACCATCTATATTTATATTTTATATTTAACTATCTAAATATATTTTATATTTAATGTTTTTTTAGTGTTTTTTTAACAACATTGTCTATTGAAGCCACAATTTCCCCTAGAATTTGCTTTTTGGCCGAAATTTGGTATTTTTTGCTTTCTCAAATACATTTTGCAATTCTTTAATTATTTTATATTTAACTATATATTCTATATTTTTTGTCGAAATCTAGTAATTCATCCTTTTTAGAATACATTTTTTAACTATTTTGTATTTAATTACTTTTGATTTAACTATATATTTTATATTTTTTGCCAGAATCTAGCAATTTTTCCTTTCTAAAATACCTTTTTAACTATTTCAGTATTTTATATTTAACAAATTTGTTTGGTGTTTTTTTTAGGCATGGCTATTAATGTCAAATGGGTCAACATTTTTAATTTATATTTTTTCAATATTATCAAGATTTACATTGCATTAATAACTTTTTCAATATTCTAATTCATATAGGAAAGGTAGGTAAATAACATTAATAAAATATTTCACGAATACCCATATTAAGAATAAAATATTTCACCGATACAAAAATTAATAATAAAATATTTCATGGTTACCCAAATTAAACACTTTAGTTTTAAATTTAAAGTATTTTGATTGGTTTACATTTTATTACATGGAAACTATGTGAAAATTTCATGGGCACTTTTAGGCTGAAATTTCCTATAATGAGTCACCCCCTCTTATTATAAATAGATCCTTGTAACTCATGTAACAAGGCTTTTGTGAGCCAAGATTTTGGCTAGGCTTAGGCTTAGGAAGAGCTTGGGAGTATTGTGAAGAGCCTTGGCTTCTCCATAGCGTAGAGTGAGTATGCTTCTTTGGAGGAGCAGGTGTTCTTGACTGCAATGCTCCACTATTGGGGCTAGTGGTCGTCAATGGTATATGTATGGATGAAACTTTCACTTATAATAATGAAATCAGAACCAACATGCTTTCATGCATATGTTGTTAATATAGTAGGGATATTCTTGTTTTATTTGTAATGTATGTTATTTAACTTACGCATATGCTTATGAAATATTTCGTTTTCATTTATATGAATCCTATTGAATGTATGTTGTTGTATTAACTCATCACATTGTGGACTATTTCACATCTTAGCTTGTGATGTCATTTCACTTGTGTGTTCCTTTAAAGCTATGTACTATTACAGGCTTCCGAGGGGTGCACTTCCTTTTCCCTTCGTGTGTCGGAAACTTCATGCATCGCACTTGACTCTCTGCAAGGTAACACACCTGCTCTCACCCAAAGTTATCATACTTCTCTCTACGTGTTTCTATGTTCAAGGCATTACATTACCACCCACTGCTGGGACTTCTACTCCAAATGGTGTGAGGTCTAGTTGGGACTTCATATCGAGGAGATCCCCTGAATGTCGACACATCCAACACCATCAACAAGTCCTTATGCTTTAGCGATCTGTTTCTCTCTCTCAATATGCAGAAAAACTCAAATGAAAGACGGAACTCAAGTGGGAGCTCAAATGTTGGAAGAGGATAGTGGTGACACTAATAATGATCATGGTAAAGAGTGAATGGAAAACCCTCTTATTTATAACAAAGTATTGGGCTAAAGTAGGAATTGTAAAATAATAAAATATTATTGACCGAATCAAAATATAACCATTAGGAATAATTTATTATATTTTTTAGAGAGAGAAAAGATATTCAAAGTGGTCAAATATTTTTTTTACAAATTGGTTGAAGTAATTAACAAATAAAATGATTTATTAATTAGCTTGTGAGGATTAAGAAAAGTGTGAATTTGAACTAATTATTAAATAACAGTTTAACAATTATTCCAAATATAAGAATAAGGAATAATAAATAAATAGTGATTTATTTAATTATTCCAAGGTGAATTAGTCAATTTTTTTACGAAAAATTATCAAAGAATGATTTAATAACTATTTATAGAGAAAAATAAATAAATAATGATTTATTTTATTATTCTCATGGGGTTTTTATTTTTATTTTAATCAGAAATAATTTAATAAAAATGGTTTACTAAATTATTTCATATGGTGAAAGTGATTTTACTATGGTAAAATTAATCCTACATGGTGTATTTCAATCCACCTAGTTAGAAATGGCTAGGTGATCATTTTTTAGGTGATAACACCTCCTATCTCATTTTTAGTAATCAAGGAGGAGAAAGAGGGACTTATTGAGCTAATATATGTCTCCATTGGCTAGTAGGTTGATTTTCCATCAGTTCCTCCCTGACTCCTCGTAGTAGGACTAGATTCAAGGAGTTTGGATTTGAGGTGCAATTATGCACCCTTTTGTAACTCAGTTGAAATCTCTCGAAATATTCTAGAGAATCATATTATCCTATGACCATTCTAAATATCTTTTCTCTGGTATACCTTTCTTTGCAATAATCCTGGTACTTTTTGTTGAAGGATTGTTGCATTTGTTCCCATGTGTTGATCTTGTCTCCCCATAGGCTCGTGAACCATTGCAGGGTTGAATCCATGAGAGTTGAGGGGAACATTTAGAGCTTCTGGTCATGAGTTGTATATTCATAAGTCTTGCATACTACAACAAAATCAAAAGTGCCAATATCTTTATAATCAAACCACAGAAGTGTGGGAGGACAAATGTATTAATTTTTTTCATTTTAGCCTCTCCATTTGTCTCTCTAATGGGAAATGTGAGTACTTCTATTTTTTCTATTTTTAGATATGTGTTTGTGGGGTGTGAAGGTCTTTCACCTTCTGTAAGCTCCTAAAGGATCCTCAATTTATCAACAAAAAGGGCCTCAATATCCTCAATGAATAGGGTAGGAAGCTCATAGTCAGCCAAGAGAGGTTGGATGTTATTGGAAGTGGGTGTTTTTGGTAAGAATTTTCGTAGTTTGTCCCTAATTCTTTAACACATAAAACAAACAAATCTAAATTTTCTTTTCATATATTTTTTAAAAGAATACATGCTAATATAATTTTTTTATTTTTTCAACAGATGAAATGAAGTAAAGAGAAGATCAAATTAGGAAAAACATAATATATAATTTGACACCTCTTCAGAAATGGCACCAAAAAATCATGGCCCTTAATATTGCAACCACAATGTTGTGACTCCTAAGGGTCTCAATTTTAAATGTCAACCTCAGTTTCATACAAACATGAAAGGGGTCGACACTATATGTGAATCAGACACTATGTCTTCCTTTTTCTCACTTTTATGTTGATGGAAGTACTCATAAGAAATTTAATTGTATTGAGACCAATCTAACTATTATATGTTATAGGAAAAATTGAAATTGCATGAAACGAAAGACAAAAAGTAAACCTTGGCTATTTTGTAATAAAGGAACTCTATTCTATCTATAATGAAGTGAAAGAATACATATTTTATCTTGCAAGGAAAGAAATCACATTATTGAAATAAAACTTGTATACAGTAAACCCTAATTCTGCAGCAAAGAAGCAATTTCTACAACAATTCAAATATTAAAGGAATATACACGATCTATCTACTTCCAAATTCCATTCTCAAGGTTCCAATGGAATTTGAACACATCAAATAATGTAAACTAGTTTGGTGAAAATCTGAGTAAGTTTTGAAGGAAAATTACAAACTACTATATTAGTCCTTGTTTTTCTATAAGAGACAATCCACGAGCAGGGGAATGTGCTAAATGAAAGGATGGAAATAAAATAAGCTAAGGAGAGGTTGTAGAATAATTGAACGCACATGTCCAATTCATCACATCAGCTTGTGTTAGGGTTAATCCCAAAAGGTGCAAGGTTATAGGGTTTCCTGTAGCTATAAAATATGGGATTGCACATAAACAGTAAATAGTGAATGATGGAAAACAAATAAACAACATAAAATAAAGTGAACTAGATGCATAAATAAGAATTATATTCTAACTATGTGATCATGACAAATATTAGCACCTAATGCTAAGATAATATGGAAGAAAAGAATCCTCGTAAACTAACTAAATAACCATGAATAAAAGTAATGTCAAGAAATTGATTGCAAAGACAATGAATGCATGAACAGAAAAGTTACAATTGTGATCTTGACCACCTACGGTGGACATTAACACGAGGAATATCAAAACTCATAAGGGAAATCTAGGCTAAGAGATGAAATCAAATATCACTTCCATTAACTAAACAATTGCTTGTACATGGAAAAAGTTGCAAAACTTGAAATCTAAACTTCTCCTAATTCTCTACATTATTATTATGTTGCCCCTATTCATTATACTTATCTACTCAAGCCCTATATTTATGTAAAATGGGTATGGGGAAACCTCCTTGAGGGTAGCACTGCTTTCCCTCTAAAATATCTAAAAAAAGGGATCATGTTTCCTAGGTCACCATGGAGTGGTAGGAAGGAATATTTATTATGGTCATATAGCTAAGTTAGAAGTCTTGTATATCAGGGAGCAAGGCCCATGAATATCTTTGGTTGGATCTCCTCAAAATATTTTCAATATCCCCTTAATATCTTGCACAATAGTCATGTTAGGCACATAAATCATGAAGAACTCATTAAGCTAGGAAAGTGTAATCAGATGCAAAAAGGAATGTTTAAAGTAGTATTTATGTGCCTAGGAGTCGTTAGACGGGCTTTACATTTTACCTATTTTGGAGGCCCATCAAGAGGGCCCAGGGACATGGGGAGAGTAGCCTAGATTATTATGTAGTGTATGCTCAATTTGTCTTTTGAAATACATTGTTTGTCATTAAGATTGAATGATTTGTGTATCTACTATTTTTGAGTATCCCAGATGAAGAAGTACACATGAAAGTTATTTTCCATTCACAAAAAAGAGTGAAAATGTTTGATAAAGGTCAGCCACATAGAGGAGTAGCCTCACATTGTAAGAAGAGTTTAGCCACACATTGCGCACTATCAACATGCAAAGAACTCATTGAAGGAATGTTAACATGGGGACATACATAGAATTAAATTAAATGGAAAAATGACCTGTTGGACAAATACCAACTATATAGAGGTTGAATGAAATAACCATGGTATGGATATCTAATTGATTATAGCATAGAGGCTAGATGTAGTGGATGATTCACCACAAGAGAAGAAAAATTTGAAGATCTAAAGGAGACAAACATCATAGGGAATTTTTGTGATGAGATTAAAGGTATTGGATGCCCACATGTAGCAGAGAGCATGGTACTCATAAAGAAGGATATTTCATGAACTAAAATAGTATTGCACCTATGTGCGTATGCTAAATCCATGAATCTATTAGCTCACAAGTACAGAATATGGTGAAGCACATTTAACTTTTAGGAAGTTTCTCTCACACATCACCATCCATAAAAAATGTGATCCCCTCCATAGGCCTTGAGATAGTCATTATACCGTCTAAGAATAGCCCAATTCATCTAAGATCAAATCAACAAAAGCTTTTAAGATTTTCAAGTTCTTCCTTACTAGTATCACAACTTAGTTGTTTGAATTTGGAGGCATTGTTGCTGCAAGTTGGCCGAGAACCTTGCAACCATTGTTCGAGAATGGAGGACATAAAACAAAAAGGGCCTAGTTTTAGCCACCTTTGCAAGGACATATATAAAAAAGATTCCATATGTACTAGATCGTATGGAAGATGACCCAATATTATTAAAATAAAAGGCAAGTATATTTCTAAATTTGACTTCACATACTTTATCAATGGTATATAGTTAAAATTTATGGCATGGTCAAATCAATGGCCAATCTTGGACACATAAGGTGAAAAATACAGGTCTTGGAATTTTCATATGTGGGTGAAAAAATTCTTATGGTTTTGGGTAATTCATGAAATATGTGTAATTATTACATGCATATAGGTTATCTTGTAAAATGATATTGCAAGAAGAGTCTAAGTGCATTATTTTGGTGAAGAAAAATGAGTGCCAAAGTTAAATTGGAAGATTCCCATTAGAGAGGTAAATTAATTGGTAATGACTACTGGATTATATTTTGGGTACAAAATCATGTTATAATAACTATATTGCAAAGAGAGTATAGATTCCATTCTCATTGGTATCCAACACTCTTAAATTTAAGTTATGGTCAACGATAAAATTATAGATAGTGAGTCTAGCTAACGCAATATAGTTTCATTATTGGAATTAGCAAATCTAACAAAGAACATCAAATGTAGAATAAATAATGACCATGGACAATAATCATGACTCACGAAGGACAAAGAAGACTCCAAATGCAGAGGTAAAATATAGGTTATGCATTTTGATGAGATGTAAATGGGATTGTAATTTGTTGGACATTTAGTAAATAATTTGAAGTTCCTTTTGCACCTAATATAAAATGTTGTAATTTTGTAGGGGGTGTGGGACCAATTGTACCCAAATCCCCAAATTTTTGGTCCAAGTTGTAAATTTTTTATTTCCCTAGGTTTTTGTAAGCCTTGTTGAGTCAGACCCGCATAGATTAATGTGATAGTACACATTATCATGTAGCATGTATCCTTTTTATGTATAGGGAGAATGTGATGTCAAGTTGTAAAAGTAACCACTTGGTAAGTACAAGGGTGGAAGGTGTACTTGTATCTAATCTTGATGTGGAATCAAAGAAGTAGTTTCTTTGATTAAGGGAGAAAATGTGAGATGGAATAATCTCAAAATTTTAGGGACCAGGTTAGAGAGAGTTTAACATGATGATGAATCGTGTAAGTGAAAATGATTCCTAGAGGACTTACCATTACAATTAATGGCGCCCATGTATTTTGCTAGCAGGATTTTTTTTTTATATAGACATCAATGATCATTTTATCCATGTACAAAAGGAAGAAGAAGAGAGAACAAGTGAGGATGTGATCCTCAAAATAAATAAATAAAAGAACAACTTGTGATAGTGCTTGTGGAAGTAACGAAGATGACAAAAATCAAAGTACATGATGGTAGATGTCAAAGTTAAAATTATGTGGAATAAAATAAAGACTATATTGCAATGTGAATCACAAATTGTGTTTGTAACCAATTCCATAGTGTCATGTTTTGAGTTGATATAGTGGTTCTAGAGAATGTATGTACTTGGTATCTTTATGAATCAAATTTGTAATAGTATGTACCGGAGTCAATGATGAGGGAAGCCTAATGAGACATGTATACACTTGAAATTTTTCATGTTGTTAAAATTTTAACGGTAATCTAAAAACCACTCCACATGCTAGAGGAAATTTTATGGTCAACTAGAAATCACTTGGTGTGACATTCGGTTTATGGTCATCCAAAACCCATTAGGGTAATTTTCAGGCCTCAAATGGATATCCTAAGGGAAATAATAAAATAATAGTTAAAATAATAAAATAAAGTTATTATTGTATTTTCAGGTTATCTCCTTGAACATATTTTTTTATGTATTTTGATTTATTCTCTATGCGGGTCTACTCATCAGTATACATAGTGGGTACTCGTTGGATGTGGAAATTAATTCTACATCCAACCAGTGTCTACCCTTGACATTTGAGTAAACCTATAAGGAGATAAACTGAAAATACAATTAAAACAAATAGTTTTCTTCTCTTCCCTCCAAATGACATCACCATCTTGAATCCTATTGGTTCTTTTAAAGTTAATTTGTTAGTACATTTTTTGTTTTGAGGGACATTTTTTACCACAAAATTCTCTTAATGACTTGAGGTGTCATTTGTGGTCGGTAGAAACAAATTAAACATCTGATGAAGAAACATAAGTTTGCTAGAGATTGGGAACATATGGAAAAAAATCGTGTAGAGTTTTTCTTGTTCCTTTGGAGTCTAATGCATGAGCATCAAGAACATGGTTGAGGATATAACGAAAAACCAAAAGAATCATTAGAAATAGCTGACAAACCCCAAGATTATGATGATGGTGATTCAGGGGTAGTTAAAGGTACAAGTACAATTTTGATAATATGTGATGCAAGGATGGTTAAATGAACCATGTACATGAAGGGACATCCTAGTAAAATGGAGGTTGCATCATCTAGTTACCCACCCATTCCGGTGGATGGTTGTTTCATTATATTGATGACAACATTTTAGTAATGTTTGTAAATGTCTGGTTGCACCATAGCTAAACTTTTCTAATCATGAGATGCTTAGTTTATAGTGGATCATGTGTTGCAGATAACATATTGATGAAGACATTAGTTGATCAAGACCTCAACTAATCAAGATTATGACAAGTAGTCATTAGGGGGGGTTTTGAAGTATAATTCTTACTTGTATTAGGTGTGATACTAGGCTTAAGAATAGTTTGTTCCTATTATTTATGATTTGGTTAGATGTAATGGGTTTGAGAGATAAGTGTTCAACTAGATACTTCCTAGATAGGTGTGTGGTTGAGATATTGACTAACTAGTTGATTTTGTGATCAAGGTATCTTTTTTATCTTGAGAAAACATTCTTGTATTTATATGTATCATAATTTGATTCGTAAGAGTGTGCTTATGAATTTCTAATTTTTCATAAACTAAAGTTAAGGTTAAAGATATTGTGATGTTTACTCTTTTACAAAATGTTATTTTTTGTTTCTAAATAAAAATAATAAACTAAGAGGATATTAAGGATTGCAATGTATACTTGAGTTTATGTGAATTGTGTATTCTATATTAAGTATGAAATTTTAGTCCATATTCATTATATATATAATCTGAAATAAACATAAGAATACAGACAATGTATCTCTTCCAAAACAATTATCTCGAAAATTCATCCCATAAAAATTCTCATAAGAAACAAAAATTATTTACACAGAAGTATGACTTTTACTTTTTTGCGTTTCTAATTGAAAAACTTTTGAAACTGAGTAGAACACTGCATCAGGTACGGAATACACATAAGAAAAAGGCTATGTGCCTACAAATGTAAGTAGAGATATATATGATGTATATCTACATATATTAATATATCCTTGTAGAAAATAGCAATATATCATGATATACCTACACTTTTTCTCATCTATTGTTAGCCCATGCCTTGCTAGGGACTATAACACTCGCCTTGTGGTCAAAGTTTGTTAAATCTCAGTTATTTTTGTTGAGAATTTTCAATTTTAACGAAAGTTTCAAGAAAATGCTGAATATTCCTATTTTTTCGTAAATTCAAAAATAATTTTCTAATTTCTGAAAATCCTATTTCTAATTTTCCGTTAGATGAGTAAGCCTTGATGTTACATAATTCTCTTGGTGTAGGAATTTTTATTTTTGGTATTTTTTATTTCCTCACAAATCATTTAAAAAAAAGAGTAATTGTGTAAGTGGTTATTCTGTCGGTGAGAGATCTGACACTAACACGAGCACTGTTACGCTTGGAATTTCTATTGTTCTTCCCAATGATGTCAAAACTAAGGGGGTTTCAGGTCCCTTACATAGGTAAGGGTGTGGGGGGCTGAAAAATCTCCATAACGTTGATACATTGTGCAAACTGTAGAGGTGTGGAGGAAGAAATGAGGGGGTGGAGGGGCGTTGGACAAATATACATAGTGTTGATACATTTTGTGGAGTATGAAGGAATCTTTCTTCCTCTGCACCTTCGCACTCTTCCAAATGCATCAATGTTTCCTATGAGTAGCAATAGAACCATCAACATGATAACCGATTTATGTCTACTGTATATGCTAATTATATTTTCCATGCATGTGATTATCAATGTGATCCAAATTCATTTCTTCTTCAGGTGACTAGAGCCCTTTTCTTATCATTAACTTTGAGGAAAAAAGTGTCACTTTTCCTTGCCCTTGTGTGAAACTCATTGTTAACGTCGTCACCAATACCAATTTCTCTTCTCTGCAATTGACTGAATTCTTTGATGTACTCATGGACCACTGCACAACTCAGGTTTCCAAGGGTGCATCTGGGATGGACAGTTTTCTCATGAGATACTTAAACATAAATTCGTTGACAACAATTGTTTGGGGATGGAGCCAATCATCCTTCCATTTTTAATCATCGGTGCATGGATCACCTAATATACCTTTAATTGCTTATATGTTTTTTAATGATTGTTCTCATTATTTTTTTTTAAAATTGAGCTTTAATTTGTTCTTTGAAATGATTGTTAACATGATTTTCTATTTTTTTAATTTTTTATTTATTTCCATAGATTTTTGTCATTAATTTTTTTAAATTTATGAATATTGGATTCCAATATAGAAACAAAGTTAGATTTAATCAACCTCCATAAACATCATCAACTATAACAATTTAGGCCTCAAATTTAGGTGCATCATTGAGCCTTGAATGTGAGTGGACTCAATTTGCCTTCAAACCAAAGCATCATGTGCTTCACAAAACTTATTATAATATTCTTATTACAAGCTAAGAGGGATTTTTGTTATAAGGCATTGTCTTTTTCATTTCTTAGCTTCTAGTGTGACCTCTGAGGTGTTAAAGAATGAAAAATGTGGAGCAGAGTTCTGCTCTTCTCAATATTACAAATCAACTAAATAAGATTACATTGGATACATCAGTAATAAATGATTGCAATGAGACTGAACTGAACTCAATATAACTGGACTAAAATAAAATGGACTATGACACTTGGATGGACAATTGCAACACCTAGCAAGTGATTGGAATTAGATTCTCCAACACTCCCCCTTAATTTCAACAACAAAAAAATTAAACTAAGATGTTTGTTGGTCTATGTATCAATTAGGCTTACAATTTAAAATTTTGAGATCATATGGAATTTATTTTCTTTTTCTTTTATTCCAGATCTTATAGCCTCTAAATTGTTTCAAATTTTTCTCTTTGTTGTATCCTTTAAACCTTAGTTTATTCATTTGCTGGTGTAGCTCCTCTATTGTTTCAGGTTGTCTAAGCATGTCCTGGACTTCTTGAAAAATTGGCTTGTATGTGGACTACTTCCACATGTCATTTTATATAATGTACTTCTCATCATCAATATTTAGCTGCAACATAAGTTCATAATACAATTTCATCTCTTTAGGAGTGTAATGCATGAAAATTTCAGTAAGGTTTTCATCATCCATGCTATCTTCAAGGTTCATTTATGCAAACTCTAGGTTGACCTAAGTTTGACCTGGTGTTGCAAGACATGCTTCAAGGGAAATTTAAGTCTTCTTAATAATCGTTGTGTTTATCTTCACATTGGAAATAAATGGTAAGTGTAAAATCATCTACAAAACCACATTGGTTATGTTCCTTATGTTCTACAATGAGAGCTTTCTCATGTTGTGCTTCCTTCTCTGCCTCTACTTCTGTATTTTTCTCTTCGACTTCTTTACTAACATGTGTTGTTGCAAACACATTGTCTTCCACTTGGTTTCAAACTCAAGTGGGCTTCTCTCACTGAATAGGATCATGTCGATATGATGTTTTTGTTGCATCATTTGCAACCATTCATCATTCGGCAACAAGTCTTTGTAAAACTTAACTTTAGCAAATTGAATTGTTGGATTCAGCATAGCATTGGCTACTTCAATGGCATCTTCACTGTCATCAACATGCTCTATTGTTGGATTCACCAAATCTTCATCCACGTACAGTTATGCATAGTAGGATTCATAAGCATTTATGTGTTCCTTCTTTGCTTCTTCTGCCAATTTTTCAGTCATCATCCACTTGTGCCTGAGCACAGTGGGATTCACCAAACTATTCATCTCAAATTGGATTACTCTGCCTTACAACAAAATTCCTCTCAAGGGTATCACAGGCCTCCTTGATCATCTTTGCTTCTACTATGAGGGGTAGAATGTTGTCATCTATAGATTATTTTATGCATTTCAATGTAAAGGTATTATTTCTCCTTTTCACTTCCAAGTCTTTCAAAAAAGCTTCATACATCTCTAATTGTTGCTTCGACTTTCTTTGCCTCTTGGCTTTTCCCATTTGTTGAACACTAATAAAATGCGGCTTAACAAACAAATTGAGTTATGGATATAGCTACTATCTTCAATAAAACATCTTTACGATAGCTTCTTATTCATCTTCTACAAAAAAAAAAAAAAACGAGTCGACAAATTCTCCAAAAAAAAACAATGCTCTTTTCACGAAAAAACCATCACAAATCACAATTTTTTTTAAATTACAATGCCATGATCGATTTGAACAATTCCCCTTTCTATTTAACGAACAAATTTGATTGTCTATTGTTTTTAAAGAAATATTTGTCCTTTAAAAGGGAGCTATAAACGAGGCCCTCTTTTAAAAACAATACAAGAACATTTAAAACCATACTCTCTTTAAAAAAAATTGAATGTCTTTTCTTGTAATCAACGATCCCTTTGCTTTTAAATTACATATGCCTTTTTTGAAAGTGCATGATCCATTTTCAAAATCACGTAAGCCCTTTTTTAATACACCTTAAAAATAATACTTTGAATGTAAGGAATTTTGAAAATAAAAGCATTCTTTATGAGTTTTTTTTAAGGGCCTCGAAAAGAAAATTCAGAACCCTCTTTAGTCGTTCTTTTGACTTTTGGAGTGTCGTCTCTCCAATCGGTTCCCTATGACGGTGTTACCTCCAAACGAAAGTCCACTTTTCAGGCTTTTGTGGTTTTCAACGGAATTCGTGGTGGAATTCAGCTGCGTTATTAACGCCTAACGCGGATTCATAATTGCTGGCCTACGGTATAACTCGTCTTCTGAACAGGTGGGGTGCGTTAATAACAGATATGCAACCACTGACTTCTTGACAGGAGCGGTTTTTTCAAAACTGGTTTATTCTCTTTTTCGACTTCTTGATTTTTGTTGCTCTCATCAAGTCTTATGTAACTTTGTCTCTTTTCTCTGCTGCTCTCATGGAATATTACACAGATCGAGCTCAAATACCATGATAAAGAATTGATAAAGAATTAAAAAAGTGGAGAAGAGATTTGCTCTTCTCAATATTACTAATCATTTAAATAAGATTATATTGGAGACATTAGTAGTAAACCATTGTAGTGAGATTAAATTGAACTGCAGATAAATAAACTAAACTAAAACATACTATGACATTTAGATGAACAATTATAACACCTTGCCAGAGTTGGAATTAAATTCCTTAACACAAAATAAAACAATGTGAGAAATTAGACCTATGGCTTGTAGTGTTTCATTCAACTGTCTGCCACTGCCATTCAAAAATAGTGAATAAGTGTATCAAAAATTAGAACGTTTAGAATCTTATATTTTTTCATTCAAAAATAGTGAATTAGTGTATCAAAAATTACAATGTTTAGAATCGTCCTTACATTTTGCGATTGACATCTCAAGAGGAACAATTCGATAGACTTTTCTATTTCTAAATTTACAAGTTTCTCATAAATTCTATATGTATTAAGTTCACATTTTAACTTGCAAGTCGATTTGAGAACCAAAAGGTTATTTGCAGTTAGAAACAGTTGGTCGCACACGTTAAAATTATTCGATCTAACCTACAATTCAAAGAAATTATCATGTATTGCATTCAAACTTTGATTTAATATATGAAAAATGCAAGGATTATAAACAAAATGCGGATGCAAGGAAAATTTTAAAAGGATGGTTCAATTTGCACATTCAAACTTTTAATATATAAACATCATTATTTTATATGAGTATACATTTTAGTCTTTGCCTTGCTATAGATTATAATCTTTAATGAGCTTATTCTAACTTCATATTAGTTTGATATTTTTTTAATAATTATATTAAATTTAAATATTTTAATTCATATTATTAAATTTTAATGATTTTAATTTATTATTGGTCTTTCTATTTCGATGATTTTTTTTGTTTAAGTAGGTGTAATTTTGTTTTTTGTTTTTTTAAACTCTAATAATTTTATTGTAATTTTTTTGTTCAAAGTGTAAACGTGATTTTTATTATGCAAAGTGCTAAAATTGTTAAAATTATAATTTCAACCGCAGTGAACAGTTGAACAACAACAGCTATTTTACTTAAAAAAAGGCCACTACCATTACCGTATTTTCACCCTTTAATTGTTTTTGTGTTCCCGAAGGAGGAAGATCAGATCCACCGCTATGCCGTTACTTCTAAACAACCGCATTAAAGAGCAGAATGGCCAAAAGTGAAAAGAACCAGCGTCGAGCCGGCCGCAACATTTATCAGCTATGAGTTTCCACACAACCGACTCAAGAAGCACAACAGAATGTCAGAAAGATCAGATTTCATTCATTATGAGCAGCAGATTGCAGCAGAGACTCTGTCAGAGAGTTGAAGCGGTTGATGGATAAGTTATGACCGCTTCCCGCACTATAAAACGCAAACACAGTAGTGTAGAAAATACACACAAATAGAGAGTAGAGGAGAGCACGCAGCAGCGTGAAGAAAAATGCTTCCAGAATAGTGAACCGCACAACAGTGCAGAGATATTACAGCTTGAGCACCATTGTGAAGAGCAGCGCGAATGAAGAGATTTTTACACACAACAGTGTAAAAGTTCAAAAGAGAGACAGAGTATTTCGCTTGTTTGTAATGCACACCAGTGCAGACACAGCAGTGTCAGGTAGAGACAGATTGAAGTGCCTCTGAAGAAGGCATGTTGGAGAATCCCTCTGTTAGAAGGAGGATGTTATTTATGTAAAATTGAAGCGTTCCTTGGCGAATCCCTCTGTCAAGAGGAAGATGTTTTTCAGCATAGTCATTGGTGAATCCCTCTGTTAAGAGGAAGATGCTCTTCAGCATAAATTGCTGCAATTCCTCTATCAAGAGGAAGATGCTCTTCAGCATAATCTTTTGTGAAAATCCCTCTATGTGAGGAAGATGTTTTGTAACAGTTAGTTTATTGTTAATGAGTACAAGTTTTTGTGAGTGTTGCTGATACACCGTAAGCAGAAAATAGTCTTGATGTCAAAACAGAGTGTCGCTCATACACCGTAAGCAGAAAATAGTCTTGACGTCAAAACAGAGTGTTGCTGATACACGAGTTTCAGCATTACTGAAACACCGTTGCTGAAACACTACAATCAGCAACTGACGAAACTGCGTTGCTGAAACACCAGTTTCAGCAAAGCAATTTTTTTTTTTTTTTCTGTTTTCGCTGTGTTAAAACAGAGTATTGTTCTGTTTTGGTCAGTTTTGTTTGGAATTATCAGAAATTCCCAACATGGTATCAAAGCTTGTCTAAGCTCTTTGAAGACGTCAAAGAAGCTGAAGAAAAGTTTTGAATTTTTAATGAAGTGTCTGGGTATGACTGATAACCCAGCAGTTGAAATTAAAGGGGAGTGTTGAAATTATAATTTCAACTGCAGTGAACAGTTGAACCGCAGCAACTATTTCACTTAAAAAAAGGCCACCGCCATTACTGTCTTTTCACCCTTTAATTGTTTTTGTGTTCCCGAAGGAGGAAGGTCAGATCCACCGCTATGCCGTTACTTCTAAACAACCGCATTAAAGCGCAGAATGGCCGAAAGTGAAAAGAACCAGCCTCGAGCCGGCCGCAGCATTTATCAGCTATGGGTTTCCACACAACCGACTCAAGAAGCATAGCAGAATGTCAGAAAGATCAGATTTCATTCATTATGAGCAGCAGATTGCAGCAGAGACTCTGTCAGAGAATTGAAGCGGTTGATGGATAAGTTATGACCGCTTCCCGCACTATAAAATGCAAACACAGCAGTGTAGAAAATACACACAGATAGAGAGCAGAGGAGAGCACGCAGCATTGTGAAGAAAAATGCTTCCAGAATTGTGAACCGCACAGTAGTGCAAAGATATTATAGCTTGAGCACCATTGTGAAGAGCAGCGAGAATGAAGAGATTTTTACACACAACAGTGTAAAGGTTCAAAACAGAGACAAAGTATTTTGCTTGTTTGTAATGCACAACAGTGTCAATTTGTAGGTAGAGACAGATTGAAGTGCCTCTGAAGAAGGCATGTTGGAGAATCCCTCTGTTAGAAGGAGGATGTTACTTATGTGGAACTGAAGCGTTCCTTGGTGAATCCCTCTGTCAAGAGGAAGATGCTCTTCAGCATAATCTTTTGTGAAAATCTCTCTATGTGAGAAAGATGTTTTGTAACAGTTAGTTTATTGCTAATGAGTACAAGTTTTTGTGAGTGTTGCTGATACACTATAAGCAGAAAATAGTCTTGACATCAAAACGGAGTGTCGCTGATACACCGTAAGCAGAAAATAGTCTTGACGTCAAAACAGAGTGTTGCAGATACACGAGTTTCAACATCGCTGAAACACTGCTGCTGAAACACTACAATCAGCAACTGACGAAACTGCGTTGCTGAAACACCAGTTTCAACAAAGCGATTTTTTTTTTCTGTTTTCGCTGTGTTAAAACAAATTATTGTTTAGTTTTGGTCAGTTTTGTTTGGAATTATCAGAAATTCCCAACAAAAAAACCAAAGAAACGCAAGCTTCCTAAGCACTCCGCACAAATTTGGAATTATAAGTATTTGCATATAAGTTAAAAATACTTTCTATCATCTCATTACACGTGCAAAAACAACTTAATATTAAAATAAATTAAAATTTATATTATACAATTTTTTTTTCCAAAATTTATATTATATTAAGTTTTTTTTTTTTTTTCAAACAGTTTTAATTGTTGGAAATACTAGAAAAAAATCCACTTGCGACTTAATTCACGAAAATAGTACATACATCAAAATATTTACATAGTACATAGATCAAAATATTTACAACATAATCTTATCATGTAACTGGAGCTAGGTAAAGAAATTATCGTTAAACCCTCTCCGGCACTCGAGATATCTTCCTTGACTAGTATTATATTAGGTTATGCTTGTGTGCTATAAGTGTATTGTGTTACAGTATTTATTTTGTGTCAATATGCTCGAAATTTACTTTTGTAGCGAATGTATTTGGTTGTTTACTTATACATTATGTATGTATTAAGAAAAAGAACTATGATGAACATTGGATGTCATGTAGGTCATATGGACAGTCCTATGACGGACCATAGCCGACGGGCAGGAGGAAACCTCACCGAGGAACCAAGCCACTGGAATGTGGGCGATGCCATGTTGGAGGAATGCAGTGGAACGGTGTTGGAAAGGGCAATGGTCCACGTCAGAATTTGATTTAGTGTACTAAAAAGCCAAGCGCTATAAACAACATATGTATACATGGATGATTTTGAAAGGAGTTGTCTATAATGCGATTTTTTGGAGATTCTGGTGATGGAATTCGGCGGAAGAAATTGAGGTTAAATCTTGATTTGTTGCAGTTAAAATGGTTTTTTAACTTCATATTTGGATTCAGCACCCTGAAAAACCCCTGGAACGCTTTCATTGTGCAGAAACTAGCTATCAAACTTGCGATTCCAATAAATTCTTGCCGGATTTCGACCGGAAAAACACGCCAAAACGACTTTCAAAAAATCGCGTTATAAACAACTACGTTTTGAAAAGCTAGTTCAATTTGCACCTTCAAACCTTTAACATATAAACATGTTCATATTATTCGAGTATACATTATATTAAACATCCTCATTTTATAGATGGGCTATGGCCCTTCCGTCTTAAGTCAACTTAATATAACTTAGTATTAATTAACTATTTTTTTAATAATTATATTAAACATATTTATTTAAAAAATATTAAAGTTAGTTAAATATTTTAATTGATATAATTTAATTTTACAATTATATTAAATATATTTATTTTTAAAAAGTTAGTTATATATTTTAATTGATAAAATTTAAATTTTTTTATTGGTGCTTTTATTTAGATGAAGCTTAATTTCCTTTAATATATTTAATGTTGTTCTTATGATTTGGGACTTTTTTTACAATAACTCAGTCAATTTTAATACCATTCGTTGTAAGGAGTCCGAAGATTTTTATTGTACAGAGCCTTTTGTTGTGGGGGTACCGAGCCACCGGAACTTGGGCGAGGTCATGTTGGAGGATTGCAGCGGAACGGTGTTGGGAAGGGTCATGGTCAACATCGAAGTTTGATTTAGTGTATGAAAAATCCAAGGATTATAAACAACATGCATGTGCATGGGCAATTTTGAAAAGTTGGTTCAATTTGCACATTCAAGACTTTAATATTTAAACATCGTTATTTTATATGAGTATACATTTTAGTCTTGTCCCTTCCATAGACTATAACCCTTCAGTTTTAAGTCAAATTATTCTAACTTTGGATTTATTAGTCATTTTTTTTAATCGTTATTTTAAATATATCTATTAAAAAAATAAAGTTGGTTATACATTTTAATTTATTAAATTAATAAAGTTTGTTATATATTTCAATTTATTAAATTTAATTTTTTTTATTGGTTCTATTTAGATGATATTTAATTTCTTTTAGGATATGTAATTTTCTAACTTTGTTTTCATGACTTAGGGTTCCTTTTGTTCAATAACTTAGTCAATTTGACTGTCATTCATTGTACCAAACATTGTTTTCGTGACTTAGGCTCATTTTGTTCAATAACTCAATCAATTTTATTGCCATTCATTGTGTGGAGTGAAAAGAATTTCAATGCTCAAGTCGTTTGTTCATTGGAATATAAACTTTACACTTGTTCTTCAGGTAAGTAACGAATTTATTCGAAAGGTTGTGATGTTAAGAATTGTTATTTCCTCATAATTTGTTTATTAGTCCATGTTGACCATTTGTAAATTGAGTGCTTGAAGCGGGATGGGCATTTGACCTAGTTTAAGAAAACCAAAATCAAATTAGAAATGCTTGAAATCTTAGAAGAAATATTCACCGAAAGATTTTCAGTAACATATATAACAAAAATATATTATTCTTAATGGTATTCTCAAACTTTGGGACTTTGCTTGTTGTCATAGTGGAAATTGTGTGATTATTCTTTCTTTTCGTCTTTTAGTAGTTGTATGTTGTGTATTATTACATTTTTCACAATTAACTAATATATTTTATATTAGAAACCGCTACCATGAAACTGTGCATTTTTTTAATACAATATTTTAGAGAACCTTTAAGCTATTATCAAAAAAATATAATCTAGTTTTTGAGAATTATCTACTTTTTAATTTCCAGTTTCTTATTGTTATAGACTTGACATGGATATTGTCTTCTATATTGAAATAGCTAGAAAATTACTTGGAAAAGAATTATAGTTATAGAATCTCATATCTAGTTACATCATAGATTCTGAATAAAGAAGGGGTAAAGAAAATCTAAATACTTGGTGTTGTTCTTTGTTCTGCATTTATTTTTTGGCATTCTCAATTGGTTTTTCTTTAAGAGTATTTCTTACTTTCGAAGGAAGGGTTATAGAGTTTGTATTTTGTATTTCACAAGAAGAGCCAAGGGTGAGCTAGAGTAAGATTACACTTATTAAAATAGGTTTGTTATCATTGTGCGGAGTGAGAAGGTGGCTCTACACTCTGCACAATGAAAGCCACATCCTCACTCTCCATTCCTTGCACTCCCTATCTCTACACATCAAAATAGATCTTCCTCAGCACTCCCCACAATGTTTCTTTCTAAATTTCTATCTTAAACAAGTCTATATTAAGAAATCAGGTGTCTTCATTATGACTGTGCTTGAAATTATATTTCAATGTGGCACAAATTCCATGTGATATAGGATCCTCCTCTAGCTCTAGTAGCCATCATTGCATGTGAACTACAAAAACCAAAATGACAACATTTCAAAATTAATTTCGTCACAAACAAGTGACCCTTGATTTCCTCACATACCATTGACTCTTGATAAGAATAAAATAATGAATTTGAGTTCAAATTCATCAACCATATGTATATATGTGTAATGGTTCTTACTTTGCACCTCCGCATATATAACCATAAACATTTTGTGGAGGCTTTCATTGTGAAAACGTATGAGGGGTTTATATGTGTGATGGTTCTTAAAAGAAGGTTTTTGAAAGATGTGTGGGGGGCGATTTACTTGTAAAATTACCCATGGCGCTTCCAAGATCCATATCCTGAGAGGCATTCAACAATTCAGTACCTAGGAAAGTTAAATAATTATTTTATTAAATATTAAATATTAGCTCTTACTCTTGAAATTGGAAAAAACAAATGAAATGTGGAAGGAATTAGATTCTTTTATTTTATTAGTAAATTAGTTTTGTTTCAGTTTAAAATAACAAAGTTTGGATAGGAATGATGTTACAAAAAATAAGAAATCTTATCTGCAGATATAGATGGAAGTATTTTTTTTATTATGTTTAGTAAAATATACTATATTTGTAGGAGGAAACAACTGAAGAAATCTAAGACTTTGTGGAAAAAGACAAGGAACTTGGATTCCTTTTTAGAAAATTCCAACTCATCCAAATTTTAGTAATGATACAAGACGAATTAGATAAAATATATGTTAGAAGTTTGACATCTCTGGAATAGTCATCCAAGTAGCATCCTCCAACGATTGGTTTATCCACTTCAAAAAAAATTATAAGTATTCTTCTCCTCTAGTTTTTTTCACCACTTTTTGATCTAATATCCCTTCAATCTCCTTTAGAGATTATTTGGGTAGTTGTTGCTTCCATTCAACAATCTGATCTACTTCACTGGAAGACTCATCATCTGAAACTTTTCCTGTTCCCTGAAAGGAATACAAATCAGAAACATTAAAAATTGGGGAAATACAAACATTGTCTGGAAGCTCCACTTCATAATCATTTGAGGAAAATTTCCTTAAAATTTTACAAGGTCTAATCTTCTTGAGTTTTAGCTTATTGTAAGTTCCTTTAAGAAATCTTGCTTTCCTCTAAGATACCATGACTAAATCACCAATCTCAAAAGTTTTATTGCCTTCTCTTTGAATCATCCCTTTGTTTGTATTTGCTTTTTGTTGCTCTCATATAGCTATTGTTTAACTCTTTCTTTCAATTCTTGCATTCTCACTGCAAATTCTTCACCTTCCACACTTCTATATCTTGTTTTCCAAAATTTCTCAATTCATATACTCCCCTTGGATGCATTCCATACAAGATCTATAAGGGAATCATATATTTATTTTTCTTGGGTGTATCATTGTATGCAAATAAATCTTGAGGAATAACCTAATCCCATTGTTTGGGAGTTTCATTTACCAAGCTTCTTAGGATGTTTCCCAAACTCCTATTCACCACTTTTGTTTTCCCATTAGTTTGTGGGTGATAGGATGAGCTCAAATTAAGGTTAGTACCCAACTTTTTCCATAATGTTCTCCAAAAATGACTAACAAATCTTGTGTCTCTATTAGATACAATGCTTCTAGGCAATCCATGCAACCTTACCACCTCTTTAAAGAATAAATTGGAAACATTCGTGGTATCACTAGTTTTGCTACAAGGTATCAAATGTGCCATTTTAGAGAATCTATCAACTACAACATAGATAGAGTCATTACCTCTTTGACTCTTTGTCAATCCGAATATAAAGTCCATGTTCATTGAATCCCATGGCCTAGTAGGAATCGATAACGTTCTTGATAGAAGAGATAAAAAAATAAGGAGCTTGGATTCCTTTTTGGAAAATTCTCTTTTTGGAAAATTCCAACTCATCAAATTTTAGTAATGATAGAAGATGAATTAAATATATGATTATCTACAAATGTATGTACTCAAGTTTTTCAATTCAAAAAAAAATATATGTTGGAAATTTGTTGGAAATTCTGTAAACTGAAAATGTAATTCGAAAGTGTAAAGAAGTTAATGTTGCTTGCACACTACAGTCATTAATCTCGTTGCAGGTTAGTAGGATCTGACATCATCTTACCTAGGTTCATGGAAGATGCACAAAAAATTTAGGCAAGGTTTAGTTTATGGAATCGCATCTTCCTCCCGATAAAACCTATTTGTCTAGTAGCTCATGCAATAAATAAAACCCTCCCGAAACAGTGTTGGATATAGTGTAGTTAATTGTATCAATTTTTTTAGCACTAAGTAATGAAAAAGAAGTTGATACTGTAGTTTGTATTTTTTAAAGAGCGATTTTAAATATTTTATGAGATTCCAAACACAGAAATGAATTTAATATTCCAATTGCAATTTACTAGTGTTGAGATGGTAAATTTACATTCACGTAAACATTCTACTTTATTTTAATTTTAAATATAAGTATGCACTAAGATTATTGCTATTCATTACTATAATAATAATATTATTATTATTATTCTTAGCACTAATAATGAATACGAGCTTTACAACATCCAATATTAATTTATAAGCACTAATAATAAATCTAGTAACTTGTTATGAATGACTTACTATATCAATGATTACTACATTCGTTATTATAGTTTCTGATTACTTGTCGGTTATTGCTAACACCTAACACCTAAGGGGTGTGATCCCCTAAAAAGAAACGCATATATCTTACATCATTATTACAATATTATTACATCATCGTTGCGTCAACCGACATTAATATATTGTGTATATCGCAACTCGAACCAGAGTGCGAAGGTCGTTAATGAACCATCCCAACCACCAGGGATGAAGTCCAAGAGGTCATGTATATTACTAACACGTAATTAGAACAAATAAGACAATACACAAGCAAAAACAAATGGTATTAAAACACACTGAGATTCAAAACCTCGATTTCAAAGGCTTTGATTTGTCGATGAAAAGTAAAATGCCCCCAAAGCTTATTACTTTCCGGAGGTTTTATCCATGGTTGTTCTCTTCATAACTTGGAACCAATAGAAATTACTTGAACCAGTACAAATATCTCGAAACAAATTCCTCAAGAAGCTTTGAAAGAGGCTTTGAAACACCATACAAGTAATCGTTTGAGATTGAGAAAGAATGCCACATGTGATACAGAGAATTTTCTAATATTTGCATTCATATGGTCAGAATTTTTTCGTCAATCATATTTGCACAAATGAATCTAACGGGTTGCAAGATTTGGAGGCCACTGCTTCTGGAATAGCGTGGAAACTAAGTCTGAGATGGTGGAATATCTGCATATGAGTATGAAAGAGTAATAACATGTCCTAGAGTTGTGTAATTTTGTGTTCACCACCTGCCTGCATACGCATATTGTAATTTTGTGTTTACCACTTGCTTGCATATGCATATTCATATTGCATACTGTGAAGTTATGAACATTTTTGTACAAAATTATCTTCATATCACCAAGGTCGATAAAGAATTACAAATTTCGATTTAAGTTTGAATCCTCATTACATTCTCTGCACTTTTTTAAGCATTTTGTATAAGCAATGTAGAGTGCGCAGATGTATTTGTATTGCTAATTGTACTCATTGGTTTAAGCAATGCCGAGTGCAGATAAAATTTCTTTCGCACAACTAAACCTTTTTATTGTAAGATACGATGAAATATTGATTATTGTATAGCAAAATTAATAAATACTGAAATGTCAAAATATTTCATAAAGATTTAACTTATTGAACTAAATCCACTGAAGTGTTTTTCATTATGTGGAGTGCAAAGGCGGATTTCATTACTTAGAGGTGCGAAAGAAACATGTGCAAAGACATAAATAACTACAAACTATAGAACATTCTCAAATAACCACAAAATACTGACTTACTACATTACTATACAGCTATCACCTTATTCTTATTTTTTCATTTGTATAAATCTTTGTCATCAGATTGAAAAAGATTGTGCAAAATAACCAAATAATCGTTGGGTACTTGTGGCTTTTTTTTTCTTATCAATCCTTCATTCCATATATAAAAGAGAGATATGTGTTCGTTATTATTCACATATCAAAAATAGAAAGGAGATATTGTATATTGTTATTCACATAAAAAAATAAAAGAGATATGTGTATGTGGTTATTTCTAAAGATTGTCTCGATATGAAAATCAATCATGGTCAATCATGGTTAACCATGGTCCAACATTGCATTATGAAAAAGATTGTCTCTATATGGAAATCAGCCATGGTCAATCATGGTCAACCATGTTTATTTTAGGGTTTATAACATTGATGTCACGGTTTATATACCTTGGGTTTATAATTGTTATCCCTTAGGTTTATTATACCTTGGATTTTTATACGTTGGGTTTATAATATTAGTCCCTTGGGTTTAATATTATTCCCTTAGTTTCATAATCTCTTGGGGTTTTAGTATTAATCCCTTGGGTTTATTGTTCCTTTTGGTTTATCATATCAATCGCTTGGGTTTATTATTCCCCGGTCAACCATGGTTTATTATGATGTCAACCATGGCCAACCATGGTCCAACATGGAATTGTGATAAGGATTGTCTCAATATGAAAATCAATGATGGCCAATCATGTTTATTTTAGTGTTTATAATATTTATCTTAGGGTTTATATACGTTGAGTTTATAATATTAGTCCATTGGGTTTAATATTATTCCTTTGGATTCATAATCCCTTGGGGTTTTATTATTAATCCCTTGTGTTCATAATCCCTTGGGGTTTAAGTATTAATACCTTGGGTTTATAATATCAATCCAATGGGTTTATAATATTAGTCATTGTCAACCATGGTCAAACAACGCTGGATATGAAAATCAAACATGGTCAAACATGGTCTAACATCTTGTTCTGACAAAAATTGTCTCAATATGAAAATCAATCATGGTCAACCATGGTCCAACATTGCATCGTGAAAAGGATTGTATCTATACGAAAATCAACCATGGTCAATCATGGTCAACCATGTTTATTTTAGGGTTTATAATACTGATGTTATGGTTTAGATACCTTGGGTTTATAATTGTTATCCCTTAGGTTTATTATTCCTGTGGGTTTATAATATCAATCCCTTAGTTTTATTGATCTAAGGTTTCATATTCCTAGGGTTTAATATTACTCAATAATGGTTAACCATAATAAACCATGTTCAACCATGGTCCAATGTCGCATTGTGACAAGGATTGTCTCAATATGAAAATCAACCATGCTCAACCGTGTTTATTTTAATATTTCTAATATTTAATTTAGGATTTTTATACTTTGTGTTTATAATATTATTCCTTTGGGTTTAATATTAATCCCTTGGGTTATTATTCTTTTCAGTTTATAATATCGATCCCTTGGTTTTATTATTCTCTTAGATTTATAATATCAATCATGGTCAACCATTGTCAACCATGGGGTTTTAGTATTGATCCCTTGGGTTCATAATATCAATCCGTTGGGTTTATTAATAACTCGGGTTTATAATATCAATCATGGTCAACCATAACCAACCATGCTCAACCATGGTGGGATGCCGCATTGTGACAAAAATTCTCTCCAGATAAAAATCATGGTCAATCTTGGGTTTTTAATATTAATCCCAATGGTTTGTTATTCCTTTGGGTCAAACATGGTGAATCATAGTCAACCATGGTCAACCATACTCAAATGTCACAAAGAACTAATTATTATTCTTAATTATTATCATTATTAATTATTATTATGTTAAAAAGAATTAATTATTATTACTTTTATTTAATTAGTTAATATTAATATTATTATTATTTAGTAACATTTAATTAAAAATATATTATTATTGTTTAATAATAATTAACTATTTAACTATTATTTTTTAATTATTATTAGTAAAATATTATTAATAATAATAATATTTTTATTTTTATTATAACAGGTACAATAAAATGAAATAAATTATATTTTTTCTAAACACAATATTATTATTTTTTTTAATAAAATAAGTAATTAGTTATTTTCATTTTATAAAAGAATGAATAATAAATTATTTTTATTATATATTTATCAATGGTTTGGGTCATAGATAGAAATTAAACTTTATGCGTATATCAACCACATTTACTAAAATAATTATTGTTATTATAATAAAAAATATTATTTTTATTAAAAATATTATTGTTAATTAATATTAATAATATTATTATCACTTTATATTATTATTAAATATTCAAATTATATTAAATAATTTAAAATTAAATAATATTAAATAAAATATTATAGAGTAACTTAATATTATTTTAAGCCCAGGTTTGACGGGTGCATTGTTAAGACACTCTTTGAGATAGGTAGTTCAATTCCCTCTAGGTGCTTAACTACCAAAAAATAATGATTAATATTATTTTAATATATAATATAATATTAATATAATAATCATAAATATATAAATATATAAGAATATGGTTGTTACTATTTATATAGTTATTAATAATCCTAAATAGTTGGTCTTTAAAAAAATACACATAACAATTTTTTATCCGTCTATATCAACCATATTAAAAAATATGGTTGTATATATGTTTCATATACATCTATAAACCTATATCAATCATATTGGTAAATATGATTGTGCTAATTTTTTACATATTAAAAATAGAAAAAAAAAATATTATACATTATCCTTCACAAATAAAAAAATATAAAAAAAGTTATTCCCAAATACATGAATTACAATTTAAAATGATTTGTTATTTTTTTAAATTTCTATAATAAATTTTTATTAAAATTAAAAAAATTTCATAAAAATGAAAAAGTTAGTTATATATTATTAATTTTAAATTAATTTAAATATTTCATTAAAAAGTTCAAAACGATAGAATCAGCTCATCTTCTCAGAAAACGCCTTCACAAGTTAGTTATATGCAAATATTAACAATAGCGTGTTGTGCTCAAAGAAGAATTAAAACCACCTCACCTTGTTAGAAAACGCCTTCACAAATAAGTTATTTGAAAATATTAACAATAGCGTGCTGTGTTCACGGATGAACTACGCTACAATATTAACCATTACAAGACATCATCACGCTTGCACGTGAGGTTTACTCCACGTTTCTTTACAGATTTTCTTAACAAACTAAACTAGTTGCAACAATAGGGTGTATAGTGAGAGTCATTTAAATTCTTATTGTAAGATCCTTTTAAGTGTTTTCATTTTTTTATTTTTCTCTCAGTCATGTGGAGTTGATTGTTTATAAATTAGCATTTCAATTTATATAGGGTGTTTGGTATTTCAAATCTACCTAAGGTGTTTTTATATATGTCATGTTTTTATGGATGGTGGGTATGAAAAATATTGGAAGAGGGGATACGTAAGTATATTAGGTTTATAATAAAATAATAATAAAAATAAAAAAATTATTGTAAGTTTAAAAAATGAAAATAATTATATATATATATATATATATGAACTTAATTTACAATATAGAAAATCTTGTTTCAAAATTTTTTAATATTTATTTTAATTAAATATTTATAAGATGGAAGAAAAAACTATAGCCTTAATATCATGCCATATAAAAATATCATTAAATATAATATTAATATTAAAATATTAATATTAAAATTATCAAATATAATATTAATGTTAATATATTATAATACTAATATTATTAGATTTAATAACTTCGTATTAAGAATTTAAGGAAATGTTTATATCTTAGACTTGATTCCTTTCGGAGTTAGATGGATCAAGGTTGCTTTTAGATTGGTCATGTTTTTATGAATAGTAGGGTATGAGAAAATATTAGATAGGTTATACAACTTGAGAGCATGTGTTTCCTCCTAAGAGGTTACAGGTTATGCCTTTGTAGACTTACCAGTCAAATAGTTGCATGGGGGTAGGTCCCTTGTCCCACAAGCAAGGGGGTCTCCTACACCAATTTGGTGTCTAGCTTGGCATAAGAGGTAGAAAAAGTCTTTAGAAAGATGGAAATGGAAAGAGAAAGAATAAGGAACATTCAAAAGAGAATTCGAGTACGTGATGAGAAAAATAAATGATATAATGAGAAATGCTATTTATTTTGAACGTTTTTATATTTAAACTTTTTATTTTTTCTAATTATTATCTTTACCTTTTACCTTTTTCTTGTAGGATTTGTTTTCTCTCTCTTTTTTAATGTGATTATCTTTCTTTTAATTGCTATAACTTTTCTTATAAATTGCTACTCCTATGCATTTTCCATTTATATTTCTAAAAACTTCTTCTATCCTAATTATAAATAAAATGTTTACTTAAAAATATTTCATAATATTTTACATAATCCAATTTTAAAAATAACCCCAACAATAAATTATAATATTGCAACATTTTCAATATTCCTTCATCCACCCTCACCCTCACCCTCACCCTCACCCTCACCCACACCATATAAACTAAATGTTAAGTAAGTAGAAATTAAAAAAATTGTTAGATTTTATAATACCACTATCCTCACCACACAAGCTAACACCATAGCTCATATGGTGAATAGGAATGAAAGGGATATAATGTAAATTAGTAATATTATTAATATACAAGCCCCACCCACCATGCCCAATATTTCGCCGGTCTTATTGTTCGGCCTCTATGCAATTCCAATGATAGTATTCAATTCGAAGGAGAACACAAACATATTCCTTGTATATAGACCGTATTCAGCTAATCCCATCGATTGATTAATGCTGTCTTTCACGATGGGACGGAAAAACATTGAAACAAAGGAGTTTGCCAATATGTCTGCCACACTTCAGAAATGGATGCCGTGGGACTCAGCAGACTGTTGTTCAAACCAGGCGCAGGAATTGTCAAAAAATAAAACAGGAGGAGGAGAAGGTAAATTATCAAAGAATGAAGGTGGCGTTGAGGAGATTGAGATATTGTCGGAGAGAACCGAAGAAAAGAAGAAACATTTGAAGAAAAAGCGGATGAGTTACGGTGATGCTGGTATTACAGTACAGGATCAAAGGATGAATATCATCTCGGGCATGAAGCAGAAGGCACAAGGCTTGCCAGATGTTATTGAGATGCTTGCCCATAATAAAAGCAGTACATCGCCCTGGAAACCCTGGTTCCACTGGGAGGACCTTAATATAAACAATTCCCTGTGTGGACAAAGTGATTTAAACCGCGAGGATGGTGTAAACAAGGACGACGTAGATGTCTCTATAGAGATAGAGTTACAGGTATTTCCCATTTAGGGAGGGGGATCATTTGTTAATGTAACTGTTGCAAAATAATGATTCTCCAAAAAATTGTTGGATCAAGAAGGATAAAATTATCCCTATGTAAATGTTGTAAGTTCAATTTGTTCAGAATTTCTGTGTAAATGTCCTACGAATTTGTTCAGAATTTCTAATTGAAATCAATTTGGTTGATGTTTTTCGCATCTCGTTTGCAGTCTCTTCCCTCATGTTTTTCATTTCTCGTTGCTACTGCTACGCAATTTCTTCCCTCGCGTTTTTCATTTCTCGTTGCTACTGGTACGCAATTTCCATTGGTCATTGATCGTATCACTATAATAAATAAATACAAATTATTAAGGAAAAAAAAAAAAAAACCACCAAAGAAAACGCTTTTTTTATCACTTTCTTTGATAGACGGTTCTGGTGACCCGTACCTACTCTAATTATCCAAAGAAATATGGAGTCGAAGTGGGATCATCGTGAACAAATAAATTTACATTTAAAACTTTTGTAACAGCAAACAATTTAATTAAAAAAGTTATAAAATATTAATAGCCTTTCATGTTCTTTATATTTGGTTTGTCTTCAATATTTCATTTAGCATACATCTGCCCATATTCATGATGGTTTGGCATTTCCTTTTTGCTACTCCATTTCTCCATGGTGTATATTTTGTTGTGTTTTGCATGATGATTCCTTGCTATTGAAAAAAGGATTTGAAGTCATTGGAGTTGTATTCTCTTCCTTGGTTGGATCTGAGTACTTTTAAGGGCTTTCCACTCTGCTTTTCTTCTTCTTTGAATTTTTTAAATCTCGAGTGTGCATTTGATTTATTTTTGAGAAAATAAACCCATATCTTCCTGCTATAATCATCAATGAATGTCAGAAAATAAACACTGCCACCAATAGATTATGTTTGCATTGGGCCACATATATCTATATGGAATAGCTCTAAAAGCTCTTTTGCTCTAGTGGAAGATGTCGGAAAGATATCTCTTATGTGCTTTGCTATAATATTGATTTCATAGTTACAATTTTTTCATTCTTAACAAGGAGACCAATGACCATTGAACGTTTCTGAAGAAAAAATAGACTCTTTAATTGAATATGACCATACCTACAATGTCATAACTGAGACTCATCTATTCTTGACACATTGTGGGAAAAATACTATGAGAGATTTCAGCTTCCAAGAGTTAATGGAAACATCCTTTTCTTGGTTTTCTCAACCTTTGTTATCAATCTTTTATTAGGAGGTTTTTCAAAGACATAACATTTGTTCCCTGTTGAAATAAGGAATTTTTGAGAGGTGGGTCGGTGTGGGGGTTGAATTTGTAGTTAAGAAACTCTTTATTTTTCTTATTATGCTTACAATCCCTTCTAATTTTCTTAACTTGTGAGAGAATTCATTCACAAAATAGTGAACCAACAATATTTCAGACACACATATTCAAACAACAATCACATGAGTAGCACACATTTGACACAGTGTTTTTCATGGGAAACCCAGAGGGAAGAAACCACCAATTTGTTGTTTGTTTATGATGTAAATTAAGAACCCACTTAATTACATCTGTTTGTTTCTGAATGCCCACTCATAGGAAGGGTCGACCCCCTTTCATTAGCAAGCACCAACTTGCCAAGAGAAACCAACCTCTTTAGTAAGCAGTCACAAACCTACACTTTGGTTAGCAAGTACCAACTTTCCAAGAGGCACTAACCTCTTTAGCATGCATGCACCAACCTACCCTTGCGATTGTTCTACTATTTTATACAATATTCAAACTGAAAACAGAGGTGTACAATCATACAAGTAAAATACCAATAACTCGTTGTTTGTAGATTCAACTTTTGTACTCTGCCTTCTATGCTTACTTGCAACATATCTCCTCTTAATTCTCACAACAACAGTTCCTTTTCTCTCTACCTTCACTGTCAAGGGCTCTTCACTAATTTCTCTTCACCACTACCCTTGAAATTCTCCACAGAACCCTCTCGCTGCTCTTTCTTCTCTTAAACAGAGTCCTCTCAAGGGCTTCAACCTCTCTATCACTATGTGCTTCACTCATACCACAAGACTCTCACACGTTTGCACAAATCCCCTATATTCCCCGTTGCTAGTGATGGATTTTGTTCCACTGAGGCACTCTGCGCAAGGCATTGTTTCCTTTTTTTCCTTTAGTTGCCCAACTATACTTAGGCATGGATCCCCTTGCCTCTCTTGCATCTTCTGGTGGTTTCTTGTCACAGTACCCAAAATAGAGATGGACCTTGCAATTCTCCATAGTCTGACTGTGTAGAGCTCCCATGCTGAGAAATTAATTCTCAGGTGACCTGCACACTTCTCTGAGAGTCCCAATCTCATTTATCGCTCCACATATCTTTGACAGATCACAAAGGTGACCACTTTGTTCTCATTTAATACAACCATTCGTGCACGCAAAGTAGTCGATTGCTTCTTTCATTCTCTCGAATTTATCTCTGCTACAAATGTTGTCCTTGATTTCTTGTTACAAAGTCTTCTGCACGTTCAACCCCTTTCAAACTACCAACTCCTCTGTTCCTACATTCAATCTCGTAGTTGCCGACCCATATGCCTTTAACTCTTTGTAGTATCTTATCAAAGAAATTCCACATCATTGAATGCTCTGATCTCCTCAGTTCCACTATCTTTAGCTCCTCTAACTATGAGTTCCTTGAGAATTTGTACTCCATGGGACCAAGCATTGTGACCTACCTCTTAGCATTAAGTTGCTAAGCCTTCAGACTCCTAATGGGGGCCATTCTTCCTTGTTAACTTCTTTGTGCACTTGGTTCTTTGACCACTCACGACCATGTGCTAGCCCAATCTTAGAAGCCCCCTTTATAGGAACTTTTCCAAACTCCAACTATTCTAGAGTTCCTACATCTTCAACCTCTGATATGATGTCATCACCCCACATGTAAACTCCTTAAAGGTGACACATGTCACCTGGTTATGGCCCATTAGACTACCCATTAAGGTTAAATATGATTGCCATGTGTCATGTCATAATGTCACGTCATGTTGACGTTAGACGCCACTATAGCTTGTTGGAGCCCATCATATCCCTCCATGTGTCTTTCTAGAGAAGAGAGAAGAGGGCATGCCAACATTTGGTTTTGCACCAAAATCCTTTGTCAATATACTTTCAGCATTCCTCGACGCTTATAAAGAATTATCAACACTTATCGGATATCGCAACTTTTAAAGGTTCCTCACTTTAAAAAGTTAAGATATTTCGATCCCCGATATGTTGATGTTTGGATGTGCTAAGGCCCCAACCTCCAATGTGCCACTTGCGCCAATCCTCGGACATCTTGTTCTCCGATATGCTGATGTGCCGATATGCTGACCTCTGACATATGCAATCCTTGATATGTTGATGCACCGATACGCTGACCTCCAATATTCTGATTGCGTCGATATGTTAGATATATGAAATTTCGATCTCCGAGATGGCGATACGCCGATTATGCTAACCTATGATATTTTGATGCGCCGATATCCTAGACTTTCGATATGTCGATATTTATTCCTTCCTAAGGTTTCATAAACCTGAAATTCAGCAGACCATATCTTTTGATCCAGGAGTCCATTTTTGGAATTCCGCATGTCTTTAGAAAGCTTATTTAGAGAACTTTCCAATGGAGAGGGTCCAATGTAGGCTTTAAGTTATTATACTACTTGGAATATGACTGCAAACTTCTTTTCTCATTGACTCTTGGGACAACTGAAATCACACCCACTAGGATGATCCTCTAAATGAAGCATGCATCTGCCATAGGAATCCTTCTAAGTCATGCATATGCTGCAACATGCATTATTTCTAGTCTAGTTGACGTCAATGCCAATATTCATCCACAATACTAGCAAAACCACCATCAATTGCCCAACAATATCTCCCTTTGGCATTGATGGAAACACCATAAGTTCCCCCTCAAGCTAGGCATGATCTACTCTGATTCCCTACTTTGATGCCCTACTCTGATTCCAATATTCTCCCCCTTTGACACCAATGGAAAAGAATACTTCATGAGCACTCCCCCTGAACCATTGCAGCGTACTCTCCCATGAGTTCCACATGTTGAGTAGCTTCCACCACCTACCAAAACGAAGTCATTTGGAGGGAGGAGTCACAAATCCTATCTGCTACCTGAGATACTCAAATGGTTCTCTTTCCAGTGGCTTGGTAAAAATATCTGTTAATTTCTCTTTAGTGGGTACATATTCAAGTCTATCAGTGTCGGCTACAACTTGTTCCCTCAGGAAATGGAACTTGATAGGAATATACTTAGTTTTTGAATGCATGAGAGGGTTTTTGGAGATCTGATGGGATTTGTGTTGTCACAGATTATTGGAATGGGATCAGACAACTCTACCTGTATATATTTCAAGGTTTGCTTCATCCATAGAATTTTCATACAACAGGTAGAAGCAACAATATAATTTTCTTCAATAGTTGACAGATAAATGGAGTTATGTTTCTTGTTGATCCATGACACCAATCATTTTCCTGGGAAGAAAGATGCACCATAAGTACTCTTCCTATCATCAAGACTTCCAGCCCAATCTTCATCTCTATAGGCTTTCAACTTTAAATCTTCACTTTTAGCATACCAGAGTCCATACTCGGTTGTACCTTGAAGATATTTGAAGATCCTCTTGAGAAGGACAACATGACTTTCTCATGGAAAAACTTGAAATCTAGCCACAATCCCCACTTCTTGCATGATCTCTGGCCTTGAAGCTATCAGATACAGTAAGCTTCCTATCATTGACCTATATTCAGTCTGATTTACCAGCAGTGTTCCATCTTCTTTGCACAATTTGCAACCTATAGTCATGGGCATGCTAACAGGTTCATAATATTCCATTCTATTGTAGTGGCTATAACACCCTCCAAAATTTTGGCCTGTACTCAAATTTTGGAGCCTATTATGGACCCTGTGATCAATCATTCCTTAGTCACGTATTGGTAAGTTGATGATATCAAGCTCCCCTCTTCGATCTTAAGAGTGGTTCACACTTTATCTTATACAACATGTGTCATGTTTGGACACGGGGATTATTGTTTGTCATGCAAAGGGAATCACGTTCTGCTTCAAGGGGAAATATTTGTGCATATGAGTTGTTCTCATCACATTGACATGCCTTGCACTCACTTTACTCACTCTTGTCACAAAGGTTGTTTCATTAAGAGAAGTATGTTTTCATATGTTCTTGATGGTCTATGTTGTATCACTAAGTGTTCAAGTGTGTGATCGTAGTGAATTTCTATCATGGTTCACATCAGTTCCATTGATCCCACACTTAGCCAAATTTTGGAGTTTCCTTAGCAACTTAGCCTCATCTAGCTTTCCGGAACTACACACTTTGCATATGCAACCCTTAAGCTTTTCTCCTTACTTGTTGGAACTGTGCAATGCGTAGAGACCCTAGCCTCTCTTAGCATCCAAAACTGCATAGTGGTTTCCTTCAATGTCTTTCCCTAAGCAAGAACCCACTGCATCCAGAAACTGCACAGTGTTGCCCCCAGCTGCCCAGTTTGCCATGCATCCAGAAACTGCGTAGAGGTGTCCTCCCAGGATCTCATCCCACAGTAGTGTCTTGCATCCCAAAACTGTGCAGTATTGTCCCTCAACTACCCACTCCGCCTTGCATCCAAAAACTACACAAATGTGCCTCCCAAGGTCTCATCCTAGTAGAAACCACTACCTATTGAAGCTCCACAGATGTGTCTCTCATCGACTACGAGGAAGGATAACATACTAGATGACTCTCAAGGATTTGAGGAGAAATATAAGTATAATAAGGAATTCAAGGTTTGATAGAAGAGCAAGGCCGCATGAAGACACTGTCGGATGCATAACCCTTTCGACGGTAGGTAAGGAAAACAAAGTAAATATTTTTAAATACATCTATTAGTGTAGCTTGAAGGACTGCTTATCATTGTCATATCATTATGTCTTCAATGACATGCATAGTTTCAGGCACTGAAAGTCATTCCATGTAATTCCTTTATGTGTCTTGCTTCCTTTTGCTTGCTTAACCAATTGTCGTCTTTGGCATGTTGATGATGCTTGCAATATTTTCTAGTGATTTCGAACATTTTTCTTTATGTGTTTGCAGCTGTGTGAACACCCGTCGCACTCACACCCAAAGTTGTAGGCATTGTCGCGCAAGTGTGATCAAGTCATCTGAAAGTCTATCACAAGTGTCGCACTTGTCACTTTCACCTCTAGACAATCCCATAGAGGGTCATTCTTTGCTATGTTGTCCTGGCAATTAGTGTTGTCATCTTGTTGAAGTATCCTAAGTGTGTGATCATAGTGTCGAATCTTCATGACTCCACTTACCTTTCACACTTAGCCATTTTCTTGAAAAATATCGCGACGAGAAAACTCCACTTCAATAGAACCTAACTGAGCTGCACTATGCAGTCTCATCCCTTAGTGGTGCTTCTCTGTCTCCTAGAATTGTGCAGTTCTTGAGGCCATCCTCCTGTTCAGTTGCACTATGCAATCCAAGAGGTGCGAAATCTGTCTACCTCCTAGAATTGCGCAGAAACTGCCTCCATGTCCATCCTGAGCTATGCATTTGTCATGCATAGTCATCAAGCCTTATTCTTGTCTGTTGGAACCCGACACCACAGAGTGACCTGGGTTTGTCTTCCTCTAAAAAATGCATAGACATTACCAACTAGTCCTCTGCTTCGTTTTCCTTCATTTCTCTCAGAAACTACACAGACATGCCTAGTAGTTCCCTTGCAACCTTGTCTTGTCTTCCCTCTAGAAACTACGTAGAAGTGTCCCTCAGGGTCCCACCTTTCTGTTGTCGTTGGTGTCCTTCACTGCGAAATTATTCCTCCCAGTTTTCACTGCACAATCTTCCCCAATAGTAAAGATTGTGCCTCAGACTTCCTCATCCTAGCCTGAGTTGTGCTCTGTGTAGTCTCAGTGACTTGTCCTCCCTCCCTATCACTTAAACACGGAAAATAATGAATCATGCTAGACTAGGAGGTTTTTTATTTGATTTCATCTCGTCATGAGTGAATTGCATGAACATGTACATTGATATATCATGGCGAGATGACAAATAGGATGAAGGAGGAGCATACATTCTTGAAGACTTACTTGCAGTTGGACGAATGAACAAAGCACATCATGCAACAAGCAAAAGGAACACATGCATGGAACCATCTTGAAATACCAAGACCATTGAATACCCCACAGCATAAAGCCATGCAGAGGAGAAGACAAATCACACCCAAGAGCACATCCATCACTTAGCAATGCAACATCTTGACATGGACACCACAGTCAGTGAGTACATGTCAGCAGTGTCATGTCAAGTTGTGTCATGAGTTGTCATGGCCACATCACCACCATGGGTCGTATCTGTTGTAACCGAATGTAATGTAAAATGAAATTCCAATGGATGCACAGAAATAGTTGAAGAGTCATGTCGATTGAAAATTCATAGGAAGTTGAACGGTCATGAGGGTAGTCCAAGAGTCACAAGGGTCAAGCATCACCCTTGGCTATATATACCCCTCCCATTGTATGATCAGCGGACTTTTTCACCTTGGCTCTTCCCACATAGCCTTGAGAGACTGTAATTTGTTCTTTGAGGAGCGAGGAGTGGTTCCAATCTCCCAATAATAGGACTATTGATGTATGGTGTACATATGTGTCTTGGAAATTTTTCTTAATTCAGAAGTTTGTTAAGGACACATGTTCTCACGCATGTTTTGTAGATGTTTGTAAGACTCCTCTTTAAACATTTGTAATGCATGTTTTCTTAACCTGTACTAAGATAGTTGAACTACTTTGGTTGTTTTAGTACTTCCATTGTTGATAATGTGTTGTACTGGTTATCACTATTGTATCATCCTTGTGGACTACTCGCACCACACTAGGCAAACTTCTCTTGTTTACTGGTTATAATGACTCTGACAACTATGTGGACTACTCTGCTGGATGGTGTACGCATTTTCCCTTGCACTTTAGTTTTAACGACTGTCGCGTCTGCTGTGGAAAATTCTAATGGACGCTGGAAAGACCCTTTATGGTTCATGTGTGTTTCTTCCTGGGTGGTACTACTACCTCTCACTTAGAGGCTCACTTTACTTTCCCCATTTGCAGTAATAGAACCTTGACACAGTTACATTACACACTCACTAGGCACATGTACCTTGTTTTTTGAAGATACCAACATAACACTCTCATGTGCTGATAGCTAGAGCCAAGGCAGATCTCTAAGTATATGGAAATTGGGCCTTCATATTGGATGGAACTCCTAGACCAGTTGAGAATTCATATCGGGGAGATCCCCTTAGTTGATCAGTTTCCAACACCGTCAACACATTCCAAATTTCTTTAGATTTTCCTTGAGATATTTGGATTGGGATATAAACACTCCTTCTTGAGACTAAGTAATTTGCAAACCAAGAATAAGGACAATTCTCCAATCATGGACATTTCAAACTCTGTTTGCATACATTTTGCAAATTTATGCCCCAACTGTTCGATATCACTACCAAATATTATATCATCCATATACACAACTACTATTAGTAGATGGTCTCCTTCAGATTTTACATAAAGGCTATTTTCAATTGTGCTTTTCTTAAACCCTTGTTGCTGAAGATACTTATCTAGCATTTCATACTAAAATTTGGGGTCCTCTTTTAATCCATACAATGCCTTCTTCATTTTTCATACGAGCCCTTCATCGAAGGAGAGTAGAAATCCTTTTAGCTGCTCAATATAAAATTCTTCATCTAAATCTCCATTGAGAAAGGCAGACTTCACATCCATATGATACAGCTTGATATTCTTATTGATGGAAAGAGCAAGAAAGATTCTTATAGCTTCCAAGCAAGCTAATGGTGCAAAGCTTTCTTCGAAATCTACCCCTTCTATTTGGGAATACCCTTTGCAGACCAATTGAGCTATGTTCCTGATTACTTGACCCTATTCATGTAGTTTTTTCTTGAAAACCCATTTGGTTCCAATAACATTTTTCTCTCTCATCCTGGGAACAATCTCCCATGTATAATTCTTTTCAATTTGGTCAAGTTCTTCATTCATGTCTTTCACCCAAAACTTATCTCCACTTTCTTGACAGAGGTTCTTGGATTCTATCTATGATAGTAGAGCCAAATTCACATAACTTGTATTGCCAACAAGTTTTCTTCTGGTTTGGATGCCATGTATTTGATCTCCAAGAATATGACTGTCAGGATGTTCCTTCTGTACATACCTATAGGGTGTCTTTGGCCTTGAAGTCGTGCTTTCTTCCTCATCTTCACTGTCAGAATCTATTTCTTCTAGATCCGCAGACCCAAAATCTGAACTTTCTTCATCATCTGAGTTCATATTTATTTTAGATGATTTAGGTTGTAAACCTAATTCATCTATTACATCGATGCAATCCTCAATCTTCCTTGTCTTCTCGTTGTAACAATTATATCCTTCTCTTTGAGTAGAGTACCAGACCAATATCCCTTCGTCATTGCATGAATCAAACTTCCGAGGATTCTTTTAATTCCTATTGATGGAGCACTTGCTTCCAAACACCTTGAGGTGTTTAACTGATGTAGGTCTTCTCTTACATAACACATAGGGAGTTTTATCACTATTAGGCCTGAGTTGAGTTCTGTTTGATAGATATAGTATTGCATGGGCTACTTCTCCCCAAAAGTTTTGAGGCACTCCTGCTTCATCCAACATTGCTCCAACCATTTCTTGTGTTGATTTGTTCTTCCTCTTTACTACCTCATTTTGCTAAGGAGTTATTTCCATTGATTACTTCCTCTTGGTACTATTCTGTTCACATAATTCCTCAAATTCTCTTGAGGTGTACTCTCCCCCTCTGTCTTATCTTAAGCATTTTATCTTTAAGTCTTTCTCATTTTCTACTTGAGCTTTAAACTTCTTGAAATGCTTGAATGCTTCTGATTTTTTTTTTTAAGAAGACAATCCAAGTGCCCCTAGTGAAATCATCAATGAGAAACATAAAATACCTCTTTCCTTTTGAGTTTCTTTATTTGGTTTGGCCACAAATGTTTGTGTGAATGAGATCCAGAGGTCCATATGAGGATAACTCTTTCAATTTCAAATGAGTCCTAGTTTTCTTGCCAAATTGACATGAGTTGCATACTGTGTTATCGGGCTTGGACAGTCTTGGTAATCCTCTCATTACTCACATCTTCCTTACTTTTATCAAACTATCAAAATTCATATGCCCAAGCCTCTTGTGAAACAACTGCGCTTCACTTGTTTTGATTAAATAACAATGAACCCTAGAATCATCAAACACAAATACATTATTGTGGGTTTTGATTTCTTTTCCCACTTGTTTTCCATTCTTTATGTTGCAGATCTCACAGTCTTAAGATCAAAATGTCACATCATAGCCATTATCACACATTTGGCTAACATTGAGAAAATTGTGCTTGAGACCTTCTACGTACAGCTCATTTTGGGCTTTTATTTTTTGATCAAGACTAACTACACCTTCACCCTTGATTCTTGCTCGAGCATTGTTTCCAAAGGTGACATTGCTTCCTCTGTCCTTTTCCTTAAGTGACATAAATTTTCTTTTATCCCCAGTCATATGTTTGGAACAACCACTATCCACATACCATTTGTTTTCTTTATTATGAGCTGATAAGGAAAGTCCATACTGCATTCATTTTTTAGTCGTCTATTTCCAGCTCCCATTATCCTTCTAGATAGCTGATTGTCTAACATATTGGGACTTAGGCAAGTGTTCAAACCTGCATCTACACTCACTAGATTTGTGCCCAAAATTATTAAATTTGAAGCATTCTAGTTCACTTAGTAAGGGAGAGAAGACATTCTGATTTCTGAGAGAGGAATTTTGAGACTTATAAATCTGATGTGTATTATATCTGGGATTTTCATCTCTTTTAAATTTTGTCCTTATACAATCAATGGAGTTATGTCCAAAGGTATGACACCTATAACAGTGAGCATAAAACAAATAAGCATCCTTATTGTTAGAAGCATTATGAGATTGTGCAGGTAAATATCTTCGCCATCCAACTGATTGGTTTGTTCTCCATTGACAATCTCCTCTTTGTCTGACTACTCTTTTGTCTCCATTAATTATTTCATGATGCTTCTTCCCATAGATCTGTGGTTCCTCAAAACCTATGGAGCTGAAGTTTATATTCCCAATAGAATATTCTTGTATCTTAGAGTATCCCAAACTAGTTTTGATTCCTAAATGCCTTTCACTATTGAGGATCTGATCTAGTCTCCATGTCCCTTCAACAAATTTTTCATTTAGACCCTTCTTGGTCCTTTTTTTTCTCAAGATTAGTTCTCAGAGAGACAACTTTTGCTTCAAGAATCTGACAAATTTCTTCCCATTCTTGACTCAGGTCTTGAAGAACCTCTTCTTTTCATTTGGCCTCCTCCAACTCAACTTTCAAACATAGAATATCATCTTTGCATATTTTTGATATTGTTTCCCTTTTTAACTTAAGCAGCTCTTGTCTCAACTGCTTGTTCTCCTCTTCCAATCTTTCATAGTTTCCTTGGTTTTCTTTCAGGTGAAAGACTAGACTATCCTTGGCCTTGATAACTTCTTCAAGATTTTCTTTTCGATAGGAAAACTCCTCATTATTAGAGTTATACATACCTTCCTCTGCATGATGTAACTATTCCTTCAGTTGCTTATTCTTCTTCCTTGCTTTCTTTAATTCATCGAGGGCACTGATGAGTTCCCCTTCAAGGTCTACTACTCCTTATTCTCTCTCCTCTTCATAGTCCATAATACCTTGTTTCTTGGAGTTTGTTTCAAAGGCCATAACAAGATACTTATGTGACTCATTCTCTGATGAGTCTTCATAGTCTGACTCTAGTGTTGAGCTATCCTCTTTGGAGTAGAACCCCTTCTTCTTATAGGGCTTTCTCTTCTTATGTATCTAAGACTTGCTTCCAAATTTCATATCCTCTTCCCTTTTAGCCTTTTCTTTATAAGGGAGATTGTAAGAGAAATGTCTAACTCTTCCATAGTCAAAACACTTAAAGGGAAACTTCCATTTATATTTTCCTAAGCCATGCTTCAGCTTTCTGGCTAGTTGAGACATCTCCTGATAAGATTCATAGCTAGAGAAATCTTGGTGATGTTTGTACTCCTTACCCTTTCTGAATACTTTAAACACTGCTTCCTTCAGTTCATACTTTTATATTCCTACTCTCATCTCATAGGCTGTGAGAGTACCATGCAGCTGATCCATCCTAAGATCCTTTAAATTAGTCATTTCCTGAATAGCTGAGATTTTGGCATTAAATCTCATGGGTAGAGATATTAATACTTTCTGAACGATCATATCTTCCTTGACTTCTTCACCAATTATTCTAATCATATTAGTCACTTCATTAACTCTGAGGAAGTATTCTATTATGCTTTCATTCTCATTCATTCTCAAGCTTTCAAACCTCATTATGAAAGTATGAAGTTTCTCTTGCTTGACTTTGTCATCTCCTTCGTGACTCTGGTTAATTTTTACCTGCACTTCCTGATACGGATCTTGGGGGAGACCCCCAAGATCTAAAACATTGAAATGGATTTTGAGGGAGAGGCACCCCAAGATCTGAAAAATTGAAATGCCAGAATAAAAATAAGAGAATGCCCAATAAACAAAACCACAAAGAATTTTTTTATTAAAATGGAGAATAATTGTAAGAGCTACATTGTGGCAGAGAAAATGTCCTTTTACAAAATGCGACTTGTTACTTATAGTATTTTTTAGTTACAATACCATGGGTCAATTCAATGGGTGAATGAATACCATGGCTAGATGTCACTATACCACGAGTCAATTCCATGGGTGAATGAATACCATGGGTGGATGTCACAATAACATGGGAAAATACTATGGGTGAATGAATACCATGGGTGGATGTCACTTACAATACCATGGGTGGATAAATACTATGGGTGGATGCCACTTACGATACCATGGGTAAATTCCATCGGTGGATGAATAACATGGGTGGATGAATACCATGGGTTGATGCCATTTTCTATTCAGATCATTCCTCCCTCCTTAAGAAGCAATGGTGCCCATTGCGTGAAGTTCCCTCCTGCGAAGCCTTTATTGAATATGAAGAGCTACTGAAGATAAGGGTTTTATGTGGTTAACCCATAACCATGATGAATGAAGATCCGAGGATAGAGATACCATGTAATGCTTCTGACCAACTACGATTCTAATAGTATGCAGCCTAGCAAATTGACTTCGTTGAAGTGTGGGTTTGTTGATGACCCATAACCATGATTAATGAAGATCTGATGATAGAGATACCCTGTAATGTGTGTGACCAACTGTGATACTGACAGTGTGAGGCCTAACAAATAGACTTCGATGAAGTGTGGGTTTGTGGATGACCCATAATCATGATAAATGAAGATCTGAGGATAGAGATACCCTATAATTCTTGTGACCAACTTTGATACTAACAGTTTGTGGCCTAGCAAATGGACTTCAATGACAAGGATTTTGTGTGGTTGACCCATAGCTATGATGTTGGTTGTTGATGAAGTAGCAGGTGCCTACATAGCCTGGGGTTGGAGGGCACGTCTCCAAATAACCCAAGACGAATGTTGCTATGCTGAAACTGATGAATGTGAAGCATGTGCTTACTAAAGTGTGGTGAGAGGGCACGTCTCCAATGGGAACCCTCTCCAAATGCTGCTCCAGAATTAAAATGGATATAAGTCGGTTAATATAGCTAAAAATATTTATTATAACCTATTTTTGGAAGCAGGAGGAACATTTTGCATCTTCCCATGTGATGGAAATCCTTATTTGGAAAATCTAGAATCTCAGATTCGCCCTGCAATCTTTTTCGCCGTCACAAAAGTTCTGAAAAAAATAGTTGATTTTAAATCAACGATATCTCCCACATCCGAACTCTGATTCGACCCATTTTTTTTTGAAATTGGGTGATTTTCCAAGAGGGGCTTAGATCTGCAATCCTTTTTCTGAAATTCTACACAAAAACTTCAAATAATGATAGTAGAGTTGTCGTCCATGTGTTGTCGTCCGAAAATTTTTCTACAACATAGCTAATTTTAAATCAGTGATATCTCCCTCATCTAGAATCTGATTCAACCGATTTTGTTTTTTAATTTTGGTATTTTTTTGCAAGGAATTCAGATCTGTTATTTTTCTCTATAAATATTGCACCAAATGTTTCATATATGATCTACAAAACCGCCACCAAAAAAAAAAAATCCAGCCTAAAAACGAAAAAAAAATATTCCTCCTTGGCCTAAGAAAGTGTTATGTGGAGGTTGCAACATGTGCCTGAAGTTTGTTGAATATTGTTGCAAAATTGTGAAACTAAAATATGCATTAAACCCTCATTCCCATAAAATCGTAACCTGCTTTGATACCACTAATCTGGATCTTGAGACCCCCAAGATCTAAAAGACGGAAATGAATTTTGGGGGAGAGGCACCCCAAGATCTGAAAAATTGAAATGCCAGAATAAAAATAGGAGAATGCCCAATAAAAAAAAACACAATTGTTTTTTAATTAAAATGGAGAATAACTGTAAGAGCTACATTGTGGCGGACAAACTATCCTATTACAAAATGAGACTTGTTACTTATAGTATTTTTCAATTACAATACCACGGGTCAATTCTATGGGTGAATGAGTACCATGGGTTGATATCACAATACCACGGGTCAATTCCATGGGTGAATGAATACCATGGGTGGATGTCACAATACCACGGGTCAATACCATGGGTGCATGTGACAATACCATGGGTCAATTCCATGGGTGAATGAATACCATGGGTGGATGTCATAATACCATGGGTCAATTCCATGGGAGAAGGAATACCATGGGTGGATGTCACTTACAATACCATGGGTGGATAAATACCATGGGTGGATGCCATTTACAATACCATGGGTAAATTCCGTCGGTGGATGAATAACATGGGTGGATGCCACTTACAATACCATGGGTAAATTCCATATGTGGATGAATAACATGGGTGGATCAATACAATGGGTTGATGCCATTTTCCATTTAGATCACTTCCTTAGTAGACTTACAATGCATAACATTTACAAGTTCTGATTGACTAAGACCAGCAAGAAGGGCATGCTTGGCTTTACCATTGCTCAAATATAATGTTTTTCCAAACATCTACGCCCACGGACATAAGATATGCTTCCATTCTTACTTTCCAAAGGCATAGTTGGTCCCATCAAAGGCTACTATTCTACTTGAGTAAGTTTCTTAATTCTCTTTCCTAGACATAATTCCTTATAGATCTACCTTCCAATCTTTAAACTATTTCTGGAGGAACTTGGCTATAATATCAATTGTTGACATAAGGAATTTCTAAGAACGGGGGGTGAATTAGTAATTACAAATATTTCTTATATTCTTTAACTTGTGAGACAATTAATTCACAAAATAGTGAACCAACATCATTTTAGACACACATATTCAGACAACAATCACATGAGCAACACAATTTGACACAATTTTTTTCATGTGGAAACCTACTAAAGGGAAAACACCACTAATTTTTTGTTTGTTTATGATGTAAATTAAACACCAACTTAATTACATGTGTTTGTTTGTGAGTGCCCACTCATAGGAGGCACCGACCCCCTTTGGTTAGCAAGCACCAACTTGCCCTTTGGTTAGCAAGCACAAACTTTCCAAGAGGCACCAACTTGCCCTTGCCACTGTTCTACTATTTCATATAATTTTTGAAATTGAAAACATAGACACACATTCATACAATTAAAATACCAATAAATGGTTGTTTGCAAATTCAACTTCTGCACTCTGCCTTCTATGCTCACTTGCAGAAGATCTCCTCTTGTTTCTCACAGAAACACTTCCTCTGCGCTCTGATTTCACTATAAAGGGCTCTTCATTGACTACTCTTCAGTACTACCCTTACAATTCTCCACACAACCCTCTTGCTGCTCTTCCTGATTTATTAGGCAGAGTCCTCTCAGGTGCTTCAACCTCTCTATCACTATGCACTTCACTCAAAGAAAAACACTCTCACACATTTTCTCAACTCCCCCATCTTCTTCATTGTTGGTGATAGTTTTTGTTCCACTGAGGCACTCTGCACAAGGCACTCTTTCTTTTCTTTCCTTTGGTTGCCCAACTATACTTAGGCATGGCTCCCCTTGCCTCTCTTGCATCTTCTAGTGGTTTCTTGTCATAGTACCCAAAATAGAGATGGACCTTGCAGTTCTCCATAGTTCAATTGTGTAGAGCTCTCATGCTAAGAAATTAATTCTTAGGTGACTTACACACTTCTCCGAGAGTCCCAATCTCATTTATCACTCCATAGATCTTTGACAGATCACAAAGGTGACCACTCTATTCTCATTTAATACAACCATTTATGCATGCGAAGCAGTCGATTGCTTCTTTCATTCTCTCGGATTCATCTCTACTGCAAATATTGTCCTTGATTTCTTGTTATAGAGATTTCTAGAGACTTAGCCCCTTTCAAACTACCAACTCTTATGTTCCTACATTCAATCTTGCAGTTGCTGACCCATACGCCTTTAACTCTCTGTACTATCTCATCGGAGAAATTCCACATCATTGCAATGCTGCAATACTCCTCATTTCTCATACTTATAGCTCCTCTGATGTTAACTACCTTAAGCATTTCTCCTCCATGGGACCGAGCATTGTGACATGCCGCTTAGCATTAAGGTGCTAAGCATTTAGACTCCTATCGGGGGCCATTATTCCTTGTTAAATGCTTTGCGCGCTTGCTTCTTTGAACTCTCACGACCATGTGCCAACCTAGTATCGGAAGCCCCTTTATCTGAAATTTTCCAAACTCTAATAGTTCTAGAGTTCTGACATCTTCAACCTCCGATATGATGTCATCACTCCATGTCACGACTCCTTATAGGTGACATGTGTCACCTAGTTCTAGCCATTAGACTACCTAATAAAATTAAATATGCCTGCCATACTTCCACATCATGCTAACGTTAGATGCCATTGTAAGTTATCAGAGCCAATCATATGCTGCCATGTGTCCTACTAGAGAGGAGAGAAGAGGGCCCATCAACCTTTGGCTTTGTGCCGAAATGTATTCCTCTATGCCTATAAATACTTATTGACACTTATTCGATATCGCAACTTTTAAAGGTTCCTCACTTTAAGAAGTTATGATATTCCAATCCCCAATATGTCAATGTTTTGATGTGCTAAGGCTTCAACCTCCAATCTGCCACTTGTGCCAATCCTTCAACATCTTGTTCTCCGATATGCTAATGTGTCAATATGCTAACCTCTGACATTTGCAATCCCATATATGCCAATGCGCCGATACATTGACCTCGGATATTCTGATTTCTCCGATATGCTGGACCTCCAACATTTTGATCTCTGATATGCCGATACGCAGATTATGCTGACCTCTGATATAATGATGCGTCGACATCCTGAACTTCCGATATGACGATATTTCTTCCTTCCTAAGGCTTCAAAACCTTGAACTTGAGTAGACCATCTCTGTTGATTTAGGAGTCCATTTTTGGACTTTCGCATATTGTTGGAAATTTTCCAGATCACTTTCAAATGGAGAGGGTCTGATGTAGGCTTTGATTCCTTCTGCTACTTGGAAGATGACTACAAACCTCTCTACTCATTGACTCTTTGGACAGCTGAAATCACACCCACCATGATGATCCTCTACATGAAACCTATAACTTCCATAGGAATCCTTCTAAGTCATGCATTTTCTACAACATGCATTCTTGCCTGTCTGGTTGACATCAGTGTCAACATTCATGCATAATACTAGCACAACCACCATCAATTGTCCAACATTCCCTTGAAATATTACATCATAACCGTGTTCCATCAATTTACCTACACTAATGAGGTTATGCTTCAGACATGGAACATAATAAACATCATATATGTATTTTTGTTAATTATGTTTAGTAAGAATAGGGACAACACCTTTCCCTTCAGCTTTAATATGGGAACGGTCTCCAAGAGTAATTTCAGATGTTATGGAAGAATAAATGCAAGAAAGTATATTTTTTTTCCTGTCATATGATTGTTGCAACCACTGCTGAACAGCCAAAGGTCGTCCTTGTGACTATATTTAGAAATATGACAGGAAAGAAACATTATTTCAGAGGATTCTCCTTCATTATTGTAGAGATGGAAACTGGAAATTTCTTGATTTGAATATATATTTCTTCATGCGTGTTCACAATGCCCAAATTTCTTGCAGTAATAGCATTGGACATTCAATTTTCTCCATGTTCTACTTCTCTGTGTTTGGTTTTGTGAATATCTCGACTACTATGCTACATGATGATGTTCTGATCTGCCTCAACGTTAGCCTCTACCTCACTTTTTGTCGCCTCTATATCCTTTGCCTTTGCCTCTTCCAAGAGATACTTGTGATTTGAAATCTTGTTCCATGGAATCTTCTATGAGGTTAAGTCGTGTTTCATGTGCAAGAACTGATCCAGTCAATTGTTCTACTAAGAAAGTTGTAAGATCTTTAGATTCTAGAATCACTATTACAACCATGTCATGTTTCTTGGGTAGGCTTTGAAGGACCTTTTCAAAAATATTATGATCTGTAATTGTTTCACCAATGAGTTCAATCTAATTGACTATGCCCATGACTCTCGTCATGAACTAGTCAACATTTTGTATGTCAGTCATATTTAGTGTTTCGAATTGAGTTCTCAATGTATGCAATTTAACACTCTTCACTATATCAATACCTTGATACACAACTTTCACAATATCCCAGTATTATGTTGTTTTTGATGTGTCAATTATCTTGTTGAAGATAGAGTCATCAACTGAGTTTTGTATCTATCATTTGGCTATGTGCTCTTTCTTTCTTAGTTCTGCAGCCACATTCCTCTGATTATTTTTCATCGTTGCTAATGCTTCTTAGGTTGGCTCTACATAACCATTCTGCAAGGTATCCCAACAATCTTGGGCTTGCAAAAATATTTTCATTCTTAAAGACCAAAACTTGTAATTTTTGCCAAGAAGAATCTAGGTCTGTGGCAAAGTGTTGGAGGAAGCCATAGTTTTTTTTTAATACGGATGTGCATGCCCTTTTAAAATCTCTATTTTTTAACCTTCTTAAAAAAAATGCAGCATCCCTTTTTTTTATAATTCAAAGCTTTGAAAAAAAACTTTGAATAAAAACCCCTTTTAAAATGAGACCTTGTTTTTAAAGAAAAAAATGTCCTTTTTTCTACATAAATTTCGTTTTGAAAAAAATCACATAAGCCCCCTTTTTAAAAAGTTACACAAGGCCTTTAGAAATAATACCGAAGGCACTTCAAAAATTACATCAATGAAGAGGTCCCCTTTCTTTTAAAAGGCTTTACCAATACAATGAACAAAGGTTTTGAATTAATTTTTCTTTTTTAACAAAGCTATATGATCTTGAAAAAACTTTACAAAGCTTCAAGTGCCATTAAAAATGATTTTTAGTTATCTCGTTTGAGAAAAGAATTGTTGCTTCAAAAGTTTTTATGCGGTGTGCCTCTTTGTTCTGTTAGAAAATAGAGATATCAAGGAGCGATTACAAACAACATAAAATACACAATATGATATCTTTATTGATCACAACATTTTCACATATATATGATATAAATATTTGACTTCCACATTCTTGATCATAACTAAAACTCATAGGCAGGAAACAAAAATTTCTAGATTGACGTTTGGGGACTCTCAATGGCAACTCATAACAACACATGGAAGCAATACTTTTAATTCCATCCTTTAATACTTACATGGAAAACATTGAAAACACATATTACAACAACAAGGATAATCTTTGGCAACTCATAACAACACATGGAAGCATTACTTTTAATTCTATCCCTTAATGCTTACATGGAAAACATTGAAAACACATATTGCAACAACATGGATAATCCTTTTCTGAGTGGTCTTCATAAACACTCACATCCACTCTAGAATCTCCCAAACAACCCTCTTTCACCACCACATCTTCGAGCTATCACTTGATATCCATTTAAAACGTAACCTCCTCTGACCATCGTTGATGAACTTTGCAGGATAAACAATATTAACACCTCTTCTTGTTCGAGCTTCCGCAATAAGAGATGACAAGTAATAAACCATCCTATGGACCAACCACCATATGTCAGATATTTTGCTTTTGCCTATTGGTTAGTTTTTAGGATGGAGGTATGGATACTGAATGTGTTTAAAAGTTGATAAAATAACTTGACCTTACTAACACACAAGAATTGATATTTCATCGGGGCTTCCAGTTTAAAACCACCAACCCTTTTTATGACCAATAAAAAAACACAAGAATTGATGTTTCGGACATTGGGGCTTCCATTTTAAGAACCACCAACCTTTTTTATAACCAATAAAATCATAAAATAATTGATGTTTCAGACACCAAGGCTTCCAGTTTAAGAACCACTAACCCTTTTTATAACTAATAAAAACATAAAAACCAATCACCAAAACGTACAAAGGAAAAATCAATGGCTTCTCTTTATTGATCTTTGCAGATCAGATAAAATATAATAATAATAACTTTGCATATTGTTATTTTCCACTAGATCTGCAGTGTTTGGAGCTCGATGTCTAGATAAACAATACCACAATATTTTATTAGTTTAGATCTAGAATGAGAAATACAAACATTCCACCTGCATGTCACAATTGTACATCTTGCACCATCTGATAATCTCGAGAACCACCATTTAAAACATGTATACATTACTCCCAATTGTAGATCCACACTAGATCAAACCAAACCTATGTTGATCCAGCTTCGTCATAAGCATATCTCCTCTTCTTTTACAAAGATTTGTCCACAATCAGACTTCACACAACAACAGCAACATTGGATCTTTGCAATTTCGTTTGCATGCAACTATCCACCATCCACACACACATCAAATATTCACACAAATAATACATCGAACATTATATTAAACTAATCTATGTACAAAGGAGTATCGTGAGTAAAATTGCATGATCTCATCCCCTCTCCTGAGAGAGTCGGGGATGAACCAACTCTGATACCATGATAGAAAAAAATTGAGAGTGCAATTACACACAACACAAAACACACACTGTGATATCTTTATTGATCACACTAGTTACACATTGACACAGGAAAACCTGCATATACCCACAGTATGCATGTAAAATGCATGTATCTTTTTTTCCTCGGGAATTTTTAACTCTCTCCAAGTTAAATCTTCAATCCTTAATGCATAATGGTTTAAGGCCGCTTAAGTCTTATGTGGAATGATTTCATAAATTAACACAGTCTAACTCTTTGTTAAAATCTTTCATTGGGACTCTACACTCTACATCATTAAGTCTTGATTAATCCTTAACCTTTATGCTGCACACATTAACAAAACCCCATAAACTCTTTATGCTTTTCTTCATTGGCTTAACCCACAAATCATCTATCGCGCTATTTCTATTATGATTCTTTTATAATAGAATACATACAAAACATATGTAAACAATACATTTTCTTAATTCCTCACCTATGCACGGTTCTTGATGCATGGCTTATCACTATCGTAATCCTCCTTTTGCATCTCACTAACACATGGCTCCTTATCGCATTCGATATGCGATTAATTACAACCAGACTTCAAATCAAATTAACTGCATCCATACCTTATGAGGTCCACTCCTATATCACATATCGCAAATCATTTCGGCCCATTTAACATCACATGTCACACATTGCACGTCGTATTGGTTAAGGCCCGGTAAATTAACATGGAATATTTGTGATGCGATCAAACCTCCGATCGCATCAGACATATCAATCACATATCGCATTACTTAGGGCCCAAGGTTAATTCCTCCCATTGGACTATTACGATATGAGATTTCACAGCGATCCTCCACCATTGATCCAATCACTCGATCCAACGATCAGTGATGATCCCGCATATCACAATCGCAATTCCCTTAAGGTCGATCCATTCACTTACTTGATAAGTTGCGATGAGATGTTCATAACTCCATTCCATGTGACTTGATCTCATCCATTGATCTGATAGATCCAACGTTACCTGTGCATTAGCACTTCATTCTTTCATTCTTCTTTCCAATTGAGTTTTACACCATTTCCCAAACATTTCTCTGCGGCTCGAGCTACTTCATGGTCCTTCATCCTTCGTTGTTCCATTGTGCGACTCCCTCTTGAACTTAGTTCTATGTTTTTCTTTAATCACGATCGTTCCAAACATTACTTTGGGTCTGCAATCGGTTCACACTCCATTACGGTCCTCTGTATTGTTCTTCCTCTCTATGTTCGTTGAACTCTGCCTACATACATATGCTATACAGAATTCCGATTCATTCATAATTAATCATGCCATACTCGAATCACACATCTATACAAATTTGAATTAATCCTTTGTATATATATATATATATATATATATATATATATATATATATATATATATATATAAACACACAGTTATACAATTTCTCTATCTTTGGCCTGATCTTCTAATGTCAATGGCCTTTATTTTACAGTATTCCCGTAGGCTCACAGTCACACTCTAACTAGTTAACCTATCCAACATATCTCCACTGATTTTTCATTTTAGGCTTACATTTATACAAAGGGATTCTAAAACCAATTCCTATTTTAGATCCATAAACTCCTCAAAAAAATCCTAGAATCTCTTCCCTATCTCTAAGGATCCTCTCCAATCCCCAAAATCATGAACTAACTCCTAATATGAGTTTTATAATTAATTCTCAAATCCCTTAATCTCTCAACTATCCTAAATCTCTCATATTCTCCTACATTCGAGAATATTTACAAATATGTCTCATAATATTTAATTAAATCATATTCTCATTAAAATCACTCAAAAGCCTAAATAATTACATTAATTGACACTTAGGAAACCAACTTCCTTGGAAACACAAGACTCCCTATGCCTTACTAAAACACAATGATATTGTTGAGCTGAATGCTCCTACATCAAACACCCAAAATAGAAAATTTTCATGATCTCTAGATCATGTGTGTTCATAAGTTGATAGAAAACCTCCAGGGTCCCAAACTTTAGTTTGTAGCTGCCCAAATGCCTTGCACCTTCGATGTTGTTGTATATCCATTGTCTTTTGTTTCATCTTCCTCTCCTTGTCAATCAGGTTCATACTCTGATTGATCATGCTTCCAGCTACTATCGATCTCCTCCATACGAACTGTTTCACCATCAACTGCCATAATTCTTCAATTACTATTTCCAAGACATCCTTGGACTATTCCATACCCTGCCACTTACTTCTACCTTTTTCTTTTTGTTTCAGGTTGTTGTTGTTGTCCACTAACTTTTCAGTCTGTTGTTCTACTCTTTGAAGTTTTCGAATGCTATCACTTACTCTTTTTCCGAGTATTCTTGTTTGTTCTTCGATTATTCTAATTACCCTCCTTTCATCCTTATCCTCATTCATGGTTATCTCTTTTTGTATTGAATCCCAACTGTCCAACATTCTTTCCATCAATCGAACATCTCTTCTCCATGGATTAAATTCTTCCACAACATCTTCTTCTTTCATTTTTATTTGGTTGCTCATCTGTGCCATATTTCCTCTAGCATCTGCAACTAAACTTGCACTTATAAAACAATTGTTAAAATAAAAACCATAAGGCTTCTGCATCTTTTCTTCCTTTGGCAACAATTCAGCTTGCTGCTCTAATTTTTCCTCCACTATCAGCACATCAGTATGTTGTTCTGAACTCTCAACGGAATTCACGAGACTGTCAGCTAGTCTCTCCTCCACATCATTTGCTCTAATGATGTCTTTCTTATTTTTTCACTACAATGAACTCCTTCCTCTGCAATCGTACTGTCATACTCTGAGTTTCCCAACAAATATTCCAGCAATTCAATTTCTCTATGACACTTCATAAGTAATTCATCATTACTTATGATTCCTACATTTATAGGCAAATTATCAATCTAAAAATTACAAGGTTCAACAGTCTTAACTGTTGCTTCACATATCAGTTCTTCAGACTAAATTTCATCTCCTTTCACAATAAGTTCTTCATGTGTTGTCACAGCTTCATACATCAATGCATTACTAAGTTCTTTCTGCTACAATAATTCACATCTTTCTTCATTCACAAGACATTCTTCATCATTCTTGAATTTAGAGTTTTTATCTTCTAAAAGATACTCTTCCATACCTTTGACAGCTTTAAAAGACTCCTCACCCTCTGCAAAACTAGTAATCACATCAAAATTATTAGATTCAACAATACAAGGTTTTACATTCTCCTGCTGAACTGCATTTAACCAACAGTTCAGAAAATCATTAATAATTCCTTCTTCTTCATCCAGAACTTCACCTTGCTTTGGTTCACAAATAAACACTTCCATTTCCAACTCAGCTTCTCTGAGTTTTCCCATCAGCCACCTTACTTGCCTCTACTGTAGCCTTCTCTGCAACTTATGCCACTTCATTGGCTTCTTCTTTAATACCCAACCTAGTCTCTGGTTTTCCTTTAGTATCATCATCAATACATCGAGTTGTTCTTTCATTTCAACAATCTCTTTGTCAAGTTCCTCTTAACTCATTGTTCTTTCATCTCAACAATCTCTTTGTCAAGTTCCTCTTGACTCATTCTTTTGCCATTTGCCTTGGCATCCTCCTTCTTCATCTTTCTTCTGCTGTGGTCTTCTTCAGAACCTATGCTATGACTATCAGTTGTCATTTCCTCCTCCATATCTATCTCATGAGTTCCTCACTCTGTTATGAAACCAGCTCAAGAAAAAGATAGAAAGGATAGATCAACGCCTTAGAATTCAGCCTCTTCGAGGGGGCAACCTCCTTTACATTACATAAATGAACAATTCTTGGATGATTCAAATGACAAAACCTCCTTTATATATATAGGAGTGTAAGGAGTCACAATATAACCCAGCCGGCCTAACAATAATAATATAAAGCCACAAAAATAACAATAGAGGGATTCTAGGGGGCACAGTAATAAAAATATGGGGATAATAGGGGCACAACAATATTAATAAGGGGTACAACTACAATAGTAATGGGGTAATCACAATTTTATAGGGACCCAACATGCCCCTCTCCTTCAAAAAAGTGTTGTCCTTAACGCTTGAGAAGTTCTGGATGCTTTTGTATAAAATTATCATCCTCCCATGTGGAATCTTTAGCGGATAAGTTCTTCCAATTGATAAGATACTCCGAAATTGATCGATTTCGTAGCTGTCGAGTTCTCGTTTCTGTGACTGCTTCCAGTTCCAATATAATTTTTCCTTCCTCGTCAAGTTCTGGCAATATTGTTTGAACTGGGAGCTTGTCGCCTATAACCAGGTTCCTTAAACATGAAACATGGAAAACTGGGTGCAATCGAGAAGCTGCAGGAAGCTCCAATTTATATGCCATAGTACCAATCTTTTGCAACACCTTGTATGGACCATAATGCTTTGGTGATAATTTATTATCCTTCTTAGCTTGCTTGAGGGACATTTGCTTATATGGTTGTAGCTGTAGGAATACGCAATCACCTACATCAAAACTTCTTTCGCTATGATGTTGATCTGCCTGTTGTTTCATTCTATTATGTGCCAACACGAGGTTATCCTTTAAGAGTTGGAGGACTTGTTGTTGATGTTCAATGTGATGTTCCACTGCTTGAACCTTAAAATTTTCTCTTAAATATGATGTGATGGATGGTGGTTGATACCCATAAAGTGCCATAAATGGGGTCATTTTTGTTGCTGTATGGAAGGAAGTGTTATACCACCATTCAACCAGAGGCAACCATTTGACCCATTGTGTCTGTTTATCGGATACAAAGCAACGAAGATATCCTTCCAAACATTTGTTTACTATCTCAGTTTGCCCATCAGATTGAGGATGATAAGATGAGCTATGAGCTAACTGAGTACCAAGACAAGAAAATAATTCTGTCCAAAAATTTCCGGTGAAAATGGGATCTCTGTCACTTACAATAATCTTTGGGTTTCCATGTAGCTTTTGAATTGTTTCCATAAATGCAGTAGAAACTGTATTGGCTTTAAATGGATGTGATAATGCACAAAAGTGTGCATACTTAGTAAGTCTGTCAACTACCACCATGATGACACTCTTTCCCTCAGACTTGGGTAAACCTGTGATAAAATCCATTGAAACCTCCTCCCAATGTTGGCTTGGAATGGATAAAGGTTGTAATAGACCCGGTGTCTTAATTGTTTCAACTTTGTTTTGTTGGCAAACCAAACATTCTACCACAAATTTTTGAATATCTGATTTAAGGCCATCCCAAAAAAATTCCTTCTTAACCCTGTGGTAAGTTTTTAAAAATCATGAGTGCCCTCCTAAGGGAGAAGTGTGCAATTCCATAAGAATATTTTGTTTTAGTTGGAAATTCTTGCAGAGGTATAAGCGATCTTTGTACCATAACAAATCATTTTTCCAGCTAAATGTATCAGACATACTGGAATCTTGTTGTAACTTTCGAATAAGTGCCCACACTTCTTCGTCATTCTTCCATTCCTCCCTTGCTTCGTTTATCCAATCTAGTTGGATAATAGAAATGGTGCACAACAATGCTTCCACATCCTCATCCTTTCTTGAGAGTGCATATGCCACCACATTTTGCTTCCCTTTTTTGTAGATGATTTCAAAGTCATAACCCAACATCTTTGTGACCCACTTTTGTTGCTCTTCAGAGGATAATCTTTGTTCTAAAAAGTATTTAAGGCTATCATGATCCGTTTTTACCTTGAAGTGTCTTCCCATTAGGTAGGGTCGCCATTTCTTAAGTGCATGGAGTATTGCCAACATTTCCTTCTCATAAATAGCTTTGTGTAAAAACTTTCCCTTGATTGGACGACTTTCAAAAGCAATGGGTCTTTCATCTTGCATTAAAACAGCACCAATTCCATTTCCTGAAGCATCACATTCCACAATAAAGGTTTTTGTGAAGTCTGGTGTAGCTAAGACCGGTGCTTGGCACATTACCTCTTTAAGATGTTCGAATGCCTTTGTTGCTTCTGGAGTCCATGAAAATGCATCTTTCTTCAATAATGTTGTTAGAGGTGCTTCTATTCTCCCATAATTCTTAACAAACTTGCGATAATACCCTGTCAACCCAAGAAATCCTTGCAGATGTTTTATGGATGTGGGAATTTTCCATTCCTTAATGGCTTTAATTTTTCTAGGGTCTACCTTAACTCCTTCATGAGATATAATATGACCCAAATATTCCACCTCTTGTACTCCAAAGAAACATTTGGATCTTTTTGCATATAATTGTTTCTCCTCCAATAGTTGTAGCACCTTGTCAACATGTTCAACATGATCCTTCCAAGACTTGCTGTAGATTAGTATATCATCAAAAAATACTAACACAAATTTTCTAAGGAATGGTTTGAAAATTGAATTCATCAAACCTTGAAATGTTGAAGGTGCATTGGTAAGGCCAAAAGGCATGACCAAAAATTCATAATGACCCTCATGAGTTCTAAATGCTGTTTTCGGAATGTCTTCAATCTTCATTCTGATTTGATGATATCCTGAACGAAGATCCAACTTGGTGAAGTAAATTGATCCATGCAATTCATCCAGTAATTCATCAATGAAAGGAATGGGAAACTTATCTTTAATAGCGAGCTTGTTGAGCTCCCTATAATCCGGACACATGCGCCATCATCCATCCTTCTTGTGTACCAATACGACTGGAGCACAGAAAGAACTTTGACTTGGTTATACCAGCCTCTAGCATTTCTGCAACCATACGTTCAATTTCACTGTTTTGGGCATAGGGATATCTGTACGGCCTGATGTTTGGAGGAACACTTCCTGGAATCAGATGAATAGCATGATTATGATCACAAATAGGTGGGAGACCTTTGGGAGTCTCAAATACCTTGGAATGATTGTCCAAGGCTTTTTGGAGATCTGGAGAAATAGATGATTCCACTGTGGACACATCTAGCGAACATAATTGTGCAATTACACCTCTTTGTTCCTTTTTTAGAAGCTTTGTCATACCGTTAGAACTGATTATCTTTCCCGGTTTCCCTGCAATACCCCTTAATTCAACTTCCTTTCCTTCCACAGAAAATTTCATGAAAAGTTCTTGAAAATTAAAAGCTATTGTACCCAAGGATTGTAGCCATTGGACTCCCAGTACAACATCAGCACCTCCCATTGGAATGGAAAGCATTGGGCTAGTCAATACATATTCTCCCATGGATAGCTTGATATTATGGCACTTTCCTGAGCAATTTATTGTTCCTCCATTTGCAACCATCACTTGACACTCTGGTGCTGGATATAAGAAGCAATTCAATTCTCTTGCTACCTTACAATGAATAAAATTGTGGGTACTTCCTGAATCAATCAACACTATTACCTTTTTCTTCTTGATTTGTCCTTCTATCTTGATGGTTTGAAGAGTGGTAATTCCCGCCAATGCATTACTAGATATGGTCGGATTCATTTCTTCTTTATCTAGGCTTTGTTCCTGGAGTATATCCTCTTCTTTTGACCTTTCTTGCTCATTTTCTTCTTCCTCTTCACAATCTATGTAGAATAATTTCTTCTCAGCACACTTATGACCTTTAGTGTATTTGCTATCACAACTGTAACAAAGCCCTTTTGCTCTTTTTTCTTCCAATTGTTGTGGTGTCAACCTTATAGGTTGTGGAAGACTAGCGGCAACAACACTTCCATCTTTATAGTTGTGAGTGATATGCTTCCTGGTTGCCATAATTTTGCTTTCCATTTTTCTTGCTAACCTGAATGTCTTCTCTAATGAATCAGGTTCCCAAAGGCAAACATCATGTTGGATATTATCCTTTAAAGACCCTATGAACACATTAATCCTATGCTCCTCTGGAATATATTTTACCCTTATGTTCAATTTTTGGAACTCCTCAATGTGCTCCATTATTGAACCCTTTTGTTTGAGACTTATCAATTGGCTAAAAAAAGTGTTTCTTTTTGTATCCTCATAATGTGCTATCAATTCTTCCGTAAAAAATGCCCAAGTGATAAATTGTTTACGAGAGCAAAGCCATTGATACCATACAAACTGATTTGGTTCCAAATATAAAGTTGCCATACATACCTTTTATGTGTTTTGCACATTATTGAGATCAAAAAATTGCTCCATCTGTAATATCCATGTTGCGGGATCCTTGCCATCAAACTTCCTCATATCGATTTTTGGAATATGGTGGGTCTTTGATCCAACATTAGAGTCTATGAAATCATGATTAACATTTCTTTTGTTCTCATCATGAGTTTCCTTTACTACCCTTTCACCATTAGTGACCCTTTCTTGTAGCAACTTATTCATATTTATCTTCAATTATTCCATGTATGTCTTCAAATATATCTTCAAATCATCCATCTTAGCTTCCACGTCATTCATCTTAGCTTCTACACCTTTCTTTAAACAATCCATCTTAGCTTCTACGCCTTTCTTTAAACCATCTATCTTAGATTCTGTTCCTTCTTGTGCAAGGGACAGTTGTTGCACTTGGTCTTGTAATTTTGATATATCATGTTGCATTTCTTCCTCTTCTTCATGAGTCATGCTAGAGCCTTTAGGTTCCTTACTAGGTGTTTGCATTTTCTTTCCTCGGGGCATCAGCTACCGATAATAATTCTCTACTATGCAATTTGAATTCCTTCAAAATAAATTTTCAAACCAAGCTTAAGAAAAAATCTAAGAAAATCTACACACCTTTCTTTACTTTGTAGGAGCTCGATATTGCCTCTGATGTATCTCTATACTTTCCAATCATCTAGATCTAAATTTGTGACCTGCAGTGGCCCTCTGTGTCCTCTTTCCAATGCCACAAGTCTGACCCAAATTGGATTCTCCAAGGAAGAGTTATGCAAAATCTCCCACGGTGACTTGATTATAGACTAGTTCAGTAGAGCGAACTTGTACGACGTGCCACGAGTCACTGTTTTGACCTTTGGATATGAAAAATGCATAAAAGAAACTACAGTCCGTCCTCTTTCTGTACCTTCTTACGAAATTTCAATCTGATCCCCAAAGAGAAAGTTATGACGCTTTTCCCCAGGTCACCTGTTTTGAATGTAATTCAGGAGTCTGCAAAAAGACCAACTTCCTCAAATCATATCTCTGCAAATATAGCATGAACAGCTCTGAAATTCAGACCCAAGGTTCAGTGCGATTTCTTCTCAAATGGGTTTTTTTTACAACTTCTGAAAGGTCGCAGAGAAAAAGCTATAGCGAAAATTCCACGATGACCTGTTTGGAGCAGCGAAACCCTAGAATCCAAAGCTCTGATACCAAATGTTATGAAACCAGCTCAGGAAAAAGATAGAAAAGATAGATCAACGCCTTAGAATTCAACCTCTTCGAGGGGGCAACATCCTTTACATTACATAAATGAACAATTCTTGGATGATTCAAATGACAAAACCTCCTTTCTATATATAGGAGTGTAAGGAGTCACAATATAACCCAGCCGACCTAACAATAATAATATAAAGCCACAAAAATAACAATAGAGGGATTCTATGGGGCACAGTAATAAAAATATGGGGAAAATAGGGGCACAACAATATTAATAAGGGGTACAACTACAATAGTAATGGGGTAATCACTAGTGTATAGGGACCCAACACACTCATTCACTATGAGCTGCACTAAAGCCTTTACAACAACAAGTCCTCCCCGCTACCACTTACCTCACCAAGCTTTTTTCTATACTCAATATTTTGGCAAGAACTTAGTTCTCTATCTTTGGATCCTCCTTTGAGAACTTTTCTCTGCTCCTTCTAGGCTTCAACTCATCTGCACCTCTCAAGAACATAATTGTTCTCTTGTATTTCAATTACCATGAAATACTTGGTTCTGATCACTTCTTCTTTCACTTAGAAAGTCTTACCAGCTTCCTTCATTACTTAGCAATTCTACCCACATCCTTTGTGGAATTGCCTTTGTGATCTGCAATAATATCTCTGCAGTAACAACTCTCCTTCTTGCTATCTCTGCCTCACTAAGCTTCTCTCATTTGAGATCAGTATTTTAGCATCTCTGGTTCTTCCCTCTAGAACCAATTAAGCATTCCCCGCTCTAGATTGCTGCAACCTGCTCACCTCCTTATGCTGCTACCTATGTATCAACATAAAAACCACACATTTTCCAATCTTCAAATCAACTTAAAACAAAACATGTCATCTCACCTTCAAGATCTCTGCTGATCTTGTTTCATTGTTTCCTGTACTTTGAATGGATTGTCCTCTGTCTCTTGCATCTGCAATTTTTCAATATTTTGCTATACCTTACCTCTGTGTGCTTACTGTGTGTCAGATTAAAATTTGATCTCCTCTCGCTTGCATAAACATCACCATTCGCCTGTATACGCACCTTCAGAATATAACTCTGTTCTAAACTCTTTTCAAAGAAACCTTCACACAGAATTTCTTTGCGCTGGTTTAACACCAAATGTTTCAATTACAATTCTGCTCTGATACCACTTTGATGCAAGAAAACCCGCTTATACCAACAATATGCATGTAAAATGCATGTATCTGTTTTGTCCCAGAAATTTTTAACTCTCTTCGAGTTAAATCTTCAATCCTTAATGCATAATGGTTTAAGGCCCCTTACTTAAGTCTTATGCGGAATGATTTCATAAATTAACACAGTCTAACTATTTGTTCAAATCCTTCATCAGGACTCTACACTCTACCTCATTAAGTCTTGATTAATCCTTAACCTTTATGCCGCACACATTAAGCAAACCCCATAAAGTCTTTATGCTTTGCTTATTCATGTACGTAACCCGCAAATCATCTATCGTGCTATTTCTATTATAATTCTTTTATAATAGAATACACACAAAACATATGTAAACCATAAATTTTCTTAATTCTTCACCTATGCACGGTTCTCGATGCATGCCTTATCGCTATTGAAATCCTCCTTTTGCATCTCACTAACACACGGCTCCTTATCGCATCTGATATGCGATTAACTACAACCGGACTTCAAATCAAATTAACTGCATCTATACCTTACCAAGTCTGCTCCTATAATGCATATCACAAATCCTTTTGGCCTGTTTAACATCGCATGTCGCACATCGCATGTCACATTGGTTAAGGGCTGGTACATTACCATGAAATATTTGCGATGTGATCAAACCTCTGATCGCATCAGACATCAATCGCATATAGCATTACTTATGGCCCAAGGTTAGTTCCTCCCATTGTACTATTATAATGCGAGATTTCACAGCGATCCTCCACTGTTGATCCAATCGCTCAATCCAATGGTCAATGATGATCCCGCATATCACAATTGCAATTCCCTTAAGGCCAATCGATTCACTTACTTGATAAGTTGCAATGCAATGTTCATAACTCCATTCCATGCGACTTGATCTCATTCGTTGATTTGATAGATCCAACGGTGCTTGTGCATTAACACTTTATTCTTTCATTCTTCTTTCCAATTGAGTTTTACACCATTTCCCCAACGTTTCTCTGCATCTCAGGTCACTTCATGGTCCTTCATCTTTCATTGTTCCACTGCGCTACCCCCTCCTGAGCTTAGTTCTATGTGTTTCTTTAATCACGATCGTTCCAAACATTACTTTGGGTCTGCAATCGGTTCATGCCCCATTACGATCCTCTGAATTATTTTTCCTCTCTATGTTCGCTGAACTCTGCCTGCATACATATGTTATACAGAATTCCAATTCATTCATAATTTATCATGCCATACTTGAATTGCACATCTATACAGTTTTGAATTAATCCTCTCTCTCTCTCTCTCTCTCTCTCTCTATATATATATATATATATAAACACAAAATTATACAATTTCTCTATCTTTGGCGTGATGTTCTAATGTAAATGGCCTCTGTTTTACAATCTATCCGTAGGTTCAAAGTCACACTCTAATCAGCTAACCTACCAACCTATCTCCCTGATTTTGCCTTTTAGGCTTACATTTATACAAAGATCCATAAACTCTTCAACAAAGCCCTAGAATCTCTTCCTTATCCCTAAAGATCCTCTCCAATTCGCAAAATCATGAACTAATTCCTAATCTGAGTTTTACAATTAATTCTCAAATCCCTAAATCTCTCAACTATCCTAAATCTTTCATATTCTCCTACATTCGAGAATATTTACAAATATGTCTTACAATATTCAATTAAATCCTATTCTCATTAAAATCACTCAAAAACCTAAATAATTACATTAATTTACACTTAGGAAACCAACTTTCTTGGAAACACAAGACCTCCTATGCCTTATTAAAATACAATGATATTGTTGAGCTGAATGCTCTTGCATCACACATATATAAGACATAAATATCTGGCTTCCACACATCTAAATCATAACTACAACTCATATATAGGAAACAAAAACTTTTAAATTGACATTCGAGAACTTTCAATAAAAACTCATACCAACACATAAAAAGATTGCTTTCAACAAGCTCGTGGTCCTTTCATCGTTACGAGTTGTGTGTCGCACCTTTGAAAAATTTGTTGAGGTTTTTCCGATTGTGACTTTGTCCTTCGTTACGTTGTCATTTAGCGGAGGAGATAAGAAAAACAACGGATGGTACCTTTAAAATAATCGCCTGTTTCCCTTTTAAAAACTTCAGCTCTTGATTTAACGTTTAAACAGAGATTTGGAGATTTGCTGTCAGTGCACTTCCCAATACAGAGCGTATGCGCTGAGTCGCCTATTTTCACAGTTTCTTAAGTCTGTGTTGATCAACGCACTTGCTTTCTGAGCATGAGTGTGTTGGCCACTCAATTTTTCTGTAGTTTTATGTGACCTGGGGTTCTGAGACTATAACAAAAAATGAAGAGGTGGAAATTGAAATGTAGCTAACAAATTTTCTCATCAGTCAAAATAATTAAATAGATTATTTAAAAAATATTAACAATAAATAACTAGAGTGAAATTTAACTAAATTGAATTAAATATGAACTGACTATGACATCTAACAGATAATAGAGTTAAATATAATGAAACTTAACCGATAATAAAATTAATATCTCAACAGATTTCATAAGCTTTAATTTATCAATAAAAAGTAAAATGCCCCCAAGCTTATTACTTTCCTGATGTTTTATCCATTATGGTTCTCTTCATAACTTCAAAACAATAAAAATTACTTTAACCTATAAACAACTTGAAACAAATTTCTCAAGCAGCTTTGAAACATCATACAAGCAATCGTTTGAGATTAATAAAGAATGCCACAACATGTGATACAGAGCATTTTCTAACATTTGAATTCATATGTTTAGAATTTTTTTCGCAAACATATATGCCCAAGTGAATCTAACATGTTGCAAGATTTTTTATTATCTAAGATTAGAACAGTGTGGAGACTAGTGCTTCTGGAATAGCATGGAGACTAAGTATGGAATGGTGGAATATCTGCATACGAGTATGAATTAGTGATAACATGTCATAAAATTGTGTAATTCGGTGTCCACCACCTTATGCATATTGTCAAGTTATGGACATTTTTGTACAAAGTTATCTTCATATCACTAAGATTAATAAAGAACTACAATTTTAGATTTAAGCTTGAATCGCCATTACATTCTCTGCAATTAGATTTAAGCTTGAATCGCCATTACATTCTCTGCAAGAGTGCGGAGATGTGTTTGTATTGCTAATTGTACTCATTGGTTTACACAATGCGGAGGAGGTGCACACAAAGCTTCCTTCCAATAGTGAAAGTTTTCATTGTAATTTCCTCACAATGAAACAATGACTTTTGTATAGAAAAATTAATAAACATTGGAATGTCAAAGTATTTAATAAACTTTTAACCCATTGAATCATATCTATCCATTAAAGCAGAAGTGGCTTTTATTGCGTGGAGTGTAAAAGTGCGAAATAAACTCTATGGAGGTGGCTTGTTGTGTGGGGGTTGCAAAAGTGCGAAAGAAACTCTGTAGAAAAAGCTTTCATTATGCAGAATGTTAAACTGAGAAAGAAACATGCGTAGACACAAGACTAATGACAAATTGTGCTAGAAACCTTCACAAAACTGCAAAAACTACATTACTATATAGCTATCACCCTTATTCTTATTTTTTTCATTTGTATACAGCGGTTGATAGCTATCACCCTTATTCTTATTTTTTTCATTTGTATACAGCGATTGAACAAAATTGTTTATCATAACCAAATAATCGGTGGGTACTTATGACTTTTCCTTTCTTATCAGCGCTTCACTCCTCGTATAAAAGAGAGAAACGTTGCTATTCACATATCAAAAATATAAACGTGTACATAGTTATTCACATATCAAAAATAAAAGAGATATGTGCACGTCGTTATTCCCAAATGCATGCAGTTTAATTTAAAATGATTTTTTATTTTTATTTTTGAAATTTCTGCAGTAGATTTTATCTAAATTTAATTAAAAGTTAGACAAAATTCATTAAAAATGAAAAAGGTAAAATTTAATTCATGGAAAAATTCAAAAAGATAAAATCATCGCTCCTTAGAAAAGCCTTCACAAATGAGATGCATGAAAATATTAACAATAGCGCGCTGTGTTCACAGATGAATTGCGCGACAATATTAACCATTACAAAACATGATGACACTTGCAGGTGAGATTTACTCCACGTTTCTTTACAATTTTTTCTCAACAAACTACACTGGTTGCAACAATAGTGTGTATAGTGAGAGTCATCTAAATTTTTATGTAAGATCCTGTTATTATAATGGAGTGGTTTTTTTTAATTAATTAACTTTTTATTAAATGAATTAGCATTTCCATTTGTAAAGGGTGTTTGGTATTTCAAATATATGTAAGGTGTTTTTATATTTGTTAAGTTTTTATGGGGTATGAGAAAATATTGGATAACTTATAATAAGGTGGATGATGAAGATTTTTATAGTTGTTTATGTTTATGTTGTTTGTATTATTTTTGGAGTTAGATTTTTCTGGATGGACACAGGATAAGAGACAGAATTTTTTTTAGAAAGATGGAAATGGAGAAAGTATGGAATAAGGAATACTAAAAAAAAAAAGTTTAGGCATGTGATGAAAAAAATAAATAAAACTAGAAATGCCATTTATTTTGAACATTTTCATATTATAAATTTTTTATTCTCTCTTATTATTATCTTTATTTTTATTTTTTCGTAAATAAAATTATTTTTCTTATCTTCTTTTAATTGCTATAACTTTTTTTTTATGAATGGCTATTTCTTTGCATTCTTCATTCTTATATTTCTAAAAACTTTTTCTATCATAATCATGAATAAAGTGTTTACCTAAAAATATTTCATAAAATTTTACGCAATCTAATTTGAAAAATAACACTAACAATAAATTATAATATTATAACATTTTCACACCTGCGTTCACACAACCACCCACACCATGTAACCATATGTTAAGTGAAAATTAAAAAAATTGTTCGATTTTATAATACAACTATCGTCACCATACAAGCTACCACCATAGCCCATTTGGTGAATAAGAATGAAAGGGATATCATGTAAATTAAATTATTATTAATAAACCAGCACCACCAACCATACCCAATATTTCGCGGGGCTTATTGTTCGGTCTCTATGCAATTCCAATGATAGTATTCAATTCCAAAAACGGAGAAACCTCCTTGAATTATCCAACGAAATATGGAGTGGGATCATCACGAACAAGTAAATTTACATTTAAAACTTTTGTATCAGCAAACAATTCGACATCTAATTATATTGGAAAGGTTTCAAAGGGTTTGTTGGGTGAAAGGTGCATTTAAAGAGATGTGTAGTTTAATGTGTGTTAATATAGAGATGGGATGGTTAGTTTTAATTAAAAATATTGTAAAATATAAATAATTTTTTATATTTATTTGTATTTTTTTTTGTTAGTTTTTAGTATTATAATTAATTATAATGGTAGATTGTAAAAAAAAATGTTTTCATTCTTAATTTTAAATAAAATAACATAATTTTATATCAATTGTTAAAAAATAAAATAATTATAAATAATTTTATATATAATGAAAAGTTTTATATATATATGAAATGTATAATTTTTATTTTTTATTTTTAAGTTATTTCAATACATTACTTAAATAAATTATTTGAATACTTATATTAATTAAAATAATTCATGAAATTCAATTAAAATATAAATTTGAAATAATAATAATAACAATAATAATACTAAATTCAACAATTAAGTAATATATATATATATATATATATATATATACAGTTTTTTGTAATTTTGCCTAAATCTAATAAAGATTTGTTGGAATTTCAAATTTAGGTTGTGTAGTTTACACAATCCAAGTGACATTTTCAAAGTGATGAATCCATGTATCCATTCAAAAATGCAATTTAAACAATGGAAAATACCAAGTGATATATATATATATATATAAAACCATTGTTCTATAAAGTGTGAAAACAACCAAAATGTCTAAAGATGAAAACACATTTTCTAAGTTTTGTAGTTAACAAAATATTTGCACCACATTACATCCATCTTAACCAAGATACTATTAAAGGCTGAGATGAGTCAAATCTCTCAACAAGCAAACAATTTTTAAACAATTACTTTTAATACCTATATTATAATTTTTTATTTTTGGAATTTTTTTTTTTTTTTTTTTTTTTTTTGTAAGCTTAGGTAGGACCCTCTCATTTTCGAGTTTTTACATGTCCATTATTCATCCCATTTCTGGGGAGGGTAGCACAAGAATGGAATCCAAGATCTGTAGTTCGGTGAATCTTCATTTCCATGACCATTACCACTTAAGCTACCCCATGCTGAGGAAACTTTTTAATTTATTATTAAAACTACAAAATTTATTTTTATATCCAATAAAAAAAATTTAAAAATTAAACCCTTTTCATGAATAATATTTTAAGCCAAAATTATACCAAAAATATATGAACTTTATCATTTAATTTATAAAATTGAACCATATATATTCTTATTACTTAGTGTAATGAATATTATAAATGGTTAAGATTAAATTTTTAGGTTGTTACACTAAATTTATTTTATTCGTTTTTGTTTTTTAAAAGGCTATAAATTCAAATTATTTTTGAGGGGTAAAACTTAAAAAAAATAAAATAAAAAATTAATAAATAAACTTTAAATAAATTCCAATTAATTTAATAAATTTATACTTTCCCAAATATCTTTAGATCTTAACCATCAACATATATTTTTATTTAAAAAAAATCACTTTTAATCAATAAAATAATCTTTTAACTCATCTCTCATCATATATTTAAAAAAAAAAAATCTTTCATTTAGTACAAAGTAAAAATAATATTCAATTATCTTTTTTTCATATATTTTTAGTCATTTTTTTAATGATCTGTTTTTGCATGATTAGTTTTGTTGTGCTAATAAAAATTATAGACTTATAAACATGTGTTTGCTTCTTTCCTTTTGTGCTAAGGCTTCCTTAGCCATTGGTGCTTACAAACAGGTAAATTTCCTTAAGTTAAACAAGACATTCATGAGAAAAATAGCTTCAAAAATAAATAATGAACAACAAACATGTATAGTGCAACAAACCATCAAAGAGACACATTAACACAGTGTTTTGATGAAGGAGTTCACCCCTCCTGGGATACATCTCTTTAGTCCAGCTTCCATGGCCTGGGCCTCTCTATTAGTTCAATGTGCAAAAAATGTTGTTTACAAAGCTCTATGGCTCTCAATATCTACACCAATGTGTTCAGAAGGTCCAAATTACCCAAAACCACTTCTTTTTTATCTCAATTTGGTTGAACATTGAGCAAGTTATGCTTTATTCAATTTTCGTAGGAAACCCCACCAAACTTGGAGAGACTCTAGTTAAGTCTGCCAAGTTTGGTGGTGGTTCCGGATTTGGAGGCTCCGCCATAAATGCTGCCAACTTAATTAACGGATCAATTAATTTAAAACATGATTAATGGAGCTCTAAACATGCTTAGAGCTGGCACTTAGCTTCTAGTTCGGGCGCATGCTTGTATGGGGTGGGGGCTGGCCCGCAGGGCTGACTCCCACCACCCCGGCCGTCAGAATCAACTTCGCATATATATATATATATATATATATATATATATAGTTGTAGTCTTCAACGTAACTATTATGGTCTAACGAAATTGCATGGAATTTGGGTGGGGGAGGTTACGGGTTTAAAACCCACCTTTGCCCAGCCAATATATGTCTTTGTCATATTAAAGTATATGTGCCATCTAAAATATGGACTTACCATAACATACTATTTGACATTTAAATTTCTCCATAGCATTATATATATATATATATATATATATATATTTATTAATTATGTTTATATATATATATATATATATATATATATATATATATATATATATATATATATATATATAACAAATTTAAATTCCAACTTGGAGTCAATTAGGTAAATTCCCCTTCACACAACTACACTGGTGAATCTGGAGGTGACACTTGTCACAGCTGCATTGGGCGAAAGCTGAAGAAGATTCCCTTTACTGGTTGGACTGCTCACTAGACTACCATGTCATCATTCTGTCCCATTCTGCAATTTTTTTGTTGTTTAGGAAAACGAACAACATGCTTTTCTCCTTCATTCGGACTCCATTTTTGGTGAAATGAATTGCGTTGCGATCATCTTGACGAGATGTACGTTGTCATATAGTTTTCGAGCCAATCTGAGAACCTTGATTTTTGTGCTAAATACTGAGCATCTGATCATTCCTCCCCACTAGAAGCCTTTTGGGCCCCAAAAGATACTATTATCTGACAAGTAGATGAGGATGCAACCCCTCACCTTTCCAAGCTTGATCCAATTGGATTTTGATGAATTTGTTTCCTTGAGCTCCTCTCTAAGCAAAACAACATTCACTTGCCTTGAGGACCCCATTCCCCATACTTGTCTTTGCCCTTTTCAAGCTGATCTTGCATTGTTTTTTGCACCATTTTTAGTCGTTCATAGAAACTCATGGTTTTTTCCATGTCACCATTAAAAGCAACATCCTTCCTACCAAGATGACATAACAAAATATAATGCAAATGGATGACAAATTTCACTACTTCGTTTTCTTCACTCAAGCCCAATTGTACATCTTGAAAGTATGAAATTTTCTTAACATAACTTTAATGTAAAACATAAAGATGCTTGAATACAACAGTTACATAACCAATAGGCCTAAAAGGCATAACAATGAACTTGTTTCTTATACCTATTTTGTACCTTCGAACCAAGTGAAAAGTTTGACAAGTATCCATCCAATGAAAGTGCATGGATCGCTGAAACTTAATATTTACACCATCAAAAACTTATGAATGAAATAAGATGGTGAAGTTGCTTGCATAAACCTGAAACTCAAATGAACCTTTCAAGTTTCAAAGAGCATAAAAAAGAATTGAACCTATCTTTTAGTTTGAAGCAACACATGCTTCTTGTTGTTTTCCTCCCCACTGGAACACTTTGTAGACACATAAGAATGCATGCCAAGGATCTTAGAAAGAAGAAATGTCAACAACAAATCTCCCACAACATTGGGCTACTCCCAACAAAGCTCTTATCAAAATGATTATCTTGGGCGTTGACCAATCAACAATGGCATCCAACTTGGAGAGGCTTGCCTTCAACCATGGAAAATTTTAGGGGCTAATGTTCAACTAGTGGGCTAATTTTCCATGATTTTTCCACAAAAAAGATTCGCCAATTTCCAATTTTATAAAAGACGATTTGCCCAAATTTTAGAACATAAAATTATTTTACCTTAAAAGTCGCCAACATTATATAAAGACTATATATAAAATCATTATAAATTTGACTAATTTTACAAATATATCAATAAACATTTTATAGTTTGCATATTAGGGATTAGTGAGATTTGCCAATGTTTTTAAACTTCAAGAAAAATTTCCATCCTTAAAATTTTTCATGCCTTCAACTTACCTCCTCCAATATCATGGCCCAAATGCATCAAAGAAATGAAACCCAACTTGTACTTTGATATCTTCAAAACATCAAACAATTTTCCCTCATAGATGACTTGTGCATAAGAAAACTTTCTAAACATGTTTATGTCACCAAAGTGGACAATTTCTTCAGGAAATGACTCTTTTTTCCCATACTTCAAATATATGTATGTAGTAGAAGTGCTACAAAGAACATACAACATTAAAATCCATACAGACCATTCTTATTTGGTGTTATGTATATTCTCACATTAACTTCTTGTTACAACTTTGCTTTGGCGAAAACTACTCCTTTTGTCCTCTTTCTTGAGATACTTACCATTCCTTTTTGGCACCATAACCATCGATGCACAACATAGCATAATGGATGATTGAATGAGCCCATTGTTCAACAAAAATTTTCATTTCATTGGTGTCTCCAAACTTTGCAATTTTGTCAACCCTTGCATGCTAACATCACAAAGAGAAACCTCTTGCTGTAAAGATATTTCATGTGAAGTTTCTTTCTCCTTGAAGGATGATTCTTTCACAACCTTAAATACTTCATCATTCTAATGAACTAAACTAACCAAATCGGAATTGAAACTTGCATTACATGCAACAACATTTTCATAAAAAATATCATCATTTGACTTGAACATGAGAAGTACTAATCTTTTACTTGAATTCAGTAGTCTTTTTTCCTGCCCTACATTAACCAAAGAAATGTTCAGATTTTTGCGATGGGCTCTCACTATGTACTCCACGCCATCCTTGAACAAGTGATATTTGTTTTCATGGCGGTAAAATATTGTTTTTCGGTCATATAAATATGGACTACCCGACACCACACCTGAAATATCAAGCGGTACCACATCTAACTCTACTTCATCAACAAAATTTGCAGTGATTGCAAACTTAAAGAAACGTTTTCTTGTAACCTGTAAAATGGTGTCTCTTGTTATCCATCCCAAAGGGCATGGTTTATGATGAGGTATAGTTTCACGATTCAATCTATGGACTAAGTCTTCAGAGATTAGACTTGCTTGTGACCCACTATCGAAGAGTATGTCAATCTTGCCGTGTTTAGATATGACCCTAACATGAAATGACTTAATTTGTCTCTTTTCATCTGGAGTAGTAATAATGTTACAGTTTTGTGAACTAGTGCTTGCAATATCTTATTTTCCTTTGATTCCCCTGACAATGATTTTATTTTCATCACCTGATTTAAAACCTAGATCTTCTTGAGTGATAGCAGTGGTTTTCTATTTCCCTTTATTGTTGAACTTATTTGGTCTCATTTCTAGATGCAATTTCTAGCATTGAATTTCATCACGCCCCTCTTTGGAACAATGTTTGCATGTGATTTTATCCCCTTCTTTCTTCACACTTGCATTCTTCTTTCCCTTCCATTTTCCTCCCTTCTCTTTCTCCTTACCCTTAGGTGGTTTTTTATTACTATCAACTTCAGAAGTGTTCTTTCCTCTAGATTCAAGATGTGTGGCTTGCACACATACCTCATCTAAATTGTTTGGATTAAACATAAGAATAGTGTGTTTAAGATAGAAATGTAAACCCCCAATATATTTCAAAAGTGTATCTTGGGAATTCAAATTCACTCCTAATAACAAAGCCCATTTTCTAAACTCCTATGTATAATCTTGAACCATTTGGCCTTTAAGCACCTAAAATTCTGCCAACTCATAATGGCTTTTTGCATATAGGCTAAAGGATAAAACTGTATTTTAATTGCAGAAACAAATTCAACCCAAGTGATGGATATCTTACCATGGATTCTCATTTCCTCTTGAGTCTTTGCTTCCCACCAAGCTAGTTCAGCTCCTTCTAGCCTCAGTGCAGCCAACTGGATCTTTATTTCGTCTTCTTGAAGGTTCTGAATTCTGCCATATATTTTCAACTGTCGAATCCAATTCTCCAAATTTTATGCATTAACTTCTCCATTGTACATGGGAAGTTTTAATTTTATGTCCAATTTCACTAATGGAGTTTTTCCTTTTCGGGTTTTGGAATGAGTATGGGCAGTTTCAATGGTGGTAGTGGAAGATGATGATGTGTGAGATGATGAAGATGATGAGGAAGATGATGAGAACGGTGGACATGGAGGTGGATTTCCACCATTCCCTTTGGAATCCTTCTTCTCATATTTTTTGTCCTCTAGGCTTCCTTTTCCATTTTTAGGTTTAGAACTCTCTCCAACCATTCTGGTGTTCCTCTCTTCATAGAGAAATTTAACCAGCTCAGTCAAAGTATAGAAAGCTTTCTCAAATTCTTCCTCTTTTTAAGAGGTGCCTTAAGGCTCTCTTTCTCCAGACATAATGGCTATGGATTTAGGCTCAAAAATTTGTACTAATTGTACCTCTTCAATCTCAATTGAAGGAAAAACTTGAGGAGTTTCAAGTGCACCTGGAATTGGAACTTTGGGTGGTGGATATTGTGGCCTTGTGGCTCTCCTTATTTTGGGAATTACCTCAGGAGTTGCAACCAATAACTTCCCTTCTCCTCTCTGCAACTTTAACCTTGTAAGCATCACAATTTTGCAACCATTAAAATCCTAATTTCACAAACTCAAGGAATCAAGCAATTCAACCTTGGCCTGTGACACCAACCTGATCTATTTTTGTATGATTAGTTTTATTATGCTAATAACAATTACATATTTATAAACATGTTCTTGCTTCTTGCTTTTTGTGCTGAGGTTTCCTTAGTTGTTGGTGCTTACAAACAAGTAAATTTCCTTAAGTTAAACAAGATATTCATGAGAAAAATAGATTTAAAAATGAATAATGAACAGGAAACATGTACAATGGAGCAAACCATCAAAGAGAGACATTAACACAGTGTTTTGATGAAGAGTTTCACCCCTCTTGGACTACATCTCCTTGGTCCAGCTTCCATGGCTTGGGCCTCTCTATTAGCTCAATGTGGAAAAATTGTTATTTACAAAGCTCTATGGCTCCTGATACCTACACAAATGTGTTAAGAAGGTCCAAATTATCCAAAAAATCTTCTTGATGATCTCAGTTTCGTCGAAAATTGAGCAAGTTATGCTTTATTCAATTTTTCCTAGGAAACCCTGCTAAATCTGGAGAGACTCGAGTTAAGTCAGCGAATGACGCCAAATGCCGCCAACTTAATAAATGGATTAACTAATTTAAAATTTGATTAATGGTGCTCTAAATGCGCTTAGTGCTAGCCCCTAGCTCCTGGTTCAGGCGCATGGTCATATGGGGGCTAGCTCCCACCACCCCTGCCGTCGGAATCAACTTCGCATATATATATATGTGTGTGTGTGTGTGTGGTTGTAGTCTTCAACGTAACTGGGGTGGTCTAACGAAATTGCATGGAATTTAGGTGGGGGAGGTTACGGGTTCAAAACTCGACTCCACCTAACAAATATATGTTTTTTCCATATTAAAATATATGTTCCATTTAAAATATGCACCATTCATATATATTTCGATACCAAAACTTGGACTTACTATAACATATTATTTGACATTTAAATTTCACCGTAACATTATATATATATATATATATATATATATATATATAAATACAAATTTAAATTTCACATTGGAGTCAACTAGGAAAATTCCCCTTCACACAACTACACTAGCAAATCTAGAGGTGACACTTGTCACAGCGGCATTAGGAAAAAAATTGAAGAAGATTCCCTTTGCTGACTCGATTGCCATGTCATCATTCTGCAATTCTTTTTACTGCTTAGGAAAATGAACAACAGGTCTTTTCTCATTCATCTGGACTCTATTTTTGGCGAAACGAACTGCGTTGCGATCGTCTTGATGAGACAGATGCAATCATATAGCTTTCGAGCCAATATGAGAAATTTTATTTTTGAGATAAATGTTGAGCACCTAATCATTTAATTACATTTTTTAAATCATCCCAACCAACACATACTTTAAAAAAAAATCATAACCTTTGTGAAAATAATATTCAATTATTATCGTTTACATATGTTCCAAGTTGTTTTTTTTAATCACATCTTTTAAATATTGAAAATATTTATTTTTAAAAAATATAACCTCATTTGAATTCTTAATGACCACCCTAAATATTGATTCACATTTCTCCCACACTCTATTTTCCATTAGGCCATGACCTCATAGTCATGGAAGGTTATGAGGAGTAATCATGTATTGGGTTCGTGTTTGAGTCTTGAGAATGGAAGTTTTTGTTGAGGTTATAACAATTAAGAAAAGAGGCGAATCAAAATAAAATGCCCCTTACCAAAAATTTTAACTCTAACGCTTAATTCATTATTCTTGTGATTTTACTATTTATTTTTTAACTAGTTAGAAGATTAAAGGTTGAATATTTACTCATCGTCTATTTTTGAAAGAGGATTTTCACTACGTTATGAAACTTTTGTTTTTAATATTATTCCCTATTCATTTTATTTTATGATATTCCATTTTAACCTTGTGGGTGAGATTGAAAAAAATGTAGTTTAAGTCATTTTAACTAACTGGTTTCAATGGAGTTAGATGTATCTCCTTTGATTACAAAAGTTTAGTAGTTTTTTTTATCCATTAAACCATACTTATGTGAATATCCAATAACTAGTATTACATCTCTTATGTATTTCCCAATGTGTTCAATTCACCACATCATAAAGGAATAAATGATTTTATTCAAGAAAATGATTATTAACTTTATTTATGCATATAGTTTATTTACGCTTATAGGAGAAAAATGATGCTAAAATACAATGGAAAATAAATCTCACCCAAATACCCTTTAATTATTCTTGTATGCACACTGAAAAAAGGGAAACCCAAATTAGGTGGAAACCTCAAATTTCTCTTGCCAAACTAAAGGTTTAATATGTTCTTGTATGAGTAAATGCCACATTCCTGTAGAAACCCTAATTTTCTCTTGGACTCATCTAAATCTATTATTTCCACCTTTAATCCTAACTTCTGGACACATAATAGATATATTTCCTCATGGGCCATCTCGTAAATAGACAAAATATAAATATCCAACTTTTCAAATATTTGGATCCATCACATAATGGATATATTTCCTCATGGATAGTTCCATAAACAAAAAAAATCTCAATGGATGGACGTGTCACTTTCACCATACAAATTCTAGATTTTAGCTATTTTCATCTTTTACCAGAATATTTTCCATCATTTGACAAAATATAGATAAGAGCCTATAGGCTTCCATAGTCCATGACCATATTAATATTAATTTCTGGAGATTTTATTATGTATGTGGTACAAGGAGTAACCTAACCCTCTAACCTTCTTATTCATCATATTTTATTATTTTATTATTTTTAATTTTTAATTTTTCTCCAATAGTCATTTTTAGTGACTTAGTTGACCTTTGAAATCTAACATTCTTTTTTACTTATGAAATCTAGAATTCCTCTCTCCTCTTCCCGCATCTATATATTCCTACTTTCACTCTTTTCTAATCATTCCGCTTCATTTGGTCCCTAACTATGGGTTGAGTTTCCACATGAAACACTTGACATAATCCTCGTATGACATGCATAGTAAAGATCTCCCAAAATAGTATTACTAAGGATCCAAATATCCATAAATCCAAAATATGGAATAATATTTAACTTTTCATTTTTCAAAAGGCCAAATTCTAGACATGGAACTATGAACTTCATTCTTGGAATCATAACGATACACTTATATTATCTTAATTCGTGCAGTCTCTATCTTGGATTGACATATGTTGAAATGACATCCAAATTCAACTTTTCTTGAAATGTCACCTAGTTCACATCAGCTTCAACCTCATAACCTCCTACAATTTATATGGCTCAATCATATTCTACAATCTAGTATCTATAATTGTTTACCTGGCACTCAACATCTAAATGTAAGGATTTCCTATTGCTATGTTTGCAACACATGTCAACTCACTCCTAGGTCCTATGTTTCATCTAACTTGGATTGTCCTACATGGTATCTATATCTAGGTTTTTTCTTTTATAGTGACTTTAACCTTTTTCACGATTTCGGATATTTGAATATAGATTTTTGGATTTTTGGATATTTAACTTTCTGAATGTTTAAATCTAGGAACTTTTCAAATATTTGAATCCAAGAGTTTCTCAAATATCCATATTTTGGTGACATCACCTAACTACATCACCTCCTTGTTCTCTTACATGTGGTATGTCACATGGCCTACAACATGTCATCTATACTATCTAGGTCATCAATTTATCTTATCTATTAGGTTACATGGCATCACATGTTTCATCTTACATGGTGTTAATGTTTGTCTTATGTGTTATCCATGTGATGGTTATGTGTCCATCTTATGTGCCATCCAAATCCAAGATTTATGTTTATGATTATTTTTGGATTTTTCCATATTTATGGATATCTTTATCTATCTTTTTGAATTTCCAAATCTATATTTTCTTGAAATGCCCATATACCTACAATTTCTAACTAGCTAGCTCATCATGTCACCTCAGCATACACCCATTGTTCCACCTCATCACTTTCATAAAAAATGAGGCTTGCCTTTATTTGGCATGGATTCCTTCATATCTATATTACATGGCATCTAGATCTGGAATTTTTCTTTATCATGATTTTTCGAATTTTTTGGATTCCTAGTAGATGTTTTCATTGTCTAACATGTTCTATCCTATGTGGCATCAATATATGGGATATCTATTTAAGATGATTTTTGGGATTTTTTTTATTTCTAGATATTTAGAAATGATTTTTTAAATATCTAAATTCTTGACTAAACTAGTTGCATGCAAGACACATGGCATTCTATGATTGGGATACCTAGAATGACAATGTATGATAGGAAAATGTTAACACAATGTATGGTGATGTGGCAGTTAAAATGTTATACTATATTGCTAGGTTGTTTAAGGTTCCATAGCTTCCCGGACTTCACACACAAATCATATGGGGAGGTAAAAAATATATAAACATGTTAGGATGTTTTCTCGAAATGCATGTGGTGTAACAAAATAACCTCACAGATCAACAATTAAGAGTTACCTAAAAAGAAAATTGGTGGTTGTTGAGTGCTTGGTTCAATAAGACATATCTCGAGTTTATGATGGCAGAATTTAGTATGAGATGGCTCTTTGAAAAGCTAGAAAGATATACAAAATCTAAGGAAAAATTACTATATTGAAATTAATAATAATTTACTTATATTTTGTTTAAAACAAAATTTATCTATTTGATAATCGACCAAGTAACAAGATTACATATTTGTTATGTTTTTATCGTAATTCTACTTATATGCTAAGTTTGTTTTGAAATTGATATAGGTGCCACAATATCTTTGAAATCAATGTGAGGATGTTTTAGACAAGAAACATGATATCATAAGGTTGTACCATGAAATCTCCAAAGTGAAATTAGGTTGTAATGTGATAGTTTGGGGGGATATCAAAGAAAAGATGTGATTCTTCATGTTTTTAGGAAAATAGTGATAAGGTTTTCTAGTATTTTTGGAAATAATATTGAAGCATGAATTATATTTAAGGAAAATTATTGTAAGCTATGAGGAGTTAGAATGATTATAAAAGACATTATTTTTTTATGTAATCAGGGGTTGGAAATCAAAGACTTAGACTTAGATATTCTTATCAAGTTAGAGGAAAGGATTGAAGATTTGGGATATAGAAAGATCTCGAGTTGAGGCTTGCATACTTTTTTCAAGTGCGATAAGAGATTTGAAGGCTAAAAGGTTTTGCTTACATCTAAAACTAGAGCCTATTCATTAAGAATGAATAAAGGGAAAAGGTAATTCATATTATATTCAATCAATTGAGCATTACTATCTATTGTTTATTTTCTAAACATTCTTACAATTTGTCATTTATGTCAATTAATTCTATAGGAAATATTATGAATTGAGTATGGATTTGATTACATGCACATATTTAATAATATTTCATTATGAACTATTTCCTATAAACATTGTTTGAATATGCTACTATGGTTTATGCTGAAAAATAATGCCATTTTTTCTTGTTTTCCAGGCAATGAACTGCATGCTTGTGATTAAACTTTTATCACTATTATATTAGGAGTAGTTAAGAGTTAAAATAGGATTGCATGTGAATATTAGATTATAAGTGTATTTAGGGTTTAGAAAATATTTGATGAGAAAGTAAACTTTCAAGGAGAAATTTTTTTTAGTGACAATTTGACCCACGTAATGGTGGAGGTCGCTACCCCAAACAAGATAAGGATTTTTCATTGAGTGAGTCTCCCTTTTGATGGCATGGGAATTTTTCCATATCAATAGTTTCACAATCACTCAATTAAAAAAACTCAACATGTCTTTCATTGTAATAGAGTTCAAAGCTTCTTCTTCTTCTTCTTTACTTTGTTAGAAATAGTCACGATCGTAGTCATATCTATGGAAAAACAAGATTAACAATTTGAAGAAAAATTATATGACAACCCTTATCCTAAAAATTTGAGTTAAATGCTAGATATACATATTTTGTGCAAGCTTAGAGTATTTATAAAGTTACTATGTGATACATGGTAAATTTCATATGTATATTGTTGGTTGTGTATACTATGTGGCCTCTTGTTGCTACTTCTTTATTCTATGGAGACTACTATCATTACTTCTTGATACAAAATCAGAAGATTACAAGATGTTATCTTGGACATCTAGAGTGGTCCATTACATTATTTGTCACACATCTCAATGCTTTCACCATGGAAATTTGAAGGAATCAACTTACGGGAGCCATTTTGTGTACAAGACCTGGTTTGGAGTATTGGGTTTTGAAACCTTTCGAGGTCAGTTTGAGGCATTACATGATATTTTTTGGGATAGACCTTTCCTTCAGAAGTTTGGACCCCATGACATTATTCTACACTTGAAGTCCTTTCCAATGGTTTAATATAAATTGTGCCAATTAGAGTTCATATGCAAATGTTATGCCTCCTAGGAGTTGACTTATCATGATTGACCACCATAATTCAAGAGGATTCCATGTCATCCCCCATTACTCATGAAAAAGAGGTTATCCATGTGGGAACCATGAAGAATAATTTAGATGGGTTAAAGTTGTAGCTCTACTTATAAATATTTGAAGGAATAAAACTTAAACCCCACTTGGCAATTATGCTAGGTTATAATCGAACATGGAGGAAAAGGGGTTACATTCTATTTTCTTACATTTTGTTCCATAGTACATAACATTATGTATGGGTGGATAGAGAGAAAACATTGTAGAGGGGGTTTATGTTCTATAGTATCCCATGAGCCACGGGTCTCAAGAAACTCCATAGAGAGTGCCTTCTCCTTTGTACTTGCATCATTTCCATTTCAAACAAAAAAGCATAGTGTGCGCTTACCTTCCAATTGGGTTTTCCTCTTAAATGGCTTCCCAAAGCATATCTTGGTGTTCATTGTAGTTTGTGAGTGATTGGATTTAATGGTTTGTCTTTATTTGATGCATATCTTTGGATCCCAAGCTTGCTTTTATATTTTTCCAATACCCCTAAAAGAGTTCCTTTCTTTGGATGAAGCATTAAATGTTTAAAGAATTAGGAGATCGATTTAACATACCTGGTGCCTTAATGCTCGATTAAGGATACATGGCATCAATTTTTTTCTTCTTCACAAGCTTAACAATCAACTACGATACCACTTTGTGACATACCAAGTTCCCAAAATGACTTAGAGAGGTTACGGGGTACCCAAAAGTGTCTTCATTTTACTAGCTTGACAATAAGGTCAGATGCCACTTTGTCACATATGCCTATTAAATTTGTCTTGACCACACTAGAAAAACTTTATTTTCATCTCTCATACATTTTTTCAAACACCTTACACGTAAACCTTTCTTCAAATTATTTACATACAACTAATTAAATAGTGTTTTTCTTGTAGACATCATTTCAAACATTTTGTATGAATAAAAATAAGAAACATTGTTGTGATTCCACTTGTAACATACTTACTGAAATATACCACTAAATCATGAAACTTTTCATTTTTGTTTGAGGTATTTTATAAAATAGTTTGTATGCAAATTACCTTTTACACATTTATTCAAATGCTTTGTATGTAGATAGGCATAGATCAGCTACAATAGTACTATCATACAATAATGCTAAAACATAGAAATATTATCCCCATCCATAGAACAAAATTTTCATTAGGGCATTGCATTAAACAACTTGCATGCAATGAATCATTAAACCATTTAGAATTTTCTTCCATTTAGGAAATTTTAAATTATAAACCTTCGTGGGGTAGCTCAACTGGAAAGCACCATGAAAATGAAGTGTTATGTACCAAGAGATTCAAGGTTCAAATACCCCCAACTTACTCATCACTACTTCCTGATGCACTAAAATCTAACTGTTGTCCGTCAATTTTTCAATGAAATTATGTAGGTACTCTGATGAAATGTGGCTCTGAGTTTCATTGGTGAAATTCCATAGAATAGTCTAATGGACATGATGTTATTGGATATCCTCATCGAAACCAGTCATTATTTTCGACACATGTTTGTCGTATAACCGACACAATTAACGACAAACATTTTTTTGATATCTGATGACTATGTGTTGAGGATATCCCATGAATGGGTTTTAGATATCTAACAACATCATGTTCATCGAAGAATTCGATAAAATTACACCAATGAAACTAGGAGACAATTTTAATCATAATTCTCATCGAATATCTGATAGATATGGTTTTGTCATATATTTGACGAACCTATAGCGATTAAAAAAAATTATTAGTCTGTGAGTATCATGGCTTCATGGCTTGTTTTGTATCTCCACTTCCAATTGGTTTTCTTGAGATTTTACTTGAGTTTCCAATTCAATTTATGCAATTTTTTTCCAACCCCTTATGTATCCAAATTGGATTTTCTACACAATAATGCATGTGATTTATCTCTCGCTTAGAATCATTTAAAGAATATTGTGGTCAACATTGATTGTGTGTTTTGAGTGCAACTTCTTGTGTTGATATATCATTTTTTTGTTTCTTATCTTATAGGTTTTTAGCACTGTTGATTTCATGATAGGGTTTTCTCTCACCTAAGCCTAAATTTTAGTAACTAATAAGAAAATTGAGGAAGGGAGATATGTTGAATCTAGAAGCACAACATTATGTGACATTTCCAAAGACTTTACCTCAAGAGGAAAGAGGTCCCATGTAGGCACAAAATAAGAATTAGTATTTGGTCATTAAGTACATGAACACATGTCAAGAAACCTTCATATTTGTTGTGTTTTAATATTGCATGGGAAAATGTGCCTTATGTAATTATCAAGTTCTTACATAAACCTTCACTGGATGTCAACTAGAATTGGTGTTATGAAACAAGCTCACAAAAAGATAGGAAAGATAGATCAACGCCTGATAGTTCAGCCTCTTCAAGGGGGAAACCTCCTTTACATTACACAAATGAATGATTCTTGGATGATACAAATGAAAAGACCTCGTTTCTATATATAGGAATCTAAGGGGTCATAATACAATCAGAGCCGACATAACAATAATAATGTAAGGGCACAATAATAACAATAGTGGGCTTCTATGGGGCACAATAGTAACAATATGGGGACTACATGGGTACAACAATATAATAAGGGGGTTGTACTAATAAGGATAAGGGTTTACACTAGTAGTATAGGGGCCTAACATGCCCTTCTCCTTCAAAACGTGTTGTCCTCAATGCTTGAGTAGTTCTTGATGCTTTTGTATAAAATTATTGTCCTCCCATGTGGAATCTTTAGCGGGTAAGTTCTTCCACTTGATGAGATACTCTAAAATTGATTGATTTCATAGTTGTCAGGTTCTTGTTTCTATGACTGCTCTAGGTTCCAATATGATTTTTCCTTCCTCTTCAAGTTCTGGCAATATTGTTTGAATTGGGATCTTTTGCAACTTTTTAATAAGTGGCCATACTTCTTCGTCCTTCTTCCATTCATCCCTTGCTTCATTTATCCAATCTGGTTGGATAATAGAAATAGCACAAAACAATGCTTCCACATCCTCATTTTTTCTTGAGAGTGCATCTGCAACAAAATTTTTCTTCCATTTTCTATAGATGATGTCAAAGTCATAACCAAACATATTTGTGACACATTTTTTCTATTCTTCTAAAAGTAGTAGTTGTTCTAAAAAGTATTTAAGACTATCATGATCCATTTTTACCTTGAAGTGTCTTCCCATTCGGTAAGGTCACCATTTCTTAAGTGCATGTAGTATTGCCAACATTTCCTTCTCATAAATAGCTTGCTTGAGATGTAGCAATAAAAATACCCAATCACCAACATCAAAATATTTTTCACTACGATGTTGATCTACCTGTTGTTTCATTCGATTTTGCACCAAAGTGGCGTTATCCTTTAAAAGTGGGAGAACTTGTTGTTGATGCTCGATGTGATCTTTCACTGATTGAACCTATTTCTTCTTGATATGTCCTTATATCTTTAGAGTTTGAGGAGTGATAATTTCTTCCAATCCTTTACAAGATATGGTCGGATTCATTTCTTGATGCTCGATGTGATCTTTCACTTCTTGAACATTTTTCTTCTTCATGAGTCATGCTAGAACTTTCAGGTTTCTTACTAGGTTTTTGCATTTTCTTTCCTCAGGGCATCAACTACCGATTATAATGCTTTACTATGCCCTTTTAATTCCTTCAAAATAATTATTCAAACCAAGCTTATGCAAAAATTTAAAAAAACTGCACACTTTTTTTCACTTTGTAGGAGCTCGATATTGAATCTGATGTATCTTTGTAATTTCGGATCATCCAGTTCTAAAATTGTGATCTGCAATAGCCCTCTATGTCCTCTTTCCAATGCCACTAGGCTGATCAAATTTAGATTCTCCAAGGTAGAGTTATGCACAATCTCCCAAGATGACCTGATTATAGACCTTTCCAGAAGAGCGAACTTGTACGAAGTGCCACGTGTCACTGTTTTGACCTCACTATCTAAAAGATATACACAAGAAGGTATGGTCCATCCTCTTTCTATAAATTCTTACAAAATTTCAATCTATTGCTCGAAAAAAAATTATAACGATTTTCCCATGGTCACCTGTTTGGAATGTAATTCATGAGTCTACAAAAAGGCCAACTTCCTCAAATAATACCTCCGCAAATATAGTGCGAAAAGCTCTGAAATTCGGACCCGAGGTTCAGCATGATTTCCTCTCAAATGGGTTTTTTTGTGTTGCTTCTAAAACGTTGTAAAAAAAAAGTTATAACAAAAATTCCATGATGACCTATTTGGAATAGCGAAACCCTAGAATCTAAAGCTCTGATACCACATGTTATGAAACCAGCTCACAAAAATATAGAAAAGATAGATCAACGCCTTAGAATTTAGCCTCTTCGAGGGGGAAACCTCCTTTACATTACACAAATGAATGATTCTTGGATGATACAAATGAAAAGACCTCCTTTCTATATATCAAAGTCTAAGGGGCCATAATACAATTAGAGGCGACATAACAATAATAATGTAAGGGCACAATAATAACAATAGTGGGCTTCTATGCTGCACAATAGTAACAATATTGGGACTACATGGGTACAAAAATATAATAAGGGGGTTGTACTAATAATAATAAGGGGTTACACTAGTAGTATAGGGGCCTAAAAATTGGTCAAAATAAGTGCTTCTAATGTATTTATATGTGATTGTTTCTATTTCAATATGGTTTAGATCAAACTTCAATTTATAATTATTTAATAAGAGATCTACCATAATGAAGATGCCTAGTTCCCATTACAACTCTATGGTACCCTAGAATAGCTTATCACCATATAGACTAGAGGAGTAAACTAACCCTTATACTATCTCAAACTGCAATTATTTCAAGGTCAAAGTTGAAACTGCTTATCATCCCAAAGCTATGTTATTTTAGCATCATAGTTTAAACTACAATTTGATTGTTGTCCAACCTATAGGCATTCATATATTTTGGTCCCAATTCTTATTACATTAAGAAAAAAATCATTTGGCAATGAGTTCAATTGATTATGGTTGCAATGTGCTTGAAACATAATGATATATCTCAAGCATGTCAAGAAGTGTTATCGATGTGTCAAAATATTTTCTAATTACCCTAATGATGTTGAAGTTGTGTGACATGCGTAGATAATGATTAGTAAATTGTGAATTACTGAACAACTCCAAGAATTTTGTAACTTTTTAAAATGTCTCTAGCATCACTCGATGACCCCATGTATAATACAAGGCTTCGATCTTTGTAAAATTTTATGATGTGTGTGAGCTTTGGCCATTTTCACTGAAGAAAGGAAGGTTTGAAAATATGTCGAGTACCCAAACTTCATTTCAAGCATCTTTTCGCATGCATCCGCACATATATTTCCATGGAAAACTTCATCTGTGAAACCCTACAATAACTTTTTCACATTAATTTTGTGAATGGTGCTTGGGGTAAATGTTGATGTATTCCTAATTGGAAAGGACCTAGGTGGATTTGACCTCATGACCTCCTTAGCTAATATGGCTTATGCATGGCAAGTCAAACGACTCAACTAACCCTTGGGATTGGTAATACTTCATATATGTGTGTGAGTGTCTTGTTTTTAATCTAAATGTGGAGCTAGTGACCATATAAGGGAACATTTTTTATGTGCAACATTTCCAATGAGGTTGGATTCTATGATTCCTTTCCTTTTTCACTCACAAAAAAAAAATTAAAAGAGCACAAACAAGGATCCCAATCTATGAAAGAACCATGATGTACACCAAAATATAGCAATATAGAATCTAGATTTAAAACTAAATGCAAAATCTGAAACAATTTCATAAAGAAAATCATAGAGGGGAAGCTAATGAGGTTAGGGATGAATATAATCAAAAATACCTTAATAAAATTTGCTGGTAGTTTTTCTTGCAATCAAAGCCTTTTCTTATAGTAATAACATTATTTATTAACACATGTCCAACTAAGTATACATAAAAGTAATTTTTTTAGTATTCTATAGTATTTTATGACTATGAATTTCTAATAGATGAAGAAAAATAACCTTATTGGTCAAACAAGACTCTCAACCTCTAGTTCAAATTCATTTCTTGATACTCATCTTCCCTTGTGGCAGGTATCTTGATGTTGGACGAGACATTGTTGTCAGTTTATAGTATGCTGCTTTATGCCCTTGTGGATATTGTCACATAGCAGATGTAAAATCCCACCAACAAGATGATGAAATGGAAATTTTTTTCCTTGCTAAAATAGTATGGCTCATGATGAGTGGATGCGTGTAGTGTTAATAGTATGTTTCACTTCCTCAAGGTTTATTTTTTCTATTTTGGCCTTGTTTTCTCTATTCATTTTTCATCCATGAAACCTTTGCAGTGAAATAGAGCTATTAACTCATTCCAGTACTACAAAATATATCAATTTCATAGTTAAAAATTCTCAAATTGGAAAATTAAATGCTTACATGTGTTAACCAAGAGCATCCATCAAAAAAGAGGGGTCCTTTAAGGTATTTATTTGAAATCTAGCCAAAATTAGAGCAAATCTATGAACCAGTAAAAAATATTAAAGGGTTAATCAATTCTCCATGGGAATTGGCCTCCATTGGCTAAGATTGTTTGGAGGAATGTCTATAATAACATAAACATAGTTTCTTTTGATGAGAAGGGAAATAATGACTAGAGGATAGCCAACAAGGTCAAAGCCCTAATAATTGAATCAATACTTTTAATGAGATGGCAAAGAATGAGTAGAGGATAGAAAACAAGGTCAAAACCCTACTAATTGAATCAATAGAAAAAATGATGGAATAACAGAAATCAATCAATTATGTTGAAGAAATCATGTGGCTCAATTAGTAAGAATTAGTGAATTAGATAAATCTAGAAAAACTTATAGAGAAAATTTCCTTTCTCCCAACAATCCTCAAAAGTCACAAAACCCCATATTTATTTGATGGCACTTAATTGTGAGTAAATATTTGTTGGACCATGTTAGAATCAATTAAATCTATTCTTATCATGTCAAAATAAGTGTATGTATTTATATTTTGTACTTTCCAAGTGTTTCCCAATATGCTCTCAATCCAATTCAAACCCTTGTCTCTTTTTCCTTACCATTTTTTTTTCAATTTCAAGCCTAGTTACTTTAAAATTTCATTTCAATTAGGCATTGTCATATCAGTCATGATGTTTGTGTGAATATATACAGGTGTGCATTAATTGAGAAGGAAAATAGACCATGGCATTTACAAGGTTTACATTTATGGAGACCTGTTGACGATGTTGGATGCCACCAACATATAGGAGCTCTCCCTGATGTGAAGTCCCAATTGTACCTCACACCGTTTGGAGTGGAAACCCCATCTGAAGCATTGGCCTAGCCACCATAATTTAAGGTTTCCTTGGTTTCAATGGATAACATAAGACATTATACACATAACCTTTGAATAAACAAGTAAGTTGACATTGTGAAACACCAATCACAATGTGTAAAAGGAGACCTTCACGAGCGAGAGACAAAAGTGACTCTCTAGAAGGAAATTAATAGTACTCTCCTATTAGAGGCACGTGAGAGCAAGAAAATATTTGTTAGTTATCTAGAAAATTATTTTTCATAGACAAAACAATCATTAAATAAAATACAACACACATTCAATAAGGTGAGCACCAAAGCCAATGAAATAGTTCAATTTATTTACTACTTATGAAAATAACATATATTGCAAACATCCAGAGAATAGTCTCACAACATTCACAATACATTCATGAAAATGTGTTGGCTCATTAAGAGTCAAATATTAGGTGAAGTACACAGTTATGATGGTGAGTCACTAGCTCTAGTAGTAGAACATTAAGTCAATTGTTTCTTCTTCAAGGAATGATCTTCTCTCCTATGGAAAGTTGAAGAAGCCAAGGATTTCTCTCCAAATTCTAAGCCTCCAAAAAGCCCTTTTCTTGAGTTATGAGGGTCTAATTATAACAAGGGGAATGACCTTTCATATTCCCGGGACACTTGAACTACCCTCATGGTTCTTTGACTTCCAATTTAACCCTTTAAATTCCATAAGACTTTTGGAATCCTAAATGGCCTTTGAACTTATACAAGACTATTTTTCCACATGTGAATTGTTGTATTCCACATATGGCTCTTGGTCTTCCATACATTTACATTTTGTCATTTTCTTTGAAAATACATCATTACATTTCACATGATGATATGGAAAGACACATGAACACATATTGCATTGTGATGACACTTGTACAGACCACAAGTTGACAATGATGATAGGGAGCTTCATGATGATGCAGAAATTCGAAGATACTCTTCTTATTTCTTTATCTTCATTCTTCATAAAATATTTTCTTTTTCTTCATCTTCACCCTCCAAAGGGTCTTGGATAAAATTTGGAATCTTCTAATTCATCATGAAAAGTCTTCATTCTATCATGGTCCAATGTTTTCTCCATGTCTTCATGATGTTTCTTCTTTGTGATTCTTTTCTATAGGTGTTATTTGTGTCTTATCCTTAACATCTTCCTTAAGAGTCATCTTACCTTGTTGGGGTGGTACACCTACCAATGAAGATCATTCATGACAAGGAAATATCAATCATAAATAATCTATCTTGTCTCTACCTTGCCCATGAAAGAAGCTACTCATGGTAGACCTGCGAAATGACTAAGAAGAAAGGGCTTGATGAGGAGGGTGCAGTTGAGCCCAAAAATGGCTTAGGAAATTACCATTTCTCACTAAAACTATTCTATGCTCTATGAGGAGCTCTTCAGGGTACATTGCAGTGGGAAAGCACAAGGAACAAGGTTGATGAGCTTGTCAATTAATATTGTGCCATGCACTAGGAAGGAAAGAGAGGAAGAGAGTGAGAGGGCATTTTAACTCAATAGTGAATAGAGGAGGTCTCACTAAGATCTAAGACTACACCATGCACTGACAGAGAGAGGCTTGAGCAAGTGTTCAACGTAGAGGGGAAACTTAGTGAACAAAGGCTTAAGGGTTGTTGCTTGAGATTGCATTGTGCACTCTAGAAGGATCAAAAGGTCCTTCTTTTCTTGAACTGCACTAAAAAGGACCCTTTTTTCTTGAAGTGCACTCAAAAGGGCCTTGTTTTCCTGAAGTGTGCTCAGAAGGGCCTTATTTTCTCAAAGTGTGCTCAAAAGGGCCTTGTTTTCCTAAAGTGTGTTCTAAGAGGCATATCCTTCTGCTAGGCACACTTTTCTTCAATATTGGATCATTTTTTACTAGAGATTCACTTTGCTCTTAGGAGGAATCACTGGAAGAGGAAATTGTGCATTTTACTAAGGAAAACAGGAGAAGGATAGGTCACTTCTCCTTGAAGGAATTGAATGTGCAAAAATAGGACATGACCTTAAGAAATAATTATTACACAACTCTAGGAGGGAGGGATCTCATCAATAAGGCTTATGAATAGTCAGTGCTCATTACTTGGGGATGGATTGTATCTTTCATAACTTGCACTGGGCAGTAGGGCTAAGCAGAGCTCCAAAATGGCTAAGTGTGGGACCAACAGAGTAAGAGAGGGAAAAACATCTGGACAAGACTCAAACATGGATCACACACATAAATTCCATCAATATAAGATATAGGAATGAACATGACTCATTAACATCAAACACACCTTGAAATGACAACAAAGAAACACTTATTTCTGAGTATGACAATTGAAATGACACATTGCGACACTTAGAATACAAGTTGTGGCACAAGTGTCGATCATGACCAGAAAATGTGATAAATTGAAGGAATGTGTCTAGCACATATCCTTATGATATATAGGACCGTCTAATATAGAAGACTATGCTAGAACTTACTCTAGTGATGTGCAAAGGTGTGACACATACAAGAGTGAAAATAATTAGAAATGACACCTACGACTATAAGAAACACGGAAACAACACTTGCAAAAGCTAAATAACTTGAATGAAACACATGTGAGAGTGAAGATAACATGAAAAAAACACTTGTTAAATTGATTGCAAGAAAAAACAACAAACACAAATGTGGAAGCATCACTTGTGAAAACAAAGGTGCAAAAGAGATAGTTGCAAAAAAACACTAGAATGAAGTACAATTACAACCAAAGTGAGGGATACTATTAATGGAAAGTGTGCAATGGTTGTCGACATAGGTGGAACACTCTGCAGGAATTGTCTTAATGGACTACACTATGCCTTCTCAAGCTTGCATAAAGGAATTTCACTTATGAATTCATCAAGAACTGAGCATGTGTGAGAAAGTGACTCCGAAAATTAGAAACCAGGACGAAGACTTAAATACTTAGCATGAAATCAATCGAAAATGAATATGCCATAGAACAATAGATCTTAGGATCCTCATTAGGCTCGAAAATTCAAGTGTAGGAAAAAAATTGGAGGGTTGGGATTCTCGCATCAACAAGACTCAAACTTAATTTTAATCTTTTTAGTAAGATATTAGCTCCTTGTCAACATGGAATGATTGACATATTAGACTAATATATTATCTCCTTGTCAACCAAGATTAGTTGAATTACTGGACCAGGATATTAACTCCTTACCAACCAATAGTGATTGACTTATTGAATAATACATGGCATACTGTGAAACATGAATACTTTTGAGGATGTCTACATACAGCATGTTGACAAGATTTGGAATCATATAACTAACAGTAACACAAAAGAAACAAAGCAATTGCACAATGAAGTTTGAATAGACATAGATATATTTATAAAGTTAATGTTTACCATTTCAATAACATTGAATGGGAAATATGTCATTAAAATTTTGATTTAATGGTGAAAAAGATAAATTTGCAAACATATTTTGAAGTGTCGACAGAAATCACTCTATGGTTTATAAGTTTCTTGGTTGAGAAAAAAGTCAACAAAATTTCTCATCTGAGAGTTCAAAAAAAAATTCGGATGAAAGTTTTATAATGTTTCACCTCAAAGTTTGGTCAATTTAATCTCAATTTAAAAAAATCTCAATTGATATTTTGACAAGTTTTCGACTCAGAAGTTTAGTGTAAAATTTACTTGAGGATAGACTCTTAGTCGAGAGTTTAGATTCTATTTAGAAATCTCGACTGAGATTTTGGATTCCATTTATAACTCTGAGTCGAGAGTCTAGATTCTAATTAGAAATCTCAACCAATATTTTATTAAAACTCTTGGTTGGAATTTTACATGCTATAACAAAAAAAAAAAAAACAACAACTCCATTGTTATTTCTCCCATCATAATCATTGGCCCGTGAAAGCAACTCACCAACTAGCCTAAGATTGTTCCCATTATAGTAACTGGTCTATGAAAATGACTTGTCAACCACCCTGCCATTGACTCTATGATAAATTGTTGGGCCTATGTACGTGAATTTTTTGCTAGGGCCAGGGTATTTGGAATTTGGAATTTAGAATTGGTCATTACAATGTCTTTCTTGGATCTAGTGTTTTTGTATTAGGAAACTTAATTCTTTTTTCCACTTGCATGTTTTATGTTGTCGTGTTTTATCCTATCTATTATTTTCTTGTCTCTCTACTTTGTCTTCCTGAAATTTAGTTAATAAATACCATATTTGAGATCCATGAGAAATGTATTTAGCCTGTAAATCAAAGGTTAATGCACCAACAATCGTCAATCAAATATGAGGTGAAAGGAAAACAATAAAGTCAAAGTCAATCTATTGGATTTGAAAATAAATTCTAATGCATTGGCCACTCACTCAATAAAAGTGATATACTCCACAAATTCAATGGAAATAAAGATCCCCTACATAAAATTGAGGGTAGGGAAGAGCCTAGAGTTATGGGACAAACAACTAGGCCCTCAATAATAATTTCTAGTTGCAAAAGTGGTTGTTTCTGCAATCAAGGGAAGTTTCACTACAATAAGATCTAATTATGATGAACATATTTTCCATTGGTTGAAAAAATGAAAGCTTCAATTTTCCAACTTTAGGTCCTTCCCATACTTGTAATCTTCGCACATATTTATATTCAATATAAGGACACAAGAAACCTCACTATCATTGTGAAAACTATTTATTCTAAAAATATAACTTCCTAAACTTCCTTGGAGCTCGAGTGGTGGATACTCTATTATCAAATGGATTCTTATGCTACTAAGAAACAAACTACTTCCTTGTTAGCCTTATATAGATATACTTATGCTTCATACTATAGTACCCATATTATAATGAGGGTTTTTGGCAGCATTCTTCACTTAGGTGAAAGGCGAAACCACCACTTGCGTGGAAGACAAAATAATTGTCTTTGGTTCTATAGCCAAGACTACATATTACGACCATAAATATGATCTCTTCTTGAAAAAGGCAACAAATATCATAACTAGTCATGATATAGTGGTTCAATGCACTAAATGCATGGCTAATCCTCCCCTCAACACTTTTGGTAATGGAGATGCATGGAATTTGCTCAGTGGTGGACCATAAAGGAAAAAACTATATATTTACATTTTATTAAATATATACTTGACATATATAAGATGTATGTATGCCATATTCTATCCTTGATAGTTATATGAACTATTTAAGGATAAGGAGGAACTTTTAGGTCAAGATTTTAAGAAGTCATACTTTTAGCACAATTGATGGCTAGTTAATATAGTGAGTTGTATACTTTGTACATTGACATATATACTGATTCCATTAACAAGTTGGGATTTTTATGATAGTTGATATCTTAAGTTAGTTTGTTAAAATGTGATAATAAGAATAGTATCAAAATAGAAATGATGGCTATCTATCTCCAATGGTTGTGATTTATTAACCAAATGGTGATATTTTGTGTGACAACGCGCAACATCAACATTGATGTGTATAAAGGGATTAAGGTAGATTTAGGTTTAGATTTATATTTAGTGTATGAACATTCTTCATGATTTTGTTTAATGTGAGTCACCTAAAGTGATGTAGTAATACAACTTATTCGCATTTTAGTCTAATGAGTATGGAGCTATCTATTTTAAGTAAATCACATCTCTCTCATGGAAACACCTTACGTTATGATGTGTTGAGCTAGGATTTTTTATTTCCTTGGAAAAAAAAAGCAACATGAGATTTAGTTCATTCATACATCTCATATAATTATATGTGAAGTGAGAAAGAAATAAAGCATATCAAATCATTGTGGACGTTAGTTCAGTCACTAAAGTTTTCATATATGATTGAAACGAACAATGAATAGGTATAAAGCGCATGTTACCTGTCTAATGGATGAGTGAAAGTGAATGATGATGACTAGGAGGTGGTCCTGGAGTTTGGAAACCTTCAAATAAATAATATCTCACTGGTTAAAAATTGTTCAAAATGAATGATCCATATTCCTTCTTCTATAGTAATAATCAAGATTATGATGGCGGAATATATAGGTAGATGTTGGGACGGGGTTCCCTGGGGTTGAATTTTGTAAAGTTCTGTTAAATATTGTAAAGCCTTCACATTTTGAGGAGCGGAGCGCGAGTAGCGCAGGTTGATAGGACTTAAATGGGATTTTAGAAGGTCAAAGCCCCTTAGTTTGGTAAGAGTCAAGTTGTTTTTGACTCACCCATGGTTCGCGGACCATGGTATTGTAATGAATAATAATATAAAAGGAAGTCATAGAAGAGTCATAGGAAGGTAAGGAAGAGCATAGAAGTGTAGATTTTGGGTCTGTTTTGTCTATGTTGTACTTGGGCGAAGGCTCCTACAACTGTGTGCACAGAGACCTTGGTAAGTTCTTAGTTGAGTGCGTAGGCCCTTGCAGCTATGTGTGCGGGGTTGAAAAGGAATGTAATTGAAGATATAAAGCATAATAAAGGCTTGTTTTGAAGAATTATTTGCGTATTACTACTTCTCTTTGAATTTACTGTATGTTTGAGTTGTTCAATGCAATTAATCAAGAAAATTACTTAATATATTCGCGAAGAAGTAGATCTGTCTGTTTATATGATGTTATACATGTTTAGCACAATTGGTGAAGGACATAGATATGCTAATTGTTAATTTCTATAAATTCAGGTTTAAGGGTTGACGGTTCGCGAAGGTCTAGATAAAGCCCTAAGTTGATAAAAACACATCACATAGTCCTTTGGATACATAAACCTAGTTCTAACACCCCCCTATACTGCCTTGGGTGAGACTGCAGCCTACGCTACACAGGTTGTTGCCGAAAGGGCCAGTATTGTAGGGTTTTGTTGGTTAGCGCAACTAACTCTGAACCTGGGTCCAAACCCCCTCAAGTCAGCAAATGGTTTTGTTGTCATGACTAGGATCTATCTGAGGAATGTGTGATGTGCCATAAGTGGATACCAACTAAGAAGGATATTGAAAAGTGGATATATTGAAAACTGCACGAGTTTGTAGCCTAAGAAAATTGGAATTTGCACCTGCAGAGAGAAGAATGGTTGCAAAGATACTTGTGTAGAAAGGAACACGAAGTTTTCTTCTACTATTTTCCATGTGAATTATATGAATGGTTGGCTAAATAAGCAGATGGTCAACCTACTTGGAAGGAGGATAATCCTAATGTGTGGACTCTAGAGTTAGTGAAGTGACTGGAAGGATCAAAAAACAAGGTTGCAAAGGTTGTCGATTATTGGATCGATAGTATTTTGCATGGATTTGTTACTGAGTTGGTGATTGAAACGTCTGACCGTTATAGTGAAGCTGAACACTAGTTTTTAAAAGGAACAAGCGGTAAGTATCTAAAGTCTCTGAAAATGTGGATTAGAATTCTATTATGGGAGAAACAGGTTATGCCACTAAATTGATGTTTAGATGAGACTCGATGAGAGCTACGTGAAGTGGGAGACCATTCCAAAGATATAGATACAAGTGTTGAGTACGTCCTTTGTTGGGAGAATCTAATAGCGACGAAGAAAGTAATAGTCTGAAGACACTTCAAGGTGCATGACAGACAATAGATCAGGGTATTGTGGGAATAGCACAACCATCCACACCCACTCCAACTTTGCTCTCACCTCCACCTCACACAACTACACCTCCACCTCCACCTCCACCTCCACCTCTGTTATCCAGTATGGCAAACACTATGAAGATGCATATATTCAAGGGTCTAGGGACATAAGAGCCTCATCAATTCTGGTTTGTAGCAGATGTTTTCTGGAAGTCACAACAGATAACAGATGACGATCTGAACAAATCGCAACTGGTCACAACATTACAAGATAGGGCGTTGAGTTGGTATATTGAGTACAATATTACTCATCCAACTATGTCATTGAAGGACACAAAAGATACACTGGATAATGAATTCATAAAGCCTAAGTCTCAAGCCCACTTTGTAACTAAGGTCAAAGAAATTAAGGAGAAGGTGAATGAATCTGCATGGTATTTTGACCAAAGGTTGAAATATATGCTACAATAGGCTAATCTACAGATCTCAGATGAGAAACATAAGGATTGGTATATTGCTTCGTTGTTACCTCATTTGAGATTACCATTGTCACAACAGAAGGTTGGATCATAGGTTGAAGCACTGGAGATTTCTATGAAGTTGGAGCCTTTGCCTTTTCATGATATGAATCTGGGAGTGCAGCAGATTCAATCGCAGTTAGCTAGACTGCATATGGAGTTTTGGGATCTCAAAAAGGGAAAAGAGGTCCAAAATGAGACTCACGCAGAAGTATGGTGCTTAAACTGCAAAGGCCATGGTCACGACAAGGATCATTTCCCAGTGTATAAGAACTATCTAATTGGGGGGACCATATCGCCCTAAAGCTGGAGAATACCGCTGGGTCAAGCACCAGTGTGGTGCATGGTGTGCTATCTGCCATATAACAAGAAAACACTCGATAGAAAACACCCATTTATTGCAGAAGTTTGTGTAGACTCCCCAACAACTGTTTTGTAGTTTATGTAAGCCTGTAGGCCATGATGAGCGCAATTGTTGAAGCTATGAGTTAATTATGGACAGAACTCTAACATATAGAGTATAGGCTGAGACACGTCCTCAGCAGGATCAAGGTGCACCTATAGTGTGTAGAGGATTCCAGGGATGAGGAAGAAGACGAGGGGGAGGAGCTAGAAGAGGTCACGGATAGATTATTTGTTACAATTGTGGGGACCCAGGCTACTTTGCATGAGATTTTCAGAACCTGACACAACCCTCTTGTCAATATTGACGACAGTTTGACCACGTTATAGAATATTTCCCTGTGCTCATCAAAAAGATCTAAGAGAAGAAGAACCAACAACCCACTCAGAACATTCAGATGATAAGACTAGAACCATGCAAAGATGGACCCAATGATAATATCGTTATGCGAAGCAATATAACCATCGAGGAAGACACAACCATAGGAAAACAACTAGAATAAAATATATGGGTGTGCAAGGCCATTGAAAAAGATTTTGGATTTGATTTACATATGGTAAAGGAAACTTTTATGGAGGAAAAAAGGAGCTTTGTAGATTTAGAAGCTTCCACAACAAAAACTCAGAGTGCACAAACATAAAAGCCTAAAGAAGTCATTGTTGTGCAAGAAATAAATCCATCAGTGTTGACATCCTTCTTACAGACTTGCATGAAGCTCTTAAGGAACTAGAAAGTAGTGGAGGGACTACAAAAGTTGATAGACAACTACGCTGGAAAGGGTAAGTTGTTGCCTGAACAACACGTAGTGCATAAAGTAGACAAAGGCAAGAAAAGGACTGGTCTAGAGATGAGATTGACTGCATAAATAGAATAATTTGAAATGGAACAAATGATCCTTGATCTGGGATCTAATGCTAATGTTTTACCTAAACATACCTAGGAAAGAAAGGGAAAGTTTACACTACAATGGTCCCCAATTCAGATGAAAATGGAAAACGAACAGAAGATTATTCCTATGGGGCATTTACATGGAGTAACTAAAGACATTGAAGGGTCGTGTGCTATAGCTGATTTTGAGGTAATGAAAATAGTGGATGATAGTAATCTGTTCACGGTGCCGGACCCACAAACATTCATGGGATCACCCCAGTATGAAGTCCCAACTAGACCTCACACCATTTGGTGTGGGAGTCCCATTCAGTACGATGGCCCGGTTGCAATCATCTTAAGGATTTGCCTCAACTCTTGCTTGTTAGCACAAGAGAGTGGTCTGCTTCGTCTTCGAGAAGAGAGCTTCGCATGCTTGGTGAGTGTAAGTTTCACTTGTGTCAATGGTTCTTTCATTGTCGAGGGAGAGGGTGAGAGTGAGTCCCAATGCTGCTAGGAACACACAACACAATAGGACATTGTGCACAGCTTCCGATGGAGCAGCCCAGACTGATGTGGTAGTCACAACACATAAGGGGAGATAACACGTATAACACCCAGTTGATTAGTCCACAGGAGTGCAACAATTGTTCACATAAAGTTTCATGTGAAAGTTTTGTCTGATGTCCCCGGAGAGTAGGCTACACAGGTGAGACAATGTTAACAACATATACAACACATTTTTATTAATAGATTATGTATTACAACAAGTGAAATAGTTCAAATGTGGAACACAGGTTAAAGCAACATGCATCACAAGTGTTAAGTATTAGTCTTAGAATAGTTACAATACATGTGTGAAAGCGTGCTGGCCTATTAGCAGGATTTTGCATTAAGCAAAAGTTCCAAGACACATCGTTACACCATACAACACTATTCTAACCCCATGTGAGGGGCATTGGAGCCAATACTTACCCCTCAAAGAAAATATTACAGACTCTCTTGGTTATATGGGAGGAGATGAGGTGAAAAGTCCCTTGCATGTACAAATGAGGGGGTATTTATAGCGAAGGGTGAATCTAACCCTTGTGGCTACTCGACTACCCTCATGACTATTTGACTTCCATGACTTTTCGACTTCACATGACTCTTTTTACAACGAGTGGGTCTCTTGGACTTCCATGTTACATTACATTGATAGACAGTATGGCCCACACTAGAGATGTGGACGACATGACTCATGACAAGACTCAACATGACAATGTTGGTACATTCATGTTGTTTTTGGTGTGCATGGCAAGCTACAGTGTTGTTGGGTGATGGATGTCCTTACGATGTGTCACAGCTTCACCTCCACATGGAAAAGTGCACAGAGTCCTCAATGGTCATTGGTTCGCTTGATGTTGCTTTTGCACATTGCTCCTTGCTTGTATGTTGGAAGGCTTGATAGATTCATCTATTTGCGAAAGGTGCATTTTCATTCGTTCATCTGTCTGTGAGCACATGTTGCATGTTTTCTCATCCATTCGTCCATGAACACATCTTTGCATGACCATCTATTCGCGAGCACATCTCTTTTCATGCATTGTTTGTTTGTCCATTGCTGAACCTATCCTTTTCCATGTGTTCCCCTTCATTCATCCCGTTCGTTGTCGTGCCATGTTTGTTTGTGTACCTGTTCCTGCAGTCACTCATGAGGAGACGACATCAAATCCAAAAACCTCCTAGCCTACCATGATATGTGATTATTTTTTATACAAGTGACCGAAAGAGGCAACAAGGTAGGGAGGCGGGATGGAGGCTCTGGGCACTGCTGATGAAAACTACACAAGAGTCACTAGGTGATCGAGATGGGAAATCCAGATCGACAGTGACTGTCCATGAGGTTTGGCCCGACTGGAGGAAAAAATTGCACAAATTTTGAGTGGAACAATATGGGTTGTAGGAAGGTTGGGTAGGAAAAAATACGCACATTTTTTGGAATGAGCGGGCAGTGAGGTTGGGTAGTAAAACTATGCAATTTTTTGGAGGAACAGGCCAAGCTGCAAGGAGGTTTGGCAGGCAGAAATTATGCAATTTTTTGGAGGACCTGGTCGGGAGCCTGGCAATTAAAACTGTACAATTCCTGGAGGGAATCGGTAGTTGGCTGCTTGGTCACTAGTAGCAGAAACTATGTAAATTTTGGGAGGAACTGGTAGTTAGTTACTAGGAGCTTGGCAGCAGAAATTGCACAATTCCTAGAGGTAACTAGAAATCTGCTGCTGGGAGCTGCTGGCGAGAGAAATTGCACTAATGCTGGGAGGTGGATCTGCTGATCATCTTTGCACAATTTCCGAGCTGAGTGGACTGCTGGGCAGTAGAGGGTCTGCTCATGAAAATTTCACAATTTTCTAGATATCCAGTTGGTCGACTATCAGGAGGGCTGGTTGCAAAAATTACGCAATTTATCGAGGGATACAGGGATGGGCATTGAGTGTCTGTCTGGCCTATCTATGCAATTTTCTCAACCAGCAGAGTGGGAAATTCTTGTAGCCTCTATGCAATTTATCAGGGGAGTGAGTCCTGGGGTGGCTACTCGGTCAAACTATCTGGTTGACCAGCATGGAGACTGATTGATTTACTTGCGGGCAGTGCAACTTGAAATGACTTGCTTGGTGCTTCTGTGTTGTTCTGGGTGACAAAATTGATTGAGTCGATGGCGAGGTGATGGTCCAGCTGTCAGAGGGGAGTCCGGTCATCAGAACTTCAGTAAAATTATTGTGTGTGTGAATGAGTGAAATATGCATATATGACCTTGAAAACATAGATTTGCATGACTCGACGACTCAAACCATCTAGACGCACATGTACAACATGACTAACTAATGGTGTAAGCAAAAAGCGCGACACTTGTGATTGATCTTTGGTCGATCATGACGATGCTTATGCGACAGTGAATGTGACTTTGTGTGTGAGTGTGACATATGTTTTCATAGAGGACACAAAAAGTATACATGAAGTAAAGACTTTGAGCATAACTAGAACATGGTCGCAAGCATGACTTTGACATCAACATGCAAGACTTGGTGAAATGAACAAGCAAAGCAAATGCGAAGACTCATGCGAACTCATGAAGTGAAACTGAGTATGTGCAGTCATCAAGTGAAAATTTAAAGGGAGGCTCTGAAATTGGGTGTGGGCCAAAATTTTGGAGGGTGGTTGTAGCCGCTACAACACTTGGCTACACACTGGAAGAATTATAGCTTCTCTATGTTAGTTCATTGATAGGAAAGGGACTTGGTCTTTCGAGGAGTATTGAATCATTGTGTAGGTTACTTCGGCTTCCCCATTTACCCTGTGGACATACATGGTTCACCTTTTGCCAACTCAGTCAAATACAATCAAAAGTTCAGCTTGATCATAATGTTTCGAATTCGTGAAGGGTATTTTAGTTCGTGAGTTTAATATTTTCAGAGTATAAATTTTCATCTCTAGTGTTGCTCCATTTCTAGCAGGCTTAGACAGTAGCCTGGCGGAGTCACGCAAGAACACATGCATTGCTCCACTGCCAGTGAGCCTCGTCAGTACCCTAGTGGAGTTTCATGCTTCACCTCTCTGTGTAGGAAGCCTTTCTCTTCTTTCGCCTTTGTATTTTTCAATAGGACTGTGGATAGGCACTTATTTATTTTTGGGCAGAAGAGGGATCCCGACTTATTGAGAGAAGAAGAGGTTGTTCCTTCAGAGAAGCATGTAATACCTCTAAAATAGGTTTGCTCGTTTAGATTTTCCCCTTCTCTGTTTCTACTAGTTGGATGAGCTTGAACACACATAGTAGAAGGCTGAGTGTAGGCATGAGATTCCCAGTGTGAACACAGGTTCATGCTTGAAACAAACTTCCCTTGCAGACTGTTTGTATTTTCCATCAAGACTTCATTGGTCGATGGTTATAACCAAGCACAGAGAAGACAAACAAAATATTGGCCAAGTGATGCAGTGTCACAAGTCTCTTCATATTTCAACAACATACTCTATTCAAAATCCAGAATGTAGTAGTTGGCAGCACTTATTTCTAGAAACAAAAATAGTAATACATCAAGGAAACAAAACGAATGTAACCAAAGATAGCAAGCATAACAAACAAGGTGAAAACAGAGATAGTAAGGAAATAAAATAAGATGAAAACAAGAAGCAACAAGCAGACTATGTACATGGCATGGGGCACAGCCCGACCTACTGGAAGTAAAGCTTGAGATCTTGGCCATTGACATGAAGGTTTTCAACCCTCCCGTCAAGTGATTGCGGAGGACATGTGTGTGTGCCAAGTTTCTTATGGACCAGTGTAAGTCCACTGAGCTTTGCTACCGAAACTTGTGGTATTCCAAAAGACCTTTAAGTGAAGATGACACCACTACTTCAGATACTACATGCAACATAAGCTCAGATGATGGCACGGGGTAGTTTTTTATATTCTAGAAGCGGTTCAAGTGCCTGAAATCAATGCATAAGCAAATTTCCCTGGATTTCTTATGTGCGGGATTTAAATTAGAAACCCAAGTTTGATGACGAACTTTGCAAGTAATCCAATCATCAAAATATTAGTCAATTTTTTCTATATAAGGAGTTCAAACGACATATGTGTTTTACCTGGACTTTGTTGTAACATCTTGGCTCCTCCTTTACTCGGAATCTCGTGTTGGATTGCTCACGTGTAGTGTGTACTCAAGTCATCATCTGCCCATGTAGACACATCCCGGTACTATGTGATCAAGCGGTCAAAGACTTGTCGCTACTGCCGAAACTAACTTTCTCTAGATCATGATTGGTTCCCAAGTTTCTCTCTTCATTCATAGTGTCAGACTTGTGGGTTCTGTTGTTTCTTGGCCCTCAATAGAAGTTTTGTAAATCATAGAGCTTGTTGAGGGAAATCACACCCTTGGGGGTGGGGTTGCCTTTCTTGCCCTCAGCTACAGTTTTCAAGGGTTTCTCATGCTTACCTTCATAAGTTGTTATGTCCTTGAAATCGTCAACACTGTTCATGGGGTGTATATCACTTTCAGTGCGACCACATTGACGCTAATGGTCCTTTCTAAGCTCAACACAAGTGCTTCATACTCAACAACATTCTTTGTGCACTCAAACTTAAAGAAGCTTGAAATCATGCATTTTCTGTTATTTTGGGTGACCGAGATACACCCGGCCCTTAAGATTTCATGTGCTTTTGATTCGTCAAAGTCCATGGCTGACATCTTTTCTGTACATGGACTATTTGGCATGCTAGTACTGTTGTTTCTACCATTGCTACTACTACTCCTACGATTGGTACAATTCATTGTACACGTTTCAATACCATCAGTTGGGCAAGGAAAGAGTCCCAAATGCATGTTTGGTGGGGTTGGAGCTGGCCATGAAAGATAACACTCCAATGTTGTTTCTAGGAGGCAGTTGCCAAACATGAGTTCTGCGAAGGCCAACAGTTCATTCTCATTGTTAAGGGGAGTGAATTGTGCTTCATATACCTCTCAGATAGAACTCGGATTTGATTGCATTTTGTTGGTATCCTAAATTTCCCTATTTTCTACCCCATTTCCATCAATATCAACCTCTGTTTTACCTTAATACAAGACCCTTCTTCCCTGCACTAGTACAAGATGGTTACCCTTTTCCTGCACATGCTCATTGTTTACATTAAGATTTTCTACAACACTTTATTAATATTTTATGTAGATTTCATGTTATTTACATATTCTTGCAACTCATATTGATTTCCTAGAAGTAATCATGGAACGTAGTGCTAATAATGTATGAGTTGACTAGTGCAGGAAGATTCCTGCACTGCCACTGTTCGAGATTTCGAGAGCTATCTTCCATGAGGCCAGATCTTGATATTCAACTCTGAGTTTAACTACTGATAAATTGAAGTAGGTGGCATGTATCCAGGGATTTTTCTCTGAAGATAGATCATGGCCCAATGAAGCTCATGTTGTTATAACCATTAGCTAAATTGGTAATTTGGTTTCTAAGTCTGTTTGGACGAGAGGCCTGAATGAAAATTATCTGTAATTAGTGTAAAATGCTTAGAGCCGAAGGATATATATGATGTAAATCATAGATAGTAAAGGTAGTGAACCATCGATTATTTTTTGGCTTATGTAATATGGTTATCGCCTCGTTTTAGGTCTGGACTACTTCGTAATGTAATTTGCCGAATCAAGTAAATACACGAGGATCATAATGGTTTGCACACACAACGTGTAATTTTGTCTTTGATGTGTTATTTGAAGTGCTGATTGATTTCGTTCCTTAGAAGGGGAATGAGATGGTTGGCCAGGGCCCGGCCAACCCTGCTCGTTGACCCCTCTCGCTTTCGTGATTGGAAAGATGGTGTGTTTATTTCGTAGCAGCTATGTGATGAAATAGTTTAATTGTTAATCTTTGAGTTTTGAATTAAATTATCTTTTGTATCCTATGTGTGGAACGGATCCATAGTTGCAGAGTATTTGTGTTCATTTCTATTGATAAGATATCTTTTACGCATTTACTTTATTCTTGATTTCTATTTTAATTCATTTTCGACACAGATCGTGTGAGGAACTCTTTCCTTCACTAGTGCGTGTTGTTGCTTGCACTGCGCTCAGTCATTCATTGCAACAAACATTAAATCACTCACCTGCATTTTATTTCCCATTATTTTGCAACTGAATTAATCAATAAATCAAGTAACTGTTTTTGGTATTAAAATTTCATCTCTAAAAATATCTAGAAGCAGCTATATTAACTACTAAATTATACTTGCAAAGAATATCATTATTGTGGGTGAAGCACCGAAACTGGTTGACACATGCAAAGTACTTAGGCTATTGATTGATTCTTTTGAAAGTTTCTTATCTCATGAAGTTTATTTCCCTTATGAAGTTTAATGAGTTGAAGAATTTTCTTTCTCGCAGCTAGTTAATTTAGAATTTCATTACAGTCACAATTCATTTTCAGCATATATTTTCAGCTTTTGAAAGTAAACTGGAAACTAAGTAAAAGGAACCCTGCATCGGGAAAAGAACAAGTCTCTTGACACCAAAACAGAGTGCTCCAAGCCCTAAGGCTTAGAGCACCTTCACTCAGACATAAGTCTTCAGTAAGGAAGATTGAATATACTCTTACACAAAAATAATGTACCTGCACTAGTGCAAGCGAGATTGCAACTGTGCAAGGATAGGTTGTTTGTGTGGGAGAAAGATAAGAAGAAAGGTAGAACTCTGTAAGGGCCCACTTGTTAGACTACTTATCATCCATCTAGAGATTGACATAACATTTCATTCAACATTTAAGAATGTTTTTGTTGTGTGGAATTTCTTTACTTGATTTACTTGCAAATTGTCTTTTACATTCCAACACTAGATTTTCCTCGGTGTAAATTGCCTTCCCCATTGCTTTCTATCTGATTTTGAAAAACATTCTCTTCAAGGAGTAGGATTAGAAATAGGAAAATTTCATACCATTTTTGGCATTGCCTGTGCTTCGTCTCTAAGTTTACGAAACCCTTGGGTTGACAATTAAGTGTTGAGGAGTTTTCTCAAGCGCAATTCCTGCACCCAACATTTTGGTGCTGCTGCTGGGGAGGCGATTTGAATTGGTAAGAATTTTCCATTTTTTGAAATAGGGGTAATTCTGCTATCATTTTTTCAGTGGTGTGCTTCTATTGTTTGAAGGAGTTCATAGGTGCCGATTTATTTATAAAACTTGCAACTTTTACTTTTTGAATTTCGTTCTTCATTTTTTTTCTGAAATGAATGCCTATTAAGAGTGGTTCATGTGGGAGAACAACAATGGAAGATATGCAAGACCACGTAGAAGGAAGTGGTGAAAATCAGGTAAATGAGGAACAATCTACTTTCGGATTCCCTATTGTGAATCCTAATATACAAGCACAAATGAAAAATATTTCACCATCAGCTCTTCCTCATTTCTATGGTAAGGTACACAAAGATCCAGACTCTTTCTTGTTTGAGTTTGATATTTTTTGTAGAATTTATGATTACTTATCCGATGACCAGAACTTAAAGTTTTTTCCTGCAACTCTCAAGGACGTAGCACTCCACTGGTTCATGGGACTAGGAGGAAACACTATAAATTCTTGGGAGCAAATGAAGAAAGTGTTTTTATCAAAATATCAGGAATATTGTAAAACTAGACATATCCAAGATGAAATATTTACTATTGTGCAAAATGATGATGAAATGCTAGAGGACTATTTGGAGAGATTCATGTATATTCTCCAAAGGTCAAAGCACAAATTTGATATAGGTACTATTAGAACCTTGTCCTTACGTGGACCTACTGATGATTCTAGGAATAATTTAAATCTATTAGGACAAGGGGATATTTCTCAAAAACTTTTTGAGAAGATTTGTGACTTGTGCAAGAAATTCTTGAGGAACCAATATAGATCCGGTAAAGGAATTCAGAATAAAAACAGGAAAACTGAATCTTTTTAGTATTTACCGGATTATTCATAGTATCATGTTCATCATGTCGACGTTTTGAACCCCAAATGGGATCCATCATCAGGACCAAAAAATGGTAGATATTATTCTTTCACAGAAGAATCCTCCAACCAGTGTATATATAAACCTAATTAATCCTAAATAGTGAAAGCCGACTAAGCCTACATATATTAGTTTAATTTTATTCTTTATTCTTTATTTATTTATTTGTTTCAATTTTTAATTTATTTGTGTCCTATATATATTGAAGAGACTAATAAATGTGCAATTTGTGCAGATAACCATGCTACAGAAAAATGTCCCTCCCTACCTAGGTTGAAAGTTGTATTTGAAGGGGGACAACATGAAGCTGAATCATTACATGCAATGGGAGCATGAAGAAATTGGCCTCAGTTAAGTCCAGATATGGTTCCTAAACCTCCACCACATTTTCTGGTTATAATGCAAACTCATATTCCTATCCTAACACTGGTCATTCTCATTATTGAAAACATGTGAATCAATATCAATATGGACAACCCTCCCAATCTTGGTAACAAGGATGGATAGGGCCAAACCATTCACATCATTCACATAATTCCTATCATCCACCGATCCAATCATATCCTCCTACATATGCACCTTACTTAATGCCTCAACCATCATTACCTCAGCTGAGTCAACCTATGCCACCATTACCTTTACCTCCACTATTTCAACCTTCTTAGCTGCTTGCTCAACCTTTACCCAATCCTAATAATAAAGCGGTACAAATGATCCATTCTATGACCCCACTTTTTCATCCAGATTTCAAATTAAACCAGTTGGAGTCAATGATCACCAATAGAGATCGGGGAAAGTATTAACCTTAGAAAATCAAAAGCAGCCCATGGTGGTTATCGATGAGAAAGGAGAGGAGGAAACTCCTGACCATTCTAGGAAAGATGACACCATTCATCCTATCCCTGCGCATTCTGAGCCCTTTTCATCTTCTTCCAACTGACCTCCCTATCCAGAGAGGTTAGTTGTGGAGAAGAAAGGCCCCATTCCCGAGTCTAGCCTGGCTTTTGAGCTTAGGAACCTTTTTATAAAGGTACCTTTTCTCAAAGCTATCAAAGAGATCCCCATATGTATAAACATCATTAGGGAACATTGCCTTAAGAAGCCAAGGAGGAGAAGATTCGAACCCCAAACCATTCAATTTATTGGTAGAGCAGTAGAGTTAATGACAAGATGTATGAACATGGAAAAATATACCGACCCTGAAAACCCTGTTGTCTTTGTTCAGATAGGTGATGTCCTTGTCTCCAATGTACTTATAGACCTAGCGACAACCATTAATGTTATGACCAAGAAAACCATGGATCAACTTGGATTGGTCCATATTCGTCTTACTCCCATTGTGCTTGAACTGGAAGATAGATATAAAATCAAGCCAAAAGGAGTATTGGATGATGTGATCGTTTCCTTAGATTCTTGGGAATATCGCATAGATTTCATTTTGCTTCAGCCAAAGAATCATGTGGGAGGGCATCCCTTGATCTTGGGATGACCATGGCTTACTACGGCTAATTCTTATATTGGATGTCGTTCTGGTGATATGTATATTTCCCATGGAGATTCTAGAAAGAAAGTCACCCTATATCCACTTGCTGGATCTATTCAAGAGCTCCGAGAAACTTTATGGTTAGACTATAATAGTGATGAGGAGACCCAACCTGTTTCATTAATACATCAAAATGTTGAGTCCTCACAGGAGGGTGAGATTTAAGACTTCCTAAACAATCTGGACACCATGCCTAATTTTGAGTCATTAAGTCAAATTTTTAGTCTAGATTTTCAGGAAGAATATGACTCTCTACTTCCATCATCATCACCTCTAGTGACACCTTTGTTTACTCTAAAGCACTACTCTTGTTGAGATTAGTCCAGGTAAATCCTTGTGTATCAGTTAAGACTTGGACCCTTCTCAACGAGAGCAGCTTGTGAATTTATTGTGAAACCATCTTGATGCCTTTGCATGGGGTTATGAGGATATGAAAGGCATCCCTCCTGAAAATTGTAAACACCATATCTATATTCAGGATGGATGCCGACCTGTCTGACAACACCAGAGGCGAATGAACCCAGCTCTAAGAGATTTTGTAAATGAAGAATTGCAAAAACTCTTAAATGTTGATTTTATCTATCCGATTTCTGATAGCCGGTGGGTCTCTCCATTAGTGTTAGTCCCAAAGAAAGATGGGAGATGGTGCATTTACATTGAATACAAAGAATTAAATAAATCCACTCTCAAAGATTACTTCCCCCTTCCTTTCATCGATCAAGTACTCGATACCCTTGCTGGTAAAAAGTACTTTTCTTTTCTAGATGGCTTTAGCAGATATAACTAGATACAGATAGCACCTGAGGATCAAGGAAAAACCAGTTTTGCATGTCCATGGGGTACATTTTCTTACCAAGTGCTTTCCTTTGGGCTATGTAATTCCCTGACTACCTTTCAAAGGGCAGTCTTGGATATTTTTTGTTGACCTTAGGTGCGTGGAAATATATATGGATGATTTCTCTGTGTTTGGTGATTCATTTCAGGAAGCCCTCAGGAATCTAGAAAATGTGCTTCTTCACTGCCAAGAAGCTCATCTTACCTTGAGTGACAAGAAATGTAGATTAATGTGCAAGGCAAGAGTAGTTCTTGGCCATCTTATTTCTGATAAAGGTATCCAGATTGACCCTGCAAAGATAGAAGTCATTTTGAGTCTTCCTATACCCAAACCTCAAAGGGAAGTGAGAGCTTTTATAGGACATGCGGGATACTATAGGAGATTCATTAAGAATTTCTCATGGATAGCTACTCCCCTTTTCCAACTTTTGGCTACAGATAGTGAGTTTTCTTGGTCTATAGCTTGCCAACATTCTTTTGAGACATTGAAGGAAAAATTAGTTCAGGCACCAGTTTTGAGAGGACCAAACTGGTCCCTGCCATTCCATATTTCCTCTAATGCCTCAGATACTACTATTGGCACAACTCTAGGACAGAAAGAAGACAAACAATCTTATGCTATTTGTTTCATTAGTAAAAACTTGTCACCCAATGAACTCAACTATACTGTTACTGAGAAAGAGTTTTTAGCTGTAATTTTTTCTATTAATAAATTCAGACATTATATTATAGGATATGAAGTTTTTTTACATACTGATCATTCCGCTATAAGATATTTGATGAATAAACGATTAAGTAGTGGTAGAGTGACTAGGTGGGTTCTATTATTACAGGAAATTAATATTACTATTGTTGATAGACCAGGGAAATCAAATGTAGTAACAGATTATCTTTCAAGATTAAATATTCCTGGTGAAGCAATTCTTGTTGATGACGATTTTCCCGACGAACATCTTTTTCATGTGTCAAAAAAGTCTGCATGGTTTGCTGATATAGCTAAATATTTGGTCACTGGAAAATTTCCAGCCCACTTATCTGCTTGTGAAAAGCGAAATATCATTCAAAAAAGTGTTGCATATTCCTGGATCCAAGGAGACCTCTTTTACACTAGAGCAGATCTCATTATCCGTAGATGTGTAAGAGAGGAAGAGGTGTTTGATATCTTAAAATCTACCCATGATGAACCATGTGGTGGTCACTTCGCCAATAAGGGAACTACGTACAAAGTGTTACGAGCTGGTTATTTTTGGCCTTCCTTGTTTAAGGATGCCAAACAATACGTCAAGTAGTGTGAGAGCTGTCAGTGAATTGGCCAGCCTAACCAAATCAATGAGATGCATTTATGTCCTCAACTTATGATTGAGCCTTTTGAAAATGGACTATTGATTTCGTAGGACCAATAAATCCTTCATCATAAAAAAAAAGAAGCATATCTTGGTTAATGGTTTGTACATATTTTGTTACAAAATGGGTAGAAACTGAAGCTATTTCTTTCGCTACTGAAAGAGTTGTTGTTGATTTTCTTTTTACTAAAATATTTACTAGATTTGGTGTACCTAGAGAAATTTTTTCTGACAATGGATCACAGTTTATTTCTAATCTGGTACAAGGTGTAATGGAGTAGTACAAAATTTGGCACAAGAAATCCACACCATATCACCTGCAAGAAAATGGCCAGGAAGAATACACAAATAAGTTGATTGAGTCTATCCTCAAAAAGATGGTAAATATGAATAGAAAGAATTGGGGTGACAAATACGGAAGAATTGTGGGCCTATCGAACCACTTGGAGAAACAACACGGGATGCACACCATATGAGTTGTTGTATGGGAAACAAGTCCTTTTGCCGATAGAATTCTGTATCAAGACTTTCAGTACTGCAATACAATTGGGGCTAGATCTCTTTGAGGCACAGCAACAGTGCCTTCTACAATTGAATGGGTTAGATGAAATCTGAAGGGATGCTATTCAGCAGAACATATTGGTTCAACAACAATGCAAGAAGTGGTATGACAAGTCCATTTAGAAAAAGAAATTCCAACCAGGTGATTGGGTGCTCCTTTATGATTCAAGATTCAAACATTTTAAAGGAAAATTCCATACACGCTAGATGGGACCCTATGAGGTGGTCAAAGTGTTCGAAAATGGAGAGGTAGAAATCAAAACTATTAATGGATGGAATTTAATGTTCCTGGTAAATGGGCATAGATTGAAGGTATATTTTCAGCCCCTTACTAAAGAAGATTTTATGCAGCGAGGCCAACAACCATTTGAAAAGGAGTTGGTAGGTGATAACACCAACCTATTGAAGAATTGATTCCTTCTTTTCCTTATCTAAAAAAAAAAACAAACAAACAAACAAAAATAAAAATAAAAAATGACAAAAATAAAAAGTATAAAAAGAAAAAAATTCTTGTAATTGTGGAAATCAGTCCACTGACATGATTGCAGAAGGATCAACTTGAAAACTAGCATGCTGGTAGGAAGATCAAAATTTTTCATAAAAATGGAATGTTACTTGAATTTTAGATATGTTGGTTGCTACCAAGAAGAAGCAGGTTCACGAAATAGAGCCCTTACCCAAGTTTGGGGTAACTAGCATGGACAATTTTTCCAAGTAAACACTTACCTCCCACCGCAGTTATTTTTCCTGCACGAGTGCAGGCAGACTTCAAGGTAAAATCTTCTTCTATTTCCTATTGCGAAATCTCCCACTAAGTTTCTTTTCTAAATTCCCCAATGAATTACCTTCCTCTTTCTTCTAAGAAACCACCCTTACCCAATTCGTAGAATCCCTCTTCTCCTTTGAATTTTTTTCTCACATCCCGTTTTGTTTATCCCTCTGGATGATATTGTTCTGAAATCCCTGCTATAATATTCCTTTCCATTCTAAAAATTTTACCCCTTTCCCACTTCTTTCTTCCCTCTTAAGTTGATTGCGGAATTTGATGCAGTCATTCAGAAGGCATGTCGAGAAGCACCAAAGGATGGCGAATAATATTTTTTGTATAATGAGGCAAATTTTTTAAAAGTCTAGCTACATAAGTATGTCCTATCAGATTTTCTATTTGGTGAAAATCTCTAGTGCAAGCACAGCACAGTGCAAGCATGTGTAGTGCAGAGATATAATTGAATGTGGGAGAAATTTACATAGTCCTGAAATGGTTTATCAAAGATCTATGGGCCTGTATTTTTGTACATATTTTGATGTGATAACTCACTCCATGTTTTAAATTGATGCTTTGTTTCAATAATTACTAATCTAGGGATAAATCTTTAAAGTGCAAGGTGTGTCAGGCTGAAATCTATTTTTTTTTAATAAATGTTGAAAATAAGTCCGATTGAATTATGATGATGACTGTGGAAGGGTACTCCATCTAATAGCCTGCACTCACCCACCTTGCAATTATATCGCATTACCATACCATCATTAACCTACATGTGATTAGATCATTCTAGATGTTGCATTACCGCCGCCCATACCGCCACTACATCCAATCATCGCGATTCACCTTTAATGCTGATTGTTGACATGGATCTGCATCCGCAGTAGAAGGATTGTTCCATCATAGTCAGGTAAGAAGGTCTACAAAGATGGAAGGTAAGGAACCTTCAGTATAGAATTCTCGGTGAATGTTAGAGTTACCCTATAATTTTTTCGAAGGTATGATCGGTGAAGTAGAAGAGGTTTGAAATGGCACCTGTGAGGAGTGAACCATTGTTGCTACAGGAGATTGAACAAACTGCCGAGTACAGGAATAGTCTTGCACTTTTGCAAGAAACTGGGTTCCTGCCACTTCTCCAAAAATTTGACAGATTCGACATGGGCATAGTACTAGAATTTGCAAGAATGTTAAAGGAAGGCCAAGTTAGGTCGAGGTTCTTAAAATTTAAAACCGCTGAAGAGTTCATTTTGCAAGCCACATGCCTGCCACTTATAGGTGAGCACTGGTTTAAGGAGCGGTTGAAAAAGAAGCATTAGCAGTGGTTTGTGGTTGATAAGAAGATTGAGGTCTGTTAGAGTCAGTATTTGCATACTGCCACGAGTGATAAAATATGCTCTTATAAAGTGGTCTTAGGGTGTCAAAGTCAAACTTTTTCATTTTAGTGAGTCTTCAAGTAAAATTTTGGTCATTGGGTATTAGGTCTAGGATTTGTTTTCTCTCCTTCCAAATTCTTCCAAGTATTGGTCCATGTCACCATTTGGACGAGTGTACCATCATTAAAATATCATTATTTCAGGTTCCAATGGGTCATTTTACACCTTGTTTGTGCTTCAGTTGTACTTGGGTAAGGCTCATTTCCCTCTCCTAGAGTTTTGAAGGTAATTTTTCTTGGATGGTCAAATAATCAACAAAACTTGTATCCTGATGCTCATACACATTCCCCTATCCCTAATATACCTTCTTAAACACTTCCCATCACTGATATCCCTCAAATTCATCATTTTCCCACAAACCCTAGCCTTTTGCTACAATTTGACACTTTTCTAGGTCAGACCTGTGTTTTTCCCTTTTGGACCCCTTCCACTCACTTAATCCTTGAAATTCTACTTTCCCCTGCATCCTAACTTCCTCTCTACTTCCCAAACGTTTCTCAATATATTATAAGACCCTCATCCCCTCCATTTCCCTTCATTTATACAAATCCCCTGTTCCACACATCGGGATAGGTTTTATTCAAATGATGTTTCTAAGCAAGGAAAGATGAGTTTGAAAAATGTGAGAGAGGTTTTTTTTCCATAATATACTCAAGAAGAAAAATGTCATTCCGTTTTTACACAGGGCTCATGGTTTGGGAGAAATTACCAAAACATCATTTGCCTCAGCAGAGTTGCTACACTTCTACAGTGACTTTGGGAAAATAAAGATTTATCATAGCTAGAGTCATCAAATGACTTGATTGATGAATCACATGATAACTAGGCATAGAGATATTTCCAATGAGCTATTATGATCTCAATTTCGAGTTGAGGAAGACCTTCAAAAGTTGACTGAAACATCACTCTGCATTTTGGTAGCCTCATTCTGCACATTTTGACCAGTCTTGGGAGATTGAGCTTTTAACAAGGAAAACTAAATCCAAACTGAAAAATTCAAGATGTTAGGCAATTTATACTCGACAAGCTTTCCAACGAGCTGTCCCGTGCCCAATTTGGACATCAGGAAGGCAATCAAAAGTGGACTTGAAGTGGCACTGCACTTTTGGTAGTGGCGTTGCTCTTTTGGCAAGAGAGCTTAAAAACCCTCAAATTCTCAAGGAAGCTATAAATTTCTCTCTCCTTCCATCATCATAGGTAAATAGATATCCCTCACCTAGGTTTTGATTTTCAAATCTAAGTTATAAGCATCATTTGCCATGTTTAATCTCAAACCCTAAATTCTCTCTAATGATGCTAAACCCCTAAATCCTCATTGTTCATCCTATCACCTATCCCTACAGCTCTAAATTATCCTATCACTATTCCCCCATCACCTTGTACCTTTTTCCCTTTACCCCTATTACATATCATTCCCATTCCCTTTCTCCATCTTCCCCAAGAGAAAATTCTCAAGCAAACAAGCCGAACCTCTCATTTCCTACTCCCTCATTCATTTTAGCCCATAAATCCATTTCCCATCCCCTCACTGCTAAAACACTTTCAATCATTCCCTTCATACAACCTCCATCCTTTCAAAACATGGACACAAAGGACAAAGACTATGAGGAAGAGAACACAGGCAGTGACACCTCGACAAATAGAGCTAGGCTGCAGAGAAAACCACAGAAGGGAGGCTCAAGTACAGGCTTTGGTAGAAAATTTAGGGAGGGACAAGTATGTCATAACATACTTGGAGCAAGAAAACAAGTACTTGAGTGAAAAACAAGTCCTCATGGAGCTGGAAATGCTCAAGGTAAAACGACAAAGTGGTGAAGAAGCACAAGTCACTTTGACTCCTATTGAGCAAGAGACTAAAGATGATAGAGAGACTTGGCTTGAGAGGGTCAACTTTCACCTTGAGAAGCTGCCACAAAAGGCCAAAAGAGACAATTAGATGCTCAGACACATGGCCAATCATTATAGGACCCGAAACAAGATTTGCAATAGGAGGATCAAGAAGATGAAAGCTAGACTAAGGTGGGCTTTGAAAGGCAAAAAGGAGGAGGATAGACTTAGAATGCTATTTTAATCTTCCTTGGCTCTTCAGATCATTTGATGATGGTGCATATCACCAATTTTGCGAAAATGTTTAGCAAATTTTGTTATTTGCAAATTTTGGAATTTAATACACAGAAAAACTGCCTATAAGTGCAACACCACCAGCGGTGTGCTTTTCCTAGGGGCACCCATTGAAGAAATGGTTTACATTTTTGGATTCATAATGATGAGGACATGTACCCTAGCAAGTTTCAAAGTTTTTCGAGTAGAACTAGTCCACCAAAAGGTCATAAAACACCCTAAAATTGACCTTTCTGCCACTTCTTGGACACACAGAAGTAGTATTGGAAAAAACAAGTTTTGAAGGGTCAAATGAGCTCCAAATGAAGAACTTATCTATGCTTTGTAAAGTATACTTGAGTACCTTTCGAATGAGCTATCCAGGGCTCAATTTGGATGCCGAGAAGGCCTCCAAGAGGGACCTGAAAGTGGCACTGTGCTTTTGACAGTTTTGGTTAGGGTTGCTATTTTTCCCGTTTTTTACTGTAATCATCGATTCTCTCTCATGGTGGTTGATTTACCATTGTAAATGATGACTTGGCATGTAATTATGATGTAAAAATAGTGATAGAGGGTAGATTCGTTGCTTTAGGAGTTAGTTTGAGCTCAAATGAATCAGTTTTTCACTTTTAGAGGCAAGTCGTTGATGATGCCTATATTCCTCTTTCTTGTTCAGTATCTATTAGATTAGCTCCTAATCTTAGGGATTCGACCCCTAAGGATGGGAGGAGGTTGAAATAATGTCTATATCTTCTTCTTCTTTCTCATGGTAAAGTGTTGGACTCAGCTGGATGCTCATACCTTGATTGTACACCTTTTGTAAGCAGTTTGGCAGGAGATTAATAAGAATTGCAGCTATTTTTATGGGATCCATGTGGTATGAGTTTTAGTACAATTTCTTCTTATTTGATCATATGTTAATGTGTTTTATGTATTCCATTCATCATTTCATTGCTTCTATTTTAATGTTTTCAAGTTGATAGGTAGAATTCATTATATCAGTGCTCTGGCTTGGGAAACCATTCACCATTTCATGTTTTCTGCAGTCTAGGAAGGATTCATGGTTTTCACATGCCCTTCTTAGCTTCTCACCAGTCTAAAAAATATCACCCCATCAAGCTCTTGAGTGCTAAAGCCTATGCCTACCTTGCCCCATTAAACACCCTGCAATTCTGACCTAGTTCCCTAGACCTAAATTGTTTGGCTCCTCATGATCTGGCAAAACCCCTTCAAAATCCAATAAAAAATTTTGTGCTACTATACCTAGCCTAATATCCTTTACCCGTTCCAGTCATTTTGGCTGAGATCCCTATGAAGAGAGCTCTCTCCCGGTCTAGTATGGCTAGCTACTTGGCCAAGCATGGTTTGTGGTTACCCTGGCTTGCCTCCCTTCAGCTTGAGGTTCAATCCAGGTGATAACATAGTGGCGACCATACTGGGGACTAAAAGTGAAAGGTTTCATATTCCCTGGGAAATATCATCAAAGTTCAGATCTGATTATTGATGGTGAATAGCAGTCAGATGCATGCAAAGGCTGAAATCATTCACTTGGCGACTCTAGTGTCTAAAAATCTGAAATCATTCACCTGGTGACTTCAGTGTCGAAAAATCCCAAGGTTCAGAATTTTTATCGTAAATCCACTCTTCAAGAACCGGTAGCCTGAAGAATTTCTTGGTGAATTCATTGTTATCAAAATGGATTCGTTGGCTCGATGGTATGCTCCCATGCTCCCATGAGCCGAGATCAAATTCCAAGTTTCCCAAATAAACTTCCTAAGGTAGATTGGCAAAGGAATTTTCCTATGTTTAAAGATGATGATAATAATGACGCTGCTTTACATCTAGTTAGATTTCACATGCATACTCGCAAGTTGAAGGTTGATTTTCCTGAAGACTGCTTGATGAAGATATTCATGGCCACTCTGGAAGGTGAAGCCCGATCTTGGTATGAAAGTTTTTTGCCTGCTGTATTTACCGTTTAAATGATTTTCATACCATGTTCTTTGAAGGGTATAAAGAATCTTGTCCATCCTTAATATTAGTTCAGAATTGTTGTAAACATGTCTATAGTTTTATTGAAAATCTTGAGAAAGTTTATGAAGATGATGACTTCATGGACGATGAGATCATGGAAGCCCTATATGAAAATCCATTTCAGCAGCATAAAGAGAGCTTAGAGGATACTTATCAAGATGCTCAGGAAAATTTGCAGCAGGTTCAAGATCTTAGTACAATTGAAAATGATGGAAGACAAGGTCTTATTTCATATCTGCTCATAGCAGAAGACAGTATGTAGGGAAGTCAAGTTTCAATTTCAGATTGTGATAAAGTCAAGTTGGCTATTTCATATCTGGATTCAAATTGTGATGATGAAGAGTACCTTGTTCTGAATCCCATGAAGGAGAGCTCTATTTTTGAGATCATTTGGAAAGAAGAATACAAATTTATTGACCCAAGTGTTCTCATTTCATTAGAACAAAGCCTTCATGAGGAGGTACTCCAGTCCTTTTATGAAAAAAAGGACGAGATCTATGTTCAAGTAAGTGAAAAATATTCTTTCGATAACTCAATGGTAAATGATATAAGTGTTAGTTTTTAGTTTCAAGAACTATCTGAAGTTTTCCCTCGTATGACTGATGAGTGCGATAAGAAACATGACAATTTGGTTTCCATGTCATTTGAAGATGATCAACAATGTATTCAAATTTTAGAAGACCAGGGAATTCAGGATTGTCATTCATATTTTTCTTCTCATATTTCATGTTTTGAATTGTTATTCCAAGAAGACAATTATTGTTTTGGCAAAATAAAACAAAAGGTACTATCTCCTCTGTCTGAAGATGAGATAGATCAACTCCTGAAAGGTCATGTTACAGCCCAAGCTAATGCAAGTCTGCAGTGTTCACATAGTCAAGAAGGTGTTAGTGAAGCTTCTTCCACTTTTGAAAATGAGGATAGTCTTGAAATTAGATTTATAGATCAGCGAACAAATATTGTTTTCTTTCATGAAAATGATAGAGTTGTCATGTTCCATAATCTTGAAGAATGTTTTCTGTTTAAGAATGACTTAGACTATGAAATTGAGGAGTATGAGCCTGAGAGAGACAGTATGCCATAAATTGAGACAAAATTTCTCATGCTCGAGGAATTTATAGGCAACACTCAGATAGAAGAAGCTTATACTTCTCTATGCCTTCCTATCAATCAGCAACCAAATGTTCTTTCAGATCAGAATGAAGGGAGTACTTGTATTTTTGTTGTTGGATCTCAAGACAGGCTAGTGCTTCAGGATTTTCAAAATCCCTTGGGCATTCTTTTGCAAGAATTAGAGAAGATGAATGTTGTCTGGTTTGTTAGCATAAGCCTTGGTTTCAGTTGTTATTATGAGTTGCCTACATGTACATCGTTCTGCTTGCTTGAGGAAAGTGAGAGCAGAATTTCAGTGGGTAGTCATCTGCTGGATTGGTTACATTGTAAGGTTCACTTCACATGATTGTACATATTTCTTTAGTAGGTAGGTGGTTTTCATCAGTATTTGAAGCCCTCAAATCTCGATGGTCTATTGCCATTAATAAGTTTTATAAGTACTTGTTTCAACTAAGTAAGTCTTGAATCATTATTTTCAGTCAATTTCGAGTCATTTTGTGTCTTTGAGTCATCAATATTTAGTCATGTATTTCAGATTGAGTTTTTTTCACTCCATGCCCAATGGATAAGGCTACTTGGTCTATGGTGTTCTTGGCACCTCCAAGGAGCTACCATCCCCAATGGAGCCAATGTTAGAGTCAGCATTTGCGTACTATCACCAGTGATCAAATATGCTCTTATAAAGTGGTCTTAGGGTGTCAAAGTCAAATTGTTTCATTTCAGTGAGTCTTCAAGTAAAAATTTCATCATTGGGTATTAGGTCTAGGATTTGTTTTCTCTCCTTCCAAATTCTTCCAAGTATTGGTCCATTTCACCATTTGGCCAAGTGTACAATCATTAAAAGATCATTATTTCAGGTTCCAATGGGTCATTTTACACCTTGTTTGTGCTTCAGTTGTACTTGGGTAAGGCTCATTTCCCTCTCCTAGAGTTTTGAAGGTAATTTTTCTTAGATAGTCAAATAATCAACAAAACTTGTATCCTGATGCTCATACACATTCCCCTATCCTTAATATACCTTCTTAAACTCTTCCCATCACTAATATACCTCAAATTCATCATTTTCCCACAAACCTTAGCCTTTTGCTACAATTTGACACTTTTCTAGGTCAGGCCTATGTTTTGCCCTTTTGGACCCATTCCACTCACTCAATCCTTCAAATTATACTTTCCCCTACTTCCTAACATCCCTGTCTACTTCCCAAAATTTTCTCAAGAAATTATAAGCCCCTCATCCCCTTCATTTCCCTTCTTTTCTACAAATTCCCTGTTCCACACATCGGGATAGGTTTTATTCAAATGATGTTTTTGAGCAAGGAAAGATGATTTTGAAAAAAGTGAGAGAGGTTTTTGTCCATAATAGACTCAAGAAGAAAATCATCCTTCCTTTTTTACACAATTCTCATGGTTTGGGAGAAATTCCCAAACATCATTTTCCTCAAGAGACTTTCTTCACTTTTGGAGTGACTTTGGGAAAATCAATATTTCTCCTAGCTAGAGTGACCCAATGACTTGATTGATGAGTCAAATGATAACTAGACATAGACAGATTTCCAATGAGCTATCATGACCTCAATTTGGAGTTGAGGAAGACCTTCAAAAGTTGATGGCAACATCACTCTGCATTTTGGCAGCCTCATTCTGCACGTTTTGACCAGTCTTGGGAGATTGAGCTTTTGATAGAGCAAATAAACTCCAAATTGAAGAATTCAAGATGTTCTGGAAAGTAGACTCGACAAGATTTCCAGCAATCTATTGCACATCCAATTGGGACATCGAGAAGGTAGTCAAAAGTTTACATGAAGTGGCCCTGCACTTTTGGCAGGGTGGCATTGTGCTTTTGGCAGTGGTACTGCACTTTTGGCAGTGGCACTGCGCTTTTGGAAGGAGAGCTTAAAAACCCTCAAATTCTCAAGGAAACTCTAAATTTATCTCTCCTTCCATCATCATAAGTAAGTATATATCCCTCACCTTGGTTTTGATTTGAAAATCTAAGTTATAAACATCGTTTGCCATGTTTAATCTCAAACCCTAAAATATCCCTAATGTTGCTAAAACCCTAAATCCCCACTATTCATCCTATCACCTATCCCTACAGCTCTAAATTCACCTAAACCTATTCCCCCACCACCTTGTCTCTTTTTCCCTTTACCCCTATTCCATATCATTCCCATTCCCTTTGTCCCTCTTCCCCAAGAGAAAATTCTCAAGCAAACAAGCCAACCCTCTCATTTCCTACTCCCTCATTCATTTTAGCCCATAAAGCCATTTCCCATCCCCTCACTCCTAAAAAAATTTCACTCATTCCCTTCATACAACCTCCAGCCTTGCAAAACATGGACACAGAGGATAGAGACTATGAGGAAGAGAACATAGGTAGTGACACCGTGGCAGATAAAACTAGGAAACAGAGAAAACCAAAAAATGGAGGCTCAAGTACAGGCTCTGGTGGACAATTTAGAGAGGGCCAAGTATGTCATAACATACTTGGAGCAAGAAAACAAGCAGTTGAGTGACAAACAAGTCCTCATGGAGCTGGAAATGCTCAAGGTACAATGACAAAATGGTGGAGAAGCACAAGTCATTTTGACTCCTATTGAGCAAGAGACTAAAGATGATATAGAGACTTGGCTTGAGAGAGTCAACTTGCACCTTGAGAAGCTACTACAGAAGGCCAATAGAGACAATCAGATGCTCACACACATGGCCTATCATTACAGGACCCGAAACAAGATTTGCAACAGGAGGGCCAGGAAGATGAAAGCTAGGCTAAGGTGGGCTTTGAAAGGAAAAAAGGAGGATGATAGACTTAGGATGTTCGCTGAAGCTTCCTTGGCTCATCAGAGCATTTGATAATGGTGCTTCTCATCAATTTTGGGCGAATTTGGAGAAAACTTTGTCATTTGCAAATTTTGGAATTTGATACACAGAAAAATTGCCTATCTAGGGGCCCTTGTTGAAGAAATGGTTTACATTTTTAGATCCAGTGTGACGAGGACATGCACCCTAGAAATTTTCAAAGTTTTTGGGGCAAAACTAGTCCACCAAAAGGTCAAAACCCACCCTAAAAATGACCTTTCTACTACTTTTTGGACACATAGAGGAAGTATTGGGAAAATCAAGTTTTGAAGGGTCAAATGAGCTCAAAATGCATACATTCTAGGTGTTTTGGAAATTATATTTGAATTCCTTTCCAATGAGCTATCATGGGCACAATTTGGATGTCAGGAAGGCCTTCAAATGGGACCTGAAAATGGCGTTGCGCTTTTGACCAGTGGCACTACACTTTTGACAATTTTGCTCAAGGTTGCTATTTTTCCAGTTTTTGACTATAATCATGGATTATGTCTCATGGTGGATGATTTAACATTGTAAATGATGACTTGGCATGTAATTATGATGGAAAAATAGTGATAAAGGGTAGATTCATTGCTTTAGGAGTCCGTTTGAGCTCAAATGAGTCAGTTTTTCACTTTTAGTGGCAAGTTGTTGATGATGCCTATATTCCTGTTTCTTGTTCAGTATTAGTTAAATTACCTCCTCATCTTAAGGATTCAACCCCTAAGGATGGGAGGAGGTTGAAATAATTTCTATATCTTCTTCTTCTTTCTCATGGTAAAGGGTTGGAGTTAGCTGGATGCTCATACCTTGATTGTACACCTTTTGTAAGCAGTTTGGCAGGAGATTAATAGGAATTGCAGTTATTTTTATGGGATCCATGTGGTATGAGTGTTAGTACAATTTCTTCTTATGTAAGCATATACTAATTTGTTTTATGTATTCCATTCATCATTTCATTTCTTCTAGTTGAATATTTTCAAGTTGATAGGTAGAATTCATTATATCAGTGCTCTACCTTGGGAAACCATTCACCATTTCATGTTTTTTACAGTCTAGGAAGGATTCATGGTTTTCACATGCCCTTCTTAGCTTCTCACCAGTTTAAAAAATCTCACCCTATGAAGCTCTTGAGTTCTAAAGCCTATGCCTACCTTGCCCCCTTGAACACCCTGCAATTCTGACCCAGTTCCCTAGACTTAAATTGTCCAGCTCCTCCTGAACCGGCAAAACCCTTCAAAATCCAATTAAAGCTTTCATGCTACTATACCTAGTCTAATATCCTTTACTTGATCCAGTCATTTTGGCTGAGATCCTTATGGAGAGGGCCCTCTCCCAGCCTAGTGGGGCTAGCTACTTGGCTAAGCATGGTTTGTGGTTACCCTGGCTTGCCTCCCTTCAGCCTAAGGTTCAATCCAGGTGATAACAAGGTTGATTGGAGAAAGGGACTGCCACAGGTCACCTTGGTTGGGAAATGGTGAGATTTACTCTTTATATTACAGAAGTTTGTCACCGGAAAAGGATGCTATACCTTGGCATTTGTATACAACCTTCGACTGCTGTCACATTTCGAGGTAGGAAAACTGATTAATTTCTCTCACTTCTTGCTTAGGAGCCTTGAAAAGATGGCGAAAAATGTGCAAAGTGCGAGTGCAAGCCAGGTTGCAGCCAAACTCTACCACCATGGACTCATTACAATGCTAGTCAAGAAGAATTTAGAGAAAAGAGGAATAGCATGGGAGACATTTCGGAAGGAATTCCAAGCAAAGGATGCAAAAGAACCTGCTAGCACAAGTGCAAGCAAAAAGAGAAAGGAAGAGACATTGTCTCCTGCCAAGCGAAGAAGTAAAGGCTCACCAGTGCAAGCAAAGAAAGGGACCTTTGAAAGCTCTCCACATACAACAAAGTCAAGGGAAATTAGGACCTGGGCGAGGAGGAAAGTTTTTGGCCAAGGAACAAATCAGTCGGCCTCCCCAATTGTAATTGACGACTCGTCCCAAGTCTCCCCCATGGTTCACAATCTCTCAGTGCTTACAGACACAGTAGCACACACTATGGAGGATGAGGAGAATGCAGAAGACGACATGCTATTGTCAACATTTGTCAGCAAGCTAAGGAGCAAGAGAACAATTTTGACATCAAACACTAGCGAAGTCCAAGCAAAGGAGGATAAAGAAGAACAAAATGAAGAATCTTGTGACAATTTTAGTGAAACGGAGGTGGAAACCATTCATGATTTCGAGGACTAGGGCTTTGAAGACCCTGCGATTGTTGAAGGTCAGGGTACTAAAGACCCTGCGATTTTTGAAGATCAGGGCATTAAAAACCCTGTAGTGTTCAAAGGATAGGGTACTAAATTCTCTATGTTAGTATAAGAAAAAGGAATCAAAACCCCTATTGATTTGGAAGGACAGGGGGTGGAATCCCTTGAGAAAATGGGAGAGCAAGCTAAGAGCCTAGAGGAATTAGGTGCATAGGGTATTGAAACCCCTGGCATAGAGATTGGTGAGGGTATCCAAACCCTTAGCGATAGCAAAACCCTGAGCATAGAAACCCTCAATGATGTCTTAAAGCAGACTTTTGACAATCTTGACCTTGATGTTGAGCCCGTGGCAGAAAAGGCTTTTACTCCTGAATATTTCAGTACACCACCATTCACTCTCTTCCTTAATAGCAGAATGGTGGACTTGGAGCAACAAGTCCATGACCTAGAAGCTCTAAACCAGGTCTTGAAAGAGCAGAGCTGGCAGAAATAGAGTGAAGTGGAATTATGGGCTGAAGTAAAGAAGCAGAAGCAGCAGGTAAAGGTGTGGAAATACTGGGCTTCTAGATGCTATAGACGCTTGAAAAAGGTAACTAAGCAGCTGCAAAAAGCCCGGGATAGAAAGGCAAAGATAGTAAAGATAGGAATAAACATTGAAGTGCAGAATTGAGGTGCGTCACTCATTTTTGAAGGTTTTTTTGCAGAGGTAAAATGTTGTGTGAGGACACACAACAACTTATGGATGGGAGGATGTTGGTATCCTAAATTGCCTTATTTTCTACCCCATTTCCATCAATATCAACCTCTGTTTTAGCTTAATACAAGACCCTTCTTCCATGCACTAGTACAAGACGGTTACCCTTTTCCTGCACATGCTCATAGTTTACATTAAGACTTTCTACAACACTTTATTAATCTTTTTATGTAGATTTCATGTTATTTACATGTTCTTGCAACTCATATTGATTTCCTAGAAGTAATCATGGAACATACTATTAATAATGTACGAGTTGACTAGTGCAGGAAGATTCCTTCACCGCCACTATCCGAGATTCGAGAGATATCTTCCACAAGGCCGAATCTCGATGTTCAACTCTGAGTTTAACTGCTAATAAACTGAAGTAGGTGGCACGCATCCAGGGATTTTTCTCCAAAGATAGATCATGGCCCAACGAAGCTCATGTTCTTATAACCATTGGAAAAATTGGTAATTCGGTTTCTAAGTCTGTTCGACTGAGAGGCCTGAACGAAAATTATCTGTAATTAGTGTAAACGGCTTAAAGCCGAAGGATATATATGATGTAAATTGTAGATAGGAAAGGTAGTGAACCATCGGTTATTTTTTGGTTTATGTAATCTAGTTATCGCCTTGTTTTGGGGATCGACTGCTTCATAAAGTAATTTTCCGAATGAAGTAAATACAAGATGATCATTATGGTTTGCACACATAATGTGTAATTTCATCTTTGATGTGTTATTTGAAGTGTTGATACTTTTGTTCCTTAGAAGGGGAATGAGCTGGTTGGCCAGGGCTTGGCCAACCCAGCTCGTTGACCCCTCTCGCTTTCGTGATTTGGAAAGACAGTGTGTTTATTTCATAGCAGCTGTGTGATGAAATAGTTTAATCATTAATCTTTGAGTTTTGAATTAAATTATCTTCTGTAGCCTATGTGTGGAACGGATCCATAGTTGTAGAGTATTTGTGTTAATTTCTGTTCATAAGATATCTTTTACGAATTTACTTTATTCTTGCTTTCTATTTTAATTCATTTTCAAAGCAAATCGTGTGAGGAACTCTTTCCTTCACTAGTGTGTGTTGTTTCTTGCACTGTGCTCAGTCATTCATTGCAGCGAACATTAAATCACTCACCTGCATTTTATTTCCCATTCTTTCTCAAGTGAATGAATTAATAAATCAAGTAACTATTTTTGGTTTTAAAAGTTCATCTCTAAAAAGATCTAGAAGTAGTTATATTAACTACCAAATTATACTTGCAAAGAATATCATTATTGTGGGTGAAGTACCAATATTGGTTGACACATGAAAAGTACTTAGGCTATTGATTGATTCTTTTGTAAGTGGTTTATCTCATGAAGTTTATTTCCCTTATGAAGTTTAATGAGTTGAAGCATTTTATTTCTCGTAGCTAGTTAATTCAGAATTTCATTACAGTTGCAATTCATTTTCAACATATCTTTTCAGCCTTCGAAAGTAAACTGAAAACTAAGTAAAGGGAACCCTGCTTCAGGGAAAGAGCAAGCCTCTTGACACCAGAACAGAGTGCTCCAAGCCCTAAGGCTTAGAGCACCTTCACTCAGACATAAGTCTTCAGTAAGGAAGATTGAATATACTCTTACACAGAAATACTGTACCTGCACTAGTGCAAGCAAGATTGCAACTGTGCAAGGATAGGTTGTTTGTGTGGGAGAAAGATCAGAAGAAAGGTAGAACTCTGCAAGGGCCCACTTGTCAGACTGCTTATCATCCATCTAGAGATTAACATAGCGTTTCATTCAGCATTTAATATTGTTTCTGTTGTGTGGAATTTCTTTACTTGATTTACTTGCAAGTTGTCTTTTACATTCTAGCACTAGATTTGCCTTGATGTAAATTGCCTTTCCAATTGTTTTCTATTTGACTCTGCAAAACATTCCCTTCAAGAAGTAGGATTAGAAATAGGAAAAGTTCATACCATTTCTAGCATTTCCTATGCTTCGTCTCTAAGTTTACGAAACCCTCACGTTGACAATTAAGTGTTGAGGAGTTTGCTCAAGCGCAATTCCTATACCCAACACATTTAACCTTGTATGGAAGCCACATGTGCAACCAGTCTGTAGCAAATATCCATCCAGCTTGTTGGACTAGGCTCTGCTGAGTAGTAGACCATATGATTCTGGTATGTCCACAACAGCTATGTTGATGCATTGGTGGACTTGACCATCATGAGATAGTCATATGATCATGTCTCGTAGTTGACCAATGGCTTGTACCGATGTTTGATCAAGTTGGATGATCTGCGTGGGTGTCTCGCTCCATTGTGCATTGATCTTTTACGCAATGGAGAGCAGCATGACATTCGCTGTCATGCAAAAATCAACCAAGCACTTGTGAACATTGCAGTTAAAAATTTCGAATGATAGTAGGAATGTAGGGCAACCTGAGTTTTCTTCTTCCATCTAGAGTGTGTTGAGCACAATAGAAAGTAATCTGGGAGATGTGCTTGCTCCCTTGCTAGTAGAGTTTGTGTTGTCCATTATTGTCTGTCCCAATGCATGCAATAGGATGTCTCGCTAACTTTGGATCTTAGCTAACTCGAACAAAATGATGTTCGCTTGAGTTTTCTTCATGTCATCTATAATGTTGTAGTCTAGAGGTGGAATACTCACTAAGGTGTCTGGGGCAAGACTGATTTTCTTGTTATCCGGAGGAGTGTTCTGCAGTTTGTTGCTCATGGAGGTACTCTTGCCTGCCGCTATCTTCGTGGACTTGGTTTTTGTTTTCTGCATTGTGGCGGCTGGTGGATCAGCCTTCCTCACCAGCAGTCTCATATTTTCTTGTACTTCCCCATGCATAATGGGAGCCCCTTTACTCCTAAGATTGTGACGGTCATTTTGGCTTGGGGGCTACTTCTCATTGTTTGTCTTCAACATTACTTGCGAGTATTGATATGCATTCACCACATGTGTAGAACTTGATGCTTCATCAGGTGCAATACCTTCATCATTATCTTTCTCATCTGAATTCTCCTAAATACTACTCTCTGCATCGAGTGTATAATTGTATACCGAGTTTGCGACTCACTTCCAGTCCAAACAAAAGTTCTTGGGTTGATGTTCTTCGTGGAATGAACAGAACTCTAGATCTGCGCATTGATCGACATTGAACACAAAGCTCTGTACAGGTTTTTGAGTGGACCAGTTTCTACCTGATGAGTTGCTTGCTTGTCTCTGTCTAGGTGGATGGCTTCTTGCAGATGTGTGCATTTTTTGTTGTTTAAGCTCGAACACTTCCATTGTTAAGTTCTTGATGAGGCGAGTGACGGTTTTAATATCATTTTCTTCCTTGTCTTTACCCTTGCTCGCCATTGCTTGGGACATCTTGCTCGCATATCTAGAGTACTTTTCTGGTTCATCATCCTTGATGACTCCAATAATGCGCAGGTATTTTTCGACAACAATAGCCTCTTCGCAGTTTACAAGAGTGTTGGTTTCCCAGCTCGCTTAATGAACTACGCAACGTTGATCGGCAATGCAGACATGTAGTAATCAACAATGATGGAGTCATGAGGTTTGGTGTATCCCGCAAATTTGTTCAATATGCATGTAAACCTCCAGTTGAAGTCTTTTACCTTTTCTTTCCCCTCCATCTTCAGGCTAAGCAGTTATTTCAGTAACATAGCTGGGCTATTGCCATTAGAAAGGTTTTCAAGGAACATGCATTTGAATGCACCCCAGTTCTGTATGGAGTTTGGTGGAAGGCTGTGATACCATGCAACTGCGCGACCACCCAAGGTACATGGGAAAAATATACAAGCTACGTCGTCACGTCATATCTCAAGGGTTTGCAGCTGCAAGTAGTTGTTGTCAAAATGATCTTCTACCTTCACTATGGTGTCAAGGTTGAACTTGATGTTCATTCTCTCCATTCGCTTCGGCATCTTATGCAAAAGAGCCAGGAGAGCCAATGGTCCCTGATTCATCCATTCCAGATTTGGGTCAACCATCTTTTCTTATTCTTCTTCCTCCTCCTCTCTTTAAGAATCTGATAGTTTCGGCTCTGAATCTGTTGATTCGTCTCTGCCTCTGCCTCCTCTGCTATCTCCCCTATATCTCCTGTACTAGAGTTTGATCCCAAGATCAGAAGGGCATCTCATTCACCTTACTGAAAGACTAGAGGTTCCTCTCCACCTTCAATAGCTTCTACCAGATCTTCAAGTGTGGCAAGGAATGCTTCTTCCACTGATGATACAACAACCCCTGTAGGAGTGGCTTTTGGCTTTCTTGATGCGTATGGAAGATGTTGTATGCCTGGGATCAGTCAACTGCTTTTGCGAGCTTGCAAGTGATGGGGTGGACAGAACAATGGTGATGATATGAAATCCTTTGTTCATTCTTAGGAGGTGAGGAGCAGCCAACTACAGAGTTGCGTGTAGGTGAGAGGGACTGCGAGTTACTTCCTTAACCATATGGTTGATGAATGAGTGTGAGAGGATGTTCAGCCATATGGAACTTACTTCCCTTCTTCTAGCACCAGAAATGTTGATGGCGTTGGACCCGCCAACATTCAGGGGATCACCCAGGTATGAAGTCCCAACTAGACCTCACAATGTTTGGTGTGGGAGTCCCATCTGGTATGATGGTCCCGTTGCCATTATCTTAAGGATTTGCCTCAAATATTGCTTATGAGCACAGGAGAGTGGTCTGCTTTTTCTTCTAGAAGTCAGGTCCGCGTGCATGATGAGTGTAAGTGTCACTTGTGTCAATGGTTCTTTCACTATTGAGGGAAAGGGTGAGAGTGAGTCCCAAGTCGGTTGGGAGTAGTCCCAATGCATCTAGGAACACACAACATAATAGGACATGCACAACTTCCGGCAGAGCAGTCCACACGGATGTGGTAGTCACAATACATAAGGGAAGATAACACGTATAACACTCAGTGGATTAGTCCACACAAGTGCAACAGTTGTTTATAGAAGGTTTCATGTGAAAGGCCTAGCTGATGTCCGGGAAAGTAGTATACATGGGCAAGACAACATTAACAACATATAAAACACATTTTCATTAATAGATTATGTATTACAACAAGTGAAATAGTTCAAATGTGAAACACGAGTTAAAGAAACATGCATCACAAGTGTTAAATATTAGTCTTACAACAGTTACAATACATGTGTGAAAATGTGAAGGCCTGTTAGCAGGCTTCTGCAGGCCACTATTTACTCCTCAAAGAAAAAATTATAGCCTCCCTTGGCTCTGTGGGAGGAGCTGAGGTGAAAGGTCCCTTGCATGTACAAATGTGGGGGTATTTATAGCTAAGGGTGAATCTAACCCTTGTGACTGTTCAACTACCCTCATGACTATTTGACTTCCATGACTTTTCGACTTTACATGACTCTTTGTACAACAAGTGGGTCTCTTAGACTTCCACGTTACATTACATTGATAGATAGTAGGGCCCACAGTAGAGATGTGGACAACATGACTCATGACAAGACTAGACATGATAGTGCTGGTACATTCATGCTTCTGTTGGTGTGGATGTCAAGCTACAGTGTTGTTGGGTGATGGATGTTGTCATGGTGTGTCACAACGTCACCTCCACATGGAAAAGTGTGTGCAGTCCTTGATGGTTTTTGGTTCACTTGATGTTGCTTTTGCACATTGCTCCTTTCTTGTATGTTGGAAGGCTTGACAGGTTTGCCTATTATCGTGCAGTGAATGTTCATTTATTCATATGTCTGTGGGCACATATTGCATGTTTTCTCATCCGTCCATCCACGAACACATATTTTCATGATCGTTTGTTCATCAATTGGTGAACCTATCCTTTTGCATGTGCTCACCTTCTTTCATCCCGTTCATCTTCGCACGATGTTTGTTTGTGTACCTGTTCCTACAGTCACTCATGATGAGATCACATCAAATCCAAAAACCTCCTAGTCTACCATGATACATGATTATTTTGGATGTAGGTGACCGGAAGAGGCAACAAGGTAATGAGGTAGGATGGACGCTCCGGGCACTGCTGATCAAAACTGCACAAGAGTCACTGGGTGATCGAGATGTGAAATCTGGATCGACAGTGACTGTCCGCGATGTCGGGCCCGACTGGAGGACAAAATTGTGCATATTTTTAGGGGACCAGTCCAGGCAATAGGAAGGTTGGGTAGGCAAAAATCTGTGTAGTTTTTGGAACGAGCGGGAAGCAAGGCTGGGCAACAAAACTGCTCAATCTTTTGGAGGAAGGCCAGGCTGCAAGGAGGCCTGGCAGGCAGAAATTGTGCAATTTTTTGGAAGAACTAGCTGGATGCTTGGCAGCCAAAACTGAGCAATTCCTAGAGGGAACTGGTAGCTATTTTCTTGGTCACCTGTGGCATAAAATGTGCAATTTTTTGAAGGAACTGGCAGTCATCTGCCCAGAGCTTGGCAATGAAAATTGTGCAATTCTTAGAGGGAACTAGAAATTTGCTGCTCGAAGTTGTTGGCGAGAGAAATTGCACTGATGCTGGGAGGCCAACCTGCTAATCATCTCTCTGCAATTTCTGAGATGAGCGAACTGTTGGGTAGTAGAGGGATTGCTCATGAAAACTATGCAATTTTCTGGTTGAGCAGCCAGTCGACTGTCGAGAGGCCCGGTTGGAAAAATTGCATGATTTCTTGAGGGAGACAGGGATAGGCATTGAGTGTCTGTTCGACCTGTCTGTGAGATTTTCTTTGCTAGTAAAGTGGGAAATGCTTGTAACCTCTACGCATTTTGTCAGGGGAGTGAGCCTTGGGTGGTTGTCAAGTCAAACTCTCTGGTTGACCAGCATGGGGACTGATTGATTTACTTGCGAGTAACGCAGCTTGAAATGACTTTCTTGGTGATTATACATTGTTCTGGTCCACAGTCAATCAATTCGATGGTGGGGTGATGGTCCGGCTGTCAGATGGGAGTCTGGTCATCAGAACTTCAACAAAATGACTCAGTGTGTGAATGAGTGAAAGATTCCTATGTGACCTTGCAAACACAGACTTGAATGACTCGACGACGAGACGACTCAAACCATCCAGAAACACATGTACAACATGACTGATTGAAAGTGTAAGTGACAAGCACGACACTTTTGATTGATCATCGTTCGACCATGATGATGCTTGCACAACAGTGAATGTGACTCTATGTGTGATTGCGACAAATGTTTTCATAGAGGAAAAAACAAGTACACACGAAGTGAAGACTTTTAGCATAACTAGAACATGGTCACAAGCATGACTTTGACATCAACATGCAAGAATTGGTGAAATAAACAAGTAAGGCGAATGCGAAGACTCACATGAGCTCATGGAATTAACCTAAGTGTGTGTAGTCATCAAGTGAAACTTTCAAGGGAGGCTCTGAGATTGGGTGCAAGCCAAAATTTTGGAGGGTGGTTGTAGCTGCTACGACACTTGGCGACACACTGGTAGAATTCTAGCTTCTCTGTTTTCATTCATTAACAACACAGGGCCTTGGTCTTTCGGGGAGTATTGAATCACTATGTAGGTTACTTCGGCTTCCCCATTTACCCCATGGACATACATGGTTCACCTTTTCCCAACTCATTCAAACATAATCAAAAGTTTAGCTTGATCACAATGTTTCGAATTCGTGAAGGGTAGTTCAGCTCGCAAGTTGAATATTTTCAGAGTATAATTTTTCATCTCTAGTATTGCTCCACTACCAGAAGGCCTGGAAAGTACCCCAGTGGAGTCACACAAGAACACACGCATTTCTCCACTGCCAACGAGCCTAGTTAGTACCCCAGTGGAGTTTCATGCTTCACCTCTCTGTGCAGGAAACCTTTCTCTTCTTTCGCCTTTGTATTTTTCAAGAGGACTGTGCATAGGGACTTATTTATTTTTAAGTAGAAGAGGGATCTCAACTTATTGAGAGCATAAGAGGTTGTTCCTTTAGAGAAGCATGTAAGAACTCTGAAATAAGTTTTCTTGTTTAGATTTTCCCCTTATCTATTTTTACTAGTTGGATGAGCTTGAACACGCAGAGCAGAAGGCTGAGTGTAGGCATGTGATTCCCAGAACAAAATTCCCTTACAGAGTTCTTATTTTCCCTCATGACTTCATCGGCCGAAGGTTATAACCAAGCATAGACAAGATAGACACAAGATTTTCCAAGTGCTGCAGTGTCACAAGTCTCATTATATTTCAACCACATACTTTATTCAAAATCTAGAATGTAGTAGTTGGCAGCACTTATTTCCAGAAACAAAAATAGTAATATATCAAGCACACAAAATGAACATACCCAAAGATAGCAATAAGAACAAACAAAGTGAAAACAAAGATAGTAAGGAAAGCAAACAAGATGAAAACAACAAGCAACAAGCAGACTATGTACATGTCACAGGGCGCGGCCTGACCTACTAGAAGTAAAGCTTGAGATCTTGGCCATTGAAAGGAATTTTTTCAAACCTCCCAATAGGTGATTGCAGAGGACATGTGTGTGTGCCAAGTTTCTCATGGACCAGTGTAAATCCACTGAGCTTTGCTACTAGAAACTTGTGGTATTCCAAAATACCTTTAAGTGAATATGACACCACTGCTTCAGATACTGCATGCAAAATAGGCTCAGATGATGGCACGGGGTAGTTATTTTTATATTCGGAGCGGTTCAAGTTATTGAAATCAATGCATAAGAAGATTTCCATGGATTTCTTATGTGTGGGATTTAAATTAGAAACCCAAGTATGATGACGAACTTTGCAAGTAATCTAATCATCCAAAATCTTAGGCAATTTTTTCTGTATAAGGAGTTCAAACGACATATGTGTTTTACCTTGCCTTTGCTGCAACGGCTTGGCTCCTCCTTTACCTAGAATCTTGTGTTGGATTGCTCACGTGTAGTGTGTACTCAGGTCAACATCCACCCATGTAGACACATCCTGAGACTGTGTGATCAAGCGGTCAAAGACTTGTCACTACTGTGGTGTGTAGTTTGTACTGAGACCGGCTTTCTTCGAATTGTGATTGGTTCCCAAGTTGCTCTGTTCATTCATAGTGGACGACCTGTGGGTTCTGCTCTTTCTTGGCCCTCAATAGAATTTCTACAAAGCATAGAAATTGTTGAGGGAAATCACACCCTTAAGGGTGGGGTTTCCTTTCTTGCCCTTAGCTGCAGTTTTCAGGGGCTGATCGTGCTTACCTTCATTAGTTGTTATGTCTTTGAAAGCATCAACATTGTTTGTGGGATGTGGTATCAATTTGAGTGCAACCACGTTAAGGATGATGGTCCTTTGTAATATCAACATGAGTGCTTCATAATCAGTAACATTGTTTGTGCCCTCGAACTTCAAGCAGCTTGAAATCATGCTTTTTTTGTTATTTTGGGCGACTGAGATACACCCGGTCCTTGAGCCATCATGTGCCTTTGATTCGTCAAAATCCATGGCCCACAGCTTCTCTGTACATGGACTGTTTGGCATGCTAGTACTGTTGTTGCTACCCTTGCTACTGCTACTACTACTATTGGTACAATGCACTGTACATGTTTCATTACCATTAGTTGGGCAAGGAAGGAGTCCCAACTACGTGTCTGGTGGGGTTGGAGCTGGCTGTGTAGGATAACATTCCAATGTTGTTTCTAGGAGGAAGTTTCCAAACATGAGTTCTGTGAAGGCCAATGGTTCATTCTCACCATTAAGGGGAGTGACACTGTGCTTCATATACCTCTCAAACACTACTCGGATTTGGTTGCATTTTCCCTTGTACGAAAGCCACATGTGCAACCAGTCTGTAGCAAAATATCCATCCAACTTGCTGGACTAGTCTCTGCTGAGTAGTAGACAGTATGCTTTCATTATGTCCACAAAAACTATTTTCATGCATTGGTGGACTCGACCATCATGAGATAGTCAGATGATCATGCCTCGTAGTTCACCAATGGATGGTATCGATGTTTGATAAAGTTGGATGATCCACGCGGATGTCTCTCTCCATTGTGCATTGATCTTTTTTGCAATGGAGACCAGCATGACATTGGCTGCTGCACTAGAATCAACCAAGCAGTTGTGAACATTGCAGTTAAAATTTTCAAAGGATAGTAGGAATGGAGGGAAACCTGATTTTTCTTCTTCCATCTGGGGTGTGTTGAGCATAGTAGAATGTGATCCGGGAGGGGTGCTTTCTCCGTTGCTAGCAGAGGTTGCGTTGTCCATTGTTTTCTATCCCAATTCACATAGTAGGATGTCCCCCTGACTCTGGATCTTAGCTAACTCGAACAAACTGGTGTTCGCTCATGTTTTCTTCATGTCATCTACAATGTTGTAGTCCAGAGGTGGAATACTCATTGAGGTGTCCGGGGAAAGACTGATGTTTGCGTTGTCCGGCTGAGCGTTCTGCAATTTGTTGCTCATGAAGGTACTCTTGCCCATCATAGTCTTCCTAGACTTGTTTTACATTTTTTTCTTTGGAGTAGCCGGTGGATCATCCTTCCTCATCAACAGTCTCATATTTTCTTATACTTCCCAAAGCATAACGGGAGCCCCTTTACTCCTAAGATTGTGAAGGTAATTTTGTCTTAGGAACTGCTTCTCGGTGTTTGTCTTCAGCATTTCTTGTGAGCACTGATATCCATTCACCACATGCCCATAACTTGATGCTTCATTAGGTGCAATACCTTTGTCATTATCTTTGTCATCTGAATAAAAGTTCTTAGGGCTATGTTCTTCGTGGAATGAACAGAACTCGGGATCTGTGCACTGATCGAAATTGAACACAGAGCTCTGTAGAAGTTTTTGAGTGGACCAATTGATGCTTGATGAGTTGCTTCATCGTCTCTGTCTAGGCAGATGACTTCTTGCAAATGTGTCCATTTTCCATTGTTTAAGCTCAGACACTTCCATTGTTAAGTTCTTGACGAGGTGAGTGAGGGTTTCAATATCATTTTCTTCCTTGTCTCTACCCTTGCTCGCCATCGCTTGGGACTTCCTGCTCACATCTCTAGAGTCCTTTGCTAGTTCATCATCCTTGATGACTCCAATTGCACGTAGTCTTTTTCAATAACAATAGCATATTCGTAGTTTTCCAAGGGTTTTGGTTTCGTAGCTCGCTTGACAAACTACACAATGTCGGTCGGCAGTGCGGACGTGTAGTAATCAACATTGATGGAGTCATGAGTTTTGGTGTCAGCCACAAATTTTTTCTATATGCATGTAAACCTCTAGTTGAAGTTTTTTACCTTTTCTTTCCCCTCCATATTTAGACTACACAATTCTTTCAGTAACATAGCTTCAGTCTTGTCATCAGAAAAATTTTCAAGGAACATGCGTTTGAATGCACCCCAGTTATGTATGGAGTTTGGTGGAAGGCGATGATACCATGCAGCTACGCGACCGTCCAAGGTACATGGGAACAATATACAAGCTACATCGTCATGTTGTACCTCAAGGGTGTGTAGCTACAGGTAGAAGTTGTCCAAAAGATATTCTACCTTCATCGTGGTGTCAGGTTTGAACTTGATGTTCATTCTCTCCATTCTCTTTGGCATCTTGTGCAAAAGAGCCAGGAGAGCCAATGGTCCATGAGTCATCCATTCCAGATTTGGGTCAGACATATCTTCTTCTTCTTTTTCCTCCTCCTCTCTTTTAGAATCTGATCGTTCCAGCTCTAAGTCCGTTGATTCGTCTCCGCCTTTGCCTCCTCCCTTACCTTCCCCTCCACCTCTTGTACTGGAGTTTGATCCCAAGATCACAAGGGTATCTCATTCACCTTACCGGAAGACCGGATGTTCCTTTCCGTCTTCAATAGCTTCTCCCAGACCTTCAAGTGTGGCAAGGATTACTTCTTCCACTGATGATAAAACAACCCCTATAGGAGTGGCTTTTGGCTTTCTTGATGTGTATGGAAGATGTTGTATGCCTAGGATTAGTATGCTAGCATAGGAGAGTGGTCCTCTTTGTCTTTGAGAAGTGAGCTTCACGTTCCTGGTGTGTAAGTCTCACTTGTGTCAATGGTTCTTTCACTGTCGAGGGAGAGAGTGAGAGTGAGTCCCAAGTCGGTTGGGAGTAGTCCCAACACTGCTAGGAACACACAACACAACAGGACGTGCACAAATTCCAGTGTTGCAGTCCAGATAGATGTGGCACTCACAACACACAAGGGAAGATAACACATATAATACTATGCAAATTAGTCCACATGAGTGCAATGGTTTTTCAAAACAAGCTTCATGTGAAAGGTTTGTCTAATGTTCGGGAAAGTATTCTACACAGGTGAGACAACGTTAACAGCATATACAACACATTTTCATTAATAGATTATGCATTACAACATGTGAAATAGTTCAAATGTGAAACATGGGTTAAAGCAACATGCACCACAAGTGTTAAAGATTAGTCTTACAATAGTTACAATACATGTGTGAAAATGTGTAGGCCTATTAGCAGGCTTCCGCATTAAGCGAAACTTCCAAGACACAGTATTACACCATACATCACTAACTCTATGTGAGGGGCATTGGAGCCACTACTTATTCCTCAAAGAAAATATTACAGACTCTCTTGGCTATGTGGGAGGAGTTGAGGTGAAAAGTCCCTTGCATGTACAAATGAGGGGGTATTTATAGCCAAGGGTGAAACTAACCCTTGTGGTTGTTGGACTACCCTCATGACTGTTTGATTTCCATGACTTTTAGGCTTTACATGACTCTTTGTACAACAAGTGGGTCTCTTGGACATCCATGCTACATTACATTGATGGATAGTAGGGCCCACAGTATAAATGTGGATGACATGACTCATGACAGGGCTCGACATGAGAGTGCTGGTACATTCATGCTACTGCTAGTGTGCATTTTGAGCTAGAGTGTTGTTGGGTGATGGATGTCCTCATAGTGTGTCATAGCTTCACCTCTACATGGAAAAGTGTGTGGAGTCTTCGATGGTCATTGCTTCACTTGCTGTTGCTTTTACACGTTTCTCCTTTCTTTTATGTTGGAAGGCTTGACAGGTTCATCTGTTCACGAAAGTTGCATGTTCGTTCATTTTTCCATCCATGAGCACATCTTGCATGTTTTTTCATCCATCCACCCGTGAGCACATCTTTGCATGATCATCCATTCACGAGCACATCTCTTTGCATGTATTTCTTGTTCATCCGTTGGTGAACCTGTCCTTTTGCATGTGCTCCCCTTCGTTCATCTTGTTCGACGTTGCACCATGTTTGTTTGTGTACCTGTTCTTGCAGTCAGAGATGACAAGATGACATCAAATCCAAAAACCTCCTAGTCTACCATGATATGTCATTATTTTGGATGTAGGTGACCGAAAGAGGCAACACGGTAGTGAGGTGGGATGGAGGCTCTGAGCACTATTGATGAAAACTGCGCAAGAGTCACTGGGTGATGGAGATGGGAAATCCAGATTGAAATTGACTGTCTGTGAGGTCTGGGTCGGCTGGAGGAATAAACTGTGCAAATTCTGAGGGGAACAGTTTGTGATGCAGGAAGGCTAGGTAGGCCAAAATTTGCGTAGTTTTCAGAACAAGCCGACAGCAAAACTATGCAATTTTTTGAGGAACAGGCCGGGTTGTAGGGAGGCTTGGCGGGTAGAAATTGTGTAAATTTTTGGAGAAACTCACCGGGAGCCTGGTAGCCAAAACTGCGCAATTCCTAGAGGGAACTAGCGACAGAAACTGTGCAATTTTTTGGAGGAACTGGCAGTCAGCTGCCGAGAGCTTGGCAGCAAAAACTGTGCAATTCCTGGAGGGCACTGGAAATCTGCTACTGGGAGCTCCTGGCGAGAGAAATTGCACTGATACTAGGAGGCCGACCTTCTGATCATTTCTGCGAAATTTCTGAGTTGAGCAGATTACTGGGTAGTAGAGGGCCTACTCATGAAAACTGCACAATTTTCTGTATGAGCAGCCGATCGACTATCAGGAGGGCTAGCTGGAAAAATTGCGCAACTTCTTTAGGGAGGGAGACAAGCATGCGCACTAAGTGTCTATCTGGCTTGTTTTGCACAATTTTCTCACCCAACAGAGTGGGAAATGCTTGCAGCCTCTGTGGAATTTCTCAGAGTTGTGAGTCCTGGGGTGGTTGCCGGGTCAAACTCTCTAGTTGACCAACATGGAGACTAATTGATTTACTTGCGGGTAGCGTAGCTTGAAATGACTTGCTTGGTGCTTCTACACTATTCTGGGTGAAAGACGATCAAGTTGATGATGGGCTGATGGTCTGGTTGTCTGAGGGTAGTCCATTCATCAAAACTTTAGAAAAATGGCTAAGTATGTGAATGAGTGAAAGATGCATATGTGACCTTGCAAGCACACATTTTCATGACTCGATGATGAGATGACTCAAACCATCCAAACACACATGTACAACATGACTGACCGATGGTGTAAGCGACAAGCATGACACTTGTGATTGATCATCGGTCAAGTGTGATGATGCTTGCATGACAATGAATGTGACTCTGTGTGTGAGTGCAACATATGTTTTCATAGTGGACACAACAAGTACACACGAAGTGAAGACTTTGAGCATAACCATAACATGCTCACAAGCATGACTTTTACATCAACATGCAAGACTTGGTGGAATGAAAAAACAAGGCGAATGCGAGGACTCACGTGAGCTCACGGAGTGAACCCGAGTGTGTGCAGTCATCAAGTGAAACTTTCAAGGGAGGCTCTGAAATTGGTTGCAGGTCAAAATTTTGGATGGTGGTTGTAGCCGCTACAACATAATCCCTACCCTGTGCTACGTGGAATTGATTGGGCATTTGACATGAATGTGTTAATCAACCTCAATAAGCACAACATGACATTTGAGAAGAAGGATCTAAGAGTCATTGTTCTGTTGGATCAAACCGAAGGTGCATGGTATACAAAACCGGTTCAAGATTACTAAGAGGAGGATGATATTGTTAAGATATATAAGCTTACTACATAATGAGGATTGGATCAACCCTATGGTGGATGGTTGAATTACTTTGGAAAAGGACAACTCCTACAACTTAGATTTAGATGAGGAGCTCGAGCATTGGCATAATAGATTGCTTGAATTATCAACATTGCAATGCAAGAGGCTCACTAAATCACTCCAATGTATATCTACTGAGGTACACAATTTACCATATTATTACGGCTTAGAAGATGTAAATTTGTTTCTGGACAAATTTGAAAAGGATGTACTGTAGGAACATCAGACTGAGAGCTACGACTGCCAGATGGTGGGGTGCACATAAGAATAGTTTTGTAGACTAGAAGGAGTACTGAAAGATGATGAAGCTATGCTTTGGATATCCCAATACCTGCATTACTGAAAAATATACTGGGAAGGATGATCCACGCGAGTATCTGGCTCATTGCATGAAAGCATGGGGAGAGGAACCATAGCCTAAATGGGTAAATATATTCTACCACACTTTGGATACTATTCCAATGAACTGGTATCTAGAAACAGAGTTGAGACACGAAACCACAAAGTGGGATGTTCTGAAGGAAGGCTTTTTGTTAGAATTCAGTTTTGAGGATGGATTCAAATGTATTGATGAATCATTACAGGAAATCAAGGCCGCGATATTCAAGATGCCGGTAGAACTTGTCACATGGGTACAACTAGAATGGAGTATGCAGTTGCATCATGCTCTGGAATGCTACAATGTTACCACAGAATAAGGTGAGGAAGATCCCAGGAATATCAATATCCCTGAGTCAGAGGGATAGCATGAAGTAGTTGGGCCTAAGGTAGAAGTTCCTGACATTTCCAAATTATTGAAGACCAAGAAAGTGAACATTAGGTCAGAAACACAGTCGAAGTTCAAGAATATAGGTGATTACTGGGATGAGGACACAATTGACAATGTCATAGAGTTATTACAAGAATACCAGGAATTGTTTCCAACAAAGTTCCTCATATCTGAAGGGAATAGTTGGTGATCTGGGTGTTATGAAGATTAATATGAAGCCAGATGCAAAGTAAATTAGCGCCCATACTGGTTAAATCCTAAGTAAAAAGAAAAAGTGCACGAAGAACTGGATAAGATGCTTGCAACAGGAATTATTGAGCATGTAGAAGAATCAGACTCTATTAGTCCTATGGTGGTTCAGGAGAAGATGACAAAGGGAGAAATCTGAATCTACATAGATCTAAGGAAGTTGAATGATGATTGTGTACACGATCCATTTCCTACGTCGTTCACAAATGAAGTCTTGGAAAACGTTGGAGGTCAAGAAACTTACTTTTTTACAGATGGATTCTTAGATTATCACCAAATCAATATCATGCTAGAACATCGAAGTAAGACTACTTTTGCCACAAGATGGGGCTCTTTTCAGTATATAGTTATGCCCTTTGGACTTAAGAATGACCCTATGATCTTTTCTAGGGTCGTAGTCACAACCTTTAAATAATTTATTCATAAGTTTTTAGAGGTTTACTTTGATGATTGGATGGTGTTTGGGTTAGCGAGAAATCACGTTGCAAGTCCTCGCCTAATGTTGGATACTTGTAGGAAGTATCAGATATCCCTAAGTCTGAAGAAGTGCATATTTTCATACCATATGGGATACTTTTGAGCCACATTGTTTCTAAGCAAGGGTTGATGGTGGACCCTACTAAAATTGCAGTGATTATCAATCTAGAGCCTCGAAGGAATGTAAAATAGTTGCATGTAACATTGGGCCATAAAGGATACTCTAGGAGGTTCATCAAGGCATATGCGCAGATCATTGCACCCATGGAAAAATTATTGAAGGATGTGACGTTTTGCTGGGATGATGATTGCTAGAAAAGCTTAGATGTGTTGAAGGAAAAAATGGTTACAAAACCTATCCGATTGGAAGAAAGAATTCCATATACATGTATATGTGCCGTGCATAGGATTATGAGTATTGTTAACCCAACTAGGTGTAGGAGATATCGACCACCCAATTGAATTTGCGAGCAGAAATTTGTCTAAGGAAGAGAAGAATTATTCAACCATGGAGCACATGGTATATGTGCTCCAGAAGTTCAGGCATTATTTGTTGCGTGTGCAGTTCAAAATGTACACAAACCATTCCTCTTTAATGTACCTGGTCAATAAGCCTATGTTGGTGGGGGAAATTTGTAGGTGGTTACTAATATTTCAAGAGTATGACTTTGAGGTAGTTGTTAAGCCTGGGAGATTGAATACTAGACAAGATAACGTTTTGCCAATTGAGAATGGTGAAGAACCCACAAGTCTAGATGAAGGATTGCCTGATGCGAAACTCTTTGCTATGCACTTTGCAGATGAACATTTTGCAGATATAATCCAATTCATGTCTACAGGTACAGATCCTAAAGGATATATGAGGCAGAAAAAGAAAGAAATGATGGTAAGGGTTGCATATTTTTTTGTCATTGCAGGGCACTTGTATAAAATGGGCTCGGATTAAGTTCTGCGTAGGTATGTACCGTATTATGAAAGATAACGTATCCTTGTTGAAGCACATGGAGGAGTTGCTGGAGGAAATTATGTTGGAAGAGTGACTGCGTAGAAGATCCTAAGAGTTGGGCTATGGTGGACTACTGTGCAAAAGGATTCCAAGGTATATTTTAGGGTTTGCAATGTCTGTCAAATGACGAGGAGGCCGTCTTGAATGGATGAATTTCCTTTGAACCCGCAAGTTTCATTCCAGGCATTTGATAAATGGGCAATATATGTTGTAGGACCTATTTAGCCACCAAGAAAGAAGACAGCAGCATGATACATCATTATGTCGACATAATACTTGACTAGGTGGGCTGAGGCATAGCATATGAAGGATTGTAGCATGGTTACATCTGCACAGTTTATATTTGAATACATTTTGTCTAGGTTTTGTTTTCCTAATATTTTGATGAGTGATAGGGGTTCACATTTTATGAACGAAACAATAGCTACTTTTCTTGAAGAATTCTAGATGTATCATCAGAAAAGCACATCATATCATCCTCAAGAAGGTGGGACAGTTGAAGCCTTTAATAAGATCCTGGAGAATGATTTGATGAAGATCTGTAATGTAAATAAGAATGATTGGGATGTGTGCATACCAACTGTTCTTTGGGCATATAGAACTACCTGTAAGGAGTTGACTGGAAAAACACCATTGTTGCTGGAGGATGTACCCGTGGAGGGTGATTTGTTGGTCTGGGAACCATTTTTGAAGATGGAGGACTAGGACCTGGGTGACAATGTGAAGTTTCCATAGTTAGCACCCAACAAATACTTGAAATCAGTCTACTATGAGGAGAGAGTGTTACACAGCTTGAGCTAATGAACTGGGTGGCCATAATTGAGCGTGCGGGATTTATCAACATGTTTTGGGTGCCACACTTTAGCCGTAGCATCATTAATATTATCTATGTGCATCAATTGTTGGCGTTGATTCATGATGGGTGCCTCTGGCTGGGAGGGCCCATTCCAATTGATGACATGTTGGTCCAGTGCATCACCTTATTTCCTTATTAGGGTGTGAACCACATAGATGCTTTTGTGGGGAAATCGCAGGCGAAGAAGGTTGTCAATCATATGAAGAGATACTTCAAGTTGGTGAAGATGTCGTGTAGCTATGCCATTAGATCCATATCGGATGGAGTTGTGTAGTTTGTTGCACAAATTTTAGCTGGAAAAATAATGCGGAAGTGTCATACCAATCAAGTGTTAGCACCAGTAGCATCTCTCACTCCGTAGTGTAGCAGATGGGTCTAATAAAATTGGGACATGCATATTTGCCACAAGTTCCTAGACAATTTCCACGAAGCCTAGAAGGATGGCAAGGCATTCCACTACACATGGTTACTTCTGTTGATCACATTGGTGGCATGGACAATGACTGACGACAACCAGTTCCCAACACAGGATCGAGGCTTATGCAAGGTTGTAAAATTTGCCTCGCTGTGGGTGACGAAGGATCCTGACTGCATCATCGAAACAAATATCTTCTAGGTCTTGTCATAGATAGAGTTGCAGATGGTGCTCAAACAGCGGCCGCGATTGTCACCTAGTTTACTTGAGCAATATACTAATATGGTAGATTTCAAGGCATATTTTCACAATCTGTCTATACGTGCTACGAAGGATGTCGCAGGAACATGGCATAAGTTTCCATATTTGGTCACAAAGGAAGACATTATGGGGGTCATCAGAAAATTGCCGAGTGAATGGCTCACCCAATCTGATGAAGGTGCAAGAACAAGTAAGGCTACAGAAGGTGAAATAGGAAAAACAAAAACTATGACAGTGGCCATGAAAGACAAAGATAACGAAGCACAGAAGGCTTCTACAAAAGAAATGACAACACAGAAATAAAATGTCGCACAGAAAGAAACAACAACGTAGTAGGAAAATGCATCTAAAAAAGAGAAGGAAGCGTGGAAAGAAAATGTTTTTGCAAAGGATAAGGAATCACCAAAGGAGAGAGCTGCAACAACCTCGCAGGTCACTATTAACATCAAAGAACCTATAACAGAGCACACCAATGTTGAGGTCGACACTGAAGGTGAAGAAGAAGAGGGTGCAGACTTGGAGTCCCCCTTCAGGGCCTGGAAGAGGCAAAAGCGAAGTTCCATGGGACCTTGCAAGAAGTAAAAGTCTGATAAGTCTGCGAGTATGACACCATTGGTCCTCATGGAGGGGAACCTTGATGAGATCGGCGATGTTGTCCCTAATTCCACTGAAACTATCTGGGGACACATCGAGGACTAGTACCACCAGGTATTAGACAAAGTACAAGAAGGCCTGAAGGAATTGCACGTCCAGACAGGGGTAATCTAGGCGAGCGTTGGACAAACAAGCGCATATCAAGAAAGCATGCCAATAGTTAGTGCAGTGGAAATCATGTTCGGGTTTTGCCTAGTACCACTACCAGGGGGCTCTCTTCTATTTGAGAGAGCTAAAGATCATGAGCACGCACAGTTTTGGAGAACCTGAGTATCAACCTTGTAGCACTACTGATCCAGACCTTACATGAGCTGCACCAAGGAGTTTTAGATGAGCTCCACATACAAGAGAAGCGAGCACTGTTGATTATCGACGAGGTCAAAACTAACAATCAACAGATTTTTGAAGAGAAAGCATAGACCTTGTAGTCTCACGATGAGGCGATACAACAGAATTAACATCTAGAGACTTCCCTTACCAAAGTATGCTGCGAGCTCCCTAAGCTCTAGATTCCAGTAGATGCAGCCTCCACAGAGAAAATTAAGAAGCTAGCTGTTGTGGTGAAGGATTCGAAGGAGGAAATTGGAAAGGTCCGCTTTGAGCTACAGCTGCATATATCAAAGCTTCAACTTAAGCGGCAACGAACCACTCCTTTGGACGTCAGAGAGTAGTGAGAGGCTAATATTAAAGTAGATATGACTACTTTGGAAGTTGCAGTCAAGGACTGCAGCCAATTTTTTAAGTAGACCATGGAGATGTGGACCTCACTATAGGAGGATCTGTACTTATAGAAGATCAAAGAAGACATCAGAGAAATGAATTTGTAGTTTGATGAGATCAAAGCAATAGCACGAAACTTAGCACATGTGCAAAGGTTCACCAGACTTCAGGAAGGAAAGTTCCTCTAGACCCAGATTGATGAGCTACGTCAGAAGGCCTCCATTATCTCCTCAAGAACACGGCCATGGGCCAATGAGGTAAGCTAGTTGTCATAGGCAGTCTAGAGCAAGTTAAAGGCTCTGCAGTAGATGCAGATACAATGGGCCTTGCAATCAAAGGTCCAACTATGGAGAAACTAGTGGAAGAAGTATGGCAGGCCGCTGCACAAGGAGAAACAGATCTTCCAGCCTTGAATATTGAATTCAGTGGTCTACAAGAAAAGATCGAGACAACACCAGTAGAGTGACCTGGGACAAGTCACGACTTTGTGTTGGGGGTCTATTGGGATCAGGTCCCTTGTGGTCAAGTTTTGTAAAGTTTTGTTAAATATTGTAAAGTCTCTGCATTTTGAGGAGCGGAGTATGAGTAGTGCAGGTCAATAGGAGTCAAAGGGGATTTTATAAGGTCAAAGCCCCTTAGTCTATTAAGATTCAAGTTACTTTGTGACCCGCCCATGGTTCGTGGACCATGCTATTGTAATGAAGAATAATATAAAAGGAAGTGATAGAAGAGTCATAGGAAGGTAAGGAAGAGCACAGAAGTGTAGATGTTGGTTCTCTTTGGTCTATTATGTACTTGGGCGAAGGGCAAGGCCCATGCAGCTGTGTGAATGGAGACCTTGGTAAGTCTACAGCTAAGTGCGTGGGCCTGTGCAACTATGTGCGCAGGGCTGTAAATAATTGTAATTGAAGATCTAAAGCATAATAAAGGCTTGTTTTGAATAATTATCTGTGTATCTATGTATTACTTCTTCTCTCTGAATTTACTATATTTTTTATCTATTCAATGCAATTAATCAGGAAAAGTACTTAGTAGATTCGCAAAGAAGTAGATATGTCTATTTATATGATGTTATACATGTTTAGCGCAATCACCAAAGGGAATAAATTTGCTAACTGTTAATTGTTATAACTTTTGATTTTAAGGATAAAGGGTTCACGAAGGTCCAGATAAAGCCCTAAGTTGACAGAAACACATCAAATAGTCCTTCAGATGCAGAAACCTAGTTCTAGCATCCCCAAATACTACCTCGGGTGAGATTGTAGCCTAAGCTACATGGGTTGTTGCCTGAAGGGCCGGTGGTGTAGGGTTTTTTTAGTTAGCAAAGCTAAATCTGAACTTGGTTCCAAGCACCCTCAAGCCAACAATAGAAGTAAGGAGGATAGAACTAAAAATTAAGGTGGAAAAAATTTATGAATGATGGGTCTTAGTGATGAGGTGAATTCCCATGGAGGTTCCCCTTATGACATGCTAAGTGCTAAGTATTTCATCTGGCTATATTGAAAATATTTAAGTATTATTAAAATTCTTATACTATATTCAATGAGTTTCCTCACTTAGAATGTCTTCCTCTGTATAACCATGGAATGTTTTCCTTTTGTTGACATGAATTCCAATGGCTCTATTTTATATGCAAACTAGAGCTCAATTATGAATTCTCCATGGTCACAATTGGGATCCCATGTGTTTAATTATACCCCTAAGGAGGTAAAAGGACTAATAATTCATGAGATGGAAACACAAACCAATCCCATGTGTCTTTCTATCACTTCTTTGGCAAGTATTTTTGCATTAATAGGTATTGGATATTGTTGAATTCTTCATTTACCAAGGTTATAAGTATCTCAAAAAAATTATGTGAATAGTTATTTTCAATGGATGAAAAATTTCATAATTGAAGATTCAATTAATTGTGAATTAATTCAAGGTTTAACTTTTTTTATTGGAGTACAAACTAGTCATTACGTGGTGTGTTACATTATGTCAATTGTTATGAATTGGTAATGCTTTCCGACATAATCACTTACATGTCATAGGTGATAAAATTTGATGTCATAACACTTTCCACCTAATGCTTGAGATTAGGAGCATATCTTATTTGAAAGAAACCTTTGTTTCTTTCCCAATTTCTTGTGTGTTAGGGGGGATATAGAGAGAAAGAGTGAGAGAGTTTCCAAAGGAAGTAGCAATACACAAGGATATGCAATGAAGATCACTTATAGATGGTCCTTAAATTTTAATATCAAGCCTTGGATGTTATAACTAATAATATTTTTATAATTTAGATAATGTTATCTATGATGTTCTCAATAAAATAAATGAGGAGTTCTTCATAATCCAAATCCTTTTGCTATAGGCTCTGCCACTTACTCTTTGAAAAGATATTTGTTGGCCAAATTCTTAGCCTTTATAGATAAAAAACATGTAATTTTGGAATCTCCAAAAAATATTTTATTTTCCAAGGAGGTACCACTTCTCTTAGGAATTCATTGCTTGAATGAACTCACAAATTTGTTATGAAAATTTAATTTCATTGAACGACATTGTGGGTTCAAAGTATCCTTATTTCCATGGATTTAGAAAATAACAAATTAATAACTTGGGACAATATTGTTTTCTTATGTTTTGTGGACCTATATTTTGTCCTCTTTGTTACCAAAATCAATAAATTACAAAATGGCTTCTAAATTCATGTTCCCTTGATTCTCTTGACTTAGATTTAAATCTTAAGCAAAAGCGGATGAACCTAACTACATTCTAGATAAAATTAGAAAAAAGAGCTTCATATTTTCATATTACAAATATAAGTAGAAGAAAGGTATGTCTTTGGTGAAGTGGAGCTCTATAGTGAAGCCATTGGAAGGTCTCCAAACTCTCCTCCAATACACTTCCTTCAATGATTATATACAGTAGAAGTTTGAATGATATGAGAATGTGGAGCTGCCCATACCTAGCACACGGGTTGTTGATGCAATGACAAAAGTGTATTATCATGAAAACTCATATTCCTAAACAAAAATATCCCTAGCTTATTCCCTCACTTTGACTAGAATGGCAAAAAGTGATTTCTCATCCTTACAAATGGACCTAATTGTACTTTTTCGGGATTGAAATTTAAGGTGTTATGAGAAGTTCAAAATAAGATTGAGTTTTTGTTACCTAATTTTGGCATAGCTTAATGATATAATTCAAGTTGTAGTTTTGAATTTCTTTTGTTATTTTATCATAAGCATTTGAATATGGTGAAATTGGCACCATTCAATGGATATGAAATCAAAACAATGGAATGAGACAGAATCTATGGTTGAAAGATGCACATGTGAGTGTTTAGGGCGTTTGATGTAGGGTGATTTCCATGTTGCTATGTTTACTATTATTACTATAATTATTTTGGTATTTCTTGCAATTGATGTTAGTTTTTAGTTTTTATCGAAATTTCTGAGTCATTTTTCTTCTCCTGCACACATAAAAGATAAACTATGGCACACTCAGCAAATCCTGAACAACAGTTGGGAAGTTTGGATGAGGGTGCATGAGAATATTTTTGTAAACAGTGTCATGGTAGAGAGTGCATGAGAATAGTTATATAGACAACAACCTATTACAGGGACCATGAGAGTATTTCTATAGGCAGTAGCATGGTAAATGGAACATGTATGCTATGACTATGCTTAGAAATAATTCAATTTTTACCTTTTATTATTTTTAGAATTTGCTTCTCTAAATTTAGCTTTTCTTGAATTAGAGTAGTGTTGACGGTGCTGGAAATATATCAACCAAAGGTGTCCCAACAATGTGAAGTCCCAATTATACCTAACACCATTTGGAGTAGAATCCCCATACATAGTATCAGCCTAGTTGCCATGTATCCTTGTAGATTTTCCTTGGCTACAAGGTTCAACACAAGAGAGTAATACACAAGTATTTTCCATGTGAAATGTTCAGTTATGGAAAGCATCAAGGTTCTTCTACTGAAAGGGAAGAGAAAAGTGGGCCCTTTAAAGATAAGTAATAGTACTAATCTAGAAAAGGAACATGAGCATATATATATATATATATATATATATATATATATATGAATGAATCGTTGATAAACCAGTGAAATAATTCACAAGGAAGAAAAAATTGTTAAAGAAAATACAACAAACCTTCAACAAGATAAGTACCAAAGTCATTGAAATTTTCAATTTCCTTAGTATAGATGAAAACAACATACATTTCAAACATTCAAAGAATAATATTACAACATTCATGACATATGCATGAAAGCGTGTTGGCTTAGTAAGATTCTAAATTAAGTAAAATTTCCAATATACATGAATATAGTGAACACCACTAGCCCCAATAGTGGAGCATTAGAGCAGTCACTCACTCCTCCAAAAAAACTATCTTCCTCTCCAATGCCTGGTAGGAGGAGCTAAGTTTAAAAGTCCTTTTCTTGTACAATGAGGTTTTATATATAAAAAATGGGTTGATCCTTCACCTCCCTTGTGAATCTTGGACTACCCTCATGACTGTGTGACTTCTCTATAAATTTTCAACTTTTCATGACCCTTCATATTTTATACATGACTCTTGGAATTCCACTTTGCAATAAATTTCTCCCATATAGGATTTACATAATTCACAAAATGATGTGTCACATGATGACTCATGACACGTCATGACATGACACTATTGACATGGTCTTTGTGATGACATGGCAATATCAAGTCACCCTTTACTGCTAGTTCCTTTGTGTCGTCTTCAGATATGGTGCATGTTCTTCTTCTTCCTCCTCCTCACGAATTGAAGATAAGGAGTCTTCAATGTTATCTTTATATTTTGTTTTTTTTTGTAATATTATGTTCCACGGTTTTCTCGCCTTATGATCATCTGGTCTCTTAAGCTCCATAGGTGTCTTCTAGCATGGTATCCTTCTCCTTTTCCTCCATCACCATCCTATCAGGATATGGTAGAGTACCTGCAACTGAAAACCATTCATGACAAGATGAAATTAGTCTGATAAGACGCTATTCTAAGATGCTTCATGATGGTCAACTGACTGGGGTGGAACTGGCAACTAGTTGAGTGACTGACTCAGGGATTGCGCAGTTCAAGAGGCCGGGGTCCAAGACTTAGGCTTGAGACTGTGTGATGCATAGTTAAGGATGGCCAGGGTCAAAGAATTGTGTAGCTGAGGGACTCAAGGGCTCAAGGTTGGGACTTCAGGCTTGAGGTTGCCCAATGTGCAATTATGGAAGGACAAACTTAAGGAACGATGTACTTGAGGGACTCAAGCAGTCAAGGTCCTAGACAAAACCTTGAGACTATGAAAAGCATAGTTCAAGCTAGGCCAGGCTCATTAATTACATAGTTGGGGATCTCAAGGAAGCGGGATGAAGGCTTGAGCACTGAGTTTTCTCACTGTGAAATTCTAGATGGAGAGGAGGCCAAGTGACTGCCCAATTGTATAGTTCAAGATCTCAAGGTTGAGGCTTGAGGATTGAGACAACAGAATGCGTAATGAAGGACTGGTAGGAGAAGAAAACAACACAGTTCTCGAGCTAGGGGGTTGGACTCGAGCATTGTGATTATGTAGTGCACAGTTATGAACAGAATATAATGCACACTGTGCAGTTCGAAGAGTAAATGATGTTGCTTGAGGACTGAGGTTGCGCAATGCATAGTCCAGGAGGGCTGGATGAGGCTGAATGGCTCAGTCTGGGAGTTTTCTCGGTTTTTAGTAAATGTTAGATCAATGAGAGGAAATTGAACAAAAGCAATACTTTAACATGATCATACACCTAGTTCACTTAATGACACAACACGGAACAATTAGAACACATGAACAACATAATTCCCTCAATGCGACAACATTGTGGTAACTCATTCCAAGTGTGACACTAAAGATACACTTTGCGACGATAATGACGACACTTGTGCGACATTGTTTGAAACTTTGGAAATGAGTGTGATACATGTTTACATGACAAGGATAACTCATAAACACAAATATTAATCATTTAAACAACTAGACCTATATTTTGTACAATAAGTGACACTTCCCATGCCAAAAGATGACACTTGCAATACGAATAGAAAAGTGCGAACGACACTTGCGATATGTGAATGATGGTGAAAGAAACACATTCTAGAGTGAGAATAACATGAAATGACACTCATTACGTGAAATAAAGTAAAAGCGACAGTCATAAACTTGAAAATGACACTTGCAAAGGTGAAAGTGCATGCAAAGCGATAGTTGGAGAAACTCACCAAAATAGAAGTATGATCGCAAAAAAAATTGAGAGACTTTCAATTGAAAGTGTGCACTAAATGTCGACATAGGTTGGAAATTGCAGAGGCATTGCCTTGATGGAATATGTTGGGCCTATTAAAGCTTGCATAAAAGAATGTTCCCATGAACTTGCTGTGGAATAAGCATGTGTGAGTAGGTGTCTTTGACACTTACAATTCAAGAAGGGATCCCAAAGACTTAACCAAGCATCAACTGATTAAGAATTTACAGTGGAATGACTGATTTCAAGATCCACAGTAGGCTCCAAAATTCAAGTGTAGGAAAAACTTTGGAGGGTGTTTTTCATAGCGACAATAAGTAGGTCCATGAGTTGGGGACTTATAGAATTAGAACTGGGTATGTATTCCAAGGATATTGGGTGGAGAAGTCCTTTATGCATTAAACCTCTCCTCATGGTCACTATTCCAAGAATTTACTCATGTAGGACTGTGTGTTATTCTTAGCAAGCTTCAAAAACAATATGGGCATTCTTCTAGGAAATTATAATACATCATTGACAACCCTAAATATGAAGAGATCAGATCCATGATAGGGAGTCTATATTATGTTATGATTTTATGAGAAAACTCACCAACTTATCTAATAAATTCAACATCAATTACATGACAACAAACAAATTGTTTTATTCTTTAATATTTTGATTACTTTATTGATGTGTTTTTCACAACTCTATTCATCGTCAGATGTTGTGTAAATGATTTGGCATATGACTTGATACATGACTAATAAAAACTATGGTGAAATTTCATTTGAATTCACATAGAAACCAATATTTTTTTTAACCTGACCTAGAGGCTTTGAAAAATGAGGAAACGTTATTGAAAAAAAAAGAGGAATTTTTTTTTCTTTACTACCTATAATGAAAGAACCCTATATGTCAAAAAGAGAATAAATATATCTACTAATGTGACAAATTATAGAAGGATCACTATGTTCATATGTGATAACCATTTGAACAAAAACAACGAGAAACATTCTCTTTTGTGTAGCCATCTTCCTAAGTCTCACACATTGTATATGAAAAGAAAATCATTGTCATAGATAGGTTAAAGAAATTGAGGTAATCCCCAATAAGTGAATTGGATCCATTATGTGAAAGGCCATTATGATAACCATGTTAGTAAAGAGCCTTCCTCAACTCTGTCACCATGGTGGACATTCATATTAACCTAGAGAAATGTCATGATGTTTAAGAAAATGTGAAATTCCCAACACCAAATCATCAATATTACAAAAAAAAAATGCCTCATAACTTTAGCATGTTGGACAGTTGGCATTATCTGAATGATTGGTGGCACCTAGTATGTTTTCATTTATGGCAACCAAACTAACATTGAGGTTAGAAGTATTAGATGTTGGCATTGATGAAAATGTTGTTCAGGGGTAGTCCCATGGTTGCTGCAATATTTTGTAGAGAATAATCATAATAGTAGGCTTAGTGGAGAAGCCATAAAAAGATTATTATGATGGCTAGGGAGTCTTAGACTTTAGGGGAGATTATGTCTCAAGAGATTATCTCATTTTTCCTAAAAGTGGCATAGTTAAAAGCTTTTGGAAATATATTTCCAACAATATGTGGAAGCCTACAAATGGCCCTCTATAAAAAGTAATAACTTGTTGTAGTTGTTGCAACACTCTCCAAAATTTTGGCTTGCACTCAAATTTTGGAGCCTTACTTGGTCTTTTACTTGATTGTTGCAAACACTCAAGATCATCCCATGATCTTTCTTGAAGTCTTTAGCCCCTTTTGCTTGTTGGATTACTTATCATCTTTTGGCATGTTTGACTATTATGTAATGTTTGTGAGCCTTTTCTAGTGGTTTCAAAGGTCATTTATTGTGTAAATGAGTTTTCCTAACCATGGAAACACCTATCACACTCATACACAAAGTCTTGAACATTGTCACACAAGTATCGTCATGGTCATTTCAAAGTCTATCTTAAACATCACCCTTGTCACATCTTGTCATAAGATAGGCACAGAGAGGGGAATGATTTTCTTGTTTGTTCTGATGATCCATGTTTTCATGTCGTCAAGGTATGCTAAGTGTGTGATCATGAGTCAAGTTCATCATGAATCCAACTCCATTCCCACACAACCACTTCCAAAAACTCTTCCTGATCGAGTAACTTAGCTTCACTGGGCACTGACTGAGTTGCGCACTATGCAATCTCAACCCTCATTGAAGTGACCTTGCTACCTAGAACTGTGCAGTGCGAAGTCACTATCATCCAGGGTTGTGGTTCTACATAATTACAAAGTCCAACAACCTCCCTTGCCCCCCAAAATTTTGCAATTGTGAATCCCAGTCTACATTGAACTACACACTTCGCACTTTTAGTCGTGAAGCTTTTCCCTTACCTAATGGAACCTGACAATGTGTAGAAATTCTAGCCTTCCTTGGCCTCCATAACTATGAATTTGTTTCCTCTAGTGTCCTTACCTCATCCGGAGCTCATTGTCCCTAGAAACTGCACATATTCTCCCTTCAGGTCTCTTTGTTTCCTAGTCCTTGTTGCCTCCCAAAACTATGTAGTACTATCCTCCTAGGGCCTCATCCTGTAGCAACCACTGCCTTATTGAATTGTGCAATCCTAACCCTCAGTGAGAAATGAGAAACTTTTCTCCTTAGTGAGGATTGTACAGAAAAGTTCCTCATTCATGCCTAAGCTACGCTCTGCATAGTTTCAGTGATCAAGCTCTCTCCCGATTAGCTGGAACTATGCAATGTGCATTTATTGAGCCCTTCCTCCTAGCCTGTGACTTGCCCTGGGCTCAGTTCATGGATAATAATTCATCATCTTAGACTATGGATTTTTCGGATTAATGTCATCCCATCATGAGTGAATTACAGGAATACGTACACTATCAAGTCATGGCGAGATGATGAAGAAGGAGAAGAAGGAGGGAAGCATGCCCAAGGACTCACTTGTAGTTGAACTTACAAGCGGACCTATCAAGGGCAAGAAAGGGGATACAATTTTGCAACCATCTTCCAAGACCAAAGATCACTAAAGACCCCGCATCATTAAGTTATGCGGGGGAGAAGAGAAAGCATATCCAAGAACCCATCTAGCACTTAGCAACAAACGAGACTTGACATTACCACATCATCAATCCAGTCCATGTCAGTAGTGTTATGTCAAGTCGTGTCATGAGTTGTCATATGCCACACCACTAGTGTGTACCATGTATATTGTAATTAAATATATTGTAAAGTGGAATTCCAAAGGACACATATGATTATGAAGAGTCATGGAAGTTAAAAAGTCATAGGAAGTTGAACAGTCATGAGGGTAGTCAAAGATTCACAAGGGGCAAGCATCACCCCTTGGTTATATATACCCCCTCATTGTATGAGCAAAGGACTTTTTCACCTTAGCTCCTCGCACAAGGCATTAGAGAGATCAGCTAGTTCTTTGAGGAGCAAGGAGTGGCTCCAAGGGGCTAGTGATGTAAAATGTAAATATGTGTCTTGGAAATTTTGCTTAATAACAAATCAATTTCAGGAAAAAAATTACTTCATGCATGAACTATGAATGTTTGTAAGACTATTCTGTGGATGTTTGTATTTCATGTTTTCTTTCACATGTACAAAGATAGTTGAACTATTTCGGTTATTTTAGTGCTTATCTTGTTGGGAATGTATTGTAATGGTTGTTAACAATCGTCTCATCCATTGTGGAGTGGACTATTCCTTTGGATGGTAGATTAATATTCCCCTACTTGTTTGTTTTAACAACTATAGCATTTGTTGTGGACTATTCCGTTAGATGTTGGATGGGCCCTTCTAGTTTATGTGTGTCCCTTCATGGTGGTATTATTACCTATCACTTAGAGGCTCACTTTTCTCTCCCCGTTTGTTTTAGAATAACCTTGACATAGTTGCACTGGACACTCACCAGGTACACTCCTCTTAATTTTCAAAGACACCATTGCATCACTCTCTCGTGTTGACAGTCAGAGTCAAGGAAAATATTTAAGGATTTGGAAATTGGGCCTTTATACTGGATGGGACTCCTACACCAAATGGTGTGAGGTTTGCTTGGGACTTCATATCAGGGAGATCCCCTAAATGTTGGCAGCTCAAGCATAGTCAACATTTATGGTGCTAGAAGGAGAGATACCAGTATTTTATGGCTAATAGACCCATCGACCCCACTAATTTGTCTCCTAGTCAGGGAAACAACATTCAGTATGTCTCCCTTGCTCGTTTTTCTGAAGGTGGTGACTCTTCCCATCCTAGGAGTGAACGTTAAATCTTGTATGATGAGCTTTGGGTCGTCTTCCCAATCACCAATCAGTTTGCAAAAGTTGTTGTAATATTTTGGGAGTAATCAGTCTTCCATACTATCGAAAGAAGAATAACAGCACACCCACAAGCATAGTGGTCTCGTTCATTGAAGAAGTGGTCCTAACCACTCTTGAAGAATTAACAGATGCTATGGAAAGGGAAGAAGAGCCTCCACTCTTTCAAGGAGGTAATGGAGGAAACCCCTTAATCTCGGGATCAACTTCTGGTGGGATAGGTAGAGAAGAGGAAGAGGAAGAGGAACCATCATATTTAGTAAAGGAAGAGGGGAACAACAAAGAAGAATACATGACAGAGCCAAATTTGGACTCCATGACTCAGGGACCGCTGGTACTTCTGGGTGTCCTACACAAGATGTTGAGGCATGTGGAAAAGCACTTGACAAATTATGACCCTGATAAGAGAGTGAAGGATAAAGATCACTTAGCCAACTTCTACCTACATCTGAAAATAGTTGAGGCACCTTGCAACGATTTTGCATGCAGACATTTTCCTTGTACCTTGGATGGTAAAGAAGTTGTATGGTACCACATCCTTCCTCCAAACTCCATCTAGAATTGGAGGGCATTCAAAAAAATATTTCTTGAAAATTTTGTTGAAGAGAAGACCCCTGCCATGTTATTAGAGCTATCCCTGCCATGTTATTAAAGGAGATAGGTAATCTAATGATGGAGAAGAAATAAAAGGTTAAATATTTCAATCAGAGGTTCAATCGCATCTTAAACAAATTTTCTGACAACACAAAACCTCATGACTCCATCACCATAGATTACTACACTTTTGCATTGACAAAAAATATTGCACAGTTTGTAAAGTGAACTGAGAGACAAAAATTGCGAGAAAACTATGAAGAGGCTATTGTTGTTGAGAAGGAATTGCAAGTTATTGGAGTCATCATAGATGACGAATCAACAAAGGACTCCAAGGACACTAGTAAGAGGACTCAGGCCTCCGTGAGAAAGGCTAAGGAGAAATAATCGAATGATATTGAAGGCCTGACTCATCTTGTGAAGTTCCTAACCAATGAAATGGTTGAACTCAAAAAAAGGACAAGTGAGACTACCGTGAGCATCAAGCCCCCCAAGTTCATGGTCAGAAGGAATTCAGCTTCTGGCAGCAGCAATAATCAACCGGAAAAATCTGGCAGAGTTCCAATGTTGTCTATAATATTGAAAAAATTGGCACGAATTCATATTTCATGTTTCTTAATGAGCATCATCCAGAGAAGATGTGCCTACAATGGAACCAACTCATGAGAAGAATGGTTGTGCAGTTTGCACTCAGTCATGGTTGAGGAGTAGGTTGAGTTTGATGAAAAGAAGGAAGAAGTTGTTGAAGCTGATGAAGCTCCAAGAATTTGGCATGTAGTAAACATGTATCATTATGTTCTTGTAGCCCAAAAGAGTATTGGCGATAAGAAACCTCCGAGTGATGGTCTGTCCCAAAAAAAAGAAACTAATACAACTTAAGGAGCCAAGGGCTAACCATGGTGATTGAGGTGCCGAATAAAATTTTCAAAGAAAATTTGTTAAGAAAACTAAATCCACCTACTAACTCAGTGTAGAACACACAGAGAAATTCTAGGAAAGAAGTCTCAATGAAAAGTGTTTCCAATAGCAGTAAGGACAAAACCATTCCTCGGTAAACTGCAAACCAAGTTCCATCCCCAGACACTTTGGTCAGTATACCCATCATGGATTATAACACTATAGACAATATGAAGAATCTTTGTGCTAACATTTCCATGTTCAAACTTATAAAGATCATGAGCCACCTGAACGTCCTTCTATGGGCACTTGGGAAAACCTCCTTAGGTAATGCCACCTCTTCAGACAAGGGACCTAGTAAGTATACTAATTATCTTGCATCTATACTTAATGCGCTCATGATTGATGCAAACACAATCTGCCCATCGTTCTTGGTAAGATTCGAAATCTTCAATTTCAATGTACACAATTTCTTGGTTGACTCGGGTGCATCGTGAACATCATGCCACTATCTGTGGCCATGAAGATCAATGCTAAATGGGAAAATATAGATGCATAGATCATTCAGCTAGACAAAACTTGTGTCCAGGAAATTGGTGAACTAAGGGATGTCATCATTCAGCGATCATCTAATGGACGAGTTCACCAATTCATTAACATAGTAATTGTGGAAATTCTGGAAGAATACAGAGTGTTGCTCAACAGAGACTAGTCAAGAAGGCTTCAAGGATACATTTCCATAGATTGGTCACACCTATGGCTTCCGTAAAGAGGTAGGAAAAATTAGATCCAAGCTGAATCAGAGAGATACATGAAGCAAACGATCACTTCCTTGAATGGACATAACGATCCAATGGCTTTCATAGAACTACTATTTGGAAATTATTTTATGGAAACAAAGTTGGGGTACTATATTGCAGATCGATCCCTAGTTCCACTAGACACATAATTGGATCTCCTTCCATGCCCAACTGGAAATAGTGAACTTTGTATAGTTATTAGTATTAGTAATAGTACTAGTTTAGTTAGCATTCCTTTTACATATGATATGTAGACTATGTACTTTGATGGATCCAAGACATAGGAGGGCTCTGTAGCTAGTTGTGTCTTAATAGACCCGTTGTAGAGAAAACATTTGATCTCTAGTTGCTTGGAATTTGAGTGCACGAATAACACTGCAAAGTATGAAGCACTCGTCCTAGGCTTACATAAGGCCATCAACCTCAACATTTCCAATAAGAAAGTGGTAGGTGACTCCGAAATCGTGGTGCGTCAGGTATGTAACATTATACATTGTGTGTCACCTCATCTAAAAGGTTATCAAAAAGAGGTATGAAAACTCATGTCTCACTTCTAGGCTTTTAATATTATTTTAATTCCAAGAATGCGTAATGCAGCAGCAGATGCCTTGGCAAGTGCTACTTCTAGGATTTCACCATTACAGGATGAATTTTCTATTGAAATTTTTGTATAATCCCTATGTCTCGAATAATATCACTAACTTACACATTTTTTATGACGGATACTATATTTTATGGTGAGTGCTGAAGTATTCAAGGATGCAGCGATCAACGAGGACAAGCATGAAAAACCACTACAAGATGTAGCTAATGCAAGTAAAGGAAACCTCGTCCCCAAGGGTGGGATTTCATTATAGAAGCTATATAATCCATAAAACCATTTTCGGGGGCCCATTAATGCCAATATGTTATGAAACCAACTCAAGAAAAGATAGAAAAGATAGATCAACACCTTAGAATTCAGCCTCTTCGAGGGGGCAACCTCCTTTACATCACATAAATGAACAATTCTTGGATGATTAAAATGACAAAACCTCATTTCTATATATAGGAGTCTAAGGAGTCACAATATAACCCAGCTGACCTAGCAATAATAATATAAAGCCATAAAAATAACAATAGAGGGATTCTATGGGGCACAGTAATAACAATATGGGGATAATAGGGGCACAACAATATTAATAAGGGATGAAACTACAATATTAATGGGGTAATCACTAGTATTATAGGGACCAAACATGCCCCTCTCCTTCAGAAAAAGTGTTGTCCTCAACGCTTGAGTAGTTTTGGATGCTTCTGTATAAAATTCTCATCCTCCCATGTGGAATCTTCAGCGGATAAGTTCTTCCACTTGATAAGATGCTTCCGGTTCCAATATAATTTTTCCTTCCTCATCAAGTTCTGGCAATATTGTTTGAACTGGGAGCTTGTCGCCTATAACCTTCTCTAAACATGAAACATGGAAAACTAGGTGCAATCAAGAAGCTGCAGGAAGCTCCAATTTGTATGCCATACTACCAATCTTTTGCAACACCTTGTACAGACCATAATACTTTGGTGATAATTTATTATCCTTCTTAGCTTTCTTGAGGGACATTTGCTTATATGGTTGTAGCCGTAGGAATACCCAATCACCTACATCAAAACTTCTCTCACTGCGATGCTGATCTGCCTGTTGTTTCATTAGATTCTGTGTCAACACGAGGTTATCCTTTAAGAGTTGGAGGACTTGTTGTTGATGTTCGATGTGATATTCCACTTCTTGAACCTTAGAATTTTCTCTTAAAAATGATTTGATGGATGGTGGCTGATATCCATAAAGTGCCATAAATGGGGTCATTTTTGTTGTTGTATGGAAGGAAGTGTTATACCACCATTTAGCCAGAGGTAACCATTTGACCCATTGTGTCTGCTTATCAGATACAAAGCAACGAAGATATCCTTCCAAACATTTGTTTACTATCTCAGTTTGCCCATCAGATTGAGGATGATAAGATGAGCTATGAGCTAACTGAGTACCAAGACAAGAAAATAATTTTGTCCAAAAATTTCCAGTGAAAATAGGATCTCTGTCACTTACAATAATTTTTGAGTTTCCATGTAGCTTTTGAATTGTTTCCATAAATGCAGTAGAAACTGTATTGGCTTTAAATGGATGTGATAATGCACAAAATTGTGCATACTTGGTAACTCTGTCAACTACCACCATGATGACACTCTTTCCCTCAGACTTGGGTAAACCTGTGATAAAATCCATTGAAACCTCCTCCCAACATTGGCTTGGAATGGATAAAGGTTGTAATAGACCTGGTGTCTTAATTGTTTCAACTTTATTTTGTTGGAAAACCAAACATTCCGCCACAAATTTTTGAATATTTTATTTAAGGCCATCCCAAAAAAATTCCTTCTTAACCCTATGGTAAGTTTTTAAAAATCCTGAGTGCCCTCCTAAGGGAGAAGTGTGCAATTCCATAAGAATCTTTTGTTTTAGTTGGGAATTCTTACAGAGGTATAAGCGATCTTTGTACCATAAAGAATCATTTTTCCAACTAAATGTATCAGACGTATTGGAATATTGTTGTAACTTTCGAATAAGTGCCCACACTTCTTCATCATTCTTCCATTCCTCCCTTGCTTTATTTATCCAATCTGATTGGATAATAGAAATGGCACACAACAATGCTTCCACATCCTCATCCTTTCTTGAGAGTACATCTGCCACCACATTTTGCTTCCCTTTTTTGTAGATGATTTAAAAGTCACAACCCAACATCTTTGTGACCCACTTTTTTTGCTCTTCAAAGGATAATCTTTGTTCTAAAAAGTATTTAAGGCTATCATGATCCTTTTTTACCTTGAAGTGTCTTCCCATTAGGTAGGATCGCCATTTCTTAAGTGCATGGAGTATTGCCAACATTCCTTCTCATAAATAGCTTTATGTAAGAACTTTCCCTTGATTGGACAACTTTCAAAAGCAATGGGTCTTTCATCTTGCATTAATACAGCACCAATTCCATTTCCTGAAGCATCACATTCCACAATAAAGGTTTTTGTGAAGTCCAGTGTAGCTAAGACCGGTGCTTGGCACATTGCCTCTTTAAGATGTTCGAAGGCCTTTATTGCTTCTGGAGTCCATGAAAATGCATCTTTCTTCAATAATGTTGTTATAGGTGCTACTATTCTCCCATAATTCTTAACAAACTTGCGATAATACCCTGTCAACCCTAAAAATCCTCTCAGATGCTTTATGGATGTGGGGATTTTCCATTCCTTAATGGTTTTAATTTTGCTAGGGTCTACCTTAACTCCTTCATGAGATACAATATGACCAGATATTCCACCTCTTGTACTCCAAAGAAACATTTGGATCTTTTTGCATATAATTGTTTCTCCTCCAATAGTTGTAGCACCCTGTCAACATGTTCAACATGATCCTTCCAAGACTTGCTGTAGATTAGTATATCATCAAAAAATACTAACACAAATTTTCTAAGGAATGGTTTGAAAATAGAATTCATCAAACATTGAAATGTTGAAGGTGCATTGGTAAGGCCAAAAGTCATGACCAAAAATTCATAATGACCCTCATGAGTTCTAAATGCTCTTTTTGGAATGTCTTCAGTCTTCATTCTGATTTGATGATATCTTGAACGAAGATCCAACTTGGTGAAGTAAATTGATCCATGCAATCCATCCAATAATTCATCAATGACGAGAATGGGAAACTTATCTTTGATAGTGAGCTTGTTGAGCTCCCTATAATCTGGACACATGCGCCATGATCCATCCTTCTTGTGCACTAATACTACTGGAGTAGAGAAAGAACTTTGACTTGGTTGAATTATACTAGCCTCTAGCATTTCTGCAACCATACGTTCAATTTCACTCTTTTGGGCATAGGGATCTCTGTACGGCCTAATGTTTGGAGGAACACTTCCTGGAATTAGATGAATAGCATGATCATGATCACGAATAGGTGGGAGACTTTTGGGAGTCTCAAATACCTTGGAATGATTGTCCAAGACTTTTTGGAGATCTAGAGAAATAGATGATTGCAATGTGGAAACATCTAGCGAACATAATTGTGCAATTACACCCCTTTGTTCCTTTTTTACAAGCTTTGTCATACCGTTAGAGCTGATTATCTTTCCCGGTTTCCCTCCAATACCCCTTATTTCAACTTCCTTTTCTTCCATAGAAAATTTCATGAAAATTTCTTGAAAATTAAAAGCTATTGTACACAAGGATTGTAGCCATTGGACTCCTAGTACGACATCAACACCTCCCATTGGAATGGAAAGCATTGGGCTAGTCAATACATATTCTCCCATCGATAGTTTGATATTATGGCACTTTCCAGAGAAATTTATTGTTCCTCCATTTGCAACCATCACTTGACACTCTGGTGCTAGATATAAGAAGCAATTCAATTCTTTTGCTACCTTACAACGATTAAAATTGTGGGTACTTCCTGAATCAATCAACACTATTACCTCTTTCTTCTTGACTTGTCCTTCTATCTTGATGGTTTGAGGAGTGGTAATTCCCGCCAATGCATTACAAGATATGGTCGGATTCATTTCTTCTTTATCCACGCTTTGTTCCTGGAGTATATCCTCTTCTTTTGACCTTTCTTGCTCCTTTTCTTCTTCCTCTTCGCAATCTATGTAGAATAATTTCTTCTCAGCACACTTATGACCTTTAGTGTATTTGCTATCACAACTGTAACAAAGCCCTTTTTCTCTTTTTTCTTCCAATTTTTGTGGTGTCAACCTTATAGGTTGTGGAAGAATAGGGGCAACAAAACTTCCATATTTATATTTGTGAGTGGTATGCTTCCTGGTTGCCATAATTTTGCTTTCCATTTTTCTTGCTAACCTGAATGCCTTCTCTAATGAATCAGGTTCCCAAAGGTGAACATCATGTTGGATATTATCCTTTAAAGTCCCTATGAACACATCAATCCTATGCTCCTCTGGAATATTTTTTACCCTTATGTTCAATTTTTGGAACTCCTCAATGTGCTCCATTATTGAACCCTTTTGTTTGAGACTTATCAACTGGCTAAAAAAAGTGTTGCTTTTTGTATCCTCATAATGTGCTGTCAATTATTCCGTAAAAATTGCCCAAGTGATAATTTTTTTACGAGAGCAAAGCCATTGATACCATACAAACTGATTTGGTTTCAAATATAAAGTTGCAATACACACCTTTTGTGTGTTTTGCACATTATTGAGATCGAAAAATTGCTCCATCTGTAATATCCATGTTGCGGGATCCTTGCCATCAAACTTCCTCATATTGATTTTTGGAATATGGTGGGTCTTTGATCCCACATTAGAGTCTAAGAAATCATGGTTAACATTTCTTTTGTTTGCATCATGAGTTTCCTTTACTACCTTTTCACTATTAGTAAGTATTTCTTGTAGAAAATTTGTCAAATATGTCTTCAAATTTTCCATGTCTGTCTTCAAATCTGCCATGTCTCTCTTCAAATCTATCTTCAAATCATCCATATTATCTTCCACGCCTTTTATCTTAGATTCCACGACATTTATCTTAGCTTCTGTTAGCTTTTGTGAGAGTGACATTTGTTGCACTTGTTCTTGTAATTTTGATATATCATGTAGCATTTCTTCCTCTTCTTCATGAGTCATGCTAGAGCTTTCAGGTTGCTTACTAGGTGTTTGCATTTTCTTTACTTGGGTCATCAGTTACCGATAATAATGCTCTACTATGCCCTTTGAATTCCTTCAAAATAAATTTTCAAACCAAACTTAAGCAAAAATTTAAAAAAATCTACACACCTTTTTTCACTTTGTAGGAGCTCGATATTTCCTCTGATGTAATTTCTAATCATCCAGTTTTGAAACTGCGATCTGCAGTAGCCCTCTGTGTCCTCTTTCCAATTCCACCATTCTGACCCAAATTGGATTCTCCAAGGAAGAGTTATATGAAATCTCCCACAGTGACTTGATTATAGACTAGTTTAGTAGAGAAAACTTGTACGACGTGCCACGAGTCACTGTTTCGACCTTTGGATCTGAAAAATATCTACAAGAAACTGCATTCCGTCCTCTTTCTTTAACTTCTTACAAAATTTCAATCTAATGCTCAAAGAGAAAGTTATGACGATTTTCCCCAGGTCACCTGTTTGGAATGTAATTCAAGAGTCTGCAAAATGACCAAATTCCTCAGATCATATCTCCGAAAGTATAGCGCTAAAAGCTATAAAATTTGGACCCCAGGTTCAGCGCAATGTCTTCTCAAATGGGTTTTTTTTTAGCTTCTGAAACGTCGCAGAAAAAAAATTTATAGCGAAAATGCCACAATGACCTATTTGGAGCAGCAAAACCCTAGAATCCAAAGCTCTGATACCAAATGTTATGAAACCAGCTCAGGAAAGGATAGAAAAGATAGATCAAAGCCTTAGAATTCAGCCTCTTCGAGGGGGAAACCTCCTTTAAATCACATAAATGAACAATTCTTGGATGATTCAAATGACAAAACCTGCTTTCTATATATAGGAGTCTAAGGAGTCACAATATAACCTAGCCCAACTAACAATGATAAGATAAAGCCACAAAAATAACAATAGAGGGATTCTATGGGGCACAAAAATAACAATATAGGGATAATAGGGGCACAAAAATATTAATAAGGGATGCAACTACAATAGTAATGGGGTAATCACTAGTAATATAGGGACCCAACACAATACCCATAGTTACACTCTGGCGCATGAGAAAATCAACTTGGGAATAAAGAAAGTTCTAAAGTATGTTAATCTTGGTACTTTCTCAACACCACAAGAGCGAAAAGCCTTCATCCACTTGTTCAAGAAGTAGCGTAATTTCTTCGCGTGGATGTATAATGAACTCAAGACATATGATACACGAATCATCCAACATGTAATACTGATCAAGGAAGGGGCCGAGCCATTTCAACAGAAACTGAGGAAAGTTCATCCAACGCTTGAACCCCTCATACAAAAGGAGTTGAGAAAATTTTTGGATGCTCAGATCATCTACAAGGTGAAACATTCAACATGGGTATCAAACTTGGTTTCCTATGAGAAATAAGTACGAGGAGATCTACTTGTGTGTATATTTCCTGAACCTCAACTACACCTTAAATAAGGATAATTACCCCATGTCATCCATAGAGAGAATACTACAAACAATATCAGGGGTCGAAATTTTTTCTTTGCTCGATTTATTCTCAGGATACAACCAGGTTTTTGTGGCAGAACTTGATAGATTAAAAACTACTTTTAGGACAAAGTGGGCCATGCTCGCATTTCGACGAATGTCATTTGGGCTATTCAATGTTCGTGCAACATTCCAACATGCAATGGACATTGCCTTTCATGAGCTCATTGGACCGTCTACCTTGATGATGTGACAATATTTTCCAAATAGAGGTTAGACCACCTGCACCATCTGAATAAATTTTTGAGCAATGTCGTAAATATGGGATATCCTTGAATCCCAAGAAGAGTATTTTTGTAGTGTCCGAAGGTAATCTCCTGGGACAAATTATTTCTAAACGTTGGATCAAAATAGACTCAGATAGGATCTGGACCATCATGCAGATTCCCCACCCAATGAACAAGAAATCCATACAGTATTTCTTTGGGAAGATCAACTTCCTTCACAAGTTCATCCTCGACTATGCTCAGGTCGTTAAACCAATTCAGGAGATGATCAAGAAGGACACAGTATATAAATGGGATAAGATGGAAAATGATCTATTTTCCCATATCAAACAATCTATAGCAGAAGCACCCGTGTTGTAAAGCCCCGACTTCAGTAGAGACTTCTTGCTCTACACTTTTTCTTCTGACACTACTCTAGCTGCCATGCTAACTTATAAGGATAAGTTGAACAATGAACAACCTATCTCCTTCATGAGTGCAAGTCTACAAGAACCAAAGCTCAAGTACCCCACCATGGAAAAACAAGCTTACGCAATGTACAAGGTGGTAAAGCACGTCAGACCCTATCTGTTAAAGAACTGTTGTGTTATCATTGTTCCACACCTAGTAGTTAGATCATTGCTCGTTTAGCAAGGGTTGGGTGAAAGGAGGGTGAACTGGATGACTAGATTACAAGAATATCATCTAAACATCAAACCAATTCACACAATTAAGGGTCATGGTCTTTTCTAATTAGTAGTAGAGGTAGTACATGCAAAAGAGGAAGAAGAAGAGCTCGTAGGATGGGAGAAAGAGATTGAAATGTACAATGTTGAGTGAGGCTCCCCCCACTATGAACATAGACTCTTGGTACACGGATGTGTGCCAATACCTCGAGCATGGCACCGTGCCCTCTCACTTCTCTACACAGAAAAAGAGGGCACTCTGACTCTAAGCATTTTCATATCAATCGATGCATGGGGTGTTGTTCTGGAAGCACCACAATGGAGTAGTTCTCAGGTCCTTGGAGGAACATGATTTAGAAAAGGTTTTATGTGATCTCCACGATGGATCAACCAGAGGACACTTTGCAGGAGACACTACAGCACATAAGTTTATGCAATTTGGATTTTATTGGCCTACATTATTAAAGTATGTTCATGCTTATGAACACAAGTCTTCGGTCTGTCAAAGGTGTGCCAGCAGAAATTAGAAGTCAGCAGCCCCACTGCAGCCCATTGCAGTGGAAGAACCTTTTCAATAGTGGGGCTTGGATATCATTGGGGAAATTTTCCCACACTCATCAAAGAAACACTGCTATATCCTAACTGCTACACTATTTCACGCGGTGGATAGAGGAATATCTGCTAAAATAGGTGAACGATTAGGAAGTCATCAACTTTCTTCAACAGAACATCATCTCCAGGTTCGGAATTCCTATGCCACTTGCTTTTTACAATGCACCATATTTTTCATAATTAAGAATTTATGATTTTGCGTTGGAAAATGGTATTATTATGAAACATTCTGATAATTATTATCCGTAGGGAAATGGTCTTGTTGAACCCACCAATAGGAACCTCATTTGTATCATCAAAAAGACCATATTACATGAACAGCAAAACTGATACTCTTCTTTGGTGAATTTCTTATGGGATGACCACGTCATGCCTAAGACTTCTCTAAACACCTCCCTTACTTCCCAGTTTATGGAAAAGAAGCCATCCTCCTGCTGAACATCTACTTGCACACTATCCAACTATCCCAAGAGTCCCAAGGCAAGCCATGTCTTTTAGTTTGGCATAGGTTAGACACTTTGCACAAGCTACAGGAAGAAAAGCTGAAAGGTAAAGAAAAATTCTTGCTTCACCAAAGTTGTATCAAGTGATGGTTTGATAGAAAAATTGCAGGGAAAAATAGCTTTAGTGTGGGTGACTTAGTCTTAAAGTGGGATAAAGCTCACAAGGAAAAAGGAAAACACACTAAGTTTCAGTCCTTGTGGATTGGTCCATACATAGTTCACGAGAAGCTTGGCCAACACACGTATCATCTTAAATCACTTGACAGGAAGATTGACTCTCTCGCTGTCAATGGCCAAGACTTAAAAACAATATTTTCAATGAAGATCTGGAGTTGTGCCCTACACTATGTACATAGTCTTTTGTTGTTGGTTTTTTTTCATTGTTTGAAGTTTGAGTTGTTTGTCATGTAAATAAGTGTTATGCTTGATTGTGTTTTTGCTTCTAAATGTGTTTGTGGCTGAAGTATAAAGAGTCTTATGACACTCCATCATTTGGCTAGCCTTTGGTCTATCTTCCTTGTGGTTGTTACATCTTTTGGCTGATGAAGTCCTGATAGAAAATATGGTCCATTCGTAAGGATAATTTTGGTCCAACCATGAACCCGTGGCTAGTCTAAAAACCTCATGCTTATACTGAGTTTTTCTATTCGTGTTCTCAAGATTATCCAATTAGTGGAAATAGTGAAGGGGAAAAATATATATGAGAAAACCTAAATAAGAGGTATTTATATTCTTCTCTGAAGGAACAACCTCTTTTGCTCTCAATAAGTCAGGATCCCTCTTTCGCCCCGAAATAAATAAGTTTCGATGTACAATTCTCTTTAAATAAATAAATAAAGGAAAAAGAAGAGAAATAATTCCTACCCAGAGAGGTGAAGCAAGAAAATCCACCGGGGTACTATCCAGGCTCGCTCGTAGTGGATCAATGTTTGTGTTCCTGCGTGACTCCACCGGGGTGCTATCTAGGCCTATTGGTAGCATAGCAAAACCAGAGATGAAAAAATATACACTGGAAATATTAAGTTCGCAAGCTAAACTACCCTTCCCAACTTGAAACATTGTGATTATGTTGAATCTTATGTTGTGTTCAACTAAGAAGGTATAGATGGACCCATGTCTTCCCATGGGGTAAGTGGGAAGGCCAAAGTGATTTGCATGATGAATCAATGCTCCCTGAGGAGCCAAGGCCCTGCACAGAAGAAACTAACCAAGACAGAGAATCTAGAATTCAACCAGTGTGTCGCCAAGTGTTGTCGTTGTTGCAACATCCTCCAAAATTTTGGCTTGCACTCAAATTTTCGAGCCTTCATTGTTATTTTCCTTGATTTTTGCAAACACTCAAGCTCATCCCATGAGCTTTCTTGAAGTCTTTGGCCCCTTGTGCTTGATGGATTAATTTTCATTTTTAGCATGTTTGACCTTTATGTAATGTTTGTGAGCCTTCTTTGGTGGTTTTGAAGGTCAGTTCTTATGTAAACGAGTTTTCCTAACCATTTATCACATTCATACACAAAGTCTTGAACATTGTCACACAAGTGTTGTCGTAGTTGTTCTAAAGTCTATCTTAAGTGTCACACTTGTTGCATCTTGTCATGAGACAGGCACACAAAGGGGAATGCTTTGATTTTTTGTTATGATGATCCATCTTTTCGTGTCATCAAGGTATTTTAATTATGTGATCATGAGTCAAGTTCATCATGAGTCCAACTCCTTTACCATACTTAGCCATTTTCGGAAAATCTTCCCGACCGAGCACCTTAGCTTCTTCGAGACATGACTAAGTTGCGCATTACATAGTCTTAGCCCTCTTTGACGTGATCTTGATGACTATAACTACTTAGTGCACAATCACTTTCCTCTAGGGTTTTGGTTCTGTGCAATTCCAAAGTTCAACAACCTCCCTTGACCCCCAGAATTTTGTAGTTGTGCCTTCGAGTCTTCCTTGAACTGCGCACATCGCACTTTTAGTCCTCAAGATTTTCACTTATCTACTAGAATCCTGAATGTGCAGAAATCAAAACCTCTATTGGCCTCCATAACTACATAGATATTTCCTCCAATGTCCTTCCCTCATCCAGAGCTGACTGTCCCCAGAAACTGCATAGATTCTCCCTCGAGGCCTCTCTACTACCCAGTCCCAGTTGCCTCTCAAAACTGCGAAGTACTTTCCTCCCAGGGCCTCATCCCGCAATCTCCACTTCTTGATTGAACTACGCAATCCTAACCCTTAGTGACCACTACACAATTTTTCTCCTCAGTGAGGACTGTACAGAAAAGTTCGTTATTCAAGCCTGAGTTGCACTCTGCGCACTCTCAGTCATCAAGATCTCTCCCTATCAGCTAGAAATTTGCAATGCACATTTACGGAGCCCTTCCTCCCATCTTGTGACTTACCTCGTCCTCATTTCATGGATAATAATGCATCATCCTAGACTAGCAACTTTTCAGACTGTTCTCATCCCATCATGAGTGAATTGCAGGAACATGTACAATATCAAGTCATGGAAAGATGATGAATAAGGAGAATAAGGAGGGAAGCATGACTAAATACTCACTTGTAGTTGAACTTACAAGTGGACCTATCAAGAGAAAGCAAAGGGACACAATTTTTCAACCATCTTCCAAGACCGAATATCATTGAATAACCCGCATCATCAAGCTATGTGGAGGAGAAGAGAAAGCATGTCCAAGAACATATCTAACACTCAGCAGCAACTGTGACTTGACATTGCCACATCATTAAGTCAATCCATGTTAGAAGTGTTATGCCAAGTCATGTCATGAGTTTTCATATGCCACATCACTAGTGTGGACCATGTATATTGTAATCAAATGTATTGTAAAAGTGGAAGTCCAAAGGACACACATGAAATGAAGAGTCATGTAAGTTGAAAAGTCATAGGAAGTTGAACAGTCATGAGGGTAGTAAAAGAGTCACAAGGGGGAAGCATCACCCCCTTCATTATAGATATCCCCTCATTGTATGAGAAAAGGACTTTTTCACCTTGGCTCCTCCTGCAAGGCATTAAAGATATCAGCTAGTTCTTTGAGGAGAAAGGAGTGGCTCCAAGGGTCTAGAGATGTACAATGTAAATATGTGTCTTGGAAATTTTTCTTAATAACAAAAGCCTTTTCAGGCTAGCACATTTTTCAAGCATGAACTATTAATGTTTGTAAGACTATTATGTGGATGTTTGTATTTCATGTTTTCTTTCACATGTACTAAGATAGTTGAATGATTTCAGTTATTTTAGTGTTTATCTTGTTGAGAATGTGTTGTAATGGTTGTTAAGGACCAGCGCATCTGCTATGGACTATTCTATTGGATGGTACATGGATATTCCCTTATTTTTTGGTTGTAATGACTGTTGGATTCGTTGTGGACTATTCCACTGGATGTTGGATGGATCCTTCTGGTTCATGTGTGCTCTTCCTAGGTCGTACTATCACCTATCACTTAGAGGCTCACTTTTCCCTCCCCTTTGCAGTAGAAGAACCTCGACATGGTTGCACTACACACTCCCCTTGCTTTTTGAAGAAACCATTGCATCACTCTATTTTGCTAACAGATAGAGTCAAGGCAAAAAATTAAGGATTTGGCAACCAGGCCTTTATACCAGATTGAACTCCTACACCAAATGGTGTGAGGTATCATTAGGACTGCATATCGGGGATATCCCCTGAATGTTGGTGGTTTTGGCTCCATCAACAGGACCTTAAGCCATAAGTAGCAGTGCCCAGAACCCTGGAGGCTTATCTAAAACGATTATGAGATTCCATTGAGTTGGGGTAGTGGGAATCCTAGAATCCCAGAAGGCCCAGAAGCCCAAATACTTATTTAAAAGTGTTACGGGATCACACTGAGCCAAGGTAACGGGAAGCTTGAAACCCTGAAAGGCCGGAAAGCCTAGATAATTATTTAACAAGGTTACAGGATTGCATTGACCCAGGGTGGCAGAAAGCTTGCAACCCTGGAAGGCTTGAAAGCCCAGAGGCTTATTTAAATAAAAGGGTTATGAAATGGCATTAAACCAAGGTACCAGGAGTAGTACCTGGAAGCCCAGAGGTCCGAAACGTTAGAAGCCCATAAGGAATAAGGGAAAGTGTTAGGATTTTGTAGCAATTAATAGAGACGAGTGATGGAAGTTCTTGTCGACATTTGAAAGTCTATAAAATATCGATACGCGTGCTCAGAACTTGTTTTTGAGAATATATCACATGTTTCGGTGACCAAGGGCCTTCAAGCTATTAACAAGCAAACAAATGTGGGAAATAATTTGAACGATTTAGGGTGATTGACTAGCATTAGAAGTGGTGCACTCTAGTGGGCTACTACGCGGGAGCTCGGAAGCCCGTAAGTCTTCTGAAATGGAATTTAAATAAAATTTATGGGAACCAAGGCATCTGGGATCTATCTCTATAATTAAATATGCTTAAATTATGGATGAGTCAACAATTCTTTGGCCTGATGAGTTTGTTGCTCCAACACATAGTATACATAAGATATATGATTCAACATTTGAAAGCAAATGCATACAGAGATGTTGGTTCCATTGTATTAATGGAAACTACAGAAACAAGCATCCTTTGTTCTCAATTTCATTCCACGAGAAATTTAATGAAGAAGATGGCTCAGGCACAACATAGTAGTTAGTCTATGAGAACTAATGGTGTGCTACAACTAGAGTAGAAAAAAGAGACATACCTGAAGTACATTATGTGCTATGTGGGAATTTAAGTAGGAATGGAGGACCAAATTATCTATGCAGGATGAAGTGAATAGAGGTACTTGTTGAGTGTGTAGTGTAGACTATGATTAAATTCTCAATATGGAGAATACATAGGTTCCCATTCTTATATTTAATGCAGTTGCCATGGCCTTGCATTGTTAATGGAACAATAGTAGGCAAAGCCATGTAGAAGCACACTATTAGGCACTGATCAACAGAGACAACATCAACCTTCATGTAAAAGAGGAACAAAACTCAAGATTGCCTTTGATAAAAGTGGGGGATACAGTAGTTATGTTTAGTCTGAGTGAGTGAGAATCAGATATCCAAGTGTCGAGAGTTAACTATGTTTACAATAGATTATAGTGTTGAGACTAGAGATGGTTGAGTAGTGGAGCTACAGAGCTAAAGGGAAGGAGTTGGTACAATAGTAGATCAGGTTTATACTTTTGAGCATATGCATTAGCGTCTGTTTTATGTTTTAAAATTGTATGAACAATAGAACATTGGATAGAGAAGGTAGTGGCATGCATCCATAAGAGTTTGGTGCCTCTTGGCAAGTAGTGGCTTGCTATCTAAAGGGGGTTGGGGCCTCTTGTGAGTGGGTTCTCACAATCAATTTGATGTAATTAAGTGGGTGCTTAATTTACATCATAATAACAAATAGATTAGTGGTTTTCTCCCTTTAGGCTTCCATGTAAAAATACATGTGGAAATATGTGTGTGCTTCTCAATTAATGAAGTGTGCTCATGTGAATGGTTTTCTTTACTGCACATTTGTATTGTAGTTTGAACGCTCTTACAAATAACTAGCATAATTCAAATCAAATATAAGAATTGAGCATAAATTTTAATAACCTCACTATTACTGACTAACCCCGCTCGTAGTAATTCCTTATCCCAATAATTTGTATCAGTGCCAAGTTCCTTCAGGAACAGTTCAACCACTGGAAGGTAGATCCATAAGGAATTATGTCTATGCAAGAGAGTCAAGATGCTTACTCAAGTAAGATACTAGTCTTTGATGAGACAAACTATGCCTTTTGGAAGGTGTTGAAGCCCTGAAAATCGGGTCGACAACAAGGGGGATACCCACCCGGTCCGGACCTTGGTTGCAGCTCCTTATCTGTTTGGTATAGCGGGTCCGACTGGGGATAATGGGACCAATTTCCCAATCTAAGGGTGTATGTGTGTGTGTGCAGAGTTGGATGTTGCTGATCTAAGAGTACTTAAAGCTAATTTAATTCAAACTTTTAAACTAACTCTATGCTATTGTAATCTAATGAGAAACAACACATCTAATCTACGCTAACCCGGGGTGTATTTCTTCTATTATGCGATCTAAAGAGATTTCAAACAATAACTGGTAATAAAGATCATTCAGCTATCATAAGAATAGAAATCAATTAAGATAAACCACTTTGCATAAAAAGTTAGGCAAAACAGTTCTGAACAGCATAACACATAATAAGTTATTCATATATCAGACATAAATAAATGGCTCCACCGTACAGAAGTGCCAAATGGTAACTCATACATTCATGCAGTAACATATAAACAACTGAAAACTGTATATCACTTTAAGAATATAAGCAGAAATGGCCAAGAGATAAAAGTACCATTTATTACTAATCCTACTCATAAGCTTCAAGCAAAAACGATTTATCTCTACTTGTTCTAACATCTACTAAGAGTACAAAAGTGCAACATCAGTAGCAGACATTAAAATGCAAACATTAATAAATCTCGATCCATCCATTCATCAAAACCTCCTCTGAGGGTGCAGAAGTGCATGTTCCGAGGACAAGTTTTTGACAAATTTCTGGACCCTTCTCTAAATCCATGAGAAGGGTTAAAATACTACTTCCTAATTCTAATAATAGTGTTTTTACAAAATTTAGGATGCGGTTTTCAAATGACCGTCCTTTTTCTAATCAAATTTAAAATAAAAAACAACATTCTAAAATAAGGCTACTTCTAAATTTGGTCTTTAAAGTTGCAAGTGTTCATCATGGGCTTGAGGAGAATTGGCTGGCTGATTTCTGCGCTGAGCTGGGCTGCGAAAACAGAATCTATGAGAGCTGGCACTACTTTTTCGGTCGCGTTTATGATGCATTTCACAGTCATCCATTGACTATGCGGCTTGACCAAGTATGCCCAGTAACACTACCAATTCAACCTGTTTAATGCTTGGATCGCTTTTCCCTTTTCCTGTGCCTTCTGCTTCCAGTCGTAGCTTATTTGGTAGGTACCCCGGGGTGGTCTCTTCACACATCATTCTATACAAGGGTAAGATAAGCCCGTGACAAATCTGGTAGAAGTGTGGGATGAACTGAGAATCCCATAACACCTTATGATAAACATGGATAGGTAATGGGTCCTGGGTAGTCCATTTCCAACCCATAGTGGGAAATTTAGACACATAACAAATAGAATCCATAACATATGCGGACAGATAAAAAGGAGGATAGATCCTTTGAGACAAGGATCTTTTAGACCGGTAATTGATAACAGCCGTGTATAGATTATCAGGAAAGATATTGGCCCAATCCATAATATCGGCATTTGTGGCAGCCTCTATTAATGGTAGCCATTAAGATGAAAACTTTTTGATATCCGGCATCCTAAACAATCTATAAAGCATGGCCGCAGCAAAACAATACGGAGAGGTAAGGGAACCAGTGCTGTACATACCGTTTTTATCTTTTTTGAGCGTCTCCTCTTTTCTGGAACAATCTTTGGTGGTCTCTGCTAGGTTTGGGTTTTCTGCTGCAAATTTCTTAATGAATTGTGCATTGTAAGTCGCCTGCGGTTCAAGAAGATGATACATAAGCTTTAAATCTTGCGCAGCGAATGATCCGATGAGCCCATGTCCTTGAACCTTGAATTATCTGTTGTTCATCTCTGCATTGTCAAGTATCCACTTGATCATATCCGTATATGGTAGAATTTTGGGCCTTGCTACTATCCGGTGAAGAAATGAACATGCTAGCTCCTCTAAGGACGCCTTGGAAGAGCGTTGTGAGCCCGTGACAGCAGCAACCTTCATTATTCTGGGATTCTCTTCTTCAAGCAGCCTGTACATGCTTTCCCATGTCGATATCCCTGCATCTCTATTACAGGTTGTGTCTGTATACAAAGGCGCCATCTCCTTCGTCTTTTCCTTCGCCTCAGAGCCTTGAGCTTTATTTTTCTTTCCCATTTCTTCCTGCGTTTGGCTTTGAATCGTCTTAGCTCTTCGTTCCTGCAGATTACGAGTGAAATGGAAATGACTGATCAAGAAAGGTGATGGGAGAGTTTTAAATGCAACAGATATATCAAATATGCCACCTTACGTGAAGTAATAACTGACAACTAATTCATTTACTATCATTAAAACCGCATGATCTTGAGTCAGATGATGGTAAGTGGCTTTTCTTTGAATGGTGTGCCCGAAGGATTCGTGATGAAGTGATTTATGATTTGCTTATGTAACATCGCAGATCGCGCCATCGCAAATCGTATCATCGCAGATCGCGCGAATATAATATCGCAGCGACCGCAACATCGCAGGTCGCAGAAGTTTAATGTTTGTCGAATCTTGCTAGCTCACTTCTGCGATATGCGATCTTGCGATCGGTGTTATCACAGATCGGTAAATCTTGAAGTTTTTTCCTTATGAGTATTTATTGCGATGCGATATTATGCTTAACACGAGAGTCTTGCGCATACTGATATTATAGAGAAATGGAGGCATTTCCTATATTTTTTGCAATGCGGTTTTAAAGATATTTCCCTTATCGTAGACTTAGGTTAAAAATATTCAAAATACCTTTCTAAGCTTACGATGGTAACCTTATTTTGAAGAAAGGAAACTCTTGCTTTTTTCTTTAAAATTTAACTAAGGGTCCCCATTCATTTAGTATTTTGGACAACACTTAAATGAACAAGGGGGGGTGTTGCTGGCCACAACAATTGGCGATTCACTTGGGAGAACCAGTTATCTCTGATCTTCTATTGACGTTCTTCAAACTTCCGAAACAAAAAAATTTCTCAGAAAACTTAAACTTTATTATAAAAAGATAAAGCATATTATACTTCAAACTGTCAATGATATTTTGTTTCAACCTCTTTCTATTTTAATTACTTGTATCCTCAGCTTGTCCTTGCATTTACATCAGCCATTACTTGGTCTTGTAAAACATAAAATAAAGTTTCCCCTATGTAGCAGCCTTTTAAATATGCTCCTTTGTCGCAGGTAGAGCCTCTGCTGCCAGCAGGCGTCCATAGCCTTGACAGGGTTACCTATTACCCAGTAATGATCCTTTATCCTGCTTAAGGCTATTTACAACTTTTCAGAGAAAAACCCATTTTGACACTTTTTTCCTTTTTTATTCTCTAAAGAACAATGTCTTGGTTTGGTGGCGAAATTATGACACAGTCATTCACTTGATTTACACTTTTGTTGAACAAGCTGGCTCGTGATGAGACCCCTTGTCTTTTGATTGCAACAATCTTGAGTCGTTGCCCTGTTTTGGTGGACAGTATTGGAAAATTCAGCAAGTTATAATACCTGTGATCATGATAAGCCGGCTCGTGATGAGACCTCTTATTCTTTGAGATATAGTGTTTTTTCGGACTGTTCCTCTGAATGCTGCGATTTCCTTTAGCAGGGAGGAAGTCAAATTTTCTTTCCTTAAGAAAGTTCTGGACGACAATAATAGAGTTTTTTGGAAATGGCTGTTTCTACAAAGAATCTTTATTTCATTATTGATACCTTTCATTGTACTGACATAAAACAATTTCTTCACTAAAATAGCTTTCTTCAAATTTCATGGAGTTGAAACTAGTATCATATCTGGTTTAAAGTTCTATTGATAATAAAGGTCAAGTTTCCAAAAGATTTGCTGTTCATAGAAGCAGAAGTTCAAAATCTTGATAGAGAAAAGGTGTCTTTAGTAAATGTCAAATGCTTGTTAACCATAGCAAATTTTATTATGGAGAAAAATATTTAACGAAATGAGAGGTAGACATTCCCTAGGGTTATGTATAGAATAGGGATAATCTCTTCTCTTATTTTGCCTACCAACTATTAAAAGTAAACCTAATAACCTAGCTAAATTACTCCTACTCCTATTATAACTATATACAGAAAATTAACTAGGTGAAATGATATTTCCAGTGGAACCATCTCTTCATTTTTATTCCTACACGTATGTAACTTTCAAACATCAGTGTTAAGAACAAAATTTTTCTTGGACTGTTAATGTTGGATGTGGAATAAGAATGTGTAACTTCAGTTGGAATTCTGTCTGAAATATCTTTCTCATGAAAACTTCTTTCCAACTGGATACCTATTGGATCATAAAAATCAGGATGAATTTCTGTTATGGATTGATGATCTCGTAATAGGAAAGATGACAAGCCAGGTTGCGAATATGATTTTTTAGTTTTAATGGCCTGTAACCTACTGTGCGTTGAAGTTGAGCTTTTAGCAATTTCTTGTAAAAGGAAAGTTTCCATATATGAATCACTAAATAAATCAATGAAGAATAGATGGAAATTTCTGGAAAGAGATTTATCAATTGGCGCGAATTGCTGACAAGTTTCGAAAGGTACTTTCCTTCGTTGATGGTGTTTTGGATGCCAAATAAGTTTTCTAAGGAAGTCTGATATTGATTGATCTTGGAATTGAAAAAGTTCTATACTTCCTTGACACAGTTTAGCTTTCCAAAATCGTAGCACATCTTTTGAATGTTCTTTGATAAGGTGCTCAACATACCACAGTAATCTATCAAAAGTCTGAAAATTTAAAACACAATCCGATTTTGTACAAAATGAGTGAAAGTGAGAAAGAAAGAAATGATTATCTGTAAAAATAGTGTTACAGCACAACTGGGATTGACTTGGAATATCTTGTTTTTCACAAGAACTGGCCAGAATTACGGGATCCGAGCAATTTCGAATTCCGGCTTGTGAATCAGAAGACAAGTTATGATTGTGAACAGGCATGGGGGTTTCCTCATGATATGAATCATAGATCGGGGTATTGTCTTGGATAGTAAAATCATGCAAATGATCTTTTACTTTGAAATGAGGATTGACTGATATGATTTCTGAATTAGAATATCTCTCATTATCTGAGCTTTGTTGAGTTACTTGGGATAAATCAACAACATCATCGTTGTCAAAGTAGCTATCCTAAATGATTTTACAGGTTTCCCTAGATTTCTCTTTTTCGTCATATATTTTCAGACAAGGAAGGTCAAGTGGTTCTTGTTTGAAAATGATCAAAGGATGTTCTATAGCTATCTTTTTATGTTGAAAACCTAATGATGACTCATTTGAATAATCCTCTGTACTTTTTGAGATATCTTTAATATTGAGAGGGGAAAAATTATCATCACTAAAAACATCAGGATAAAGAGAAAAATGTGATTCTGGAACAATGCATTTGAAAATATCATCATGGAAAAATCTTTGTTCATCAGATTCATCATAGACATCGGGCTTTAGATCATACCTTTGTGTACTGATACTTTTTGAAAGAGAAATAGTTTGTTGTTCTAACCTTGGCATCTGCATTTGTTGATTTGCAATGATATTATCTGACCTTGTATCGAAGTCATCTCCTGGTTCCAAGGCAGGCTTTTCTCCAGCATTTTCGCTTTTTTCTTCTTGCATTAGAGCATGCATGTCTCCTAGGCTTTGGGAACTTTCTTCATCATGGGTGATTTGTATATTCAAATTGGAATCCTCATTCACATTAGAAGAAAATGAGACAAAGCTTGAACTAATTTCTGCTTGATCAGACATAGGAGGCGGGGAATACTCAGCATAATCCGAAGATTCTTCATCCATGAGTTCACTTTCAAGATCATACTTTAGACAATTAAGATGAAATCGCATATTAAAATCCCTAACAGATTCATCTTGTTTCCGTAGATAATCAATTTCATCATATACCTGGTCATAGTCATAACAATCAAATTCAAAAATGAAAGTCTTGACGAATTGGTCCCAGCTGTGAATTGATGCAACTGGGAGGGTTCTGCAACATTTTCTAGCTTCCGCCGTGAATGTAAGAGTAAAAATTCTGCATAAAACGCCTTCATCAATTCTTTGAATATCCGAACTTAAAACTCTTTGAATAAATTGAAGAGCATGATTAAAAGTAGAAGAATTATTCTTACCATTGAATTTTACATGAGACAAGAGTCTTACCACTTCAGGTGGAGTGTTGGAAGAGGTAGAAACATGGATGCAACTCCAAATGGGAAGTTTGTGAGCAGCCATTCTGATTCAGATGTTACAATTGAAAATCATTCCAACAGACACTATGTTCAGGCCCTCCTTCTAGCGCCAAATATATTGAAGCCCCGAAAATCAGGTCGACAACAAGGGGGATACCCACCCGGTCCAGACCTTGGTTGGCAGCTCCTTATCCATTTGGTATAGCGGGTCCGACTGGGGATAATGGGACCAGTTTCCTAATCTAAGGGTGTATGTGTGTGTGTGCAGAGTTGGATGTTGCTGATCTAAGAGTACTTAAAGCTAATTTAATTCAAACTTTTAAACTAACTCTATGCTATTGTAATCTAATGACAAACAACACATCTAATCTACGCTAACCCGAGGTGTATTTCTTCTATTATGCGATCTAAAGAGATTTCAAACAATAACTGGTAATAAAGATCATTCAGCTATCATACGAATAGAAATCAATTAAGATAAACCACTTTGCATAAAAAGTTAGGCAAAACAGTTGTGAACAGCATATCGCATAATAAGTTATTCATATATCAGACATAAATAAATGGCTCCACCGTACAGAAGTGCCAAATGGTAACTCATACATTCATGTAGTAACATATAAACAACTGAAAACTGTATATCACTTTAAGAATATAAGCAGAAATGGCCAAGAGATAAAAGTACCATTTATGACTAATCCTACTCATAAGCTTCAAGCAAAAACGATTTATCTCTACTTGTTCTAACATCTACTAAGAGTACAAAAGTGCAACATCAGTAGCAGACATTAAAATGCAAACATTAATAAATCTCGATCCATCCATTCATCAAAACCTCCTCTGAGGGTGCAGAAGTGCATGTTCCAAGGACAAGTTTTTGACAAATTTCTGGACCCTTCTCTAAATGCATGAGAAGGGTTAAAATACTACTTCCTCATTCTAATAATAGTGTTTTTACAAAATTTAGGATGCGGTTTTCAAATGACCGTCCTTTTTCTAATCTAATTTAAGAGAAAAAACAACATTCTAAAATAAGGCTACTTCTGAATTTGGTCTTTAAAGCTGCAAGTGTTCATCATGGGCTTGAGGAGAGTCAGCTAGCTGATTTTTGCGCTGAGCTGGGCTGCGAAAACAAAATCTATGAGAGCTGGCACTACTTTTTCGGCTGCGTTTATGATGCATTTCACAGTCATCCATTGACTATGCGGCTTGACCAAGTATGCCCAGTAACACTCCCAATTCAACCTATTTAATGCTTGGATCGCTTTTCCCTTTTCTTGTGCCTTCTGCTTCCATTCTGCTTCCAGTCGTAGCTTATTTGGTAGGTACCCCGGGGTGGTCTCTTCATACATCATTCTATACAAGGGTAAGATAAGCCCGTGACAAATCTGGTAGAAGTGTGGGATGAACTGAGAATCCCATAACACCTTATGATAAACATGGAGAGGTAATGGGTCCTGGGTAGTCCATTTCCAACCCATAGTGGGAAATTTAGACACATAACAAATAGAATCCATAACATATGCGGACAGATAAAAAGGAGGATAGATCCTTTGAGACAAGGATCTTTTAGACCGGTAATTGATAACAGCCGTGTATAGATTATCAGGAAAGATCTTGGCCCAATCCATAATATCGGCATTTGTGGCAACATCTATTAATCGTAGCCATTCAGATGAAAACTTATTGATATCTGGCATCCCAAACAATCTACAAAGCATGGCCGCAGCAAAACAATACAGATAGGTGAGGGAACCAGTGCTGTACATACCGTTTTTATCTTTTTTGAGCGGCTCCTCTTTTCTGGACCAATCTCTGGTGGTCTCTGCTAGATTTGGGTTTTCTGCCGCAAATTTCTTAACGAATTGTGCATTGTAAGTCGCCTGCGGTTCAGGAAGATGATACATAAGCTTTAAATCTTGCGCAGCGAATGATCCGATGAGCCCATGTCCTTGAACCTTGAATTATCTGTTGTTCATCTCTGCATTGTCAAGTATCCACTTGATCATATCCGTATATGGTAGAATTTTGGGCCTTGCTGCTATCCGGTGAAGAAATGAACATGCTAGCTCCTCTAAGGACGCCTCGGAAGAGCGTTGTGAGCCCGCGACAGCAGCAACCTTCATTATTCTGGGATTCTCTTCTTCAATCAGCCTGTACATGCTTTCCCATGTCGATATCCCTGCGTCTCTATTACACGCTATGTCTGTATACAAAGGCGCCATCTCCTTCGTCTTTTCCTTCGCCTCAGAGCCTTGAGCTTTATTTTTCTTTCCCATTTCTTCCTGCATTTGGCTTTGAATCATCTTAGCTCTTCGTTCCTGCAGATTACGAGTGAAATGGAAATGACTGATCAAGAAAGGTGATGGGAGAGTTTTAAATGCAACAGATATATCAAATATGCCACCTTACGTGAAGTAATTCTTTACAAAAGCACGCGTCTTCATTTCATTTAATAACTGACAACTAATTCATTTACTATCATTAAAACCGCATGATCTTGAGTGAGATTATGGTAAGTGGCTTTTCTTTGAATGGCGTGCCCGAAGGATTCGTGATGAAGTGATTTATGATTTGCTTATGTAACATCGCAGATCGCGCCATCGCAAATTGCACCATCGCAGATCACGCCATCGCAAATCGTACCATCGGAGATCGCGCGAATATAATATCGCAGTGACCGCAACATCGTAGGTCGCAGAAGTTTAATGTTTGCCGAATCTTGCTAGCTCACTTCTGCGATATGCGATCTTGCGATCGGTGTTATCGCAGATCGGTAAATCTTGAAGTTTTTTCCTTATGAGTATTACTTTATTGCGATGCGATATTATGCTTAACACAAGAGTCTTGCGCATACCGATATTATAGAGAAATGGAGGCATTTCCTATCTTTTTTGCAACGCGGTTTTAAAGATATTTCCCTTATCGTAGACTTAGGTTAAAAATATTCAAAAGACCTTTCTAAGCTTACGATGGTAACCTTATTTTGAAGAAAGGAAACTCTTGCTTTTTTCTTTAAACTTTAACTAAGGTCCCCATTCATTTAGTATTTTGGACAACACTTAAATGAACAAGGGGGGGGTGTTGCTGGCCACAACAGAAGGTTAGGATGGAAGCATATCTTATGTCATTAGGAGTCAATGTTTCGAGCTCTGTGTTAGTATATTATGATGTTCTTAATGTTGCTTCCACATATGAAGACAATAAAAAGGTGTATGGAAATAATTCTAAAGCCAAGAATGACATTCACTTTCACTTTAGTCATTCTAAACTAGTAAAAGTTATGCATTGTAAGTCTGTTGAGGAAGTGTGGGTCGACCTAATTTAGAGTCATGAAGGATATGAAAAAGCCAATAAGGTAAGACTTCAAACCTTCAAAATGAGGTTTGAAAGCTTAAGAATGAGTGAAGAAGAAAGCATAGCAAAATACTTCCTCAAAGTTAATGAAGTAACGAATATGATTAGAGGACATGGTGAAGTTTTCAAAGATTCAAATATAATTGTTCAAAAAGTCTTAAGATCTCTGCCTATGATATTTAATGCCAAAATCTCTACCATTGAAGAGATGTTTGATCTAAAAAATCCCACAATGGACCAATTTCTTGGTACTCTTGTAGCCTATGAGATGAGACTAGGAAAAGAGAATTATAAACTAAAGGAGGAAGCTTTCAAGGTGTCCAAGAAGGATAAGGAGCATAAAGACCACTAGGATTTCTCTAGTTGTGAATCTGATCAGGAGTTGTCTTACTTTTCTAGGAAAACATAGGCATGGCTCAGGAATGTAAAGAGGGGAACTACCATTCAAATGCTTTGACTATGGAAGCGTTGGACATTTTTCATATAATTTCCTGCCAAAAGAAGAGGCTCTCTAAGAAGAAGGGGATCTACTCCAAATAGGATAGCTTAACACCACATTCAAATAGTGAAAATTCCTCAAAGCATGAGTCAAATGAATGGTTACTCATGGGCTTTGGAGTTGGCTCGAAGAAAAAAATATTACAAACTCTAAAAGAAGAAGAAGAAGAAGTAGGAGTGGTGGAATTTGAATTGGAAGTCGTCAGTGCTCTTGATGATTTAATGAATGACAGAAGAAAGAGCAAGCAACTAAAAGAGTAGTTATAGCATGCTGAAGAAGGTATATATAACTCAGAGAATGAAAAATTTGTTTATCAAAAAGAAAAACTCTAAGAAGCCATTAAAAGTAAAGAAAACTTATCTCTTCAACTAGAAGAAAAACAAAAAACATGTGAAAATCTAGAAGAAGAGAAGCATCTAAAGTAGGAGTTGGTCAAAGTAAAGAAGGAGATAATCCGAGAGACATGCAAAGAAGAAATTATGTCCCTAAAAATCACATTATAAGAAGTGAAACGAAAAGAATAAGTTATTAGTTATCTAATCCATGAAAGGGAAGAAAATTGTCTAATTCTGGAGGAAGAAGTTCTCTCTCTGAGAACGGATCTTGAGATACCAGAGACCGAGAAGGTTGTAAATGAAAATTTTGTAGAAAGGACAAGAAAGCTAGATCAAATTCCAAGGAGTCAAAGGTCTCCAAAAAACAAGATAGGTCAGTGATATTCTAGACCACATGAATCTTCAATGAGAAAGATGAATTATAGGTCTGCAGGATTTGAGGAACCTCAGAGCTATCCAAAGGTTCTTCAAGAAAGAATCAATGAAGATAAAAGGTAGCAAGCAAGAGAGGATCCCATCACTGGAACACTAATTCCAAATTCTCAAAAGAGTCATACCAATAGAGAATGAATCAATCAACAAGACAACAGAGGTATTTTCATGTACAAACTCACGAACTTTCCAAATTCAGGTACTCTAATTTATTTTATGTTAATTTTTATAAATTTTGTATCTTTGAAAATAGGTTCTTGATTATAGAAGAGTCAAAGTTGAAAGAGATGAAAATCTTAGATACAATAAGTATCAGAATTATAGATCTCATAACTCTCCTCCTAGAAATGGAAATCCCTTCCCTCACCTAATGGATGATGTTGAATGCTTCAAATATAATAATCTTGGGCACAAGGAGAGATAATGCAAAATCATATTTGAGTATCCATCTAGATCCTAGAATGCTTGGCATCCAACTCTTCCAAAGGATAAGAAGAATTGGAAATGTAAATCTGGAAAGAACATGGAATTTGGTCTTTCTCTGTCATCACATGATCAAGAAAATAGATGGTATGTGGATAGTGGTTTTTCCAAGCATATAACTGGGGATAAAAGTAAATTCATGTCTCTAAAAGAAAAGGATAGAGGGAACAATGTCACGTTTGGAAACAATGCTCCAACAAAAATTAAAGGCAAGGGCATAGTTAGTCTTGATGAAAATACCAAATCTCAAAATGTATTGTATGTAGAGGGTCTCAAGCACAACTTTCTTAGTGTGAGCCATATGTGTGATAATGGCTATAATGTGACCTTTCGATCCAAATATTGTGAGATCTGACATGAAAAGAATGGAAAGCTAGTGGGAAAGGTAGTCATAACTCATAATAATGTATACGTGTTTTATGACTCCATAGTAAACTACTACTTGAGCAATACAAATTAAACTCAGTTATGGCATATGAGGTTGTCATATGAATTTTGACAATTTGATAAAAGTCAGCAAGATAGGAGCTATAAGAGGATTTCCAAGAATGCCAAGGCTTGACAATTCAACCTACAAGCCTTATCAATTTGGTAAGGAAACCATGATTCATTTCAAGACAAAGGAATTCTCTTCATCTAAATCTCTGAAGCTAATTCACACTGATATTTGTGGCCCAACTAGGACAAAAATACCAAGAGGAGAAATGTATTTCATGTTTCTTATTGATGATTTTACCAAAGCCACATCGATAATGCTCTTAAAAGAAAAATCAAAAGCTCTTAAACATTTTAGACATTTAAATCTCAAGTACAGAATGATAAAGATCTAAAGATCAAATTCTTAAGATCAGATAGAGGGGGAGAATAAACTTCAATAGAGTTTGAAGAATACTTTGAAAAGAATGGCATAAGGAGATAATATTTTGTGGCTAGAACTCCACAACAAAATGGAGTAGCAGAGAGAAAGAACAAAACAATTCAATAGATGACAAGAGCTATGATGGGTGAAGTAGATGTACCTCACACCTTTTGGGTAGAATCAACACAAGAAGAAGTGTACCTAGCAAACATAAAAAAACTTAGGCATAATAGTGATAATACTCCCTATGAGTTGTGGAAAGGGAGAACTACATCTGTAAAACACTACAAGGTGTTTGGGAGAAAATGCTTTATCAAAAGAAATGATAAAAATCCTAGAAAGTTTGACTCTTGTTCTGACGATGGTATATTTCTGGGGTACTCATCCCAAAATAAAGGATAAAGATGCTATAACAAAATTACGAAGAGAGTTGATGAATGCATCGATATAGCAGTGTATTAAATAATACCACAATAAAAGTCTTATAAACAAAACATGAGCTCAGATTGAGAAGAAAGTTCAGCCACCAAATTCTTAGATCAAGCAGAAACAGAGGCAGGTGATGAAGATGAAGAAGTAAGTATAACAACAAGGTCTAAAAATCCCTCAAGTTTTGTACATAAAAAACATATAGAAAGCCAAATTATTGGTGATCAAAGACTTGGTGTCCAAACTAGGAGGAGATTCCTTAGTAGCCCAAGTTGGACAAACCTTGCTCTATTATCTCAAATTGAACCCAAGAATTGTTGGCAGGAAATGTTCCCTAAGGAAAGGGTTTAAAGCCTCAAAAGAGAAGGATAAGATAATCAACAAAGAACACTCAATTAATCATTCTGAACATTTGAATTATCAAACTTGTATTTGGAAACATACTCGAAGGTCCTAAGTTTGAAGATGTTCTCGTAGGGTCCAAACCCTCAACTTCCTCCAAGATGTGTAGACCTGCAAATCAATCACACAAGAATATACATAATAGATAATTCAACATGGATACATAAGAAAATGTTAGATCATTATATATAAACATTCTTACCATCATTCATATGATGAAAACATGTATTAAGAACAAGACATAAGCTTCTTTATTGATTAAAAATAGTATGTATAGGATAGATTCAACCTGACACAGGAAAAAGGCATCGACAAAGCCTTCCTCTAGATCCATCTAGCTCGAGCCACGAAGAATACCTATCTAATAGGTGCAAGAAGATGATAGATAAGGATGTTGAGCATCTCTTCAAAGGAAACAAGGGTTTCCTAGAGATAGGGAGTGCAGAACGCACGTGAAAATCAGACTTGATATGGGAGAAATCAAGTACAATCTTGATATCCTTCTTATCTTGTTAATTAGGCCTACCTAAGGAGTGTATATATACCATCTCAAATTGGTTATTTATTTGGAAACTTTGAAGTTTATGAATATTAGATGGGGGAGGCAACTGAAGTATTGCCTCAACCTTGAAAGGATCAACCCAAATCCCTTCATTAGAAATGATGAATCCCAAAACCTATCAAATGTAACAATGAAAACACACCTATTAGGGTTCAACCAAGTTTTATAATAATTATATCTTTAAAAAATTAGACGAAGATTCCTTAGATGTTCCCTTCTTTTACAAGAGTGGGCAACTATCATCCAAATAAGCTTCAATTATATGTTTTGATGTCGTGGAAAGCATATGAAATAGTCCGTTGAAAGGTAGCTCCAACATTTTAAAGTCCAAAAGGAATATTCCTATATGAAAACGTACCCCATGGAAAAATAAATGTCGTCTTATGTTAGTCTTTAGGATGAATTGTTATTTGCTTATATCCATAAAATCCATCCATGAAGGAAAAAAATTCATGTCCAGCACACTCATCATGGAGTAAGGAAATTGTCTTTTGGACAGGATTTATTTAAATCCTTGAAATCAATGCATAGATGGATTGTTCCTTGCTTTTTTTCCATAGGGAATGGATTTGAAACCGATTCAGTTGAAGGAACAGGGTAGATGAAACCTGCTTTAAGAAATTTCTCTACTTCTGCCTAGATAGTTGTAACTTTCATAGGGTTGACCAGTTGAAGCTTTTGACACACAGGCTTTGCATTTTTTTAAGTCTTTATCTTATGTTCAACTATACTAGGATCAATCCCAGAAATTTCCTCATAATATCAGGTGAATACATCTCTAAACCCTTTAAAGAGATCAATGTAAATTTTATTATTTTTAGCGGAACAATCAGCTTCGATGAAGACATTCTTGATAATGTTGGGATTCTTCGAAATTTTAACTGAAATAGTTTCTGAAATATTAGCTATGTTACCTTCAGCAAAAATATGTGTTGGAGCCAAAGGGTTTAAAATTTTATGAACGCTTCCATGAGAAAGATGACTAGACAAACTTGATTCAACTTTATGCAAGTCGAGGAGAAAATAGGACCGATGATGAAAATCATCCCATGGTCTCTCTATTCCAGTCATTGCTTCTAGAATTGCCTACTCATATAGTAAAATGATATCAAGGAAATCCATAGCCAAATTGGAATCAATTGTCCATATTGGTGCCACATTATCATCCACATCCTCTTATGAGATAGGGATGGGATAAGAATCTACAAAATTAACAATAAAATGATATGCAATTTCTGTTGCAGATATAGGATAGGCCATTCCACCCACTTTCTCCTCTTCTAATGTGGCTGTAGGAGGGGGAAAGGGCCAATGATCTGAAAAATAATGAGTTCTAAAAGAACATTGTCTAGGGACCATCCAGGAGGATGAAATGGCATTAACATGAGAAATAGGAGGTGGAAGATCAAAAGTACCCATCAATGAGGAATACATTCCCACTCCTAATTTATCAATGGGTTTCTTAGTATTATTCACCAAGGGGACAGTGGAGTTAGAAAATGCATTAAATTCATTGGGAGAATAGGCTAACTAATCAATTGTAACTATTCTCTCTTCATGAGGAAAACATAGGATGTGAAATAAAGCTGAGACTATGGCATCCATCACATAAACTGAGTTCCAACCCAAAAAAATATTATAATCAAGATTAGCAATGACTATCTCTACTTCCACATTAATAACCTTTCCCCCTACACAAATAAGGAAGGCAGAGAGAATCCCATGAGACCTATGAGAATGACAATCAAATATGATTAAGAGAGTAGGAGAGGGAAATCCTTTAGAGGACTCAGTAGATTTCCAACATGACATATAAATTACACATGTGGAAGCCCCTTCACCAAATATGGTTTGAAATATGGTATTCTTACAATACATAGATTTAATCTGAAAAGGAATATGATGAGGGAATCACATTTTAACATTTTCTATATCAAATATAATTACCAAAAGGTTTTTTGGGTCAACTGCTCTTATCGTAGTGAGAAAAGAATTGCTTTATGCAAGACACGATTGGAGTACCTCTAAAGCTGATAGAGCACATGTTATCTGATATAAATCTTCAAAAATGGAATAGTTCTAAGCATCCCTAGCATTTGGATAATAAGTAGATCATTTTTAGAAACCTTTCGACATATGAGGTATAGGTTCAACTGTGGGCATATATATATGAAGAGGTTCCTAAACATCGGAAGCATTTTTAGCCTTAGAAAGATTTTGTCTCTCCATAATCATGAGCCCTAGTTGAAATATCAACTTAAGTCTTAACCATATACGCATTTGATATAGATTCCCCTTCCTAGTTTCCCCTGGTAGGTGTTCCAGAATTAGCATTCATGCCAGGAATTAATTTTTTCCCTTAGGGAAAAGGGTTAAGCACATCCTAGGAACTAGAAGAACCTTGTCGGGATAACAAGCGCTAAGCATCTTGAATCTTGGGGAAAACATGAGTAAGATGATCTCCACTACATAACTTACATGGGAATTTAACCTTCTTTTTAGACCCCTTCTACCCTCACCAATGTCCTCACTAGGTTGATTTGAATTCCCATTCCCTCCCTTATATTTCTTCTTCCCACACCCTTTCTTATTCCCATCATATTATTTATTTCCTTTGGGATTCAAGGACTAAACAACGTTAAGCTCTAAATGTTGAGAAGGGGGTGACACTAATGGCACAACTTTTGTCTTTGAAGCATATCATAATGACAACTGATGTAATTGAATTAACAAAATATCAATATTACTATCGATCGATCCTAGAACCCTTTCAGCATGGGGGCACAGAGGACTCTAAACTGGGAATAAATAATCTCTAATTGATGGGCTCTAAAGGTAGCATGTTCTTCTGTTAACACTCTTTAAAGTGACACATCCTTAGATATCTTTAGTTATAATGATTTAAAAAACCATTCGAGAAGAAATTCATCAGGGATATAAGCCTTTATCAACCTCTTCCTTCTACGCCACTCTTGAATGTGGACATAAATATGGGTGGCCTTTTCTTGCTAAAAATTGGCCAAAAGATTAATTTTGGCATAATAACAGACAAACAAATGAAAATGGTTGAGAAACATTGTAGCCAACTCACCAAACATAGAAAATGACCCACCCTTTAATTCGATATACCATTTCACCACATTTCTAGTTAAGGTGCATTGAAAAAGACTCAACCTAATTGAACCATCAATCAAGGAGTTTGATGATCATAATAAGTGGAAATTGGTTACATGGTTTGTTGGATCTTCACCAAACATCCCTTGAAATTTTGGTATATGAGACGAAATTTTAGTAGGGATCGGAGGCCAAGCCGGGTTGTAACGCATCATAACATTAGTTAATTTTGAAATATATGGTAAATTAAGGGTTTCCAAGGGTGGTAGGCACAGAGAGACTACAAAATTCCAAGCTCCAAGAGTGTAATTCCCAACATTTGAAAAACAGTATCCTGGATTTTGGGAGGCACCAGGCTGCCAAGGATTACTTGTAGAATCAACTAAACTATAAGGAAAACCTTATATTCGAAGGGTATATAGAGTTTATCCACCCCATACTATATGATTACTAATAATATGAAAAATTCTTCCTAGTGGAACATTATGTGAAGCGGAAAGTCCTTGGTAAGGATTCCAAGCTCTAGTCAAAGGAGTAAAAATATGTGAAGTACTAGCAGTAAGGAAGGGCATACTCCCCCACTGACCAAATAAATGAGATAGATTCCTAGATCCAAAACCACTAATAGAAGGATATACCAAGCCTTGGTTCCCCTGAAAAGGATTCATGTTTTGAGCATGGCCAAAGAAAGGCATTGATCCTATATTCAATGATGGATTGGAAGGAGGAACATGTCCACTTCCAAATGAAAAACCTTGTAAAGATGTTTAACCACTAGCCCTTGAAGTCATAGATATGGAAATGGTAGAAGGTAAGGTTGATGACACTAATGGAATACCACTAGATGACATTCCAAAAGGATAAGCACCAACGAAAGGAGCAAAAGGTTGGGTGCCCCCATTCGAACCTGGGATGGAGGTAGAGCCAACAATTACCGTATTAGGTGTAATAGTAGAGATAGCAATAGTACCTCCTCCTATAGCTAAAGAAGGAGTATGTACACCATCCATATCAACAACCATACTTGTGCCACTAACATTGGCCATTAAGAATAAAGAAGGAGGGTGAACATTGCTAACCATCCTATGAGTTAGAGTACCCACATACAATACAATGTAAGGAATATGAGAAGGAAGAGGGTCCGTTGGAGTCCTAGGGGACTCAGAAACATATTAAATTTATACTTCATCTTCTGATGGGAAGAGTACACTAGCAACAACTAGAGCATTTCCACCCAAATTATGGACTAGACTAGGTTCACCCTATGAAATAAGAGACCTCGGAGAAGGATTTGTCTTCATTGTGTTATCTTGCACTTGTTTAAAAGAACCAACAGAATTACTCCTACACCTTTTAGGTGAGGATTGACACTCAAAAGAATCCCATGAAGCCTTCTAAACTAACGAATGGGTCAATCAACCACCTTTATATATAAAGAAAAATTAAAGAGTCAAATAACCTAAGGCAAGATAGGAGCATATAACACTGTCTAAAAAAGGTCCTAAAGATACAACCAAACAAACAAATTCCAAATATTTATGCTCTGTGTGATTAGGACCTAACATAAAAATACAAGAAAGAAAAGATAATGACCTCCTGAAGGTAGTTTTGGATAATGAGGGCCCAGGACTACTAGAGAAGGTATCAGAGTAAGTTACGGTAACCTCCAGACAATAGCCTTTGTTGGTGTAATTACCCAAGCTACACAAGGGAACCCTCCATAAGTAATATGAAATTGATAGAACATCTGCCTTTGGTACCATGGGAATTCCCCCTTGCAACCACATGTGTGGTCCCTAGGAAACGAAACTAAGGTCACAATATCATGATCAGAAGTCGGGTGGAAGAGTCGTGGGTGTGTGATCCAATACATAGGAGAGGGGGTATCTCTCTTTTCTTATCTTCACATGTCCTCTTGCTTGACTCCTATGTTAGAGGATCTTTCTCATACATCTTAATGACGCTAGATTTTCACTCATTAATAAACTTCTACACTTTCAGTTTAAGTGGCCTTGGAGAGTTTACTCTCCACACACCAATACCAAGGCCATAAATTCCTTAGACTAGTTGATGTTGCTATGAAAAAAAAAGTCTAGTTCATTTTAATTTTAAGCACCCATTTTAGTTTGTTGTTATTTAAGAAAACGAAAGTGAAAGTTCAATTGATGATGTTTTGACACAAAAGAAATCAATAGAAAACCTAGGCTACATTAAAATGCAACACTTATTTCTACAAGGGTTCTACGAGAAACTTAAGAAAGAAAGAAAAAAACTCTTTTTCTTTTCCAATTAAGTACTCACACATTCAAAACCTAACAAAAAGGACTAAATGATGTCTAAAATGCATCTAACCTAATGCACACTATAATTTAAATGAAACATTCAAATAAAGGCCTAAAAATAAACAAATGTAATTACAAAGGTAAAGGCCAGTTTAGAAAGCAAAGAGAAGAAAATCCCAAAATAAAAAGCTCTCCTCAAAGAATTTTTTTTAACCTTATAACAAGAATTCATACATTTGCTAAATACCCAAAATATTACAAAACCAAAAACAAAACAAAAGAAACACAAAGAAAATGTTTTTCTTTTTCTTTTAAATATTTAAATAACTAAAATGTTCAAATGGGGAAAAAACAAAGATCTTAAGACAAAATGCATGAAGAAAACTCAAATCCAACTAGTCACAAATGATAACAAAGATAAAATACTGTTACAAATGAGAGACTTAATCACTTCAAGAGTTTATCTAGGAAGATGCAAAACACTCTGAAAATTAGAAATACTCCAAAGAAATCAAATCTCTCATTCATCCAAGAATCACAAGCCCGTTTCGAAAACAAGAAATAGAAAGCAAAAAGAAGCCAACTTCTAGGTCACAAAAGAAGCAAATCAAAGATTGGGTTATCAAAAAGTTTAGAAGCAACAATATCTATTCCAGAGCCACAGAAGAGTTAGATACATCACAAAGAAGATACGGAACCCAACTTCAAACACAAAAGGCTTAAAAAACCGTGAACCCTAGGTTGACATAGGCATTTCTCAAACAAGATGAAAGATACCAACAACAACAAACATCAAGGTGATTCCTTGCTTCATAATCATCAAGAAATAAAAAAACAAACTTGGGAAAGACTTCAGCAAAAGCCAGAAATGAAAAAAAATGATTTTTTCAAATTTGTACGTGACTGTTTAAATATTGTTCAACGTATATACATGATTGTATGTGAAGAAACACATGTATACACAAGTTTCTTTGGAATAAACTACGTATGTACATGCATGTATATAAGAAAAAGCACATATAAATGGAAAAGTGAGGAAAAAATAAAAATAAAACCCATATATAAATGATCAGGTTGAATGACCAAATGACTTAAGACTCAAGAAGGTTGGAAAAAATCAAGAAACAACAAACTAAACCCATATCAAAGAAGAATAACCCTTCTATGAAATACTTGATGGTATTCCCTAGTGGAGTTACCAATTCTATTGGTGGGAAAAGAAAACTTTCTCTTGGAGAAAGCGAGTATAATGTTGATATCCTTCTCTTATTGATTAGGCCTACCCAAGGGGTGGATATATACACCCTCAAATTTGTTATTTAATTTTTTCATATTTTAAAATGTATATGTGCGTATAGTATTATGGGACCCACGTATATACACGTTTTTGTATGGGCAAAGTCACGTATGGATTTTGAAATACTTTTTTAGTATAAAGTCAAGTTTGCATGGGAAAAGGGACTTCACAGGGCCATAAAAAAGCATTGGGTCTATGTTTGCATATAGGAAAATTCCTTTTGGCCTTAAAAATGTTGGAGATAACTTTTAGTGGGTGATGTCATATTCTTTCCACGACATCAAACATATAATTCAAGCTTATTTGGATGATTTAGCTACTCACTCTTGTAAGAGAATGGAACATCCAAAAACTCTTCGTTTAATTTTTTAGAGATGTCATTATTATAACATCTGGTTGAACCCTAATAAGTGCATTTTTGTTATTACATCTAGTCGGTTATTGGGATTCATTATTTCTAATGAAGGGAGTTGGGTTGATCCTTTCAAAGTTGAGGAAATACTTCAGTTGCCTCCCCCATCTAATATTCATCAACTTTAAAGTTTCCAAGGAAAAACAAAAATTTTAAGGAGATTTATCGTAAACTACACTGAGATCACAAAAGGATTAATGTGTTTACTTAAGAAAGGAGTTTCATTTGTCTGGTACAAATTCGCTCAATGCTCGTTCGATGATTTTAAAAAGTGGAGTTGTATGAGAATGCATTTTTTGAGTATAAATTTGACAACAATGGCATTTTTTGATCGCTTCAATAGCATCTTTGAAAATCTAAGGCCAAAAATACCCTGAACGCAAGATTTAGTAAGTTGTAGCAAACCTATACAAATGACCTCCACAACCCCCATTGTGGTAGTCATTTAGAACTAACTCAGCTTCTTCTAAGGTCAAACATCGTCTAAGAATTGAATCAACCCCACAATGATATAAAGTATCACCAATCATCAAATAATTCTTAGCACGGTGACGTGATTTTCGACATTCATCCTTAGAATAAGACTAAGGACAATTAGAAGTATGGATATATACAACGATGTCTCCATACCAAGGATATTGTGAGGAGATAAGAAAAATATCTTCATCCAAAAATGATTCTTCATATGTATCATCTCCTTCACAAGGAAATTGTGAAATTAATTCTATAAAAATCAAATATTTCTTTGATTTGGATGACATGAACTCTAGATCAAATTATTGTAAAATAAAAATCCATTTACTTTATTTACCCCCAATCACTCACCTACTAATTTCAAATTGAAATGGATCGACATCATCTAATACAAAGGTTTTTCTCAGCAAAATGTAATGACGAAGTCACTGAACAACATGAACCACTATTAAAGCCAATTTCCCAATATGAGAATACTGAAGTTCAGGACCAACTAAGCCATGACTTAGATAATAAATAACATGCTCTCTAAGGGAATCCTCTTCCTGAACCAGAACCATAACAATGGTTCATTATGTCAGTGTGAGCTACAAAAGGATATCTCTCCTGTAATCAAGTGGAATCCAAAGGGGAGTAGATGACAATGCCATTTTAAAATTATCGAATGATAATTTGAGAGAATTCATCCCACAAAAATGGAAATCATTTCTTAAGTAAACACAAAAAATTGTGATCTAGTTTACGATAAATCTCCTTAAAAATTTGGCTTTTCCTTGAAGACTTTGAAGTCAACGAATATCACACAGGAAAGGAAAATGAAGTATTGCCTCAACCTTGAAAGTATCAACTTTAATCCCTTCCTTAGAAAGGATGAATCCCAAAAAACGACTAGATGTAACAATGAAAATGCACTTATTAGGTTTCAACTTGATTTTATAATAACAACATCTCTCAAAAATTAGACGAAGATCTTTTAGATGTACCATTCTCTTTACGAGAGAAAATAGATAAATCATCCAAATAAGCTTCAATTATATGTTTGATGTCGTGGAAATCATATGACATAGCCCGCTGAAAGGTATCTCCAGCATTTTTAAGGCCAAAAGGCATTTTCCTATATGAAAATATAACCCTAATGCTCTTTATGGCCCTGGGCAGTCCGTTTTTATAAGCAGACTTGACTTTATACTAAAAACCAGTATTTCAAAATTCAAATGCGACTCTACCCATACAAAAATGTGTACATAAGTGAGCCCCATAATACCATAACAGTGTATACATTTTAAAATATGAAAAAATAAAATAAAATGTTATTTTTCAAGTGGGATTTATGTGCTTAACTAAGAACTCGCCTGTTATAGACATTTTTGTGCCTTACAGCATTGAGCATGAAATGTCCATAATCTAAGGGATCCAAAGTCCCTAAACATGTTGTTCCTACCCCTAGAGGAACAAGGCCAACTAACCACAGTAATTCACAAAAGTTCTCCACCTAAAACCACTCAAAAACAAGTCAATTCGGGATCATGTCAACTGCTCCACTGAGCATCTGCGCTGAATGTCAACTGCTACACTGGATACCTGCGTTGAATGTCAACTCCAACACTATCTACCTGCGCTGAGCGAGTTTGGACAAGTGGCAGGCTCATTCCTCAATGTGTCAATGCTCAGGAAGCTTCCAAAATGACACTTGCCTCAGGGAATTCGACTGGTGATGAGTAAGAGGTTCCAAATCTCCAAGTGGAAGCAAGAACCTCCAAGTGGACTCAAGAACTAAGAGAGGGAGAGGACACTAGTCAGATCTCAAGCTGACTCATCCTCTCTCCAAAATAACTATATATAGATCTCTCCTCCATGAGATCTGGGGGCTGGAATTTTGTTATTGCAAAGAATTGCTATTGGTTTGAGACTGGAAACATTGGGTGCTTAATGCTTTGAAGGGAGCTGAAGAAGGAATTCCATTCTGCTGGGAAGGAGATGCTGGATTGGAGCCCTCTGGGTTGTATCTCTTCCTGAACCCTGTTATCAATCAATAAAGCTATCTTGGTTTTCTCCTATATACTGGTGTATTTGTATGATTGCATTAGTGTATTCGATTTACTTCTAATCCTGAATCATTTGTGAATATGAATATCTGCCTTTGTGTTGTGTTCTTCTCTTGTCGCAAGTAGCTGTTCTCTTGTCACAGGTAGCTGTTCTCTTGTGATCTTGTGGGAATCAAGTAGCTGTTCTCTTGAGCAAGCGAGGAGGCAAGTAGCTGTGAACACCCAAAGAGAAGAGGATCTAGATCGAGGGACAAACGGAAGACAACGGTAAGTCTATCGATCTCCCCTCTTTCACATTTCATAAAGGAAGAAACCAGAATAGCTGTATCTGTTTGTTGCTAAGGCACTGTCACACCTTAGGTGGATAGGATCGTCCTGCACAGGCATTTTTCCCCACAACAAATTGGCGACTCCGCAGGGGAGATTTGTTTTAGTCATTTTATTTGTGTTTACATCATTGTTTGCTTCATAGACTCAACAACAACAATCGAACTGCTTCTGCAAAGTAGACTGTTGCTGCCTTGATCCTTCACTGGATTTTGTCTATGATCTGAACAATGGACTCACAAATGATTTGATGATCCTTTATGATAGTCTTTAGTACCCTCTCAAAGCATCCCTTTGATTATACCTTGCTTGTGTTTCTGATTTGGCCTGAAACAGTTGATTTTTGAGCATTTTGTGACCCAGAACCCAGGGGAAACGAGAGTTTCTCCTTCAGCGCAGACACTGTGAAGGCAGTTTGCATTTCAACGCAGGTCCCGTGAAGGCTACCTGCGCTGAATGTCAAACCCACAGTGTTGGACTTGCGCTGAACCAGTTTAGCCTTGTGCAGCTGGGGTTCTCTGCTGTCTGTTGCCCTGTTTTGATCTCTGTTTTTGCAGCCTTTAACCAGCATAGGTACCAGTCTGATAACTCCTTTTCTTTGCTTAGATTCCGCCTCCTTTTGTACAAAAAGATTGTGAGTGTTTTTATGTGTTTTTACGTCATTTACAGTTTTCCTTTGCATGAGTAAAGTAGTCATCTTGTAGCCTTTGATTCAGATCTGATTGATTGTGATCTTAGAAGAGAGTTCATTGGCTGTTTGCAGATTGATTATACATTTTATTTTGCTTATTGGTTTGAATTTGTCTCTTTTTAAGTGTCAAAACAAGTCTTTATTTCGAAAATCGTTAAGTAGTGTAATCTCTTCTATCTTCTTTGATTTCGAAAAAGTGAACTTGTTTGCATTGATCATTTAAAAGCAAATTCAAAGTTGTACAAAAAAGCTTTCTTTGTAGGCATTAATACTAAGAAAGCGGAAAACAAACACCTGCATTGTGCATTTTGCATTTGATAGTTTGCATTATTGGATTTAGGAAAAGTGCATTAGAGTGTGCTGATTGCTCTTTGAGAAAAGATGGTGTTTTTCTTTTCCCTTAGTAGCTAGGATTTTCAAAGTTGAAAAGATATAAAGCTTGCTTATCATCTTTATACTGCATTTAGGAATTTGTATCATACATCTCGTGGTGAACCTTGAAAGGCAAACTTTAAAAAGATCAACCTAAAATAAACTGAATGAACCTAACAATGCTTTGTAACATAACGCACAACATAGAGGTCTAGGCTAGAGACGTGTTCCGGCGTCGTTAAGCCTAGTGACTGTCAATCACGTGGAAGGTGGGTGATTCCTCCTGAGGGACGATAGCGCTAGTACGGATTGTGCTCCCATGTACCATCGCGTATATATTGGGAGACCCCTATAGGCATATATCTTTTATCCTTAGGAAGCCGTGTCGGCCGCCCTACTGATCGCAATGCAATGAACACAGCATTCACGAAGATTGACCGCCCGTACCTTAAAAAGTCTTCTGCGGTTTTGCGAAAAGTTTGGCACACCCTCTGCCTAGAACTCCAGAGCAGTTTCTTTTGGCCTTTTTCAGACTCTATAACAGAAAAAGTCCATCCGAGCATTTGTCACTTCGGGCTCGTTAAAACATCGAAGGAGACTAGAGTCATCTTTAGATTTTTCTTGACTCTTTAAAAGTGAAAAAGCAAGTTGTGTCTAAAGCGTCTAATAAAATTCATTCAATTCGGAAACACCAATTTCCCCTTTTTGTATTTTGGTTGATCGAGTAATCCGCAATCGTGGAAGAAAGTCAATTGAAACCCCGTCGTTCGCGGAGGCTTACGAGTCAACTGTCTTTGTCTCCGGAATTGAAAACAGTACGGACAAAGCGAACTCGTTTAACCGGTTCAAAATCTCCTATCAAAGTTAGAACAAGTGTTCTGATTACATCTGAGATTCCAGTTACTCCAAACATTTCTGGAAACCCTGCCTCTATAGAAGAAGTTCAACAGCCACAGAGGGACAGTAATACTGATCCTAGTCTGGGGGAAAATACTCGCGTTACTGAACTAGTTCCATCTGTAACCGGTTTAGAGAGTCTTGCTCCCCAAACAACTGTCGCTGTCGATTCAACCCCTTCTTCGGCACCAGAAATATTTTACGGACCTGACGGTCTTCCTCTTCCACCGGGTTTGATTGCGATAGAGGAAATTGTAGAGGATCCGCAAGCAAGTACTCCAACCCATTTTGGAGTCGGGGTCACTCTATTTCCTTCATCAGAAGTTAATCCACCACAAGTGGAAGTTCCTGTAGAATCGCTAGGCAATCTATTGGATAGACTCAAAATGTCTGAACAACCGTCAACATCTAGGACTGTGTCGAATGACACAGCGACAGCAGAAGCCCCTGCCGTCACTCCGACAATGTTTGCCGGCATACCATCTGTCCCGACTAGCTCGCAACCGCTAGAAGGAGTCCACCAAGGGACTATTTCGACAGTATGGTCCGTTCCAGTTTGTTCATCCGGAATAATATCCGGCAACTCTTATGTTGAGACTCGCCAGATTGATCCATTTGGAGGTCAATTTGGGCAATCCAGTCCCCAAGGACAAACAATCCCCTTGAGTTCCGGATTGCTACCGTATGGGGGGCAGTATGCCCTTTCATTACCCCCTCCGGGAGGGTATCCATACGGGAGTTCACAACAGTATTCAGGTTATACTGGAATAACATCAAGTGGTTGGGTACCTATGCTACCTCAACAACCAAGGGTTGTATATTCTATGCAACAGTGCGTACCTATGACGAACATCCCGACCACATCGGCTATTGTAACAGTGTCACAAGTTCAAGCGATGCCTGTTGTATGTCAACCTCAGATTTCTCAGGTTGTAATGCAACAGCCCCTTGACCCTGGGTCACAACCACAATCGCCAACGGGTGGGGCGACACAGGTCCAAACGGGTACAATTACCCCACACCTTGGTCCAGCAGTTAGTATAGCACAACAGAACATGGCTTCACAACCGTGGCTAGTGCAATACCAACAACCACAATTCCAGCAAGTATACCAAGGTTCTGAGCAGCAGATCTTTGCGAACAGTGGACAACCGTATATTCAAAACGGTCAAAACCAACCACTTTACAGTGGTCAAGTCCACCAACCGTATCAGTCATACCAACATCAATTACATTATGCTGGTATGCAAAGGTCCACTGCTCAGGCGATCCCATCGTACCCTGGGTATGCTTCACCTAATCTGAATCAACAGTTACCATTTGTGGCAACTTTAGAGTTACCCGATTTACACTGGTTAACCAACGATCCGATTGCTTACGCCCCTTGGTGGCCAACGATTCCTCACAAACTTCCATCTGACATTCCTAAATTCAATGGAAATCCGGGTGAAGACCCATCGAATCACGTGATGACTTTTCATTTGTGGTGTTCATCAAACACCCTAAATGATGATTCGATAAGGCTTCGCCTTTTCCAGAGGACGTTAACGGGTCCAGCGGCTAAATGGTATATTGAATTACCTAGAGCCTCGTTCGACAATTTTAGCTCCCTATCCACGACTTTCTTAACCCATTTTCAATTACCGATAAGGTATGAAACGGGAACCGAAATCTTAACCAACTTCAAGCAGACAACTGCCACAAATATATCCGGTCATATACATGAGTGGCGTCGTCGATGTAGGATGGTGAAAACATATGTTCCCGATCAGCTGTTAGCTGAATGGTTTATAAAGTCTTTACTTCCTGCTATAACGGAAGATGTGGCAAAGGGGGGAGTCGTAACAGAGGAGCAAGTTATTGCTCGTACACAATATCTAGACTTAGTTTATACTCAGTCTGGCACGCTCTACGACAAAATACCTGACGCCCCTAGACCGGAATTTTCAATTCCTCCTCCTCCTAAATCCAATAGTGACTCTCATGCCGGCGATGGCGTGATTGGCACGGAAAACGCGAAATCGACAAAGGCTTCGTCTAAAAAAGCCCGTAAGAATTCGGATCAAAATGCAAAAGATGAAATTCTTGCTTCGGAAGTAAATGCCGTATCAGCAGATAAAGGCAGAGAAACCAATCAACCAGGAAGCAAGAAGAAGCAAAACAAAGGGAAGAAGAAGAAACAGGGTGAGTCATCTCCTGAAAAAACTTCTTCAAACCCTCCTAGGAAAGGGAAACCAAAAAGTCCATGCATGATATGTGACGAGGATCATTGGACAGCTGATTATCCATACAAAGCTGAGCTTAGAAAGTTCTTCAAAAGTTCGCAAACCTCAGCTGTGTTAACTGATCCGTTTCCAAACCCGGGAACCAAACTGGTTGCTAATCAAAATACTTCCCGATCCCAAGTGCTTATGCTGTCTGTCTCAAAGCAGAAAAATGATGCTTTGGCAAGGAATAAAGATTACGGGAATCCACAGGTGTCGAATAACAAGGCTAATGAACAACCTAGTAGTTCGACAACAACTTTGACCAAAGTTGTGCCACCCACCATTCCTGAACAAATGATAAAGTCGCCAAAGGGAGTAGTGTACAAGTCGACATTTAATCCTCGTGCAAAAATAGCACAGAATTATAATATAATAGAGGACCTGGCCCAATCACCGTCCGCTATGTCGACGCTTGAGGTACCGCAAAATTGCCTCTCCCAAGAGCAAGCTTTATTATCAGAAATAGGTGAAATTGACCCAATGGACTCCAATCTTGTGGCCTTTGATCATAAAGGATATGACCCTCAGTTACCAGCTCAACTAGCTTTCCTTATTCAAGTGAAAGCCCTCAACAAAATTGTTCATCGAACAATTATTGATGAGGGGGCATCTACGTGTATTATGTCGATGAGTTGCTGGAAGAATTTAGGCTCACCACCCTTGTCGAGATCGTCAACGACGTTAAAAGCATTTGATGGACGATCATACACTCCATACGGGATTTTAAGTAACTTGCAAGTTGAACTAGGGGGCAAAACAGTAGGAATTGATGTTGAAGTAATTGATGGAAACCTCGATTACAACATCCTACTGGGAAGGCCCTGGATATATGCCATGGCTGCAGTTGTGTCGACCTACTTTAGGAAGATTGCATTTCCCTTTCAAGGAGGAATTACAGTCGTCCACCAACAATCTTTCCTCCCCGACAGTTCACAAGTTACGGGAAGCATTCCAATGATCCATGGAAGCAATCATTCGCTTCAAAATATTGGAGTAGGTCTCCTAAAAGGCCCTGCCTTAATGGGTACTTTTGCCCTACCGCCTGCAAGTAATCTGGCGGAAGTGGCCACAGTGGAAACCTACAATATGAAATCTTCTATATCTAATGGATTCGGAAGATTCCTAGACATTTTGTCAGCGTGGATCATCGCCCTAATAGAAATACTGTAAATACAGTGGGCTACGAGGACGGTTCTTATCTCGTGTCAACCTCGTTAAAAAATGAAACAAGGAGTCATGAGGATAGTTCTTTTATAGTGTCAACCTCATTAAAAAATGAAAACAATCCCCTTTTCAAATCTCAAAGGTAAACCTTCATTCCAACCACCGAGTTGAATGCAATGAAGCTTGGGGGGCATGCACCTCGATTTGCGTTATTATGCTGGGGGCATGCAAACTTATCAACGAGCAGTTTTAGCATAAAGTTCATGCTCGTTAAAAAATAAACACAAGATCCAAGCAGTTTTAACGCGGAATTCATGCTCGTTAAAAAATAAACATAAGCTTGAGCAGTGTTTTGGCGCATTCAAGCTCTTTAAAAAATGAACCCATTACCGGTAAAATAACCATTGTGTACGTAACCTTATCAGCCATAAAAGCCTTGGTCGTGTTTGCACCGTCACCTCCACTTTTCATTTGGCCGATCGTTTACCTCCATTTGATTGTTTACCCATTTTGAGGAACAGCTGCGAAGAGTGATTTCACCTAGCCATCCTTGTGACACTGCCGTGATTGGAAAATTCCAACCTGTACCTGGAATCAGTTGCTAACCCTGTTCATCACTCGTTCCTCAGAAGACAAGTCTTCTTTAAGCTCCTTTCAACTGACTCGTAAAATATGAAAAGATTTCCAAGTTTTGGCCTTCCAGCTCGTTAAAGCGACCGGAAGTGCTATCCCTCCTCTATATTTTAATCTTTTTGGACCTGAGGGATTATTGAACAAAAAGATCGAGCGCTTGTTTTGTTCGGCTCGTTAAAACTATCGAAAACTCATCCCTTCTGTATTGTTTTATACTTTTTCGGACTTAAGGGATTAGATGACGAAAAAGGACTTTTGGAGTTAACTTTACGTACCTTTTCAAACTCTTTAAAAATGAAAAGGACCGAGTTATCCTTGTCGTTAGACTCGTTAAACCACAAAATTGCGACAAACTTGTCTTTAGACGAGAACGAGTTTCACTATCGCTAGACTCGTTAAAACATAACGATGGGCTTTCCCGAAGGGCAGGTTATAGAACAAGCATATGTTATCCTCCTCAAGCTTGACAAAAATAAAGAGGTACTGGTCAGCAATGACTGGGGAAAAATTGGGAGAAAATCGAGAAAAACTTTGATGGTAGCAGGTCGCTCTTGAACATGACACTTTTCCTCCGTACCACAATCGGGTTGGGTTGTCTCATTCACCGGTCACATCACCATGGTCTCGCCATACCATCCATATTTGGGGTAATGCTACCGATCCATCACATCAGTGTCGCCATATGTTCAAGAGAAGTCGTTCAGAAAGAGTCAACCGGGTCCCATCCACTACCATACATTATCCTTCATCCATTCATGACCGCCACCCTGAATCATATGTCACAGATCGTTTTCACCTCCATTAAAATCATTAGCTCCGTTCCATGTCACTGATGTGGGATTCATCAAGGCCCTCCTTTGATGGATCGCTTCTTGTCGACATCAGCTCATTATCCAAGAAGTTGATCTAGGAACAACCCCTTCAGTACTTTGAAGCTTGCATGCCTCAATGGCAAGTTTCTCACTTCCGGTGACAGGTATACATCAATGACCTTCGACCAAAAGATTTTTCGTGGTGTTCGACGCCAAGTCCTTTATTCACACCACGTGAATTGTACTGCAGTACCTTGAGGGTCATTATCATTATCGGTGATTCCTCTCGCGCTTGTTAACGGTTTACATCATTGACCGGTAATCAAGCGATGTCTTTCCATGTTCGACTTCAGCGCAATTCTCACATGGATCGACTTGTACTTAGAGTGAAGATCGAACGAGTTTGAAGACCCCGGATCTAGTTTCATCCATCTGGGCTGCAATATATATTCAGGAAAAATAAAGACATTTGACATGTACATCATTGCAACAGATGATCATCCTACTCAAAGGATGATAATTTCGCCAAAATTATCAGTCTACCATCAGACGATCGTCTGTTCTATTTACAGAAAATGAATTTATAAAGCTGAGCATGGGAATGCCCGCCTCAGCTAGATCATGAAAGCAGTATGAATCATAATGTATTGTATTGTATCTTATTACAGGTCTCCTCCCAGCAAATGGATGAACTTCGGACCCTCCTGGATAAAGCATTTCACCCGATAAACGGCCTCATACTTTAGGGGGCAACTGTTATAGACATTTTTGTGCCTTACAGCATTGAGCATGAAATGTCCATAATCTAAGGGATCCAAAGTCCCTAAACATGTTGTTCCTACCCCTAGAGGAACAAGGCCAACTAACCACAGCAATTCACAGAAGTTCTCCACCTAAAACCACTCAAAAACAAGTCAATTCGGGATCATGTCAATTGCTCCACTGAGCATCTGCGCTGAATGTCAACTGCTACACTGGTTACCTGCGTTGAATGTCAACTCCAACACTAGCTACCTGCGCTGAGCGAGTTTGGACAAGTGGCAGGCTCATTCCTCAATGTGTCAATGCTCAGGAAGCTTCCAAAATGACACTTGCCTCAGGGAATTCGACTGGTGATGAGTAAGAGGTTCCAAATCTCCAAGTGGAAGCAAGAACCTCCAAGTGGACTCAAGAACTGAGAGAGGGAGAGGACACTAGTCAGATCTCAAGCTGACTCATCCTCTCTCCAAAATAACTATATATAGATCTCTCCTCCATGAGATCTGGGGGCTGGAATTTTGTTATTGCAAAGAATTGATGTTGGTTTGAGACTGGAAACATTGGGTGCTTAATGCTTTGAAGGGAGCTGAAGAAGGAATTCCATTCTGCTGGGAAGGAGATGCTGGATTGGAGCCCTCTGGGTTGTATCTCTTCCTGAACCCTGTTATCAATCAATAAAGCTATCTTGGTTTTCTCCTATATACTGGTGTATTTGTATGATTGCATTAGTGTATTCGATTTACTTCTAATCCTGAATCATTTGTGAATATGAATATCTGCCTTTGTGTTGTGTTCTTCACTTGTCGCAAGTAGCTGTTCTCTTGTCACAGGTAGCTGTTCTCTTGTGATCTCGTGGGAATCAAGTAGCTGTTCTCTTGAGCAAGCGAGGAGGCAAGTAGCTGTGAACACCCAAAGAGAAGAGGATCTAGATCGAGGGACAAACGGAAGACAACGGTAAGTCTATCGATCTCCCCTCTTTCACATTTCATAAAGGAAGAAACCAGAATAGCTGTATCTGTTTGTTGCTAAGGCACTGTCACACCTTAGGTGGATAGGATCGTCCTGCACAGGCATTTTTCCCCACAACATCGCCTACAGGAGCTTGTGGCCTAACTGAAATAACCAATTTTAGGTGTCATATATACACCCCTTTGGTAGGCCTAATTAACAAGAGAAGAAGGATATCAACCCTATACTCAACTTATCCCAGATAAAGTATGCTTTTCCGGCCAACAAGAATCTCAGTCAAGAAATTGAGGATAAGTCCAAGATAAAGGAAATGAGTGAATAGCTAGATCAATTCGAGAAGAATGAAACTTGGGATCTTGTTCCAAGACCTAAAGAGAAAAATGTGATAGGCACCAAATGGGTCTTAAAAAATAAGCTAAATGAGAAAGTTCAAGTGGTTAGGAACAAGGCTCACTTAGTCTCCAAAGGATATGCCCAAATAGAGGGAGTAGATTTTGAGGAAACCTTTGCACCTATAGAAATATTGGAAGCTATTAGAATGTTTTTTGATTTTTTGAGTCTGTTGTTGTTGCTACAACACCCTCCAAAATTTCACTACATTCAAATTTTGGATCCTACTTTATCTCCTTGTCAAGTGTCGCCTTGGCTTTAAAGTGTCGTTTCATGTCATCCTATATGTTTCAAGAGTTCTTGAGTGTTCTCAAGTGTTGTTGTATTTAGTAGAAGATATTTTGTGTATTTCACTGTCACAACATCTTTTTTGTTGTAAAATGACACTTTTTTGTCTGAGTCACACACACTTCACCTATTGTACTTGGGGAATGCATGCAAAGTGGATTTTTGATGTATACTTATCATTGTTCAATCTTGTATAAGTTTTATCAATGAGTTGGTATGTGTTGCACATGATTTCATGTCTATAAATCATCATGTTCTCCCCTTTTCCTATCTTCTTGACTTAAACAAATTTTGGTTTCAAAGAAAACCCATTAAGGCCAAGATCACATGAGCGCACTCTAAACTATTGATTTGGGATCCTTCACTGTTCAAAAGTACACCATGTTCCCTCTAAGAGATCAAAGAACACTCCCTAAGCCCTTCCCCTTCCTTGTTCTGAAATGCGCCCTTCAAGAAACCAATTCTTCCTTTGAGCATGCTCCTTTGACTTGAAGAAGTGCACCCTCCTTCAGTACAGAGCGCACCTTAAAGGCCCTAATGCGAACTCTTCATCCTTCAACGCTAAACCATGTGTTGTCTTGGTCCTTTTGAGTGCATGAGAACACATCGAAGGCCTGAATCCTTCACCCTTCAACCTTCAGGAGTTCACCCTGTTCCCTCCCTCTCTCCCTTCAGCGCACAACTCACTTGGGAGGCTCAAGGCCTTCCCCTTAGGCTTTCATACTTGAACCATGCACTCTACCTTTTTTACCTCTTCCTCTTAATAACATGAGAACATGCAGAAGCCCTGAAGCCTCCCCCCTTCATCCCTCCAACCTTTCAAACTGTGCCCTTGTACCCATAAGCTCTCCTTGTTCTTTCCAAAGTGAATTGAAAAGGCATGAAAAAGGAATCTACATAAAAAATGTCAAACTAGGAGATTTTTAGGTTGACGGTTGATATTCATGAGTGGTTTCAGCCATAGGTATATCATGAACAACATGGAAAGCATGCATGAGGAAGATAGAGAAAAGAAGACAAACAAAGGAAGCATTGAAGAAAAAAGAACACATTGAAAGCTTGATTATAAAATCACCCTAAAGACTCCAATATCAAACACCCTTTAGAGGGTTAAGGCATTAATGATTAGAAGATGTATGAAGAATGAAGGCACAAGTGGCAGGAATGTCATCAATCACTATTAGTCCCAGTCATCAAAGATAGTGACATGTCACATTTTCATCACATGATGATGTGGAAGTTATGATGTAATGTTGTAATAATTGTAAAGATAAATAAGTGGAATTCCATAAGTCATGCATGGACAAAAGAGTTATGGAATTCCAAAAGACATAGTAATGTACCAAAGTCATATGTAATTCCGAAAGTCATTTGGAAGTCCAAAGGTTGTAGAATTCTAATGGTAATTAGAAGTCAGAAAGTCAAGTCATGGGGATGTGAAAGATCAAGCCTCAAGTTATAAAATGATCCTCATTTTCCATGTAAAGGAATTTTAACCTTGGATTCTCCCATAAGGAATTAGAGAGATAGTGTTTGTACTTTTGGGGAGCAAGTAATGGCCCTGACACTCCACTATTGGAGCTACTGATGTCCATTGCATTTATGTATCTTAGAAATTTTTCTTAATATCGAGCTCTCCAAGACAACACATTTTCACACATGGATTGTGAATGTTTCTAAGACTATTCTTTGAATTTTTATGGTTCATGTTTTCTTGCTCCTCTACTGGAGTAATTGAACTATTTTGGTGACTTCGATGCAAAACTTATTGGAAATGTGTTGTAATGTTTACAACTTACTGGAAATGTGTTGTAATGTGATGTAATGTGATGTAATGTTTAGGGTAGTACTATTAGTTCTCTCTAAGAGGCTCACTGTATTTTCCCTCTACAACGAAATAACCTTGATAGATTTGCAATCGAATAGTCTCAAGGCATGCTCACTTTCTCATTCAAAATCACATACATGCTTCTCTCTTGTGTTGATAGCTAAAGCCAAGGCATATATTTAAGTAAATAGGAGTCGATCCATATTCCCGATGGGAATCTTACACCAAATGGTTTGAGCTCTAGTTCGTACCTCATATTGGGGAGTTCCCCTATATATTGGCGGTATCCAACACCGTGAACATTCTAGCACTAGAAGGAGAAAAAACTTTTTTTTTATGGTTGATAAATCCACACACCCTAACCATTCATCTCCTAGACAAGGTAGAAACATTTCAAGCACCATTCCAACTCCTATTCCTAAGGTAGGAGGGTCTTCTCATCCTAGCATGAACTTGACATATGAGGTTATCTGTGAATAAATCTAGGAAATTTTCCCTAAAACATGTTAGTTCACTAAGGCAATTAGTTTACTTCAAGTTGTACAAAATCTACTACATTACCTTAAGAAGAAAGAAACAAATTGTACCAGTATATTAGTTTTTACAATGGAAGATTTGGTCTTTTCCACTCTTTATGAGTTAACAGAATCCTATAAAGATACAATGCAGTAAGGTCAACTTCCACCCAATAACGAAGGGTAAAAGGAAGACACATCTCTGTGATAGAGTTTTTGAATTCAATGACGGTTTAGACAGTCTAGGAGGAGGTTCATCAGATTCTGAAAAGGAGGATGAACATATAGACAAAGACATGGCCGACGAGGACTTGCATTGGATGGCCCAAGGGCCACTTTCTCTTTTGGATAATTTCCATAAGATGCCTAGACACCCAGAAAATATATTATCAAAGTTCGATCTAGATAAGAATACAAAGGTAGAAGATCACATCAATGATTTCTACATGCATCTATAGATGTTGGACATAAGATACGGTTATGTTTCTTGCATAATTTTTCATTTTATATTATAGGGTAGAGTAGCAACATGGTACCATAGTCTGCCTATCAATTCAGTCCATAGTTTGAGGGATTTGAAGAAGTTATTTCTAGAGAATTTTTTGATGATAAGACTCCCTCCATGCTATTAAAATAGATCGAAAATAGTAAAATGGGGGAAAAGGAGAGTGAAATATTTTAACGAAAAGTTAAATCACATATTGAACAAGTTTTCCCCATGAACGCAACTGAATGATTCAATTACTATTTATTACTACACAAATGCCTTTCCCACTAACATTTCCTTACTTGTTAAAATAGTTGCCAACGAAACATTGGCACAAAACTGTGCAGAAGGCATCGTCCTCGAGAAGGATTTGTGCTCTATTGGAGTTATTACTAATGTTGATGAATCAAAAGACTCCAAGGAAAAGAGTAGGAAGTATCTGAATTCTTCAAGTAAGGCTAAAGATAAGGACTCATTAGATATTGAAATCTTGACCCAAACAATGAAGGCACTCACTAATGAAATTTCAGAACTAAAGACAAGGTCAAGCGAGACTTCTACTAGCAACAAGCCTCCCAATTCCTTCCCATTTTGAAGGAATAGTAATAATAATAACTACAATAAGCCTTCCATGTCTTCCCATAGTTCGAATGTTGTGCTAAATATAGAAAGTATGGGTATGGACAATTATTGCTCTTTCCATCAGGAATATCATTCAAAAAATACATTCCCACAGTGGAACCACAACACGAATGCTCTGTTTGTGCACATTGTTTATTCCTTATTAGCAAATGAGAAGAAGAAACAAATGGAAGAAACGAAAGAACCTGCAGCAGTTGAATAAACTAATGGAATTGGACATGTAGTGAATACATTTTATTATATCTATAACATTAATAAGAAGAGTGTTGAAGAACCACCGCAAGGTGAGGCCCCCCTTCAAAAACAAAATGGGCAATATAGTTTGAGGAGAAAAGGGCCTATTTCTAAATAGGAGCTGATGAGACAGAAATTAAAGGAACAACTATTAAGAAGGATCTCACCACCGGTCAACCTACTTAGAATGCACATAGTAAGTTTGGAAATACAACCACTTCCAAGAACAATTCCTCAAGCAATAAAAGTAAGTCCATCACTCTAGAAGTTTCGAATAAATCTACTCCTCCAGACACTTCAACACTACCTACTAAAGGTGAAACCATTGATTATAACATTGTTGAAGATTTAAATAGATCTCATGCCAATATTTCCATCTATGAGCTCATAAAGATAGCAAGCCAATATGAGCTTCTTCTCCAAGCCTTTTCACAACCTTTATCAGGTGAAAAAACGTTTTCCTCTCCAAAGTTGTATGGTAAATATTTTGGTTCCCTTGAATCTATATTTAATTATGTAACATTAGAGGCTAACACTATTTTCCCTCCATTTTTATTAACTTTTGAAATTTATAATTACAATGTCCATGATTGTTTAGTCAATTCTAGTTCATCTGTGAATGTAATGCCATTATCCATTGCCAAGAAAATAAATGCAGAATGGGACAACATCAATGCAAAAATTATTTAGCTAGACAAATCTCTCATTCAAGCTATTGGTGAACTCGAGAATGTTCTTATTTGATTGTCATCTTATCAATGAGTTCACCAATGTATACATATTGTAATTGTGGGCACCCCAAAAGCCTATGGTGTACTCATGCGCAGATACTGGTCTAGTAAGTTACAATGGAATTTCTCTATAGACTGGTGACACTTATGGCTTCCATATAAGGGTAGGAATAACCAGATTCGAGTAGAAAGTGAGCCATATATGCACATTGTGACACCACTTGAGGGCCATAATGAGCCTGTTGCTTTTGCCGATCTGATTTTTGGATATTGTTTCCTTGAAACTAACCTCATGTGTTATCAAGCACATTCATCACCCATTCCACCAGAGACACAGTTGGAGATCCTTCCTTGTTCTCCAGCTGGTGCAAATGAATTTTGTAATATATATGTACATACTAATACTAATAATAGTATAGGAAGCAGCCTAGTAGCTGCTAATATGTGGAATTTATATTTTTATGGTTCAAAGACATAGAATGGCTCTATAGTTGGTTACATAATTGTAGAACCGTGTAATAAGAAGCATATCATTTCATGACATCTAGAGTTTGAGTGTACCAATAAAATTTTCTAATACGAAGCACTCATACATGGACTAAAGAAATCGATTGATCTAAAGGTAGAAATTCTCTAGGTAATTGGTGACTCAGAGGTGGTCACTCATTAGGTACGAGATACTATCCATTATGTTTCACCAAATCTTAAAAACTACGAGCAAGAGGAATGGCATTTGACTAATCATTTTAAATCTTTTAATATCATTTTTGTTCCTAGGCTTAGAAATGTTGCAGTAGATGCAATAGAAAATGTAGCCACTAAGATGTCACCATTGAAAAATGTTTTTTTCATTTAAATTATATACAAACCATATTTTCCTTATAACATCACTAATTTACGTGTTTTCAATGACGACCAATAAATACTACACTTTATGGCTAATGCTAACATATTCAAATATGTTGCCACAGAAGAGGATGAGCATGATCAGGCTTTGCAGGAGACATATAGTGCAATGAACAGAAACACTATGCTCAAAGGAGTGGTGTCCTTGGAGAAGTTATATGACCTGGAAAAATTATTTAGAGGACCAACTAACAATTAGACTCAAATTTCAAAGTTATCATCTGAATAAGTCAATCTTGGGACTCAACAAGATCCAAAGTATGTAAACCTAACTGCATGTTGTTCCCCATAGGAACGATAGGATTTTATCCACTTATTCAAATAGTACTGTGACGTGTTTTAATTGACATATGATAATCATATTATCCAAAACATCATTCCAATAGAATAAGGGGTAAAACCTTTCGAAAAAAATTAATAAAAGTCCATCCAACACCAATTCAAAAGAAATTAAGAAAGTTGTTGGATGCTCGAATCATTTTTAAAGTCATAAAATCCACTTGGGTTTCAAATTTGGTCCCAGTTAGAAAGAAGTCTAGTCAAATAAGGTCATGTGTAGATTTTCACAACCTCAATTGGGCATCTGATAAAGACAACTATCCAGTGCCATCCATGGAATAGATCCTCTAGATAGTATCTAGGTCTAAGATGTTCTTCCTACTAGACAATTTCTCTAGTTACAATCAAGTGTCAGTAGCAAAACCAGATCAATTGAAGACTACCTTCAATACCAAATGGGGAACATTTTCTTTCATGAGGATGCCATTTGGACTTATTAACATTGGTCCTACTTTTCAAAGAGTGATGGACATCACTTTCCATGGCCTTATCAGTCAAAGCGTTATTGTTTATTTGGACATTTTGTTGTGTTTTCCAAGAGAAGATCATATCACATGCATCATCTAAAACAAATATTTGAGCGGTGTAAAATGTATGGAATATCCCTCAATCCCAAGAAAAGTGTCTTCGGTGTGTTAGAAGGGACTCTGTGTAATTGAAAAAAATAGAATTAAAATTGATCCCAAGAGGTCAAATCCATTACGTAAATTCTATTTCCAGTGAGTATGAAGGCTATGAAGTTTCTCTAAGGAAATATCAATTTCTTGAGGAAATTCATCTATGATTATGCTAAGATAGTTAGGCCTATACAAGAGATGATTAAGAAAGATGCAACATAAAATTGGGATAAATAGGAAAAGGATGCCTTCACTCAAATAAAGTAGGCTATTGTTGATGCACTCGCATTATTCAGTCCATATTATGGAAAAGATTTTATGCTTTATACCTTCACTTTGGATTCGTCAATCGCAGTCGTACTAACTCAAAAGGATACTGAAGGAAAGGAGTGGCCTATTTCTTTTATAAAAACTAGCCTACATGGGCTAGAATTAAATTACCCTACCATTAACAAACAAGAATATGTTGTATACAAGGAATTTAAGTATTTTAGGCCCTATTTTTCAAAAGCTCATATGATCATATTTGTACCTCATTTAGCGGTAAGAACCTTATTCATGCAACGGGATCTGGGTGAGAAGAGGGCTAATTGGATTACTTGCTTACAAGAATATGATATGGAATTAAAACCATTTCATACCATAATGCGTCATGGCCTCTGGCAGCTACCAGCGAAAGCTAGAGATGCTCCCAAGCAAGATATTTTAGGATGGGAGTAGGAGATAGAAATGTACAATATGTAACATGTTCCTCATTCCATGTCTACAGTGCCATGGTATGCTCACATGGAGATTTCTAGATCATGGAACCTTTCCCATGTAGTTATCAAATAAACAAAAGAGAGAAATTCATTTAAAATTTCTATCTTACCAACTAGTTCATGGAAAGCTTTTTAGAAATCACCATAACGGTGTCTTGTTAAGATGCCTTGAGCCACAGGATACAAAGAAGGTACTCAGAGACTTACATGTTGAAAATGCAACAAGAAAATCATAATTTAGTTTTTCCTTGATTAGAATAGGAGAAATGCAAATTTCAATTCCATCAGAATACTTGGAGGTAGTTAACTGAGGTGACATAGCTCTTGTCACTCAGTTGACTCAGTAAATTATAGTTGGAGACGCTTGAGTTCAATTCTACATGATTGATTGTTAATTTGTAGCAATCTATTTCAGTTAATTTGAGTTATTGTCACTGTAATTAGTTCTCACTGTTTGTAGAACTAGTGGAGGTTCAGTCAAGGGTGTGTAACGTTTTTCACACTAAGTGATCATCTAGTTAATTGATCAATTAGCCTAAATTAACTCATGCATGCAGAGAATTTGAGTTACCCAGTTGAGATTGGAATTCAATGGAAGTGTATTATCAGTTGTAGAATTTTCCAAGTTGTACAGGTGGTGCATGCAGTCAAAGAAGGGCCTAAAGGAATTGCACAATTATTAATGAGTAATTTCCCTAATTAATATGGGGCTAATTCTTTATCAAACAAAACAAGGAAATAGGAGCTTGGAAGGCTAAGAAATTGGCTAAGTATTGGCTTGATTCAGTTTGTGAGGGAGTGAGATAGATTATACTAGTGTAGGGTGTGCTCAGGCTTGAGAAAGAATTGTATTTCTTCTTTATTTTTTTATTAATGCAATATAGATAGTAAGGGGTTTTGACAAGTTGCTTTCCCCTAGATAAATATTTGTGTATGTGTGTTGAATCTTGGTGCATGTTAATGATTTTTTTTTCAATCGTGATTTTCTTTCCATAGATGAGTATAGTAGCTTCAAGTATTTTGATCTAGTAATTTTTTTTAATAGTTTTGAATCTACACATTAAATTTCTACATGGTATCAGAGAAGGGATCACAATAGAGGAGAGAATTTGAAGTTGTCTTGCAGGTGGATCGAATTTGCAGGATCAATTCTTCAAAGCTAGTAGGATGGATTTATATCCAATGAGACTTGAGTATGATGTTGAGGGTAGCTCGAATTATGTTTCTTGGAAGGACAGGATGGAGGCAATGTTGGAAGATAATGGGTTGAAGGAATTCGGAGATAATGGCATCCTGAAGCCTCCAAAATATGATCCTCAAGATGTAGCAAAATGGAAGAAGTGTGTAGCAAAGCTGAGGATGATCATATTATAGAGAATTTGAGACCATATTGTCTTGAATATCCATGGGAAAGAGACTCCATATGCAATTTGGTATGCCTTGACATATTTGTTCCAGAATAGTAGTGATCACAGGAAGCTGGCACTCAAGGAAAAGCTTCGGAATATCAAGATGCAGAAGGGCAATATAATACCATAGTACTTGAGTAGGTTCACAAAATGTCGTGATGAACTTGGGAGTGTTGTTTTTATGATTGTAGAAGATGATATGGTAAGCCTAACACCTCCAAGACTTCCCATGAGCTATCATAACTACTAGGATTCGGTAAATGGGAGGGAGAAGCTACCAAATTGGGAGAGATTGTGGTTTGATTTGGTGCAGGAAGAAATAAGGTGGAACACTAGAGACGAAACCTCATCCAAATGTGATGATGAGTAGAAATGTGCCTTAGCTAGAAAGGAAAATAAAGGGAAAGGGAATAAATCAAAATCCAAAGCGTAATTTAGTGAAGGAGGCAAGAAGAAATACTTGACCAAAATCAAGTGCTTTTACTGACATGAACTGAGACACTATTCCATGAAATGTCCACATAAGAAGGAAAGAAGGAAGACTGCAGGAGGAGAAGCGGGTGAAGCCTTAGCTTCATAATTCAAACTTGATTTACCCTCATTGCATGCATGGTGAACACATTGATGGGTAGTGTGTGGTATCTCGATAGTGGCGCCTCATTATACATGACGGGTAACAAAGAATTTTTTAGTGACCTGGAGGACAAGGATCTTTAGATGCACATTGAGCTGGGAGATGATAAAAGGTATAACATAATGGAAATTGGTAAAATTACTTTTCAGAGGGAGTATGTCTCCCCTCTCAAGCTCAACGATGTGTTGCATGTACTAGGTCTGAAGAAGAATCTAGTTTTCATCGTGTTGTTGGAAGATCATGTATACGATGTGATATTTAGAAAAAGGAAGGATTTCTTGAGACACATTTCCGTGGGACAAGTGAAGAACATTGGGGTTCGAGTGAAGAAAATCTACAAATTAGATGTGGAATCTTATGCAACATTGTGCACAAAAGAAGAGAAGGTGCAAAGCTGAGATGTCGATGAATTAGGGCATAAATGACTTGGTCATTGGTATCATGGTGCTTTGAATATCATGCAACACATTTCTATAGGCCTGCCCAATGGAGCACTAGAGCACTAGGACACATGCAAAGGGTGTACATTGGGGAAGTACACAAAATCCACCTTCAATGATTGGGACAACAGGGTGCATGCAATCGTTGAAAGGATCCACTCTAATGTATGTGGACAAGTCTCGATAACCTCCATTTCGAAGCACAGGTATTATGTTATATTTGTACATGATTTCTCCCATAAGTGTTGGATCTACTACATGCATAAGAAAGACCAAACATTCTCAAAACTTGTTGAGTTTAAATCCCTTGTTGAGAAAGAGACTCGTAAGAAAGTGAAGGCTCTCATGAGCAATAATGGTGGTGAGTACATGTCGAATGAGTTTAAAAATTTGTGTGCAAAGGAAGACATTTGATGGTGGTGAGTACATGTCGAATGAGTTTAAAAATTTATGTGCAAAGGAGGACATTCGATGGGAGTTGAAAACACTTCATAACCCACAACTTAATGGGGTGGATGAGAGGAAGAACAAAAGTATTATGGGAGTAGCACGGGCGATGTTGTATGACCAAATCCTACCTCTACACTTGTGGGTTCAAGCATGCAACATAATAGTCTATTTGCAGAACAAGATTCTTGGCATGAGTACATGAGAGGAAGATTTTTTAGGGAAGAAACCAGATGTGTCACACCTCAGTATATTTGGATTATCACTTTACTATCATGTTTCCAAGGAAGCAAGGAAAAATCTAGATCCAACAACAGATTTGGCCATATTTGTGGGGTACACAGATACACCTCACAACTGTCGAGTGTACTTGTCATCCATCAGGATGAGAGTGGTCAAATGGGATATGAAGTTTGATGAGGAGAAGGCAATGAGTTGTTCTCTTGAGAGGGAGCTTCATTTGCAGCCTGAACAAGAGCTTTTGGCTCCAAAGGAAGAACCTCAGGAAGTTGTGGAGAAGCCACAAGTAGAGGAGAGAGATTTGACGTATCCACTCAAGCAGATACTTCCAGTGAAGGGAGGAAGTGGATAGGGGAAGCTGAAATATTATTGTAGTATGCTAGAGAGAATGTGGGAGCACCCACATCACAACGAAGGCAGAGGAGGTCATCGAATCGATACACCGAGTACATGGTTGTGATTAGTGAGCTAGTTGATAAAGAACCATCCTCATTCGAGGAAGCAGTGCAGAAACCAGTATGGGTTGATGTTATGATAGAGGAATATGGTTCCACTGTGAAAATAAAATAAAATTGGGAAGTGGTCATAAGACCAATAAACAAACTAGTGGTTGGTTCGAGATGGATTTACAAGGTAAATCATACAGTAGATGAGAGCATATAGAAACATAAGGCCATATTTTTGTCCAAGGAGTTCTCTCAATTGGAGGGAATTGACTATGAGGAGACATTTTCTCTAATAGCAAGGTAGTCATCCATTAGGTCAATTCTAGCACTGTCAGTGCAAATGGGGTGGAAGATCCACCAGATGGATGTGAAGACAACATTCCTCAATGGATTTTATTGAGGAGGATGTGTATATTTAGCATACAGAGGGGTTTGAGACATTTCACATAGCGTCGCATGTGTTAATACTCAAGTGAATGTTGTATGCACTCAAGTAAGCACCCTGTGCTTGCTATACCATAATCGATAGCTATCTCACCAATTTGGGCTTCACCAAAAGTGAAGCAGATGAAAAACTTTATCGCATTGTGGTAGAAGGTAAACTATTGATTATTGTACTATATTTCAATGACTTGACCCTCACTAGTGATGAGCAGCTGATCAGATCTTACAAGGAGGACCTTGAAAGAGAGTTTGAGATGAAGGACATGGGAATCATGCATTATTTTCTTGGTTTGGAAATATGGAAAGGAGACGGGGAATTATTTTTCTCTCAGGGAAAGTATGCCAACAAGATATCGAAGAAGTTTCACATGGAGAGTAGCAAACCCATGGACATTCCTCTAGAAGGTAACTGGAGGAAAGAAGATGCCACTTTAGGTGAGGAAGTGGAAGCTACCATTTACATGCAGCTTGTGGGTTCACTCATGTATTTTGTGAACACATGATGGAACATGTGTTATGTAGTAAACCAACTTACTCAAGCCATCATTAAGCCAACCGAACTATATTGGAAGGACAAAAAGCATGTGTTGAGATACCTCAGAGGCACTACTCATTTTAGTCTTTGGTACAGATAGACAGAGGGAATGAAGTTTCAAGGCTTTACATATGCAGGTTGGGTGGGGAGTCCATCAGAAAAGAAGAGAAATTTAGGAGGAATTTTTAGTTTTGGGTTAGCAACAGTTTCTTGGTACAGCAGGAAGCAAATATCTATGGCACTTAGCTCAGTGAAAGAAGGATACATGGTTGAAAGTCAAGAAACATGTGAGGCTATCTGGATGAGAAAGATTATTTTTTGGTTATTTGATTAGAATATGGATCCTACCGTGATTTACTATGAAAATCAGAGTTGTATCAAACTCTATGAGAATCTAGTATTTCATGATCGATCCAAGCATATCGACATCCGATATCACCATCCATGAGATTGTGTGAAGAGGATGATTATGTTGTTGCAGTACATTCTGGTAGAGGAACATGATGCACATATTTTGACAAAGTCTTTGTCAAGTGGTAAATTCAAGTTCCATAGAAGTAGGATTGGGGTATCTCAATCCCTTTCTTGCTGAGAGGAAGTGTTGAAAATGCAGCAAGAAAATCATAATTTAATTTTGGCTTTATTAAATTAGGAGAAATTCGAATTTCAATTTTAGCAAAATACTTGGAGGTATTTAACCAAGGTGACATAGCCCTTTTCACTCAGTTAACTCATTAAATTCAATTTGGATATACTTGAGTTCAATTCTACATGATTCATTGTTAATTTGTAGAAATCTATTTCAGTTCATTTGAGTTATTGTCACTGTAACTAGTTGTCATTGCTAGTAGAACTAGTGGCGGTTCAGTAAAGGGTGTGTAACTTTTTCCACACTGAGTGATCATCCACTTAAATGATCAATTAGCCTAAATAAACTCATGCATGCAAAGAATTTGAATTACCCAGATGAGATTGCAGTTTAAGGGAAGTTTACTATCAGTTGTAGAATTTCACAAGTTGTAAAGGTGGTGCATGCAGTCAAAGAAGGGACTAAAGGAATTGCGCAATTCTCAATGAGTAATTTCGCTAATTAATAGGGGACTAATTACTCATCAAATAGAAAAATGAAATAGGAGCTTGGAAGGTTGAAAAATGGGCTAAGTATTGGCTTGAGTCAATCTGTGAGGCAGTGAGATAGATTATACGAGTGCAGGGTGTGCTCAGGCTTGAGCAAGCATTGTATTTCTTCTCTAGTTTCTTATTTATGCAATATAGATAGTAAGGTGTTTTGAGTAGTTGTTCTCCCATAGATAAATATCTGTGTATGTGTGTTGAATATTGATGCATGTTAATGATTTGTGTTCTTGATCATGATTTTCTTTAGGTAGATGAGTAGAGTAGCTTCAAGTCTTGTGATCTAGTAAATTTCATGAGAAATTTTGAATCTACATGTTAAATTTCTACATTACATAATGGATCGGTAGGTGGTCACTATGTGAGAAAGACTACAACACATAAAATTATGAGGGATGGTCATTATTGGCCCACTCTATTAAAAAATGCTCACGCTTATGTGCGCAAGTTCCCAACTTGTTAGAGATGTGTTAGTTGAGATCAAAGGTCAGCTGCCCCACTACTGCCAGTAGGATTTGAGGAAAATTTCCAAAAGTGGGGCCAATATGTTACCAAAGAAATTTTTCCTCACTTGTCAAAGCAACACTGATATATTTGATAGCAAAAAACTATTTTACTTAGTGTTTAGAAGCAGTTCACTTGAGACGATTAAATGAATAGGAAGTCATCCACTTTTTGCAACAAATCATTATAACGAGGTTTTGTGTTCCAATGTCTCTTGTCTTTAAAAATTCAAATTAATTTTTATCATTAAAAATTTATGAATTCACATTAGAAAATGGAATTGTACTAAATCATGCATCTAATTATTACCCACAGGGAAATGGTTTGGCTAAATCGAAAAATAAAAATCTTATCCATATAATCAAGAAAACCATCTGCCCTGAGCAAAGGAACTGGCATAAAGCTTTGACCAATGCATTATGAGCTGACCATATAACTCCTAAGCCTTCCCTAAAGACCTCACTAAACTTTCTGGTTTACAGTAAAGAAGTTATCTTACCCCCAAACATGTATCATCTATCCTTGTAGCTGTCCCATGAGTTGCAAGGTAAACCTCGCCTTATGGTTCAGAGAAAGATAGACACTTCACTCAAACTTGAGGAATAAAGGCTTAAAGCTAAGGAGAGATTCAGTGTTCACCAAAACTGTGTAAAGTGTTGGTTTATAAGAAATTCATAGGGGAAAAGAGCTTTTATGTGGGTGACCTAGTGCTGAAGTTGGATAAACCCCACAAAGAGAAGGGAAAACACATGAAATTCCAACCTTTGTATATTGGACCATTTAGTATCAATGAAAAGCTCAGTCATAATATCGCAAGCTGAAATCGTTAGATGGAAGGTTTGACCCCCTACTCGTAAATGGCTGAGACCTGAAGCATTATTTTCAATAGTAGCTATATGTTGCTCTTCCTGAACAGTTTGTTTGTCTATTTTTTTCTTTTTCTATGTGTGAGTCCTATGTATGTTCCATTAGTCTTGTCTTATTTTGTATTTTTGTTAGTCATTCTGCATAAATAAGACCCTTGTGTAAAAATGCATGGCTTAAAAGGAATTTATGGTGAAATAAAAGAGAAGTGTGGCAACCACAATGTTTTTTTTTTTCGTTGTTCTCCTTCTTTGTTTGGAAAATTCCATAGGTTGAGCTAAGTCCAGATGGAAAATACGATACATCCAAAAGGAGAAACTTGAGGGAACCTATTATATCTGTGCTTGTTCCAGTATCTAAACTACTCAACTTGGTGTAAATCTACTTATGTGTTAACACTTGTCCAATATAGTACAGAAAGGATAAGGGGAAAATAAGAAGTGAGAAACCAATATCGGAGCTTCTAAAATACTTCTATGAAGGGGAAATTTCCTCTACTCTCAATAAGACAGGATCCCTCTTCCACCCATTGAAAATAATAAGTGTCGATGCACAGTCCTATTAAGCCAATAAATAAAGGGTGAAAGAAGAGAAATGATTCGTGCATAGGGAGGTGGAGAAAGCGACTTTTCCAGGCTATTGACCAGGCTCATTGACAGTGAATCAATGTTTTTTCTCCTGAAGTGACTCCGTCAGGGTACTGTTTAGGCCTACTAGTAGCGGAGGGACACCGGAGATGAAAACTCATACTCTGAATATCATAAAATCGCGATGCACATTAACATTTCCTATATTGAAACAATTATGATATGGTGTATCTTTTGTGTGTTCAACCAAGTAGAAGAAAGGGAGATGATATGTATATAACTAGGTTGAACGGGGAAATCCAAGGTAATCCAACTAGTGAATCAATACTTCCTGAAGGTATGACCCTTTAACTGAAGGCTATTCCTAAATAGAGAAATTGAAGCTCACCCAGTGTGTCACCAAGTGTTGTCACTGCTACAACGCCCTCCCAAATTTCACTACATTGAAATTTTGGGGCCTACTTTATCATCATTTCAAGTGTCGCCTTGGTTTTCAAGTGTCGTTTCATGTCATCCTATATGTTTCAAGTGTTCTTGAGTGTTCTCAAGTTTCGTCGCATTGAGTAGAACATATTTGGTGTATTTCATGGTCGCAACATCTTTGTTATTGTAAAATGACACATTTTGGTCACAATCACACACACTTCACCCATTGTACTTGGGGAATGCATGCAAAGTGGTGTTTCAATGTATACTTATCATTTTCCAAGATTTTATAAGCTTTCTCAATGAGTTGGTATGTGTCACATATGGTTTGATGTCTAAAAATCATCATGTTCACCCCTTTTCCTATCTTCCTGACTTAGACAAATTTTGGTTTCAAAGCAAACCAATTCAAGCCAAGAGTGCATGAGTGCACTCTAAAGCCTCAATCAGGAATCCTTCATTGTTTGGAAGTGCAACATGTTCCCTCCAAGAGAACAATGTGCACTTCCTAATCCCTTTCCCCTTCCTCGTTTCGAACCGCGACCTTCAAGAAACCAATTCTTCCTTTGGGTGCACTCCTTTGACTCGAAGAAGTGTGTCATCTTTAAGTGCATGAGCACACCCTAAAAGGCCTTAAGTTGAACCCTTCAACCTTCCATAGTGTGTCATGTTCCTTCCCGGCCCTTCTAAGCACATGATTGCACCCCAAAGGCCCGAATCCTTCCTATTTCAGCCTTAAGGAGTATGCCCTACATCCTCCCTCTCTCCCTTGAGCACACAATGAACATGGGAAGCCCGAAACCTTCCCCTTCATCCTTCAAACTTGAGCCATGCACCCTACCTTGATTTTCTTTTCCTCTTGAGTGAATGAGCACATGTTGAAGCCATAAATCCTTCCCCCTTTAGCCCTTCAGCCTTTTTAATTGCGCCCTTGTGCCCAAAAGCTCTCCTTGCTCTTTACAAAGTGCACTGAAAAGGCATGAACAAAAAATATGCATAAATCATGTTATACTACGATATTTTCAAGATGATGGTTTCTTTTCATGAGTGATTTCAGCCACATGTATCTTAGGAACAACATGGCAATCATGCATTAGGAAGATTGGGCAAAGAAGACAAACAAAGGAAGCATTGAAGAAAAAATAATACATTGAAATCTTGATGATTGAAGCACCCTAAAGACTCCAAGATAAAATACCCTTTCGAGGTTAAAGGAATCAATGATCAGAAGCTGTATGAATAATCAAGACATAAGTGGCATCCATGTCATCAGTTTTTATTAGTCCCAGTCATCAAAGATAGTGACATGTCACATTTTCATCACATGATGATGTGGAAGTTATGATGTAATATTGTAATCATTATAAATACAAATAAGTGGAATTCCAAGAGTCATATATTGAAAAAAGAGTCAAGGAAGTCCAAAATACATGTAATACCAAAAGTCACATGTAATTCCAAAAGTTATTTGGATGTCCAAAGGTTGTAGAAGTCCAAAGGTCATTAGAAGTTTGAAATTCAAGAGTCATGGGGATGTGAAAGGTCATGCTTCAAGTTATAAAAGGATCCTAATTTTTCATGTAAAGGAATTTTAACATTGGCTTCTCCCATAAGGCATTAGAGAGACAGAGTTAGTACTTTTGGGGAGCAAGTAGTGGCTCTAACGCTCCAATACTAGAGCTAGTTATGTTCATTGTATTTATGTATCTTATAACTTTTGCTTAATATCGAAGCCTTCCAGGCCAACGCATTTTCACACATGTATTGTGAATGTTTCTAAGACTATTCTTTGAATTTTTGTCGTTCATGTTTTCTTTCACTTGTACTAGAGTAATTGAACTATTTCGGTGAATTTGATCCTCAACTTAATGGAAATGTGTTGTAATTTTTACAACGATGGTCTTATCTATGTGAACTATTTCACTTGATGTTAGATGAATCTTTCTCATTTGTGTGTGTCTCCATTAGGGTAGTACTATTAATTCTCTCTTAGAGGCTCACTTTCTTTTCCCTCTGCAGTGAAAGAACCTTGATACATATGCAATCAAACAATCAAAAGGCACACTTGCTTACTCATTCAAAATCTATATCTCATGCTGACAGCTAAAGTCAAGGGATATCTTTACATAAATAGTATTTAGGTTATATTATAGATGGAACTCCTACACCAAACGATGTGAGGTCTAATTGGGACCTCATATCAGGGAGATCCGATCTATGTTAGCAGTATCTAGCACCGTCAACATAGTCACAAAAACATAAAGGTGTATCAGATGGATGTGAAGTCATCCTTTTTCAATGGAGATCTAGAAGAAGAAGTTTATATCGATCATCCAGGGGGTTCATGCTCACAGAAAATGAAGTGTTTCTATGAAAAATGGAAAAGGCCTTATGATTGACTCAAAAAGGCCCCTAGAGGTTGGTATGAAATACTGGATTGATACCTTTAGCAACAACAATTTAAGAGGGGAATTGCAGACAACAATATATATATCTATATATATATATATATATATATATATATATATATATATATATATATATATATATATATATATATATATATATAGATGAAGATGACCACCTAGTGATTGTAGTAGTGTATGTGGATGACATAATCTTTGGCAGTGATCTATAGTGATTGTGACACCAATTTGCAAACTGTATGCAGACAGAGTTTGAGATGTCCATGATAGGAGATTTTTCCTTTTTCTTAGGACTACAAATTTCTCAATCAGGTGATGGCGTTTTTATCTCCAAATCCAAATATTTGTGAGAAAATCTCAAGAAATTCAGACTAGAAGATTGCAAATCAGTTAGCACCCCCATGTTTACAGGTTATAATTTAATGCATAAACAATCAACTCAAGCAATCAATTAAAAACTATAATAATTATATGCATGTATAATAAATAAAATTAAAAGAACTTTAATTTATCAAAATTATAAGAATATTAAAATATTAAAAATCATCATAACCATAAAAACTTTTTAGGAATACATTAACAAACATATAAGCTTAGTACACAACATTAATAATACATTAACCTCCTAAGTAACTAAAATCTTGTAAAAATTAAACAAATATAAACAAAATTAATATAAGTTACAATTAATTAAAACAAAATCATTAGGATATATTATTAAATAAAATATAATAAAAAAACGTATTACATAAATAATTCACTTAAATGCAATTAATAAAAAACTCTAATAATTATATCCATGTATAATAAATAAAATTAAAAAGAGCTTAAATATATTATGGTAATTAATATATATATATATATATATATATATATATATATATATATATATATATATATATATATATATATATATATATATATATATATATATATATTAAAATATTAAAAATCTAGTTAATTCAAATCATTAGGCTAGTCGACCCTTAGACTTGACATCTCAACCTAACCTTATTTATCACTACTATCTCTCTCCTTTGTAAAACAAGTCTTGATGATGATTCTTGGTCTAGACTCGAAACGTCGACAAAGCAAAGACGAAAATTGTGGAATATCCGAATTCAGATTCTAAAAAACCAAACCATAGAAATCTACAATCCATAATATTAGACACCTCTAGTAAATCAAACCATCTACAAATCGATGATAGGAAGCTTGGTGTATCTCATAGCATCTAGACCAGACATCATCCAAGTAGTAGTTCTAGTGGCCATATTTCAAGTCTTGCCCCATGAAATTCATGTCATTGTTGTCAAAAGGATTTTCAAATATTTCCAAGGCGCAACAAACTATGGGTTGTGGTATGCTAGAAGTGAAGAGTTTAAGTTAAAGGCATATACTAATGTTGATTGGGCACGAAACATTGATGAAAGGAAGAGAACCTCTAGTTCAATATTCTTTCTAGGATATTTCTTAGTGTCCTAGGTCAAGAAGAAACAAGACTCCATCTCTCTATCAACTACTGAAGCAGAGTATATTTCAACTACCACTTACTACTCACAAATTCTCTAGATAAAGCAAACCATGAAGGACATTAAGGTAGAGTTGATTGATCTAATTCCAATCATGTGTGACAACAATAGTGCTATCGACATCTCTAAGAATCATGTCATGCACTCAAACACCAAACACATTTCTATCAATTTTCATTTCTTAAGAGAACAATTTGTTTCTAGTGTTGATCAACTTGAATATGTGGCCACTAAAGAACACCTTGCAGACATCTTTACTAAGCCATTTGCAAGATATCCCTTTGTGTATCTCCAGCAGTAGATAGTAGTTGTATCTCCTCCTCCCAAATGACTCAATTATAATGAGTATTGGTAGCTACTCAACTTGAAGGGTCAATTGAAGGGTAGGATGTAGTGCTTCAGGGGGGACTTTAAAAGGATCATTTTCCATTGATGACAAAGGGGGAAAAGATTAGTAATACAAATAAGAAGAATAACGCTGAATAAAACCATGCATGGGTTCATGGGGAACTTATTTTGTTGCCATAAATTCGAAAGGGGGAGATTGTTGGACAATTGGAATTGTCTGAATGGTTAGTGGCACCTGTTGTGTTTGCATTGATGTCAACCAGACTAGCATTGAGGTTAGAAGTAGAAGACGTTGGAATTGATGATTGTGTTATTCATGGGGAGTCCCATGGTTACTACAATATTTTGTAGAGAATCATCCTAGTAGTAGGCTTAGTGAAGAATCCATAAGAATATGACTATGATGGATGGCTAGTCTCAGAGTTATGAGGAGATTGTTTCTCAAGAGGTCAACTAAGATTTTCTTGAAAGTGACACTGTTGGAAAGATATTTCCAATGGCATGTGGAATTCTACAAATGGCACTCTAGATCAAAAGTTACAATTGACAAAGTAAGGAACTTAAACCATCAGGATAATTTCTCGGAACCTTAGAAGGCCTGAAAGCATGAAGGCTTATCTAAAAATATTATAGGATTGCATTGAGTTGATGTAGTAGGAAGCCCAAAATCTCAGAAGGCCTAGAAGCCTAGTGGCTTATTTAAAAGGTGATGGGTTGCATTGAGTCGGGGTAGTGGGAAACCAAAACCCTAGAAGGTCTGGAAGCCCAGAGGCTTATTTAAAAAGGTTACGAGATTGTATTAAGTCAGGGTAACGAGAAGCCTGGAACCATGAAAGTCCTAGAAGCCTGGAGATTTATTTAAAAAAGGATTACGGGATGGCATTAACTTGGGGTAGTGGGAGCAGCACCCGGAAGCCCATAAGGAATAATGGAAAAAGGATAATTCTTCGATATTTTACAACACATAACAGAGACGGGTAACAAAAGTTCTTCCTGACATTGGTTTTGTGAATATTTCACGTGTCCTAGTGACCAAGGGCCTTCAAGCTATGACCAATGCAAAGAACCATAGGCAAGAATTTAATGGTCTTAGAGCAACAGGTCGGCATTAGAAGTGGTGCACTCTAGTGGGTGAGTGCCCGGGAGCCTAGAATCCTGTAAGTCTTGTGAAATGGAATTTAAAGAAATTTTATGGGCATCAATACATTTTGGATCCATCTCTATAATGACATATGATTAAAAGTATGGATGAGTCAGCAGCTCATTAACCTAATGAGCCTACAGATCCAGTGCATAGTATACAAAAGATGTATGAGTTGGTAGCTTAAAGTAAATGCACACAAAGTGGTTGGTACCATTGTATTAATGGCATGTTTTCAAACAAGCCTCATTGGTGCTCACTTGTATGCCACGAGAAATTTAATGAGGAAGATGGCTTAGGTACACCATACTAGTGAGTTTATAAGCTTTGATGGCATGATTTAGCAAGAGCAAAGAGAAGAGACATACTTGAAGTACATTTTTTCTTTGTGGGAATTTAAGTGGAATGGAGGACCAAATTATCTACACAAGATTAAGTCAATATAGGTGCTTGTTAAGTGTATAGGGTAAACTAGGATTAAATTCTCAGTATGGAGAATCCACATGTGCGAATTCTTATATTTAATGCAGTTGCAGTGGCCTTGCAATTTTGATGGAATAGTATAAAGCAAATCCATGTAGAAGTATACTATCAGGAACTGAGTAGTAGAGATACAAAAGACAACATGAATACGACAAAGACAACATCAACATTTAGATAGAAGAGGAACAAAACTCAGGATTTCCTTTGAGAAAATTGGGGATACAACAATTGTGTTGAGTCTGAGTGAGTGAGGAGTAGAGATCTAAGTGTTGAGAGTTAAATGTGTTTTCAATAGAGAAGCAGCCCAAGACTAGAGTTGGTTGAGCAGTGGAGCCGCAAAGCTAGAGGGAAGGTGTTGGTACATTAGTATATTAGGTTTATATTTCTGAGCATATGTATTAGCCTCTATTTTCAATTTGAAATTTTTATGAAAAGTAGAAAACTGACTAGAGCAGGTAGTGTCCTACATTCATAAGCATATGGTAATGCTTTGAAAATGGTGTCTTGCTATCTAAAGGGGGTTGGGGCCTCCTGTGACTAGGTGCTCACAAACAAATTGATGTAATTAAGTGGGTGCTTAATTTACATCATAATAACAAAAAAATTGGTGGTTTTCTTCCTTTGGATTTCCATTTAAAAATACTTGTGTCAATATGAGTGTGTTTCTCAAATGATGAAATATGTTCTCATGTGAATGGCTTTCTTTACTGCACATTTATATTTCAGTTTTAATGCTATTACAAATAACTAGCATAAGTCAAAGTAAATATAAGAATTGAGCATAAATTTTAATAACCTCGCTATTACTAATTCACCCCTCTCTTAGTAATTCCTTATCCCAACATACCATGGTAAAGATCAACAGACCAATTCATTCCAATGTCATAAATATGATCGTTTAGTTGAAGAGAAACATTTATAGTCCAACTAGTATAAATTTGATAGAACTAAAAAATATTCTGAAATATAGCAAAATATGTTCCCATATTATATCTTAGTATCTCCATCGCGAACATATATCATTGTTGAACATATTATTTCTTAGTATATCCTTGGTGAAAAAATACATGGTTCTTTAACAACAATTTTGTCTATTAATGCACAAAATTCCAGATTCATAAAAGAGATAGTAATGTTGGAGTCTGTTCCCACCTTCCATATGTTGATATTGTATTCATGTAACAATTATGGCGTATTAATGTGATGCTGATATGAATAGTTTTTTGCAGTTGATATTGTACATTCATGCAATGCTGACCATTCTTTTCATTGCACATTACATCATATGAAGGAATGACTTAGTTATAGTGGAGTTGGATATTTTATATTGAAATTGAGCATTCAATAAGTGGTATCTTAGTTTGGTTCAATTTTGGGCTTTTTTATTTTAATGCAAGTTTAATTTTCTCCCCAATTAAATTCAACTTAGTTGGATCATTAGATGAATATTTTTAAGTTGACATGGGTTCGGCTTGAGGATGCTACTTAATTGATAACATCTTTGGAAATTAGTGGGAAAGCGAGAATACTTTCCAATGCCATCTTGGAGAACCACAATGTGGCCATATAGATAACTATTGATTTCTAAATGTTAATTTATTTATGAGTAATAATAACATTTTGAAATTGAAAATTCTTGAGAATAGAATAAATACACCATGACAAATAATATATAATATATATTTTCATTATGATTTATTTTATAGAACACAAGTTATATGCAAAAATCAATTTTTATATTTATCAAAAGCAAATCCAATATTAATAACTAGTCCTCTCATATATAGGAACAATGAAATTGAACAACCCCTCTAATGACACCTTGTAAGGATGCTTCGCGGGAGGAGCCGTGTAAGGTTATGAAACACATATCAAAAGTTATTATGAGGGGTCTATTTGGCATGCTACAAGTACACATTCGATTGATAGTTGACATGTCCAAGTACACGCTATAAATTTAATGTTTAAAATGTGAATAATCTTCTTTAGCATGTGTTTATTGTGAAAAAATATCATTTCCGACAAGCGCATGGGCTGGTGTTTTCCATATTGATTCAAACATACAAATGCATTTAGTATATTATTTTGATACTCTGCCTATGAGAACCAACCAACCATTTGATACAATTGGTTCAAGTAAAATTCAAACAGAAAACATGAAGTGACATGTTTAATGCATGAAACGTTATAGTGTTTCACATACTCTTGATTGACAATATGATATTTTGTACAGGCCCTACATATACATCTATTGACATGGATTCCCTCATGCATAGACACAATTATGAGGGGTCTATTAGATGTGCTACAAGTACACGTTTGATTGCTAGTTAACATGTTCAAGTCTATGGTATAAATTTCATTTTTAACATGTGAATAATTTCTCCTTTAACATGTATTTAATGTGAAAAAATACCATCATACATAGGTTCATAGGTTGAGCCTCGGGTAGGCCATATTGATTCTAAGCCCTGCGTTCAGGGGCGTTCAGGTGAAATCTGAACATAAATATTTTTCAAGACACGTTGAATGTTGATATTTATCTCATGTATCATACTTGTGCATGATTGGAAATTTGATGTTTTGTATGCACAAGTATGATACATGAGATATATATCAACATTAAACATGTCTTGAAAAATATTTATGTTCAGATTTCACCTCAAAAGGGGAACATGATTGTCCCCTTTTGAGGAAATTTCCAAATTTCCTCAAAAGGGGACAATCATGCTCCAATAAGTAGTTCAGAGAATGATATGGTTTTTCCATCATGTAATTTTAAATGTAGACATATTTTTTAAATATGAATTTTCCATGTACAATCTATTTACATTTAAATAATATGTGAACATTTAACATGTTACATGTTTTGATTGTCCTCCTCCTATGGAAGCTCATCTTAGCAGGAAAGGTGTAGGGTGCAATAGTATGCCTGCAATCTAAACTACCCTCTTTACATGCACCACGGAGATGTTTCTGAGGAGATGCATGGGGAAGACAACATATTCATACTTATTGTTAATGGGATGATGGAGCATTCTGCAAGATTGCACAGTGATCTAAAAAGTAGCAAACTCTCTAGCCCTACTCGAGATTGTCTCCAAATAGTTTTGCATAGTTTGTAGAGTCTCCTAGAGGCATATCATGGATTCAAACCATCAACCCAGGTTATTTTGACATGATACATAGGAGAATATCATTAGTTATGTGTAGACACTCCTATAATGAACTGAAAAGTAGGGTCACTAAAGAAATGGCTTTATCATTATTTAACTTGTGACCCAAGGCCAAAAAATGTATGAAGGCTGCAAGATTTAATGATCCTAATATTGCACCATTTATTTATCAGAAGTTCATGTACACATATGGGAGTTCCGCAACAATGGTGAGATGCCAAAATATTTTGGAAGGATGTTGTACACAAAGTTTCGAGAGCACATGGTTCCTAATTATACAAATACAGGATCCAACTTCTATGGATATGGAAAAGGTTGTACATATGAACAACCTAATATCATGATGTTGGATTTATGGTTCCAAAAGTTCATTTAGCACCTCAACCACCTAGAGTGGTTTTACTTCCAGATGAGCTTGATGTTGCACCCAACACAATATCTCAGGAAAGTGAGAAGATTCGGGAGCTTATTGAGACTGCTTTGGAAGGGTGGTAGTTGGCTTAGGGAAAAGGAAGCGTTTAGAGAGTAAGGAACAAATTCCACTATTTGTTACTATTCAGGATGAGGCTCTGAGAGATATGGATTGACTATACCTCGAGAGATAATCATCATCTTGTATAGATAATTGTGAGTGATTGATGGCTCATGACATTCGGAGCATTGGCGAGGTATGTTCTAGGAATATATGATTAATGAACTAAAAAATCACATCTACAATATTAGATATAATGCATGTTATATAAATTTATTATGTTGAACTGTATATACATTTTGTCTCCAAATATCACTTATATATTTATTTGAACTTATGTAGTTTTCATCATTTTTAAATGATGAATACTTCAACTCAATGGAACAATTGCTGACTCATAAACATGTTGATGTACAAGAAACATATGTATTACTATGTATATAGATTTTTTGCTTCAAATTGTGAACAATTTTAAGTCACATAAATTTTGTGACTCTTACATTTTATGTTCAATTTTCAGGTTAGTGGGACAAATGAAGGGACCGTTGAGGAGATAATACCTACATAGTTTCCACAAGAGACACAAGTATCAATAAATATTTTTAAGAAAAAATTATTCTATTTAGTATATTTATAAATCCCCAAAGTTATATATTTACTTCGATTTTCACTTTTTAGATTACAAAAAATGATGAGATGAAGGAAACTAAGGCCCAAGGAGATGGTACATTTGATTTTACTTAGTTCATGTGTTTCCAAGTCTACCTTATATTTTATTTTTATTGTTAAAAAAAAATTACGTGAAAAAATATTATCGTGCACAGGTGCACATACACCAAGGCAATGGATTTCTACCAAGGGTGAACCAACACAATTTCCACTAGGGCCACAGGTATCCATAATATTTTTTAAGAATATTTTATTCTGTTTAGTATATATTTATTTTGCAACAATACGTATAAACTTTGAATTTTCACTTTTGAAGGAACAAAAAATGATGGGATGAGGGAAACATAGAGAAAAGTATATATCTACATGACTAGATACTTTTAGCAGTTTTAAGTGTTTATGTTATTCATAATTTCTAGCAGTATGTTTTTGTAGACTAATGTATCTCAACTTTGTTGTTTTGATTGAAGCTTTTGAGTTTTAAGCTACATAGGTTTAGAGTTAATTTTATCTTAACTAGCACAGAGGCTTTTGATGCAATGGAAAAAGGGTATTATCATGAAAACTAATATTCCTAAACCAAAATATTACTAGGTTATGCCCTCAATTTGAATCATAATCAAACATTATTGCTTTGAAATAAAAATCCTCTAGGCATAAGTTACTGACCCAAAATTTATTGCACCTAGGCCAAACACTTATAGAAATAAGATGTTGGCCCATTCCTTTGGCATGTACCGAAATATAAATACACCAACAACAAGGTTATATACATACCTATGTCATATCAAATTTCAAACTTTCAATGACAAGGTGTTGGCTTTAAACTCAATCATGCTGAAATCCAAATATTTTAGAGACAAGGAAATACCTCTAACCTTTATCGTGTTCAAATCCAAAACTTCCAAGAATATGTTGGAAATAATACTGAGAGGGGGGGGTGAATCAGTATTATCAGATCAATCAAACTTTTCAATTTCATACTCAGAACATATACGCTACTTCAATTAAGTGAACCCGTGTACACGCTACTGTGTCTAATGAAACTCGCGTATATCCAGAGATCTTATAATTCAGTTAGCTTAATCTTCAGTAAATGCATCAGATCATTATTAAGCATATTAACAGTAAACAGGTGCAGAATAACAGAACAGAACATCACACAAGAGCCACACACATGAACACAAAGATATAAGGTGGAAACCCAATGTGGGTGAAAACCACCTGCTGCAAGTCATCTCAATCTTCTTCTTAATAAGAAAATCCTTTTACAATATTTGTACTGGTGCAGTCTTATACCAGTACGGGAGCTACAACCCCTTTGCTCTTGTACTAGCCGATCCATTTACTAGTACGCAGGCTGCTACCTGCTACAATGCTCCAAAGATCTCCTTTAGCTTTTGTACCAGCTTAGATACTAGTACGTAGGTGCTTGCCTACAATCTTCTCACCTCCAGGTACCACGTTTCATCAATTTTCAGACTGGATACACTGAAGCACAACACATAATCTGAAAGGCCACATTTCATCCAATTTTCATACTGGACCCATAACTATCATTGAAGCTCAAAACAATCATCAAACTCTGAATCACTGAAACCCTGTTAACAACAGTCACCAGAACACAGAGCAGACACAGAACTCTGTAATAACCATCAGATCCATCTGCAACTTCAAATATCAAGCTTTACAATGTATACGCTACTTCGATGAATCAAACCTGCGTGTATACGCTCTTTCGCCAAAGACAACCCGCGTACAGATCTAAAAATAATTTCTCATAACTTGCAGCTGTACCAGACATCAATCATACTCATAATACTTATAGAACAATACATGCGTCAGTATGTAGATCTAGAATAAGCATCATAAAGATAGTTCATTTCAAACCATTTGATCCCAATCTCTCCTTAGATCTTGCTCTCCATCAACCGATGAGTTCTCTCCTTAGCTCAGATCAAGCAATGCATCATCAACCCATAACCCTGCATACTGGATCTAATGCTTCATCAGATATTCAAGACAATTCAGATGCACTTGCCTAATGATTTCCTTCTCCTTATATAGCCTTAGGCCTTGTTCAATACCAAGAGCCAAAACCATAGAAATCCAATACCATCAACTTCAAAACTAGGGATCGACACGCCCGTCGAGACACAATGGTCTGAAACCATAGGCACAACTTCCAAGGACTAACCGCCATGGACCAAAGGTACTTTTCCACATACATGCGCTTTTTCTGAAGCCAACCTGCGTGTACACGCGACTTGGGCTTAACGAACCTGCGTGTATGAACTTTCTCTTCTTCTTATAGTCTGATCATCAATTCCTTGCTGCTGACCTTCTGCACTATGATTTGTCATCAGTGTGGTTTGCCATCAAGGACAACACTTATCTCATAATGCCAACAGAATAAACATAAGATCTCACCTTCATTATGCTCAAAAATTCATTCCCAAGTTACATATCACAAATTTGAAGATAAATTTATAGTTTACCATTCCATTAAGCCTAGTTATGTGTCTCCTGCTAGTTCAATAGCTTTCAACATAACATTGATGTGATTTTAATTACCAATTGATACACCACTCTTTGGAAGGTTCTCAAGACCCAAACAGGCCAAATAAATGAAGCCTTAGTATATGTCCATTTCAATAAAAAATATCCAGCTTGTGCAAGGCCAATTTTTTGGTTGGGGGGGTAAGGGGGTGGGAAACACTTGCAAGGCTATGCCAACTTGTATTTTCTGCTAGAAAACACAAAGAAGAATTGGAGACTCATCTTGTTACCTTTCAATCCAATTTTGTGGGAAATTAGTTGTACAACCTTATAAATGATCATATTTCAATTATAAGTGAGGTATATGACAAGGATACATATATTTTTAATTTTTAAAGGAAAAGAAGTATAGTTTCTTATGCCCATATGTAGTATTATGAGAGAGCCTGTCATTCCATGTTGCTCATATGCTCCATTTAGGGCCAAATTATTACTCCTATCATATCAACAAATTGGTGATTTATCTTTAAATACAACAGAATCCCAATTATATGGATTTAATCATGGTGCTTATGATAAAAAGTTTTATGGCCAAGGAAAGCATTTTATCCTAGCCGCTCTACTAATACAATTTATTATCTGATATTGTTCATCCAAATCATATTTCATGTTCTTATTGAAAACCCAAATAATGTAATCCATTTCAATGAAGAAATATTACTTACACCATCAATTAAATATAAGGTTTGGTTATGGTTACCATAAGAAATATGTGGTTGTAATTATGGTGATATTAGGTTTTCTTTTGGCTAAATATCAAGTTAGTGGAATATTTCACATTCCAGGACACAAGAGGCTTGAGTGAAGGAATTCATATCCTTGTCATGATTATAAATTAAAGGTTTGTACAAGGCCCATTCTAAGTCAAAGAAATGTACTCATGGCCATTCCAATTTTCTTTCAATTCCCTTAACCTTAAATTGATGCTAGATAACACCACAATCCATTCAAGATTTTCTCACAAGATTTTAGCTCATTGAGTTATGAAGACAATCCATCCTATGCCTTCACTTTCACCATGACTTTCCATTCCTTGTTTACTATAACTTGTTTTAATGAACCCATGGTAAGATGTGCATATTCATGCTTCCCATAAAGGGAACTCTTAGCATTTTTTCCCATTATTATGGTAATATGAATTCTTTCACATGAGTGAGTACACACATTAATATTTCTATATACTATTGGAAACAATTCATTTCAATATCATTATGGTCTCCTCCTAATATTCGAATTTTTCCACAAAACATTTCAACATGTTCTTGGCACCCTCAACTAGTGTGTAATATCACTAGTCTTAGATGTAATGATCATTTATGTGGTATGTCTAAATTCATTCATAGTGATATTAAAATTTGGGTACATTTATGTCATATTATTTCAAGTGCAAAAAGGTGTAAAATGAAGCAGGTTCCCAAGAAATTAACATTAATATTTATAAAATATATTAAATTGACCATTGAATGATTAACTCAACCTCAACATGTGCCGACAAATTTTAATGTATGTGCAGAAGTTCCTACACAATGTACAAACATCAACAACTAAGTGTGACATTCATATGCTATCAAAGTTCACACAAGACTTTCACTATGCTTTTTCCACTTGTCTAGTATAATCTTGGGCCTTTATTGAGTTATCATGGGCGAGAAAGCCTGGAAGGGCGTGAATGCATGTCATCAATACTGCAAGAACTCCACCTTACTACTAAACAATGATTCAATGGATAAATTTCCATATCATGTTACCAAGTCTATCATGCATAATTGCAACTCCCTTACACAACCTTGCTTGGGATGCTTTTAGAAGTTTCTACAAAAATATATAAAAGGAGACAACTTCTATAATACAAGGGTGGCTCTTTTGAGGGAAAGTGTGTATATGCGGTGTATTTGGCCATGCCCTCCAAAGTACATTTTCCTTGCCAAACATTGCAGGTTTACAACTTAACATTATTTTTTTATATTATTTCCACGAAAGTTGTAGAATAAATTTGGATGGGATATATGTTTAGCTTCAAGCTTGTTGTTAGCCCCCAACATTACCAAGCTTAAACTAGAAAACATTTAGCTACAAAATTTATTATATTTCATATTAAAATTTTATATTTTGATTTCTTCCCAAAGAAAAACTTACAAGGAAACTCTTAGGAACTTCCCTACATTTGAGGACGGTAGCTGGTGAAAACCTATTGGTGTTGATTACAATGCCTGAGCTAGTAGTGCCATTGAGCAAGGCATGCAACATAGGATGTCAACCTTGGGAATTGATCCCAAAACCTACATGAAGCTTCAAGCATTCAACCACTATATCTAGCTTAGTGGGCTATTAAAATTTTTGTTTCATGTTGTTGTTTATAGTTTCATATAAATAATATTTTGAGAAGAGAAATTGATGACATGGTTACCATGTGCATAGTCTCTTCTTAGTAAATATTTTATAGATGACAAGTTTTCGAGATGGTTGTACTTGCCCTTAAATCATCTTATCAACTCCCATCCACTGTGGTACAATTATAAGAGGCATGTGGAAGATGCATATTTGTGGTCTTTGAGTCATGTCAGTGGTTTGTATCCCTTCTAACAACTCAATAAGATGATTCTATGTACATATGTATAGTTAAATTGTTTTCTATATATGATCATACCCATATGGGCACATAATTCATAGTTATATGCATGTATGTTAATATCCTATTTCCTTCTCCGCTCTATTCAAGTTACTTTGAACTATGACTTGGACAATTACTTTGTGCAATCAGTTTCCCAAATCATATTATACATATGTTTGGTTTCACAAGATGATCTTGTCTTATTAGAATATATTTAATAATGTTCGTGAAGTTAGTCCCTTTGAAGGATCATTTGGGATTTGGGTTTGGTGGAAACTATTTGTGACAATAGCTTGTTGGTGTTGGGACTTATAGTAGAGAAACCACAAATTCATTCTCTTATCTAACCTTTGTTGGCTTCATTGATGTGATTTTTTACAATATCGAATATTTGAAATAGCTTGTAGAGTAAAGTTATAATTTTTTATCCCTCTTAGAGTTATGATTCCACATCTTTTGATTAGATAGTTTCTTTAAACACCACTACATTTAAGCAACAATGTTATAGGCAATTGTCATCTTCTATAGAAATAGGGGCCTCAATTAACATGGAGCTCAATTAACCCTGGATTCCCTCGGCTAGGTTTCATTCAAATTTAATCTTCTTTACCCTTTTTTCATTTATGTTGAAGTTGACTAAATGCAAACAATTTTTTTGGAATATTTATGGTTCTCATTGAAAACATTACTTCTAAAATTCTTTCTCCCTTGATTCTCTTGACTTATAGCGAAATCTTAAGCACAACACCATGTACCTAACTGTATTTTCGATAAAATTAGAAAAAAAAGCTTCAAATTTTTGTGATATTTTTATGGTCCAGAGGTAAGTAGAAGAAAGGTATGTCTTTGGTGAAGTGAATCTCTGTAATGAAACCAATGGAATATCTCCAAACTCTCCTCCACTACTCTTCCTTCAATGATTATATACACTTGAATATTGAATGATATGAGAATGTGAAGCTTCCCATACCTAGCACAAGGTTTATTAATGCAACGGAAAAAGTGTATTATCATAAAAATTCATATTCCTAAACCAAAATATTCCTAGCTTATTCCCTCACTTTGAATCCTAATCAAACATTATTCCTTTGAAATTCAAATCCTCTAGCCATATGTTATTGACCCAAAATTTATTGTGCCTAGGTCAAATACTTATAGAAATAACTTGTTGGCTCATTCCTTTGTCACATCAAAAATCTAAACATGCCAACAACATGGTTCTATATATACCTATGTCATATCAAAATTCAAATTTCCACTAACAAGGTGTTGGCTCTAAACTTCATCATGTTGAAATCCAAATCTTCTAATGATAAGGCAATGCCTCTAGCCTTTATCATATTCAATTACTAATATCCAACAACAAAGGACCTCACCTTCATTATGCTCAAATCCTCATTCCAAATTTGCATATCACCAATTCGAAGAAAAAATTATAGTTTACCATTCCACTAAGCCTAGTGATATGTCTCTAGCTAGTTAACAAATTTCAACATTGGTTGGTTTGAAACAAGTTGGAAATATTTTGAATTATGTGATGGATATCGGAGACAATTATCTAAATGTTTTTACTCACAAAAGTCTACATTCCAATATTGATGAGATTTTTTCTATCAATTGATAATTCATTATTTGGAAGGTTCTCAAGACCCAAACTAGTCAAATAAATGAAGCCATAGTATGTCTCCATTTCAATCGAAAATATTCAGCTCGTGCAAGGCCAATTTTCTAGGAAAAAAAATTAGGAAACACTTCCAAGGCTATGCCAACCTATATATGCTCCTAAAAAACCCATAGAAGAATTGGAGACTCATATTGTGATCTTTCAATCCATTTTTTGAGGAACTTAGTCATACAACCTTCTATATTCCCAGATTTCAATTATAAGTGGGGCATGTGACAGGGATTTTTTTTTCTCATTTTTAAAGGATAAGAAGCATAACTATCTATTCCCTTATGCAATATTAGGAGCATTAGGATCATGTTTGGTCTCACAACATGATCATTTTATATCAAAATATCTTTAATAATGTTCATGAAGCTAGTCCCTTTGAAGGATCATTTTGGCTTTGGGTTTGGTGATAACTTTTTATAACAATAGTTTGTTGGTGTTGGGAATTATAGTAGAGACACACAAAAAATTCTCCTATATGACCTTTGTTGGCTTCATAGTTGTAATTTTTTACTAGCTTCTACATTAAAGTTAACAGAATTTATCCTCTTAGAGTTATGAGTCCACTTCTTTTGATCAAATAGGTTCCTTAAACACCACTACATAAGCTACAATGATATAGGTAGCTTCCATCTTCTATAGAAACACGGGCTCAATTAAACATGGAGCTCAACTAACCCTGGACTCCCTTGGCTAGGTTTCATTCAACTTTAATCTTCATTAGTCATTTTTCCTCTATGCTAAATCCGAATAAATACGAACACTTTTTTTGGCAACTTTATGATTCTCACTAATTGTGTTTGGATAATTGGCAAAGAAAAGTAAATAATTCAAATACAGCTAGTCATTATTTGTGCATACATGTTCATTTGTCTCTCCATGAGATACAGGAGTGGAGAAACCAAGGTAGTTCTATTGGGCATATTTGTCCTTCATTAATATCAATTTCTTCTTAAAACATCTCTTAGAGATTAACTTGAGCATTCTTATTTTTTATTTTCTTCTTATGATGACACCTATAATTGAGTTGAGAGAAGCTAGGTTCTCTACATCCTAGGGGAATATGTCCATGCATTTGTCTCTGAATGCAGTGTTGATAACATAAAATCAAGAAAAGGGTTGATGTATCATTTTTTAAATTAAAGTGATGCAAAAAAAAAAAAAACTTAATTACCATAATTGAACAATTTTAAATAAAATAGCACAGACCCATTTTAATCTTGGATCTATTACAAGTGAAAGGGTAAAATGTTGAAATTGGGATATTACGAAATTTGTAGTGATTGTCAGCATAATTGGAACAGTGTATTTTCTATAGTGGTTGGGTTCTTTCCTTTTTTTCCTATCACTCACTGCAGTTTTATAATTTGTTACAACCATTTTATAGAATCTTTATCCTACAGGGGAAAGGTTATTATATTAAGTGGTAGAATATAGCACATATGAATATAACACAAGGGATCACAACACAAGGGACAAGTATAACATATGAATATATCACAACCCGACTAAGAATAAATATACAATTATAGAATATGAATATAGGCTCAACCCCACTAAGAATGAAAGTAAGGCAAGATACAAGTATACAAGGAAGAGAAATAATCCTTTTTTTCTAGACAATTTCTTATTTTTATCCTTCATGGTGTTTTGGGTTTGTACTATTTGTAGCATTAGTTAATATCATTATGTGATCTTATCCTCTATGATTGTTGTTTTTGTAGTTTATTTGGTTATCATAGTTGCCACCCCTAGGGCCCTAGGATACTGCAAGATTCAACCTTGTTACCAGGATTTATAACTTGTTTCTTGATACTAGCAAGTGAATTAAATTTGATTAAATGTTCCCCAAGAAGTTAATTATTTCTTTATACAAGTATATTAGTTAGGAATTTTAATATCTTTATCCTATAGAATTATTGGAGATCATGTTTTTATGTTCCTTTCTCTCATGTTGTTTTTATTTCTTTTACTAGCAAACTTAGGCACTGATCGTGATTCCAAAGGCACAGGTTGTGCAGGGAAACAAGAAAAGGAGGACTATCAAGAGCAAGGGACATTAGAGGAAATTTCAGCCTAAAAGTGGCCTCCTAAGGAAAAATATTAAAATAATAGTTAAAATAATAAAATAAGGGTTATGAATTTTGGAGAGAAAAGAAGAAAGCTACCTTTTTACTTGTATTTTTGGTTTATCTCCTTATAGGTTTACTCAAATTTCAAGTGTAGACACTCATTGGATGTAGAATTAAATTCCACATCCAACGAGTACCCATTATGCATACTTTTGAGAATACCCACATTGATAAAAATTGAAGATACTGTAAAAAATTGTGTTCAACGCACTTTTTAATGTATCTTCATTTTTTATCAATGTAGGTCTTCTCAAAAGTATGCATAATGGGTACTCTTTGTATGTGGAATTTAATTCCGCATCAAACAAGTGTCTACACTCGAGATTTGAGTTAACCTATGAGGAGATAAGTCAAAAATACAATAAAAAAAAGTAGTTTTTCTTCTTTTCCCTCCAAAGTATATACATGTACCTCTTTTCAAATTTAAAGGATTTTTGGTTTACATATTTTAACATTGAAATTATGTAAAAATTTCATGGGCACTTTTAGGCTGAAATTTCCTCTAATTATTCCTCCAACAACTGTAGTGACCAAGCATGAATCATATGATTATTTTATTATAGAACAATAACACTTTTTCCTTTCCTTGGTGACTTGGTGTTACTCTCCTAATATATAGTCCTTTTGAAAGAATTTTCATCATGTAAAATTTTGTGATTTTCTTCCCTCCATGGCTAAAATTATTCTAGGAGCATTGATAGGTTTCATCCAACTATTCATATCCTTTTCTAACTTAGCCTTTTGATATGCATATTGAAGATATGTTGAACTTCTCGATCAAATTTTTTATTCACAATGGTCATTATGCTAATGAATTTGGTAATGACAAATTTCTCTTCTTTTTTCATCACAGTCAATTCATTGCATAGTGATTTAACTCTTGGATATATGAATTTATTGTCTCATTATAATTTTTTTCACATGTACTACTGCTTTTTTTATTGTCCCCTTTAATAGTTGGCATGAAAAAAGTTATCCTTAATGGAGGATTTGAAATCATTCCATGTTACAGATTGGATGGTGTCAAGTATTTGTTGATGCTAATACAGATGATCTTGCCATATAAAAGCTTATTTACGCACATTTAGCTTTATGAATGCATATTCATCTTAATCAATGTATTATTGCACTTTACAATGAGAATTTACTTCCTTAAGCTAATTATCAAGATGTGTGGTTCCCATCTAAGCAACATTGGGTTATATTTCCACCTCAATTTCAATTTTGGGAGAATAAACTTGATTTAGAAACAAACTTCCTCTACAACCATTGAGTTTCAAGTTTTAGTTGCCTCTAGAGGGATTTGATGGACAATAGTATGTGATGCTATGACAATTGTTTGTAATTGAGCAATATTGTTCAATTATTTATCCATATCCCTAACCTCACTATTAATATTGGTAACTCTTGGTTGAAAATTCCATGTGATTAAAAGTCATCCTCTACTTCTTTCTTCATTTTATGGTGTGTAATTAACATAATCTATGTATAAGCTCTAACGACTATGCATGAAACAATGCTTTAATACCCATGCAATGCAAGTACATGTTAGTGGAATAAAAAAAACCACAACAACTACAATACTTCATTCAAACTACATGAACACACTCTAACAAGTTATGGAATGGAAATATTGAAGCTAACCCTAATAAGGAATAAACTCATAAATTTAAGGATGGGAATAACAATGACACCTAGATGATGGGGAGACAGATCATGAGAGATTAGGGTTTGTTACAGACCTGCAAATGGTAGACCTGCACAGACATGGACAATCTTCCATTACTCTCCAGCAATAAGACAACCACTACATGACAAAGAACAGTTTGCCAGTGATGGAACCCCCTCAGGGGGAGGATATGACACCTCCCCCCACTGATGCGGGAAACATTATGCGGCACACAGAAGATGTTAGGAAAGAACACCAAGAAGATATAGGAATAGAGTCTGAAACCTTACCAAAGAGTACCAATACGAATGAAGCGCCCAAAGTGACGTCGCCAACCTGCAAGCCTGTAGTAGATGATAGACCTAAGATTGAGCTCCCAAGTCACCAGATTAACACTCAAATCCAGTACATGAAGGATCACGCATTGATTGGAAAATTCATAGGCTTTTGGCCCACAGAGAAAGCATTGCATGGCTAGATAGCCGCCAAATGGAAACCAAAAGGGTAAATTACTCTGGAGTTGGGGCCTAAGGGTTTCTTTACTGCAACCTTTAACTGTTTAGAGGACCAAAACAGGGTTTTTGATGGTGGACCATACTTTTTCAATGCAGTAGGACTATACCTGAGAGATTAGATTGAGTGTTTCAATCCGGACAAAGAATATTTAAGCTGGGCACCGATATGGATCTACCTTTACTCCCTTCCTTTGGAATACTAGGATGAAGACTCGCTGCAAGATATTGGGAATGGTTTAGGGGAATTCATCAAAATTGTAGAGGAGACAAAACTCAAGTGATACACCTCCTATGCGGGAATATGTGTCTATATGCACCTCAGAAAAGCTCTCCCGAACACGGTAAGCCTATATCATGATGATTTCAAATGGATGCAGTCAATAGATTATGAACATGTCCCTTTCCATTGTAGAAAATGCCATGCCCTTGGCCATTTATTTCGTGATTGTCCTTCAAATCTGAAAACCTCAACCTCTCCCACAGTGGACAAACCTGACTCGGATGGGTTTACCAAAGTCTCTAACTGCAAAAAGAACCACAAAAAACCCTCTACATTCCTTAAAATACCTATTTCCAATGCCTCCATGCCATCAACCAGCAATAGCTTTGAAACCCTAATTCAGCCGGAGCTTAATAACTTCAATAACCCAGACCATGCTAAAGAAATCCCTAAGATGACTCCCCAAGCTACTCCCTCAAGCTCAAATAAGGCCCAAAAATCTATGCAATCCACAAATCTCAAATCTGCCCCTTCCAGTAAGTCCCTAAAATGGAATGCTTAGGTAATGGATGTTGATAGCATGCAATAGGAAACCACAACTGTAGCGGACATAGAGGTGGAGCGAGAGGAAGCCTAGCACATGGAAGAGGAGCTAGAGAGCTTAAACATTGGAGATCTGGACATACTAGGACTAGAACAAGCTTGCAAGAAAAAATAATATGACAAGATCCCAAAAAGGCAGCTGGAAAGCTTAGAAGTCATTCTCTCCAGAGCATAGAAGAAACGATTGCTAGGCATCCAAACTGGAAGTCAATGGGATGGAAAAAACATCTTTAAAGATAATAAAAAAAGAGGAAGGAAAACAAATATTCAAAGAACCATCCGCAATGGGGAGATGCTGGTGGAATCTGGAAGATATTCCAAGCTTATAAAGTATTATAATCCCCTATCCAACCATGCATCATGAAGCTCATTTCATGGAACATAAGAGAGCTCAACAGCCCCGAGAAATATAAACTGATAAAAAACATGTTTCAACAGGAGAAACCTCAAGTCTTCTTCTTGCAAGAAACCAAATGTAACTCTACAACGTTGGATCAGACCCTTTTCAAAGCATGGCTAGGCAGTAAAGTGGTTGTAGTGGATGCCACAGGAGCATCAGGAGGACTAGCAATAGTCTGGGATGAATGAGCTATCACACTTACTAACATTCATGCTAGTAAACACTTTATTCAAGCCACCTTCCATATTATAGGGACAAATGTTCATGGACACATAACCAATGTCTACTTCCCCTAGGAAGCAATAAACAAGGTAGACATACTGAATACTTTAGCTTTGATCAACTCTGAAAGAACTCATCCACTTTGGATTACAGGAGGAGATTTTAATATGATAACAAAATTGGAAGAAAAAAGAGGGGGAAGGGCCAAGCTGGACAATGAAAGCACTCACTTCAAAAACTTCATCCAAGACAACTGGCTCATAGATATGTCGTTCAACAATGGAATCTTCACATGGAATAACAAACGAGTAGGTGCACATCAAATTGCCTCTCGATTGGATCGATTCCTGCTTTCTGACAATGCAATCCATCTTGGAGGGGACTTCTCAGCTTCAATCTTACCACTCTCAGGCTCAGATCACTGGCCTATTGTGCTTCAATGGAAAAGGCCGGGAAACAATACATGCAGGCCCTTTCGCTTTGAAGCTTTCTGGTTGACACATCCAGACTTTCACAACCTGATTAATGCAGTTTGGAAAAATTTCAAACCTCCAAAAGGCACAAAAATGTATCAATTCCAACAAAAACTCAAAAATCTCAAGAATAACATCAAACAATGGAATAAACTTACCTTTGGCAACATTTTCTAAGCACAAAATGCTCTTGATCAAGAGATGAAAAAATTACAGCAAAGAATCATTGCAGAAGGGAGATCTGAAGCTCTAGTAGAATAGGAAAACCACCTACAAACACAAATTTCAGAAAGAGCAAAGCAAGAAGAAATACTTTGGAAGCAAAAGTCAAGAGTTAGATGGCTTAAAGAGGGAAAAAGAAACAAAAAGTTCTTTCATCGCACTACTATCCAGAGAAGAATGCATAACAACATTACTCACATCCAGAATCGGCAAGGGGAACGGCTGGAAAAACATGAGGATGTAGAATAGGAACTCCTCACTCATTTTCAGTAGGTTCACCAAGAACCTCAGATAGATCAGCTGCCAGCTATAGAGAAAATTACCAAGAATGTCCCTAAGATCATAACAGAGGAACACAATCAGATCCTTCTCAGGCCTATATCTTTACAGGAAGTGGAGACAGCCATGTGACAATTGAAAGTAGGAAAAGCGCCTGGCCTAGATGGCTTCACATCTGATTTCTTCCACAACTTCTGGGATCTAATCAAGGAGGAGGTATGGCAAGTCGTTGAGGAATCCATGACTAATAGATGGATGCTTCCCTCTTTGAACACAACCTTCATTGCCCTTATTCCCAAGGAAGAACATTGTCAAACTCCAGACAAATTCTGGCCTATTGCTCTATGTAATGTCATATATAAAATCGTCTCCAAAGTTATTTCTTCATGACTAAAACCCCTGCTTCCCTTACTTATATTATCGAAGCAATCAGGATATGTGGAAGGAAGGCAAATCATGGATGGCATCATACTCACTCACAAGATCATTCACTCTTTAAAGTAGTTCAAAAAAGCAGGTATGCTCCTAAAAATCAATCTCTCTAAAGCTTTTGATAGTTTAAGCTGGATGTATATTCAAAAAATGTTGATCACCTTTGGCTTCGCCCCCCCTGGGTCAGATGGGTAATGAGTCTTATAACATCTACCTTCTTCTCAATTCTGGTCAATGGGATCCCTTCCACCCCCTTTCACCCCTCCAGAGGCATCCAACAAGGGATCCCCTCTCCCCCTTTCTATTTGTCATTATGGTGGAGGGTCTTGGATGATACATCAAAGAAGCCCTTCATTCCCATCATTTGAGAGGCCTCTCTCTTCCCAACACCCTTGCCTTCACCCACCAGCAATTTGTGGACAACAACATGTTGTTTGGCCATCCCTCAGTCGAGGAAGCCCTCAAATTAAAATCCATTTTAACTGATTTTTTGGATGCCTCTGGAGCTTGCATTAACAAAGCTAAATCCCAAATATTTTTCTTTGATATCCCTGCTATAACCCAATCCTCAATTTCTAGGATCATGGGTTTCTCGATAGTGACTCTCCCCTTCAAATACATGGTTGCTCCTATGACGAACACTACTTTAAAGCACTTATCTTGGCATCTACTCTTGGAAAAATTGGAAGCCTGTCTCTCTTCTTGGACTTTCAGAGCTCTCAACATGGCGAGTCGTCTAGTCTTAATCAAAGTAGTGCTGCAATCCATGCCGCTTTATCTTTTTTCAGTTCTGGCAGCGCCCAAGTGGGTTCTCAAGGCAATCAAACATCTTCAAAGAGCTTTTACATGGAGAAACACAAAACAAAAGAGAAAATGGGCATTGGTAAAATGGGATACAGTATGCTTCCCGAAAAACTCCAAAGGTACTGGGCTACATGATCCTCAACACAGCAATGCGGTCATGGGCGCATGCATCTAGTGGAAATGGATATCGGATCCGCATACTCCCTAGGCTATTCTCTGGACAGAAAAATATGCCAATAATAGACCAGTAGATGACTTAATTCAGCTCACAGAAGTTGGCCCAACTTCCCTAATCTAGAATGCAGCAAAACAACATAAGGATCTAATTCAACAACACAGCCTCTAGGAAATTAGGAATGGTAACAATGCGAGGTTCTGGGAAGATTCTTGGCAGCAAAAACCCAAATTGAAGGACTTGATCACACTCCACCAACTATAGGATTGGGTAGAGAAACCGATGATCAGGGTAAATCAACACTGGAGGGCCACTCACACCCAAGGATACAGGAAATGTATAAGCTCGGACCACATCATCAGGAAAGGCACACAACTCATCAAGGATAATCTGGAAACAGAGCTCTCAAATAGGAAAATACATTACTCTGACAAGAAGGATATAATTAGATGGGGTTACAAAACGAGAGGAACCTTCACATCACAAGAGGCCTATCATATAATTATAAGAAACCATATAGTCAACGACCCTCTATAGAACAAAGTATGCCCCCCCCCCCATCTGTTTGAAAATATCCACCTTCCTCTGGTTGCTTTGCAAAAATAAAATCGTCACTTGGGACAACCTTCGGAAAAGGAGCTTTCACGGACCTTCTATGTGCCCAAACTGTAAATAGGTAGAAGAAACTACTGAGCATCTCATAAACTCTTGTCCGTTGGCAAACCGACTATGGGAAAAAGTTAGCTTCATATGCCAAAAAGATGGATGAATTAAGGAGGATATCACCAACACTATATGCACTTGGGCAATAAGTCCATACAAAAGCAAACTGTTAAATGCTTTATGGAAACTTATACCAGGTTTCCTCATGTGGACCGTCTGGAAAGAAAGAAATAGTCACATCTTCAAGGACCATTCCTCCCCTTTAGAAGTCCTATGGAATAATATATGTCAAAACCTTCGAGAAACCTTACTGCTCCAAACCTGGCATGAAGAAGACTTTCCCTCCATTCCACAGGAACATAATATATGGGCAAACTGGAATCTCCAGTGGAACTAGATGCAGGCAAATCAGGGTAAAAATTCATCACCAGGAACGACACCATACAGATGGATTCCTCCACCCCTACATATGAGACAACTTAAATTCAACAGAGTGTCTAAAGGTAATCTAGGCAAAGCAGGATATGGAGGAATCTTCAGGAATCACAAAGGTACTCCTCTCCTAACTTTCATGGGTTCAATTGGTTGGGATAAAAATAACTTTGTTGAATTAGAAGGGATATGGCAGGGGTTCCTCGTTGCTCAACTCCATGGTTTCTTCCCACTTATAATTGAAGGGGATTCTCATATTCTTATTAACATGGTTAATCAGATTCTACAGGGGACTCCTTCATACAAAGTCGGTAGTAGTTGGAGATTGGTTGAATGGTTGGAGCAGATTGAACAATGGTTATCAACTCATAGAGCAGTCACCCTTAAGCACATTCATCGAGATGGAAACAAAGTAGAAAATTTTTTAGCTAACATTGGAGTAGATAGTGGAAAGACTCTTCATGTAGGAACACTTAATACTATTGCCACTACTCCTCAGTTACAGGAATACAATGATTTGGTGCAGAATGAAATGGAAAATGAAGAAGAAACGCACTCGAATGAGGGTGATAACTCCAGTAATTAATTTGATTAGACGGTCAGCCGACGGATAGAATGGCCACATGGTTGCCTGCATCATCCCCCATGCCAACCTAAAGCACATTCAAACCACCTTGCAGGAGCCATTAAATGCATCCAAAGGCCAAGACACCTCCACAACCCTCATAGACATGGAACCTTCAAAGCATTATGCAATTCCTCCCTCCTTACTCTATTGTGTTTGCCCTCCACAGGTCGCAGAACCCTGCTCTCGCACTGTGACTAGTAGCCGATGCTGGTTGCTAAGTTGTATTTATCTGGGCAACGAATTTCACTACTCTCATTCCAGTCTCTGCAACTTAGACCAGGCTCAGACCTCCTCTGTTCATTCTCTACATAGAAATTCCACCAACCCCTCTACTACCAACCTTGCTTTCAATCCTGCCATGGCTCGCATCAGACATCATATGTGAAGTAGGTGTGGAGGCATTCGCGGAGGCATCATCTGCCCACCAGCTTCGACTAGCTATGCCTTTGCCTCCCCTGATTCCTCAGCTAATAATCCCAATCCTCTCAGCTCTTTCTATGGTCATTACCTAGACACCCGAAGTGGAAGGGGAAGATCCAAGCTCCAAGGCACAGGAGGGAGGGACGCTACAATTCACTCAGCAAATTTCCCCCTTCCTCTGCATCCAGCTTCCCATACCACTCAATTTCGTTTTCACAGCACCTTAACCTGACCTGTAATCACTGCCACTGTGACCATTTCTTTCTTAGAAGAAATTGATCCGCAGGCACCTCCGCCTGAGCACAAGGACGAGCAGAACAGAGCGACTCCAAGCAACCGTGGTATTCGCATCCCTGGTAATCAGTAGCATGACGATGACAAAGTAGCCCTGCATGGCAAAGTTGTAGATGGTAGTCAACCAGCTGCAGATAGCAAACATGGTGACACAAGGGCCTCAGGAAGCCGACAAGGTGACACGTCTAAAATGCATGTGGGCACAGGTAGCGTTGAGGCCGTTCATCCAGCTCAGGGAAGTGGCATGCCTGACGAAGACGATGATTGGTACAAATACACATGTCGGATCAAAGAGGAACCAGCACGGAGAATCTCTAATCTTGACGAGTGGTACCCAGATACCCCTTTTCTTTGCTAGGTGGATGCTTCTTAGTTTGAATGGGTATTTTCCAATTAACTGTTTATGGTTCTAGCTATGCAATGTCTCACTCTATTTTTTTGGACAACACTGATAACCCCTAGGTGGGTTCTTTCTGGTTTCATGGGCTGTTTTCCCCTATGTTGGGGTATTCAAAGACAAACAGATTTATTTTTTGGTGATGATTGATGCTCAGTAATTTTGAGATCAAGTTTTTCTGTAACAACTTTTTGTATCATATTAATAGATCAATATTACTTAGAAAAAAAATAAACTCATAAATTTAAGATTCAAACAAACATTGATGTGATAAATTGGGAATTACTCAACTCCAAAATATTATTATTATTATGAAACCATAAAGTGATATATAAACATAAAGCTTTATAATGAAATTACCAAACCATTTCCAACATATCTACAACCAACAACCATCTTGTTTACATTCCTCATGTAACATATAAATAATTTACCAAGGGAAAATGAAGCAATGCATTTTCGATCTACGCATATCTTAATTTACATGTTTACAATCTATCATGAGTATTAGGATTTTCCATATACTCATATTTGAATTTCACCTAAAACTTAACTGTCTAAACCTGGTCATAATCACTTCACTCAAGACAATCACCTATCCCCAACCACTTTGAAGTGGTTCAAATTCACCTATAACTTCCATCTAACCCCAATCGTAAGGAAAGAATTTGGTTAAATGTCAATGGGTATACAAGACTAAGTTCATATCTAAAGCTATTATGGAAAAGTGTAAGGCTTGTTTACTAACAAAAGGATTCTCTTGACAAGAAGGTGTCAACTACATGGAAATCATTACCTCTATTGTAAAAATGAATTATGTTGAGCTATATTTTTCCCTTGATACTTATTTTATATGGGAGGTACTATGGATGTATTTCAAGAGTGTTTCTTACATGGTCATCTCACTTAAGAAATTTATATGTTGAAACCCCTTAGTTTTATGAAATATGGTAGTGTTATTTATCAATTGGAAAAAATTATGTATGACTTAAAAGAAGTCCACATATGTAATATGATAACATTAATAAAATTTTTCTTCACTTCAGTATCGAAGCATATGAATCATAACATAACATTTATACTCTACCTGTAATTGGTGAACCTTAATTTTTTCATTGTATATTAATGATTTGGTCATCACAAAAAACTACATTGATTTAATTTTGGATTTGAAAATATAATTACCAAATAGTTTGAGATTACTAATCTTGGTCACTTGCATTTATTTTAGGAATCTGGTATCTTTTTTTATCAGCCTAAATATGTATTGGATCTATTATCTAGGTTCAAAATGGAACACTAAAAATTGTGGCACACCTTAGCATTGGGGAGTGAAGCTAACTAAAGTGTGTAATTCTTTAAAAGTTGATTCTATTATCTACAAGTAATTTTTCAGTAACCTTATTTATCTAAACATTTCCCTAATATTTTATTCAGTATTGTTTTGGTCTCTTCATTCATGCAAAACCCACCAAAGAATCACTTAAAAGTTACGAAGATAATAGTTTAATATATCAAAGGTCTTGCTGATGGCTAAAATTGACCATAATCAACACGGGGAGATCACCCAGTCAGTGCCCCAATTAGGCCCTTATCTGATTGGGATGGTGATTTTGACAGGTTAAAAAGGGTCCAATTATCCCTCAATATCCCTATTGACTTTTGATATTTCTAACTACTATCAACAAGAAGAGGCATCATCCTTACCATCCTGCAACATGCTTGCAAGCAAGCAGTCCTTAAGCTGACATAAGGCTCAACCAAGCCACCAATGAGATTAGTCCTACAAAAGGAGACTTCTACTAAGACTTCTTAAATAAAAATGCAAACTAATATATGATGAAGGCAACAAAAATAAATATAATCTATCTTGAATAGGAAAAGGAATATTCCTTATTCTAATCAAGAGAAAGATAATGAAATTTGAACAACATTGAACTTAGAATAAAATGGAGTTAAGAGACCAAAGAAATAGTTCCAGGGCCTGCTACTTATTCAAACAAATATGCACATACAATTATATGATAAATAGTTAACAAATACTTGTTTTACATATATCTAAATCGAAATGAAGATTGCATTCAAGTTAGTAAATCATGTTAAAACTATAGAAATAGTTTTATAGAATGACAAGAATAAGACAAAAATAATCTGGAATTAATTTGATAGATGCTTAGCATTTAATGCATAAAATCTTTCTCAAGTGTAATAATCAAACCTGTATCCATCTCTGTTCAATCCTATAAGATAGCTTAACGGTGATTTAAAACAAGCATAAATTATTCTAGTCTAAAAATAGTACTAGAAAAGATAATCATACCTATAAAAATAGAGTGAACAAGAATTGAATGATCTCTTTATTAAGTCTCGAAAAGGAAATAGTGCTCAATAATGGTTACAAAAATAAAGAGTTATCTTTTTTCTTCACAAACAACTACCCAATTTTCTACAAAATTAGTCAATTACAATAGTGCAAAAATTCCTCTTTCGCAAAGTATTGGAACCCTTGGCTCCTCTTAGAGCTCAAATTTATAATTTTTACAAATTCAGATCCAAATAGGAATCTCTTTAAATGAAGATTTCGGTTTCATTTTAGAGATTGAAAATCCTTTTTCTTTCTCTTCTTCTCCAATCTCATAAATTTGAGTCTCCAAGTCATTATCCTCCTCCACATACTTTGAAAAATAATCATGAAAATATAATTAAAAACATATGAAATTTGCACACAAAACCAAAAATCCAAAATATTCGACAACAAACAATTGGATTAAATTTCATTTTAATAAATCAATAAAAACAAAATCCATGTTTTCCCTTGCTTACTATTGAAATATCATTGGAAAATGAGCAATCTGGAAATGAATTACTCACAGCGAAACCTCCTTGCAAACAAAATTTCTCCCAAAACACACTCAAGAAATATTTGTTGATTGCAAATTGAAAACCATGATTTCTGCTAAGTTTTTGAGGCATTAAATTGCTAAATTTTTGTTGAATTAATGAACTTACCATAGGGTTCTCCTCTGAGTTATCGTTCCAGCAAGCCCTCATTTTCCTGATTTGATGCAATAGATCTTGAGATATGGCCTTCTAAAGTTGAGTCTTCAAAACTGAATGAACTATATTTAGAAAAAAATATGGACATGTTCTGTTTAATTTATGGTTTTTAAAAAAATACATAAAAAAGGGGATGTGGGTCAAACTTCGTTTGAATGGAAATGTAATTTATGGTAGAGGGAGAGTACTTGATGGTGTAAGGAGCACATGGGTGGAGAGTGGGACTCCCTTTCCACCATGATAAGAATGAAATTCATTTGTATGTGCCCTTTTAATATATGCAACTCCATTTAATGATTTATGCTCCACGTCACCCTGGAGGAAATACCCCATACTTTTGAAATGAGCTTCAAATTAAATCCCTAGGGTATTTTCTCTAGGATGACATCATTATCGTTATTTTGATATATATGTTGTTATATATAAGAGCTTGAACTCGGTGATTTTTATTAATATTTTTTAATTATTTTATTTATATTATGTTTATTATTATATTTTTTTATTATATTTTAATATATATATATATATATATATTATATTATAATCTATATATAGATATAGTTTTAAAATTTAATTAAATAATAAAATGAAGTTAATTAACAAATTAATTAAATTAAATTCATATTTATATATTAATTAAATTGATAATTAACTTAATTAACTAAATTGATTAAATTTTACTTACACATTTTAAATTTATTTAATTTATAGAACATTATAAAACATTATACAATACATATTTTAATGTCGATATAGTAAAAATGGCCAAACTTTGACCAATCACAACTTTCAAGCCATAAGTCGAAAACAAGAAAAATTATTGTCGTTGGAAACTTGGAAACAAAATGAAAGAAATGGAGTATTCAAAACGAAAATTTCAAAGGAAAGTGAAAACCACCCAAATTAAAGCAAACTAAAGCATCCTAGAAGCGATATTAGCAAAATTTACATGGAGGGCCCCATAATTTCTGAGAAATCAAGGGGAAGTGTTGAAGCCTCAACAATTAGTGACATACGGCGATGAAGTAGTTATCTCTGGTTTATAATAATAGGGCTATATTTATCAAAGATTAAAATAATTTTTTCCCAAATATTCTCACATATTAAACCTTTTCCAAAGTTCTCACATAAGATGAATCAAAGCAAGATAAGTTCTTATGATAAGAAAGTACTTGAATTCCTAGTTCTAAAACAATGAATCCAAATATAGGGAATGATTATTATTTTTTAATCTTCTCTCTACTATTGGATAGAAAAGGTGGCTGGAGATCTTTTAAGATTAGTATGCATCTATTGAATATAAAATTACCTCTTTTTCATGACATTATTATGTTTCCCACGATCATCCATAGCCTTGACAAAGGTGTCTCGGTACCATGCAAGAATGGCCCAACTGTTAGCGAGCATCCATAGCCCTGATGGATTTTCTTTTACTTCCCACACATATGTTCTTTCAACTCTTTTATGTACCACCCTTTTAATTAGCATATTTATAGAATTTCTTTTAGCAATTGGGTGAAGAGAGTGGGGTAGTACAAGAGGTTTTCTATTTAAAGTAATAGATGTGATACTAGTTAAGTTTGACCCCACTGTTTTTCTCTTAATCTACCAAACTAGAGGATTTAATTGTCGAGGGGTATGGGAAGGGTTCAAAGAAAAAATTGGAGAAAATTCAATCCTTTATAAATAAGAATTATAATACTTGAATCGTATCTTAATGTTCTCCATAGTTAATGCTTGATGTGAGAGAATGGTGAAAACTTGGTACATATTACCTTTGATAAATGAATTCCTATTGAAATGATATAGCAAATATTTCCCGTGTAAGCTAATCCGTATTGTGTAAGAAAATATTTCCCCCATATGCTTTTGAAAATATCACAAAATCCAATCAAAAGCAAAATGAAATCAAATAACCGCAAAGAGTGCAAAGGTAATACTTCACAAATTTTGCAAAAAGTAAATCTAAAGCAAACCACTAATCAAAATTTACAAACTTACAAACTACAAAAAGAATAAAATAAAAATTTGAAAGAAAAGGTGAAAATAAGCCATTAAACCATGAAATTCCAAACAAGACAAAATAAGATATCTAAATATATAGAGAAGGTTTAAAGTTGATATGTGCATTCTCATTTAAGTTGAGTAATTAGTTATGTCTCACAATGTTGTAATTAATTAGGTTTTTTTAGTTAAAAGGAAATCCTAAATTGAATGATTTGTTATGAGTAAAAGATGAAATCACATCAAGATGTTGTTTGCCTTGCAATTATCTTGCTTCAAAATTAAGCCTTAATGATTATCTATTAAAGATGATGCTTACAAAAAGTTTTGAAAATAAAATAAACAAGATGTTGAATGAAACTAGCATAAAGGTGTAGAGACTCCCTGATGTAACTTGTTTGAAACTTGAGCATCATCATAACTGATTCTCTTAACTTGAAAGCATGCAAAGTAAACTGAAGGATTTCTAATATAATATGACAACAAAATCAAACCTTCAACAAAACCAGTGAAAATATGCAAAACCAAAGCTCAGATCAGAAAATACTAAATAAGGATGAAAATAAATTAGAACGAAAAGTATTAGAAGATGAAAATATAATATGAAATTTACTTTGAAGAATCTCATTAAAGTTTACCTCAGAGATCTGGATTTTCTCCAAATTTCATGTTTTTAAAAAAGTTATAAAATGTAACTAGGTTCGGTCTTCATAATTGTATTTGTACTTGTTGCAATGTAAATTTTATGAAGAACAAAAGAAAAGAGAAAAAAAACTATTATTATTATTTCAATGTAAATTTTATGAAGACCAAAAGAAAAGAGAAAAAAACTATTATTATTATTATTATTCTAGATAAGCATGTTCTTAATTCTTCTAGGGTTTCAAGAGTCAATAAGAGATTATTTCATGAGTCAAAGTCCCTTTCAGGCATTTTGTAATCAAATGAAAATATTATTTTTTAGTCTAGAAGAGTCTATTCGACCCCCAAGATGGCCCAGCCAAAGGAATTCGGCCTAAAGGAGGCCTAATTCAACCACATGGAAGGCTATAAAAGGAAGAGACTTTGACTTCATTTGGATACATTCACTGAAAAGTTCGATCTCCAAGCAAGAGAAGTAGAATCAAGTGCAAAGGTCAAGAAGAAGAAGAGAAGGGCAAGCAAGAAGAATATATTTCTATTTTTGTCATATTTTGTTCACATGTGTGAAGTTTTGGGGCAGATTCATAAGTTATAGGGCTAAAAATATCTGAATTTGTAGGGCTAAAATTTATGTGATGTTATAGGGAAAAATGTATGTGAAGCTAGGCCGGAATTTTGAAGCTCGGAAGTTTTGATGTTGTTGACGTTGTGAAATTTGACTTGTTTGAGGAAGGATTCTTTGGAGGGTTGACTTGGTGCTTGAGCAGGTCTTGATCTTGGTGTTTTGGTCCTAATTTCTCAATGTGAACCGATCTTATAAGAGGAGAATATGTTTTATGGGTTTTCCCCTTGGAGGGGTTTTTCCCTAACTTGGAGCATATATCTTTTTTCATTTTGTTCTTGTGATCTTCATGTGTTTTATGGTTTTGATAATTTCTTGATGAAGAATATATAACAAAATAATATAACGTCAACAAATCTCACTAGTAATTATCAAGTTAAGAGGAATCAAACCCTAATCTAAAATTCCATTAATTTCTCAACTCATATCAAAGCTAAGGTGAAGGAAGGAGGGTTGAAGATCACATCATTGTTGGCTATCTTGTTGGAAGACACCCTTGAAGTAGTCATCTATTCTCTCTATCCCTCTTCAATGGCAAGTTATAGAATGAAATATCTTAAGACTCTTCAGAATCTCATTGTTTCCATCAAAAGTTGCATCATGTAGTTCATCCCCAAGCTATTTATAAGAGTCGTGGATAAAAGTTTATTTTTTGCACTCACAAGTACTTTTGAATATAATAGTATTTAGGTAATTGATAGTGGATCCTCCATACATATGACATGGAATGTGGTCAACTTCAATTAATATCGACAAGAATCTCTTCCCATTCATTTGAACTTGGAGATAAGAAGAGCTACTTTTTCAAGCGAATTTGATATACTTCCTTGGAGTCGGAAACCAATGGTAACATTCATCTTAAAAATATACTCTTTGTTCCAGGTTTGGAGAAAAACTTTCTTTCTATTTCTTGTTTTGATGATAGAGTTGATAGGTTTTCTTTTATTAATGGAAAAGTCATTGTATGGGGTAATGGATCTAGTATTGAAGATGTTAAGACTATTGGGATTTGTGAGGGGAGGTTGTATAGATATCTTACTCCTCTTCATCAAGATCTGGTGCATTTAGAGATAAGTCATTATGAGCTTTGGCATAAAAAAATTTGTCATCTTCATTATAATATTTTTCAATCTGTGAATCATATGGTCAATGGAATCCATGAACTAAAAGAAGAGAATGAAGGAATTTGTAAGGGATGTGCTCTCGTAAAGAATATAAAGAAACCATCTGTAAATAGTTGCACCAGACCCAAGGAAAATTTGGATATCATTCATTCTGATGTTTGTGGACCCATTGCAGAAAAGTCTCTTGGAGGTCATCAATATTATGTGACTTTCATTAATGATCACTCTAGAAATACATGGATATATCTTCTCAAGGCTAAGGATGAAGTGTTTGAAAAGTTTCAAGAATTCAAGGAAAAGGTGGAAAATCTGATAGAAAGAGATAAAGATTATGAGATCTGATAATGGGGGAGAATACACTTCCAAATATATTGTGCCTTTTTGTAAGGAATCAGGAACTAAGAGGGAGCTATTATTTCCCTACAATCCTCAAAAAAATGGTGTGGTTGAATGGAAGAACTGATCAACTGAAGAATGTATGAAAGTCATGTGTCATGATCAATACCTATTGAAGTTCTTATGGGGAGAAGCAAAAACGACAACAATATATATTCAAAATTGAAGTGCTCACAAAATTCTCAATGATAAGACTCCAGAAGAAGCATTCTCACGAAAGAAGCCTAGTATTGACCATATTTGAATATTGGGATGCCTAGTATACATTCACATTCCAAAAGACAAAGAAATAAATTCAACCTTTATGGTATGAAAGGCATCTTTGGTGGCTATAGTACATCAAAATCCTATAGATTTTACATCAAAGAAAAGAAAATAATTGTAAGAAGAGATGCTATCTTTGACGAAACTATTGCATATAAGAAATCCAAGGAAATTCTTGTTGATGTTGATGAAGAGGAAGTACCAATTTTTGAATAAATCATAGAACATGACAATAATAAAGAACTTACAAAAAATCATGAAGATGTTGAAGGACCAAGTGAATCTGTGTAGTAATTCATCATTCCAGAAAATTGGAAAAGGCCAGCTTGGTTAAGAACAACTCTTTAGGAAGTTGAAGGACATGCAACAACAAGAGGAACTTTTAGAGGAAGAAAGAATCCAAAAAGATATTCAGGATATGAAACTTACATAAATAATATCATTGAAGAAGAACCATCTTCTTATGAATAATGAGAAAAACATCAAGAATGGAGAAAAGCTATGTACGAATAATATCTATCTATAATGAAAAATAATTTCTGGGAAATTGTTCCTAGACCAAGTGACAAATATATTGGCACTTCCAAATGGATATACAAAATTAAACATGTATTTGATGGGAGAATTGATAGATACAAATAAAGGTTTGTGGCTAGAGGCTTATCCCTAAAGGAAGGAGTCAATTATGAAGAAACCGTTGCTTCTATGGCCAGATACACAACCATAATATCATTAATCTCTTTGGTTGCCACTATGGGATGGAACATTCACCAGATGGATGTTAAAATTTATTTTTTGAATAGAACAATAAATGAGGAAGCCTACATTGAGAAGCACCAGGGATTCGAAGTCCATAATAGGGAATCACATGTCTGCAAATTAAATAAATCTCTATATGGTTTGAAGCAAACCCATAGAGATTGGTGCACAAGAATGGATGCATATCTTCTAAGACTTGGCTTTGTCAAGAGTTTTGCAGATCCATACCTCTACATCAAAGTGGTCAAGAATGAACATGTGATCATATTATTAAATGTGGATGACTTACTTGTTACAAGTGTATAACATCATATTCAACAATGCAAGAAGTAGTTGGTAGCCAAATTTAACATGAAGGATCTTGGGCTTATGCATTACTACTTGGGATTGGAGGTATGGTAGAAACTAGGTAAAATATATCTTGGTCAAGGAAAATATGTGATCAAGGTATTGCAAAAACGTGTCATGATGGACAGAAAACTGATGACAAACCTTATGATTACGAATTTGAAGAAGCTAACAAGTTCATAATCAAACATTGTTGATCCTGCATGTTACCAACAATTAATTGACTCCTTGATGTATCTTGTGAACACTATCTTGGGAACACTAGTCCTGATATATGCTTTGTAGTAAATGTTCTTAGTCAATTTTAGATGGAGCTAAGGCATAATCCTTTGATAGCAGCTAAACATATTTTAAGGTATCTTTGTGGAACGATACATCACTACTTAAGATATGTTGGTAAGGACATACAACTAATATGCTATATAGATTCTGATTGGGGAGGCAACAATACACACGTGATACAGATGGAAGAAGAACCACTAGTGGATATTTTAGTTTGGGATCCTCTATGATCTCATGGATGAGTAGGAAAAAAGATTCAGTTGCATCAAGTAGTGTTGAAGTAGAGTATATTAGAGCATGTGAAGTTGAAAGAATTTTTTCTCGAATAAGAAAGATGTTATCTAGTTTGTTTGAAGGACCTTTGGACCCTACCATCATATGCTATGATAACTAGAGTAGTATAAGATTGAATAAAGACCTGGTATTTCATGTTAGGATGAAGCATATCAATAATAAGTATCATTACATTCAAATCTTGGTGCAGGATGGGGTCATGAAGCTGCACTACATCTCCACTAATGAACAAGTAGTTGATATTTTGACAAATTCTCTTCCGAATAAGAAGAGTGAGTGCTTGAGAAACAAGCTTGGACTTGTTGACATCTCCTCTCTCGTTGAGAGGGGGTGACATGGGACACTATATTCTCCATAGGTGTAATGCACTAGGCTAGGACTAATCGCCGTACGTCTAGTGTATCAAACTGGAAAGGAGAATGAAATATTGATAAGAATTTGGGACTCATACTCCTGGAGGATTGGGAATCCAAGAAAGGAAGTAGTTATGTGGACTGGTACTCTTTGAGGATGAGGTAGGGCATCCATTATAAGAGTAGTCAAGGAGGACCAATATTCTTTAAGGATTGGGAATCCAAGATAAGGATAGTCCTAGAAGGACATAACTTCTGAACATCTAGATGGGGTATGTTCCTTGAAGGTTGGTGTCCATATGTATGCCTCCTAGCATTGAGCTCTAATATTGTGGAGAGTTAGAGTTTGAGTCAACGACTTTTTATGCTTGAGGTAAACAATGCTAGTTGTGATGCTTGCTAGATGGTTTAACAATCCAAATCTTCTTATGAGAAATTTTAAATTTGAGAATTCATGTACCTTGTTGTGATATTATAAATACATCTCTAGTTAAGAGCGAGTTTTAGAAAATGTAACTAGGTTCATTCTTCATAATTGTATTTGTACTTGTATCAATGTAAATTTTATGAAGAAGAAAAGAAAAGAGAAAAAGAAAATTTATTTTTATTATTATTATTATTATAGATAAGCATGTTCTTCATGATTATAGGGCTTCAATTTGAGTCCATAATATATTGTGTCATGGGTCAAATTCCCTTTCAAAAATTTTGTGAACAAAGGAAAATATTATTTTTAAGTCTAGAAAATTCTATTTGACCTCCAAGACCCAGTCGGCCCTACCAAGAGAAGTTGGACTAAAGGAGGCCTAATTTGACCACATGGAAATATATAAAAGTAAGAGACTTCAACCTCATTTGGAAACATTCACTCAAAAGTTTGATATCCAAGAAAGAGAATCATAATCAAGTGTGAAGGTAGAGAAGAAGAAGTGAATGTAAAGCAAGAAGAAATTTATATTATTTTTCATATTTTTTTCACACGTGAAAAGTTCTCAGGCATATTTACAAGTTGTAGGTCTGAAAATATCTAAAGTTGTAGGGCCAAAATTTTTCTAACACTGCAGGCCTGAAATTATGTGAAGTTGGGTCAAAATTGTAAAGCTAGGCAAGTTTTAAATTTGTTGAACTTATGAACTTTGACTTGTTTGAGGAAGGATTCTTTGGAGGGTTGACTTGGTGCTTGAGGAGGTCTTGATCTTGGTCTTTGGGTCTTGAATTTCTCACTTTGAAATGATTCTATAAGAAGACAATATTTTTTATGGGTCTTCCCCATGGAGGGGTTTCTTCCTGACTTGGAGCTTATATCTTGTGTTCCTTTTGTTCTTGTGATCTTCATGTGCTTTATGGTTTTGTTAATTTCTTTATGAAGAAGATATAATAAAATAATTAAACGCCAACAAATCTCACAAGTAATTATCAAGTTAAGAGGAATAAAACACTAATCTAAATTACCTTTGATTTCTCAAAAAAAGTAACTTCTTCTCATGATCAATATTAAAGAGCATGAATAACTTGAATCTTTATCAAATTTTAAATATGCCTATGATCATCAGATTTATTGAATCTAAACTAAGGCAAGCATCGAACCAAGGAAAATTGATCACCAAAAAAGAAACGGTTTAGTGTTCATAACAAGTGTTTGGTAAGATATTTGGCAATAAATATAATCAAACACTTGAAAGGAATTCTAAGAATCATTAGAAATTTTAGATGTATGCTTTAGATAATAATAAAAAAAATTAAAAATTAAAAATTAAAAATTAATGAAATTAAAATAATGAAAATATGCCAAAATGGGTGTTGCTTTGTGTTGCAACTGTGGATACTCTTTGTTTTATGTTAGTCAGGTGAAATCTCTTTGATTATATAACAACCCCCTAAAACTTTCTTTAAATCTCACTTAAACAATTTCAAAGTCCCAACCTATGTGGTAGCTTTTATATATGTGGAGATGACTCAAGATTTTGCATAATAGGTTTATTTGGCATTGGAATGGGGAAATGTATATAACCAAAATTCTGAAAGAATCCCAAATCAACATAATTAACATTGACCCAAATTACCTTAGTACCAGCACTGATAAAATGGAATCTCACAAATTTTCAAATCTGAACAAATGTAGAGTAGAGCATATGTACAAATTCATTATTCAACATTGATCAAAGTGAAACTTGTTAAAATTATGATGGGTATTAAAATGATTTCTTGGATATGTTTGCAAGAAAATTTTATTGACATTTCTTTAAACCATTCTTTATCAAGAGAATAAAGGCTTGTATCTTTCTTATTTCACACTTGCACTATTTTAGAAAACAAAAAATAAAATTAGTTTAAACTAAACTACTCCTATTCTAATTCTAAAAGAAGCAAATGTGACTAAATTAAATTCATATTTCGAGTGGCGTTAGTGAAATTCCTTTATTCCTGCAATCATATTTACATATGGAATTAGCAACAATATAAATAGAATTATTGTTAAACTAATAAAAGAAAGCTTTAAACTATTATGTACATATATTTCTGTTAAGTTCGAAAAAAGAAATTTATTTACAAGAAACGTCTCTTCAAATGAATTCTCCAACCATATTCCAATTGGATCATAAAAAATAGGATGAAAATCTATTAATGATTGGAGAATATTAAAAGAAGGAGAGAATAACATGCCATATTCAAATGATGTACCTTTAAATGTTGTAGCCTATAGAAAAATATTGGTATCATGTATAAGAGAGAGAATTATCAGAAATTTCTTTGAAATTAAACTTTCTAAACAATTTTCAAATGGATCATTAAAATGAGAATGGAAATCTATTGAATATATCAGAATATTTTCAAATAGATAACATAGTCAGCCAGGTTGTAGCGATGCACTCTCAATTGTCAAAGCTCGTGGAAATTCAATTTGAATATAGAATAAGTTGGTATGTTATAAACAAAATTGAAATTGAAAAGCTTTAAATTCTTGATGCTCATAATTTAGGCCTTGAAATTCATTTTCATGTTCTTCTTCTAAAAACCTTGGTGAATGTTCAATGCTCGAATGCTTAAAATGCCAACATAGAACATCAAAAAATTGAAATATAAAATTTGAATAAAAATGTGAAAGAAATCATAATAAATGAAGGATGTACAATAAAATTACATCGTTATTTACACTGTTTTTACATGAAAAATTGGTAGGGAAACTCTAGGAAAAACGTTCATTTTTTAAGGAATAATTGTGACTAGAAAGGACTTCCAACAAGATTTTCTCAAAATAAGCTTCCAAATGAATATTATAATGAGTTTCATTAGAAGCTTGAAAATTAGGCTCATCAGGATATTCAAAAAGCAAAGTTGTGTTTAGCCAATGACAATAAAGTCAAAGCATGAGTATCTGCTAGATTAAAATCTTCTTTTGGGCATAATTCACTTTGCAATGGATGAGGTTCTATGCCATCAAAATCAAAATATTCATCAAATATAACTTCTCTTTCTTGATAATCACATGGAGGATTTGAATAAAAAACAACACTAAAAGTATAAGAAAGAGGTTCATAAGTAACATTGATAGGCAAAGGATCCTTATCCAAAAAAGTCACATTATCAAACAAATATGAACTAGTTGAAGGAAAGGCTTCAATGAAAAGATTGGCAGAATAATTTTTAAATGCATTCAGATTTAAAAAAAGATTTGGATACAAAAATAAATGGTTTCCAAAGTACAATAAATTAGATGTTTTCTTATGGTTTTCATTATTGTGAAATAATACATTTTCCATTGAATTATTATATGCATCTTGATCTAAAGGTAAATTTTCTATTGAAGGAGAAGGGACTAACTCAAGATCAATTTTTGAAGAAGAATTATTAACATTATCATCATTAGTTAATTCTTTTTTTGTTTTGTTTTTATTGAACCTTTTTATTGGTCACCTGCATTAAGAAATGATTCAAGTGCATCTCGTAATTTCATATTTGCATTTGTACAATCAATTTCAAAAATACGAAAGAGTGTGAAAAAAACTCCCAATGTCTGTGATTCTAATACATTTTTGAATTTTTTTCTTGGGCTCAATAAAATGATATGTGGATTCAAGGTTAATTAACAAATCTGAAACATCATGTTCAACATCATTTGATTTACTATATTCATAGTCAGAAGGAACAAGAGAAGTAAAGTATGCAATTAGATTTACAGTTCAAGATAAGTCTTTGATATGGAATCTAAAGTGAAGTGACATGGATCTAGCGTAAAATTCCTCGAGAGATTCATCTACATAAATAGAAATATTTTCAATCTTTAAAAACATATCTTCATAATCGTAGTTTTGATGGGCCCACAGAAAAACCTTCATAAAATGGTTCCATTAATGTATAGACATAGTTGGTAGTGTTTTGAACCATTTTTGGATTTGTCCTTTGAATATGAGAGTAAAAAACCTGTAAATTTCATTGTCATTAGTGATATCAAAATATTTACACTTATCCATAAATTGACAAAGAAGATCTAAAGTGGAATTTTCACTCTCAAAGTCAAATTTCAGATTAGACAAGGATTCAAGCTTCTTTTTGGGTATGCTTATGGTAGGCTTGCATGAGCTAAAAGAATGACCCAAACTACAAATGTGCATAAGGCCCATGATTAGTAAAAAAAAATAAAACAAGACTATACATGGATAATTTATCCATTGCCTTCCTTCTGGCACCAAAAATGTTGATGACCAAAATTGACCATAATCAACATTGGGGATATCACCTTGTAAGGTTGCCAATTAAGCCCTTATCTATTTGGGATGATGATTCTAACTGGTTAAAATGGTTCCAGTTACCCCCTCACTCTCCCTCCTGACTTCTACTATTTCTAATTACTATCAACAAGAAGAGGCATCAGACTTATCCTCCTATAGTGCACTTGCAAGAAAGCAATCCTTAATCTGACATAAAGGCTTATCCAATCCACCAATGAGATTGCTCCTATGAAAGGAGACTTCTTCTAAGACTTCCTAAATGCAATTATAAACTAATCTAAGATGCATACAACAAAAATAAATATAATCTATCTCGGTTAGGAAAAGGAATAGTCCTTATTCCAATCAAGAGAAAGATAATGAAATTTGGACTAGCTTGAAATTAGAATAAAATGAATTTAACAAGTCAGGGAAATAGTTCCAGGGCCTACTACTTATTCAAACAAATATTCACATGCAATTATATTGTAAATAGTTATTAAATCCTTGGTGTACATATATATAAATCCAAATGAAGGTTACATTCAAGCCAATAATTCATGTTAAACTATAGAAATAGTTTTATAGAATGACAATAATAACACAAAACTAATATGGTATTAAGCTTATAGATAGCTAGAAACTAATGCATAAAAGATTACTCAAATGCTAGAATCAACCCTGAATCCATCTTTGTTCATTCTTGTAAGATATCTTAACAATGATTTAAAATAAGAATAAATTATTCTAGCCTAACAATAGTGTTAGAAAGATAATCATGCCTATAAAATTAGAGAATGAACAAGAACTAAATGATCTCTTTATTAAGTCTCCAAAAGGAAATTGTTCTCAATAATGGTTACAAAAATAAAGACTTCTCTCTTTATTGGTTAACATATAGCCAATTTTCTACAAAATCATTCAATTACAATAGTGCAAAAAGCCCCCTTTTGCAAATAATTGGAACCCTTTGCTCCTCTCAAAGCTCAAATTTATTATTTTTACAAAATCAAATCCAAAATAGGAATTTGTTTCAATGAAAATTTTGGTTTCATTTTACAGCTTGAAAAATCCCTTCTGTCTCTCTTCTCCTCCAATCACATAAATATGAGACTATGGGTCATTATCCTCCTCCACATGCTCTGCAAAATAATCATGAAAATATATGTAAAAACATATCAAAATTGCACACAAAACCAAAATCTAAAATAGTAGACAACAAACAAATGGATTACATTTCAATTTAATAAATCAATAAAAACAAATTCATGCTTTCTCTTACTTCATGTTGAAATATCACTCGCAAATGAGCAATCTAGGAATGAATTACTTACAACAAAAGCTCTTGGAAAATGTTTTTTTTCCAAAAACACACTCAGGAAATCTTTGTTGGTTGCAAATTCACAACCCAGATTTATGCTAATTTTGGGGGGAATTTAATGGCCATATTTGATTGAATTAATGTTGTACGAATGTTCTCCTCTGAGATTTCCAATGAGCGCTCATTTTTCTGATTTAATGTAGTAGATCTCAAGATATGGGCATGAACTTTGTTTTAAAAAAAAACTCTAAGCACCCTCTACTTAATTTTTTTGTTTTAGAAAAAAATATATATAAAAAAAGAGGTGGGGATCAAACTTTGTTGAATATTAATGTAATTTATGGTGTATTGAGCGTATGTGAAGGTGAAAGGAGGATTGCATGAGAAGGCCCACATGGGTGGAGAGTGGGATTCCCTCTCCACCATGATATGAACCAACTACATTTCTATGCCCCTTTTGATATATGAAAGCCCCTTTAATTATTTATGCTCCACGTCACCACAGAAGAAATACCATGGGGCTTTTGAAATGAGCTCCAAATAAAAGCCCCAAGGTATTTCTCAGAGGTGACATCATGATCATTATTTTGATATATATGTCGTTATATATAAGAGCTTGAACTCAATAGTTTTTATTAATATTTTTTACTATTTTATTTATATTATGTTTATTATTATATTATTTTATATATATATATATATATATATATATATAGATGGGTGAAAGTATGAAGATGGGTTACATTTTTGAGCTAAATGTGGTGATGAAATTTCAAGGTTTTACTTTTTTATCAAATTTCAGCCTCAAAATTCATATAAGCATTGTAAATTTTGATTTAGAGTAAAAAGAAAATATGTGGAGAATTATGTTGTTGTCTTAATGATATTTTTTGTGAGAAAATTTAGTCTTGCATAATCTCTAAATTTTCCATTAAATGCAATATATGTCCTTGGAAATTTTTGCAAAACTTAAGAGGTATGTGTGTGTTCACGTAGCATAATTTGGTCTAAAATGTGTAATTTTTAAAAAATAGATATATGAGAATGATATATATGGAGAGAATTAAGTTATTCATATTAAAAATTTATTTTTTATGCAAAATTATATTTTTTATTATTTTTCGGAGTTGGCGAAGCAATATTTCAATTGCATTTTGGATACACATGTGTTCACATAATTCAATTGCATTTTGGATACACATGTGTTCACATAATCGTTTTTTCAACTCGTTAAATAAATAGAAAAACCAAGAGTACCCTTTTGAAGAGGACTCATAAACAAAGATAGTGGTATTTTTTGAAATTTTTTCATTGTGTATATTTTATGTTATTAATTTTTAATTCAGCCCCTTTGAAAATGTTCAAAACAGTTTCAAGCATTTGTTTAAAACAAATTAGATAAAAAAAATCACATGAATTCGAAATTGTCAAAATCATATGACATTGGATAGAGGGTCCCTTCCCGAATCCAACATGATCAACTCCCCCACTTAAAGACAATTTTTTCTTGGAGTCTGCTAGGGTACAAAATGGTGTTACAGAAAAATCTACAGGAGAGGAGATAAAACTCTGCTTTTTTGGCCCTCAACAACTCGATAGAGAACTTAAAACGATTGATGAGTATTTGAAATTCAAATTTCAAATTGCTTGATAGAGGGTTTAAGAAACCCTCAATGAGCCCTTAACTTGGTTAAACAAAGGCTCCATCAAGCTATAGGCTCAATCAAGCCTATAGCTGGATCAAGCTATCATAATTATTTAAAAAAATAAACATCTCAATACTTGTCTTTTAGTGAAATATAAAATTTCTGTATTCCAGAAAAAAAAGAAAAAATTTAATTTTTATATATATTCAATTATATTCCAAACTCTAATTTTCCTTAATTATAAATCCAAAATTTATTTTATTTTATCAAGAAAATAATTATAATAATATATAGCTAACTTTCTATAAAATATTTTAACTTTGCATTTTCAATTTTGAAATTCTTAAAAATGATTTCTTTTTTTTCTTTTGATTTTAAATATAACATAATTTTATCCTTAATCATTTTATATTTTTATGTAGAAATTTTCATTAAAAATAAATCACATTATAATAAATAAATAAATAAAAACAACAAACTAAAATAAATTTTATAATATTATTATTTTAAAAATAATTTTGTACGCACATTTAAATTTAGATTACTTAAATTGAAAATTAGTCAAATAATGTTTTAAAATTCATGGTTTCTTTATGCTTTTATTATTTTAAAAATATATATTGCAAGTTACAAGTAAAAATTTCTATATATACTTCGCAAAATTGAGTGCAATCACATTTTATAGGTTGAGAAAGATTTATAATTATAGATACCATTGCATCCATTACAATTATATTCAATTATTACTTACAACTATTACAACTAAGTTAATTATTATTGCACTCATTTGTTTTCCTGAACAAGTGGATATATATATATATATATTTGTGAGAGAGAGGGGGAGATTTTAGTAGATATGATTACATGGGAGGGAATTGTATTTATTAACTCTTCAGTGAATTTTATATAACATACATTTCTAGCAGAGTCAAATTTACATTTTTGAGTTACAACTAAGTTAATTATTATTGCACTCATTTGTTTTCTTGAACAAGTGGATATATGTGTGTGTGTGTGACAGAGGGAATTGTATTTATTAACACTTAAGTGAATTTTATATAATATACATTTCTAGCAACGTCAAATTCACATTTTTGAGTTACACTTATTCATCTAAAAAATTATAATATTTATTAAAATCAGATTGATAAGTTTTCTTATGTTTAATCAATTTATTATTTAAATTATATTTATAATAAATTAATTATTTAAATTATAACATTGAAAATTTAAATCATAGTAAAAACTAATTTTTAAATTACTAAATTATAAATATAAGAATATTACAATTTCAATTGAAAGTGGGATAGAATCATTTTTCAAATCTATACACCACAATGCTAGAAATGTAAAGAGAAATTTATCCACACCATTGTTAATTACCTATTCAAATGTAATTAGTAATTAAATTTAGTTTTCTTTTAACTATCAAATACTTACAATTTTAAAGTTTGCATATCATTATTGACATTTACATAAAATTTAAAATTTCCAACTTTAACACTCAATTGAGCTTTGGGGCTAGAACGAGCTCCTAAGGTGGGGTTACATAGGAGCTCGATCGAGGTTTTATTTAAATGCTTGATCGAGCGCTTAAAAATTCCTCATCAAGCATCCTTTTTTCACCAAAACCCTCCCGTTTCACTAAAAAGTGTAACCCAGCTCCATGTTTTCACACACACACACACACACATATAACTTAATTAAATAACAAAATGAAGTTGATTAACAAATAATTAAATTAAAGTTATATTTATATATTAATTAAATTGACAATTAAATTAACAATAAATTAACTTAATTAACTAAAATGACTAAATTTTATTTACATATTTTAAATTAATATTATTTATAAAATATTATAAAATACATATTTTAATGCCAAGATAGTAAAAATGACCAAACTTTGACCAATCACAACTTTCAAACCGTAAGTCAGAAATAAGAAAAATTACTATCGTTGGAAAGTTTGCAGCAAATCGAAAGTAATGGAGTCTTCAAAATGAAAATCAAAGAAAAGTGAAAATATCCCAAAATAAAGCAAATTAAAACATCCTAGAAGTGATATTAGCAAAATTTACATGGAGGGCCCCATAATTTCTAAGAAATTAAGGGGGGCTATTGAGGCCTCAACAGGTCCTTATCAACTTGGTATAAAATACTATACTTATGAAGTGAACAAATTGGTTGGCAATATTGAATCACTCTAGGTTAGAGATGGCAATGATAGGAAGTCTACATCTAACTATATGTTTCATCTTGGCCCTTAATCCATAGTCCAATCTTGTAAAAAGTAGAAGGCGGTATATATATATATATATATATACAAAAACAAATCAAGTTGTTTCCTTAAATTCATGACAACATAATACATATGCTATAAATTTATTGCCCAATAGGTAGTATCTTGGAAAAAAATACTATATAATTTACGTACATCTATATATAAAGAACCATTCATCAAACAATGTGTTCCATTCATATGAAATGTGTTAGTGGAAAATTTTCAAGAATGGTATCATGATCTTCTATCGATAATTTCCATTGTCATCATTTTTTTCTACTCTTCACTTCTTTCAACTGCAACCAAGCTGCTATGACCAAATGACTATATTAGGCATATATAACATCTAGCTGGTAGTTTTGAAAAACAATGTGGTCTTTACATTTCTTTACTTCTTCAAAGAAATGTCCCATTAACACCATTGAACCAACTAGATATGTATAATTTGAAGGATCATTAAACTCTTACATCAATGTGATTTTCAACCTAGTGCATCGCAATAAATAATAATGCATTTTATATAGATTATTTTCTAGTTCAATGGTGATAAAGACATCACCTTCTATAACCATATATAACACTTGTCAATCACAACCACTTCATTTTCCAATCCTGCATAAGTCAACCTTCCATATGGAGGAAATCGTTTTAGTTCTTTGTATATCCGTGGTTTGAAATATTTTGTATTGTGGTTTACACACTCATCAATGGACTCTACATCATCAATACATGCAGGACAAACACAAGAATACTTCCATTTCTAAATTGAGTATATATTTCTCATATTCTCAATTATAATGGAGTGGAAACCTCTTGTTCCATGAATTGCTTCACAGTTATGCGACAATGATTTAAAAACATCACCATCACAAAAAACTCATGTAAGTTAAATTTGTGCAGTAAAGATATAATTTCGATAGAAAAACACACACACACACACATATTTATATGTACATCTATATGCTTACCTATGAACATGAGCCATCCTTGGATTCAATACATGGCTTAAATTTTTTTTTTCACCACTTAACAACATCATATAAATCTACAAGTCGGGAAGAAGAGTGATTCAATTTATGCCTCCTAAGTGCACATTTTACACATGCTCCAACATCATCACACTCTCCCTTATCATGCCATATCTTAAATAAATTCCATGTATGGTGAATGCCAATTTTCTTATGACGGAAAGACAACCATAAGAATGATCATGCTAATTTAAATTGACCATCAAAACCATTTTACCTTACCAAATGTTCTCTAAAATTGATTTGTCATTCCAATAAGTCATTATAAATAATATTAAAGCAATGTTGAACAAAACATGTATCATGTGTATGATCATCATTAATGTGTAAATGGTACTCTTTAATCACTTCACGATTATTTTCATTACTAGCAAAACCATTGATATCGTGCTTTGCATGCCTATACAAAATATGCACCAGTATATACACCCAGTCTAGATGATAATACTCACATTCTATTTCCTTTTTTGGACTGAATGTGTAATTCTTAGCAAAATCAACCATTGATAGTATATGTGATTGCTTGATTTGTAATTCATGCCATCATGCTATATGAGAGTGGTTAACATATTTATATATTTTCTCGCTGAGCTTCTCCATAAAAGATGTTACAGAAATGTTGTATTCAAGTAAATCAATCTTTCTTGATGTTGTCACTAAATATGTAACAGGAGTGTACCTAACATATTCATATATTTTCCACTTCATAGTGATTTTTGGAAATCATGAATCATTGGGATAAATCGGATACTTAGCATCAAAGTGTGTCAAATGAGAAAATTATTTCCATTTTCTTCTACCAATACATTTTTCTTATAAAATAATTGCTCATTTTCTCCTCCACGTAATATATTATATAAAAATGCACTAACACTTGAATCTGGGGGATCATTGGAACAATATTGTATGCCAAATTTTAGAAATGTCTCATAATATAATTGGAATTCTACATGGTATTGACAACAACATGTGTCACGAATAGTGATAGGCCTGACATACCATGGCTTACGCATCACAAATGTGATAATGAAAATATTCACATTAGCATTACCCTGCATAAAATTATGAAATAATTCCACTTGACTAACATGTGTTATATGTTTGACATGAGTTTCATAAACCTGTATAGATATATGATGTCACACAATTCCCTTTTCATTTGCTGACACGCAAGAATCCAAATGAAAAAAATCTTTCGCCCTATCTCTCACATTATCTCAAAGTCTATCTTGATATGATTGCCTACAGATATTAGCCCAACATGCAATTTCATCATGCTAAGCTAATGGAAGCATAAATTTTTTATGCCTCTATAGACTTTTTCTTGATGTTTTTTAGATTATTATTGTCATTGAAATCAATCGATTTAATGTAGTTCTTTTTTCAACAACACCTATTAAAAATTCTCTACAAGCACTTTTTCCATCTCAAGATCAATTTTTTGCAAGTGTTCCAAGGGATGGTGTCATTTTTTCTTATAGCAACTTACCTTCACCTATTTGGAATTCCAAATACCCAGTAATTGAATTTCATTTTTTAGAGCTTTGTTCTTTAAAAATCTATTTAACATTTTAGCTTGTGATATGATATATTTACCTTAAAAAAACAATTTGATCGCCACATTTAATTCATCTTGAATTTTTTGTTCATGTACTAGTGGCCCCATTTCTTCATTTTTAGCTGAATCCATATTCTCTAGAAAATTGTCATCAAATACAATGTTCTTGTACTTCCAATTAAGTTTTTTCTTTTTCTAGATGTGGTAGGATCTTGTTGTGGGTTAGATGTTATCCCTGCAATTAAAAACATAAATTTGCAATTTGCAATTGACATGTACATTGAATATTTTTTAAATCTTAAAATGGTGACTTTGAAATAATTTAATCTAAAGACTATGAAATTAAAACATTATTGACTCACCTGTACTATCGATATCAATATTATCTTCTTCATTGGTGTGATTGATATTCTCATTGAAAAGTTCCTTGAAATCACTCATTTCCTCATCATTTCCATGTACATCCATATCTCTTTCAAAATCTCTATTTTGTACCTCCACATCTCCTTCATGCCCTCTATTTTGGACCTCCACATTTCTTTCAGGCTCTCTATTTTCCCTTAGTGCTCTCCTCTTTGCTTGTAGTTTCTCATTTTTTCCTTTAAGTTAGTTCTCGTGCAACCGTAATTTTGTTTACAATAATTTCATTGCTTTCCCATGTTCAAACACTTAGAAATCTAAAATCTAATTCGAAAATAACACAAATGAGTTCAATCTTTTAATACTACAGATGATTCAAGACAAATCCAAATATCTTAGAGCCAAATTCTAATATATGGCACAATCGAATTCCATAAATTGCAAAATCCATTTTTTGTCATATCCCTCATAAAAAAATGGTGATTTATAATTTAATCCAAAACAAATTTCAATATATCTTCTTCTTTAGAAAAAACATTGAGATATCCATTTCCATAGGAAATAATTTAATATTTATCTTCATTAGAAAAAAATAACAATATTCATTTTCCATGGAAAAATAATAAAATATGGTCCCTTCTCCCAAAAATAAAATATAAAATTTATTTTCCATAGTAATATATATATATATATATATATATATATAATATATATATCAAATAATTTTCTAAAAACAATGTCTATACCTTAAAAAAATATATTTCTTGTTTGCACTCTGCACTTCACATTTTTTTGTCTTCAATCGAATCTTTTGGCTGAGAATATATACAATTCTCGACAAAAAAATTTGTGCATTGAATAGGCTATGTCGGTTGAGGAAAGGATCGAGTCAGTAGGGACAAACTATTGGCTATGAGTTTCAAAATCTATCGACCGAGTTTTTTGTAGGGGTAAACTCTCTACCTAGGTATTTTTAAACCCTTGGCCGAGAGTTTGGCCGAATGTAAGATTTTGTGATCAAATTCTTCATTGAGAGATTTTCCAACAAAAACTCTAAATAAAAATTAAAACAAAGAAAAAAATTTCTTGTCATAATTTGAGTTAGACATACATTACAACACCCTCATTCATTTTTTTGAAATGTTGTGGACAATATTACAACATTGTGGGTTCACTCATCAACACCCTACTTAATACTCTAAACTATGAGAAAGTAAACTTAGAGAAAATTACGCTACTATTATAAAACAAGAAGGTGACATGTGCTATGTTAACTATATCATTACAACAATCACAAGATATGTCAATGTGCTAAGTCAATCAATCATTCTTGAATTTCATGTAAAAAAAAACTAACTAACATCCAATTGCACAACAAGATACCATGATTGTGGTAAACGTAAATTCTAAGAAGCCAGAAAAGAACCACCTATAGTCTATCCTAATGGATTTAACATGTACTTACATAGGGCCAACTAAAGCGATGAATGCCCAAAATGACACCATATCAAAACTACGTAGAACACAGAAGTAATAACTAGATTTCCTACAAAATAGGATATTCTTGGAGAAGTAAAAGGCATGTTTTAGTCTATAGATGACATGAGTTTCAAAACTAATAGTAAACATAAAAATATCTAAAAGGATATGTGCAAGTGAATTCTCTTATATTTGACCTTTAATTTAAGAGTTAATCAAGGGAATATACTATGTAAAGCCCACAATGTCTATGATGTGGGAAAACCAAAACACTTAAATATTCTTTTTTAGTTTTTACTAAGTTTGGATCAATAATATCTCCCTACTTCCCTCGCCTAGAAGGTTACCTTGTTGAGAAACCAACTTTCTTGGGCCATTCAATTCCACTACACATGGATGCTTGTTAGGTTTGAAGTGTTTTAATGGATATGGAAGTGATCCAATGATGTTTCTTTTTATTTTTTTGTCTCATCACAAGTATTTTCATGGTATTATGAGTAAGAACATAAGAATTCATGAGGTATGTAGGAAACAGGTTACAAGTGCCTTTACTCAAAGTTAATTCTTGAAGGCTAATTGAACAAACTTAGGATACTAGAGTCTCATTAAAGCCCCTAACTATTCTACCTTCACAACATTTCAAAAGCCATTGTTAGAACCCAAGAAAAAAAATTTGCATGACACCTAATTATCAAAGGGTTCCTTGTAGAGAAGAGACTATCATACCTAAGAGTACAAAGCATACATTATCTAAATTGTGGGTGAATCAAAAGCCTTCTTCTTTTTTCCCTATTTTATCTCTCTAGACAAGTATACCTAGGGATGATTCAAGTCTATGTGTCAACAATAACTCCCTACCTCCCTCATGTAAATTATTACCTTGTTAAACAATCCATTGCCTTTATCCATTGGATTCCACTACACATGGATGCTTGTGAGGGTTGACATATTGACTTGGACACGAAAGTGATGAAAATATGTTTCTTTTTATAATGTTATCTCATCAAAAGTATTTTCATCATATTATACTACTCTAATAAGATCCACCATGTGCTTACAAATCATTTTTCAAGGTCAAAATTTTTAACTTGAGATGGAATACCTCCAAAAATGTATAGAATATTGGGTTGAGAAGCCACGTGCTATGAGAAAAATGAGGCATCAAGCCCTTCTCAGTTTACCTCCACACACAAGATAGTATGCCCCACCACTAGGCTACAACACAAGCTTGAGAGTGTCACAAGCACTAGAGTTGGTCCCCAACACTGCTACACAATGATGATTGTTTTGTGCTCTAGTCCTATATTTTCTAAGGAAACCAAGCCCCTAAGGCCTAATGGTGATAGATAGGACCCTATGCAACCTATTGATACAAGTCTTGTGGTCATTAAATTAGGCCCTCCACTAGATTACCATTACAAACCTCTCCGAACCACTTACACGTCCACTTATTAGTACTTTCTTATTAAGCCTTTTCTCTTGTCTTTTATGATTTCTTGTCTTTGATTTTCTAGATAGTTTTTCAAGATATAGTGGTTATTTTGGCATTAGCTAGTCCATGCAATTTTTTGTTTTTTACATTATTCTTGTGGAAAATACATGCACAACTCACTATTTTGTATGAAAACCTTGTACATGCTGTTAATATTCAGTCAAAGAAATCTTTAATTCAAAATAAAAATGAATTTCTACTCACAATGCTTAATATTGAAAATTAATTTACTTGGTATTTTAAAGCACTAATATATGTCATTCAATATTTGCAGATTTCAATGAAATTCAAGAATTTCAAGATGGAAACAATAGGTGTGCTCATTATTTGATTATTGGAGTGATACACCATGCACAATGGATAGGGAACCTCTGACATATACCCTTTCCTATCTACTCAATCTCACAAATTTGGTTATCTTAAACATCGTTCAAGTAAAGCTATCATTCCAAGATAGAAGCCACAATTGAACTTGTGTTCTTGTTCCTTTGAACATCCCATATGTTTCACAATTCAATTCATATTTTATTTTTTAGTAATTTCTCCAACATTTGCTTGAGTAATCCACGTCATCTAATTTCCTCAATATATGAAAAAACTTAATATTGAATTCTACTACCCAAATGTCTACATCCTAAAAAATAAAAATAAAAACTTATTTCCCTTGGGTGTTATAGCTCCCCTTCATTTTTGATATCAAAAATTTTAGAACCCCACAACAATCAAATTTTTCATCCAAGGAAATAACTATATTCAACCCTTGAAATGGAGATATATCACAACCTCATTGGGTTTAGTATCCATGTCTCCAAATTATACCGAAACGAGATATGTTCTTCATAAATTATGCCGCCTAACCCTTGCTTTCCTACATTACTCTCAAAAGCATTTTTGAGATTTCAACAAAATTTTATGGCTTTTACATGCCAAACTGGTTAAGACACCTAAATCCGAAACATCCAAATACTTCCTTCTAGCCAAAAAATCCCTACTAATATTGCACACATCAAGAAAATGTATAAAAATGTTACATTGTCAGCTTTGGGGTATTAAATCCATACAAGGGTTGAGAGATTTAATTGTTACTTACTCCATAAGAGTATATCAAGGTAACAATATAGTAGCCTTACCTATATCAATGGTTGGCTTCCATGGATATATATATATATATATATATATATATATATATATATATATATATATATATATATATATATATATATATATATATATATGGATATATATATATATATATATATATATATATATATATATATATATATATATATATATATATATATATATATATATATATCTCCAAAATGGACAACAAGACCCATTTGCTTATCATAAACCCAACCAAACACAAATACCCTAGCACACTGGTATTTATCTAACTTTAACCTAAATAAATTTACCTACATGGAGTTATTTATTTTACTTACCCTATATGAAGGTGACCTCTCTTGGGAAACCACCTAAAATCCATCTAATTCAGCACACATATTTATACAAAATTGTTATTTTAAAGTGTGTGTGATTTACTACCTCTCAAAGAGAAAGTGATATTTCCATGATGGATTCAACGATTGTAAACCCAAAGGTAGATTAGCAAAGGAAATAATGGTATCTTCCCTAAATGCATCAAATACCAATAATGCTAGCAATGATGATGGAGATGTATTCCTCATCAATCCAAATGGGGGGAAATATCCATCCCACCACTCACAACATATTTCCAGTCATCCTATATCTCCAAATCGAGCTTGCCCACCTACAATAATCCCATATAAACCAACATAAATGCCAAAACAACATGTTTTCAAGGGATCCCTTATAACAAAGAAAAAAATATTCAAATTTATTACAAAGTCAAAAAAGAATAAGCCTAATAGCTCTAGGTAATTGAAAACAAGCTAATGAATGATAGTGAGAACCTTGACACAATCATATAAGTGAATGGTGTGATGGGAGAAAGGAAGAAGGAAATTAAGGGCACAATAAGGGGTAATTCTCCAACTTTCACTAGATAGTTAATAAACTTGGAAATTTGATAAAAAAGGGTACCCTCTACCGACTACTAATGTCACTAAATATTTCAACGTACACATGTAAACATTAAGGTCAACCATGTATGTGTGAAAAAATATTTAAAATGGCCTTAGCAAGTTTGGCAGGTAATAGATAAATTCCATTCCCTATAAGATGTTTTTTTCAATGGAAAAATTTATTATGCTTTGGATTTCAAGTAGTGCTCATCTAGATTTATTATAACTATAGATATATGAAGCATCAAAAGGGATCAAATCTATTTTCACTCTTTTGCACATCAGTATTCTAACAGAGATAATTAACCTGGTCAAACGTTAGATATTCGACAAAAATTGAATTTTCATCAAATATCCGAAAGGGGCATATGTAGGCACCTAGGTGTTATAGTGATAGTGGTTGGAATCGACCCAGTGTCAAGTGATTATGAAATCGACCCAATTGTGGATTACTATAGTCACACACAACAAACACACACACACACACACACTCTCCTGAATTATAGTAGTCTAAGTTCTAAAATTGAACCAGAAGATCAATGGGAGTTCCCCTCAACATATTCCAAGTTTTGGCCTCTAGAACCTCCCAAATGATAAGTTATAGTAGAAATTCCAACATGACTTGTTTGATGCGTCATTATAGGAGCATCCAAGAAGCTTGACTTCCTCTAATAATATCACCTAAAATATCATGAGACAAGATCTAAAAGATAAATCAGATGATCACTAAGATTTTTCGTCACTATGATCCAAGTTCTAGCTTCTGGAACCTCCTAGAAGAAAAGTTGTAGCAGGAATTCCAACATGACTTGTTTGATGCATGATTTTAGGAGAATCTAGAAATATCACCACCCAAGTTCTAAAAGTTTGATTAAATTATCAATAGGATTTCCTCTCACTATGGTCCGATTTTTAGCTTCTCGAACCTCCTAAAAGAAAATTTAGAGTATAAATTCCAACATGACATGTCTAAGGATACTTTAGGAAGCCTATATTCCACAACCAGTGTTCATTAAGGAATTAAGACATATAAATAGCTAGAGCAAAATAGTATAATAATTACATCCATAATAAATTTGATAAAGGCTAAATGCATGTACATATAAACTTGTTTAAAATAGAAACTAAATAATCATGCATGTCATTAAACCATCTATGCCATAAATATCATTAACATGGAAATAAATATTTATCTATTGCAGCCATAAAAATACTAGAAACTAAAGGTGGGTGAGCCACATTCCATCCCACCATACGCTAAGTTGTGATTTATTTTTTCTCACAACTTGCTACCCTGATGCCAAATATTGATGCCTCAAAGAGAATTTATTTCAAGGTTATTTCACACACTCATATTCAAAGAAAATTTTAACACTAGAAGTCAAGGACATTCTCCTTCATGCACACACAAAAAAACTTAGTGACCAGCCTTTGCATATTTGACTAGGTTCACATTCACAAGAATACCATGAAGGTATGCACATAACAAGGGAGTATTTCTTTCATATTTGTAGTCCCTCAGCCCTAACCTCTTCTGTTCTCTATGTGCCACACACAAACAACATCATTACCAGTCATCAGACCCATCTAATCCAAAGAAAAAGTGTTGCAACACATCCATTTCCTGTTACACAAGTTGTCAACATTTCCCATGCCAATTCAAATTTATGAGTGAGAGAGAGAGATGTATGAGAGAGTAATAGAAGATAGAAAAATTATAATTTTAGAAACCAAGAAGAAGAACCCCTCGATTTCTCCTCCCTCTTATTTTTTATTATCACACCCTAACCCTTCATCTTCCCAACCTTTCAGCTTCTTGGAAACATTAACCATCACATCAAAGGGAAATATTCAACCAAGATATATTTTTCCTCTTAAGTCAAGTTTTCCCCCTCCCAAAGGTATCATAAAATTTTAGTTTCCCCCTTTCTTTAGCTCTAGCATTTTTATTATTAAAAATAAACATTACATCATATAATAGAGTTTTGCATCATAGCATCAATGTTGGAACCCCAACATCGTATATTCTTAATTACATTACAAAATTTGGTCTAATGTAATGGGTGTCACAATCCCCTCCCCCTTTAAGGGATATCGTCCTTAGAATTATTTTATCTATAGAATCATTATAAAATGCAAAAGAATGGATATGTCACTTTCATATAAGCGACATTTTACATGTCCTTAGTTGCCAATTTGTGTAATGTCATTTATTTTTCATAGTCTAGTTACCTCTAGACCTCGTAGTAGTCCAACACATTCCTACATGGTTGTACGTTGCTTCACAAGTCTTCCACAAGAAACAAGTTCAACTCATTTTTTTCTTCGACACACCCAATGCATTCATGATCCCATTATGTACATGAATCTTTGAAAACAAATTCATTAAAGTCTCCCCTTCCTTGGATTCAAACACCTTCAAAGTTCAAGAATCCCCTTATTTTCCTCCCCATTCCCTCAAGTGATCCATTCCTTTGCTTCCTTGCATAGGAAGAGTCTCGAGACAAATGGAGTCTTACAGCCATGGCATCCCATTGGCTTGCTCTAAAAAGCATAATGTATTTTCCATAAAATAAATCATGGTGATCAATGTATGCCATAAGGTTCTAGTGTCACCACAATGGCCTTGTCCCTAGTATTTTAAGCATCACTACCATAATCTATCCTTCCTCGATAGATCATCACCTCACTTGTATTACAAGCATACAATTTCCATGAGATTTATCATAATAATTTAGATAGAATATTCTCTTTTTCTTTTATTTTCAAAAATTGCTTCATAGAGGAATCATATTTCATAAATATGATATTCTTCTCATGTCATTTGACTCTTTCATATGGTAGTACACAACCACCATTATGATAACCAAGGCCATTTAAAATGCAACTTGTACTTTCAATCATCCAAACAATGGTAATTTTTCATACATAAAATCTTTTATCGCAAGATTTATAGCTTCCCATGAAGTGATCTCAAAATTATTTTACACATAATAATTCAATCACTTTCAATTGATTTTAGAATAAATTGAAATGTAGCTATCATTGCATTATTTATTTGTATCTCAATCATTCCAAGCATTCTATAATCCATTCAAACATTTATTCCAATGAACAAAGGTTCAAAACTAAAAGATACATGTCTCTAAATTCCTAAGTAATTAGCTTCCAATTTGCTTTACAAGATTAGGGATCCGTGCCACTCATTCCACTTCTCAACAATTTCATAGTAACTATGTAACAACCTTGTGTTAAATTTCATGTAATAAAGGTTAATAAATGAAAAATAAGACGAAGGTCATCAGACACGTATTCCAAGTTGAATGTTGGGAAAAGCACTATAGTGGGCATCACTTTTGATTTATTTATGGCTAAGGAAATTGGAAAAGGCATTGGCAAAGGCATTGGTAAAGGAAAAGAGCATTAATTGACATTTATTTATGAGAAATAAAGGAAAATAGGAGAAAAGGAAGGTGAAGAGATACATATTTTCATGAGAGGGAAATTAGAAGTAAAATTAAGGAAAATGAATAAAATAGAAGCCTCAATGATAAAAAGGTTTCTAAGGATCAGTTCATAGCTTTTGTTAGTTGAACCTTTTGTTAGTTTTTTTGGAATTAGTGAGAAAGAGAAAGATATAATCAAGAGGAGAAATCAAGCAAGCAAGCAAAGGAAGGAAAAGGACAAGAAAGATCAAGCAAGGAAAAGAAAAGGAAGCAAGGATAAGGTTGGATCAGCAACTTCAATAGGAATATTTTGCAGGTAACAAGTTGCATGTGTGATTCCATGGCTTAAGCTTGAATGAATGGCACATGTATTGGTTTATTTGGTTTATTTGTTGTCATTAGCATGGGTTCTGTCAAGTTTGACAATGGTTTTAGCATTTCCATTTTCATTTCCTGGACAACCATGTTGTGATCGGATTCATTTCTTGGTTGAGCTTTGGATATATTTTGGAACTGGGTGAGGTGGTATCAAGAAAATTCCCAAGGGTTGGGGCTGGATATGGTTTTCTCTAGGAGTCCATTGACATGTGGGTGGAGACAGGAAAATTCCTCAAGGTATGGTGAACGAATTTTGAGGCATCCAAACTTGTTTTGGTTTTCTGATCTCTTAACCAATTTTGGCGAGATCATGGCAGTTTGAGGGTGGAGTTGGTTTAACCTCTGGATTCCCTTAGTTTTTTATGTCTTTTTTTATCCCATTAGATCCCACATTCATGATTGGAATATGGCATGGGGGTGATTGGCTGAAATAAAGATTTGGTTCAGCTCAATCTATGGTCGAGTGGTACATGGAAGTCCCTGATTTGGTTGGATTTTGCAAAAGTTAATAAGATTTATCTTTCTATTGTAATCTATGAGAATTTATACTTGTTATTATGTGGCTTTGATGGTTGTTTATTCATGGTTAATATTATGGTTACATGATTGTTATAAGCATGGTTCTATAGTAGATTCTAGTTATGGCTCTTGTTATGCTTTGATAAGTTAATGAATGGTTGATGAATGCATGGGCTAAAAGGTGTGGTTGTAGCTACTTGAGAATGAATTAAACCTTATCGGTGATTCATAGCTAAATAATAGAGAATTACACTCAGATATGCATTCATGACTTGTAGCTTACAGGTTCACTATGTGTTTGACAAAATTCCTAGTATGTTATGGCCTGTCAAGGTCAAGTTTTTGACTCATGTTTGTATGTTTATCCTTGTAATTATGTCATTTACCATTATGAGAAGTTTGAGGTAGTTATGGGAAGTGATTTGGAGGCTATCTTGGAATTGTGGCTCAGATCTCAGGACTACACCCTCTAAACTGAGCAAGTTGGGTCATAACCACATGGAGCCAGTGTTTTTCATGTGGTTGGAGTCCTTCAACCACACCCAGGCCTTTTCATGCATGCAATTTGGGTTCTAGGTAAGTAAAAAGGAGCCCCAAATCAAGGTTTGGTTATCTGGGATGGTTCTTTGGCTCCTAAGTATGTTGTAGCCCTGAGGGATGTTGTGATTTTTCAATTAGTGGTCAATTTGTAGGCCACACTTCCTAAACTGGAACTTAGAGGCCAGGTCATGTCATAGTGGCACCCCACTTCACGTTTACCAAGGGGGTTCATAAAAGTGGGTAAATGTGGGGTGGCATGTTACAGATTGGTATCAGAGCTTCCAGGTTCAAACATTTAGACTGGATGGGCTAGATACATGTGTTATACATGCATTTTCATGGTTATGGTTATTGTGCATGAGGTCATTATATGTAGTTAGTGTTATCATGCATGATGTCGATATGTTGATATGAATATGTATATATATATATATGTATCGTGCTAATCTAGACTGATTGTGCAGACAAGATACCCTCTCTCGAACTTCATTGAGGTATGTTGATTATGTTTATATTTGGTTATCTGACATGGTATGTTTGTAGAAATAAGAAGGTCAGAGATGACAAGCAGAATGGTGGATTGCAATTCGTATGACTCTCCTTATAGATCAAATGAGAAACATAGAGATGAGTACTCTCCTGATATAGAAAATACATTGAGAATTCTAAAGGCAGAAATAAGGAGTTGGAAGGTGGATAATGATAAGATCATTCAATCACAGGAAAGACTTGTCAGGGCTCAGGAAAAGCAAGTAGAGGTCAATGAAGTTCCTAATCAAATTTTATCATATTTGAAGAGACAAAAACAACCATGGATCAATTACTAACAAGAGGATAGGACTAATGGAGCATATGGTAGAAGGTCTCATGGTGGGCACAGGTTAGATCAGGCTAACACGGTCAGAAGTGGCAAATGGATAGATACACTTGACAGGAGAGGTAGTGGTTATGGCTTCTATTCTAGTTTTGGTCTGATAGACAACATGGTCATCATCAATATCATCCTTACATGAGGATTGAGAGGGGATACTTTCCAGATGAGTTTTAGAAAGCTAAGCCTCCTACATTTGATGGAGAACTGAATAAATCGAAAGATGTAGAAGCTTTGGTTCTTGGAATGAAGAATTTCTCCGAATTGCATGACTATACAAAGAACATGAAAGCTAGGATAGCCATTCTTAGTCTCAAAGGAAAGTAAGACATTTGGTGGGAATATGTGAAGTGCATCAAAGGGATCATGACAGAGGAGATGATATGGCATGAGTTTAGAAAACTCTTTAGGAATAAGTACTTTTCAGAGAGATACTATGACAGTAAGGCTAAGGAGTTCTATGAGTTGAAGATGGGATCTATGATAGACGAAGAGTATATGACTAAGTTCTTGGGGTTGTTGAGGTATGTGTCATATCTTAAGGATGAGAAGGAAAAGGTTCAGAGATTCATCAATGGAATTAAATTAGTATTCAAGGATCAGATTAAGTATGATGAACCTTAGTCATTGGATGAATTCATTGGGAAGTTGAAGCACTTTTATGAGTAGACAAAGTGCAATATTGAGCCTAAGCATGATTGGAAAGGTAATGACAAGACCAAAGGAAAATGGCCTGCAAAGTGGGAAAGACATCAGGATGCATGTGAGAAAGAGAATGTGGCTTCGTACAAGAATTTTAATGTAGTTGAGAAGGGACATTGATCTTAGCCTGGAGAGTAGGAAAATAAGGGTAGTGGCATAGAACCATTGTAGTGTTTGTGTCAAGGATCATCACAAGAAGGATTATTCTTTGTACCGGTGTGGAAGTATCTATAGTTCTCAAGAGGCATAGAAAGTTGGGAATGTTGGTCAAATCATTCCTACTATTTATGTAGCATTTGATAACAAGCGAGTAGATCACCAGGAATTCATTATTGAGATGGAAGGTAAGCTTTGTGATTGAGTTGTTTCCATTTTGATTGATCCTGGATCAATTATAGTTATGTTAATCAGGACTTGGTGGATAATAGTGGCTTGCGTAGAAGTGCATGCAGAGTCTTGGTTGGTGCAATTGACTACATGTACTAAGAAAATAGCTCATCATCAGGTGAGAGCTTGTGCATTTGAGCTTAATGGTATGCATACATCAACGCATATGAATGTTCTTCCTTTGGGTTTGTACAATATGCTTTTGGGTATGGATTGGTTGTACCTTCATAGGACTAAGGTAGATTTCTATGAGAAGGATATTGAGTGCTTGGATGATGATGGGGAGAAGAGAATCTTGCAAGGTAAGAATAAACCTACACCAGTGAGAATGGTTACATCTATGTAGGCTAAGCACAGTTGTAGGAAAGGGTGTGTATTGTTTGCAGTTCATGTCTCTAGTGACAAAGGGAAGGATGTTGAAGATGTTGAAGTCTTGAAGAGGTATCTTGTTCTGTAGTGGTTTCAAGGTGTATTTCCCCTAGAGATTTCAATGTTCCTCGTCATAGGCAAGTCGACTCTTCTATTGAGTTGGTACTGGGAGCAGCACCAAAATCAAAGGCACCTTACAGGATGAGTACTGTAGAATTAGTGGAATTGAAGTTGTAGCTTAAGAAAATGCTTGATAAAAGATACATTAGGCCAAGTGTGTCACCTTGATATGCACCAATTTTGTTTGTGAAGAAGAAGGATGGTACTCTCAGGTTGTGCATTTGATTACAGGAAGTTGAACAAGGTGACGATCAGGAAAAGGTATCCTTTGTCACAGATCGACGACTTGTTTGATCAGCTAAAGGGAGTGGTAGTGTTATCAAAGATCAACTTGAGATTAAGATATCATCAAGTACGCATCAAAGAAGAGGATATCTACAAGATTGAATTTTGTACCATGTATGGGAATTATGAGTTTGTAGTAGTTTTAATTGGTCTTACTAATGCTCCAACTACTTTCATGTGTTTAATGAATAGTGTGTTTTGTCCTTACTTGGACAAGTTTCTGATAGTTTTCATTGATTATATATTGATATATTCTAAGAATGAGGAAGAGCATGCAGAACACCTAACAATAGTGTTAATATTGTTGAGAGAGCGTCAGTTGTATGCCAAGCTTAGTAAGTGTAGTTTCTTTCAAACATAATTTCATTACTTAGGACATTTTGTTTCCAAGGAAGGTATAGCAATGGACCCAGAAAATATCAAAGCTATCATGGAGTGGGAATCTCCTAGGAATGTGGATGTGGTCAGATCATTCATGAGCTTAGAATGTTATTATAGGCTGTTCATTAGGAAATTCTCATGGATTTCTTATCCTATTACATATTTGTAGTGAAAAGGGAAGAAGTTTGAATGGAATGAGGAGTTTTCAACTATTTTTGAATAGTTGAATAATTTTCTTACAAATCGTCCAGTCTTGAAGATTGTAGATCCAAACAAAGAGTTCATGGTATGTACAGATGCTTGCAAGAGAGGACTTGGTGGAGTTCTAATGTAGGAAGGATAGATGGTATATCATGAATCAAGGAAGTTGAATGAGCACGAACAGAATCATGTGACACATGATCTTGAGTTGGAGATAATTATTGATGCCTTGAAGATGTGGAGGCATTATCTTCTTGGTAGGCAGTTTATTCTGATGAGTGATCATAGTGCATTGAAGTACCTTTTTGACCAACCTAATATGAATGCAAGGCAATCTAAATGGTTGTCTACTCTTAGTGGGTTTCATTTTAAGATAAAGTACATCAAGGGAATTGAGAACAGGGTTACATATGTTCTTAGTAGAAGAGTCGAGGTGAATCCCATTGCAACAGTGAGCTCTTACGGGACAAAATTGTAGGAGTGGATCTTGCAGGCATGACAACATGATGACAGTTATTAGTAGTTGAGGCATAAGTTACAGTAGTAGTGTATAGGTAATAGGGATGAGGACTATCATCTCACATCAGATGGCTTGGTTAGATTTAGGAATAATATTTATGTACTAGATGACAGTGAGCTCAAGAATTTTATCTTGAGGAAGTTTCATGTCAAGCTGTATTTAGGTCAACTGAGATATTAGAAGACATTGATAGCGGTTAATAAATTATACCATTGGTCGAACTTGAAGAAAGAGGTGGTTGAGTTTGTTGTGAGATGTTTGGATTTTTAGTAGGTAAAACCAAAGTGTAATAATCCGGGTGGATTAATATAGTCGATTCCAATTCTAGAGTGGAAATGGGAGGTCATTTCCATGGACTTCATTACAAGTGTTCCAAGGACATCGAAGGAACATGATTATATTAGGGTTTTAGTTCACAGGTTAAGTAAGGTAGGGAGCTTCATTACAGTTAAGTCTACAAATTCACCAAGTGAGGTAGCTAAGATTTTCATCTCGGAGATAGTGAAGTTGCATGGTGTTCCTAAGAAGATTGTATCTGACAGAGATTCCAAGTTCACTTCTAGGTTTTGGAAAGAGTTATTTGTAGGTTTGGGGATAGAGTTAGCTTTCAGTACAATTTATCATCCATAAAAAGATCAACAAAGAGAGAGGGTTAACATGATTCTTAAGGACATATTGAGGATATATGTCATATATCAGTAGCTGAAGTGAGAAGATCATCTTCCATTGGTCGAGTTTGAGTATAATAATGGGTATAGGATTGCTTGAAGATGAGTTTGTTTGAGGTTCTTTATGGTTGGAGTTGTAATACTCCTTTTAGCTATATTGATCTGGTGAACATAGTGTTGATTGGATCAGACATGTTGGAAGAGATGGAACAAGAAATGAAAGTTACTAAGAGGAATTTGAAGGAAGCACATGATAGGTAGAATATTTATGTAGATCAGAATAGCGTATTTAAGGAGTTTCAGGTTAGGAAGCATGTGTACTTGCACATCAAGCTCAAGAGGAGCTCCTTGAGGATTGGCTCATGTTCCAAGCTAACATATCAGTATTGTGTACCTTTCATGATCCTTGAGAGGATTGGACCAATGGCCTACAGACTTGCACTTCCTCTAACATTGAAAGTCCATGATTTTTTCCATGTTTCATTGCTTACGAAGTATGTCGAAGATTTTGATCGTGTGATTGACTAGTTTGTATAGGTGGAGCCAGAGGGAGAATTCCAGCGAGAACCGCAATGCATATTTTAGCAGAAACAACTCAAGCTCTGAAACCAATCAATCGAGCAAGTTAAAGTGTAATGGAATAACTTTGGGCCTGATGAAGCTACATGGGAGATGGGGGATCAGATGTGGGTTATGTAACCTTCATTATTTGTTGGGTCAAACAAATGATTTTGGTATAAGTATGTATATATGTATATGGTTGTAGATACGACAATCAATTGTGTTATAAAGCTCCAATAAGTTGTATGATTGTCATATTTTTCATGTTGGTCATTGTTTAGAGTAGATGTTTATTATAAATATTGTATCGAGTTATGTTATAAATCTGCAATGGGCAGTATGTTTTGTGTCCAATGGTTTCTTGTTCATAATTTTCATTGAACACCAAATAAAGTGTTTCCCTAAGGGGTAGGGGTTCATAAAAACCCTAGTTAAAGTTCATGTAATAAAGGTTAATAAAGGAAAAATAAGACCAAGGTCATGGGACAGGTATTCCAAGATGAATGTTGGGAAAATCACTACAATGGGCATCAATTTCGGTTTATTTATGGCTAAGGAATTTGAAAAAGGAATTGGTAAAGGCATAGAGGCATTAATTGGAATTTATCTATGAGAAATAAGGGAAAATACAAGAAAAGGAAGTTGAAGAGATACATATTTGCATGAGAGGGAATATGGAATGAAAATTAAGGAAAATGAAGAAAATAGAGGCCTATATGATAAAAACGATTTTGAGGATCAGTTCACAACTTTTTTCAGTTTTGTTTTGGAATTAGTGTGTGTGTGTGTGTGTGTGTGTGTGTGTGTGTGTGTGTGTGTGTGTGAGAGAGAGAGAGAGAGAGAGAGAGAGAGAGAGAGAGGAGAAATCAAGCAAGCAAGCAAAGGAAGGAAAAGGTAAAGCAAGTGCTTGCAAGGAAAAACGAAGGAAGCAAGGAGAAGGTTGGATCAGCAACTTTAGCAAGAAGATTTAAAAGTTAAAAGGTTGCATGTGTGATTCCCTAATTGATGTGTGAATGCATGGTACATGCATTTGTTTATTTGGTTCATTTGATGTCATTGGAAGGGTTTTTTCCGTGTTTAAAAGTGATATTAGCCTTACCTTGTCTTTTCTTGGATAGCAATGGTGTGATGGGATTCATTTCTTGGTTGAGCTTTGGATTGCTGGAATATTTTGAAACAGGGTGAGGTGCTCTCAGGAAAATCACAAGGGTTGGGGGTGGAGATGTTTTCCTCCAAGGATCCCTTGAGAGGTGGATGGAGACTGTAAAATTCCTCAAGGTATGGTGAAGGAATTCTAAAGCATCCAAACTTGTTTTGGTTTTGTGATCTCTTAACTGATTTTCGCAAAGATCATGGTAGTTTGAAGGTGGAGATGGTTTAACCTCTCAATTTCATCAGTCATTTATATCTTTGTTTATCACATGAGGTCCCAAATTCATGCTTGTAATATTACACAGGAGTGATTGGTTGAAAGAAATATTTGGTTTACCTCAATCTATGGTCAGGTGGTATGTGGAAGTCTACGACTTGGTTGGATTTTGCATAATTTAATAAGAATTATTTTTCTATTGTACTCTATGATCATTTATACTTTTTATTATGTGCCTTTGATGGTTGTTCTATCATGGTTAATATTCTAGTTATATGCTTATTATAAGCATGGTTCTATCATAGGTTCTACCTATGGCTCTTTTTATTCTTTGATAAGTTAATGAATAGTTGATGAATGCATGGGCTAACATGTGTAGTTGGAACTACTTGAGATGGAACTGGACGTTCTTGGTGATTCACAACTAAAGAACATAGATTTACACTCATATATGCGTTCATGACCTATACCTTACATGTTTACTATGTGTTTGGCGAACTGCCTAGTATATTCTAGTGTGTCTAGGTCAATTTTTTGACTCAATTTTGTATGTTTACCTTTGTCAATATGTCATTTATCATTCTGAGAAGTCTCAAGTAGTTCTGGGTAGTGGTATGTAGGTTAGCATGGAATTGTGGCTCAGATCTCAGGATAGCACCCTTTGAACAGGGAAAGTTGGGTCACAACCACATGGAGCCAGTGTTTTTCATGTGGTTGGAGTCCTTCAACCACACCTAGGCCTTTTCATGCATACGTTTGGGGGTTTAGGTTAGTGAAAAGGAGCCCCATCTTAGGGTTTGGTCACCTGGGGTAGTTCTTTGGCCCCTAAGTGTCTTTTAGCTTTGAGGGATGTTTTGGTTTGTCATCCAGTGGTTAGTTTGTAGGGTCCACTTCCTTAACTGGAGCTTGGAGGTCGGGTCATGTCATAGTAGCACTCTGCTTCACATTTACCTGGAGGGCTCATAAAAGCAGGTAAATGTGGGATGGAGTGTTACAAACTCATGGATGCATCACAAAGATTATAGCAATATTTACACACTGTAGGCTCTTTTCCTTTGTCATAACCCACTAGGTATTAATGAAAAACTTTCTTTCATATATCTACAATTCCATACCATTTTCACATTATCTTGGAAGAAACAATCTTTCAATTAAAAGTTCCTCATTAACAAATTCAACATTATATGATAGAATCGTTTGTCACAAGCTTAGAAACTATTTGGCCAATACTCATGGACTCATGTACATAATCACAATCCCTACATTTGATTCATACATCCCACATTTTCATGCATTATCTTAATTCATTACCACACATATTTGATCCGATGATGGTACAATTCATTCATTTAATATTTTTTCAACATGGCCGCTCAATTCATGCACACATTATTAATATTTTACTAAATCTTTTTTTCCTAACAATTTGTTGCCTTAACCATACACCTCTTGGGCATACACCAAATTCATGCATTAATTCAAAAAATAAAATATATCAAATTAAATTGAAAGAATTTTGTATCCAATTCCTTTACCTTTTTATCTTTTCTTGCTACCTTCTCTACGTAGCTTCCATCGCATGCATTCTTAGCTAATATATTTTCAAGGAGTTCAATTTTCTTCTTCGCATTCTTGATGTTGCAACATTCAACAACACTTGAAATGATCTCAACCTCACATATTATTCATAACTCTATCATTTCATCTTCTCATGCACATGTTTCAATGAATATTTATAAAGGGAATTTGTACTAATTATCCAATTTACACATTCAAACAATACCTTCAATCATGCATCCAAACATCTGCATATAAATCGTGTCATGCTTGTGCCATACTTGCACATATTCCATATTATTCATACACACTTATTTTTAAATTCAATTTTCAGGGTCTCTTATTTTCAATCATTCACATGACAAGTCTCATAAGCATAAGCACACTACTTTCTTTCATGTGATAGTTAACAACAAGAGATCACTCTTGCACACTTTCCATATGAACATTCCATGTGACATGGAATTCATTAGGTAACCTTATTGTATTACCTAAAACATATCAAGTACCAGTTTCTATTTTCTTACCATTCACGCATTCATATTATTTTCATAAATAAAATATATCATCCAAGCACAATTTTCAGTTAATGGAAACTCCCTTCTTAATTGATTTTCACAGTTGTGACACCAATGTCCATCTAGTTCATATTGAACTAGTAAATCTCTCCTTTATTGATCCTTTATCCATGTATTACCTCTAATAGAACTCCAAATTTATTCCTTGTAATAGTTAGGGGTCCCTCCTCCCCACACTCATGTTTGTATTAGCTACAGAAAACCAGTGACTGACAACAAACCTGTTATTTTCTCTTAGCCATATGCTTTGTTACTCCTTTTTTTTCAACAGTGAGTCATTGTTAGGTTGGGTCATGAATCCACATATACATTAGCTTACCAAGAGACAAGTATGTTACATAATCAATATTGAAAATAAGCAGGGTCAAGTTACCAACCCTAACAACATCTAACCAGCAGTCTCACATCTTCCCATTAGCCCACTCAACCCAAGGTAGTGCACACCCCTATTTAATCACAACAGTCCCTTGCCCTATGCCATTATTCTTCTAGGTTCTCCAACTTGGGTTGGCCAAGGATGTCTCAGAGCCATATGCCTTATTGGAGTTTCATTTTCCTTCAGAGCTCTAGGTACTCTCTAGACCTCACACACAAACACTTGTCCCTACACTCCTCCCTCAAGGGATCCAACCTTCCACAAGGAAACCTAAGGAAAAGTGCAGTCAAAACACTATCACATCATGCATATCAACATGCATAGGCTCCACTTGTATCATTATCTCATGATCACCTTATCTTCTATAGCCTTGATTCTACAAGACTACATGCAACACCTACATTGGCATCCCAATCATGTTGTCAACCTTTTCTCATTTACATGTTCGCCATTAACAACTGTTAGTCGTATGAATCAGGTTATGATAATAGACTACTCTGAGTCTTTATGCATTCACATCCATTACTATATGAACCTAGCATACCTTCATACATCTAGTGTATCGTTATTTAATATTTATTCAATGGAAATGCATCTTTGAACTATTTCATCTCTTTCATTTTTATCATGCCTATTCTATTATTCATCAGCATATAAGAACTTCTCAAAACATTAAATAAACTATTAAACTATCAACAGATAAGTTAAGAGATTCCCCCTCACAGTTATGGTTACCTCACTTAGCCATAAACTTTTGCAATTGTGTTGGGCTACTCTAGGGAATCTAGTCAACATCATGCATGTTAACCTTGTTACATCAAACTCAAGTTAGTATTCAAGTAACATCAATGTATTAATATATATAGCAAAATAATATCATATAAGTACACATGCATGCATATATATTAATTTAAAACTAAAATTATTTCCTATACTCAAGCCCATGCAAGTCCAGTGTTGAACCATCTTTTGATGCCATTTTTTTACATGGTATCAGAGCTCCCATTTCATCTATTCATGAGCCCATCCAAGTTCAGTGTTGAACCATGATCTAATACCAATTTTTAACGTACCTTATTCCTTAATTCTTGACTAAGGATATGGGGTATCAAATTTGTTTGTGCTTCACAAGCTTAACAATCAACTCTAATACCACTTTGTCACATACCCAATTCCCTCAATAACTTATAAAGGTTATTGGGTACCCAAAGTTTTATTTTCCTTTTTAATAGCTTGAAAACAAGATCTGATACTAAGATGCCAAAAACTAGTTTTTCATATCTCATACATTTTGTCAAGCACTTTCCATGTATACTTTCTTCAAATACTTTCTATACAACAAATTAAGTAGTATTTTTCTTGCAGACATTATGTCAAACATTTTGTATGAAATCAAATAAGAAACATTGTTCTTCTGCCACTTGTAACATACTAACTAGATATAACACTCAATCATGCAAATTTAGATTTATGTCTTTGAGGTATTTTGTCCAATAGTTTGTATGCAAATTGTAATAAAACACCTTTAGCACATTTCTTCAAATGTTTTGCATGCAAATAGGCATAGATCGGCTACAGTAGTAGTATCATAAAATAATGCTATCACACAACAATATTATCCCCGTCAACAAAACAACATTTTCATTGGGGAATTTCATCAAATAGTTTGTATGCAATGAATCATTAAACCATTTAGGCATTTCTTCAAACACTTCGTATACAAACCAATATAGGAACTTCCACAGGGAATATATCATAAATTATGGTAGTTCAAGTTCTAAAAATTGAGACATATGATCAGTGGGAGTTCCCCGCACTGTAGTCCAAGTTTCAGCCTCTAGAACCACCCAGATGAAAAATTATAGCAGAAATCCTAACATGACCTACTTGGTGCATGATTTTAGGAGCATTTAGGAAGCTCAAATTCCTCTTGTTATATCTCCTAAAATTTCATGACCCGAGATATAAAAGTTGGACCATATAATTAGTAGTATTTCCCCTCACTATGGTCTACATTTTAACTTCTGGAACCTCTCAAAAAAAAAGTTATAGTAGAAATTCCAACATGACCAGCTTTATGCATGATTTTAGGAGCATCTAGGAAACTCGACTTCGTCTGATCATATCTCCTAAATATCATGACCCAAGATCTAAAATTTGGACTAGATTGTCAGTTGGATTTTCCGTCAATGATTTTTTATGTTTTAGAAACCTCCGAAAAGAAAAGTTATAGAAGAAATTCCAACATGATTTGTTTAAAGATGCATTTAGGAAGCCTATCTTACTCAACCAATTATGTTACAAAATTCAAAACATATAAAAAGCTAAATCAAAATACTATAGCATATACAATCATGATAAATTTGATGAAGGGTAAATGCATGTACATATAATCTTGCTAAAAAGAGAAATTAAATAATCATGCATGTCACTAAAACATCTATACCATAATATCATTAACACATAAATAAATATTTATATATTGCAACCATAAAAAAATCGGAAATTGAATTAGGGTGAGCCATGTTCCACCCCATCATGAGCTCAGTTGTGTTACAATTTTTCCCATAACTAAGCACCCCCATTCCAGATCTTGATAACTTGAAGAGAACTTAAGTTAAGGGTATTTCACACACTCAGTTTCAAAACTATATTTTAACACCAGAAGTGAAGGCCATCCTCCTTCATACACACACAAAAGAAAAATCATTGATTAGTGTTGGGTCTTGAAAATGTCATTCATTTCCATTACACTTTCACTATTATGTCCATTATATCACCTCCATTTCACTACTATGTCATCACATTCATCCCAATTTCATTATCATTGGGCCACATTTATGTTTTTCAAAACTTTATTAATTCTAAGCATTTTTAAGTGAATTTGTGGTTAAAAATTAGAAAATAATATGCATATGCTTATACCTAACAAGTGGGTTGAGATTGTTGACATGTGTAGGTTAAAAGGAGGCTTTTAAAAGACCTTTATGTGGCACCCTAAGGCCAAATTCGAATTTGAGAGGAGATAATCATGAGATCATGAGGATATGTGTCACATCTCCTAATTGTATTGAAACTCTAAGAAGACAGGTGTCTTATCAATTCCTATTTTGATTAGGACTCTAGATGTAGAGGAAGAGATTCATGGACTCTCATTAATGATATGGCTTCTCATCTTTTTGTATAAATAGGAGATCTCTCTCCTTCATTTGTTAGCTTAGCTTGGCTTTTTAGTTCTTTAGCTTGGAGTTTGTAGTTCTTCCTTGATGGCTTTGAAAAGCTTTGGAGAGCTTTGTTGTACTTTGTAATTTTGAAGAATTTGAATAAAGCTTTGATGTTCTCAACATGGAAGGAGATGTGAAGTAGTTGTCATGGAGCATATTAGAGTGTAAGGTAGAGTAGATTTTGCTTTGTAGTTTTGCTTTGATTTCATTCAAGCATGTCATTTGATTGCTTTCAAGTTTGATAGATTAGAGTTTCCATTCATGCAATTTTAATTCATGCAAGTGTGTTCAACCAGTTGATTGTAAATTAGTTTTTCTTTACATGTTCTTGTATTTGCTTATTTGTTTTTGCTCAAGCTTTTTAATGTAGTTTTTGCATCAAGTGGTGATATGAGATTTTCTTCTCTGCTGAAATTTAACTTTTAAATTTCAGTTGTTATGTTTTGATTTCAGTGAGATTCGTTTGCTGCTATTAGCTAGTTTAGATATCAAGTTCTTCATGTTATTTGACATTATCTCCGGTGTCATCGCTTAACCCAAGAAGTTAATTAGTGAGCTATTAGATTATAAGTGAAGTAATTTAATTTTGCTTTCATTAATTTGCAAGTACGTAATTTAGATATCAAGTTCTTCATGTTATTTGACGTTATCTCAGTTGCCATGGCTTAACCCGAGAAGTTATTTTGGCGAGCTATCGGATTATAAGTGAAGTAATTTGATTTTGCTTTCATTAATCTTCAAATAGGTAATTTAGATATCAAGTTCTTCATGTTATTTGATGTTATCTCCAGTGCCATGGCTTAACCCAAGAAGTTAATTGGCAAGCTATCGGATTATAAGTGAAGTAATTTTATTTTGCTTTCATTAGTCTGCAATTTTTGGTTTTGAGTGTAGTAATTTAGATTTTATTTCTATAATTAGATAGACAACAGAGACAGTAACCTCATGTTCAGTACTTCATCTTTTACTTGATTTAAGTAGCTGCATATTTACACTTTTGTTCAAGTTCTGATTTTATCAATAGCATGTTTTGAGATCTTTGAAGTGCTAAGTTTGGAAATCAACATAAGAGGCATAAACCTTGTCTTCAATTCTACATCCATACTTGATCTTTAAAAGTATTCTTAAAACTTTAAACTAGGATTTCCATTGCATTAGAATACTTTAGGAGACCAACAAAAACAAAACCCCAAAACAACATAAACTATAAAACAATGAAGTAAGAAGAAGGGTTAACTAAGCACATATGGTGCACCGCACTTCATCAGTTTACGATACCCGGATTGATAATTTATGTAGATCAATTTAAGACGTTAAATTGACTAGACAATTAGCCTTTCCATCTTTGACTAAGCTCACATTCACAAGAAGACCATGCAAGTTTGCATAGCACAAAGGGTTCCTTCTCTGATCTCTGTAGTCCCTCAACCCTCCCTTCTTCAGTGCTCTATGTGCCACACACAACCATGACCATTCCGAATCCTCAGAGCCATCTAGTTCAAACAAAAAGTGCTACAACACATTGATTTCTTGTTACACAAGCTGTCACCAATTCTCATGTGACCTTGAAATTCTCAGTGACAGAGAGAGAGAGAGAGAGAGAGAGAGAGAGATGTATTTGAGAGTAACAAAAGAGAGAAAAATTAGAACCTTAAGAACCAAGAAGAATAAACCCTTGATTTATCCTCTCTCTTATTTTTATAATCACACCTTGGTCATTCATCTTATCAACCTTTTAGCTTCTTGGGAATAGTAACCATCACATCAAAGGGAAATATTCACCCAAGGTATATTTTTCCTCTTAATTTAATTTTTTTCCCCTCCCCAAGGCATCATAATATATTGGTTATCCCCTTTCTTCATCACTAGGATTTTTATTAATAAGAATAAAAATTACATCATATAATAGCATCAATGTTGGCACCCCAGGATCATATACTGTTAATTACATTACAAAAATTGGGGCAATGAAAGGGGTGTCACAATAGCTAATGAGGGGGTAGAGCTCATGCTAGGCTTTTCCCGATGAAGTAAATAATGTCTTAGACATATTTTGCATGTTTACATTTTATTTCATTATCACTCTATATTATTTTAACTTTATTTTAGTTGCATAAACCTCTAGGACCAAGTTTCTAGGCCCTAACTCAAGGATGTGGATGAAGGGTGCCAATATCAATTACCAATAACTACCAGCTTGGAGAATGGATATGGATAACATGGAGAGATGGAAAGTGGTATGTATGGATTACATTGGAGATGTTACATCAATTAAAGCTTCCCCAATAGTGCCCTTCCAAAAACCCTAAGGCCTTAGAAGAGGTCCCACTAAACTAGACTTAGACACTAACCTCTCAAGTGAAGTGTGGGAACATGAATAAATTCGAGGTCATTCAATCATCTAATTTTCCCCATGACACATATTAATTTTCTCACAATATCAAATTAAAGTAGACGGTTGAAATAATGGTTAAAGTAACTAATGATAGATGACCCACCTTCTTCCAAGAAGAAATGTTAAATAAGAGAAAAATCTGACTGAGGAAATAGGTGGAGAATCCTAAAATATGTTGATGTGTTTATCATAATAGGATTGCGAGTTGGTTGGCTATCAAAAGAGGAGAAAAACGTCCTACTAGGACTTACCCACCTTTTGGTGGGTAATATGCCCTTAACAAGATTTTTTGATAGGCTTTCTCCAACGTGTAAAAGTGGTCAGTTATTAATACCTCTTTCACTTATTTTTGGTTGACAATATTATTCTCTTTTCTAAAGGAAATAAAAGATATATCCTTATTATTAAATATACTTTTGAGCTCTTCTATACATGCATTTTCATGGAAATAAACTTCTCTAAGTCCTCCTATTCTCATTCTCTACCAGATATTATTTCCAAACAAGTTGAACTATAATTTTCTTTTCCTCTAAGGACCTTGGAATACAGCTTCAAATATATAGGTTATACCTAAAACCTTCTATATATTGCTTTGGGGACTGGATCTAGATATACAAAACAATTGAATCCAGAATCTCTAGTTGGGTAAACATACTTCTTTCTAAGGGAGGTTCCCTCACACTCGTAAAGGTTTTCATTTAAAGTATTCTAATCTATTGGATGTTTATTTTTAACATCCCCAAAGGAATCTTAACCAAAATTGGTAAGCTCGAATTTAACTTTCCCTAGTGTAGAGGTCGCAATTCGAGTGGTAATAATCTTGTAAAATGGAGAAGAATCACTCTCCCTAAGAATTTTAGAGTTGTGGCATTAAAAATATTTTCCACTTTAGCAAAGCATTTATGGATCGTAGCCTCTAACACCTCAAAAAAAAACATCATTGCAGGGAAGAGTTCTAAAGGAAAAATAACTTCCAAATATTACTTATGTTGATTGGTTTAGACAATAACTGATCTCTATAAAGGGATCAATTGTTTGGAAATATTTTGTTCTCACAATTACGTTATTTAGATTTTGTACAATGTGGAAAATTGGTAGTAGTGAGAAAGTGCATATTGGTGTGGATCCCTAAGTTAGGATGGGGATGACTATTGCCTCTCTAATGCCCTCATTGCCTAATCTCATCATTTGGAGAATTTGTTTTTATGTTGGAAATAAAATCACAAGACCCCCAATTATGGGGTCAATAGGATTGGAAATCGACTACATTTTTTGGGCTCTCTTGGCCTATAGCAACAGAATGGCAATCCTATATAATCCTCCTCACTTCTAGTTACATCAAAATTTGATTTGAAGTTAATGATGACTTTTCATATAAATAGAAATCCCAATCAATGGGAATTTCACTACAAAAATTGGTTATTCCTCACATATTGAATCCTTCTTCTCTGATGAAATTAAATGGTGGTGGAAAATTTTATGGAAACCTTGTGCTCCTCACATATCAAAATCACTATCTATATTACAATAAAAAAATAATTCTCACATAGGATAATAAGTTGAAGAGGGGATGGATAGGTCCCCATCATTGTTCTTTTTTTTTTTTTGGGTGACTAGAGGAATCAACAACTAGGCTAGTTTCATACTTGCGTGACACAAGGACAATTTTGGCCGCTACCACTATAACCTCTAGGTTCCCACGTATGAACCTTATATAGACGTGAGTAATTCGATCAATTTGAACCTAAAATCTCTTGGTACACTTCATTTTCACAACACTTTCCAATTGAGTTGCCACCCCCACCCAGGGGGCTCCCAATCATTATTATTTATGCAAGATTTCTAAGGAAAACATTTCTCATCTCTTCAATTTATGTTAATATTGAGCATAGGTGGCTATCAAACCCATGACATATCTCATAATTTAATTCAAATGGTCACAAATATGTTTAATGAAGTGCTTGAAGAAATGACTAATGGATCGAGCCACTTCATAGTTTGTAGTTTTTCCAGGTCTTTTTGTTTTTGGGGTCTAGTGAGCTTGAAACTATAGAATATTTAGATCAAAGGACATCCCTGTTGACATTTTTTCGGGCCTGATTACAATTTCTTTTTAGAATACAAAATATATCCCGAAAAAAGGGAGATCAGAATGAGAGTGCACCCCAAGATTGACTAAAACATTCCATGGAGATATTTTTATGGTGACACCCAAGGCCACCCGTCCTTCTGCAACATCGGGGAAATCCTACATATCTCCAATTCACATTACTTTCATACCATATATACACCAGGGCATGGATCCAACAATTATGTTGAATTTGTAGCCTTGAGAACTCTCCTCTTAACTACTTCTCTAAAAAGCATTGCCAAGTTATAGTCTTTTGGGGATTTAAATTTAGTTATTGACTGAGAAAAGAAGAAAATTGAAGTGGAAAATATTTTTCTCCAATCTATGCTACAGATTATACAAGAGGCAATGATATCTTTTGAATGGTTATCTTTCAACCATATCTTGAGAGAACAAAACACAAGAGTGGATGTGCCTTCCATAGAAGCTTTGCAACTTCTAATAGGGTTCTTCAAGATCATTGAATTCCTCAATGGAGATGAACATGGACCTAGGAGTTCCATCTTTGATCATTTTTTTCATTATTTCCTAATACTTTGCTGGCCAAATGAAAGGGAAATATGTTGTTTCAATCTAGTGGTGAACTTAGAAAACTAAAGGACACCCTATTTTGTTTTTTTTCTTATTAACCAAAAGGAATTACAAAGGCCCAATTCTTTTTAACGAAAAGGAACTTATAGAGGCCCAGATTATAGAAGGACACAAGCCTAAAGTGCATGATACAAATCGCAACATGTATCTTCATTCCTAATGAATATAAGAGATTTCTTGCTTTTGGAGATTTCATATTTCTAATGACATTGTGAGGATTATTAAAATTCCTTTTTCCAAAACAACCCATTTACACATAAATAAGAAGTGCATCAAATTTAGAGTTTATTAGGATTCAAATTTATTCACATTTTTACCATTTTATTAATTATTTAATAATAGTAGAGAAAAAATGAAGAGAATGCGAGTAACTTTATCCAAAGATGAATTGCAGTTGGAATTTTCTCTTTTGAGTTAATTTAAATTAAATATCAATGATTATATATAAATCATCAAAGCCCATAAAACATATTCTTAAATATTTGTTCCTTATCTTTGAATTTAAAGAATAAAGAAGATAAACATTTTATCACATGAATAATATTGATTAATCTTTGGATAAATGGCTCCCATTTATGTTTTAACAAATATTTAAGATAGTTAAGATTTATTCATTGAACAAGAAGGATTTCACTTGAAAAATGGAAGTCCCTTCCGTACAGTTGAGTTGGATTATATAACTCATACTTATCTTAGTTGTGATACTAGGATCGGGAGGGATTATATTCCTATTATTTAGGATTTGGTTAGATTTTGTTAGTTTGAGATATATTTACTCAACTAGATGCTTCCTAGATTAGTGTGTGTGGTTGAGATATTTGCTCAACTAGTTAATTGTGTGATCAAGGTAGCTTTTCTATCTTTAGAAATCAATATTTTATTTATATATATCATTATTCGATTGATAATAGTGTGCTTATGAATTTATAATTTGGTATGGGAGTGGGATTAGGCCTATCTCTCTCGTGGGAGGGCCTAAGAACATTGGGAGAGTAGATTATATTATTTATGTAGTGTGCGCTCAGTTTTTCTTTTGCAATACATTGTTTGTACATGAGATTGAACGATCTATTGTTCTATTATTTATGAGTATCCCACATGAAGAAGAATACATGAAAGCAAGTTTGCATTCATAGAAAAGAGTGGCATTGGTGTAAGTTGAAGGCTAATTGCATAGAGGGGGAGTTGCACACTATAAGAAGAATTGATCTACCCATCATGCACTATCATCATGCAGAGAACTCGTTGCAATAATGTTGATATGGAGACATCCATAGAATTGAATTGAAGGGCACAAGAGCATGTTGGACAAATACTAGTCACATAGTGTTTGAATGACACATCCAAGGCATGTTATGTGATTGATTCGAGGGTAGAGGCTAGATGCAATGGAGGATTCACCACAAGAGAAGAAAAATTTGGTGACCAAGGGAGACAATCACCATAGTGAATTTGTGTAGCTAGATTAAATTTTGGGCATGTCTACATGTAGTAAAGAGCATGATACTCGTAACGAAGGATCGTGCATGTAGTAAAGGGCAGTGTACAAATGTGCATGCATTAAATCCTTCAATATGTTGGATCATGAGTATACAAGAAGGTGAAGCACATTTAGCATTCACAAAGTTTCTCTCACTCATCACAATTTGTAAACAATATAATCCCCACTACAATCCTTAAGAGGGCCATTATACCATCTAAGAATAACCTAATTCATATCAAATCAAATCAGTGAAAGCTTTAAGCTTTAAAACTTCTTACCTACTACTGTTGTGAGTTAGTTTGTTTGACCTTCGAGGCATTCTTGTTGCAATTTGACCATGAACATTATAGCCTTTGTTCGATATTGGAGGATATAGAATAGAAAGGGGCATCCTATAGCTACATTTGGAAGGACGTATAGCAAAAATATGCCATTTGTGCTAGATCGTGTGGAAGACAACCCAATGTGATTAAAAGAAGAGGCAAGTATATTTCTAAATTTCATTTCACACATTGAAAATATCATGCATGGTCATGATGAAGTCAAAGGTAGTTCAATTCATTACTTTATCAATGATATATTGTTAAAATTTATGGTATGTAAAGTCAATGGTCAATGTTGGACAGGCAAAGTGAAAGATAAAGGTTTTGGCATTGCCATATATGGGTGAAAATTATTTAATGGTTTTAGGTAATTCGTCAAATATGTGTCATTATTATATGACTATGGAGATGGAAAATGTTGCTAAAAGAAGAGTCTAAATGCATTTTTTTTTGTGAAGGAAAATGAGCGCCAAAGTCAAGTTGGAAGATTCCCATTAGAGTGGTAAGGGAATTAATAATGATTCTACTATTCTATTGGCTTACATTTTGGGTACAAATTGATGCTATAATAACCATATTGCAAGGAGCGTATAGAATGCATTTTTGTTTGTATCCAACATTTTTTAATTTAAGCTATGGTTAATGATAAAATTGTAGATATTGAGTCTAGCTAACAAAATATAGTTTCATTGTTAGAGTTAGCTACTTCAATAAGGAACATTAAATGTAGAATAAAAAATGACCATGGACACTAGTGATGACTAGTGAAGGATAAAGAAGATTCCAAATGTAGAGGTAAAACATAAGATATGGATAGTGATGAGATGTAAATGGGCTTGTAATTGGTTTTACATTTAGTAAAGCATTTGAATTTCTATTGTAACTAATATAAAATGTTGTAATTGTGTAGGGGTGCAAGATCAATTGTACCAGACACCCCAAAGTTTTGGTCAAGGTTGTAAAAGATTTGATTTCCTCGAGTGTTTGTAACCCCTGTTGAATCAGGCTTACATAAATTAGTGTAATAGCACGTGTAATCCTGTAGCATTTATCCTTCTTATGTATAGGGAGGATGTGACATCAAGTTGTGGAATTAACCACTAGGTAGGTATGAGGGTGGCATGTGTGCTTGTATCTAAGCTTGATGTTGAACCAGAGAAGTATTTTCTTCAATCAAGGGGGGTAATGTGAGATGGAATAGCCTCAGAAAGTGAGGGACCAAGTTAAAGAGAGTTTAACACGAGGATGAGCCATGTAGGTGAAAAGGATTCCTAGAGTACTTAGCAATACAATTAATGGCACCCATGTATCTTGGTAGATGGATTTCTTTTTATATGGACATTAATGATCATTTTATGCAAGTAGAAAAGGAAGCATAAGAAAGTACAATTAAAGACATGATCCTCAAAGTAACAAAAATGAACAGCTTGTAAAAGTGCTTGTGGCACTAATGAAGATGACAACAATCAATGTCAAATTATGGTGGACATCAAAGTTAAAAGTTTGTGGAATAGACTCAAGATGATATTGTAATGTGAGTCACATTGTGTTTGTAAGCAATTCCATAGTGTCATATTTTGAGTTAATGTAATGGTCCTCAAGAATGTATGCACCTAATATCTCTAGGAGTGGATTTTGTAATAGTATGTACTTGAGTCAATAATGATGTAAGCCTAGTGGAGTGTGTATACCCATGAAAAATGTCATGCCGAAAGTTTGTGATCAGCTCGAAACCAATTGGTGCGATGGTTTACGGTCATCTAAAACCACTTGACGCATTCTTTGCAGTAAGAAGAAACCACATGAAGATGTAATGAAGAAAAACAATTTTTCGAGAGACAGAGACCAAATGGACAAGGATTCTTGCAGAGTTTCTTTTCTTCCTTAGGAGTCTGGTGCAAGAGCATCGAGAGCATCATTAAGGATAAGCTGAAAAAACCCAAATCATGGTTACAGGTAAGTTGAGAAAACCCAAGACTATGATGATAGAACCCAAGACTATGATGATAGTGACGCAATGGGAGTTAAAGGTACGAGTATCAATATGATAATATTTGATTCCAGGATCGTTGAATGAACCATGTACATGAAAGGGTGTCCTAGTAGACTAGAAGTTGCAGTGGTTGGTTACCCATGCATTCTAGTGGATGGTTGTTTCTTTATATGGATGATAATATTTTGGTAATGTTTTTAAATGTTAGGTTTGACCATCGATAGACTTTGCTAATTAGGACATGTTTTAGTTTATAGTGGATAATGCATTGTAGAGAACATATTCGTGAAGACCCTAGTTGATCAAGACCTCAACTTATCAATATTAAAACTAGTCAATCATGAGGAGTGTATATAACTCCTACTTGTCTTAGGTGTGATGATAGGCTCTAGAAAGATTTTGTTCCTATTATTTAGTAGTCCGTTAGATCTAGTTGGTTTGAGAGATGTTTGTTCAACTAGATGCTCTTTAAATTGATGTGTGGTTGAGATATTTCCTCAACTAATCGACTATGTAATTAGGGTAATTTTTCTATCTTAAAAATCATTATTGGATTTACATGTATCATTATTTGATTCATAAGAATGTGCTTTCTAATTGTTCATTAATTCAAAATAAGCTAAAGAAATTAAGAACTTTCTAATCTTTTTTTATTAAATGTTTAATCTTTTACAAAATGTTTTTTCTTCATTCTAAGTAAAAGAAATAAAGATATTAAGAGTTGCAATGTATATTTGAATCTATGTAAATTGCAAATTCTAAATTAAGATATCCAATTTTGTTAATATACCTCTTTATAAGAATAAAAATATCTCAAAAATTCCACTCATAAAAATTATCAAGGGAAAAAAAAAATGGTTATTTGCACACATGTTGTCTTTCAACTTTTTTTCCCTTCTAACTGATTAAACTTTCAACTGATTGTGATTACAAGAGTGCATGAGGTAAGGAGTACGCATCAGCCAAAGGTTACGCACATGCAAAGAGTACAACACTGCATGAGGTAAGGAACACTCATTAGCAAAAAGTTATGCGCGTACATGACTTTAAGTAGGTAGGTCTCTTTATCACGAGAATGGAAAAAATTGATTGACAAGACCAAATAATCGTTGGTTAGTTGTGCCTCTTCACTCAATAAATAAAAGAGCGATACGTGCCCGTTGCTATTCAGATATGTGTACGTGATTATTCCCAAAGGCAGTACATGCAATAATTTAAAGGGATTTTAAAGGTTTTCTTAGATTCTGTGGTGAATTTTATACGTAGTTTTCTTTAAAATTTTATACGTAAGTTATTAAAAATGTGGAAATTTTTAATTAATTCTACATAATTTAAATAGTCCATAAATTTTCTGAAAATGATCAAATCACTTGACCTTGTTGGAAAACACCTTCACAAATGACTTAAATGGAAATATTAACACTGGCGTGCGTGCTGCTGTGTTCACAAATGAATTACATGACAGTTTTAACGATTACGTGCTCTGCTCACGAACACATGATCTCGTTTGCACATTAGGTTTGCTCCACCTTTCCTTTCAAAAATTTCTCAACAAACTAAACAAGTTGCGATAATAGTGTAACGTGGTACGGTGAGACCCATCTAAATCCTTATGTAAAATCCAGCTACTATGATGGAGCGTCTTTGTCATTATCTGTGGAAGCTCATCTGAATATTGGTACGTTATAATTTAAATTTTGAATCAATTTTAAAAACTCTACATGGTGGCCTCCATGAATACCCAGAATACTCCAGAAACCGTCGTTTTTGCTAAGGGTTTCATTAATTTTTACATAATCTGTAACTGCGACCTGAAAATTTACAGCCACGAAACAAAGAGATGTATTTTCATGGCATACGCACCACCTTAAGAAGGTGGCCGCTCATCGTTTTAGTGAATGCAAAGGTAAATGGTTTTTTTTTTTTAAACGACAATTTTTTTATTGTTTGGTTTTAAGTTTTTAAATTTTCATATTAATCATGGCCGCTCATCGTTTTAGTGAATGCAAATGTAAACGGTTTTTTTTTTTTTAAACAACAATTTTTTTATTATTTGGTTTTAAGTTTTTAAATTTTCATATTAATGATGGGTAATGTTTAATTTTGATTGATTAAAAATGACAAAAGCTGTAAATTTACAATAACTTTTTTATTTATTTATAGATTTATGTAAATAATTAGTATTATTTTCCACTTTTAATACAGGGCAATTTGCTTATCAAAATGGCTTTAATCTAGGTATATCAATCACATTAATAAATGTGGTAGTGTTAGTTTACATATTTGTGTGTTAATGTTTATGTGCATGTCAATTTGTTAGCCACAAGTAATAAATTAGACCTCTAAGCTTATCTCTTTTGAATTTGGAGGAAACATATATTCATAAAGTAAATATTTGTGTTAATAATGATTATTGCATGTGCGAAATTAAATTTGATATCTATGATGACTTGGAGCCTTTTGAGAAAGTAAGTGAATGAATACAATAACTCTAACTAGTATTCAATTAATTATCAAAAGTCACTTTTCTAATTTAGATCAATATATTTGAAGTGTCAAAGGTTGGAATAGGATTAGTAGATATAACCTAACCTACTTTGTCAACCACCTATCAAAATACCTTGGTTAATGATTTTATTAATTAAATTAATTAATTAGCAAAAGTGGTTTTTCTAGTTTAGATTAATATTTTGAAGTGTCAAAAGTTAGGATAAGATTGGCAAATATATTCCAACCTACTTTTCCCTTATCTAATCCACCATTTAACCAACAATGTAAATACTTCAATGGATAATTTTATTAATTAAATTGATTTTTTTTAATTAAAAAATAATGTATTACCTTTCATTGGGTGCAATGCTTTCTTAAAAAACATAATTCTATAAAACCACTAATAAATATATTTAAAATAAATTGTTTATTTTTAATTAAAAAAATATTGTATTGCTTTTCGTTGTGTGCCCTGCTTTTCTAGAAAACATAATTTTATAAAACTACTAATCAATATATTTAAAAGATTAAGGTTAATAATAAAAAATTTTGTAAGTTTGGTAGGACTACATCTTCATCATGTCCAATATATCACCCCAATCCGGGAGGGAATTGAACTAGTCACTTCACATCAAGGAGTGTCTTAACGAAACATCCAATCACCATCTATCCAAAACACCATGAATAAGATGAATAATTTGTTATTATTATTATTATTTTAAATTAGTATTTTTTTAAATATTTTTCACATCAAAATAAAATTTAAAAAAATCTAATAATAATTATAATATTTAATACTTATATTTTCCTTTAGTGCATTTAAATATGAAATTAAAATACATTTTTTAAAATTTAATTTATTAATTTTAATTAAAATAAATAATTCAATTTTATCAATTTATTTATTAATTTTACTTGAAATAAATAATTATAAAATAATATCAAGTTTTTTATATTTATTAAATTTAAAAAAATTAAATATATTTTTTCATTTTTAATTTTAATAAAATACAAAAGACTAGATTATAGGTGACTTTTTGACCACAAATTGTCTTAATAGAACTGTGTGTCACATTTTATTCTACCCCAATGAGAAATTACACATTTTATATTTATAAAATAATAAAATATAATATTTTATTTTATTTTATTATTTTAATAAAATAAAATAAACATATATATTTTATTATTTTATAAATATGAAGTGTGTAAATTTTTATTGGGTGTTGAATAAAAAGTGAAGGAATCTTTTATTAAGACAATTTGTGGTCAAAAGGTCATCTATTCCAAATTTTATGGGCAAAAAACTAGTCATGCTAAGGGCTAGTTTGGCATAGATGCCCCCTACGTTTTGGCTACTCAAACCAGAGGTTAAACATGCTGGTCATATCAAGACTCACATTACCTAATAAACAAAAAACTCCATAAAATCTGTAATTTAAAAATATATAAAATTAAAATATTGAAAAGTATTAAAATAAAATTATACTAAATATTTAATATTTTAAAATGAAATGTGTTACACTATAAAAATAATAATAAATTTATTTTTAGTATATGAATAATATATATATATATATATATATATATGAATGATTAAAATTTAATTGAAAAGTATTAAAATAAAATTGTATTAAATATTTATTAAAATTAAATAAATTTTAAAAATAAGAAAAATGATTATATAAATATTTGATATATATGACTAAATATGGTGTAATACTACCAGCTAAAAAGGTGGCATAACATGAAAAATAAGTAGTTAATATTGAGAAAAACACTTAGAGGTCTTCTTCTGACTTGTGTTTCTTGTTGGTGGGGAGTTTCTTTCTTTTTTCGGATTCTATTTTTCCATTGTTGGATTCTGGGATATTTTACTTTCCAATTTCCATGTCACTCATCTCAATTTAAGTCTTTGTTGGCATTTTCTACAAAGGTTTAATATGGATGAGGAACTACTTAATTATGGTGAAGATAGCCCTTAAAGTGGGTATGCATACCCATCCCATGAAGATTGTATTTTTAGAAAGGATCACCCATTGGTTTCACCTCCCATTCATCTCACAGTAGAATTGTCTCACTTTCCTCAAGGCTTATTTAATTTGTCATCAGATCATCTAGATAATGAACAACATCTAGAGGTTTTGGGCTTGATTCCTTCTTCTAAGCATGTTCCAACTTTAGATACAACAAGCCCTAATTTGTGACAACCTCTAAAGCAACGAAATTCAAATATTTGAATGGTAATAGGGGATGACATTCCCCTTTCACACATTCTACAACTTATGTATAGGGATCTAATTGGTCGGTTTTCTAGGAAGGTGGCTAAGCCTTCTTATCTACAACATTGGATCAATTCAAATTCGGCTCTTATTATTAGTTTTTTATGCAATTCCACATATTTCTTAAAGCTTGATTATGTGTTATCCTCAATAAAGTAGATGAAGTGAAGACTCTCCTATCCTCTGACTAATGTTGTTGATAATTTAGGTTGATGCTTCAAAAGTGGAATGTGGATTCTGATGCTTCATGTAGCCCCATGTGAATGCAAAAAAATGGGCCCTCCTCCCAGCTTTGTCGACGCCATTCTATAAAAAATGGTTTTGGAAAAAATAGGCAATCATATTAGCCAATTTGTTTATTGAGAGGAAGTTTTCCTTTCGAAGCAAGATGGATGAGTGGTGTGGAAGTAAGTGGAGATCAACCCTAGTGAAGTTTCTTGGAGGAAATTGAATTGGTATTCAACGAGGTGGTTTGGAATCAAAAGATTGATTATTGGAATTTGCTCTTCCACTGTTTTTATTTCATGAGGTAGGCCACCTTGTCTCCAATTACACACGAAAGAAAATTTTCAATCATCCAAAAAAGTTTGGATTAAGAAATTTTGAACATGCGGATTGAGGCCTCGAGACCGAGGGAGAAGGATCCTCTAGATTCTAAATTCAAAGACACATATGACGATCATCCTCCCTCCCCAGGTAAGTGGTTTCATGCCCCATCATTTTCTCCTATAAAAAATAATGATAAAATTGATCATGATGTTAATATTCTTTGGAAAGTTTCCAAAGTTATGTCCCTGATGGCAACATCTCTAGTTACTTCTAATTAAGGTCTCTTTCTTCTCAAATTTGGCACATGTCAAGGAGAATGATGTCTTTCCAAGTCAGATTTTTCCTTATGGTTCCAACTATTCATCCAACTAGACTTGTGGGAAACCTCCTTTTGCATATTATCAGGTCGTTCGTTCCTCAAAATAGCCCTATGTTCTATTGGCCTCCATGTTAAGTGAAATGCTATTTATTCATGTTCGTCGACTCGTGAAGATGTTTTAGCATCTTTTGGTCTAACCGTGGATGCTCCTTCTATAAGTCATGCCAGTCACAAATCCTTTCTTTCTAAGGCCAAGTCTAAGGTTATGGAAGACATTCTAAGTGGAAAAAATACCATAATCTCCAAGGTTCTTAGGGAAAAGGCCCCTCCCATGAAGGAAAATGAAGATCTTGTCTCTGAATATTAGGGGCTTTTGGGCCAACCCCAAAAAACTGTCTCTAAAGTGACTCATTCCAGCCCACATCCTGGATGTTATCATGCTTCAAGAAACTATGTCAGCGGGTGCCTATGTGATTTCGATTTTAGAACCCTGGTGTAGGAATTAGAGTTTCTTCTCATTAGATTCAGAAGGTTTGTTAGGCAGATTTCTTATGGATTTGCAGCCTGATCTATCGATTTTACTTTTCTCAAGCTCTTCCAAACATATAGCGATTGATTTTGTTTCAAACAAACACGAAGGGGTGAGTCATCATGTTATTTCAATTACAAATTATTATGATGCATTAAAGAAGTTGATATATTTATTTGACTCACTCTCATAATTGGAAGTAGTTCATAAATTAGAGCTATGATGCATGATTTTGAAACCATTGTAATTAAAATGGACATCCCTATCATAGCCTTTTTCAAGGTCCTCTATCCTGCATCATCAAACATGTAGAGGAAAAAATGTATATCAACTAATTATTTTTGAATATATATTACTATTATATAAATTAATAACCATGCATAGTGAAGACCCTTAGGCATATGCCCTTTATCTAAAACAAGGAAATGGTACCTAAAATACCATATGGGGTCAAGGACACCAAAGAGAATCCATGTGTCATGGTTAGATGCCTTGATCATAGTGCCTAAAGCCTAAAATGTTTATTTTCTTGTGGAAGGATCTTATTTTCCTCTTCAACCATGGCTTAGGCCCCTAGACCCCTCACTACTATCCAAAACCAATTAATTGTAGCCACTTTCCACTTAAAGGCTAAAGATCTCATAGAAAGGTCGTACGTGGTGTTTTGATTTATCTTTCATTATGCTTAAGACTTGGAAGCTTTGATAAATTCCTAAGTCCCTTTTTATGCTTCCCTAACCATTGATAAGTTATAAATAACCATCATGGTTACTAAAAGCATCATAATATCCCATGGTAAATAACTCATATTTTAGACTCGTGGTTATCAATTAGTGGTGTTTTCCATGGCGATTGAGACTAGCAAGCATCACTTTTGGCATAAGGTTGTTATTGTTAACTCATAACCTTGGTTGGGACTATGGACCATTTATGGTGCGAAATTAACGTAATCATGGTGTCCATTAGACACTTGGAAGGAAATGGTATCTAGAAAAGGTCTAATGTGGTGGTTCAAGGAATTTCCCATGGTGCTTGAGACTAATAAGAAATATTTAGGGTTAGAGGTTCCTATTTCCTTCCCTTAACTACAAAGATAAACTTGAGTCCCATAAATGATGCTTAAGTATAATGCATTAATCAACTCATATGTGAAAGAATGGAATAAAGAACTTAAGTCAATGTTTGTAGGTGCTTTTCGTGGTGCTTATCTCAATAAGGTTTACTTATGGGGATCACTAGTTCCCACTTGACCATGCTTATACCTCAAAATTTCCACTACAAAATCCCTAATTATGATGTTTGTACCCTATTAAGAGGTGAGAGAACCCCAAAATCTTCCTACATGTTGGTTTTTGGTTTCTTAAAATGTTTGAGCCTAACATATTCCCCTATGGCCATTCAAACATCTCAAGATTAATGGGTATATAATGAAGCTCCATTTTTTATAAATACATTGTATCCTCACTTGTAAGAAGTCTCTCAAAATAAAAGTTTGGGAAAAGCTCATGCAAAGTATGGAGAAAAAAATATATTATTGGACCTTTAGGACACTCAACCTTCCTATTAGACTTTCCTTTCTTAAATTACTTTTTCAAGCCATCCTTTTGTACCTATTCTCATCCTTGGCAAGCTCTAAATCCATTCTAGAAAAAATAAGAAACACACAGATATCCCTCCTTTCGGGGGGAGCTAGAGAGTAAAAAATATGGGCCCTTGTCACCTGGAAAAATTATACTATCCTAACCACTTAGGGGGCCTGTGATTAAGAGACCCTAAAATTATCATTCAATCACTATGAGCCAAAACTTGGTGGTGGTCGTTTAAAAACCTAGAAGCTTTATGGAGTAAAGGATGGAAGGAAAAATGCATGCCATGAACAAACGATATTCTGTTGATTTGGATGCGGGGTGGAATTGAGGGATTTCATCTTTTTAATTTGGCTTGGAAGAATAAACACCTGATTCAAGCTCACAAGTTTTGGGAAATCATGCACATAAATTTAATCGTCTTTTGGGAGGATTCCTGGTAGCAATGGCCCAACTTGGAGAAAGGAGAGTTGAAAGAGCTAAAAACTTGTTTGATATTGCAAGTTAGAGTAGTGGTCCAGTAGTATTGGGTGAAACCTCAATCTCAGCAATAACAGAGTTAGTGGGAGAAGTGCACACATTTTGCAATGAAAATAAGATTAGAAACACAGGGAATCATCACAAAAGAACTAGAAATTGGAAGAATTAAAATCCAATCTGGGAAAGATATCCTATAATGAGGGCACTAGCCTAAAGGATCTTTTAGCTTAAAGGAGGCTTACATATTACTAGTTGGAATAAAAGGACACCCCAAAAAAAGTAAATGGAAAGAGTTATGGGACTCCAAGATCTGGCCCAATGTGATCCATTTCCTTTAGTGTCTCATGTAAAACAAGATATTAACCTGGGACAATCTCCAAAAATGGGGGTTTCAAGATCTAGCTAGACTCAAGCTTCTGCTGGAAAATAATAGAAACAACTAAGAATATACTTAACAACTATAGATTTCCATAAAAAATAACAGATTGCTTAGCCATAATTTTCAAATGATAAAATTGAAAAGGAACCAATATTCATTCAACACTTTGAGAATGTAACTTTGGACCTTTTACAAGTGTTGTAGTGAATAAAACATGGCAAATTTATCCAGGATTTATAATGTGGGAATATGGAAGGAAACGAACATAAGAATATTCAAATATTATTCATTAAATCTAGACACTATTAGAGCTCCTTAATGGGAAGGTTAAGAGAAATAAAGCTTACAACCCCTTGGTTTGCACAAGATTGGGAATGTAGTTCTAAGGAATCATGCATTCTCACACTTTTGGGGTTCAACCAATCCTTCATAATTTTTTAAGCTCCACAACCCCAACCCATTCCCTTAAGTCCTAATAAATGGAAACCACCTCTACTGGCTTCTTAAAATTAAACTTTAATGATGCCCCTAGGGGTAATCCTACCCTTGTTAGTTTTGGAGGGGTATTTAGAGATATCATGGACAAACTACTCACATTTATGTGGGAAATAGACGTAATAAAATTACTAATGTGGTGGAACTCTCATCCCTGGAGAAAGGTCTAATAATAGGCAAGCACTTTAATTATCAAAAAAAGATCACTAAGGGGAATTATAAAATTGTTATCTTAATGATTAAAAAAGCTACAAAATGGATCCAACCACCCCTCCCAAAGGTCTCTAATAGTTGGAGACTAGTAGTAGGCTTAATGAGAATCAAAGTCCTTTTAAAAGTAACGATAACCATTATACTATCAGATATAAAAAGAACTAGAAATAAGTTGGTAGATAAAGAAAACAACGAAGGTCAGCACTTCAAAGCAAATATGTTGGAATATCTCTATCCTCTTCTTGACACACTAAGAACCATATGCAAAGAAATTGTAGAAATGTGAAAAACTCCCCCATATGGGTGCACATATGGTGGGGTGATCTCCTCACATTGAGATGATGGCCATCTATTTAATATGGGCAGTAGGCCACCCATCAAATGACGCTCTGCATGGCCTAGCATACATCTACACTTGCATGGAAATTTGGTTTGTTCATGGGAGGGCACTGTGATGGTGGCCTTCATTGCATGGGAGTTATGTGAACCAATTAATTCTAAATTATGAACACAGGAGCGCCTAGGTAATAATTATGGTGATTAAGGGGAAGGAAATAACATATCATGACATGACATGGAGAAATGGAGATAGTGGAGGGAGGGTTGAGGCTCTCATTGAAATTTATTGTATTCCATGCCACTATTTCTCATGGGTACTCCTAGCCTTTTACATTCCTATTATTTTGAAAGATTATAGGTTTGGAAGGAAGGAAATTTAAAGTCAATCCTGCAATAGAATGTAGATGCCCCTCTAGAGGTAGAGTTACAGGTCTTTCCCATGTAGGGACGGGGATTGTTTGTTAATGTAGCTACTAGAAAATAATGATTTTCCAAGAAATTGTAAAACCAAGAAGGAAAAAAGTATCCTTATGTAAATTTTCTATTGATTTGTTCATAATTTCTAATTGCAATCAACTTGGTTGGTGTTTTCACATTTTATGTGCAATATATTTCGTCCATGTTTTCCATTTGTTGTTTTCCTTTTTTTAAGTCATTGCAACATTTTCTATGGATAAGGATGAAATTTACAGTGATAACAAAGAATGTAGGATTTCACGCTGATTGATGGGGGAGCTCAAGTCTTCAACCAGATGAGTAAACTAAGTATGTTGATCTACTGAACTAGAAACCATAGAGATACATCATTTTATATATGTCAATCTGGGTCCATTGTTCATCTACAAAACTGGAATTTTCAAGATAAACTTGAGAAATTACATCTCATTTAAAACACACCTCCAAGACAAACCCAAAAAAACATAAGACCAATATAATCGCCAGAGAAGCCAAACACTTCCAAAAGACCACCCATTCATTAACACCATGAGAAGGGAAAGAAACTATGGTAAGAATTGCCACACTCTTACACCAAGTCTTCATTATAACCAACAATGCCAACAGAAAGAACTTAGAGTAGATTGTCTCTCCAAGAGAGCAGGAGATTAAATCACGAAGGTCGCCACACTTTCACACCAAGAGTCATTTATTAAAACCAGGGATGCCAACATAGATCACTTGAGAAGATTGTCTCTACAAGAGAATAGGGGATTTCTCACCAATGCCAAAATTGTTGAATAAGTGCCCTAAAGAGGTGATGTGGGTAAAACCACAACCAATTCAAAAACCGACCCTATAGCATTATTGTGTAGAAACAATGAAAAACATTGACCCTATGTTGTATTCTTAGTATCTATGGGAAATATTGGAGAAAATTTTAGGTCTCCCTTAGAGTAAGGAAGAAGCCAAAAATTGCCACAATAAGGATACAATGTAGAAAATTTGTGATAGGTTAACCCGATAATGCAATATAAATCAAAGCAGAATACTATAACCTACTTCTACTATCAATTTGCGGAAGCTTAAAGATCGAGCTGAATAGTATAACCAGAAGAATAAGAATCAATGGCACAATACACATGAAAATACTTTGGGGAAAGTCTCAGATAAAACCCCACACTATCGTATTATCATACATGGTGGAAATACATAGGAATTATACAAAGCCTTAGCTCTCACAGCTAGTTAGCTCTTAGTACAATCCTCATAGATTCTCACAGGTAATCTTGGCTTCTCTCCAGCCTTCCTCTCTGCCCTCCAAGCTCCTATTTCATTGTGTTGTTCCTTGTGGATTATTAGCCTATTACCAAGTGGAAAAACAAGCCTTTAAAACTGCGCAATCTTCAAGGATGAATCCTTGACTGCATGCATGAGTTTTCTCCATGAGAAAACACATGCAACTGATAGTACACTATCCTTGAAAATTAATCTCAACAGGGTCTTTCTCATAATAGACATGCGTGAGCTTTCGATGAGGGAATCTTCAGTTAACTGGAGTAGCACTAGTTGAGTGCATTAATGCATCAACTGAATGTTAACTCACTATTAGTTCCTCAAACAGTTTGGAACTAATTTAACTGGACTTAACTCAGTTAAACTAATTACAACTCAAATATAACTCAATCTTATCTCCTTAATTTAAGGGATAACTCTTGCATGACTTCAAAAAGACTTCTAACTTGAATTTCTCCAACTAATTAATTTAAAATAAATTAATTAATTATTTCCAAGTAGTTGTTAAGACTAAATTTGATTTTAATTCACAATTTAATTCAAGGACAAATTAAATTGGAATATTCTTGTTGCCATATTCCAACATACAAGTGACCCAAGTTACTGGATATCTAACCATGGAAAAGCTTAAACAACAAAGTGAGGAGTCCTCCTCCTCACCACCCCAATCACGTCATACTGCCACCACCGTAAATCCCATGCATTTAAAATGAAATTACTGAGGAGAATGGCTCAAAGGTAACCAACAGTTTCTATGCCACCTGAACAACCAAAAGTTATATATTTAAAATTTCAACTATGTCTTTATTTTAAAAGTTTAATTATATTTTTATATTAAACTGAATTAATAAATTCCAATAAGTTTTAAGCTACAATTGATTTAGAAATGTTGTTATTTGAAAATGATTTTAAATGTTTTTTTTTCTCGATAAGACTAATTCTATTAAGCAGTAAAATATTGTACAAGAGAATACATTTCAGAGATGCAGGATACCGGCAACCGGAAATGATAGGACTATCAACCTCGGTTCCGGGAAATGAGATAAGCAAACAAGGAGCTACTACTAGTCACTGAAAGCTTAAGAAGCATTGGAAGCTACCCTGACAGAGTGGGGGTTTCAACACGAAGCTTTTTCCCTTTCCTATTTTTAACTTCAACCCAGCCACTTTGGGGTGTATGGGCGATTACAACTTGCAGATTGGGGTCCTCCCGCGGGGAGCCTTCCTTTTCTGAGTCCGAGGAAGAGGACAAATGGACACGTTTCTGAGCAATGGCTGAATCAGAGGAAGGCGCCAGGCCCTCGGTGGAAGGGGCAACAGAATGAGGGGCCTGTTTTAATTCTTCATCGCTATCTTCTTCTTCAGAACTGGAGGAATCTGAATCCTCGACTGGAGGAGGAGAGCATGGAGCCCATCGTTTGGGCTTGGGCTTGGAGACGTTAGCCTTGTTCTTTTTTGTCGGGCGAGAAGGACAAGTATTCTGCAAATGCCCAGATTGCTGGCAATGGCGGCATCGAAAAGCGGTGTTCTCGTAATCCAGCGTCTGGGTCCAGACAAAGTCATTTATCTTGAGGTTGATTTGCTCTGGAAGGCCCTTGCTCAGATCTAACTCCACACACACTCTTGCATATGAGTAGAGGCCTTTGGATGTCCTCCAGAAATCTCCATGGATGAAGCTGCCCAATGTGTCTCCTATAGCTCTGAAGACACGAGTATTCCATAGATGGGCAGGTAAGTTTGGAAGCCGGATCCATACCGGTGTCTTGGTAATGACTGCAGTTGCTGGATCAAAGTCTGGAAACCAAGGAGTCAAAAAAAGCCCTGCCGTTCCCAAGAACCAAGGGCCTTCTGCGAAGGCCTTTTCATAGTGCTTAATGTTATCAAAGAGAACAATGAAATAACCTTTCGAGCAAAAGAAGATCTTACAGTGATGTGTCCAGTTTGCATGGATCCATGCATAGAGATCCTGAGATCGAGGCCACAGTCCATTAAATCTGCAAATGATGGCTCTTTCTGCAAATACTTGATGTTGGGAAGCCAGTTCTTCATGCATGAGTTCAACAGAAGGAACTTCATCAATTTTTTCAACCAAGAAGGCCTTAGATTTAAGGGCTTCCGGGGGTTTGGGGTTCTCCGAATGAACAGCGTCCTTGTATGAGAAAGGCCGGGCTGAGGAAGTTTGCCCTGCTGCACCTCCTCTCAAACGGAAGGTCGCCACCACCGAGTTGTTTCTGGAAATGCAGTAAGCAGAGAGGGGTAGAGGGTTTTCAAGTTGTTTACCTTGAAAGAGAAGTCGCAGCAGGCTGGATGGGATCCCCATTCTGCGCTCTAGATTCAGTATGAGGTCCTGCACCAAGTCTGAAGGGCGAACCCATTGCATGATGGTTCTGCCTGCAGGTTGAGCAATCTGGATCTGAAAGGATTCAGATGAGGGATTTGACCCTATGCAGATCTCTGAATCTGGCCAGTACACAGGTTTTTCTGCCTTCTGGATGATCAGATCTGGCAGATCTTTGTCCGATCTAGGTCTGGGACTGCGATTTGTATGGCAAGTGATTACCTCAGATCCATACATAAACCCTTCTGATGAATCATTTACCGGCTCCCTTTTGCCCCATTCCAAGGACTGCACGGAAGGTATCAAAGCCAGAGCCTTGGCCTTGGGTTCGTTAAGCTTCAGCTGCTGAGGGTGCAGCGATCGATTCCAACGAGGGTAGCGTGTCCGAGCCAGCGCATCAGAGGCCCCGTCATTGCTGGCGGGAGCGAGGTATGCCTCCCCTTTTACTCCTCGCAAACCCCAGTCGGTCTCATAGCAAGCCTGGGGAGCCTCCTCGGCTGCAACGAATGTGCCAGGCCACACTCGTGATGTCCTCCATGTCGCTCTGATCCCCCCTACGCAGCTCCTCCTGTGTCGCTTCCTTTTACTGCTGAGACGGGTTTCATTGAGGGCCCGGGTGTCGATCACGAGACCTCCAAACCCTCCTCCCGCTCTCCAAACGCTCTTCGCAGCCATCGCCTTCATGGTCCTTGCTTCTACCGAAGATGTTTTTAGAAAAAGCAAGAAAACCCTTTCTATCAATGCATGAAAATGATTTTAAATGTTAACTAACTAAACTTATATAATTTGGCTAGTGAAACATACAATCAAATATATCCCTAACTAAAGATTTATATTTAAAATTTAAAATATATTTTTATTTATAAATAAAATAAATGTATTGAAATATTTATATATTTAAAATTTAAATTAAAATTTTATTTAACATAAAATGAATTAATTGAAAGTTGTATTATTTTTGTTATTTTTTGCCATTGATTTTTTTTCCCGTGATAGACTAAAGATTAACAAAGATATAATTTATTTTACACAAGTAAAGATTTTAACTTACTTTCTATTATTGTTAATCATTAACATACTAATCTATTAGTGAGAAATAAATAATATTTATTGTAAGAAAGATCTTAACCATGATATTGACACACACACATATATATTTCTTATGATATCGACACACACACACACACATATATATATATTCCTTATAAAAATAATGAAAAATGAAAATTTTAAGACATAATTAAATTAAATATTAAATTACATTTATTATTATATATGTTTTAAAACTTTAAAATAATATATGTTAGTTTTATTAGATATTTTTAATATATAAAATAACATTTATTTCATTATAAACTATAATTGTTTGTGCATATATTATTTAAGGTTTAGTTATTATAAGTCAGTTTAAATGACAAGTATAATATTAGTTAAGATTGGTTAAATGAAATAATTTATTGTTGATATAGGAATTCCATGAAATAGTATAATAATATTGATAAAATTATTCTTAAATAAGTAAAAAATGAGTTTATTTTTAAAATTTATTTATTTTTTAAATAAATTATATTTTAAAAATTAATAATTTAAAAATTAAATCATTAAATTTAATAAAATTTAATCTCATATATTTATCTATATATATATATATATATATGAAATATACTATTAATTTCTTTTAAAAGATAAACAATGAAATAGATTCTGTAACTGGCCAATTATATTTAATAAATATTAATATCGTGTCTATATCTTTTACATCTAGAGAAATATTTAGTTTATTGGTTAATGATTTAAAATTAACTTTCATCTCTCCAAGAGGCTTAGATTTAAACAATTTAAACAATAGACAACCAAAATGGCCATCGAAATGGTATGTAGTTAAATTGTGGAATAGATGTAAATTTTACTTTTACTTAAAGTGCATATATTTATCGCATGTGAAAATATATTAATAATAAAATGTATATATTCATTGTGAGTTTTTATTGTTTAAAATGTATTTTTAAATGTATAAATTGATTCAATGCTAAAAGAAAACTTTATAACTCTTAAATTGTAAGGAGATCATAACTCAAACTTATGATTTAATAAATTCTTACTAAATTTTAGATAAATTAGACAAAAAATATACTTCAGGAAAAAAAACTCAAAAAAAAAATTACTACAACACATTATTATTCAAATACATCGCAACAAAAATCTTCTCTATAATAACATTCCATTAAATATCTTCATTCACCCCAAACAATTCTCTAAATATCTTCTTCATCCAAATTTCTATCCCACAACCAATTCTTATTTTGTAATACATGATATATCTCTTCCCTGTGATAAAACATACATGTTGCTCAAAATTGGGAAAAAAAAAACTGCAACGCAATTTGCATCACACCACATCTTCTTTAAATAAGTTCAATACACATGGAATTAAATTAAAATTTAATTAAACGTTAAATAATGTGTCTTTTTCACATTCAGAAATATGCTAGTATATACCTTATTTTGTTAAAGTGTTTCTATTTATTTATTTTGATAATTAGTTTTTTTATCGCAATCATGACCTGTAATTAGGTTTAATTTGTCACATTTGTGAGGCCACCCATGTGACAACCATATATCAAATTGCACACACGGTCCATTTCGAAAAAGAAAAAATAAAAACTAACCCCAGAATAATACACCACGAATTGCCACAAGTCAAGCTTGCCAAAGTAGACAAAACAAAATAGACCACGAATTGACAGGCGTCTTTTTTTTTTTTGTATAAATCCAAATAAATATTTGAATGCGATTGTGAAATTTATATGACGTGGACGATGTTTATTTTGGGACCAATTACGAATATTCACCAGAAATCATGCACAATAATGAGGTTTTCATCATACTTGTCCGTCAAAGCCATACATCATTTATAAACATCATAATTTTATTATAATAAAACTCATATGTTTGCGTTCTAAACAAAATTATATTAAAAAATGATATTCAAAACGAAATTAACTTATGTTTTTGATATTCAAAAAAGGTAATACCCATGAAATTTTGAAAAATGAAATTAAAATTTTAAAATCTTGATAGAAAAAATGGTATATACTTAATTTTTAAAGTAAGAACAAGATGTTCATTATGATTGGATTAATGTAACACACTAGATTAATCGTGGTGTTTGAAAACTTTGGGCGAGGCGAGGCGATAGCAATGTAAGCTTTCAGTTGTATTTTTCCAGTTTAGTTTTTATATTCTATAGCTGATCTACCTCTATGTGCACTGGTATTTCTTACTCTTGACCTAGTTTTTACCTTTGTCCCCCCACTCTACTTCGTGTTGCCATCTTTCTATACGATATCTTCTTCTGCATTGGCTCTCCTTGCTCCATTCTAGCCTATCGTTGGGGTCTGATTGGACTTTGACACCTTCCCCCTCTTCGGGATGTATCACTTCCTCTTTTTTGAGATTTTTCACATTGTGGTCATCTTTCTTATCGCCATACACATCCTCTTCTGTATGATACAAGACCAATTACTGAATATCAGAAGGTGCCCTCATGCCTATTTGGGCCAACATCCTTAAACTTGCATGCTCGACTACAAACCATGATAAGGGTTCCTGCTTCGCGGCTATGAACTATACCACGCTTTGGGGAAGGTGTCCATAGAAACATTTATCATTTCAGACCCTGGAAAGATTTCGGGGTCAAATGTTGCAATAGGTGGTGAACGTGTTTAGGATGTTGTTATTGTTGTTGTTGCGAGGGATGAGATCTCCATTGCTTTGTCTCTGTTAAACTGAGAATTACAGGCGAATTGCTTTGTGTCATTCGTCTTGCCCTATGATGGCTACTAGGGTGTTAGAAATATGAAAAGAGAGTGAAAGATTGTTTTCACAACACAAATCACACCACCATCATATTATTGTTCTCATAGACATTACATATATAGGACATAACACACTTACTTCGACACATCTAGATTATGACTCCAACTCATAGCATACGAATCATCAGCTTCTAGATTGACTCCTTGTAACTCATAATTACAACTATACATGACATGGAAGCATTACTTCCAACACCCTCCCTTAATGCTTACATCGAAAACATTAAACACACATATTACAACAATAAATAGATCTTTCTCAAATTTGTCTGATATGGTCTTCATCAGCACTCACATCCACTCTGGAATCTCGCAAACATCGCTCTTTCACCACCAAATCTTCGAGTATTCACTTGACCTTCATTTAAAACGTGCCTCTAACCATCATTGATGAACTTTGTAGAATTGATGTTTCTCAACCTCCCAAAGCGCAACGGGTCAGTCTCGATACTGAACCATCCTATGAAATTACCACCATCTATGAATCCACGGCCCTCCGCAGCCTTCATTGGGGATGAACATGGACCTAGGAGTTACAGTCAACAAAACAAAATTTTCATTGGGGAATTTCATCAAATAGTTTGTATGCAATGAATCATTAAACCATTTAGGCATTTCTTGAAACACTTTGTATACAAACCAATATAGGAACTTCCACAAGGAATATATCCTAAATTATGGTAGTTCAAGTTCTAAAAATTGAACCATAAGATTAATGGGAGTTCCCCTCACTGTAGTCCAAGTTTCAGCCTCTAGAACCGCCCAGATGAATAGTTATAGCAAAAATCCTAACATGACCTACTTGGTGCATGATTTTAGGAGCATCTAGGAAGCTCAAATTCCTCTTGTTATATCTCCTGAAATTTAATGACCTGATATCTAAAAGTTGGATCATATAATTAGTAGTATTTCCCCTCACTATGGTCTACCTTTTAGCTTCCGGAACCTCTCAGAAGAAAACTTATAGTAGAAATTCCAACATGAACAGATTTATGCATGATTTTAGGAGCATCTAGGAAACTCGACTTCATCTAATCATATCTCCTAAAATATCATAACCCAAGATCTAAAATTTGGACTAGATTATCAGTTGGATTTTCCCTCAATGATTTTTTTTTTTTAAGCTTATGAAACCTCTGAAAAGAAAAGTTATAGAATAAATTCCAACATGACTTGTTTAAAGATGCATTTAGGAAGCCTATCTTACTCAACCAATCATGTTACAAAATTCAAAACATATAAAAAGCTAAATCCAAATAGCATAGAATATACAATCATGATAAATTTGATGAAGGGTAAATGCATGTACATATAATCTTGTTAAAAAGATAAATTAAATAATCATGCATGTCACTAAACCATCTATACCATAATATCATTAACACGTAAATAAATATTTATATATTGCAGCCATAAAAAAATTGGAAATTGAATTAGGGTGAGCCATGTTCAAACCCATCATGAGCTCAGTTGTGTTACAATTTTTCACATAACTCAGCACCCCCATTCCAGATTTTGATGCCTTGAAGAGAACTTAAGTTAAGGGTATTTCACACACTTAGTTTCAAAACTAGATTTTAACACCAGAAGTGAAGGCCATCCTCCTTCATACACACACACAAGAAAAATCATTGATTAGCCTTTCCATCTTTGACTAAGCTCACATCCACAAGAAGACCATGCAAGTTTGCACAACACAAGGGGTTCCTTCTCTGATATCTGTAGTCCCTCAACCCTCCCTTCTTCAGCGCTCTATGACCATTCTGAATCCTCAGGGCCATCTAGTTCAAAGAAAAAGTGCTACAACACATTGATTTCTTGTTACACAAGTTATCACCAATTCTCATGTGACCTCGAACTTCTAAGTGAGAGAGAGAGAGAGAGAGAGAGAGAGAGAGAGAGAGAGAGAGAGAGATGTATGAGAGAGTAACAAAAGAGAGAAAAATTAAAACCATAAGAACCAAGAAGAAGAAACCCTTGATTTATCCTCCCTCTTATTTTATAATCAAACCTCAGTCATTCATCTTATCAACCTTTCAGCTTCTTGGGAATACTAACCATCACATCAAAGGGAAATATTCATCTAAGGTATATTTTTTCTCTTAATTTAATTTTTCCCCTCCCCAAGGCATCATAATATATTCGTTATCCCCTTTCTTCATCACTAGGATTTTTATTAATAAGAATAAAAATTAAATCATATAATAGCACCAATGTTGGCACCCTAGGATCATATATTGTTAATTACATTACAAAAATTGGGGCAATGAAAGGGGTGTCACAATAGCTAGTGAGAGGGGTAGAGCTCATGCTAGGCTTTTCCCGATGAAGTAAATAATGTCTTAGACATATTTTTCATTTTTACATTTTATTTCATTATCACTCTATATTATTTTAACTTTATTTTAGTTGCATCAACCTCTAGGACCAAGTTTCTGGGCCCTAACTCAAGGATGTGGATGAAGGCTGCCAATATCAATTACCATTTACTACCAACTTGGAGAATGGATATGCATAACATGGAGACATGGAAAGTGGTATTTATGGATTACGTTGGAAATGTTACATCAATTAAAGCTTCCCCAGTAGTGCCCTTCCAAAAACCCTAAGGCCTTAGAAGAGGTCCCACTAAACTAGACATAGGCACTAACCTCTCAGGTGAAGTGTGGGAACAAGAATAAAATCGAGGTCATTCAATCATCTAATTTTCCCCATGACACATTAATTTTCCCATAATATTAAATTAAATTAGACAATTGAAATAATGGTTAAAGTAACTAATGATAGATGACCCACCTTCCTCTAAGAAGTAATGTTAAATAAGAGAAAAATCTGACCGAGGAAATAGGTGGAGAATCCTAACATATGTTGATGTGTTGATCATAATAGGATTGCGAGTTGATTGGCTATCAAAAGAGGAGAAAAAAGTCCTATTAGGACTTACCAACTTTTTGGTGGGTAATATGCCCTTAACAAGATTTTCTAATAGGCTTTCTCAAAGGTGTAAAAGTGGTCAGTTATTAATACCTCTTTCGCTTATTTTTGGTTGATAATATTATTCTCTTTTCTAAAGGAAATAAAAGATATATCCTTATTATTAAATATACTTTTGAGCTCTTCTATAAATGCATTGTCATGGAAATAAACTTCTCCAAGTCCTCCTATTCTCATTCTCTACCAGATATTATTTCCAAACAAGTTGAACTATAAATTTCTTTTCCTCTAAGGACCTTGGAATATAGCTTCAAGTATTTAGGTTATACCTAAAACCTTCTATATATTTCTTTAGGGACTGATGTAGATATACAAAACAATTGAATCCAGAATCTCTAGTTGGGTAAACATACTTCTTCCTAAGGGAGGTTCCCTCACACTCGTAAAGGTTTTCATTGAAAGCATTCTAATTTATTGGATGCTTATTTCTAACATCCCCAAAGGAATCTTAACAAAGATTGGTAAGTTTGATTTTAACTTTCTCTAGTGTAGAGGTCGCAACTCGAGTGGCAATCATCTTGTAAAATGGAGAAGAATCACTCTCCCTAAGAATTTTAGGGGTTGTGGCATTAAAAATATTTTCCACTTTAGCAAAGCACTTATGGATCGTAGCCTCTAGCACCTAAAAAAAAAACATCATTGCAGGGAAGAGTTCTAAAGGAAAAATACCTTCCAAATATTACTTCTGATGATTGGTTTAGACAACCATTGATCTCTATAAAGGGATCAATTGTTTGGAAATATTTTTTTCTCACAATTATCTTATTTAGATTTTGTACAATGTGGAAAATTGGTAGTAGTGAAAAAGTGCATATTGGTGTGGATCCCTGAGTTAGGATGGGGATGACTATTACCTCTATAATGCCCTCATTGCCTAATCTCATCATTTGGAGAATTTGTTTTTATGTCGGAAATAAACACACAAGACCCCCAATTATGGGGTCGATAGGATTGGAAATCGAATACATTTTTTGGGCTCTTTGGGCCTATAGCAATAGAATGGCAATCCTGTATAATCCTCCTCACTTCTAGTTACATCAAAATTTGATATGAAGTTAATGATGACTTTTCATATAAATAGAAATCCCAATCAATGGGAATTTCACTACAAAAATTGGTTATTCCTCACATATTGAATCCTTCTTCTCTGATGAAATTAAATGGTGGTGGAAAATTTTATGGAAATTTTGTGCTCCTCACATACCAAAATCACTATCTATCTTACAATAGAAAAATAATTCTAACATGGGATAATGAGTTGAAGAGGGGATGGATAGGTCCCCATCATTGTTTTTTTTTTTTTTTTTTTTTCTTTTTTTTTGGGTGATTAGAGGAATCAACAACTAGGCCAATTTCATACTTGCGTGACACATGGACAATTTTGGCCACTACCACTATAACCTCTAAGTCCCCACATATGAACCTTCTATAGACGTGAGTAATTTGATCGATTTGAACCTCGAATCTCTTGGTACACTTCATTTTCAGAACACTTTCCAATTGATTTGGCCCCTAAAGGACACCCTATTTTGTTTTCAATTACATGTTCCTCATTAACAAGCTTAGGAACTATTTGGCCAATACTCATGGACTCATGTACATAATCGCAATCCCTACATTTGATTCATACATCCCACATTTTCATGCATTATCTTAATTCATTACCACACATATTTGATCCCATGATGGTACAATTCATTCATTTAATATTTTTTCAACATGGCAGCTCAATTCATGCACACATTATTAATATTTTACTAAATCTTTTTTTCCTAACAATTTTTTGCCTTGACCATACCCCTCTTGGGCATCCACCAAATTCATGCATTAATTCAAAAAATAAAATATATCAAATTAAATTGAAATAATTTTGTACCCAATTCCTTTACCTTTTTATCTTTGCTTGCTACCTTCCCTATGTAGCTGCCATCACATGCATTCTTAGCTAATATATTTTCAAGAAGTTCAATTTTCTTCTTCGCATTCTTGATGTTGCAACATTCAACAACACTTGAAATGATCTCAACCTCACATATTATTCATAACTCTATCATTTCATCTTCTCATGCACATGTTTCAATGAATATTTATAAAGGGAATTTGTACTATGTATCCAATTTACACATTCCAACAATACCTTCAATCATGCATCCAAACATCTGCATATAAATCTTGTCATGCTTGTGCCATACTTGCACATATTCCATATTATTCATACACATTTTTTTTTAAATTCAATTTTCAGGGTCTCTTATTTTCAATCATTCACATGACAAGTCTCATAAGCATAAGCATAAGCACACTAATTTATTTCATGTGCTAGATAACAACAAGAGATCACTCTTGCACACTTTCCATATGAACATTCCATGTGACATGGAATTCATTAGGTAACCTTACTGCATTACCTAAAACATATCAATTACCAGTTTCTATTTTTTTACCATTCACGCATTCATATTATTTTCATAAATAAAATATATCATCCAAGCACAATTTTCAGTTAAGGGAAACTCCCTTCTTAATTGATTTTCACAGTTGTGACACCAATGTCCATCTAGTTCATATTGAAGAAGTAAAACCCTCCTTTATTGATCCTTTATCCATGTATTACCTCTAATAGAACTCCAAATTTATTCCTTGTAATAGCTAGGGGTCCCTCCTCCCCACACTTTTGTTTGTATTAGCTAGAGAAAACCAATGACCGACAACAAACCTCTTATTTTCTCTTCGCCATATGCTTTGTTGCTCCTTTTTTTTCAATAGTGAGTCATTGTTAGGTTGGGTCATGAATCCACATATACATTGGCTTACCAAGAGACAAGTATGTTACATAATCAATATTGAAAATAAGCAGGGTCAAGGTAACAACCCTAACAACGTCTAACCAGCAATCTCACATCTTCCCATCAACCCACTCAACCCAAGGTAGTGCACACCCCTTATTTAATCACAACAGTCCCTTGCCCTATGCCATTATTCTTCTAGGTTCTCCAACTTGGGTTGGCCAAGGATGTCTCAGAGCCATATGGCTTATTGGAGTTTCATCTTCCTTCAGAGCTCTAGGTACTCTCTAGACCTCACACACAAACACTTGTCCCTACACTCCTCCCTCAAGGGATCCAACCTTCCACAAGGAAACCTAAGGACAAGTGTAGTCAAAACACTATCACATCATGCATATCAACATGCATAGGTTCAACCTTTTCTCATTTACATGTTCGCCGTTAACAACTGTTAGTCATATGAATCATGTTATGATAATATACTACTCTGAGTCTTTATGCATTCACATCCATTACTATATGAACCTAGCATACCTTCACACATCTAGTGTATCATTATTTAATATTTATTCAATGGAAATGCATCTTTGAACTATTTCATCTCTTTCATTTTTATCATGCCTATTCTATTATTCATCAGCATATAAGAACTTCTCAAAACATTAAATAAACTATTAAACTATCAACAGATAAGTTAAGAGATTCCCCCTCACAGTTATGGTTACCTCACTTGGCCATAAACTTTTGCAATTGTGTTGGGCTACTCTAGGGAATCTAGTCAGCATCATGCATGTTTACCTTGTTTCATCAAACTCAAGTTAGTATTCAAGTAACATCAATGTATTAATATATACAGCAAAATAATATCACATAAGTACACATGCATGCATAGATATTAATTTAAAACTAAAATTATTTCCTATACTCAAGCCCATGCAAGTCCAGAGTTGAACCATCCTTTGATGCCATTTTTTTACATGGTATCAGAGCTCCCATTTCATCTATTCATGAGCCCATCCAAGTTTAGTGTTGAACCATGATCTAATACCACTTTTTAACATACCTTATTCCTTAATTCTTGACTGAGGATATGGGGCATCAAATTTTTTTCTTCTTCACAAGCTTAACAATCAACTCTAATACCACTTTGTCACATACCCAATTCCATCAATGACTTATAAAGGTTATTGGGTACCCAAAGTTTTATTTTCCTTTTTAATAGCTTGAAAACAAGCTCTGATACTAAGATGCCACATACCCCTACTAAATTTATCCTAACCACACTTGCCAAAAACTTGTTTTTCATATCTCATACATTTTGTCAAGCACTTTCCATGTATACTTTCTTCAAATACTTTGTATACAACAAATTAAGTAGTTTTTTTCTTGTAGAGATTATGTCAAACATTTTGTACAAAATCAAATAAGAAACATTGTTCTTCTTCCACTTGTATCATACTAACTAGATATAACATTCAATCATGCAACTTTAGGTTTATGTCTTCGAGGTATTTTGTCCAATAGTTTGTATGAAAATTGTAATAAAACACCTTTAACACATTTCTTCAAATGTTTTGCATGCAAATAGGCATAGATCGGCTATAGCAGTACTATCATAAAATAATTCTAACACACAACAATATTATCCCCATCAACAAAACAACATTTTCACTGGGGAATTTCATCAAATGCTTCGTATGCAATGAATCATTAAACCATTTAGGCATTTCTTCAAACACTTTGTATACAAACCAATATAGGAACTTCCACAAGGAATATATCCTAAATTATGGTAGTTCAAGTTCTAAAAATTGAAACATATGATCAGTGGGAGTTCCCCTCACTGTAGTCCAAGTTTCAGCCTCTAGAACCGCCCAGATGAAAAGTTATAGCAGAAATCCTAACATGACCTACTTGGTGCATGATTTTAGGAGCATTTAGGAAGCTCAAATTCCTCTTGTTATATCTCCTGAAATTTCATGACCCGAGATCTAAAAGTTGGACCATATAATTAGTAGTATTTCCCCTCACTATGGTCTACGTTTTAGCTTTTGGAACCTCTCAGAAGAAAAGTTATAGTAGAAATTCCAGCATGACCAACTTTATGCATGATTTTAGGAGCATCTACGAAACTCGACTTCGTTTGATCATATCTCCTAAAATACCATGACTCAAGATCTAAAATTTGGACCAGATTATCAGTTGGATTTTCCCTCAACGATTTTTTATGTTTTAGCTTATGAAACCTCTGAAAAGAAAAGTTATATAAGAAATTCCAACATGACTTGTTTAAAGATGCATTTAGGAAGCCTATCTTACTCAACCAATTATGTTACAAAATTCAAAACATATAAAAAGCTAAATCCAAATAGTATAGCATATACAATCATGACGAAATTTGATGAAGGGTAAATGCATGTACATATAATCTTGCTAAGAGGAGAAATTAAATAATCATGCATGTCACTAAACCATCTATACCATAATATCATTAACAAGTAAATAAATATTTATATATTGCAACCATAAAAAAATTGGAAATTGAATTAGGGTGAGCCATGTTCCACCCCATCATGAGCTCAGTTGTGTTACAATTTTTCTCATAACTAAGCACCCCTATTCCAGATCTTGATGCCTTGAAGAGAACTTAGGTTAAGGGTATTTCACACACTCATTTTCAAAACTAGATTTTAACACCAGAAGTGAAGGCCATCCTCCTTCATACACACACACAAGAAAAATCATTGATTAGTGTTCGGTCTTGAAAATGTCATTCATTTCCATTACACTTTCACTATTATGTCCATTATATCACCTCCATTTCACTACTATGTCACCAAATTCATCCCACTTTCATTATCATTGGGCCACATTTATGTTTTTCCAAACCTTATTAATTTTAAGCCTTTTTAACTGAATTTGTGGTTAAAAATTAGAAAATAATGTGCATATGATTATACCTAACACGTGGGTTGAGATTGTTGACATGTGTAGGTTAAAAGGAGGCTTTTAGAAGACCTTTATGTGGCACCCTAAGGCCAAATTCGAATTTGAGTGGAGATAATCACGAGATCATGAGGATATGTGTCACATCTCCTAATTGTATTGAAACTCTAAGAAGACATGTGTCTTATCAATTCCTATTTTGATTAGGACTGTAGAGGTAGAGGGAGAGATTCATGGACTCTCATTAATGAGATGGCTTCTCATCTTTTTGTATAAATAGGAGATCTCTCTCCTTCATTTGTTAGCTTAGCTTGACTTTTTAGTTCTTTAGCTTGGAGTTTGTAGTTCTTCCTTGATGGCTTTGAAAAGCTTTGGAGAGCTTTGTTGTACTTTGTAATTTTGAAGAATTCGAATAAAGCTTTGACGTTCTCAACATGGAAGGAGATGTGAAGTAGTTGTTATGGAGCATATTAGAATGTAAGGTAGAGTAGATTTTGCTTTGTAGTTTTGCTTTGATTTCATTCAAGTATGTCATTTGATTGCTTTCAAGTTTAATAGATTAGAGTTTCCATTCATGCAATTTTAATTCATGCAAGTGTGTTCAACCAATTGATTGTAGATTAGTTTTTCTTTACATGTTCTTGTATTTGCTTATTAGTTTTTGCATCAAGTGGTGATATGAGATTTGCTTCTCTGCTGAACTTTAACTTTTAAATTTTAGTTGTTATGTTTTGATTTTAGTGAGATTTGTTTGTTGCTATTAGCTAGTTTAGATATCAAGTTCTTCATGTTATTTGACGTTATCTCCGGTACCATGGCTTAACCCGAGAAGTTAATTGGTGAGCTATCAAATTATAAGTGAAGTAATTTGATTTTGCTTTCATTAATCTGCAAGTAGGTAATTTAGATATCAAGTTCTTCATGTTATTTGACATTATCTCAGGTGCCATGGCTTAACTCGAGAAGCTATTTGGCGAGCTATCGGATTATAAGTGAAGTAATTTGATTTTGCTTTCATTAATCTACAAGTAGGTAATTTAGATATCAAGTTATTCATGTTATTTGACGTTATCTCCAGTGCCATGGCTTAACCCAAGAAGCTAATTGGCGAGCTATCGGATTATAAGTGAAGTAATTTGATTTTTCTTTCATTAGTCTGCAATTTTTGGTTTTGAGTGCAGTAGTTTAGATTTTATTTCTATAATTATATGGACAGCAGAGATAGTAACCTCATGTTCAGTACTTCATCTTTTGCTTGATTTAAGTAGCTGCATATTTGCACTTTTGTTCAAGTTCTGATTTTATCAATAGCATGCTTTGAGATCATTGAAGTGCTAAGTTTGGAAATCACCATAAGAGGCATAAACCTTGTCTTCAATTCTACATCCATACTTGATCTTTAAAAGTATTCTTAAAACTTTAAACTAGGATTTCCATTGCATTAGAATACTTTAGGAGACCAACAAAAAAAAAACCCAAAACAACATAAACTATAAGACGATGAAGTAAGAAGAAGGGTTAACTAAGCACATATGGTGCACCACACTTCATCAGTTTATGATACCCATATTGATAATTTATGTAGAGCAATTTAAGATGTTAAATTGACTAGACAATTAGTCTTTCCATCTTTGACTAAGCTCACATTCACAAGAAGACCATGCAAATTTGCACAGCACAAGGGGTTCCTTCTCTGATCTCTGTAGTCCCTCAACCCTCCCTTCTTCAGTGCTCTATGTGCCACACACAACCATGACCATTCTGAATCCTCAGAGCCATCTAGTTCAAAGAAAAAGTGCTACAACACATTGATTTCTTGTTACACAAGTTGTCACCAATTCTCATGTGACCTTGAACTTCTAAGTGTGTGTGTGTGTGAGTGAGAGAGAGAGAGAGATGTATGAGAGAGTAACAAAAGAGAGAAAAATTAGAACCATAAGAACCAAGAAGAAGAAACCCTTGATTTATCCTCCCTCTTATTTTTATAATCACACCTTGGTCATTCATCTTACCAACCTTTTAGCTTCTTGGGAATACTAACCATCACATCAAAGGGAAATATTCACCCAAGGTATATTTTTCCTCTTGATTTAATTTTTTCCCCTCCCCAAGGCATCATAATATATTGGTTATCCCCTTTCTTCATCACTAGGATTTTATTAATAAGAATAAAAATTACATCATATAATAGAATCAATGTTGGCACCCCAGGATCATATATTGTTAATTACATTACAAAAATTGGGGTAATGAAAGGGGTGTCACAATAGCTAATGAGGGGGTAGAGCTCATGCTAGGCTTTTCCTGATGAAGTAAATAATGTCTCAGACATATTTTGCATGTTTACATTTTATTTCATTATCACCCTATATTATTTTAACTTTATTTTAGTTGCATCAACCTCTAGGACCAAGTTTCTGGGCCCTAACTGAAGGATGTGGATGAAGGGTGCCAATATCAATTACCAATAACTACCCACTTGGAGAATGGATATGGATAACATGGAGAGATGGAAAGTGGTATGTATGGATTACGTTGGAAATGTTACATCATTTAAAGCTTCTCCAGTAGTGCCCTTCCAAAAACCCTAAGGCCTTAGAAGAGGTCCCACTAAACTAGAATTAGACACTAACCTCTCAAGTGAAGTGTGGGAACATGAATAAATTCGACGTCATTCAATCATCTAATTTTCCCCATGACACATATTAATTTTCCCACAATATTAAATTAAAGTAGACGATTGAAATAATGGTTAAAGTAACTAATGATAGATGACCCACCTTCTTCCAAGAAGAAATGTTAAATAAGAGAAAAATCTGACTGAGGAAATAGGTGGAGAATCCTAAAATATGTTTATGTGTTGATCATAATAGGATTGCGAGTTGGTTGGCTATCAAAAGAGGAGAAAAAAATCCTACTAGGACTTACCCACCTTTTGGTGGGTAATATGCCCTTAACAAGATTTTCTGATAGGCTTTCTCAAAGGTGTAAAAGTGGTCAGTTATTAATACCTTTTTCACTTATTTTCGGTTGACAATATTATTCCCTTTTCTAAAGGAAATAAAAGATATATCCTTATTATTAAATATACTTTTGATCTCCTCTATAAATGCATTGTCATGGAAATAAACTTCTCCAAGTCCTCCTATTCTCATTCTCTACCAGATATTATTTCCAAACAAGTTGAACTATAATTTTCTTTTCCTCTAAGGACCTTGGAATACAGCTTCAAATATATAGGTTATACCTATAACCTTTTATATATTGCTTTGGGGACTGGATCTAGATATACAAAACAATTGAATCCAGAATCTCTAGTTGGGTAAACATACTTCTTTCTAAGGGAGGTTCCCTCACACTCGTAAAGGTTTTCATTGAAAGTATTCTAATTTATTGGATGTTTATTTCTAACATCCCCAAAGGAATCTTAACCAAAATTAGTAAGCTCGAATTTAACTTTCCCTAGTGTAGAGGTCGCAATTCGAGTGGCAATCATCTTGTAAAATGGAGAAGAATCACTCTCCCTAAGAATTTTAGAGTTGTGGCATTAAAAATATTTTCCACTTTAGCAAAGCACTTATGGATCGTAGCCTCTAGCACCTCAAAAAAAAACATCATTGCAAGGAAGAGTTCTAAAGGAAAAATACCTTCCAAATATTACTTCTGATGATTGGTTTAGACAACCACTCATCTCTATAAAGGGATCAATTGTTTGGAAATATTTTTTTCTCACAATTACCTTATTTAGATTTTGTACAATGTGGAAAATTGGTAGTAGTGAGAAAGTGCATATTGATGTGGATCCCTGAGTTAGGATGGGGATGACTATTGCATCTCTAATGCCCTCATTGCCTAATCTCATCATTTGGAGAATTTGTTTTTATGTCGAAAATAAAAGCACAAGACCCCCAACTATGGGGTCGATAGGATTGGAAATCGACTACATTTGTTGGGCTCTCTCGACCTATAGCAACAGAAGGCAATCCTGTATAATCCTCCTCACTTCTAGTTACATCAAAATTTGATATGAAGTTAATGATGACTTTTCATATAAATAGAAATCCAAATCAATGGGAATTTCACTACAAAAATTGGTTATTCCTCACATATTGAATCCTTCTTCTCTGATGAAATTAAATGGTGGTGGAAAATTTTATGGAAACTTTGTGCTCCTCACATATCAAAATCACTATCTATCTTACAACAAAAAAATAATTCTCACGTAGGATAATGAGTTGAAGAGGGGATGGATAGGTCCCCATCACTGTTCTTCTTCTTTTTTTCCTTTTTTTTTTTTGGTGACTGGAGGAATCAACAACTAGGCCAGTTTCATACTTGCGTGACACAGGGACAATTTTGGCCACTACCACTATAACCTCTAGGTTCCCACGTATGAACCTTCCATAGATGTGATTAATTCGATCAATTTGAACCTCAAATCTCTTGGTACACTTCATTTTCACAACACTTTCCAATTGAGTTGCCACCCCCACCTGGGGGGCTCCAAATCATTATTATTTATGCAAGATTTCTAAGGAAAACATTGCTCATCTCTTAAATTTATGTTAATATTGAGCATAGGTGGCTATCAAACCCATGACATATCTCATAATTTAATTCAAATGGTCACAAATATGTTTAATGAAGTGCTTGAAGAAATGACTAATGGATCGAGCCACTTCATAGTTTGTAGTTTTTCCATGTCTTTTTGTTTTTGGGGTCTAGTGGGCTTTAAACTATAGAATATTTAGATCAAAGGACATCCCTGTTGACATTTTTTCAGGTCTGATTACAATTTCTTTTCAGAATACAGAATATATCCCGAAAAAAAGGAGATCAGAATGAGGGTACACCCCAAGATTGACTAAAACATTCCATGGAGATATTTTTATGGTGACACCCAAGGCCACCCTTCCTTATGCAACATCGGGGAAATCCTACATATCTCCAATTCACATTACTTTCATATCATATATACACTAGGGCATGGATCCAACAATTGTGTTGAATTTGTAGCCTTGAGAACTCTCCTCTTAACTACTTCTCTAAAAAGCATTGTGAAGTTATAGTCTTTTGGGGATTGAAAATTAGTTATTGATTGAGAAAAGAAGAAAATTGAAGTGGAAAATATTTTTCTCCAATTTATGCTACAGGTTATACAAGAGGCAATGATATCTTTTGAATGGTTATCTTTCAACCATATCTTGAGAGAACAAAACACAAGAGTGGATGTGCCTTCCATAGAAGCTTTGCAACTTCTAATAGGGTTCTTCAAGATCATTGAATTCCTCAATGGAGATGAAAATAGACCTAGGAGTTCCATCTTTGATCCTTTTTTTCATTATTTCCTAATACTTTGTTGGCCAAATGAAAGGGAAATATGTTGTTTCAATCTAGTGGTGAACTTAGAAAACTAAAGGACACCCTATTTTGGTTTTTTCTTATTAACCAAAAGGAACTTATAGAGGCCTAGATTATAGAAGGACACAAGCCTAAAGTGCATGATACAAATCGCAACATGTATCTTCATTCCTAATGAATATAAAATATTTCTTGCTTTTGGAGATTTCATATTTCTAATGAAAATGTGAGGATTATTAAAATTCCTCTTTCCAAAACAACCCATTTACACATAAATAAGAAATGCATCAAGTTTAGAGTTTATTAGGATTCAAATTTATTCACATTTTTACCATTTTATTAATTATTAAATAATAGTAGAGAAAAAATGAAGAGAATGAGAGTAACTTTATCCAAATATGAATTGCAGTTGGAATTTTCTCTTTTGAGTTAATTTAAATTAAATACCAATGATTATATATAAAGCATCAAAGCCCATAAAACATATTCTTAAATATTTGTTCTTTATCTTTGAATTTAAAGAATAAAGAAGATAAACATTTTATCACATGAATAATATTGATTAATCTTTGGATAAATGGTTCCCATTTATGTTTTAACCAATATTTAATATAGTTAAGATTTAGTCATTGAAAAAGAAGGATTTCACTTGAAAAATGGAAGTCCCTTCCATACAGTTGAGTTGGATTATATAACTCCTACTTATCTTAGTTGTGATAATAGGATCGAGAGGGATTATATTCCTATTATTTAGGATTTGTTTAGATTTGGTTAGTTTGAGATATATTTACTCAACTAGATGCTTCCTAGATTAGTGTGTGTGGTTGAGATATTTGCTCAACTAGTTAATTGTGTGATCAAGGTAGCTTTTCTATCTTGAGAAATCAATATTATATATATATATATATATATATATCATTATTCGATTGATAAGAGTGTGCTTATGAATTTATAATTTGGTATGGGAGTGGGATTAGGCCTATCTCTCTCATGGGAGGGCCTAAGAACATGGGGAGAGTAGATTAGATTATTTATGTAGTGTGTGCTCAGTTTTTCTTTTGCAATACATTGTTTGTACATGAGATTGAATGATCTATTGTTCTATTATCTATGAGTATCCCACATGAAGAAGTATACATGAAAGGGAGTTTTCATTCATAGAAAAGAGTGGCACTGGTGTAAGTTGAAGGCTAATTGAATAGAGGAGGAGTTGCACACTATAAGAAGAATTGATCTACCCATCATGCACTATCATCATGCAGAGAACTCGTTGCAATAATGTTGATATGGATACATCCATAGAATTGAATTGAAGGGCACAAGAACATGTTGGACAAATACTAGTCACATAGTGTTTGATTGACACATCCAAGGCATGTTATGTTATTGATTCGAGGGTAGAGGCTAGATGCAATGGAGGATTCACCACAAGAGAAGAAAATTTTGATGACCATGGGAAACAATCACCATAGGGAATTTGTGTGGCTACATTAAATTTTGGGCATGTCTACATGTAATAGAGAGCATGATACTTGTAAAGAAGGATCGTTCATGTAGTAAAGGGCAGTGTACAAATGTGCATGCATTAAATCCTTCAATCTGTTGGATCACGAGCATACAAGAAGGTGAATCACATTTAGCATTCACAAAGTTTCTCTCACTCATCACAATTTGTAGACAATATAATCCCCACTACAATCCTTGAGAGGGCCATTATACCATCTGAGAATAACCTAATTCATATCAAATCAAATCAGTGAAAGCTTTAAGCTTTAAAACTTCTTACCTACTAGTGTTGTGCGTTAGTTTGTTTGACCTTGGAGGCATTCTTGTTGCAATTTGACCATGAGCATTGTAGCCTTTGTTCGATATTGGACGATATAGAATAGAAAGGGGCATCCTGTAGCCACATTTGGAAGGACATATAGCAAAAAGATGCCATGTGTGCTAGATCGTGTGGAAGACAACCCAATGTGATTAAAAGAAGAGGCAAGTATATTTCTAAATTTCATTTCACACATTGAAAATATCATGCATGGTCATGATGAAGTCAAAGGTATTTCAGTTCATTACTTTATCAATGATATATTGTTAAAATTTATGATATGGTAAAGTCAATGGTCAATGTTGGACAGATAAATTGAAAGATAAAGGTTTTGGCATTGCCATATATGGGTGAAAATTATTTAATGGTTTTAGGTAATTCATCAAATATGTGTCATTATTATATGACTATGGAGATGGAAAATGTTGCTAAAAGAAGAGTCTAAATGCATTTTTTTTGTGAAGGAAAATGCGTGCCAAAGTCAAGTTGGAAGATTCCCATTAGAGAGGTAAAGGAATTAATAATGATTCTACTATACTATTGGCTTACATTTCGGGTACAAATTGATGCTATAATAACCATATTGCAAGGAGCGTATAGAATGCATTTTTGTTTGTATCCAACATTTTTTAATTTAAGCTATGGTTAATGATAAAATTGTAGATATTGAGTCTAGCTAACACAATATAGTTTCATTGTTAGAGTTAGCTACTTCAATAAGGAACATTAAATGTAGAATAAAGAATGACCATGGACACTAGTGATGAGTAGTGAAGGAAAAAGAAGACTCCAAACGTAGAGGTAAAACATAAGATATGCATAGTGATGAGATGTAAATGGGCTTGTAATTGGTTTTACATTTAGTAAAGCATTTGAAGTTCTATTGTAAATAATATAAAATGTTGTAATTGTGTAGGGGTGCAAGATCAATTGTACTAGACAGCCCAAAGTTTTGGTCAAGGTTGTAAAAGATTTGATTTCCCCGAGTGTTTGTAACCCCTGTTGAATCAGGCTTACATAAATTAGTGTGATAGCACATGTAATCCTGTAGCATGTATCCTTCTTATGTATAGGGAGGATGTGACATCAAGTTGTGGAATTAACCACTAGGTAGGTATGAGGGTGGCATGTGTGCTTGTATCTAAGCTTGATGTTGAACCAGAGAAATATTTTCTTCAATCAAGGGGGAATAGCCTCAGAAAGTGAGGGACCAAGATAAAGAGAGTTTAACACGAGGATGAGCCATGTAGGTGAAAAGGATTCCTAGAGTACTTAGCAATACAATTAATGGCACCGATGTATCTTGGTAGATGGATTTCTTTTTATATGGACATTAATTATCATTTTATGCAAGTAGAAAAGGAAGTGTAAGAAAGTACAATTAAAGACATGATCCTCAAAGTAACAAAAATGAACAGCTTGTAATAGTGCTTGTGGCACTAATGAAGATGACAACAATCAAAGTCAAACGATGGTGGAAATCAAAGTTAAAAGTTTGTGGAATAGACTCAAGACTATATTGTAATGTGAGTCACATTGTGTTTGTAAGCAATTCCATAGTGTCATATTTTGAGTTGATGTAATGGTCCTCAAGAATGTATGCACCTAATATCTCTTGGAGTGGATTTTGTAATAGTATGTACTTGAGTCAATATTGATGTAAGCCTAGTGAAGTGTGTATACGCCTGAAAAATGTCATGTCGAAAGTTTGTGATCAACTTGAAACCAATTGGTGCGATGGTTTATGGTCATCTAAAACCACTTGACGCATTCTTTGCAGTAAGAATAAACCACATGAAGATGTAATGAAGAAACACAATTTTGCGAGAGACAGGGACCAAATGGATAGGGATTCCTACAGAGTTTTTTTTGTTCCTTAGGAATCTGGTGCAAGAGCATCGAGAGCATCATTAAGGATAAGCTGAAAAGACCCAAATCATGGTTACAGGTAAGTTGAGAAAACCCAAGACTATGATGATAGTGATGCACTGGGAGTTAAAGGTACAAGTATAAGTATGATAATATGTGATTCCAGGATCGTTGAATGAACCATGTACATGAAAGGGTGTCCTAGTAGACTAGAAGTTGCAGTGGTTGGTTACCCATGCATTCTAGTGGATGGTTGTTTCTTTATATGGATGATAATAATTTAGTAATGTTTTTAAATGTTAGGTTTGACCATTGATAGACTTTGCTAATTAGGAGATGTTTTAGTTTATAGTGGATCATGCATTGTAGAAAACATGTTCGTGAAGACCCTAGTTGATCAAGACCTCAACTTATCAATATTAAGACAAGTAGTCAATAAGGGGGAGTGTATATAACTCCTACTTGTCTTAGGTGTGATGATAGGCTCTAGAAAGATTTTGTTCCTATTATTTAGTAGTCAGTTAGATCTAGTTGGTTTGAGAGATGTTTGTTCAACTAGATGCTCTTTAAATTGATGTGTGGTTGAGATATTTCCTCAACCAATCGACTATGTAATTAGGGTAATTTTTCTATCTTAAAAATCATTATTGGATTTATATGTATCATTATCTGATTCATAAGAATGTGCTTTCTAATTGTTCATTAATTAAAAATAAGCTAAAGAAATTAAAAACTTTCTAATCGTTTTTTTTATTAAATGTTTACTCTTTTACCAAATGTTTTTTCTTCATTCTAAGTAAAAGAAATAAAGATATTAAGAGTTGCAATGTATATTTGAATTTATGTAAATTGCAAATTCTAAATTAAGATATCCAATTTTGTTAATATACCTCTTTATAAGAATAAAAATATCTCAAAAATTCCACTCATAAAAATTATCAAGGGAAAAAAAATTGGTTATTTGCACACATGTTTGTCTTTTAACTTTTTTTCCCTCTAACTGATTAAACTTTCAACTGATTGTGATTACAAGAGTGCATGAGGTAAGGAGTACGCATCAGCCAAAGGTTATGCACATGCAAATATAAGAGGTGTATTTAATGTATTGAAGAGTACAACACTGCACGAGGTAAGGAATACTCATTAGCAAAAAGTTATGCGCGTACATGACTTTAAGTAGTCATATTGAAATATCACTTTTTCCGCTCCCTTTTCTTTCATTTGTATAGGTCTCTTTATCACGAGAATGGAAAAAATTGATTGACAAGACCAAATAATCGGTGGGTAGTTGTGCCTCTTCACTCAATAAATAAAAGAGAGATACGTGCCCGTTGCTATTCAGATATGTGTACGTGATTATTCCCAAAGGCAGTACATGCAATAATTTAAAGGGATTTTAAAGGTTTTCTTAGATTCTGTGGTGAATTTTATACGTAATTTTCTTTAAAATTTTATACGTAAGTTATTAAAAATGTGGAAATTTTTAATTAATTCTACATAATTTAAATAGTCCATGAATTTTCTGAAAACGATCAAATCACCTGACCTTGTTGGAAAACACCTTCACAAATGACTTAAATGGAAATATTAACACTGGCGTGCGTGCTGCTGTGTTCACAAATGAATTACACGACAGTTTTAACGATTACGTGCTCTGTTCAAAACTTTCTCAACAAACTAAACAAGTTGCGATAATAATGTAACGTGGTGCAGTGAGACCCATCTAAATTCTTATGTAAAATCCAGCTACTATGATGGAGCGTCTTTGTCATTATCTGTGGAAGCTCATCTGAATATTGGTACGTTATAATTTGAATTTTGAATCAATTTTAAAAACTCTACATAGTGGCCTCCATGGATACCCAGAATACTCCAGAAACCGTCCTTTTTGCTAAGGGTTTTATTAATTTTCACATAACCTGTAACTGCGAGCTGAAAATATACATCCTCGAAACAAAGAGATATATTTTCATGGCATACACACCACCTTAAGAAGGTGGCCGCTCATCGTTTTAGTGAATGCAAAGGTAAATGGATTTTTTTTTAAACAACAAATTTTTTATTATTTGGTTTTAAGTTTTTAAATTTTGATATTAATCATGGGTAATGTTTAATTTTGATTGTTTAAAAATGAGAAAAGCTGTAAATTTACAATAATTTTTTTATTTATTTATAGATTTATGTAAATAATTGGTATTATTTTCCACTTTTAATACAGGGCAATTTTTTTATCAAAATGGCTTTAATCTAGGTATATCAATCACATTAATAAATGTGGTAATGTTGGTTTACATATTTGTGTGTTAATGTTTATGTGTATGTCAATTTGTTAGGCACAAGTAATAAATTAGACCTCTAAGCTTATCTCTTTTGAATTGGGAGGAAACATATATTCATAAAGTAAATATTTGTGTTAATAATGATTATTGCATGTGCAAAATTAAATTTGATATCTATGATGACTTGGAGCCTTGTGAGAAAGTAAGTGAATGAATACAATAACTCTGACTAGTATTCAATTAATTATCAAAAGTCACTTTTCTAGTTTAGATCAATATATTGAAATGTCAAAGGTTGGAATAAGATTAGTAGATATAATCCAACCTACTTTTTCGGATTCTATTTTTCCATTGTTGGATTCTCACATATTTTACTTTCCAATTTCCATGTCACTCATCTGAGTTTAAGTCTTTGTTGGCATTTTTCTACAAAGGTTTAATATGGATGAGGAACTACTTAATTATGGTGAAGATAGCCCTTAAAGTGGCCATGCATACCCATCCCATGAAGATTGTATTTTTAGAAAGGATCTCCCATTGGTTTCACCTCCCATTCATCTCACAGTAGAATTGTCTCACTTTCCTCAAGGCTTATTTAATTTGTCATCAGATCATCTAGATAATGAACAACATCTAGAGGATTTGGGCTTGATTCCTTCTTCTAAGCATGCTCCAACTTTAGATACAACAAGTCCTAATCTGTGACAACCTCTAAAGCAACGAAATTCAAATATTTGAATGGTAATAGGGGATGACCTTCCCCTTTCACACATTCTACAACTTATGTATAGGGATCTAATTGGTCGGATTTCTAGGAAGGTGGCTAAGCCTTCTTATCTACAACATTGGATCAATTCAATTTCGGCTCTTATTATTAGTTTCTTATGCAATTCCATATATTTCCTAAAGCTTGATTATGTGTTATCCTCAATAAAGTAGATGAAGTGAAGACTCTCCTATCCTCTGAATAATGTTGGTGATAATTTAGGTTGATACTTCAAAAGTGGAATGTGGATTCCGACGCTTCACGTAGCCCCATGTGAATGCAAAAAAATGGGCCCTCCTCCCATCTTCGTCGACGCCATTCTATAAAAAATGGTTTTGAGAAAAATAGGCAATCATATTAGCCAATTTGTTTATTGAGAGGAAGTTTTCCTTTCGAAGCAAGATGGATGAGTGGTGTGGAAGTAAGTGGAGATCAACCCTAGTGAAGGTTTCTTGGAGGAAATTGAATTGGTATTCAATGAGGTGGTTTGGAATCAAAAGATTGATTATTGGAATTTGCTCTTCCATTGTTTTTATTTCCATGAGGTAGGCCACCTTGTCTCCAATTACACACGAAAGAAAATTTTCAATCATCCAAAAAAGTTTGGATTAAGAAAATTTTGAACATGCAGATTGAGGCCTCGAGACCGAGGGAGAAGGATCCTCTGGATTCTAAAGTCAAAGACACATATGACGATCATCCTCCCTCCCCAAGTAAGTGGTTTAATACCCCATCATTTTCTCCTATAAAAAATAATAATAAAATTGATCATGATGTTAATATGCTTTGGAAAGTTTCCAAAGTTATGTCCCTGATGGCAACGTCTCTAGTCCCTTCTAATTAAGGTCTCTTTCTTCTCAAATTTGTCACATGTCAAGGAGAATGATGTCTTTCCAAGTCATATTTTTCCTTATGGTTCCAACTATTCATCTAACTAGACTTGTGGGAAACCTCCTTTTGCATATTATCAAGTCGTGCATTCCTCAAAATAGCCCTATGTTCTATTGGCCTCCATGTTAAGTGAAATGCTCTTTATTCATGTTCCTTGACTCATGAAGATGTTTCAACGTCTTTTGGTCTAACCATGGATGCTCCTTCTATAAGTCATGCCAGTCACAAATCCTTTCTTTCTAAGGCTAAGTCTAAGGTTAGGGAAGACATTCTAAGTGGAAAAAATACCATAATCTCCAAGGTTCTTAGGTAAAAGCCCCCTCCCATGAAGGAAAATGAAGATCTTGTCTCTGAATATTAGGGGGTTTTGGGCCAACCCCAAAAAAAATGTCTCTAAAGTGACTCATTCTAGCCCACATCCTGGATGTTATCATGCTTCAAGAAACTATGTCAATGGGTGCCTATGTGATTTCGATTTTAGAACCCTGGTGTAAGAATTAGAGTTTCTTCTCATTAGATTCAGAAGGTTTGTTAGGCGGATTTCTTATGGCTTTGCAGCCTGATCTATCGATTTTACTTTTCTCAAGCTCTTCCAAACATATAGCGATTGATTTTATTTCAAACAAACAGGAAGGGGTGAGTCATCATGTTATTTCAATTACAAATTATTATGATGCATTAAAGAAGTCGATATATTTATTTGACTCGCTCTCATAATTGGAAGTAGTTCATAAATTAGAGCTATGATGCATGATTTTGAAGCCATTGTAATTAAAATGGACATCCCTATCATAGCCTTTTTCAAGGTCCTCTATCCTGCATATTCTCACTATCTTCAATCCTTACAAGTTAGTTCCCAACTCAAGGACGATACTTTTGAAACTCTTGTGGAGGTTTTTGTAGGAAGGGAGAAAGCTTTTGGGAAGAGGAATATAGCTTATAAATCCCTTGAAGAAGTTTTGTGCCTTGCACAAAAAGAGAGGAATCATACACAAGATTATTCAATAGGAAGAGTTGGTAGAATAGGACATGGAAGGAAGAATAACAAAGAAAGTGGGGATAAATATCATAAAGGAGGAAAATATTATCTCCATTATATTTGTTGTAAGACTTATAAACCTTGTGTCATTTAGTTAGCAAACATCTAGATAATATTTAATATGTCATTTAAAGCAAAAATAATAATAAGAAGTTGGAAAAATGGATGTGTTTTTATTTATGTAGGTTGATCCAATAGGTTTTTCAATTTGAAGCTAAAACCAAAGAAGCCAACTCATCAAACATGTAGAGGAAAAAATGTATATCCACTAATTATTTTTGAAAATATATTACTATTACATAAATTAATAACCATGCATAGTGAAGACCCTTAGGCATATGCCCTTTATCTAAAACAAGCAAATGGTACCTAAAATACCATATGGGGTCAAGGACACCAAAGAGAATCCATGTGTCATGGTTAGACGCCTTGATCATAGTGCCTAAAGCCTAAAATGTTCATTTTCTTGTGGAAGGATCTTATTTTCCTCTTCAACCATGGCTTAGGCCCCTAGACCCCTCACTACTATCCAAAACCAATTAATTGTAGCCACTTTCCACTTAAAGGCTAAAGATCTCATAGAAAGGTCGTACGTGGTGTTTTGATTTATCTTTCATCATGCTTAAGACTTGGAAGCTTTGATAAATTCCTAAGTCCCTTTTTATGCTTCCCTAACCATTGATAAGTTATAAATAACCATCATGGTTACTAAAAGCATCATAATATCCCATGGTAAATAACTCATATTTTAGACTTGTGGTTATCAATTAGTGGTGTTTTCCATGGTGATTGAGACTAGCAAGCATCATTTTTGGCATAAGGTTGTTATTGTTAACTCATAACCTTGGTTGGGACTATGGACCATTTATGGTGCGAAATTAACCTAATCATGGTGTCCATTAGACACTTGGAAGAAAATGGTATCTAGAAAAGGTCTAATGTGGTGGTTCAAGGAATTTCCCATGGTGCTTGAGACTAATAAGGGTTAGAGGTTCCTATTTCCTTCCCTTAACTACAAAGATAAACTTGAGTCCCATAAATGATGCCTAAGTATAATGCATTAATCAACTCATACGTGAAAGAATCCCTATAAAGAACTTAACTCAATGTTTGCAGGTGCTTTTCATGGTGCTTATCTCAATAAGGTTTACTTAGGGGGATCACTAGTTCCCACTTGACCATGCTTATACCTCAAAATTTCCACTACAAAATCCCTAATTATGATGTTTGTACCCTACTAAGAGGTGAGAGAACCCCAAAATCTTCCTACATGTTGGTTTTTGGTTTCTTAAAATGTTTGAGCCTAACATATTTTTCTTCAATACCCCTATGGCCATTCAAACATCTCAAGATTAATGGGTATATAATGAAGCTCCATTTTTTATAAATACATTGTATCCTCACTTGTAAGAAGTCTCTCAAAATAAAGTTTGGGAAAAGATCATGCAAAATATGGAGAAAAAACTATATTATTGGACCTTTAGGACACTCAACCTTCCTATTAGACTTTCCTTTCTTAAATTACTTTTTCAAGCCATCCTTATGTACCTATTCTCATCCTTGGCAAGCTCTAGATCCATTCTAGAAAAAATAAGAAACACACAGACATCCCTCCTTTCGGGGGGAGCTAGAGAGTAAAAAATATGGGCCCTTGTCACCCAGAAAAATTATATTATCCTAACCACTTAGGGGGCCTGTGATTAAGAGACCCTAAAATTATCACTCAATCACTAGGAGCCAAAACTTGGTGGCGGTCGTTTAAAAACCTAGAAGCTTTATGGAGTAAAGTATGGAAGGAAAAATGCACGCCATGAACAAACGATATTTTGTTGATCAGGATGCGGGGTGGAATTGAGGGATCTCATCTTTGTAATTTGGCTTGGAAGAATAAACACCTGATTTAAGCTCACAATTTTTGGGAAATCATGCAAATAAATTTAATCGTCTTTTGGGAGGATTCCTGGTAGCAATGGCCCAACTTGGAGAAAGGAGAGTTGAAAGAGCTAAAAACTTGTTTGATATTCCAAGTTAGAGTAGTGGTCCAGTAGTATTGGGTGAAACCCCAATCTCAGCAATAACGGAGGTAGTGGGAGAAGTGCACACATTTGGCAATGAAAATGAGATTAGAAACACAGAGAACCATCACAAAATAACTAGAAATTGGAAGAATTAAAATCCAATCTGGGAAAGATATCCTATAATGAGGGCACTGGCCTAAAGCATCTTTTAGCTTAAAGGAGGCTTACATATTACTAGTTGGAATAAAAGGACACCCCAAAAAAAGTAAATTGAAAGAGTTATGGGACTCCAAGATCTGGCCCAATGTGATCCATTTTCTTTAGTGTCTCATGTAAAACAAGATATTAACCTGGGACAATCTCCAAAAATGGGTTTTTCAAGATCTAGCTAGACTCAAGCTTCTGCTGGAAAATAATAGAAACAACTAAGCATCTACTTAACAATTATAGATTTCCATAAAAAATATCAGATTACTTAGCCATAATTTTCAAATGATCAAATTGAAAAGGAACCAATATTCATTTAACACTTTAAGAATGTAACTTTGGACCTTTTACAAGTGTTGTAGTGAATAAAACATGGCAAATTTATCTAGGATTTATAATGTCAAAATATGGAAGGAAACGAACATAAGAATATTCAAATATTATTCATTAAATCTAGACACTATTAGAGCTCCTTAATGGGAAGGTTAAGAGAAATAAAGCTTACAACCCCTTGGTTTGCACAAGATTAGGAATGTAGTTCTGAGGAATCATGCATTCCCACACTTTTGGGGCTCAATCAATCCTTCATAACTTTTTAAGCTCCACAACCCCAACCCATTCCCTTAAGTCCTAATAAATGGAAACCACCTCTACTGGCTTCTTAAAATTAAACTTTAATGATGCCCCTAGGGGTAATCCTACCCTTGTTAGTTTTGGAGGGGTATTTAGAGATATCATGGACAAGGTACTCACGTTTATGTGGGAAATCAACGCAATAAAATTACTAATGTGGCGAAACTCTCATCCCTGGAGAAAGGTCTAATAATAGGCAAGCACTTTAATTATCAAAAAATGATCACTAAGGGGAATTCTAAAATTGTTATCTTAATGATTAAAAAAGCTACAAAATGGATCCAACCACCCCTCCGAAAGGTCCCTAATAGTTGGAGACTAGTAGTAGGCTTAATGAGAATCAAAGTCCTTTTAAAAGTAACGATAACCATTATACTATCAGATATAAAAAGAACTAGAAATAAGCTGGTAGATAAAGAAAACAACGAAGGTCAACACTTCAAAGCAAATATGTTGGAATATCTCTATCCTCTTCTTGACACACTAAGAACCATATGCAAAGAAATTGTAGAAATGTGAAAAACTCCCCAATATGGGTGCACATATGGTGGGGTGATCTCCTCACATTGAGATGATGGCCATCTATTTAATATGGGCGGTAGGCCACCCATCAAATGACGCTCTACATGGCCTAGCATACATCTACACTTGCATGGTAATTTGGTTTGTTCGTGGGAGGGCACTGTGATGGTGGCCTTCATTGCATGGGAGTTATGTGAAGGCCAATTAATTCTAAATTATGAACACAGGAGCAGCTAGGTAATACTTATGGTGATTAAGGGGAAGGAAATAACATATCGTGACATTACATGGAGTAATTGAGATAGTGGAGGGAGGGTTGAGGCTCTCATTGAAATTCATTGTATTCCATGCCACTATTTCTCATGGGTACTCCTAGCCTTTTACATTCCTATTATTTTGAAAGATTATAGGTTTGGAAGGAACGAAATTTAAAGTCAATCCTGCAATAGAATGTAGATGCCCCTCTAGAGGTAGAGTTAGAGGTATTTCCCATGTAGGGATGGGGATTGTTTGTTAATGTAGCTGCTAGAAAATAATGATTTTCCAAGAAATTGTAAAACCAAGAAGGAAAAAAGTATCCTTATGTAAATTTTCTATCGATTTGTTCATAATTTCTAATTGCAATCAACTTGGTTGGTGTTTTCGCATTTTATGTGCAAAATATTTCTTCCATGTTTTTCATTTGTTTTTTTTCTTTTTTTTAAGTCATTGCAACATTTTCTATGGATAAGGATGAAATTTACAGTGATAACAAAGAATGTAGGATTTCACACTGATTGATGGGGGAGCTCAAGTCTTCAACCGGATGAGTAAACTAAGCATGTTGATCTACTGAACTAGCAACCATAGAGATACATCATTTTATATATGTCAATTTGGGTCCATTGTTCATCTACAAAACTGGAATGTTCAAGATAAACTTGAGAAATTACATCTCATTTAAACACACCTCCAAGACAAACTCAGAAAAATATAAGACCAATATAATCGCCAGAGAAGCCAAACACTTCCAAAAGACCACCCATGCATTAACACCATGAGAAGGGAAAGAAACTATGATAAGAATCGCCACACTCTTACACCAAGTCTTCATTATAACCAACAACGCCAACAGAAAGAACTTAGAGTAGATTGTCTCTCCAAGAGAGCAGGAGATTAAATCATGAAGCTCACCACACTCTCACACCAAGATTCATTTATTAAAACCAGGGATGCCAACAGAGATCACTTGAGCAAATTGTCTCTCCAAGAGAATAGGGGATTTCTCACCAATGCCAAAACTACTAAATAAGTGCCCTAAAGAGGTGATGTGGGTAAAACCACAACCAATTCAAAAACCGACCCTGTAGCATTATTGTGTAGAAACAATGAAAAACATTAACCCTATGTGGTACTCTTAGTATCTATGGGAAATATTGGAGAAAATTTTAGGTCTCCCTTAGAGCAAGGAAGAAGCCCAAAATTGCCACAATAAGGATACAATGTAGAAAATTTGTGATAGGTTAACCCGATAATGCAATATAAATCAAAGCAGAATACTATAACCTACTTCTACTATCAATTTGCAGAAGCTTAAAGATCGAGCTGAATAGTATAACCAGAAGAAGAAGAATCAATGGCACAATACACATGAAAATACTTTGGGGAAAGTCTCAAATAAAACCCCACACTATTGTATTATCATACATGGTGGAAATACATAGGAATTATACAAATCCTTAGCTCTCATAGCTAGTCAGGTCTTAGTACAATCCTCACAGATGCTCATAGGCAATCTTGGCTTCTCTCCAGCCTTCCTCTCTGCCCTCCAAGATCCTATTTCCTTGTGTTGTTCCTTGTGGATGATTAGCCTATTACCAAGTGGAAAAACAAGCCTTTAAAACTGCGCAATCCTCAAGGATGAATCCTTGACTGCATGCATGAGTCTTCTTCATGAGAAAACACATGCAACTGATAGTACAATATCCTTGAAAATTAATCTTAACAGGGTCTTTTTCATAATAGACATGTGTGAGCTTTCAATGAGGGAATCTTCAGTTAACTAGAGTAGCACTAGTTGAGTGCATTAATGCATCAACTGAATGTTAACTCACTAATAGTTCCTCAAACAATTTGGAACTAATTTAACTGGACTTAACTCAGTAAACTGAGTTAACTAATTACAACTCAAATGTAACTCAATCTTATCTCCTTAATTTAAGGGATAACTCTTGCATGACTTAAAAAAGACTTCTAACTTGAATTTCTCCAACTAATTAATTTAAAATAAATTAATTAATTATTTCCAAGTAGTTGTTAAGACTAAAATTGATTTTAATTCACAATTTAATTCAAGGACAAATTAAATTGGAATATTCTTGTTGCCATATTCCAACATACAAGTGACCCAAGTTACCGGATATCTAACCATGGAGAAGCTTAAACAACAAAGTGAGGAGTCCTCCTCCTCACCACCCCAATGCCACCACCCTGAAGTAAATCCCATGCATTTAAAATGAAATTACTGAGGAGAATGACTCAAAGTTAACCAACAATTTCTATGCCACCCGAACAACAAAAAATTATATATTTAAAATTTCAACTATGTCTTTATTTTAAAAGTTTAATTATATTTTTATATTAAACTGAATTAATAAATTCCAAGAAATTTTAAGCTACAATTGATTTAGAAATGTTGTTATTTGAAAATGATTTTAAATGTTCACTAACTAAACTTATATAATTTGGCTAGTGAAACATACAATCAAATATATCCCTAACTAAAGATTTATATTTAAAATTTAAAATATATTTTTATTTAAAAATAAAATAAATGTATTGAAATATTTATATATTTAAAATTTAAATTACATTTTTATTTAACATAAAATGAATTCATTGAAAGTTTGTATTATTTTTGTTATTTTTTGCCATTGATTTGTTTTCCCATGATAGACTAAAGATTAACAAAGATATAATTTATTTTACACAAGTAAAGATTTTAACTTACTTTCTATTATTGTTAATCATTAATATACTAATCTATTAGTGAGAAATAAATAATATTTATTGTAAGAAAGATCTTAACCATGATATTGACACACACATATATATATATATTCCTTATAAAAATAATGAAAAATGAAAATTTTAAGACATAATTAAATTAAATATTAAATTACATTTATTATTATATATGTTTAAAATTTTAAAATAATATAGGTTAGTTTCATTAGATATTTTTAATATATAAAATGACATTTATCTCATTATAAACTATAATTGTTTGTGCATATATTATTTAAGATTTAGTTATTATAAGTCAGTTTACATGACAAGTATAATATTAGTTAAGATGGGTTAAATGAGATAATTTATTGTTGATATAGGAATTCCATATAATAGTATTGATAAAATTATTTTTAAATAAGTAAAAATAAATTTATTTTTAAAATTTATTTATTTTTTAAATAAATTATATTTCAAAAATTAATAATTTAAAAATTAAATCAATAAATTTAATTTAATTGAATCTCATATATCTATCTATATATATATATATATAGAAATATACTATTAATTTCTTTTAAATGATAAACAATGAAATAGATTCTGTAAATCGTCTATTATATTTAATAAATATTAATATCGTGTTTATATCTTTTACAACTAGAGAAATATTTAGTTTATTGGTTAATGATTTAAAATTAACTTTCATCTGTCCAAGAGGCTTAGATTTAAAAAATTTAAACAATAGACAACCAAAATGGCCATCGAAATGGTATGTAGTTAAATTGTGAAATAGATGTAAATTTTACTTTTACTTAAAGTGCATATATTCAATCAATTCTCTAAATATCTTCTTCATCCAAATTTCTATCCCACAACCAATTCTTATTTTGTAATACATGATATATCTCTTCCCTGTGATAAAACTTACATGTGGCTCAAAATTGGAAAAAAAAAAACTGCAACGCAATTTGCATCACACCGCATGTTCTTTAATTAAATAATGTGTCTTCTTCACATTCAGAAATATGCTAGTATATACCTTCTTTTGTTAAAGTGTTTCTATTTATTTATTTTGATAATTAGTTTTTTTTTATCGCAATCATGACCTGTAATTAGGTTTAATTTGTCACATTTGTGAGGCCACCCATGTGACAACCATATATCAAATTGCACACACGGTCCATTTCGCAAAAGGCAAAATAAAAACTAACCCCAGAATAATACACCACGAATTGCCACAAGTCAAGCCTGCCAAAGTAGACAAAGAAAAATAGACCACGAATTGACAGGCGTCTTTTTTTTTTATAAATCCAAATAAATATTTGAATGCGATTGTGAAATTTATATGACGTGGACAATGTTTATTTTGGGACCAATTACGAATATTCACCGGAAGTTTTCATCATAATGAGGTTTTCATCATACTTGTCCGTCAAAGCCATACATCATTTATAAACATCATAATTTTATTATAAGAAAACTCATATGTTTGCGTTCTAAACAAAATTATATTAAAAAAAAATGATATTCAAAACGAAATTAACTTATGTTTTTTATATTCAAAAAAGGTAATACCTATGAAATTTTGAAAAATGAAATTAAAATTTTAAAATCGTGATAGAAAAAATGAAATTAAAATTTTAAAATCTTGATAGAAAAAATTATATATACTTAATTTTTAAAGTAAGAACAAGATGTTCATTATGATTGGATTAATGTAACACACTAGAATAATCGTGGTGTTTGGAAACTTTGGGCGAGGCGAGGCAATAGCAATGTAAGCTTTCAGTGATGCATTTTTTGGGTTTAGTTTTTATATTCGGTAGCTGATCTACCTCTATGTGCACTAGTATTTTTACTGTTTACCTGGTTTTTACCTTTGTCCCCCCACTCTACTTTGTGTTGCCATCTTTCTATACGATATCTCCTTCTACATTGTCTCTCCTTGCTCCATTGTGGCCTATCACTGGGGTCTGACTGGACTTTGACGCCTTCCCCCTCTCCGGGATGAATCACTTCCTCTTTTTTGAGATTTTTCACATTGTGGTCATCTTTCTTATCGCCATACACATCCTCTTTTGTATGATACAAGACCAATTATTGAATATCAGAAGGTGCCCTCATGCCTATTTGGGCCGACATCCTTAAACTTGCATGCTCAACTATGAACCATGATAAGGGTTCCTGCTTCGAAGCTACGAACTATACCACGCTCTAGGTAAGGTGTCCATAGAAACATTTATCATTTCAGACCCTGCAAAGATTTTGCGGTCAGATGTTGCAATATGTGGTGGACGTGTTTAGGATGTTTTTATTGTTGCTGTTGCGAGGGATGAGATCTCCATTGCTTTGTCTCTATTAAACTGAGAATTACAAGTGAATTGCTTTGTGTCATTCGCCTCGCCCTATGATGGCTACTAGGGTGTTAGAAATATGAAAAGAGAGCAAGAGATTGTTTTCACAACACAAATCACACCACCATCATATTATTGATCTCATAGACATTACATATATAGGACATAACACACTTACTTCGACACATCTAGATTATGACTCCAACTCATAGCATAGGAATCAACAGCTTCTAGATTGACTCCTTGTAACTCATAATTACAACTATACATGACATGGAAGCATTACTTCCAACACCCTCCCTTAATGCTTACATGGAAAACATTAAACACACATATTACAACAATAAATAAATCTTTGTCAATTTGTCTGATATGGTCTTCATCAGCACCCACATCCACTCTGGAATCTCGCAAACATCGCTCTTTCACCACCAAATCTTCGAGTTGTCACTTGACCTCCATTTAAAACGTAACCGCCTCTGACCATCATTGATGAACTTTGCAGAATTGATGCTTCTCAACCTCCCAGAGCGCAACGAGTCAGTCTCGATACTGAACCGTCCTATGGAATTGCCACCATCTGTGAATCCACGGCCCTCCACAGCCTTCATTGGGGATGAACATGGACCTAGGAGTTACAGTCAACAAAACAAAATTTTCGTTGGGGAATTTCATCAAATAGTTTGTATGCAATGAATCATTAAACCATTTAGGCATTTCTTCAAACACTTTGTATACAAACCAATATAGGAACTTCCACAAGGAATATATCATAAATTATGGTAGTTCAAGTTCTAAAAATTAAACCATAAGATCAGTGGGAGTTCCCCTCACTGTAGCCCATGTTTTAGCCTCTAGAACTGCCCAGATGAAAAGTTATAGCAAAAATCCTAACATGACCTACTTGGTGCATGATTTTAGGAGCATCTAGGAAGCTCAAATTCCTCTTGTTATATCTCCTGAAATTTAATGACCTGATATCTAAAAGCTAGACCATATAATTAGTAGTATTTCCCCTCACTATGGTCTACCTTTTAGCTTCTGGAACCTCTCAGAAGAAAATTTATAGTAGAAATTCCGACATGACCAGATTTATGCATGATTTTAGGATCATCTAGGAAACTCGACTTCATCTAATCATCTCTCCTAAAATATCATAACCCAAGATCTAAAATTTGGACTAGATTATCAGTTGGATTTTCTCTCGATGATTTTTTTTTTTTTAGCTTATGAAACCTCTGAAAAGAAAAGTTATAGAATAAATTCCAACATGACTTGTTTAAAGATGCATTTAGGAAGCCTATCTTACTCAACCAATCATGTTACAAAATTCAAAACATATAAAAAGATAAATCCAAATAGCATAGAATATACAATCATGATAAATTTGATGAAGGGTAAATGCATGTACATATAATCTTGTTAAAAAGAGAAATTAAATAATCATGCATGTCACTAAACCATCTATACCATAATATCATTAACACGTAAATAAATATTTATATATTGCAGCCATAAAAAAATTGGAAATTGAATTAGGGTGAGCCATGTTCCAACCCATCATGAGCTCAGTTTGTTACAATTTTTCACATAACTAAGCACCCCCATTCTAGATCTTGATGCCTTGAAGAGAACTTAAGTTAAGGGTATTTCACACACTTAGTTTCAAAACTAGATTTTAACACCAGAAGTGAAGGCCATCCTCCTTCATACACACACACAAGAAAAATCATTGATTAGCCTTTCCATCTTTGACTAAGCTCACATTCACAAGAAGATTATGCAAGTTTGCACAGCACAAGGGGTTCCTTCTCTGATCTCTGTAGTCCCTCAACCCTCCCTTCTTCAGCACTCTATGACCATTCTGAATCCTCAGGGCCATCTAGTTCAAAGAAAAAGTGCTACAACACATTGATTTCTTGTTACACAAGTTGTCACCAATTCTCATGTGACCTCGAACTTCTAAGTGAGAGAGAGAGAGAGAGAGAGAGAGAGAGAGAGAGAGAGATGTATGAGAGAGTAACAAAAGAGAGAAAAATTAGAACCTTAAGAACCAAGAAGAAGAAACCCTTGATTTATCCTCCCTCTTATTTTACAATCACACCTCGGTCATTCATCTTATCAACCTTTCAACTTCTTGGGAATACTAACCATCACATCAAAGGGAAATATTCATCTAAGGTATATTTTTTTTCTTAATTTAATTTTTACCCTCCCCAAGGCATCATAATATATTCGTTATCCCCTTTCTTCATCGCTAGGATTTTTATTAATAAGAATAAAAATTAAATCATATAATAGCATCAATGTTGGCACCCTAGGATCATATATTGTTAATTACATTACAAAAATTGGGGCAATGAAAGGGGTGTCGCAATAGCTAATGAGAGGGGTAGAGCTCATGCTAGGCTTTTCCCGATGAATTAAATAACGTCTCACACATATTTTGCATTTTTACATTTTATTTCATTATCACTCTATATTATTTTAACTTTATTTTAGTTGCATCAACCTCTAGGACCAAGTTTCTGGGCCCTAACTCAAGGATGTGGATGAAGGGTGCCAATATCAATTACCATTTACTACCAACTTGGAGAATGGATATGGATAACATGGAGAGATGGAAAGTGGTATTTATGGATTAGGTTGGAAATGTTACATCAATTAAAGCTTCCCTAGTAGTGCCCTTCCAAAAACCCTAAGGCCTTAGAAGAGGTCCCACTAAACTAGACTTAGACACTAACCTCTCAGGTGAAGTGTGGGAACAAGAATAAAATCAAGGTCATTAAATCATATAATTTTCCCCATGACACATATTAATTTTCCGATAATATTAAATTAAATTAGACAATTGAAATAATGGTTAAAGTAACTAATGATAGATGACCCACCTTCTTCTAAGAAGAAATGTTAAATAAGAGAAAAATCCAACCGAGGAAATTGGTGGAGAATCCTAACATATGTTGATGTGTTGATCATAATAGGATTGCGAGTTGGTTGGTTATCAAAAGAGGAGAAAAAAGTCCTATTAGGACTTACCCACTTTTTGGTGGGTAATATGCCCTTAACAAGATTTTCTGATAGGCTTTCTCAAAGGTGTAAAAGTGGTCAGTTATTAATACCTCTTTCGCTTATTTTTGGTTGATAATATTATTCTCTTTTCTAAAGGAAATAAAAGATATATCCTTATTATTAAATATACTTTTGAGCTCTTCTATAAATGCATTGTCATGGAAATAAACTTCTCCAAGTCCTCCTATTCTCATTCTGTACCAGATATTATTTCCAAACAAGTTGAACTATAAATTTCTTTTCCTCTAAGGACCTTGGAATATAGCTTCAAGTATTTAGGTTATACCTAAAACCTTCTATATATTTCTTTGGGGACTGGATCTAGATATACAAAACAATTGAATCCAGAATCTCTAGTTGGGTAAACATACTTCTTTCTAAGGGAGGTTCCCTCACACTCGTAAAGGTTTTCATTGAAATTATTCTAATTTATTGGATGCTTATTTCTAACATTCCCAAAGGAATCTTAACAAAAATTTGTAAGTTCGATTTTAACTTTCTCTAGTGTAGAGGTCGCAACTCAAGTGGCAATCATATTGTAAAATGGAGAAGAATCACTCTCCCTAAGAATTTTAGGGGTTGTGGCATTAAAAATATTTTCCACTTTAGCAAAGCACTTATGGATCGTAGCCTCTAGCACCTCAAAAAAAAAACATCATTGCAGGGAAGAGTTCTAAAGGAAAAATACCTTCCAAATATTACTTCTGATGATTGGTTTAGACAACCATTGATCTCTATAAAGGGATCAATTGTTTGGAAATATTTTGTTCTCACAATTATCTTATTTAGATTTTGTACAATGTGGAAAATTGGTAGTAGTGAAAAAGTGCATATTGGTGTGGATCCCTGAGTTAGGATGGGGATGACTATTGCCTCTCTAATGCCCTCATTCCCTAATCTCATCATTTGGAGAATTTGTTTTTATGTCGGAAATAAACGCACAAGACCCCCAATTATGGGGTCAATAGGATTGGAAATCGAATACATTTTTTGGGCTCTCTCGGCTTATAGCAATAGAATGGCAATCCTGTATAATCCTCCTCACTTAGTTACATCAAAATTTGATATGAAGTTAATGATGACTTTTCATATAAATAGAAATCCCAATCAATGGGAATTTCACTACAAAAATTGGTTATTCCTCACATATTGAATCCTTCTTCTCTGATGGAACTAAATGGTGGTGGAAAATTTTATGGAAATTTTGTGCTCCTCACATACCAAAATCACTATCTATCTTACAATAGAAAAATAATTCTGACATGGGATAATGAGTTGAAGAGGGGATAGGTCCCCATCATTTTTTCTTTTTTTCTTTTTTGGGTGATTAGAGGAATCAATAACTAGGCCAATTTCATACTTGCGTGACACATGGACAATTTTGGCCACTACCACTATAACCTCTATGTTCCCACATATGAACCTTCTATAGACGTGAGTAATTCGATCGATTTGAACCTCAAATCTCTTGGTACACTTCATTTTCACAACACTTTCCAATTGAGTTGGCCCCTAAAGGACACCCTATTTTGTTTTCAATTACATGTTCCTCATTAACAAATTCAACATTATATGATAGAATCATTTGTCACAAGCTTAGGAACTATTTGGCCAATACTCATGGACTCATGTACATAATCGCAATCCCTACATTTGATTCATACATCCCACATTTTCATGCATTATCTTAATTCATTACCACACATATTTGATCCCATGATGGTACAATTCATTCATTTAATATTTTTTCAACATGGCAGCGCAATTCATGCACACATTATGAATATTTTACTAAATCTTTTTTTCCTAACAATTTGTTGCCTTAACCATACCCCTCTTGGGCATCCACCAAATTCATGCATTAATTCAAAAAATAAAATATATCAAATTAAATTGAAATAATTTTGTACCCAATTCCTTTACCTTCTTATCTTTGCTTGCTACCTTCCCTATGTAGCTGCCATCACATGCATTCTTAGCTAATATATTTTCAAGAAGTTCAATTTTCTTCTTCGCATTCTTGATGTTGCAACATTCAACAACACTTGAAATGATCTCAACCTGTTATGAAACCAGCTCAAGAAAAGATAGAAAAGATAGATCAAAGCCTTAGAATTCAGCCTCTTCGAGGGGGCAACCTCCTTTACATTACATAAATGAACAATTCTTGGATGATACAAATGAAAAGACCTCCTTTCTATATATAGGAGTCTAAGGGGTCATAACATAATGAGAGCCGACATAACAATAATAATGTAAGGGCACAATAATAATAATAGTGGGCTTCTATGGGGCACAATAGTAACAATATGGGCACTACATGGGTACATCAATATAATAAGTGGGTTGTACTAATAACAATAAGGGGTTACACTAGTAGTATAGGGGCCTAACATGCCCCTCTCCTTCAAAAAGCGTTGTCCTCAACGCTTGAGTAGTTCTTGATGCTTCTGTATAAAATTCTTGTCCTCCCATGTGGAATCTTCAGTGGGTAAGTTCTTCCACTTGATGAGATACTCTGAAATTGATCGATTTCGTAGCTGTAGGGTTCTTGTTTCTATGACTGCTCTAGGTTCCAATATGATTTTTTCGTTCCTCTTCAATTTCTGGCAATATTGTTTGAATTGGTATCTTTTGCAACTTTTGAATAAGTGGCCATACTTCTTCGTCCTTCTTCCGTTCATCCCTTGCATTGTTTATCCAATCTGGTTGGATAATATAAATAGCACAAAACAATGCTTCCACATCCTCATCCTTGAAGAATCTTCCCATTCAGTAAGGTTGCCATTTTTTAAGTCCATGTAGTATTGCCAACATTTCCTTCTCATAAATAGCTTGCTTGAGATTTAGCGGTAAAGATAACCAATCACCTACATCAAAAAAAATTTCACTACGATGTTGATATACCTGTTGTTTCGTTTGATTTTGCGCCGAAGTGGTGTTATCCTTTAAAAGTTGGAGAACTTGTTGTTGATGCTCGATGTGATCTTTCATTGCTTGAACCTTTTTCTTCTTGAGATGTCCTTCTATCTCTAGAGGTTGAGGAGTGGTAATTTCTTCTAATCCTTTACAAGATATGGTCGGATTAATTTCTTGATGCTCGATGTGATCTTTCACTTCTGGAACATTTTTCTTCTTGATATGTCCTTCTATCTTGATAGTTTGAGGAGTGGTAATTTCGAACAATGAATTACAAGATATGGTTGGATTCATTTCTTCTTTCTCGATGTGTTCTTTCACTTCTTGCACCTTTTTCTTCTTGATATGTCCTTCTATCTTGAGAGTTTGAGGAGTGGTAATTCTTGCCAATGCTTTACAAGATATGGTCTGATTCGTTTCTTCTTTCTCTGGGGTGGGGTCCTGGCGTATATCTTCTTCTTTTGATGTTTCTTGATCCTTTTATTCCTCCTCTTCATATTCTATGTAAATAATTTCTTCTCAGCACACTTATGACCTCTAGTGCATTTGCTATCACAATTGTAACAAAGCCCTTTTTCTCTTTTTTCTTCCAATTGTTGTGGTGTAACCCTTGTAGGTTGTGGAAGGTTAGGAGAAACAACACTTCCATCTTTATAGTTGTGAGGGGTACGATTCCTGGTTTCCATAATTTTTCTTTCCACTATGTCTCAAAGCCATTTTACTCTTTCCAATTGTTGTGGTGTTGCTCTAAAGAAGGTGTTGCTCTTTGTATCCTCATAATGTGCTATCATTTCCTCCGTGAAAATTGACCACGTAACAAGTTGTTTATGAGAACAAAGCCCTTTGTACCATAAAAATTGATCTGGTTCTAAATACAAATATGTAATACATACCTTTTGTAACAGTTGTACACCATGTAGATCAAAATATTGCTCCATCTGAAGTATCCAATTTACCGGATCCTTGCCATCAAACTTCCTCATCTTGCTTTTTCTTGATTTTAAGAGCTCGACCTTGAAAAGACTGTAACACTGTAATTTTTGATCTTTAAGTTCTGAACTTGCAACCTGTAGTAGCCTTCTGTTTCCTCTTTCCAATGCCACTAGTCTGATCCAAATTGGATTCTCCAAGAAAGCGTTATGCACAATCTCCTGCAGTGACCTGATTGTAGACTAGTTCAGTAGAGCTAACTTGTATGACGTGCCACGTGTCACTGTTTTAATATTTGACTCTAAAAATATATATAAAAGAAAACTACAATCCGTCTTCTTTCTGTACCTTCTTGCGAAATTTCAATCCGATGCTCAGAAAGAAAGTTATGACGATTTTCCCCAGGTCACCTGTTTGGAATGTAATTGAGGAGTCTGAAACAAGACCAACTTCCTCAGATCATATCTCGGCAAATATCGCGCTAAACGATCTGAAATTCAGACCCAAGGTTCAGCACGATTTCTTCTCAAACGGGTTTTTTTTGCGACTTCTGAAACGTCATAGAAAAAAAGTTATAGCAAAAATGCCACGATGACCCGTTTGGAGCAGCGAAACCCTAGAATCCAAAGCTCTGATACCAAATGTTATGAAACCAGCTCAAGAAAAGATAGAAAAGATAGATCAACGCCTTAGAATTCAGCCTCTTCGAGGGGGCAACCTCCTTTACATTACATAAATGAACAATTCTTGGATGACACAAATGAAAAGACCTCCTTTCTATATATAGGAGTCTAAGGGGTCATAACATAATGAGAGCCGACATAACAATAATAATGTAAGGGCACAATAATAACAATAGTGGGCTTCTATGGGGCACAATAGTAACAATATGGGCACTACATGGGTACATCAATATAATAAGTGGGTTGTACTAATAACAATAAGGGGTTACACTAGTAGTATAGGAGCCTAACACAACCTCACATATTATTAATAACTCTATCATTTCATCTTCTCATGCACATGTTTCAATGAACATTTATAAAGGGAATTTGTACTAAGTATCCAATTTACACATTCAAACAATACCTTCAATCATGCATCCAAACATCTGCATATAAATCTTGTCATGCTTGTGCCATACTTGCACATATTCCATATTATTCATACACATTTATTTTTAAATTCAATTTTCAGGGTCTCTTATTTTCAATCATTCACATGACAAGTCTCATAAGCGTAAGCATAAGCACACTACTTTATTTCATGTGATAGATAACAACAAGAGATCACTCTTGCACACTTTCCATATGAACATTCCATGTGACATGGAATTCATTAGGTAACCTTACTGCATTACCTAAAACATATCAATTACCAGTTTCTATTTTTTTACCATTCACGCATTCATATTATTTTCATAAATAAAATATATCATCCAAGCACAATTTTCAGTTAAGGGAAACTCCCTTCTTAATTGATTTTCATAGTTGTGACACCAATGTCCATCTAGTTCATATTGAACTAGTAAAACCCTCCTTTATCGATCATTTATCCATGTATTACCTCTAATAAAACTCCAAATTTATTCCTTGTAATAGCTAGGGTTCCCTCCTCCCTGCACTCTTGTTTGTATTAGCTAGAGAAAAGCAGTGACCGACAACAAACCTCTTATTTTCTCTTCGCCATATGCTTTGTTGCTCCTTTTTTTTTTTTCAACAGTGAGTCATTGTTAGGTTGGGTCATGAATCCACATATACATTGGCTTACCAAGAGACAAGTATGTTACATAATCAATATTGAAAATAAGCAGGGTCAAGGTACCAACCCTAACAACAACTAACCAACAATCTCACATCTTCCCATCAACCCACTCAACCCAAGGTAGTGCACACCCCTTATTTAATCACAACAGTCCCTTGCCCTATGCCATTATTCTTCTAGGTTCTCCAACTTGGGTTGGCCAAGGATGTCTCAGAGCCATATGGCTTATTGGAGTTTCATCTTCCTTCAGAGCTCTAGGTACTCTCTAGACCTCACACACAAACACTTGTCCCTACACTCCTCCCTCAAGGGATCCAACCTTCCACAAGGAAACCTAAGGACAAGTGTAGTCAAAACACTATCACATCATGCATATCAACATGCATAGGTTCAACCTTTTCTCATTTACATGTTCACCATTAACAACTGTTAGTCATATGAATCATGTTATGATAATAGACTACTCTGAGTCTTTATGCATTCACATCCATTACTATATGAACCTAGCATACCTTCACACATCTAGTGTATCATTATTTAATATTTATTCAATGGAAATGCATCTTTGAACTATTTCATCTCTTTCATTTTTATCATTCCTATTCTATTATTCATCAGCATATAAGAACTTCTCAAAACATTAAATAAACTATTAAACTATCAACAGATAAGTTAAGAGATTCCCCCTCACAGTTATGGTTACCTCACTTGGCCATAAACTTTTTGCAATTTTGTTGGGCTACTCTAGGGAATCTAGTCAGCATCATGCATGTTTACCTTGTTTCATCAAACTCAAGTTAGTATTCAAGTAACATCAATGTATTAATATATACAGCAAAATAATATCACATAAGTACACTTGCATGCATAGATATTAATTTAAAACTAAAATTATTTCCTATACTCAAGCCCATACAAGTCCAGAGTTGAACCATCCTTTGATGCCATTTTTTTACATGGTATCAGAGCTCCCATTTCATCTATTCATGAGCCCATCCAAGTTTAGTGTTGAACCATGATCTAATACCACTTTTTAACATACCTTATTCCTTAATTCTTGACTAAGGATATGGGGTATCAAATTTGTTTCTTCTTCACAAGCTTAACAATCAACTCTAATACCACTTTGTCACATACTCAATTCCCTCAATGACTTATAAAGGTTATTGGGTACCCAAAGTTTTATTTTCCTTTTTAATATCTTGAAAACAAGCTCTGATACTAAGATGCCACATACCCCTACTAAATTTATCCTAACCACACTTGCCAAAAACTTGTTTTTCATATCTCATACATTTTGTCAAGCACTTTCCATGTATACTTTCTTCAAATACTTTGTATACAACAAATGAAGTAGTATTTTTCTTGTAGACATTATGTCAAACATTTTGTACGAAATCAAATAAGAAACATTGTTCTTCTTCCACTTGTAACATACTAACTAGATATAACATTCAATCATGCAACTTTAGATTTATGTCTTTCAGGTATTTTGTCCAATAGTTTGTATGCAAATTGTAATAAAACACCTTTAACACATTTCTTCAAATGTTTTGCATGCAAATAGACATAGATCAGCTACAGTAGTACTATCATAAAATAATGCTAACACACAACAATATTATCCCCATCAACAAAACAAAATTTTCATTGGGGAATTTCATCAAATAGTTTGTATGCAATGAATCATTAAACCATTTAGGCATTTCTTCAAACACTTTGTCTACAAACCAATATAGGAACTTCCACAGGGAATATATCCTAAATTATGGTAGTTCAAGTTCTAAAAATTGAAACATATGATCAGTGGGAGTTCCCCTCATTGTAGTCCAAGTTTCAGCCTCTAGAACCGCCCAGATGAAAAGTTATAGCAGAAATCCTAGCATGACCTACTTGGTGCATGATTTTAGGAGCATTTAGGAAGCTCAAATTCCTCTTGTTATATCTCCTGAAATTTCATGACCCGAGATCTAAAAGTTGGACCATATAATTAGTAGTATTTCCCCTCACTATGGTCTACGTTTTAGCTTTTGGAACCTCTTAGAAGAAAAGTTATAGTAGAAATTCCAACATGACCAACTTTATGCACGATTTTAGGAGCATCTAGGAAACTCGACTTCATTTGATCATATCTCCTAAAATATCATGACTCAAGATCTAAAATTTGGACCAGATTATCAGTTGGATTTTCCCTCAACGATTTTTTATGTATTAGCTTATGAAACCTCCTAAAAGAATAGTTATAGAAGAAATTCCAACATGACTTGTTTAAAGATGCATTTAGCAAGCCTATCTTACTCAACCAATTATGTTACAAAATTCAAAACATATAAAAAGCTAAATCCAAATAGTATAGCATATACAATCATGATAAAATTTGATGAAGGGTAAATGCATGTACATATAATCTTGCTAAAAGGAGAAATTAAATAATCATGCATGTCACTAAAAAATCTATACCATAATATCATTAACAAGTAAATAAATATTTATATATTGCAACCATAAAAAAATTGGAAATTGAATTAGGGTGAGTCATGTTCCACCCCATCATGAGCTCAGTTTTGTTACAATTTTTCTCATAACTAAGCGCCCCCATTCCAGATCTTGATGCCTTGAAGAGAACTTAAGTTAAGGGTATTTCACACACTCAGTTTCAAAACTAGATTTTAACACCAGAAGTGAAGGCCATCCTCCTTCATACACACACACAAGAAAAATCATTGATTAGTGTTGGGTCTTCAAAATTTCATTCATTTCCATTACACTTTCACTATTATGTCCATTATATCACCTCCATTTCAGTACTATGTCACCAAATTCATCCCACTTTCATTATCATTGGGCCACATTTATGTTTTTCCAAACCTTATTAATTTTAAGACTTTTTAAGTGAATTTGTGGTTAAAAATTAGAAAATAATGTGCATATGCTTATACCTAACAAGTGGGTTGAGATTGTTGATATGTGTAGGTTAAAAGGAGGCTTTTAGAAGACCTTTATGTGGCACCTTAAGGCCAAATTCAAATTTGAGTGGAGATAATCGTGAGATCATGACGATATGTGTTGCATCTCCTAACTGTATTGAAACTCTAAGAAGACATGTGTCTTATCAATTCCTATTTTGATTAGGACTCTAGAGGTAGAGGGAGAGATTCATGGACTCTCATTAATGAGATGGCTTCTCATCTTTTTGTATAAATAGGAGATCTCTCTCCTTCATTTGTTAGCTTAGCTTGGCTTTTTAGTTCTTTAGCTTGGAGTTTGTAGTTCTTCCTTGATGGATTTGAAAAGCTTTGGCGAGCTTTGTTGTACTTTGTAATTTTGAAGAATTTGAATAAAGCTTTGAGGTTCTCAACATGGAAGGAGATGTGAAGTAGTTGTTATGGAGCATATTAGAATGTAAGGTAGAGTAGATTTTGCTTTGTAGTTTTGCTTTGATTTCATTCAAGTATGTCATTTGATTGCTTTCAAGTTTAATAGATTAGAGTTTCCATTCATGCAATTTTAATTCATGCAAGTGTGTTCAACCAGTTGTTGTAGATTAGTTTTTCTTTAGATGTTCTTGTATTTTCTTATTAGTTTTTGCTCGAGCTTTTTAATGTAGTTTTTGCATCAAGTGGTGATATGAGATTTGCTTCTCTGCTGAACTTTAGCTTTTAAATTTCAGTTGTTATGTTTTGATTTCAGTGAGATTTGTTTGCTTCTCTTAGCTAGTTTAGATATCAAGTTCTTCATGTTATTTGACGTTATCTCCGGTGCCATGGCTTAACCCGAGAAGTTAATTGGTGAGCTATCAGATTATAAGTGAAGTAATTTGATTTTGCTTTCATTAATCTGCAAGTAGGTAATTTAGATATCAAGTTCTTCATGTTATTTGACGTTATCTCAAGTGCCATGGCTTAACGCGAGAAGCTATTTGGCGAGCTATCGGATTATAAGTGAAGTAATTTGATTTTGCTTTCATTAATCTGCAAGTAGGTAATTTAGATATCAAGTTCTTCATGTTATTTGACGTTATCTCCAGTGACATGGCTTAACCCAAGAAGTTAATTGGCGAGCTATCAGATTATAAGTGAAGTAATTTGATTTTGCTTTCATTAGTCTGCAATTTTTGGTTTTGAGTGCAGTAGTTTAGATTTTATTTCTATAATTATATGGACAACAGAGATAGTAACCTCATGTTCAGTACTTCATCTTTTGCTTGATTTAAGTAGCTACATATTTACACTTTTGTTCAAGTTCTAATTTTATCAATAACATGTTTTTAGATCTTTGAAGTGCTAAGTTTGGAAATCACCATAAGGGGCATAAACCTTGTCTTCAATTCTACATCCATACTTGACCTTTAAAAGTATTCTTAAAACTTTAAACTAGGATTTCCATTGCATTAGAATACTTTAGGAGACCAAAAAAAAAAAAACCCAAAACAACATAAACTATAAAACAATGAAGTAAGAAGAAGGGTTAACTAAGCACATATGGTGCACCACACTTCATCAGTTTACGATACCCAGATTGATAATTTATGTAGAGCAATTTAAGATGTTAAATTGACTAGACAATTAGCCTTTCCATCTTTGACTAAGCTCACATTCACAAGAAGACCATGCAAGTTTTCATAGCACAAGGGGTTCCTTCTTTGATCTCTGTAGTCCCTCAACCCTCCCCTCTTCAGTGCTCTATGTGCCACACACAACCATGACCATTCTGAATCCTCAGAGCCATCTAGTTCAAAGAAAAAATGCTACAACACATTGATTTCTTGTTACACAAGTTGTCACCAATTCCCATGTGACCTTGAACTTCTAAGTGTGTGTGTGTGTGAGAGAGAGAGAGCGAGATGTATGACAGAGTAACAAAAGAGAGAAAAATTAGAACCTTAAGAACCAAGAAGAAGAAACCCTTGATTTATCCTCCCTCTTATTTTTATAATCACACCTTGGTCATTCATCTTATCAACCTTTTAGCTTCTTGGGAATACTAACCATCACATCAAAGGGAAATATTCACCCAAGGTATATTTTTCCTCTTAATTTAATTTTTTCCCCTCCCCAAGGCATCATAATATATTGGTTATCCCCTTTCTTCATCACTAGGATTTTTATTAATAAGAATAAAAATTACATCATATAATAGCATCAATGTTGGCACCCCAGGATCATATATTGTTAATTGCATTACAAAAATTGGGGCAATGAAAGGGGTGTCACAATAGCTAATGAGGGGGTAGAGCTCATGCTAGGCTTTTCCTGATGAAGTAAATAATGTCTCAGACATATTTTGCATGTTTACATTTTATTTCATTATCACCCTATATTATTTTAACTTTATTTTAGTTGCATCAACCTCTAGGACCAAGTTTCTTGACCCTAACTCAAGGATGTGGATGAAGGGTGCCAATATCAATTACCAATAACTACCAACTTGGAGAATGGATATGTATAACATGGAGAGATGGAAAGTGGTATATATGGATTACGTTGGAAATGTTACATCAATTAAAGCTTCCCCGGTAGTGCCCTTCCAAAAACCCTAAGGCCTTAGAAGAGGTCCCACTAAACTAGACTTAGACACTAACCTCTCAAGTGAAGTGTGGTAACATAAATAAATTCGACGTCATTCAATCATCTAATTTTCTCCATGACACATATTAATTTTCCACAATATTAAATTAAATTAGATGATTAAAATAATGGTTAAAGTAACTAATGATAGATGACCCACCTTCTTCCAAGAAGAAATGTTAAATAAGAGAAAAATATGACTAAGGAAATAGATGGAGAATCCTAAAATATGTTTATGTGTTGATCATAATAGGATTGCGAGTTGGTTGGCTATCAAAAGAGGAGAAAAAAGTCCTACTAGGACTGCCCTTAACAAGATTTTCTGATAGGCTTTCTCAAAGGTGTAAAAGTGGTCAGTTATTAATACCTCTTTCACTTATTTTAGGTTGAAAATATTATTCTCTTTTCTAAAGGAAATAAAAGATATATCCTTATTATTAAATATACTTTTGATCTCCTCTATAAATGCATTGTCATGGAAATAAACTTCTCCAAGTCCTCCTATTCTCATTCTCTACCAGATATTATTTCCAAACAAGTTGAACTATAATTTTCTTTTCCTCTAAGGACCTTGGAATACAGCTTCAAATATATAGGTTATACCTATAACCTTCTATATATTGCTTCGGGGACTGGATCTAGATATACAAAACAATTGAATCCAGAATCTCTAGTTGGGTAAACATACTTCTTTCTAAGGGAGGTTCCCTCACACTCGTAAAGGTTTTCATTGAAAGTATTCTAATTTATTGGATGTTTATTTCTAACATCCCCAAAGGAATCTTAACCAAAATTGGTAAGCTCGAATTTAGCTTTCCCTAGTGTAGAGGTTGCAATTCGAGTGGCAATCATCTTGTAAAATGGAGAAGAATCACTCTCCCTAAGAATTTTAGAGTTGTGGCACTAAAAATATTTTCCACTTTAGCAAAGTGCTTATGGATCGTAGCCTCTAGCACCTCAAAAAAAAAACATCATGGCGAGGAAGAGTTCTAAAGGATTAATACCTTCCAAATATTACTTCTGATGATTGGTTTAGACAACCATTGATCTCTATAAAGGGATCAATTGTTTGGAAATATTTTGTTCTCACAATTACCTTATTTAGATTTTGTACAATGTGGAAAATTGGTAGTAGTGAGAAAGTGCATATTGATATGGATCCCTGAGTTAGGATGGGGATGACTATTGCCTCTCTAATGCCCTCATTACCTAATCTCATCATTTGGAGAATCTTTTTTTATGTCGGAAATAAAAGCACAAGACCCCCAATTATGGGGTCGATAGGATTGGAAATCGACTACATTTTTTGGGCTCTCTCGGCCTATAGCAATAGAATGGCAATCCTGTATAATCCTCCTCACTTCTAGTTACATCAAAATTTGATATGAAGTTAATGCTGAATTTTCATATAAATAGAAATCCAAATCAATGGTAATTTCACTACAAAAATTGGTTATTCCTCACATATTGAATCCTTCTTCTCTGATGAAATTAAATGGTGGTGGAAAATTTTACGGAAACTTTGTGCTCCTCACATATCAAAATCACTATCTATCTTACAATAAAAAAATAATTCTCACGTAGGATAATGAGTTGAAGATGGGATGGATAGGTCCCCATCATTGTTCTTCTTCTTTTTTTCCTTTTTTTTTTGGGTGACTAGAGGAATCAACAACTAGGCCAGTTTCATACTTGTGTGACACAGGGAAAATTTTGGCCACTACCACTATAACCTCTAGGTTCCCACGTATGAACCTTCTATAAACGTGATTAATTCGATCGATTTGAACCTCAAATCTCTTGGTACACTTCATTTTCACAACACTTTCCAATTGAGTTGCCACCCCCTCCCGGGGGTCTCCCAATCATTATTATTTATGCAAGATTTCTAAGGAAAACATTGCTCATCTCTTCAATTTATGTTAATATTGAGCATAGGTGGCTGTCAAACCCATGACATATCTCATAATTTAATTCAAATGGTCGCAAATATGTTTAATGAAGTGCTTTAAGAAATGACTAATGGATCGAGCCACTTCATAGTTTGTAGTTTTTCCATGTCTTTTTGTTTTTGGGGTCTAGTGGGCTTGAAACTATAGAATATTTAGATCAAAGGACATCATTGTTGACATTTTTTCAGGTCTGATTACAATTTCTTTTTAGAATACAACATATATCCCGAAAAAAAGGAGATCAGAATGAGGGTACACCCCAAGATTGACTAAAACATTCCATGGAGATATTTTTATGGTGACACCCAAGGCCACCCTTCCTTATGCAACATCGGGGAAATCCTACATATCTCCAATTCAAATTACTTTCATATCATATATACACCAAGGCATGTATCCAACAATTGTGTTGAATTTGTAGCCTTGAGAACTCTCCTCTTAACTACTTCTCTAAAAAGCATTGCCAAGTTATAGTCTTTTGGGGATTGAAAATTAGTTATTGACTGAGAAAAGAAGAAAATTGAAGTGGTAAATATTTTTCTCCAATCTATGCTACAGGTTATACAAGAGGCAACGATATCTTTTTAATGGTTATCTTTCAACCATATCTTGAGAGAACAAAACACAAGAGTGGATGTGCCTTCCATAGAAGCTTTGCAACTTCTAATAGGGTTCTTCAAGATCATTGAATTCCTCAATGGAGATGAACATGGACCTAGGAGTTCCATCTTTGATCCTTCTTTTCATTATTTCCTAATACTTTGCTGGCCAAATGAAACGGAAATATGTTGTTTCAATCTAGTGGTGAACTTAGAAAACTAAAGGACACCCTATTTTGTTTTTTTCTTATTAACCAAAAGGAACTTATAGAGGCCTAATGTGCATGATACAAATCGCAACATGTATCTTCTTCCTAATGAATGTAAAATATTTCTTGCTTTTGGAGATTTCATATTTCTAATGACAATGTGAGGATTATTAAAATTCCTCTTTCCAAAACAACCCATTTACACATAATAAGAAGTGCATCAAGTTTAGAGTTTATTAGGATTCAAATTTATTCACATTTTTACCATTTTATTAATTATTTAATAATAGTAGAGAAAAAATGAAGAGAATGCGAGTAACTTTATCCAAAGATGAATTGCAGTTGGAATTTTCTCTTTTGAGTTAATTTAAATTAAATATAAATGATCATATATAAAGCATCAAAGCCCATAAAACATATTCTTAAATATTTGTTCCTTATCTTTGAATTTAAAGAATAAAGAAGATAAACATTTTATCACATGAATAATATTGATTAATCTTTGGATAAATGGTTCCCATTTATGTTTTAACCAATATTCAATATAGTTAAGACTTAGTCATTGAAAAAGAAGGATTTCACTTGAAAAATGGAAGTCCCTTCCATACAGTTGATTTGGATTATGTAACTCCTACTTATCTTAGTTGTGATAATAGGATCGAGAGGGATTATATTCCTATTATTTAGGATTTGGTTAGATTTGGTTAGTTTGAGATATATTTACTCAACTAGATGCTTCCTAGATTAGTGTGTGTGGTTGAGATATTTGCTAAACTAGTTAATTGTGTGATCAAGGTAGCTTTTATATCTTGAGAAATCAATATTTTATTTATATATATCATTATTCGATTGATAAGAGTGTGCTTATGAATTTATAATTTGGTATGGGAGTGGGATTAGGCCTATCTCTCTCATGGGAGGGCCTAAGAACATGGGGAGAGTAGATTAGATTATTTATGTAGTGTGTGCTCAGTTTTTCTTTTGCAATACATTGTTTGTACATGAGATTGAATGATCTATTGTTCTATTATTTATGAGTATCCCACATGAAGAAGTATACATGAAAGGGAGTTTTCATTCATAGAAAAGAGTGGCACTGGTGTAAGTTGAAGGCTAATTGTGTAGAGGAGGAGTTGCACACTATAAGAAGAATTGATCTACCCATCATGCACTATCATCATGCAGAGAACTCGTTGCAATAATGTTGTTATGGAGACATCCATAGAATTGAATTGAAGGACACAAGAACATGTTGGACAAATACTAGTCATATAGTGTTTGAATGACACATCCAAGACATGTTATGTTATTGATTCGAGGGTAGAGGCTAGATGCAGTGGAGGATTCACCACAAGAGAAGAAAATTTTGATGACCAAGGGAGACAATCACCATAGGGAATTTGTGTGGCTAGATTAAATTTTGGGCATGTCTACATGTAATAGAGAGCATGATACATGTAAAGAAGGATCATGCATGTAGTAAAGGGCAGTGTACAAATGTGCATGCATTAAATCCTTCAATCTATTGGATCACGAGCATACAAGAAGGTGAATCACATTTAGCATTCACAAAGTTTCTCTCACTCATCAAAATTTGTAGACAATATAATCCCCACTACAATCCTTGAGAGGGCCATTATACCATCTGAGAATAACCTAATTCATATCAAATCAAATCAGTGAAAGCTTTAAGCTTTAAAACTTCTTACCTACTAGTGTTGTGCGTTAGTTTGTTTGAGCTTGGAGGCATTCTTGTTGCAATTTTACCATAAGCATTATAGCTTTTGTTCGATATTGGAGGATATAGAATAGAAAGGGGCATCCTGTAGCCACATTTGGAGGGACATATAGCAAAAAGATGCCATTTGTGCTAGATCGTGTGGAAGAAAACCCAATGTGATTAAAAGAAGAGGCAAGTATATTTCTAAATTTCATTTCACACATTGAAAATATCATGCATGGTCATGATGAAGTCAAAGGTAGTTCAGTTCATTACTTTATCAATGATATATTGTTAAAATTTATGGTATGGTAAAGTCAATGGTCAATGTTGGACAGATAAAGTGAAAGATAAAGGTTTTGGCATTGCCATATATGGGTGAAAATTATTTAATGGTTTTAGGTAATTCATCAAATATGTGTCATTATTATATGACTATGGAGATGGAAAATGTTGCTAAAAGAAGAGTCTAAATGCATTTTTTTGTGAAGGAAAATGAGTGCCAAAGTCAAGTTGGAAGATTCCCATTAGAGAGGTAAAGGAATTAATAATGATTCTACTATTCTATTGGCTTACATTTCGGGTACAAATTGATGCTATAATAACCATATTGCAAGGAGCGTATCGAATGCATTTTTGTTTGTATCCAACATTTTTTAATTTAAGCTATGGTTAATGATAAAATTGTAGATATTGAGTCTAGCTAACACAATATAGTTTCATTGTTAGAGTTAGCTACTTCAATAAAGAACATTAAATGTAGAATAAAGAATGACCATGGACACTAGTGATGACTAGTGAAGGATAAAGAAGACTCCAAATGTAGAGGTAAAACATAAGATATGCATAGCGATGAGATGTAAATGGGCTTGTAATTGGTTTTACATTTAGTAAAGCATTTGAAGTTCTATTGTAACTAATATAAAATGTTGTAATTGTGTAGGGGTGCAAGATCAATTGTACCAGACACCCCAAAGTTTTGGTCAAGGTTGTAAAAGATTTGATTTCTCCGAGTGTTAGTAACCCCTGTTGAATCACGCTTACATAAATTAGTGTGGTAGCACTGTAATCTTGTAGCATGTATCCTTCTTATGTATAGGGAGGATGTGACATCAAGTTGTGGAATTAACCACTAAGTAGGTATGAGGGTGGCATGTGTGCTTGTATCTAAGCTTGATGTTGAACCAGAGAAGTATTTTCTTCAATCAAGGGGGGAATGTGAGATGGAATAGCCTTAGAAAGTGAGGGACCAAGTTAAAGAGAGTTTAACACGAGGATGAACCATGTAGGTGAAAAGGATTCCTAGAGTACTTAGCAATACAATTAATAGCACCCGTGTATCTTGGTAGATGGATTTCTTTTTATATGGACATCAATGATCATCTTATGCAAGTAGAAAAAGAAGTGTAAGAAAGTACAATTAAAGACATGATCCTCAAAGTAACAAAAATGAACAGCTTGTAATAGTGTTTGTGGTAGTAATGAAGTTGACAACAATAAAAGTCAAACGATGGTGGACATCAAAGTTAAAAGTTTGTGGAATAGACTCAAGACTATATTGTAATGTGAGTCGCATTGTGTTTGTAAGCAATTCCATAGTGTCATATTTTGAGTTGATGTAATGGTCCTCAAGAATGTATGCACCTAATATCTCTAGGAGTGGATTTTGTAATAGTATGTACTTGAGTCAATAATGATGTAAGCCTAGTGAAGTGTGTATACCCCTGAAAGTTGTCATGTTGAAAGTTTCTGATCAACTCGAAACCAATTGGTGAGATGGTTTACGGTCATCTAAAACCATTTGACGCATTCTTTGTGGTAAGAAGAAACCACATGAAGATGTAATGAAGAAACACAATTTTGCGAGAGACAGGGACCAAATGTATAGGGATTCCTGCAGAGTTTTTTTGTTCCTTAGGAGTCTAGTGCAAGAGCATCAAGAGCATCATTAAGGATAAGCTGGAAAAACCCAAATCATGGTTACAGGTAAGTTGAGAAAACCGAAGACTATGATGATAGTGATGCAGTGGGAGTTAAAGGTACAAGTATCAGTATGATAATATGTGATTCTAGTTGAATGAACCATGTACATGAAAGGGTGTCCTAGTAGACTAGAAGTTGTAGTGGTTGGTTACCCATGCATTCTAGTGGATGGTTGTTTCTTTATATGGATGATAATATTTTGGTAATGTTTGTAAATGCTAGGTTTGAACATTGATATACTTTGCTAATTAGGGGATGTTTTAGTTCATAGTGGATCATGCATTGTAGAGAACATATTCGTGAATACCCTAGTTGATCAAGACCTCTACTTATCAATATTAAGACAAGTAGTCAATAAGGGGGAGTGTATTTAACTCCTACTTGTCTTAGGTGTGATGATAGGCTCTAGAAAGATTTTGTTCCTATTATTTAGTAGTTAGTTAGATCTAGTTGGTTTGAGAGATGTTTGTTCAACTAGATGCTCTTTAAATTGATGTGTGGTTGAGATACTTTATATTTTATTTTAGTGCCTTTAAATATTACATTAAAATACATTTTTTAAAATTTAATTTATTAATTTTAATTAAAATAAATAATTCAATTTTATAAATTTATTTATTAATTTTACATGAAATAAATAATTATAAATAATATCAAGTTTTTTATATTTATTAAATTTTAAAAATTTAAATATATTTTTTCATTTTTATTTTTAATAAAATACAAAAAAAAAAACTAAATTATAGGTGACTTTTTGACCACAGATTGTCTTAATAGAATTGTCTCTCACATTTTATTCTACCCCAAAGAGAAATTACACATTTTATATTTATAAAATAATAAAATATATATATTTTTTATTTTATTATTTTAATAAAATAAAATAAACATATATATTTTATTATTTTATAAAATATAAAGTGTGTAATTTTTTATTGGGTGTTCATTAGAAAGTGAAGGAATCTTTTATTACGACAATCTGTGGTCAAAAGGTCATCTATTTCAAATTTCATGGACAAAAATCTGGTCATGCTAAGGGCTAGTTTGGCATAGATGCCCCCTATGTTTTGGCTACTCAAACCAGAGGTTAAACATGCTAGCCATATCAAGACTCACATTACCTAATAAACAAAAAACACCATAAAATTTGTAATTTATACACATATAAAATTAAAATATTGAAAAGTATTAAAATAAAATTATACTAAATATTTAATATTTTAAAATAAAATGTGTTACACTATAAAAATAATAATAAATTTATTTTTAGTATATGAATAGATTATATATATATGAATGATTAAAATTTAATTGAAAAAAATTAAAATAAAATTGTATTAAATATTTATTAAAATTAAATAAATTTTAAAAATAAGAAAAATGATTATATAAATATTTGATATATATGGACTAAATATGGTGTAATACTACCAGCTAAAAAAGGTGGCAGAACATGAACAATAAGTAGTTAATATTGATAAAAACACTTAGAGGTCTTCTTCTGACTTGCGTTTCTTGTTGGTGGGGAGTTTCTTTCTTTTTTCGGATTCTATTTTTCCATTGTCCGATTCTCGAATATTTTACTTTCCAATTTCCATGTCACTCATCTCAGTTTAAGTCTTTGTTGGCATTTTTCTACAAAGGTTTAATATGGATGAGGAATTACTTAATTATGGCGAAGATAGCCCTTAAAGTGGGCATGCATACCCATCCCATGAAGATTGTATTTTTAGAAAGGATCACCCATTGGTTTCACCTCCCATTCATCTCACAGTAGAATTGTCTCACTTTCCTTAAGGCTTATTTAATTTGTCATCAGATCATCTAGATAATGAACAACATCTGGAGGTTTTGGGCTTGATTCCTTCTTCTAAGCATGCTCCAACTTTAGATACAACAAGCCCTAATCTGTGACAACCTCTAAAGCAACGAAATTCAAATATTTGAATGGTAATAGGGGACGACATTCCCCTTTCACACATTCTACAACTTATGTATAGGGATCTAATTGGTCGGTTTTCTAGGAAGGTGGCTAAGCCGTCTTATCTACAACATTGGATCAATTCAAATTCGGCTCTTATTATTAGTTTTTTATGCAATTCCACATATTTCCTAAAGCTTGATTATGTGTTATCCTCAATAAAGTAGATGAAGTGAAGACTCTCCTATCCTCTGACTAATGTTGGTGATAATTTAGGTTGATGCTTCAAAAGTGGAATGTGGATTCCGACGCTTCACGTAGCCCCACGTGAATGCAAAAAATGGGCCCTCCTCCCAGCTTTGCTGACGCCATTCTATAAAAAATGGTTTTGGAAAAAATAGGCAATCATATTAGCCAATTTGTTTATTGAGAGGAAGTTTTCCTTTCGAAGCAAGATGGATGAGTGGTGTGGAAGTAAGTGGAGATCAACCCCAGTGAAGGTTTCTTGGAGGAAATTGAATTGGTATTCAACGAGGTGGTTTGGAATCAAAAGATTGATTATTGGAATTTGCTCTTCCACTATTTTTATTTCCATGAGGTAGGCCACCTTGTCTCCAATTACACACGAAAGAAAATTTTCATCCAAAAAAGTTTGGATTCAGAAAATTTTGAACATGCAGATTGAGGCCTTGAGACTGAGGGAGAAGGATCCTTTGGATTCTAAAGTCAAAGGCACATATGATGATCATCCTCCCTCCCCAGCTAAGTGGTTTCATACCCCATCATTTTCTCCTATAAAAAATAATGATAAAATTGATCATGATGTTAATATGCTTTGGAAAGTTTCCAAAGTTATGTCCCTGATGATAACGTCTCTAGTCCCTTCTAATTAAGGTCTCTTTCTTCTCAAATTTGGCACATGTCAAGGAGAATGATGTCTTTCCAAGTCATATTTTTCCTTATGGTTCCAACTATTCATCCAACTAGACTTGTGGGAAACCTCCTTTTGCATATTATCAGGTCATTCGTTCCTCAAAATAGCTCTATGTTCTATTGGCCTCCATGTTAAGTGAAATGCTCTTTATTCATGTTCCTCGACTCGTGAAGATGTTTCAGTGTCTTTTGGTCTAACCGTGGATGCTCCTTCTATAATTCATGCCAGTCACAAATCCTTTCTTTCTAAGGCCAAGTCTAAGGTTAGGGAAGACATTCTAAGTGGAAAAAATACCATAATCTCCAAGGTTCTTAGGGAAAAGGCCCCCCCCATGAAGGAAAATGAAGATCTTGTCTCTGAATATTAGGGGCTTTTGGGCCAACCCCAAAAAACTGTCTCTAAAGTGACTCATTCCAGCCCACATCCTGGATGTTATCATGCTTCAAGAAACCATGTCAGCCGGTGCCTATGTGATTTCGATTTTAGAACCCTGGTGTAGGCATTAGATTTTCTTCTCATTAGATTCAAAAGGTTTGTTTGGTGGATTTCTTTTGGCTTTGCAGCCTGATCTATCGATTTTACTTTTCTCAAGCTCTTCCAAACATATAGTGATTGATTTTGTTTCAAACAAACAAGAAGGGGTGAGTCATCATGTTATTTCAAATACAAATTATTATGATGCATTAAAGAAGTCGATATATTTATTTGACTCAATCTCATAATTGGAAGTAGTTCATAAATTAGAGCTATGATGCATGATTTTGAAGCCATTGGAATTAAAATGGACATCCCTATCATAGCCTTTTTCAAGGTCCTCTATCCTGCATATTCTCACTATCTTCAATCCTTACAAGTTAGTTCCCAACTTAAGGACGATACTTTTGACACTCTTGTGGAGGCTTTTGTAGGAAGGGAGAAAGCTTTTGGGAAGAGGAATATAGCTTATAAATCCTCTGAAGAAGTTTTGTGCCTTGCACAAAAAGAGAGGAATCAAACACAATATTATTCTATAGGAAGAGTTGGTAGAATAGGACATGGAAGGAAGAATAACAAAGAAAGTGGGGATAAATATCATAAAGGAGGAAAATATTATCTCCATTATATTTGTTGTAAGATTTATAAACCTTGTGTCATTTAGATAGCAAACATATAGATAATATTTAATATGTCATTTAAAGCAAAAATAATAATAAGAAATTGGAAAAATGGATGTGTGTTTATTTATGTAGGTTGATCCAATAGGTTTTTCAAGTTGAAGCTAAAACCAAAGAAGCCAACTCATCAAACATGTAGAGGAAAAAATCTATATCCACTAATTATTTTTGAATATATATTACTATTACATAAATTAATAACCATGCATAGTGAAGACCCTTAGGCATATGCCCTGTTGAGATTGCAACAAGATGATGGAGCTTAGTGAAAAGAGTCGCCTTCACTAAGTGGGCCCGCAGGCAAATCATGGCGCAAGTTCTATTTTTGGATCACAGCAGGAATGATCACAGCAGGAGTGACCACAGCAGGGATGATCACAGCAGGAGTGATCACAGCAGGAGTGATCAAAGTCTATTTTTAGACTGGCTGTCAAAAATAGAAAAGTCAAATATTATTGTCTCATAATAATATTTGGACTATAAACTTGATCTTATTCTCTTGGAGCACTTCACTTTGAGCTACAGATGTGTCACATGCAGTTGTCAGAAGGAAGTATGCTTTCTTTGTGGGTCAGTTGAGTTGTTGCATGCATGACTTGAGTCATAACTCAATCAGTTGAGTTTGGTGGAGTTGATTGTGGAGTTGATGGAGTTGTGTTCAGTTTGACTTGGTTAAACTAGTTGTAATTAGTCTAACTGCAAATAGACTAATGATGAGTTGTTAAACTAATTATTAACTCATAATGCAACTATAGAATACATCAGTTAACTCAGTTGCATGTCAATGCATGTTCATTTCAGCAAGGACAAGTGTTAGAGGATCAGATTGCTATCAGTTGTGACTATAGTTGTTCATGAGGATTTGCACAATCAAGGGATTGAGTATGCCAATGAGTATTGCCCAGTATTTGCCTAGTATTATAGCCTCTACTCACGTCTTTCCCAATGTGAGTGATTCTTTGGAGGTAAATACGAGTTTGGTTAATCCATTCTCATTCATTCTTGAGTAGGTATTGAGCAGTGGAGGCAGGCAAGCAGTGGAATAGATTTGGAGATCATATCTGAGCTGTATTATGTGTAACAGGTGGAGATAGTGCTGGATACTTGTGAGAAGTATTGACTATTGGAATGTTACATGTTCTCAATCATTAATATACAGATAGTGTGGGGTTTTCAGCTATAAGCTTTCCCCGGGTTACATACTGTGTTAATGTGTGCATGCTCTTGATGTTTTATTGTTATTGATGCTGCTAAATTGATGATCAACGTAGAGGAGCTTATGTATTGTGTATGTATTCCGCAATAGTACATGATCAAGATAATCTCCATTGATATGTGTTAAATTATTCAAAATTTCTACATGGTATCAGAGCTGTTGATCATCAGATCTACTATTCAGGAAGTGTTTACATTCTATTTCTTCAAGCAGAGTCTGTAATCAGGCTAGGTAGCCTCTGGATTCATCCTTCTTTTGGAAGGTGAGATATTCGGTGAATGCCCATACAGTCAATCTCTGTACGAGAAATATTGTGTTCTCACGAATCTTAGATCCAAGGCAGTTGAGTTTGGAGCTGGTGGAAATCGAATTTGCAACAGTGTTCTTGAAATGTCTTTCAACGATTTGCGAATGTTATTCCAAAGCAAGAGCGACCTAGCGCTCAAGGATAAACTCAGAAACAATAAGTGTGAGAATGGATCTTCATCAAAGGGAGCTGATGAAGAAAATTGCGCTTTGGCTGCCAAAGCAAAGAAAGGGAAGAGCAAGAAAGCTTCTCAGTCTGGTGCGAAAGGCAAGAAGCAGGACATGTCCAAGGTGAAGTGTTTTCACTATCACCAGTACGGACACTATGCCACTAATTGTCCACAAAAGAAGAAGAACAAGCAGCTTGCTGGATCTGCAACAGGAGAGGCTCTAGCCTCGCAGTTTGAGCTTGATTTTTCATTGATCGCATGCTTGGTTTCAAGTGTGATGGGATCGGTGTGGTTCTTGGATAGTGGTGCGTCTTTTCACATGACGGGAGATCGAGATTTATTTTCTAATTTGGAGGACAAAGATCTTGGAGTTCACATCGAGATGGGCGATGATGGTAGATACAGTGCAACCGGTATCAGTACCATTTCCTTTGAGAGGGAGTCTGGTAAACCCTTCGTATTGAAGGAAGTCATGCATGTTCCAGGATTGAAGAAGAATCTTATCTTTGTGGTGATGTTAGAAGACAAGGGGTATGATGTTGTTTTCAGCAAGGGAAAGGCTTTCCTGTGCAGCAAGACAAGTGGTGAGACCCGGAAGATAGGGGTTCGAGTGAGGAACCTTTATCAGTTGCATGTAGATGGATGCGCAACAATGGCAAGCAAGGCAGAAGGATTGGTGAGCCGGGACGATGGCAAGTTGTGGCACAGGAGATTGGGTCACCTTCACCATGGAGCCTTGAAGATACTGTAGCAAATCACTACAGGGCTTCCTAAAGGCACTCTTGTGCAGTCATATCAATGCAACGGGTGTACTTTGGGGAAGTTTGTGAAAGCCACCTTTCACGAGAAGGATAGTCGCGCCACGACGATCCTTGAGAGAATTCACACAGACGTGTGTGGACCTTTCTCAGTTGCTTCGACAGCAAAACACAGGTATTATGTGATTTTTGTTGATGATTTCTCTTGTAAGTGCTGGATCTTCTTCATGCAGAAGAAGAGCGAGACATATTCAAAGTCCTGTGAATTCAAAGCACTGGTCGAGAAGGAGTCGGGGAAGAAGGTGAAGGCTCTTATGAGCGATAATGGTGGTGAATACATCTCAGATGAGTTCAAGGATTTCTGCAAGGCAAAAGGGGTTCGAAGAGAGCTCATAGCTCCCCATAACCCACAGCAGAACGAGGTAGCTGAGCGGAAGAACAGAACGATTGTGGGTGTTGCACGGGCAATGTTGCATGATCAGGTCCTACCCCTTCACTTGTGGGCGGAAGCATGCAATACAGCAGTTTATGTGCAGAACCGTTGTCCTCATAGGATACTTGGCATGAGTACACCCGAGGAGGCTTATTCTGGTAAGAAGCCTGATCTTTCTCATTTGAGGATTTTTGGTGCTAACGTTTACATGCATGTGATGAAGGATGCTAGGAAGAAGTTGGAGCCAACCGCAGAGGTTGGGATATTTGTGGGGTACACTGATACACCCCACAACTATCGTGTGTATTTTCTAGACAGTGGTAAAATTGTTGTGCGACGGGATATAAAATTTAAGGAGGAGAAAGCCATGAAGTGTTCGCTTGAGAGGGAGCTACACTTGCATACAGATGAGGAGCTATTAGTTCCTAAGGATGAGATTCAGGACATGGATCAGCCACAAGACGAGGTTCATGGAGTGGAAGAGACTACTCATGCAACGCCAACCATTAGAGGGCGAAAGCGCTTGACAGAAGCTGAGCGACTCGCTCAAGATGCAGAGAAAGTTGTAGGACCACCTACAGCCCAACACAGGTAGAGGCAGTCACCTGATCGGTACACGGGATACATGGCTCTTATGAGCAAGTGTGTTGTGACTGAGCCATCCTCTTTCGAGGAAGCTGTGGAGGATCCCGCATGGGTAACGCCATGGTGGAAAAGTATGATTCTATTGTCAGAAACAGTGCATGGGAGATTGTTCCTAGACCGGAAGGGAAATCAGTGGTGGGTTCGAGATGGATCTACAAAGTTAAGCAGGAAGCTGATGGGAGTGTGGAGAAGTACAAGGAAAGATTTGTTGCCCGAGGCTTTTCACAGATAGAGGGGATCGATTATGAGGAGACATTTGCACCTGTCGCAAGGTATTCTTCCATACAGACAATTCTTGCTCTCTCAGCACAGATGGGGTGGCACATTCATCAGATGGATGTGAAGACTGCGTTCCTCAATGGAGTCATTGAGGAGGAGGTGTACATTGAGCAGCCCGATGGCTTTGAGGTCTTTAGCAGCGAGTCGCATGTGTGCAGGCTCAAGAGAGCGTTGTATGGGTTGAAGCAAGCACCACGTGCTTGGTACACATGGATAGACAGCTATTTCACAGGACTTGGATTCTCAAGAGCGAGGCGGATCCTAACCTATACCAGATTGTGGTGAAGGGTAAGTTTCTTATCATTGTACTGTATGTTGATGATTTGATTCTAACGAGTGATGAGCTGTTGATACTTTCATGCAAGGATGATCTTGCTAAGGAGTTTGAGATGAAGGACTTGGGCCTCCTTCACTATTTCCTAGGATTGGAAATATGGCAGCGCAGTGGTGGACTGTTTATTTCTCAGGGCAAGTATACTCGAGAGATACTGGAGAAGTTCAACATGCATGGCTGCAAGCCTGTTGATACTCCTCTTCCTGGAGGTTGGAGGAAGGAGGATGCCACTTCGTGAGAATAAGTGGATGCCACTGTTTATCGACAGTTGGTGGGGTCGCTGATGTATTTGGTCAATACACGACCCGATATATGCTATGCAGTTAACCAGCTTTCACAAGCTATGGTTAAGCCTACCAAGCTCTTCTGGAAGGCAGGCAAGCATGTATTACGTTATTTGAGAGGCACATCGGGATATGGATTGTGGTACAGACAGGAGGATGAGGTGAAGCTATGTGGCTTCATGGATGCAGATTCGGCAGGGAGCCCAACAGACAGAAAGAGCACATTAGGAGGGGTCTTCAGTATTGGATCGACAACAGTTTCTTGGTACAGCAGGAAGCAGAGATCCATGGCACTCAGTTCAGTAGAGGCCGAGTATATGGCAGCAAGTTTGGCTGCATGCGAGGCTATATGGATGAGGAAGATTCTGGTTGGTTTGTTCGATTCTCATTTGGATCCTACTGTGATTTACTGTGATAACCAGAGTTGCATTAAACTCTCGGCTAATCCTGTATTTCATGATAGATCTAAGCATATTGACAGCAGGTACCATCATATCAGAGATTGTGTGTAGCAGAGGATCATGTTGCTTTCATACATTCCAACGGAGGATCATGATGCTGATATTCTGACGAAGGCTCTCACCAGGAGAAAATTCGAATACCACCGAGGCAGGATAGGGGTTGTTGATAATCCATATCTTGTCGAGAGGGAGTGTTGAGATTGCAACAAGATGATGGAGCTTAGTGAAAAGAGTCACCTTCACTAAGTGGGCCCACAGGCAAATTATGGCGCAAGTTCTATTTTTGGATCACAGCAGGAATGATCACAGCAGGAGTGACCACAACAAGGATGATCATAGCAGGAGTGATCACAATAGGAGTGATCACAGCAGGAGTGATCAAATTCTATTTTTAGACTGGCTGTCAAAAATAGAAAAGTCAAATATTATTGTCTCATAATAATATTTGGACTATAAACTTGATCTTATTCTCTTAGAGCACTTTAGTTTGAACTACAGATGTGGCACATGTAGCTTTCAGAAGGAAGTACGCTTTCTTTGTGGGTCAGTTGAGTTGTTGCATGCATGACTTCAGTCAGAACTCAATCAGTTGAGTTTGGTGGAGTTGATGGACTTGTGTTCAGTTTGACTTGGTTAAACTAGTTGTAATTAGTCTAACTGAAAATAGGCTAATGATGAGTTGTTAAACTAATTATTAACTCATAAGGCAACTATAGAATACATCAGTTAACTCAGTTGCATGTCAGTGCATGTTCAGTGCAGCAAGGACAGGTGTGAGAGGATCAGATTGCTATCAGTTGTGACTATAGTTGTGCATGAGGATTTGCAAAATTAAGGGATTGAGTATGCCAATGAGTATTGCCCAGTATTATGGCCTCTGGTCACGTCTTTCCCAGTGTGAGTGATTCTTTGGAGGTAAATACGAGTTTGGTTAATCCATTCTCATTCATTCTTGAGAAGGTATTGAGCAGTGGATGCAGGCAAGCAGTGGAATAGATTTGGAGATCAGATTTGAGTTGTATTGTGTGTAATAGGTGGAGATAGTGCTGGATACTTGTGAGAAGTATTGACTATTGGAATGTTACATGTTCTCAATCATTAATATACAGATAGTGTGGGGTTTTCAACTGTAAGCTTTCCCCGGGTTACATACTGTGTTAATGTGTGCATGCTCTTAATGTTTTATTGTTATTGATGCTGCTAAATTGATGATCAACGTAGAGGAGCTTATGTATTGTGTATGTATTCCGCAATAGTACATGATCAGGATAATCTCCATTGAATATGTGTTAAATGATTCAAAATTTCTACATGCCCTTTATCTAAAACAAGCAAATGGTACCTAAAATACCATATGGGGTCAAGGACACCAAAGAGAATCCGTGTGTCATGGTTAGATGCCTTGATCATAGTGCCTAAAGCCTAAAATGTTCATTTTCTTGTGGAAGGATCTTATTTTCCTCTTCAACCATGGCTTAGGCCCCTAGACCCCTCACTACTATCCAAAACTAATCAATTATAGCAACTTTCCACTTAAAGGCTAAAGATCTCATAGAAAGGTCATACGTGGTGTTTCGATTTATCTTTCATCATGCTTAAGACTTGGAAGCTTTGATAAATTCCTAAGCCCCTTTTTATGCTTCCCTAACCATTGATAAGTTATAAATAACCATCATGGTTACTAAAAGCATCATAATATCCCATGGTAAATAACTCATATTTTAGACTCGTGGTTATCAATTAGTGGTGTTTTCCATGGCGATTGAGACTAGCAAGCATCATTTTTGGCATAAGGTTGTTATAGTTAACTCATAACCTTGGTTGGGACTATGGACCATTTATGGTCTGAAATTCACCTAATCATGGTGTCCATTGTACACTTGGAAGATAATTGTGTCTAGAAAAGGTCTAATGTGGTGGTCAAGGAATTTCCCATGGTGCTTGAGACTAATAAGAAATATTTAGGGTTAGAGGTTCCTATTTCCTTCCCTTAACTACAAAGATAAACTTGAGTCCTATAAATCATGCCTAAGTATAATGCATTAATCAACTCATATGTGAAAGAATCCCTATAAAGAACTTAACTCAATGTTTGTAGGTGCTTTTCATGGTGCTTATCTCAATAAGGTTTACTTAGGGGGATCACTAGCTCCCACTTGACCATGCTTATACCTAAAAATTTCCACTACAAAATCCCTAATTATGATGTTTGTTCCCTACTCAGAGGTGAGAGAACCCCAAAATCTTCCTACATGTTGGTTTTTGGTTTTTTAAAATGTTTGAGCCTAACATATTTTTCTTCAATACCCCTATGGCCATTCAAACATCTCAAGATTAATGGGTATATAATGAAGCTCCCTTTTTTATAAATACATTGTATCCTCACTTGTAAGAAGTCTCTCAAAATAAAAGTTTTGGAAAAGCTCATGCAAAGTATGGAGAAAAAAATATATTATTGGACCTTTAGGACACTCAACCTTCCTATTAGACTTTCCTTTCTTAAATTACTTTTTCAAGCCATCCTTATGTACCTATTCTCATCCTTGGCAAGCTATAAATCCATTCTAGAAAAAATAAGAAACACACAGATATCCCTCCTTTCGGGGGGAGCTAGAGAATAAAAAATATGGGCCCTTATCACCTGGAAAAATTATACTATCCTAACCACATAGGGGGCCTGTGATTAAGAGACCCTAAAATTCTCACTCAATCACTAGGAGCCAAAACTTGGTGGTGGTGGTTTAAAAACCTATAAGCTTCATGGAGTAAAGTATGGAAGGAAAAATGCATGCCATGAACAAACGATATTCTGTTGATTTGGATGTGGGGTGGAATTGAGGGATCTCATCTTTGTAATTCAGCTTGGAAGAATAAACACCTGATTCAAGCTCACAAGTTTTGGGAAATCAAGCACATAAATTTAATCCTCTTTTGGGAGGATTCCTGGTAGCAATGGTCCAACTTGGAGAAAGGAGAGTTGAAAGAGCTAAAAACTTGTTTGATATTGCAAGTTAGAGTAGTGGTCCAAGAGTATTGGGTGAAACCTCAATCTCAGCAATAATGGAGGTAGTGGGAGAAGTGCACACATTTGGCAATGAAAATAAGAATAGAAACACAGGGAACCATCACAAAAGAACTAGAAATTGGAAGAATTAAAATCCAATCTAAGAAAGATATCCTATAATGAGGGCACTGGCCTAAAGGATCTTTTAGCATAAAGGAGGCTTACATATTAATAGTTGGAATAGAAGGACACCCCAAAAAAAGTAAATGGAAAGATTTATGGGACTCCAAGCTCTGGCCCAATGTGATCCATTTTCTTTAGAGTCTCATGTAAAACAAGATATTAACCTGGGACAATCTCCAAAAATGGGGTTTTCAAGATCTAGCTAGACTCAAGATTCTGTTGGAAAGTAATAGAAACAACTAAGCATCTACTTAACAATTATAGATTTCCATAAAAAATATCAGATTGCTTAGCCATAATTTTCAAATGATCAAATTTAAATGGAACCAATATTCATTCAACCCTTTAAGAATGTAACTTTGGATCTTTTACAAGTGTTATAGTGAATAAAACATGTCAAATTTTTCGAGGATTTATAATGTGGGAATATGGAAGGAAACGAACATAAGAATATTCAAATATTATTCATTAAATATAGACACTATTGGAGCTCCTTAATGGGAAGGTTAAGAGAAATAAAGCTTACAACCCCTTGGTTTGCACAAGATTGGGAATGTAGTTCTAAGGAATCATGCATTCTCACACTTTTGGGGCTCAACCAGTCCTTCATAATTTTTTAAGCTCCACAACCCCAACTCATTCCCTTAAGTCCTAATAAAGGGAAACCACCTCTACTGGCTTCTTAAAATTAAACTTTAATGACGCCCCTAGGGGTAATCCTAGCCTTGTTAGTTTTGGAGGGGTATTTAGAGATATCATGGACAAACTACTCACATTTATGTGGGAAATCAACGCAATAAAATTACTATTGTGGCGGAACTCTCATCCCTGGAGAAAGGTCTAATAATAGGCAAGCACTTTAATTATAAAAAAATGATCACTGAGGGGAATTCTAAAATTGTTACCTTAATGATTAAAAAAGCTACAAAATGGATCCAACCACCCCTCCCAAAGGTCTCTAATAGTTGGAGACTAGTAGTAGGCTTAATGAGAATCAAAGTCCTTTTAGAAGTAACGATAACCATTATACTATCAAATATAAAAAGAACTAGAAATAAGTTGGTAGATAAAGAAACCAACGAAGGTTAGCACTTCAAAGCAAATATGTTGGAATATCTATATCCTCTTCTTGACACACTAAGAACAATATGCGAAGAAATTGTAGTTATGTAAAAAACTCCCCAATATGGGTGCACATATGGTGGGGTCATCTCCTCACATTGAGATGATGGCCATCTATTTAATATGGGCAGTAGCCACCCATCAAATGACGCTCTGCATGACCTAGCATACATCTACACTTGCATGGTAATTTGGTTTGTTCGTGGGAGGGCACTGTGATGATGGCCTTCATTGCATGGGAGTTATGTGAAGGCCAATTAATTTTAAATTATGAACACAGGAGAACCTAGGTAATAATTATGGTGATTAAGGGGAAGGAAATAACATATCGCGACATGACATGGAGTAATGGAGATAGTGGAGGGAGGGTTGAGGCTCTCATTGAAATTTATTGTATTCCATGCCACTATTTCTCATGGGTACTCCTAGCCTTTTACATTCCTATTATTTTGAAAGATTATAGGTTTGGAAGGAAGGAAATTTAAAGTCAATCCTGCAATAGAATGTAGATGCCCCTCTAGAGGTAGAGTTACAGGTATTTCCCATGTAGGGATGGGGATTGTTTGTTAATGTAGCTGCTAGAAAATAATGATTTTCCAAGAAATTGTAAAACCAAGAAGGAAAAAAGTATCCTTATGTAAATTTTCTATCGATTTGTTCATAGTTTCTAATTGCAATCAACTTGGTTGGTGTTTTCGTATTTTATGTGCAATATATTTCGTCCATGTTTTTCATTTGATGTTTTTCTTTTTTTTAAGTCATTGCAACATTTTCTATGGATAAGGATGAAATTTACAGTGATAACAAAGAATGTAGGATTTCACACTGATTGATGGGGGAGCTCATGTCTTCAACCAGATGAGTAAACTAAGCATGCTGATCTACTGAACTAGAAACCATAGAGATACATCATTTTATATATGTCAATTTGGGTCCATTGTTCATCTACAAAACTGGAATGTTCAAGATAAACCTGAGAAATTACATCTCATTTAAAACACACCTCCAAGACAAACCCAGAAAAACATAAGACCAATATAATCGCCAGAGAAGCCAAACACTTCCAAAGTACCACCCATGCATTAACACCATGAGAAGGGAAAGAAAATATGGTAAGAATCACCACACTCTTACACCAAATCTTCATTATAACCAACAATGCCAACAGAAAGAACTTAGAGTATATTGTCTCCTCAAGAGAGCAGGAGATTAAATCACCAAGGTTTCCACACTCTCACACCAAGAGTCATTTATTAAAACCAGGGATGCCAATAGAGATCGCTTGAGCAAATTGTCTCTCCAAGAGAATAGGGGATTTCTCACCAATGCCAAAATTTCTGAATAAGTGCCCTAGAGAGGTGATGTGGGTAAAACCACAACCAATTCGAAAATTGACCCTGTAGCATTATTGTGTAGAAACAATGAAAAACATTGACCCTATGTTGTATTCTTAGAATCTATGGGAAAGATTGGAGAAAATTTTAGGTCTCCCTTAGAGCAAGTAAGAAGCCTAAAATTGCCACAATAAGGATACAATGTAGAAAATCTGTGATAGGTGTTGGAGAGGTAAATCCCCTCTGTAGACAGAGGCGATCCCACTAGCCCAAAATGGGTATAGCAACAATCAAACAATACTATCATGCAGGCTCCTAATTGCAAATTAAAGGTGGATTACGAGAACCTACTTGGATTCCAACGCTAGTGTTGTAAGAGAGTTGACGCTCCCGTTCCTTTGCTCCGGCCGGTCACGATCTTCGTGAATGGACACCTGCACATGCAAAGAACGATACGAATACAAGCATAAAATCCAATAGATGCAATTATATATCGGTCAGAAAAGATATAATTCAATCATCATTATAATGAACAGCAAGAATGGAACCATAATGATAGTCATCTATTATTGATAATCAACAAAGGAGTATACAACCGAAGTTCTGACGTCAAATCCTCCTTTGGCTGGGTGATCAGCTACACATGTCTTGCAAAGCTTGTCGGGATCAGGAACAAGCCTCTCTCTCTCTTTGACTATGAATGCAAAGAAGACTCAACAACAATCTCTCAGACTTCTGACAGTATCATTCTCCCTCTACTCAAAACTAGCTTGTCAAATGCACCAGAACAAGCTTTTATAGATGGAGGAGGAGGAAGAGATACAATGAATCCAAACATTCATGGGATAAGCATTATCCTCAAAAAGCTATTGTGGATGATGATTCTCGACATCCATGAGATTGACATTATCCCTGAAAAGCCACATGAGTCGAAAGGAAAAAACTCTCGGGCGTGCGTTTGTTAACAAACTTTTCCAAACTTGGTTGGCGCGGGTAAGACTCTGAGACAGAGCGCCAATGAGCGTGCCCTCTTTGGAGAATTTCCTTCATTAGCACGGGTGATACACTGTGGATCTGCGCTAATGGAAAAAGGGGACTTTTTAAGGATATTTTGTAGGAGATGTCTTCAAGGCATATGAAGTCCATACTTAGGGGAACATAATGCAAGTGTTTTCAAGTTATGTCACTGCTCACAAGTCCCGGAATGAGTCCTCCAAAGTGCGGGAAAGGGGTAACAGGGATGGTGACCAATGGTGACAAATTACTGTGTAACAGATGCCCCCTAAAGCATGAGGCCTGAGAGAGAGAGGGGTGAAATGCTTTACAAGAACACATGCAGCTGCCGCCGGAGAATCTGCATAGAGAGATACAACTGATAGCTCAAGTACATGATATATGTGGTATGGTCGCAGCCATCCATAACAGAGTACATAATAATCTAGATCCATGGTATGGGCGCAGCCATCCGGTTAGGATCGATGAATAGACTCAGGTATGGTCGCAGCCATCCAGTGAATGAGTCATGTAACAAGAATCCACAAAATCACAGCCTAGATTCCAACAGACAAAAACCAGGGTCTTACGCTCCATCTCGACCCGAACAAAAGTACAAGTTCAAGCATGCGAATACATGAGCTGAAGTCGAACATGCATGAACATCGTCTGATTACCAGTCAATAATGAAAACTGTTAATAGACGCAAGAGGTACCACCAATAATGAAAATGGCCCTAAAGGTACTATAGGTACAATCTACGGCGTGTGAATCAGTGAGCTGGCGTCGAACACCCGTAGAATCATTCGATCGGAGGCCAATGATGAAAACCTCACGTCGAACACGAAGAACCTGCCATTGAGGCATGCAGGCTCCAAGGCACCGGAAAGGAGTCTCTAGATCAGCTTCTTGGATAATGAGTTGAAGTCGACAGGAAGTGACCTTGATCGAAGGTGGGCCATAGTGTTTCCCACATCATCGACATGAGACAGAGAAAGAATATTGTGGTGGATCAAAATTGTGTGAGCTATCAGAAGGAGGTTGTTATTCTGCAGAGGTCAACTTCTCTTGAACATATCGGCGGCACGACAGTGGAATTGGCAGTATTTGACGAGGCAATGAGCAGATGAGAGGTCAAACAGGATTACCCAAATCCACGAAGGCAAGTGAAAAATGAGATGAGATATCCCCACCCAGACACGAAAGCAGACAAGTGCCATGTTCAAGAGCGACATACTGCCGACACGAAAATAATTATGGTTCCATTTTCCCCCACCATTTCTGCCGAGTACCCCAATTATTTTTATTTACAAGCTTGATGGGGATAGCATATGCTTGTAACGTCATCTTGAAGGACTCCAATGTCATCAAGTTTTAACGAGTCTGACAGAGGAAAAACTCGACGTCTTTTCATGTTTAGAGAGTTTGAAAAGACTGCGGAAAAGAAAACTCCAAAGGTGTCCTTTTTCGTAAAGTTGTGTCTCTCGAGCCCGAAAAAGTATAAAAAAATGCTCGAAAGAACCGCCCGACCATTACGATCGAGGAGTACTTTTCATAAATAGTGATTTCGACCTGAAAAAATAAAAAAGCGATCGAAACCACGTCGTTTCGAAACCATTAACGAACCTGAAACGACAAAGGTCCGATGATCTTTTTGTTTTTACACAGTCGGAAAAGAGTTTAAAGACGACCGCCTCTTATTTACGTTTAACGAGTCAAGAGGGATAACTCGATGATCTTTTCATCTTTAAACAGTCGGAAAAGAGCTGAAAGGAGACTTCCATTTTTATTTTCTTTAACGAGTCAAAAAAGGAAAAATACTCGGCAATATTTTCATCTTTTACGAGTCTGAAAAGAGCTTAAAGGAGACTCGTCCTAGAGGAACGAGTGGTATAAAGGGTAGCAATTGGTTCCGACAATGGTGGAACTGCTCAAAACATGTAATGGTCAAGAGGCTGGCTAATAAAACCACTCATCGCTGCGGTTCCTCAGGAAAGGATAAACAACCAAGTGAAAGCATATGATCGGCCAAAGAGATGGTGGCGATGGAATGAAACAACCAAGGCTCATCTAACAGAATTTAGCAGATAAAAGGCAATCACGAGATGTAAATCAGGTATGGGTTGATTTTTACACAAGCTTGAACCATGGAGAACTCTACTTAGATTCGGTTTCATGTTTACACAAGCTTGAAACGAAAAACTATGCTTGTTATCAGTTCGCATGCCCCCAGCATAATAATGAAAATCGAGGTACATGCCCCCAAGCTTCATTGCATACAACAAATTGGATGGAATGAAGGTTCACTCTCGAGATCTAGGAAAGAATCGACTTGTATTTTAAGAGATCTTAATCAAAAGACTCGATTTGGAAAGGGAGTTGTTTCATTTTTTAATGAGGTTGACGCAGTAAAAGAACTATCCTCATAACCCTTGTTTCATTTTTTAACGAGGTCGCCACAAGATCAAAAACTATCCTTGGACACCTAGTTTGATTTTTTAAGGAGCTTGACATAGGAAAACGAACTATGCTCCGACCAAGCCTAGTTTCATTTTTTAAAGAGCTTGACATAGGAAAATGAACTATGCTCCGCCCGAACTTCATTAGAATGAACAGGAAGTCGGGGCTTCCAAGAGTGCCACTCTGGGTGGAAGTCCAACATCTTGGAAGTCAGGGCCCAATGCCCCCAGGACACTATGCACGACGGCGGCATCACTGGATATAGGCATGGGATAAGTGGCCACGTAGTTGATCTGTGGTGGGGCAGATGAAACTGGTGGATGAAAACCAGGAGGGGATGATGACTACGCAGGAGGGACCCGTGGACGAACGAACGATAATTGATCTATAGTCACTATTCTTCCATCATGTGGAAAGAAAACCACACGGAAAAGTGAAGAGACCAGGGCCCCCATGGCATAAACATAGTCAGGGCCAAGGATAAGACTGAAATCTAAAGCACCTTGGGTAACCGATACGTCTATATAGATGGTTTTGCCTCCCAAAGTAATAGGGAACTTTGGAAGGATCCCTAATGGTTGATTAGTTCCTCCGTCAAAAGCCGTCAGATTCGGCGCGACTGGCACAAGCTGTGGGGAACCCAAAGCTTGCCAAGTAGTGGATGGCATAAGACTGACAGATGCACCCTCATCCAAAATAGTGCCAGGTATTTCCCTATTATAGGCGTGTACCGTGACCCAAAAAGGCACATGGGATGGAAGGCGGGAGGTAGTCAAACGACTCCAGTCGAAGGAAACGACTGAACTACTTGGTGGGGGAATCGTATGATTGCCCCCCTGCTCTAAAGGGACCGAAGCAGGACTCTCGGGAGCAGCTGGGATAGGAGAGTCATTTCCGGACTCAGGAGAATCTGAGGAGACGAGAAGAACATGGGAATTATGCTCTTCCGAAACAGAGTGATCGGGTGGTGAACTCGAGTCGACACTCTTTCCGACCAATGGTTGGTCTGGAACAGGCTTGGCAGAGCCAGGTTCAGGAAGAGGAGGCTGGACAAGAGAGGGATCTTGGTCGATATTTTTGTCAGCAGGGGGGCGATCCGCAGCTGCAGAGAGACGTTGATAGCCAATGGGTAGTTGGGGTGAAGGGGCTGTGAGACTTTCCAAGACAACAGAGGCTTTATCCATGAGCGGACAAAGGTGAAGGGGATGATTGCCTTCACAAAGTCTACAGGGGATTCGAATATTCCCTTTTCCCTTACCATTTCCAGCTGATAGGGTAGCATCGCCATGAACTTCAGAGGACGATGAGGGGCGGGCCGGATCGCGAGACCATACTTCTAAGACCTTGGGAATGCCAGGAAAATCACGAAGAAGATGGTCCTCCTTGCACAACCTACAAGGAAATTTCACCTTCCGCAGAGGAGCAGAAGGTGGCTCGACTTGAGTTGTACTTTTAACCTCTCGCTTAGGAGTCTTCTTCTTCTTCTTCTTAGCCACCTGGTTACTTGAATCCAGACTTTCGCCAGGCGAAGTAGAAGATGAGGACGCAGAAATAGGCGAAGAAGGGGAGAGGTCCACCTTGGAATCAACATGATGTTGTTCGGGTGGAGGAGATGGTGGAACAGGAGTCATCACACTCGGGACCACCGAGGTTGAAAACAACCATACGGGCAAACCGATGGTTAACCCAGGCAAAGACAAAGTTGCCATATATGGAGCACTAGCATTTCCAAAGGAAGGAAATGGACTAGGGTTTCCATCTGGGGGAACACCTTGGCCGGTAGACTCGGGGAAGGTTGCCATTGAAAACGAGAAAGAACCCTACTCAAGCTAACACAAACAAGATCTAACCGGGTAAATGTGAATCGCGGCCGAATAAATTTTAAGACAAAGGAACTAAACTTGACCTTTTCATGTTTTAAGAGTCGAGAAAAGGACAAAAATATGACTCTAGTCTCCTTCGAATATTTAGTGAGCCCGAAGTGACAAATGCTCAGGTGAACCTTTTCTTTTAGGGAGTCCGAAAAGGGTCAAAAGTGACTACTCTGGAGAACTAGGCAAAAGGTTTACCATGTTAGCGCTTGAAATTTCACCTCAGGCTGAGAAAGGTAAACCTCAAGGCAACATCAAACCACTTAGCCTTGTAGCTAGCCCTACAGGGCAGGAGAGGGCTCTCTCCGGTCTATCTCGGTCAAAATCTTCAATGGGCGAGATAACCAATAGGGTAACACTGATTTTAGGCTAGTAAACTGATCAAAAGGGTTGATTTGGGATTTTTAGGGTTTTTTAATAAAATGACGGGGTTTTTCTGGGCTGCATGAGGCAAAGAAACAGCTTGAACAGAGAAATATAATAAAAAACACAGATTATTGACTCAGGCAAGGTAGGAAAGAAATTTAACATCAAATTGAGATTAAATGGGATGGCAAGACTGCTGAGGAGCTGACAAGGGCATAGAAGATGAATCCTTGTCAAACAGAAGAAAACATGAAATATTGAACAAACTTAAAGGCAGAGCATACAAATGATGAATTCTACCTTAACACTTCATTTGTTCAATTAGAAATGATCATGAAGTGAGATGAAACATAACAGTTTACATATGAAACAGAAGAAAAACTTATGCTAACTTTCATACCACAGGAATCTCAGAAGTCAGAGCTGTGTAATTTCATTAAAAATCTTTGTCAAAAACTGTACAATGAAGCTCTGTTACACACACCTTTCAGCACTCAGAATTCTCTCTCCCACCAACTAAATGATTTTGTTTTTGATACATTAAATAAATAAAAAATCTGTTAAAACAAAACAAATCGACCCCCAAGACCAGGGATTTGTTTTTTCATTATTAATAAATAAAACTAAAAAACAAACACTCAGCGCTTCTGAAGAGAGAATAACGCTCCTTCCACTCAAATCTGTTGAATCTGATGAAGAGGTGGCATTACAGGTGTCCAGGCAATCGAATCTTGCATGCCACTTTGCAAACTGCGCCCCAAATCTCTGGAAATGCGTTGGCCGGTTTACCGAAATTAGGAAAGGATCTTGATGATCTGGAGTAAATCCACCGCATGTACTTTGAAAACGGATCGGATTCACAATTGGCTGCCACATCACAAAATACAGACCCCCTTCGATGAAGTTTCCATTCCCAGAATTGTTTTTTCCCAGAGCCCCAATTACAACTGTATCATTACCCACACAACTTGCACTTCCTTTACCAAGCAAATAGGAAACTGTCGACATAGAAACCTCATTTAAGCTAGAATCATCAACCCGCAGTGCTTCCATATTCTAGCGATGAAACATCCAAAAATTATTTTTACACGCACTTTTCATTTTCTGCTTAAACTGAGTAGCTTCCACACCACAAAACGCTTCTCCAGTGACAATGAATGGCACTGTAAAAACTGATGCATGATAGTTGAACAGAGCATCTGAGGAGAACAAAGTTGACATACGACTTGTAATAAGCTGCCAGAAGTTTTTCCCGACCTCTGTCCAAAGCTTGACCAACAAAGCACACAGCCTCCCTTCTCAAATCAAAACATAAATCACTGTTCACATAAACTGCACTATCATCAACTCGTTCATTAGGTGTCATCTGACATCGTGATGATGACAACTCAGCCAGTTGACCTTCATTATCGACAACCATCGCTCTAGCACTTGAAACCAGCGTGTCCTTTTCTCCTATATCAACTCGTTGAGAAGAAGAAAACTTACAGCCCTCAAAATGAAATACAATGCTTATATTGCTGTCGACTGATACAACGACACTGTCTTCACAACAGAAGCCATTCTGCCCATTGAAACTCGTATTTGCTCTCTTGAGTCCCTCTATCGAATGGTTACTGATGTTGCTGAAGTTCCAATAGTACACAAGTGTGTGTCCTGGTTGAACTAAATCACAGCTTGCTTATCAATATTTTTTCTCACAAAAACAGTGAAGGCAATTTACCTTGTACACAGTCAATCAGAGATTAATTACTTCTGTTTGATATACACACTCAACTTTAAGTCTCAGAAAGAAATATTATCTATCCCTGAAATGTTCTCATGTCACAGCCCCATTTCAGATCAAAATCTTTCTTATTCCAATCCCACAGCTTTCTTCTCATATCCAAAAGGAAAAAGACTAGAAGACCATGGAGTACCCAAACCTCCCATTAATGAACCTCGTGATGGTGACTGAGACCATGCACTGCCTGATAGAATTGATAAAGGTGCATAGTGCCAATATGTAGAAATCCTGGCTTGGTTTGGAGAAACATGGCTCATAGCATTGGCTGAAAGAACATTTGGTTTTGACATCGAGGAATCATACACATTACCTAGCACTTATTGAGATCTAGGTGGACCTTGCATGCTGCTAGACGATTCTACAAAAGGCAATGGCAACTAATATAGACCATATGTCCAAAATGAAGTAGCTGACAGACTGTTGAAAGTATCTCCTTGCAAAGGACTGACACTATGGGATGACATACCAGAACCATCGTTATCAGAATAAGGATTATAAGGAGATGACGATACAATCCTAGTGGGAGAACTCCACGATGGCTGTGCATAATCACAAGAATGGACAGGCAATCTTGGTGGTTGTCGCTTATCAAAAGTGTAAAGACCTTCTGCAGGTCCCACCCTAGAGCCAGAAGGAGGCCATCCTACAACCCTTACAGCTAAAGTTTTGCCTTCCAACCTGTAGCCATTCATATGTGCAGTAGCTTGAGCAGCACAATGGATGTTGTAAAATTTTACAAAACCGTAACCTTTGCTTGAACCATTCACATGATCTCTCATTATTCTGGCTTCAACTATTCTACCAAAAGAAGAGAACAGCTTAATCAATTGTTCCTCTTCCATGGTAGGAGGCAGATATCCCACATATACATTTGCATGATCAAATTCTTTACCATGATTGTGTTCAAAATGAGATCCCAAACCCATATGGGAAAAGGAAGCACTCTCAAAACTAGATTCCATATCCACATCTGAAGAGTAGGGGCTGCATCCATACGGATAAGAACCTTGTATGGAAGAGGTCTCAAATCCACCACCCTTCCTTATATTGGTTCCTATTCCAGCACTTTCAGTTTGTCTGTGTTCTAAACCTCGAGCTAACCATGACATATAATTGTCTGTAAGACCCAGTGGTTGAGTGGACTGTCTTGGAAGCCCAGACCCACTCTTTTCCACGGATACTGCTGATTTCCCTATTCCAAGTTCATCGCATATATCATGGTTATTAGTAGTATTCAGTTTTGCACTCTGCAATGATACCTTCTTTCGACAATTAATAGTTGAATCTTCATCACCACAAACACAACACATGAGATCATTTTTAAATGCTATCTTCCTCACTGGACAAGTAACTTGCTTATGACCTTCATTCCCACAAAATTTACAACAAATATCAAGTTTCACTGTAGCCACTTCCAGCTGGGCCATATGGTTCCTGTGGTGAAGGGAGATAATGTAGACCAGATGGGTAATTTTATGGTACTCGTGGTGATGTTCGGCTTCCATTAGATGAACAACTTTGAACTGATGGAGAATTGTAAAATGAATGTCCAGTAGAATATGGCAGAGCTTCAAGAGTTGATCTTTGACTTTGTAGAGAATCATTATCATGCAATGGGGAACTTTGGACTGAACCATCACTCATACGATATTTATCACTTGTATAACATTCATGAGCTTGAGTACAGAGGGCCAAGCCATAAGATATAACCTCTTGTGGAGAACAACGAAAATTTTGGTAGCTAGTTTTTAGAGTACCATGGATCCACTCATGAGACCTAGAAGATTGTTCAAGAGAGATGTGAAAATTTTGCTAGCTACACTTGGACCTGGATCTGGTAAGCAAGTGCCAAAAGCTTTATGTGGATGTTCTAAAACGTATTGGGAACTCTGAGTAGTTGCAATCGGCTCTGTCTCAAACTGGACATTCATATCTGGAGATTATGTTGGAGCTATGAAACTTTTTCCAAGGGTGCAGGTGATAGGCTTGTGATTGACTAATATTTCCAGAGTTGCCAAACAAATACTTCTCAACTGATCCACTGATTATCACTTGATCATGCCTCGACTTTTCTACATTTTCATGTTTCTATTTTTTGTCAAGGTAATGTCAATGTAGGCACAAATGTGTTTTCCCCCTGATGTTGTGTTCTCTTCCAAGAAAGACAACGACAAAGACAGTTTTGGTAGAGTGTCAATCTACCGCCTCCTGTTTTGATATCAATCTGGGCGCTTACATCTTTAATTGGATTTGCAATGTTAGTTGGATTGCCACTACTGTACATCAACATAGGAGCCCAAATGACTCATATCAGAACTAGGAACAGACATATGCCACTGCAGAATTTCCTTGCCTTACTTTGCTTTTCACCTAGCCGATGCTCTGCTCTGGAAAGTGTTATATCACACTTGACCAGATACAAACTTACTGAAGAAGAATCAATCTCTCATTAACTGACAAGACGGAGTCTAACATCGGCTCCACTTGGGATGGCAGCTGCCGCTTTTTGGAGGTGCCAAGAACCGCAGAAATTTGGGAGAGCAGACAGTGGCTCCATCTATTGGGCAATGGAGTCATCATCGACACAACTGAAACTGAACTCAAATTGATTTGATCTCAAGACTAAAATGACTGAAAAATGACTTAACAATCTTCAAGCAAACTAAAACAAGATGTTGCCCTTATGGCTGCTTATTTATTTACAAAATATACTCTAATCTGTTGTACAAACAATAGATCAGGTAATACCAAAATGCTAGATTAACCATTCAAGTAAACCTGAAAATGACGCCGGTTGAGAAAGCTTCCACCAGGCCATAGATGCAGTTGCTGGCAGCCCTTCATGCACGTAATGAGCCTGGTCACGTACAAGGCAGTCTGATCTATCAATCAAAGTGAAAAACATGTCCATATATGTTGCCATTGGATCGCGGAAGCCGGACTCTGTTGGCTGTCCCAACTCTGCAATGCATACTTCCAGCTGCACACTGTCAATGTAAACATCTGTAGGCGAGTATGGAGGAAGGATTTCCAAGAACCTTTTAGGGTCTTGGAAATCATAAGACTGGATCTGCTCATCTAAACACTGAATCTCCTTCTCGATTCTTTCAACAATTAACTCGCAAAATTTAGTTTTGAACCACTTTGAAGATTTCAACAAATGAAGCCAGGCACTGAAAACATCTTCATCAAATTCAGTATCTGCTAGCTCCTTTCTTATTCCTTCTACAGCTTCACACAGGGCAGGGTTTGCCACATACCCTTCCATTGCATGAATGGATCAGCAAGCGTTGGAATGTCTGGATCGAATTGGAGTCGCGAGGTGAATGGTTCAGCCTGCATAAGTGTCTGACTGCTGTCCACCATCAGCATCAGATCTGCAATTTGATTACATGTACTGGGACAAGACAATCAACAAGTCGAATGTTCTCCCCAGTATGGTCGCCAATATGTTAGCGCTTGAAATTTCACCTCAGGCTGAGAAAGGTAAACCTCAAGGCAACATCAAACCACTTAGCCTCGTAGCTAGCCCTACGGGGCAGGAGAGGGCTCTCTCCGGTCTATCTCGGTCAAAATCTTCAATGGGCGAGATAACCAATAGGGTAACACTGATTTTAGGCTAGTAAACTGATCAAAAGGGTTGATTTGGGATTTTTAGGGTTTTTTAATAAAATGACGGGGTTTTTCTGGGCTGCATGGGGCAAAGAAACAACTTGAACAGAGAAATATAATAAAAAACACAGATTATCGACTGAGGCAAGGTAGGCAAGAAATTTAACATCAAATTGAGATTAAATGGGATGGCAAGACTGCTGAGGAGCTGACAAGGGCATAGAAGATGAATCCTTGTCAAACAGAAGAAAACATGAAATATTGAACAAACTTAAAGGCAGAGCATACAAATGATGAATTCTACCTTAACACTTCATTTGTTCAATTAGAAATGATCATGAAGTGAAATGAAACATAACAGTTTACATATGAAACAGAAGAAAAACTTATGCTAACTTTCATACCACAGGAATCTCAGAAGTCAGAGCTGTGTAATTTCATTAAAAATCTCTGTCAAAAACTGTACAATGAAGCTCTGTTACACACACCTTTCAGCACTCAGAATTCTCTCTCCCACCAACTAAATGATTTTGTTTTTGATACATTAAATAAATAAAAAATCTATTAAAACAAAACAAATCGACCCCCAAGACCAGGGATTTTTTTTTTCATTATTAATAAATAAAACTAAAAAACAAACACTCAACACTTCTGAAGATAGAATAGTGCTCCTTCCACTCGAATCTATTGAATCTGATGAAGAGGTGGCATTACAGGTGTCCAGGCAATCGAATCTTGCATGCCACTTTGCAAACTGCGCCCCAAATCTCTGGAAATGAGTTGGCCGGTTTACCGAAATTAGGAAAGGATCTTGATGATCTGGAGTAAATCCACCGCATGTACTTTGAAAACGGATCGGATTCGCAATTGGCTGCCACATCACAAAATACAGACCCCCTTCGATGAAGTTTCCATTCCCAGAATTGTTTTTTCCCAGAGCCCCAATTACAACTGTATCATTAACCACACAACTTGCACTTCCTTTACCAAGCAAATAGGAAACTGTCGACATAGAAACCTCATTTAAGCTAGAATCATCAACCCGCAGTGCTTCCATATTCTGGCGATGAAACATCCAAAAATTATTTTTACACACACTTTTCATTTTCTGCTTAAACTGAGTAGCTTCCACACCTCAAAACGCTTCTCCAGTGACAATGAATGGCACTGTAAAAACTGATGCATGCTAGTTGAACAGAGCATCTGAGGAGAACAAAGTTGACATACGACTTGTAATAAGCTGCCAGAAGATTTTCCCGACCTCTGTCCAAAGCTTGACCAACAAAGCACACAGCCTCCCTTCTCAAATCAAAACATAAATCACTGTTCACATAAACTGCACTATCATCAACTCGTTTATTAGGTGTCATCTGACATCGTGATGATGACAACTCAGCCAGTTGACCTTCATTATCGACAACCATCTCTCCAGCACTTGAAACCAGCGTGTCCTTTTCTCCTATATCAACTCGTTGAGAAGAAGAAAACTTACAGCCCTCAAAATGAAATACAATGCTTATATTGCTGTCGACTGATACAACGACACTGTCTTCACAACAGAAGCCATTCTGCCCATTGAAACTCATATTTGCTCTCTTGAGTCCCTCTATCGAATGGTTACTGATGTTGCTGAAGTTCCAATAGTACACAAGTGTGTGTCCTGGTTGAACTAAATCACAGCTTGCTTATCAATAGTTTTGCTCACAAAAACAGTGAAGGCAATTTACCTTGTACACAGTCAATCAGAGATTAATTACTTCTGTTTGATATACACACTCAACTTTAAGTCTCAGAAAGAAATATTATCTATCACTGAAATGTTCTGATGTCACAGCCCCATTTCAGATCAAAAGCTTTCTTATTCCAATCCCACAGCTTTCTTCTCATATCCAAAAGGAAAAAGACTAGAAGACCATGGAGTACTCAAACCTCCCATTAATGAACCTCGTGATGGTGACTGAGACCATGCACTGCCTGATAGAATTGATAAAGGTGCATAGTGCCAATATGTAGAAATCCTGGCTTGGTTTGGAGAAACATGGCTCATAGCATTGGCTGAAAGAACATTTGGTTTTGACATCGAGGAATCATACACATTACCTAGCACTTGTTGAGATCTAGGTGGACCTTGCATGCTGCTAGACAATTCTACAAAAGGCAATGGCAACTAATATAGACCATATGTCCAAAATAAAGTAGCTGATAGACTGTTGAAAGTATCTCCTTGCAAAGGACTGACACTATGGGATGACATACCAGAACCATCGTTATCAGAATAAGGATTATAAGGAGATGACGATACAATCCTAGTGGGAGAACTCCACGATGGTTGTGCATAATCACAAGAATGGACAGGCAATCTTGGTGGTTGTCGCTTATCAAAAGTGTAAATACCTTCTGCAGGTCCCACCCTAGAGCCAGAAGGAGGCCATCCTACGACCCCTACAGCTAAAGTTTTGCCTTCCAACCTGTAGCCATTCATATGTGCAGTAGCTTGAGCAGCACAATGGATGTTGTAAAATTTTACAAAACCGTAACCTTTGCTTGAACCATTCACATGATCTCTCATTATTCTGGCTTCAACTATTCTACCAAAAGAAGAGAACAGCTTAATCAATTGTTCCTCTTCCATGGTAGGAGGCAGATATCCCACATATACATTTGCATGATCAAATTCTTTACCATGATTGTGTTCAAAATGAGATCCCAAACCCATATGGGAAAAGGAAGGACTCTCAAAACTAGATTCCATATCCACATCTGAAGAGTAGGGGCTGCATCCATACGGACAAGAACCTTGTATGGAAGAGGTCTCAAATCCACCACCCTTCCTTGTATCGGTTCCTATTCCAGCACTTTCAGTTTGTCTGTGTTCTAAACCTCCAGCTAACCATGACATATAATTGTCTGTAAGACCCAGTGGTTGAGTGGACTGTCTTGGAAGCCCAGACCCACTCTTTTCCACGGATACTTCTGATTTCCCTATTCCAAGTTCATCGCATATATCATGGTTATTAGTAGTATTCAATTTTGCACTCTGCAATGATACCTTCTTTCGACAATTAATAGTTGAATCTTCATCACCACAAACACAACACATGAGATCATTTTTAAATGCTATCTTCCTCACTGGACAAGTAACTTGCTTATGACCTTCATTCCCACAAAATTTACAACAAATATCAAGTTTCACTGTAGCCACTTCCAGCTGGGCCATATGGTTCCTGTGGTGAAGGGAGATAATGTAGACCAGACGGGTAATTTTGTGGTACTTGTGGTGATGCTGGACTTCCGTTAGATGAACAACTTTGAACTGATGGAGAATTGTAAAATGAATGTCCAGTAGAATATGGCAGAGCTTCAAGAGTTGATCTTTGACTTTGTAGAGAATCATTATCATGCAATGGGGAACTTTGGACTGAACCATCACTCATACGATATTTATCACTTGTATAACATTCATGAGCTTGAGTACAGTGGCCCAAGCCATAAGATATAACCTCTTGTGGAGAACAAGGAAAATTTTGGTAGCTAGTTTTTGGAGTACCATGGATCCACTCATGAGACCCGGAAGATTGTTCAAGAGAGATGTTGCTAGCTACACTTGGACCTGGATCCGGTAAGCAAGTGCCAAAAGCTTTATGTGGATGTTCTAAAACGTATTGGGAACTCTGAGTAGTTGCAATCGGCTCTGTCTCAAACTGGACATTCATATCTGGAGATTATGTTGGAGCTATGAAACTTTTTCCAAGGGTGCAGGTGATAGGCTTGTGATTGACTAATATTTCCAGAGTTGCCAAACAAATACTTCTCAACTGATCCACTGATTATCACTTGATCATGTCTCGACTTTTCTACATTTTCATGTTTCTATTTTTTGTCAAGGTAATGTCAATGTAGGCACAAATATGTTTTCCCCCTGATGCTGTGTTCTCTTCCAAGAAAGACAACGACAAAGACAGTTTTGGTAGAGTGTCAATCTACCGCCTCCTGTTTTGATATCAATCTGGGCGCTTACATCTTTAATTGGATTTGCAATGTTAGTTGGATTTCCACTACTGTACATCAACATAGGAGCCCAAATGACTCATATCAGAACTAGGAACAGACATATGCCACTGCAGAATTTCCTTGCCTTACTTTGCTTTTCACCTAGCCGATGCTCTGCTCTGGAAAGTGTTATATCACACTTGACCAGATACAAACTTACTGAAGGAGAATCAATCTCTCATTGACTGACAAGACTGAGTCTAACATACCAAACAATCCGTAAAACTGCTTATACACCTTGGCAATCAAATGAAAACCAAGGGCTTCCCGTACGGCAGTCAATCTTCCCGAATGCTGTGTTCAGTGCATTACGGCTTGTAAGGCGGTAGACACGGCTTCTTGTGGATAAAGGATGATAACCTAGTGGGGTCTCCACATATACTCGATGGTACGTGGGAGCACAAATCCGTGCTAGACCACTATCGAGTCACAAAAGGAGGAATCACCCAACCATAATGTGAAACAACAGTGACTATGTTTAACGACGCCGGAACACGTCTCTAGCCTATACCTCTAGAATGTATGCGTTAAGTTCCAATGCGTTTTTAGATTCATTCAGTTCATTTTACAGTTGATCTTTGATTAGGTTTCAGTTTTCAGGTCCTACCGTATGTGATCTCTCACAATTTCCTAAATGCAAGCTATATGCCAAAATGTATCATTCCATTCGATGAATGCTAACTACAGAAGAGTTGAGATCTTTCAAACAAACAAAATGATCATCAAACAATCAACAAAGATTCTAATGCAGCTAATGGCAATAAACGAAACTTTTTCTTTTCTTTTATTTTAAAAGTGACTAATTGCTAATAACAGTGAAGAATGCTAACTTCCATTAACTAATGCAATGCAAAAAGATCGTTTGTTTTTTTTTTTTAAATGGCATAATGCACTTAAACAAATTTTGAGAGATGATAACAAAGAGTAAACAGACAAATTTCACTCAATGAAAATAGAATCAAGTCTGAAACACCAAGACAATCTGTCAAGCCAAGAAGAATCACAAAGATCTCAATGAGCTATGTGATCTAAGCCCAAACAAAGCCAAGCAAAATCCAAACAAACAATAGGTAGATTTCTCAAAGCACACAATAAAAAGTTTTGACAACCACTAGACAAGTGCAAAAAACAGCCAAGAAGTCGACTGGACAATCAAAGAACCAAAAACTCCCATGGAAGGCTCGATGTACAAAGCCACTAGATGCTCTAGGGCTGGGATATGAGATCGATGGAAAGAGGCAAACACCCGAAGGATGAAGGTCAAAAACCAGTCAAACAGATCTCTGACACACTCCAGTAGCTGAAAAAGATGTGAAAAGACAGAAATCTGAGTTCAAAAGGCTTCCAAACAAGCAAACTGGCAAAGTTCACAGGCCTGGCGCGACTGTCAGTCTGTAACTCGCGCTATTAAGGGATTAGCGCGAGTTGCTTTTGTGCAACCTGCGCCCACTGGCGCGACTGTCAGGTAAAAAATCGCGCTAATAAAGTTTGCTGGCTTAAAAATAAAAAACAAGCAGTCTAGGGTCTAATCGACAGTATCCAGACCGACCAAGCAGCAAGAGACAGCAAAGAATCCAAACCAGAAAACTATCTAAGCAATCAAAACAAGAGAAAACCAAAGTGCAAGACAAACTCCAAGATGTTCGGTTCGTAAAACAAACCGGAGATTTACTGAAGTGGCGTTGATCTACTTCGCTAATGCAGAGCAATAACGTTTCGAAGGCTACCTGGCCGTACTTCAGGCTCCGTCCAAAGTTTACGAATCAAACAACAAATAGCTTCCCCAGCGGAGTCGCCAAATTGTTGGAGAGGTAAATCCCCTCTGCAGACAGAGGCGATCCCACTAACCCAAAATGGGTCTAGCAACAATCAAACAATACTATCATGCAGGATCCTATTTGCAAATTAAAGGTGGATTACGAGAACCTACTTGGATTCCAACGCTAGTGTTGTAAGAGAGTTGACGCTCCCGTTCCTTTGCTCCGGCCGGTCATGATCCTCACGATCTTCGTGAATGGACACCTGCACATGCAAAGAATGATACAAATACAAGCATAAAATCCAATAGATGCAATTATATATCGGTCAGAAAAGATATAATTCAATCATCATTATAATGAACAGCAAGAATGGAACCATAATGATAGTCATCTATTACTAATAATCAACAAAGGAGTATACAATCGAAGTTCTGATGTCAAATCCTCCTTTGGCTGGGTGATCAGCTACCCATGTCTTGCAAAGCTTGTCGAGATCAGGAACAAGCCTCTCTCTCTCTTTGACTGTGAATACAAAGAAGACTCAACAACAATCTCTCAGACTTCTGACAGTATCATTCTCCCTCTACTCAAAACTAGCTTGTCAAATGCACCAGAACAAGCTTTTATAGATGGAGGCGGAGGAAGAGATACAATGAATCTAGACATTCATGGGATAAGCATTATCCTCGAAAAGCTATTGTGGATGATGATTCTCGACATCCATGAGATTGACATTATCCCTGAAAAGCCACATGAGTCGAAAGGAAAAAACTCTCGGGCGTGCGTTTGTTAACAAACTTTTCCAAACTTGGTTGGTGCGGGTAAGACTCTGAGACAGAGCGCCAATGAGCGTGCCCTCTTTGGAGAATTTCCTTCATTGGTGCGGGTGATACACTGTGGATCCGCGCTAATGGAAAAAGGGGACTTTTTAAGGATATTTTGTAGGAGATGTCTTCAAGGCATATGAATTCCATACTTAGGGGAACATAATGCAAGTGTTTTCAAGTTATGTCACTGCTCACAAGTCCCGGAATGAGTCCTCCAAAGTGCGGGAAAGGGGTAACAGGGACGGTGACCAATGGTGACAAATTACTGTGTAACAATAGGTTAACCCAATAATGCAATATAAATGAAAGCAGAATACTATAACCTACTTCTACTATCAATTTTCGGAAGCTTAAAGATTGAGCTGAACAGTATAACCAAAAGAAGAAGAATCAATGGCACAATACACATGAAAATACTTTGGAGAAAGTCTCAGATAAAACCCCACACTATTGTATTATCATACATGGTGGAAATACATAGGAATTATACAAAGCCTTAGCTCTCACAACTAGTGAGCTCTTAGTACAATCCTCACAGATGCTCACAGGTAATCTTGGCTTCTCTCCAGCCTTCCTCTTTGCCCTCCAAGCTCCTATTTCCTTGTGTTGTTCCTTGTGGATGATTAGCCTATTACCAAGTGGAAAAACAAGCCTTTAAAACTGCGCAATCCTCAAGGATGAATCCTTGACTGCATGCATGAGTTTTATCCATGAGAAAGCACATGCAACTGATAGTACACTATCCTTGAAAATTAATCTCAGCTGGGACTTTCTCATAATAGACATGCATGAGCTTCCGATGAGGGAATCTTCAGTTAACTGGAGTAGCACTAGTTGAGTGCATTAATGCATCAACTGAATGTTAACTCACTATTAGTTCCTCAAACAGTTTGGAACTAATTTAACTGGACTTAACTTAGTAAACTGAGTTAACTAATTACAACTCAAATATAACTCAATCTTATCTCCTTAATTTAAGGGATAACTCTTGCATGACTTAAAAAAGACTTCTAACTTGAATTTCTCCAACTAATTAATTTAAAATAAATTAATTAATTATTTCCAAGTAGTTGTTAAGACTAAATTCGATTTTAATTCACAATTTAATTCAAGGACAAATTAAATTGGAATATTCTTGTTGCCATATTCCAACATACAAGTGACCCAAGTTACCGGATATCTAACCATGGAGAAGCTTAAACAACAAAGTGAGGAATCCTCCTCCTCACCACCCCAATCACGTCATACTGCCACCACCCTGAAGTAGATCCCATGCATTTAAAATGAAATTACTGAGGAGAATGACTCAAAGTTAACCAACAGTTTCTATGCCACCCGAACAACAAAAATTTATATATTTAAAATTTCAACTATGTCTTTATTTTAAAAGTTTAATTATATTTTTATATTAAACTGAATTAATGAATTCCAAGAAGTTTTAAGCTACAATTGATTTAGAAATGTTGTTATTTGAAAATGATTTTAAATGTTCACTAACTAAACTTATATAATTTGGCTAGTGAAACATACAATCAAATATATCCCTAACTAAAGATTTATATTTAAAATTTAAAATATATTTTTATTTAAAAATAAAATAAATGTATTGAAATATTTATATGTTTAAAATTTAAATTACAATTTTATTTAACATAAAATGAATTAATTGAAAGTTGTATTATTTTTGTTATTTTTTGCCATTGATTTGTTTTCCCATGATAGACTAAAGATTAACAAAGATATAATTTATTTTACACAAGTAAAGATTTTAACTTGTTTTCTATTATTGTTAATCATTAACATACTAATCTATTAGTGAGAAATAAATAATATTTATTGTAAGAAAGCTCTTAACCCCACACACATTCCTTATGATATTGACACACACATATGTTCCTTATAAAAATAATGAAAAACGAAAATTTTAAGACATAATTAAATTAAATATTAAATTACATTTATTATTATATATGTTTTAAAATTTTAAAATAATATATGTTAGTTCTATTAGATATTTTTAATATATAAAATAACATCCATCTCATTATAAACTATAATTGTTTGTGCATATATTATTTAAGATTTAGTTATTATAAGTAAGTTTAAATGACAAGTATAATATTAGTTAAGATTGGTTAAACGAGATAATTTATTGTTAATATAGGAATTCCATGAAATAGTATAATAATATTGATAAAATTATTGAAAAAAAAAATAAGTTTATTTTTAAAATTTATTTATTTTTTAAATAAATTATATTTCAAAAATTAATATTTTAAAAATTAAATCATTAAATTTAATTTAATTAATTTAATCTCATATATCTATCTATATATACATATTGAAATATACTATTAATTTCTTTTAAAAGATAAACAATGAAATAGATTCGATAAATCGCCAATTATATTTAATAAATATTAATATCATGTCTATATCTTTTACATCTAGAGAAATATTTAGTTTATTGGTTAATGATTTAAAATTAACTTTCATCTCTCCAAGAGGCTTAGATTTAAACAATTTAAACAATAGACAACCAAAATGGCCATCAAAATGGTATGTAGTTAAATTGTGGAATAGATGTAAATTTTACTTTTACTTAAAGTGCATATATTTATTGCATATGAAGATATATTAATAATAAAATGTATATATTCATTGTGAGTTTTTATTGTTTAAAATGTATTTTTAAATGTATAAATAGATTCAATGCTAAAAAAAAACTTTATGACTTTTAAATTGTAAAGAGATCAAACTCAAACTGATGATTTTAATAAATTCTTACTAAATTTTAGATAAATTTGACAAATAAATATTTTTAAAAAAATCTCAAAAAAAAATAAAATTACTACAACAAATTATTATTCAAATACATCACAACAAAAATCTTCTCTATAATAACATTCCATTAAATATCTTCATTCACCCAAATTTCTATCCCACAATCAATTCTCTATCTATCTTCTTCATCCAAATTTATATCCCACAACCCATTCTTATTTTGTAATACATGATATATCTCTTCCCTGTGATAAAACATACATGTTGCTCAAAATTGGGAAAAAAAACTGCAACGCAATTTGCATCACACCACATCTTCTTTAATTAAGTTCAATACACATGGAATTAAATTAAAATTTAATTAAACGTTATAATAATGTGTCCTTTTCACATTCAGAAATATGCTAGTATATACCTTCTTTGGTTAAAGTGTTTCTATTTATTTATTTTGATAATTAGTTTTTTTTATGGCAATCATGACCTGTAATTAGGTTTAATTTGTCACATTTGTGAGGCTACCCATGTGACAACCATATATCAAATTGCACACACGGTCCATTTCGAAAAAGACAACATAAAAACTAACCCCAGAATAATACACCACGAATTGCCACAAGTCAAGCCTGCCAAAGTAGACAAAACAAAATAGACCACGAATTGACAGGCGTCCTTTTTTTTATAAATCCAAATAAATAGTTGAATGTGATTGTGAAATTTATATGACGTGGACAATGTTTATTGTAGCAGTTCCTATTTCCAACCTTATTGAAGCATAAATGCAGTTTGACATGCTAGGTGAATAGCAGTTGCCTTGCATTTATGTTTCCCTCAAAGTTGACTTTGGCATGTTAGCAGCAAGGCAACTGCTATTCCCCTTGCATGTCAGACGCATTTATGTTTCAATAGAGTTGGAAATAGGAACTGCCATGTTTATTTTAGGACCAATTACGAATATTCACTGGAAATCATGCACAATAATGAGGTTTTCATCATACTTGTTCGTCAAAGTCATACATCATTTATAAACATCATAATTTTATTATAAATAAAACTCATATGTTTGCGTTCTAAACAAAATTATATTAAAAAAAATTGATATTCAAAACGAAATTAACTTATGTTTTTGATATTCAAAAAAAGGTAATACCCATGAAATTTTAAAATCTTGATAGAAAAAATGGTATATACTTAATTTTTAAAGTAAGAACAAGATGTTCATTATGATTGGATTAATGTAACACACTATATTAATTGTGGTGTTTGGAAACTTTGGGCGAGGCGAGGCGATAGCAATGTAAGCTTTCAGTTGCATTTTTCCGGTTTAGTTTTTATATTCTGTAGCTGATCTACCTCTATGTGCACTGTTATTTCTTAATCTCGACCTGGTTTTTACCTTTGTCCCCCCACTCTACTTTGTGTTGCCATCTTTCTATATGATATCTCCTTCTACACTGGCTCTCCTTGCTCCATTTTGGCCTATCGTTGGGGTCTGACTGGACTTTGACGCCTTCCCCCTCTCCGGGATTAATCACTTCCTCTTTTTTGAGATTTTTCACATTGTGGTCATCTTTCTTATCGCCATACACATCCTATTTTGTATGATACAAGACCAATTACTGAATATCAGAAGGTTCCCTCATGCCTATTTGGGCCAACATCCTTAAACTTGCATGATCGACTACAAACCATGATAATGGTTCCTGCTTCGCGACTACGAACTATACCACGCTTTGGGGAAGGTGTCCATAGAAACATTTATCATTTCAGACCCTACAAATATTTCGGGGTCAGATGTTGCAATAGGTGGTGGACGTGTTTAGGATGTTGTTATTATTGTTGTTGCGAGGGATGAGATCTCCATTGCTTTGTCTCTATTAAACTGAGAATTACAGGTGAATTGCTTTGTGTCATTCGCCTCGCCCTATGATGGCTACTAGGGTGTTATAAATATGAAAAGAGAGCGAAATATTGCTTTCAAAACACAAATCACACCACCATCATATTATTGATCTCATATACATTACATATATAGGACATAACACACTTACTTCGACACATCTAGATTATGGCTCCAACTCATAGTGTACGAATCATCAGCTTCTAGATTGACTCCTTGTAACTCATAATGACAACTATACATGACATGGAAGCATTACTTCAAACACTCTCCCTTAATGCTTACATGGAAAACATTAAAAACACATATTATAACGATAAATAAATCTTTGTCAAATTTGTCTGATATGGTCTTCATCAGCACCCACATCCACTCTGGAATCTCGCAAACACCGCTCTTTCACCACCACATCTTCGAGTTGTCACTTGACCTCCATTTAAAACGTAACCGCCTCTGACCATCGTTGATGAACTTTGCAGAATTGACGCTTCTCAACCTCCCAGAGCGCAACGGGTCAGTCTCGATACTGAACCATCCTATGGAATTGCCACCATCTGTGAATCCACGGCCCTCCGCAACCTTCATCAATTATCTAGGATAGCATTCTGGATACAGAATGTCTTCAGCAGATAATTCTACAACTTGACATGTACTGATGCTCCCGGAGCACGACGGGTCTCACCAACTTGACCTTATTAAGAACTACCTTTGACTAATGCTCTCAGAGCACGACGGGCACATTAATCTATTAAATAACTGTCCTGTTCTTTGTGGTTCTCCATTTGAATTTTTTTTTCACACAACTCCCTTTCACCATTAAAATTCCCAACCACAAATTTTCTCTTTTTATTTTATAAAACTCCTGTCACCAATAAATAAAAGGTAGACAAACCAATATTAAAACAACCTTAAAGTATAAGGTTCAAAACTAAATAACATGCCCAATATGGCTGAACCATTTTGACATTCAACCATATCACTTTGGTCAAAAAGTGCACGCTTCCATTCCTAGAATTGTTCAACAAAGATCAGTGGAGCAAGTGATGATTTTCGATTGAACAAGAAAACTTTGCAGCAAATAATCCTGCCCAAAATACGATGAAATCCTAGTATTGCAAAAAAAATCATATTTCAGTGGCATCAAATTACAATCGTGCTATATCACAGTGCTTGCAAAAAAACATCAAATCCCCCTCTTTGCCTATGGTAGCGTAGATACAATGTACTCTGCCCAACAATTTGGAGGTAGGCTCTGTTCCTCCATCAACAATCTGTTCATTACCATGATCACCCATTTCGTAACCTTTAAAGCGTTGTCACTCTTGGTCACGGAGCTAACGAAATTTACTCGAAGAAAAAAACTACATATATTTCTTTGAATAGGGTTCCAAGTGTAACCGTGATGTCATGTTTCGTGTTGCCATTGTGGATGGCCCGATTTCGATTCTCCTCGATGGTCATGGAGTCCCCAATTTCTGCGTAAAGGTCCTGCAATCTGTGGCCCCAAAATTTTGTGTCAGGGTTGCAACGGTCATGGTGGCCCCAATTTCATGGCAAGAACAATCTCTTATAGGCCGTGGAGAATCCTACATCTTGTAAGCGACATAAACCTATTACGAGCTGAAACATAAACTTTTCTAGGAGCACATGCACATCAATGGCAGCAAGCACTCCTCACAGCTTCCTCACGTTGTTCATTTTAGCTCTTATTTGCCAGATCAATTTCTTTATCGGGAAGACATCACCCAACTTTGTCCAATATATTCATACAATACTCAGATCTAGACAGTGGGGTAAATTTACAAACCAACACACAAAACACAACAATATTTTCTACCACACCAGAAATCTTCACGCACACATCTAAGCTACAACTATAATTATAAAGCAATAAAACTCAATGCTCTCTCACATCTTCCTGGCCCTCCCTTGAGGGAGTGAAGCTAGAATAGGCTCTGATTCCATGTTAGAAATATGAAAAGAGCGCGAGAGATTGTTTTCACAACACAAATCACACCACCATCATATTATTAATCTCATAGACATTATATATATATATATATATATATATATATAGGACATAACACACTTACTTCAACACATCTAGATTATGACTTTAAATCATAGTATAGGAATCAACAACTTCTAGATTGACTCCTTGTAACTCATAATGACAGCTAACAATGTAAACTTTGAAACGGGAATTGATATTGTTACCTGTTTCATAGAGATAGCAAAAAAGTGACCCGATTTTGAAAAGGGGTGATGCAGAACACACATGTTTTTTTAGAGCATAGTTTTTGACACTTTAAATTTTTTATGTACATTACGTTTTAGAATGGTAGTGATTGTCATGTTGATTTTAAAAAGTTGTAATTCTGCAGACCCTTTTTTTAAAAGACTTATTTTTTTACTTTAAATTTTCTAATGTTGAAATGTCAATAATTATTTTCTAAATTTAATAATTTTTGAAGTGGTCTTCTTTTTCATATTTTCTTGTTTTTATTTTAATTTTTTTTTTTTTTGTAGTGAGGTTTTTATTGTTTTGCATATTTAAAGAAAAAGGTCAATATTTTGAATTTTCAATATTCCACATATTTATACATCGTTAATTAATATTTCAATCCAAATGAAATAATTGTCTCTAAAAAACAATAATTTTTAACAATTGACATAAAAATAACCATTTTTAACATAAATATAACTAAAAGACTACACTTTTTGATTATTTTTTGTAATTTTTTGCTAGAGATGCATGTTAAAATCACAGTTTTTATAGGAAAATTTTAACTTAAAATGGTTAAATAATAATAATCACTGTTTTTTTTTCAAAAAGTAATGATTAACATAAAATTAATGCAAAAATCACATAATACAAATATTGAACGCATAACAACCTTAATTGAGTGCTTATTCTTCTCATAAAATGTCAAAGTCAAAACATTACAAGTATAACTAATTAATAGTTACAAAAAATGAGCTTGATTTCCAAGCATAACTTAAATTTAATCAATAATGTCACGTAATCCAAACTCTTCATCCTCTAGAGTTTCATCATTGTCTTCTTCCACAATATTTTATGCTTCATTTTACTCATTTTCTTCTAATGGATCTTTGATGACTGCGAATCTCCCAATGTATGCCTTTCCAATCATTCCGTGTAATGGTTGTTGGGGTTCCTTTGCCTTTTTTGCCACACGTGATTCATTAAAGTCCCCTTTCTTCAATCCAATTTCTTGCATTGCATCTGGAAGAAATTGAAGAGCATTAATTCTTTGCTGAATAAAATTGCACTGTATTGGATCTTTTTCAATGGAAATGCAATTTCTTCCTTTTTGAAGGCAACATGCTAGTGTTGTACTGAATTATCTAGCACAAAAGAAATAATGGAGTAAATTAGTACAATGACATATAAATTAATAAATAACATATTGAAATTTAATTCCATATAATAAAACTTACATGAGCCAGAAAATAAATCCAAAACCCAATCTCCTTTATTTGAACATATGTCTATAAGATAGTTAATCAATAATTGTGGTTTTTGATAAATGTTAACTATCATTCTTCTTGCTTCTTTGTCTTCATATGTTAGTTTTCTCACAACAATATCATAAGTCAGTATTTAGCTATGACTCTTTCCATCTACCCGATTAAAAATCATAAACATATAGCTATCATCTTTTGCCCAACTATCAATATGGATGAACTCACAATCATTTATAAATGGTTGATCTTCACGGTTAAGAAGATTTGACTTTTGCCTGTAACATGAAATAATAAAAGTTCAATTAACTTGTACACAAATGAATTTTTTAACATTAATCAAATATACATTTTAAACGTCTTACCATGTAAGTTGCATCCTTGAATTTGTTTTCCCCTTGAAGCTTGACAATAACATTGCCAATTGTGTGTTTGAATGAAATGTCACAAATCTCCATAATGGTGATGACGTGACTTCTAGAAATCCCATAACCACTTTACTAAGAGCTTGATAAGTATAAGGGTCACTATTATAGTCAATGTTTGGAATATTAAAACCATGGGAAATGTCTGCAATAACTAGGGCATAATCCCTTTTAGGTATGAGTTTAGCAATGTCTTCAAAGTCGCCTTGTATTACTTGATATTGAATAGTGTCTAGCCCATTCCAAATGAAATGAGTAAGAGTTGGGTCAAGTTCAACATTCTTAAAACGTTGCTTCTTCAGTCTTTCAATCTTTCTTTTTTCAATAAAAGTTTTGAAACTATCTGGTGCTCCATTTTCATCCTTCTTCATTTTTTATAAAATAAATAATTATATGTGTAAGTTATAAATTAAAAATAGTATACAGGTGAATAAAAATAAATGTATAAATCAACATACCTTTTTAAATTCAAGATAAAAAGAAAATTAATGTTGATATAGAACTTGAATCTGGATAGTTGCGTACAACATCATCCCAACTATCTTCATTCAACAATTTAACCATTTGTTCTTGAATTTTAATGTAAACTTTGTGACTGCATAGATAAAGTAAAAAAAGTTAATATAATGATATGTATAAAAAATACTACCAAGAAAAATATGTTATATTTAAAGGAAAATTATAATCTAAAAATAAATAAAAATAATTCAACAAACTTACTTTTGAAATTCCTGACATATTTCCTCCAATGATAATTCCCCTGACCTCACACAAGATAATATTGCTTTGACATGTTTTTTATCCTTCACTCCTTGCAATGCTCTCCAAGGTGTGACAGTCATATCTTCTGGAAGCTGCTCCATTTCAAGACCTGATTTACTATTGCTACATATCAATGGCTTAGACTTTTTGACCTTCTGGTTTTTAATGCCAATGTTCTCCCACATGCTAAAAATCTCATTAATCAACTCCAATATCTCTCTAGTTTTAAATGCCAACTGGAAAATGTTATCAACGCCTCTGAATAAATCACTAAATTTTTCGCCTTTTGAATTGATTTTCTCTTCAATTTGATAGCCTATTTCCATACAACATTCCTTTCGGAAATCTACAGTAACAATTATCCTATCCCCACCACATTTTTCTTCAACTTCACTATGAATAAATCTAACCCTTTGGATGAAAGTCATAGACATCCTATATTCATTATTTGAATTATGATCCCATGCCACTAAATTTGCTGCTATATCTGATAAACCAACATAAATGATACGTTTCATTGTTTCAAAACATGGGTTATTGGGATATTCCTCGATCAATTGTCTTTGAGCTTCTACAAAATGGTTCCCCCTAAGCACATAGTAATTGTATTCAAAACATTTTGACTTATCAAATGCTTCTTTATTGGGAACTTGAACCGGATCAACAAGAAGCACATAATTAACCACATGAGCATATGGATTGTACCTCATCAATGTCTTCAAGTTGTGAACATGCAGATGGTGTGGCTTTCTGATTTGATATTGACATTGTCCTTCACTTGCTTTATAGATTTGTTTGAAATTACGCTAAAATGTACGACCACCCTCAATTAAGTTTCTCTTCATCAAGTTCTGTCAAATGGAATTTTGTTTTGTTTTGATAATGCCATCCTCTAAGTCATCTCTTGTTGTAATGATCTCTCTATTTTTTTTTTAAGTTTCACTAGGTTCTTGATTGTTGGTAATGACTACTTCAAAATGTTCAACTTTACTTTTATTCTTCATAACATTCTCATCATTAACTGTAACATATTTATTCTTGGGCATTGTTACTTTTGGTATTTTACGGCTCTTCTCAGTTCCAATGTCATCGTCAATAACGACAACATATTCTTCACTGTCAGTTTCAACTTCCTCGTCTTCAAAAATAACTTGTCTACCCTTGCTAGATTTATCCACTAGAGGCTTTTCTTTTCTAATCCCTTGACGTAGTTTTGTAGCATCATGAATTACTACATTTTTCTTGTTTTCCATATCTTCTTCTGACACTGAGTAGAAACTACTGACAACTTTCATAATATCATGCTCTATGAAATGAATGCCTCCCACCCTAATTGAACAACTTTCAGCAAAATTCTGCCAAACAAGAATGCGAAACACAAATTTAAATAAAAATACTTATGATATTTTGTTTCATCTCATCTACGATTTGTTTACACAAATTTGTAGCTACCTCTCTCGTGTCATACAATGAATATGATAACTGGTATTTAATCATTTCATGTGACTTGGGTGGTTTTGTAAGTATGTAAACAACTTCACTGTCTGGTACCGAACACATGTCTATGACTCTTCCCATCACGTCATAAATTCCATTATCATTAGGTATATCAACATATAGATATATCTACATATTTTGGCTTTCTCTTTCTTTCACATACCAGACATTTGATAGAAATTTAACTTCTTTTGATTTCTTCTAGTATGAAATCATCTTCTTATCATTTTAGGTGCTTGAAAGATTTGTAGCCATCAGCTCAGGTGGGGATCGTTCACCAATGTTTTTTGAAGATCCACTTTTAAGAGTCTTTGGTCTAGAAAGATTCACAAAAATCTTCTTTGATGCCATTTTCCTGAAGAAAAAAAAGACACACATAAATCAGTAAATGAAAAAAAAACAGTAACTTAAATTAACAACAAAAATGATAAATAATAATTAATTTTATAAACCATAACAATTTAGAAAAAAACTAAGAAATTTAAAAAACACATTGCCCTGCCACTGCACCTTGAAAATCAGCCAGCCAACCAAGCTAGTCGTGGGGTCTGGCCCCCTAGCCCACCCTGGAGGCCCAACCACTGCCCCTCGCCCAACCTCGGCGGTCCTGCGGGCTACCGAGGTGGGGCGGGGGAGTTGCCACCAACTCCCCTACCCCACCTCGGTGACCCGATCACCTGCGGGGTGGCAGGGCAATTCTCGAGTGCCAGCTCCGCCCGCCCCACCCCAGTGGCCCAACGACCCGTGGGGTGGGGCAGGGAAACTGGCAGTAGCTCCCCTCGCCCCACCTCGGCGACCTGCAAACTCCCACCTTCCAACCCCGGCGGCCCGCCACCCCGCGAGCCGGCAGGCCGTCGGGGTGGGGCAGGGGGAGCTGCTGCCAACTCCCCCGCTCCAGCCCAGTAGCTCCCCCGTTCCACTCCGGCAGGCCGTCGACCTGCGGGGTGGGGCAGGGGAGCTGGCGGCAGCTCCCCCTGCCCCACCCCAATAGCCTGCTGGCCCGCAGGGTGGCGGGTGATTCTCAGCAGACTGTCGAGGTGGTGTAGGGGAGCTGGCAGTAACTCCCCCCACCCCAACTCGGCGGCCCGCCATCCGTCCCACCTCGCCAGCCCTAAGGGTGGTGGGCGATTCTCGACCCAAGTATCGCCTCATCACCCTGCAAGCCGTCAAGCCGCTGTGGTAGGGAGGAGGGCCGGGTAGCCATCCCCACAACCCCTAACATACGGGCTCGTTTGGCCGCCGTGAGCATTACCAGGCCCACCATGTTCACTGCGGATGTAGTAGGTAAATTTGGTCCACAAAAAGTTTTAAGTTAAATAAATAAATAAACTTCATTAAACTTATTTAATTTTAAAATTTGCAAAGCAAAAAAATTAATTAACCTTTCGAAAGCGAGAATCCTCCGTTGAATATGTTGTTCATAGCAATGTAGCTGCTCCACAAATTCACTCCAAGTCTTTTAACGAACCTCAGAAAACCTTGATGTGATGTGAGTAATAGTGATAATGAAATTTATTATATAGGTGAAATTATAGAGATTTTTTACCTGATGGTTAATGTCAGATTAATTTGTTTCAAAAAAAAATTAACATGTTAATTTTGTTATGGCGATATAGGAAACTATGATAAAGAGAATATTATGGAATTGTTTTACAATGCGGTGAATGTGGGATTAATTTCTTTTAGAAGGTATTATAAAAATTTTAAAAAAATTCAATTGTTTAGTAAATATTATATAGTTTAACTATTAAAATAATTTAGGCAAACGTTTTAGTTTAAAATTTTAAATTGAAATATTTATTTCATAAAAAAATTTAGTTAAAATTTTTCAATAAATTGTAGAATAAAATAATGAAGGGAAATACATGAAACAAAATTTTTGGAGGGAAATATTTTGGTGAAAATTTTAGGAGGAAAAATTTTTGGGGGGAAAATTTCATTCTCTAAGCTATATAATATCTTCAGGAGAGTCTGCATTTGTATCATTCAACCTCTTCTATTTGAAAGGGATGGATTCTTCTAATAGTGAAGTTTCTCTTTGTCAAGCATCAACATCTTTGTCGCGTAACAAATCTAATCAAATTGATGAATAATGGAAATTCTTCCACTATGAATAGAAAGTCAATTCTTCCACTTAGTCCTAATCCTAAGGACTATGAGAGGAGCACTGGTGAAAGATGGGATGAAGAATTTCAAATAAATAAAGAGGCACGGATTCCACTTAGTCCTAATCCTATGGATCATGAGAGCAATAGTGATGAGGAGCATGATGAAGAATTTCAAAAGAATGGAGTGTCACAATGTCCACTTAGTCCTAATTCTGTGGACTATGAGAGCAGCAGTGATGAAGAACATGATGATGAATTTAAAAAGAATGGAGTGTCACAGTGTCCACTTAGTCCTAATCCTATGGACTATGAGAGCAACAGTGATGAAGAGCATGATGATGAATTTCAAAAGAATGGAGTGTCACAATGTCCAATTAGTTCTAATCCTAAGGACTATGAGAGAAACAATGATGAAGAGCATGATGAAAATTTTCAAAATAATGGAGTGTCATGGTGTCCTCTTAGTCCTAATCCTATGGACTACGAGAGCAGTAGTGATGAAGAGCATGATGACGAATATCAAAAAGAATGGAGTGTCACGGTGTCCACTTAGTCCTAATCCTAAGGACTATGAGAGCAACGGTGGTGAAGAGCATGATGAAAAATTTCAAAATAATGGAGTGTCATGGTGTCCTCTTAGTCCTAATCCTATGGACTATGAGAGCAGTAGTGATGAAGAGCACGATGACGAATTTCAAAAGAATGGAGTGTCATGGTGTTAACTTAGTCCTAATCCTATGGACTATAAGAGCAGCAATGATGAAAAGCACGATGAAAAATTTCAAAAGAATGGAGTGTCATGGTGTCCTCTTAGTCCTAATCCTATGGACTATGAGAGCAGCAGTGATGAATAACATGATGATGAATTTCAAAAGAATGGAGTGTCATGGTGTCCTCTTAGTCCTAATCCTATGGACTATAACAACAGCAGTGATGAAGAGCATGATGATGAATTTCAAAAGAATGGAGTGCCGTGGTGTCCACTTAGTCCTAATCCTATGGACTATGAGAGTAGCAGTGATGAAGAGCATGATGAAAAATTTCGAAAGAATGGAGTGTCACGGTATCGTCTTAGTCCTAATCCAATGGACTATGAGAGTAGTAGTGATGAAGAATTTCAACTGAATAGAGTGTCACAATGTCCACTTAGTCCTAATCCTATGGACTATGAAAGCAGCAATGATGAAGAACATGATGAAGAATTTCAAAAGAATGAAGTGTCATGGTGTCCACTTTGTCCTAATCCTATGGACTATGAGAGGAGCCGTGATGAAGAGCATGATGAAAAATTTCAAAAGAATGGAGTGTCACGGTCTCCTCTTAGTCCTATTCCAATGGACTATGAGAGCAGTAGTGATGAAGAGCATGATGACGAATTTCAAAAGAATGGAGTGTCACGGTGTCCACTTAGTCCTAATCCTATGGACTATGAGAGCAGTAGTGATGAAGAGCATGATGAAAAATTTCAGAATAATGGAGTGTCACAGTGTCCTCTTAATCCTAATCCTATGGACTATGAGAGCAGTAATGATGAAGGACAGGATGAAGCACTTAGTCCTAATCCTAATGACTATAAGAGTAGTAGTGACAAAGGATAGGATGTAGCATTTTCAGTAAGTAAACAGTCACATTTTCGACGTAGTCCTAATTCTATGGAATATGAGAGCAGCGCTGACAATCCACATGAGGAAGAATATCCAATAAACATCAAGTCAAATTTTCCATTTAGTCCCAATTCTAAGGACTATTATAGTAGCACTGAAGAAGGGGAAGATGAAGAATATCCTCCAAGTCAGTATTTGAAAAGCATAGCTGATCATAGTGTGGATAACATTCCTCATAATTATGATGAAAATGCTTATACAAATGATGATCCAATGATAGAGATGTTGCCAAGAAGTATTGTATCGAGGAGTAGGATCTAGTCTTTTCGTATCAATGCAAGATGTTCTAGTTATACAAGGGGTAGAGTAGAATATCTTATGAGAATAAGTTTTATCAATGCTCTCATTTCAAGTGAATGTTGTCAAAAAGATTGCCTGAAACATATGGATTTCAAATTTGCATTAGAGAAAAGGAAGAGATATTTGTCAATGAATAAAAGCATGCAAAATTCATATTTAGTTGGGTGCATGCAATCTACATTGTCAGGTTATGATTATCATATTGGGTCTTTATTTATCTGTAGAAAGGCTTTCAAAATGTTTCATTCGATAGGGAATTTTCATCTCTCGAGAATCCAAGAAAATTTGGAAAATGATCCCACATTTTATTCAGAAGTACCTCATAAACAATATTTTGGGCCATTATCAAATACTGCAATGTCATGGATGAAAGATTTGTTTTCAAAGCATGGAGAGTGTATGCCAAATATAGAGACAATACATATTCCAGATAATTTTTCAAGACGAGAAATCTACAACTTATACAAAGAATATGCAGAAGGTGCTGAGGGACATGGTCAGTTTATTACATATCAATATTTTGTGAAGGTATGGAAGAAAGAATCCAATAGTGTCTGTATTCCTAAGAAGACAAGGATGGGGATTCGCAGTACATGTGCTTCTCTTAAATCAAAGAGGGACAAATGTGAAGGGTCAGAAAGAGGTAAGCATTCATAACTTTAACTTTAAAATTGTATAGTCATCAACTATGAAAACATATTTCTTAATGGCTTTCCTTTATGTTGTGTAGATTCAATTGTCAAAGAACTTCAAGAGCATTGCGAACAACAAACAAGTGAAAGAAAAAGGTTGTACAAGCATCGAAAGAAGTGTTATGATAATCCAAATAAATATTTGGGTTTGATAATTGATGGTATGGACCAGAAGAAAACACTTTTACCACATTTTGTTCGCACACCCAAAAATTTATAGGAGGAAAATTTTATTCAGTATCACTTGGTTGGTTGTATGGTCTTAAATGGGAAAATGTTGCCAAGGGTGTACTTCACAGCGCCAAATATTCATATTGATGCAAATTTGACAATAACCATAATTCATGATGTGCTTTCTCATTGGTTTGGTAATCTTCCTAAAGTTTTGTATCTACAATTGGACAACACTTGCCATGAAAACAAAAATCAGGTTGTTTTTGGATATCTAAACATGATTGTTGAATTGAGAATTTTTCAGAAGGTAAAGGTTGGTTTCCTTCTTGTTGGGCACACTCATAACCATATTGATCAGATGTTCAGTCGTTTTTCTGTTGCATTGAGGACGAAGGAAGTTGGGAGCTTGCCATCATTAATTGAATGTATTAAGAAATCATACGTGCCAAAGCCTACTTTTGATGTGTCGGAAGAAACTGTTGACATGCAAAGGTTTATTCTGGGATCGCATGGTGAGGAGAAATGTGTTGAACAACTTAATGAAATTAGCTTCCAACATCAACTTCGTATCAAAAATATTGATGGCAAAACACTAATATGGGGCAAGAAGTATTCAACTACAGCAGAATGGGCACCGTCATCAGGTTTGGAATTTTTGAAGTTCATTCCAAATCATCCAATATTTTCATCAAAAATATTGTTATTACAATCAGTTAGTGAAGTTCATAATGCATGTAGACAGAATAGAGATATAAATTATTGTGATTTCCTAGAAAAAATTAAAAAATGTATTAAATATACATATGAGTACTTTAACATTGCTCATTCAGTTTGGTGGGAGTCATTTTTCAATAATCAAAGCGATATCATTTCAACAACAACAAATGAATATATACCTTTGAAAAATCCATTTATTTGGCCACAAAATGTGTCAAATGAACATCAGGAAATAAACATTGTTGAATGGAAAAAATCTCAAGGTATTATTAATTCTTCACAGGCAGAGGAAAGAGAGATGTATATTGGTTCCAAAAGATCTCATGCACAACATGAAATCATGAAATACCTTTACAGGGGTTCACTACAAGATATTAAGGAGGATTGCATGATCGCAGTGCTAATAGATGGAGATCCCAATGGCTATCCATTCTGGATTGCTAAGGTTATAAAGGTCTTTACAGAAAATGAGGATGTTACAAGTGTTGAAGTACATTGGTATGCCACAAATACACACCCATTCAATGGTGTGTATAAGCCAGAGATGGTAGTCGACAAGAAAAATGGCAGAAAGAGAAAAAGAAAGGGTACAAATATAAATCCTCGCTGCATAGACCTCTTAAAATTGGAGGATGTTGACATACTTGTTTATGAATTCAATTTAACAAAGAGAGGAACTCTTCAATTCAAGATGATAGAGATTATGAAAAGGTTATTACTAGAAGGAACAGTGTTGAGATGGGAGTCTGCTGAAACCAATCGTAGATCTAAAAGAATTTTGAAACCTGAAATTGTGGGCATGCATGTGGACTCAGATGGGACACTAGTTGATGAAAGAGAAGAATATGGAACATCTTCGTCAGCATCCAGTCATTCATCTGAAGATGTGAATTCTGATGGTGTGCAAGAAAATATGAGTGATTTTGAATAGTTGTCTAAGATAGTTTATATAACTGATGTTTGCATCGTATCTTGAAATAAAAATTTTGATTTCCATATGGTGTTAAATCAGAAGTTATGAGTCATTTTTATGTTGTTGGATTATATGTCTTAATTATGATCATTTTTATTGTTTAGAATATCTACAATGCAACATTAAATTAGAGATATAATGTATGTTTCATTCAATATACAAATAATGACATTTTGATTAATTTAGTCATGTAATTTGTTCATAATGTCATGGTTTTTTAATTTTATGGTTGAAAAAATTCCAATGTTTTTGTATCTAGAATGTTATAGTTCAAAACATGTTGAATTTATACTTCGGAAAGAAAAATATTACTCTACCAAAAACATTAGTGTGTTTTTTTCCTCATAAAAACTGTTTTTTTGCACATAAAAATTTGGTTCTACTAGAATTTTTTTAAAATGTTGAACATTGACCCTAAAAAAAAAGTATTGTTCCAGTGTCAACACTTTTTCGTTTTCAAGGTTTTTTTTGCACAAAAATTTCGTTTTCACTGCCATTTTTAAAACATGTTAAAAATTGACCCTAAAAAAAGCCATCGTTCCAGTATACACACTTTTGGTTTTTAGCACTATTTTTGATGTTTTTTCGGGGTTTTTGGCTAGAGTTATCGTTTCAAAGTTTACATTGTTAACTATACATGACATGGAAGCATTACTTCCAACATGAGGTGGCATGATTTTTTCCGATGCTCTTACCAAAGGTCGTTTGTTATTTCTTGGCCATTTCAAATTTCTCGGTGATTGGATCCTTGATCGAGGTGGTCAACATTTCAAGGATGCATCCATTCCACTTAATTCTCTGCAAGCTACCTCTATTACCTCCCTATTTTCATATGATACTCAGGCACGATGGTTGGTGTGGAATTGGTATTTTGGGATACTCTTGTACATTCTATCATTACATTACTAAATTGGCATGAGATTTGGTGGCGGGTTGGGTTGCGGAATTTGTGTTGTAGGTGCTATGTGTTGTGATTACTACATGTGGATGGGACTGGGGTACTTTTTTTATATTCTTTTGGTCACTACTTCACCCTTCGCTCTATCCTAGGCCACCTCGACTTTATTGCCACTCCACCAAACTATCGATCTTCCTACCTACCTGAATCTTTCATGCTAGAATGGCTACTTGACGCCCTAGTTATCCTTTCAGGGGTCTATGGACCTATCATATATCTTTAATTCTGAAACCTCTATGCATGAGCTGCTTATCTAGGGACCCCTGGAGGCTGACGTGGCACACATCATTGGCAATACTGTGAACTCACACTCAGCGCCAGGTCATGCACTTTGGGAGGTGGACAAACATAAGGTGGGCCACTCGGCAGGGGGTCATAACCATGCTACATGTTTTATGGAAAAATTTATAGATGTTGTTCATGTTGACCCCCCTCTATTCTCAAATTGACATGCATTCCCCCATGGCCCTAAGTCCAAACAAAAGCGTTGAGTAGCTGCGACTTCTCCACAAACACAATTTCTGATCTTTGATTACGATGTGCTGCTGGATAGAGTGATCAGTCTTCAGAAGCGCGTCTTGGTAGGGAGATGGTATTTTTCTTACCTTCAGGAGGAGGAGATGAGATATTGGGTGGTGTCTGACTAGAAAACCCTCCTCAACTACTCACCCACGGTGAGCAAAGTCATAAACTCCTAGTACAATTTTCATTCCTCTATTAAGAAGGTTTGGAGAAAATTCCCAGATTACTATGGGTGCATGGGCGTGGTTTCCTATCGCTACACCCATGGTAAATTGGCTTCAATATGCTCAGGGATACTCCATGAAATAAGTTCATATGGGTTAAACTACCTAGTTTACCCATTCAATTCTGGACGAGGAAGGTCTTCATCGATATCGGGAATGCAATCGACAAATTCATTTACATTGACCTGAAGTGTTTAAGGGCCAGGGATAAACAAGTTTCATGGATTTTAATTGAAAGGGGTTTCTCTGGGGGCTTCCCTGAGAAAATTGACTTAGTCTGGGACAAGAATCACATACATCAACGGTCGGACTTTTGGTGCATTCCCTTCTGTTGCCTTATCTACCATCGCACTAGGCATCTCATGGAAAAATGCCCACGAAAGCACTGGAGGAAGAAGAAATTGAACAAGGAGGCTCGAACTAGGATGATCGAGGAACGGGCTAGGTACTAGATACATGGCAGTGGAACTGTAAACACTGGTTGGTTCATTGATCCTCTAAAACAACAAATATCAGGTACCCCTTCTTTGAACCTACCTTCTCCCTCTGATTTGAAATCCATGGATTATCCATCTTCTACCTCTCAAATTGTGGTTCCATCCTCCCCCCCCGGTCCCCTATGAACTCACACAACTCGGATTCCCTCTCCTCGGACGTACCCCTCCACTATATTGATTCCACTTCTATCCCTCACACCCTGGTCCCGTCTATTACACCAGCTCCTTCATTGGACTCCATGCTACCACTGCTCCTGACAACCTTAGAGATCCCAGATAATGTCGCTAATATTCCATGTTCTACTCCTCCTCAACCACTCCCTGACATCCCAACCTCTAGCATCCCACCCCTCTCCCCCAGGTCGCATACCTCTTCCCGTAGGAACTTGATTGATAGTGGCATCGAATTCCTTCTTTCCAAAAAGAGCCTAGATCTCAAGTCACTTACTATCCATTGACCGCACCCACCATCCCCTTCGAAGATCAACCCCAACTCTACACGTAACAAACGGTGCGACACAGGAACAATCAAGACATCAGACACTTCCAGGGGCACCCTAGGATGTTTCCTTTCTCAACTGTCAACTCATCCTCTCTTATCGAAATTTCTATTTGCTCCAGCCCTAAACCATGGGCTCTTAGATATTCGCAACCCAATCACTAGGCATCATAACCTTTTGCCTATCTCTTAATATGCAGGGTTTGGGGGACTCACACAAACTCCTTTCCCTCAGATAACTCTTTTCTTTTGTTGATCCGCATATCATCCTATTACAAGAATCCATGAATAAATCACACAAGGTGACAGATTACATCCAGAAAATGCTACCTGAGTGGCATATGGAAGCGGTAGACTCTAATGGCCACTCGAGGGGGTTGGCTTCTTTTTGGAACCTGAGATGGGTTATATTTAAAGCTTATAAATGATTTGTTGGAATTTTTCTATCAGGTAGTATAAGGGGGTTTCCAAGGTGATGTTGAAAATAGAAACAAGAAATGATAAATATAGAAGTGCTAAATTTAGTACTTCTATAAATAGAATTTCGGGATACCTTCCTATTTTAGTCAGTCCCTAAACTAAAATAGAGAAGTAAAATTCGAATTTGATCTTAGAAACTGTTTGTAAAATAATTAATTAATTCACCATGAGTTAATTAGTTAAGGAAAATCAAACATGAAGTCTATGTGGGGACATGCAACAGTTTCTCCATTAATTGAGGAATTTATCCATCAGTTAAAGAGATACATATGAGTTGTAATATTGAGTTGTAATTAGATGGCTCAGTTAACTAAGTCAAGTCCAGTTAGGTTAATTCAAATAGTTTGTTGAATTAATGTAAGTTTAGTTAGTTAATGCTTGCATGCATGTAACTGCTGCACTTCAGATAACTGAATATTCTCTCATAAATAAATCATGCATGTTAGTTCAGAAAGAGACCCAATTGAGATTAGATGGAGGGACAGTGTACTATCAGTTGGAGGAATATTCCATTGTGAATATCTCTTGCATGCAGAAGGAATTCATTCCTTGGATATTGCGCAGTTACTTCTTCAGTTTAGTGAGTGTGTGATGAGGCCAATCACACAGGTGCCATCATTGGACCCCAAGAAAAACTACACAAGGAAATAGGAGGCTTGGAGGGCTGAGGGAAGGCATATCTAGTGCCTATTTAGTCTGTGAGATGTATTGTTTGATTGCAGAGAGAGCAGGAAAGCTTGAGAGTTGATTCTTTTTGTAACTTGAACAAGATTTCCACTTGTATGATAATACAGAGATTGGGGTTTTTGGCCGAGGCTTTCCCTAAGTTATTTCTTCTATGTTTCATGTGTGATTGATTCTACTTCTCTGTTATATGTTTTATATTTGTTCTTGCTCAAATTCTATTAAGCTTCCGCAAGTTCGTTGTAGAAGTATATCTTGTATTTTGCTTTAGTATATTGCATAATTTGTTGATCTACAGTTGGAAATTCTACATGGTATCAGAGCAAAGGTGATCAAGGTGAAGAACAATATACAAGAAGGGAGAAGGAACAATTTTGAGGTTCCTGAATATAGAAATCGAGTTCTTATCACATATCAATTTTACCAATGGCATTCAGTGGTTTAAGACTCGAGTATGCCCTTGATGGGAGCTTGAATTATATAGCCTGGAAGGATCGCATGGAGGCAGTATTAGAGGATAATGGTCTAAAGGATTTCATTGGTCAAGAAGTCCCCAAGCCGACTAATGCTACTCAAATGGCGGAATGGAAGAAATGTGTGGCTAGAGCAAGGAGAATCCTCCTGGAGGGAGTTCGAGACCACACTGTCTCAAGCCTCCATGGGAAGGAGACACCATTTTCGATGTGGAAAACATTGAAAGATCTATATCAAAACGGCGGTGATCAGAGGAGGCTGGCGTTGAAAGACAAGCTTCATAAGATCAAGTGTGAAAAGTGCAACATGATCTCTACATATTTGAAAAAGCTCACCACCTGCAAGGGATGAGCTTGGAAGTGTAGGGATCATGACCGCTGATGATGACATGGTGAGTCTTGCACTCCTCGGTCTTCCTAAGAGCTGGCATAGCTACCAAGACTCAGTTAATGGAAGAGAAAAATTGTCAAATTGGGAATGACTTTGGTCAGATCTGATGTAGGAGGAAATAAGAAGAATTTGGTGTCTGTTGCTATGCTAGAAGATAAAGGCTATGATGTAGTCTTTAGTAAAGGAAAGGTATTCCTGAGGCATATCGGTACTGGACAGACAAAGTTAATTGGGATTCGAGTAAAGAATCCCTACAAGTTGGAGGTAGATGACTGTGCTGCATTGAGTTCCAAAGCTGAGATGGTGCAGAGCCAAGATGTTGGCGAGCTATGGCATAGAAGACTGGGCCACTTGCACCATGGAGCCCTAAAGATCATGCAGCAAATTTCTACCGGATTACCCAAGGGAAAACTTGAGCAGACGACTACATGAAAAGGTTGTACCTTGGGTAAGTATGAGAAATATTCCTTTCTGGATCGAGACAGTAGAGCTGGAGCAATCCTGGAGTGAGTTCACTCAGATGTTTGTGGACCATTCTCTACAGCCTCCACCGCTAAACAAAGGTACTATATTATTTTTATTGATGATTTTTCTTGTAGATGCTGGATCTACTTTATGCAAAAGAAGGATGAGACCTTCTTGAGGTTTTGTGAGTTTAAAACTTTGGTAGAGAAAGAATCTGGAAAGAAAATAAAAGCCTTGCGTAGCAACAATGGTGGAGAGTATGTCTCCCAACAGTTTAAAGACTTCTGTGTTGCAGAAGGAATTAAACGAGAATTGACGGCACCCCATAACCCACAGCAGAATGGGGTGTGAAAGGAAGAATAGATCGATCGTGGGAGCAGCTCGAGTGATGTTGCATGACCAAAGCCTACCACTGCATTTGTGGGCTGAGGCATGCAACACAACAGTATACTTGCAGAATAGAAGCCCGCACCGTATACTGGGGATGAAGACACCTATGGAGGCCTTTTTTGGGAAGCGACCTAATGTAAGTCACTTTCGAATCTTTGGATCATCAGTTTACTGTCATGAGACCAAAGATGCTAGGAAGAAGCTAGATCGAACAGCTGAGTTGGGAATACTTGTGAGGTACATGGATACACCCCACAACTATCAGGTGTACATGCCTTCCACTCAGAGGAGAGTGGTATGCAAGGATCTGAAGTTCGACAAGCAGAAAGTCATGCGCTTATCACTTGAGAGGGAGCTCAAGTTGCATGTAGAGGAGGAACTTTCAGCTCCTAAGGAGGAGGAGCCTCAAATTGATGCGGAATAGCTGCATGCAGAGGATCCAGGAGTGGAGACATCCACTCATGCTGATACTTACAGAGATGGGTAGAAACACTCAAGGGAAGCTGACAGGTTGATGCTGGATGCGCGGGAGAATGTGGGACAACCATCTTCTTAGTGCAGATAGAGGAGGTCACCTGAGCAGTACACTAGGTACATGGCCCTGGTTGGGGAATGTGTAGATACCGAACCTTCTTCATTCGAGGAGGCAGTGCAACAACCTGTCTGGGTTGATGCAATGGTAGAGGAGTATGACTCTATCATTTAGAACAATGTGTGGGATGTTGTCCCAAAACCTCAGGGTAAGTTAGTGGTGAGTTCCAAATGGCTTTACAAGGTAAAGTAGGTAGCAGATGGCAGTGTTGAGAAACATAAGGCAAGGTTTGTTGCCCGAGGTTTCTCACAGGTCGAGGGGATTGACTACGATGAGACTTTTGCTCGCGTAGCAAGGTACTCCTTGATTAGATCGATGTTGGCACTATTAGATCAGATGAGGTGGAAGATCCACCAGATGGACATGAAGATAGCATTCCTCAATGGGAAGATTGAGGAGGAGGTGTAAATTGAGTAGCCAGAAGGTTTCGAGAGCTTCAATCGTGAGTTGCATGTGTGCAGACTCAAGAGGGATTTGTATGGGCTAAAGCAAGCACCCCGTGCTTGGTACATTAGGATCGACAGCTATTTCACCGGTTTGGGCTTCACCAAGAGTGAAGCAGATGTGAACCTTTACCACATCATGGTAGAAGGTAAACCATTGATCATTGTTCTTTATGTCGATGATCTGATTTGACAGGTGATGATCAGCTGATACAGTCTTGCAAGGAGTACCTTGCAAGAGAGTTCGAGATGAAGGACATGGGCCTTATGCACTACTTTTTAGGCATCGAGGTGTGGTAGAAAGATGGTGAAGTATTTGTGTCTCAAGGCAATTATGCCAATGAGATACTCAGGCGCTTTCACATGGAGAAGTGCAAGCCCATGCAGACTCCTCTAGCTGGGAACTGGAGGAAGGAGGATGCTACTTCAGGTGAGGTAATAGCTACTACTGTTTATCAGTAGCTGGTGGATTCACTTATGTATCTGGTGAACACACGACCCAACTTATGCTTTGCGGTGAACCAGCTAAGTCAAGCTATGGTTCAGCCTACCAAGTTGTTTTGGAAGGCAGCGAAGCATGTGCTGAGATACCTCAGAGGCACATCTCAGTTCAGATTGTGGTACAGAGGGATAGAGGGAGTGAAGCTATGGCTTCATAGATGCAGATTGGTCAAGGAGTCCATCAGACCAAAAGAGCACTTCTGGAGGAATCTTCAACCTTGGTTTAGCTACAGTTTCCTGGTACAACAGGAAATAGAGATTAGTTGCACTTATCTTAGCAGAGGATGAATACATGGCTGCTAGTCAAGCTGCATGTGAGGCCATTTGGATGAAGAAGATTCTAGTGGGATTGTTTGGTTAGAGGATGGATCCTAAAGTGATCTACTGTGATAACCAGAGTTGTATCAAACTCTCTGAGAATCCAGTTTTTCATGACAGGTCCAAGCACATTGATATCCGATATCACCATCTTCGAGACTGTGTGGTCAAGAGGATCATGTTGTTGCTGTATGTTCGACCGAGGAATAGGATGTAGATATTTTGACTAAGGCATTGTCAAAATGCAAGTTCAAGTTCCACAGAGACAGGATTGGGGTTACTGATAATCCCTTTCTTGTTGAGAGGGAGTGTCGAGAATAGAAACAAGAAATGCTAAATATAGAAGTGCTAAATTTAGTACTGCTATAAATAGCATTTCGTGATACCTTCCTATTTTAGTCAATCCCTAAACTAAAATAGAGAAGTAAAATTCGAATTTGATCTTAGCAGTTGTTTGTAAAATAATTAATTAATTCACCATGAGTTAATTAGTTAAGGAAAATCAAACATGAAGTCTATGTGGGGACATGCAATAGTTTCTCCATTAATTGAGGAATTTATCCATCAGTTAAAGAGATAAGGATGAGTTGTAATACTGAGTTGTAATTAGTTGGCTCAGTTAACTAAGTCAAGTCCAAACAGATTAACTCAAACAATTTGTTGAATTAATGTAAATTCAATTAGTTAATGCTTGCATGCATGTAACTTCTGCACTTCAGATAACTGAATATTCTCTCATAAATAACTCATGCATGTCAGTTCAGACAAAGACCCAGTTGAGATCAGATGGAGGGACAGTGTACTATAAATTGCAAGAATATTCCATTGTGAATATCTCTTGCATGCAGAAGGAATTCATTCCTTGGAGATTGCGCAGTTAATTCTTCAGTTTAGTGAGTGTGTGATGAGGCCAATCACATAGGTGGCATCTTGGAACCCAAGAAAAACTGCGCAAGCAAAATGGTGGCTTGGAGGGATGAGGGAAGGCATATCTAGTGTTTATTCAATCTGTGAGCTGTATTGTTTGATTGCAGAGAGAGCAGGATAGCTTGAGAGTTGATTCTTTTTGTAACTTGAACAAGATTTCCACTTGTATGATAATACAAAGATTGGGGTTTTAGGCTGAGGCTTTCCCTGGGTTATTTCTTCTGTGTTTCATGTGTGATTGATTCTACTTCTCTGTTATATGTGTTCTATTTGATCTTGCTCAAATTCGTTTAAGCTTCCGCAAGTTTGTTGTAGAAGTAGATATTGTATTTTGCTTTAGTATATCGCATAATCTATTGATCTACTGTGGGAAATTCTACAGGCGATTGCATATTCTCAATCTATATGCCCCATATTGAGACAAGACTATTTTCTGGGATAAATTGGAGGAGGTTGATATCCTCAAAATTGATTCTCCCATTGTAGCGAGTGATCTTAATGCCACCACTGGCTTGGATGAATGTTGGGGTTCGTCATGTAAGATGGGCCCATTGGCTGATAGACCAAAAGAAACTATTTGTGATAATAACCTTGTGGACATTAGGCCACATAAATTGGTCTCCACATGTCATAATGGACGGGATGGTAATCAACACATTGCTAAGCAACTTGACAGATATCTGGTACATGAAGATCTAGTGGAAAGGATGGGCATGCTACAATCGAAGGTTATTAACACATTCATCTCTGATCATCATCCCATCACCTTAATTTGGCACGGGGAGTAGACAAGGATGGGAATGCCCTTCAAATTCAATCGGATCTGGCTGGAAGATTCAGACTTTAACACTCTGATTAGATATTTTTGGACACAATATAGAGATTCGAAGGTTTCCCCTATGTTGGTAATCTTTGGGAAGCTCCATGCTTTAAAATCAATGGTGAAGGAATGGGAACATTGAAAAAAATATGAACAAAGAGCTCATGGACATCAAAGAGGAGATGGATAGATTGGGACCAACTCTGAATTTGGGGTACTCATCTATAGACCTCTTACTCAACATCAACAAACTAGAGAAAATAAAAAATAAAAAAATTACACATTAAGTACATCACTTGGAGGCTGAAGAGCAGGGCACTGTGGATTCAAGAGGGGGACAGAAACACCAAATTCTTTCATCGATATGCAAATCACAGAAGAATGGTTAATACCATTTGGGACATCAAGGATTCAAATGGCAACATGGTTCATGCCCTTCCAGAGATACAATAGGCAGTGGCCACATTCTTTGAAGATGCTTACAAAAAGCGAGATGTTGAGTGCACCGAAGACCAGATTTGGGGAACTGACTCATATCCTACCATGTTTGATGAGGAAAAAATGAAGAATTATACAAGGCTGTCAATTTGGAGGAGATACATGTTGTCCTTAAATCATTCACCAAGGACAAATTCCCTGGCCCAGATGGTTGGACAATTGAGCTATTTTTGCATTTCTTTGATTTAATGGGACCAGACTTGCTGAGGATGGTTGAGGAGTCCAGACTAGGGGGTTGCATCACACCTGAAATCAACTCTACATACATTGCTCTTATTCCAAAAAAGAGTGATACAGGGACTTTCAATGACTATTGGCCCATTTCATTATGTAATATGATATACAAACGAATATCTAAGATCATAGGTCTCAGAATCAAGAACACAATGTCTACATACATTACACTAGAGCAATATGGATTCCTACAAGATCGACAGATTCATGATGCAGCTACTATAGCGCAAGAGTGTTTGCATGCCATTCACACTAAGAAGTTGAATGTTGTTGTTATGAAGGTGGATCTCCAAAGGGCATATGACTGTGTCGATTGGGCATTCCTACGTATTGTTCTACACAAAATTGGCCTCTAGGTACGCAACACTAAATGGATAATGGTTTGTGTTACTAATGTTAGATATGTTGTCATTATTAATGGTTTTCCCACAAGATATTTTGGAGCTGGAAGAGGTTTGAGGCAAGGTTGTTTTCTCTCCCCACTTCTATTCATTATGGCCATGGATGGCCTCAACCATAAAATAAAAAATGCATGTATGGAGGGCGAGTTCAATGCTCTCAAAGTGGGTAGAGGCATAAGGATCTCACATAGCTTCTTTGTTGATGACATTCTGATTTTTGGTATGATATCGAGGATGGTGTGGGAAACCTTACATTATATATTCTAAATGTTTGGGAGGGCATTGATACTTCTTATGAATAATCATAAATCAATGATTCTATTTGGGGAGGGACGTATGGAGGATATAGAGCACATCAAAAACATTTTTGGTGTGGATGCTAAACCGATTGGCGCTAGATTGAAATACTTGGGCTTCAATATTAAACCAAACAACTACAGAGTTAAAGACTGGCTTTGGATCGTTGACATATTTCATAAAAAGATTTTTGGATGGGAACACAGATGTTTAACACTTGGAGGCAGGGTTACTCTCACTCAGTCGGTCCTGCAACAACTTGTGGTATATTGGGCACACTTATACTGCCTCCCTGCTACTATTATTTTGAAAATTAACAAGATTATGGCTAAATTTATTTGGGCTGGTACAGGAAATGCTCATAAATTCCACCTTACCAAATTAGATATGATCACCATGCCAAAGAGCCATGGGGGATGGCGTATGTTGAACATCAAATTATTTGGTTGGGCCTTGCTTATAAAAACATTATGGTAGGGGTTGTTTGGTAAATGCCTATGGGGAGATGTCATCTGATCCAAATACCTCTAGGGGATCAAGGCCACACATTGGATGCAAGAGGGGCTTGTTGGGAAACCGACTGGTTCCACTATTTGGATCAGCTTAAACAAGTTCAAATAATGGTTGTTTAAAAGTACATGCCAAATTTTTGGCTCAGGGAGGGATATTATCATTGGCAGGGACAACATTCTTGGAACGACCATTGAAATATTTTTCTTAGACAAGCTCACACGTAGCTTAAATATTAGAGGATACTTCTACTTGGATCAAGCTATCAGTACATGGAAAGACACCATTCCGGTATGGAAGAGGGTAGAGGAAATTGGACTACCGGGGGATGTGGCTGGAAATGTGGAACAAATTCTAGTAGAGATGTGCTAATCCAGTATCTATAGGGAAGAGATTGGAGATCAGATGGGATGGGATGGGATAATGAAGTGAAGATCTATCTCCATCTTGGACACCTATAATTTCATGAGTAGATGCATTCATAACACACATGAGTTATGTTGGTTCACTAGATTTTGGAAGATTAAGATTCTAATAAAAATCATTTTATACACCTAGCTAGCATGGAAGAACAAACACTCACTTGGGACAATATGAGGAAGCGGAACATGCAGGGTCCAGGTATATGTGTTTTATGAAAGCAGGAGGAAGAAAGCAATTCACATATCTTAATATGTTGCTCAATGGTTGTCCAGCTTTGGCAAGAGATCTCTAGTAAACTCTCTTTCCCTTATATTAATCATGTGTTGATTGAAACTTTCTTGTTATGGTGGATCATAAAGACAAAACCGTGGAGGGTCATCCCACTTGTGACATTTTTGGAAATCTAGAGATCTAGGAATTCTATTATATTTGAAGGGAAATCTCTCAATGTGGACCACATTTTAAACAACATTATATCTTGGACGAGACCACTCTTTATTTCCAATCCTTGGCTGAATTGGGACCCTATTATAACTACTAGGTCGATTATATCCTACCCAATAGGTTTCTTTGAAGGCACAAAATAGAGAGGTAATTGTGGGTGCGAGGTTTGGATCTTCTTTGAAAATAACCAACAATATAAGATACATTGGGGAGGAGGTAGAGGAAACAACATGAAAGAAAAAGTGATGCCTTTATGGGGGCTTCTATGGTTCACAAATTATCTGAACATTCCAAATCTAAAGACATTTGGGGCTCTCAATCCATCATAAACCATGTGCTAGGACATTCCCATATACAACACCCACATCTACAAGTCTGGCTTCGGAACATTGGATATCTTATGGGAAATTTTCAAGAGGTATCCATTCAACACATTCATAGCGAACACAATTTCATTGGTGATGCCATGTCCAAGCTCGATATTTCTGCTCTATAAGATGGTTTGCATATTGCGCTGGAGATGGAGGGTTGTTCCTATGATGTTGGCTTCCTTCCCTTCCCCGGATGGGGACTATTTATGGCTTCAAATATATATATGATATGTTTGTGCAACAATGGTGTCCTTATTTTGTTTTACCTTCCATATGTTTGGACACTCTTTTATCATATTATTTTGGACTAGATGATGGACTTTTTGATATTGTTTATTTCTGTTATATGCTTTCTAAGAATTATATGTGGTTCATTTGTGGATTGTGGCCAAGTAGGGCTACACGCTAGAATTCAAATTGTCATAGAGTGATTTGCTAAAAAAAATCTCACCCTAAACATTCTTTGTGAAAATTCAAATGTGGCACTTGCTGAAACTGTCAATTTGACAGGTGTCAGATGAACTTCTCCTATCATGTAACATAGGTTGGAGCACCGCAGTGATATATATGTATCTACACTCCTCTACATATTTGTTAGTTTGAGGTACACACTTTGGTATTTCTTTCTAAATTCCACAATCGTTATGTAGATTTCACATAGTGACCCACATTCTAGGAGCATACCACTACCAATACCACCACACCACTATGGCATTATAGCAGGTGGCATCATTAATTCATCACGTTGGCCATAAAATGATTGTACCACATGGTGTGTCTGTTTTCCGATCTTACATCTCCCTTTCATTTTCTTCTGGATGCACTGATCATTAAATACATATTTTTAGATTTCTGGTCACTCATAGCTCGGTGATGTTGTCATTCATTTTGTCTACAAATTTCAACTCTAAATTCCAATAAAAGTCAATGCACTCATGACGCTTCTTTGTATATTCCCTTTTTTTTATGTTCCAGTCATTCATATACATATTAGTGGTGATTTAAACAACAACTAATGTTGTTGATGACCTGAATGTGAAATTAATTGATTGTGTTGTCGTCAACCATAAGGGATTGGAGTGGGGATGTGGAATTGAAAGCTGTAACTAGGTTCAGTCTTCATAATGACATGTAACTGCGATTTTTGTAAATGATGATAAGTGGTTTCCATGAGCAAGGAATTTTAATTTTAGACAGCTTCCATTGTGAGCCTTTATGATTTGTCAAAAGTGTTAATGTCATGTATGAAGAACCCTTCTTAGGCACATTACAAATTTATATAAGTAAATAGGATTGTCGAAAATCCCTCCAAAGACAAGCACAAGTTCTTCTCTTTAAGTTGGCCTCAAGAAATCAAGTCGTCTGACCTAATTTGGAGACACGACCCTTCATAAGATCATGTCGGCTAATAGAAAAAATAATATATATAGGGAACCTGACCTATTCCATAGAGATAGAATTTCAAACATCTCTTTGAAATTTCGGGTGAACAGTCTAGTGACAAGTTTAGATATCAGTTCAGTGAAGAAGCTTAGTTAAGGTACAAGATTGTAGAGATAATATTCGGTGTTATCTCACAGTCAAGGAATTCGATATACCTCTGTGATTTGTATAGGAAATTGTAGTGACACAGTTCGGTGAGAAGGAAAAAATTCAGTGCTAAAAGGAGACTACAGTTCGGTGATTTGAGAAGACTAAGTTTTTGTGCTAATACAATAAGAGTTTGCAGTATACACATAGTAATGAAGTCTCACCACAATGATACAATTTTGGTGGAATCTTAGTAAGGGTCTCGGTGCTACCTTAAAGGAAATATATTAGTGCTATCTCAAGAAGGACTCAGTGCCATCACAGAAGTAAGGTCTCGGTTATATGACAGCATGGAAGTCTCATAGTAAAGGATATCTCGATGTGAAGATAATGATAATATCACGGTGGTGACAGTGTCTCGATGCTAAGAAGGTCGAAGAAAGAGGAGTCAAGAAGAAGGTTGATTGTCATATGGAACTTGTGTCTTGGTCTTGGAGCGGAAAATAGGTCAAGGGTCTTAGTCTTGGTATTCGTCAATTGGAATCTCTATAAGGAGAATGTGGTTTTCCCCTCAAAGAGTGAGAGGTTTTGGCCCTAGCTCATAACCTACATTATGTGTCTCTTGTCGATTTATGTTCATGCATTGGTAGTTTTTTTATGAAGAATAAAATTAATAACTTAAGTGAAGAAGATCCTAATCTAAAGTTATAAAACCACTCAAAAGTAGTTACAATTAAAGAGAAATCACCTAACTATTGATGCCCTAAATTTCTCAACATGGTTTCAAAGCTAAGATGACAAAGTCAAGAAAAGGGCATCTAATCAAGGAGACACTCAAGGATCGAGTTTCAAAAAAGGAATCAAATTAATTCAAATGATATCAAAGAAAAAGTTCTAATATCTTCAAGGAAGCATCATAACCCTATATCGAAGAAAAAGTCTACAAAAAAGTTGGTGGAACCCTCAAGCCATATCAAGAGACCACAAAGAACCTACATCTAATCAAGTTGAAGAGATCTACGAGTCAAGGTAGGTTGAAGTTTATTTATCCAAGAATAACACTTTAAGATCAAGATTACATCCTCGTCTTAAAGAAATAAAAATCCCTATCTCAATCAAGGAAGCATTCCTGGGATCCAATCTCAATCAATGTTATGCAAATAGTTCACAAAATAGAATATGAGATAGATCAACGACTTCAAAATTGGCCTCTTTGAGGGGGAAACCTCCTTTACATTACACAAATGAACAATTCTTGGATGATACAAATGACAAAACATCCTTTCTATATATAGAAGTCTAAGGGGTCATAATATAATCATAGTCGAAATAGTAACAATAATGTAAGGGAACAACAATAACAATAGTGGGTTTTCTATGGGGCACAATAATAACAATATGGGGACAACAAGGGCACAACAATAATAATAAGGGGCTACAATGACAATAATAATGGGGGAATACACTAGTATTTTAGGGAACTAACATGCCCCTCTCCTTCAAAAAAGTGTTGTCCTCAACACTTGAGTAGTACTAGATGCTTTTGTATAAAAGTCTCATCCTCCCATGTGGAATCTTCAGCGAGTAAGTTCTTATACTTGATGAGATACTCTAAAATTGATTGATTTTGTAGCTATCGAGTTCTTTTTTTTATGATTGCTTCAGGTTCCATATGATTTTTCCTTCCTTGTCAAGTTCTAGCAATATTGTTTAAATTGGGAGCTTCTCACCAATAACCTTCTTTAAGCATGAAACATGGAAAACTAGTGCACTCGAGAAGACGTAGGAAGCTCCAATTTGTATGCCATAGTACCAATATTTTGCAATGCCTTGTACGAACCATAGATAATTTATTATCCTTCTTATATTTCTTGAGGGACATTTGTTTGTATGGTTGTAGTTGTAGAATTACCCAATCACCTACATCAAAACTTATTTCGTTTCGATGTTGATCAACCTGTTGTTTCATTGTATTCTACACCAAAGTGAGGTTATCCTTTAAGAGTTGGAGAACTTGTTTTTGATGCTCAATATGATCTTCCACCACTTGAACTTTATAATTTTCTCTTAAATATGATGTGATGGATAGTGGATGATATCCATAAAGTGCCATAAATGGGGTCATGTTTGCTACAGTATGGAAGGAAGTGTAATACCACCATTCAACTAGAGGCAACGACTTGACCCATTATGTATGTTTATCAGATACAAAGAAACGAAGATATCCTTCCAAACATTTGTTCACTATCTCAGTTTTCCCATCAGATTGAGGATGAGAATATGAGTTATGAGATAACTAAGTACCTAGATAAGAAAATAATTTCGTCCAAAAATTTCCAGTGAAAATGGGATCTCTGTCGCTTACAATAATCTTTGGGTTTCCATGTAGCTTTTTAATTGTTTCCATAAATGCAGTAGTAACTGTACTGGCTTTAAATGGATGAGATAATGCACAAAAGTGTGCATACTTGGTAAGTCTATCAACTGCCACCATGATGACACTATTTCCTTCGGACTTGGGTAAACCTATGATAAAATCCATTGAAACCTCCTCCGAACATTGACATGGAATGGATAAAGGTTGTATTAGACCCAAGGTCTTAATTGTCTCAACTTTATTTTGTTGGAAAACCAAACATTCCGCCACAAGCTTTTGAATATCATATTTAAGGCCATCCCAAAAAAAATCCTTCTTAACCCTACGGTAAGTTTTTAAAAATCTTGAGTGCCTTACTAAGGGAGAGGTGTGAAATTCTAGAAGAATATTTTGTTTGAGTTGGGAATTCTTACAGAGGTATAAGTGATCTTTGTACCATAACGAATCATTTTTCTAGCTAAATGTATCAGATGTACTGGGATCTCACTGCAACTTTTGAATGATACCAAATGTTATGAAACCAGTTCATAAAATAGAATAAGAGATAGATCAACGACTTCAAAATTAGCCTCTTTCAGGGGGAATCCTCCTTTAAATTACACAAATGAACAATTATTGTATGATAAAAATGACAAAACCTCCTTTCTACATATAGGAATGTAAGGGGTCATAATATAATCAAATCCGGCATAACAATAATAATGTAAGGGTACAACGATAACAATAGTCGGCTCCTATGGGGAACAATAATAAAAATATGGGGACAGCAGGGGCACAACAATAACAATAAGGGGATACAATGACAATAATAATGGGGGAGTACACTATTATTATAGGGACCTAACATTCAATTTGAAGTTGAAGTATCTTGAAGGCTTTTCATCCATAAAAGGCTAGATCGAAAGGCGTTATCATAAAAAGGAAAATATTATCTTTATTGAAGCAAGGACTTCATTTGGAAAAAGATCATCCAAAAGGAGGCAGTCTCCCCTTCTTTGAAGGAAGGACCTCTTTATCCTTAAAAATGATTATCCAAGAAGCATCAAGTCATCTTCATCAATCATCCTCAACAAACAAATCAAGTTGAAGATTTCATCTTCACTTAGCAAGTAAGTATCTTTATTCTATAATCTAAATTTGGTAAAATGACTTCGTTTTTGCAAGGAGATCTATAAGATGGTTAGCTCATAAAACTTGCTTGCATGGAAAAGAAGGATAGAAATAGTCCTCGAAGAAAAAATGAAGTCATTAATAAAAAGGTCTCCAAACCATTTGAAGGACAAGCATTATCTGAATCCATGGAAAGGGATCAAAGGGCTCAAGGGATTCTTATGAAATCAATCAAAGGTCCCCTCATTCCCTATATAGTAGGATTGGAGACATCAAAGATATATATGATAAACTGGTAGAACTATTCTCTGAAGATGCGATAAAGAAGGTCATATCACTTATATCTATTCTACACCAATTGAAGGTATCATAGGATAAAGGGTTATCCTGATAATATCTCAACTGCAAGATCTGGGAGAGGTGATTTTGGATAAGGAAATGATCTATTTTGTTCTAAATACACTAATTTATGAACAAGGTAAAAAAACTATATGAGGATAAGAAATCTATCCCATTTAACAACTTTTGGTTTCTAAACAAGATATAAGAATATAGGCTGTGGGAAAAAGGTGTTCAAACATTTTCTGGAAGGAAGGGGAAGTTTGGAAATTTGGTCCTCGGAAAGGAAAGAAGAATGTAGATAAGATTAAATGCTATGTGCATTACAGGAAAGATGGTCCTAAGCTTAAGAAGGGAAATAACAATAAATATAGAGAAGAAGCCTATTTCACTAAAGAAGTGAAGGAAGATAAAAAGAAGAAACCCTATGAAGAGGAAAAGAATTAGAAGTAAGAGCTCGTGACATCATCATGGGAAACATGAAGGATGTATGGAAAAGAAATATATGGAATTCAACTATGAAGGATATATACCTTGGGAACCTCATTGAAATCTCAAGTAACACTTACAAGAAAAAGGAAGAATTCATCTAGGACAAGGCTCATCATTCATCAGTCAAAACATAACATCTGCTGGATAGGGATATGAAAGATCCTCAAGATTCTCTGATGGAATCTTCATCGGAAGGTTCACCAAAATGAAGAGGAAGCAAGTGTTTCATTAGGAACTCCAACTTATGGAATTCATTGGATGATGTTATGATGACATAAGAGATGAAATAGATGAAGGGGTTAAAACTCTTTTGAATCAAGGAAGTTGCTGAAAGAAACCTAGATGACCTAAAGGTAAATGAGGTATGCATGCTTCTATTATATATTATAAAGTCATTTTTTATGGTTACAAGTAAAATGGATTACTACTCTATCTTGAAAAGCATGATCAAAGGAAAGGAATACCCTCCTATGATAGGATGTTAAAACGCATGGATCAAACTAGATGAAATCAACATAAAATGTCTTCATATGAAGTATGAGTTCGTTGATGAACTTTGATTGGAAGCTCCTAGGAATGAAATGTGTGAAGAAATGAAGGAAGAGATCGTGAGATATGAAACCATGGTCAAGGAAATCAACATCCGAAAGACAAAGAATATTTGACTAGGATATCGCCATGAAAGATATCAAGACTCTGATGGAGTTTGAAAAATAAAGAGACCCTTGAAAATATATAACTTTGGGAGATGTGTCAATATGTATGCAGGATGCTCATGCAAACTTGTAGATTTCATGATGAAAGACATCACAAAGGTAATGTTGATTTTGATGTTCATTCCTTTATTTTTAAACAAATATCTGGATGGTTTTATGCATGGATGACAAGGGAAGATCTATGGATGTCTTCCACCACCGACACACATGTAGCAGGATGAAAGATCCTTAAGCAAACATGGCATGAAGGAAGGCCATATATGGACTGATAGATCACTTTCAAATGATGACATGGTTGAATCATGAATGAAAGTGATGGATGGTTGGTGCCCTATGTAGAAGACCCAAACATGAAGACTCATAGATAACGAAAAGAAGTTCATGAAATCATGAGGAGTTCTTCAAGAAGCTAGTTGTCCCATCATCTCCACCTAAGGAGCTGTTGTAGGTCCCTAATTAAGAGGGAGCCTAGAAACAAGTTTCTTACTTTGAAGAAACTTGGAAATTCCTAAGACAGGAGGGAGCTTAGGTACATTCATTCTATAGGAATGAGTACATTCCTTTATTGGAATAGACATGTCCTCCCTAATTAAGAGGGAGAGATAGACACATCATTTTGGTCTTCAACTGGAAAGAAGGAATGGAGGATTGGGTAATCATTTAGCATCTGATGCTCTTTTAGGATGAGATAGGGCATGCAAGATAAGAGTAGTCGTAGAGGACTGATATTCTTTGAGGAATGGGCAACCAAGATAAGAATTGTCCCGATGGAACACACCCTAAGAAATCAGGTTGGGTATGTTCTGAGAGAGACAATGATGAGAGTGCCTATAAATCATTTGTCTCGCCATCATTGAGCTCACATCTTATGGACAGATAGAGTTTTTAGTCAATGCCTTTCTATACAACAATGTTGGTTGATATGATTTTATAAAGATGGGTTACGAATCTAATTCTTCTTATGAGAAATTATTCAGATTGAGAATGACCAAGTACCATTATGAATACCTCCCTAGTTAAGAGGAAGTGTTGAAAAGTGTAACTAGATTCAGCCTTCATAATGACATGTAATTATGATTTTTGTACATGATGAAAAGAAGAAAAATAAAATTATTATTATGCTTGCTTCGTGGGTTTCATAAGAAAGGGATTTTATTTTTAGATGGCTCCCGTTGTGTGGATTTAGGATTTGTCAAAAGTGTCAATGTCATGTATGAGGAACCCTTCTTGGGTATGTTACAAATTTATATAACTTAATAGGATTGTCTAGAAGCCCTCCAAAGACAAGCACAAGTTTTTCCCTTCAAATCATCCTCAATAAATCTTGTTGACTCACCTAATTCAGAGACACAACCCTTCATAATATCATGTCAGCTAATATGACAAATAAACTACTAGATATAGGGACCCTAACCTATTCCATAGAGACAGAATTTCAAACATCTCCCTAAACTTTTGGGTGAACAGTCTAGTGATAAGTTCGGATACCATTTCATTGAATAAACTTGGTTAAGGTATAGAATTGTAGAGATAATATTCAATGTTATCTCACAGACAAGGAATTCGGTATACCTCTATGATTCGTATAGGAAATTTCAGTGACATAGTTTAGTGAAAAGGCAACATTTTGGTGCTAAAAGGAGCCTACAGTTCGGTGATTTGAGAAGATTGATTTTTGATGCTAATACAACAAGAGTTTACAGTATACAGATAGTAATGAAGTCTCACCACGGTGATACAGTCTTGATAGAATCTTAGTAAGGGTCTCAGTGCTACCTTAAAGGAAAGATATCAGTGTTATCTCAAGAATGACTCGATGCCATCACTTAAGTAAGGTCTCTGTTATATGACAATGATGGGATATCACATTAAAGGAGATCTTGATGTGAAGATAGTGATAAGATTTTGGTGGTGACAATGTCTCGATGCTAAGAAGGTCGAAGTGGGAGAGGAGTCAAGAAGAAGGTTGACTATAAAAGAGAACTTGTGTCTTGGTCTTGAAGTGGAAAATAGGTCAAGGGTCTTGGTATTGGTATTCGTCAATTTGAATATCTATAAGAATAATTTGTGTGGGCTTTCCTCTCAAAGAGTGAGAGTTTTTGGCCCTGGCTCATAGCATACATTCTATGTCTCTTGTCTATTTATGTTCATGCATTGGTAGTTGTTTGATGAAGAATAACATTAATAACTTAATTGAAGAATATCCTAATCTAAAGTTGTAAAAATCACTCACAAGTAGTTACTAATTAAAGAGAAGTCACCTAACTATTGATGCCCTAGATTTCTGAAAATGCGGCGGTGGAATGGCGCTAGCTTAAAAATTGACATAAAAACCAAAGTCAACATTGTAGAAAACCAAAATAAAATGTTGTATGGGTGAACTAATGCCTTCTTATGGATCCTATATGTCACACGGTGACATAATAATAATAATACTTTAAAATAAAGTTATAATTTAGTTAATTTTTATGATTTTTTTAAATCTTAGCAATATGAGATGTATTATGAGGTAAATGTATTTATGCTTATAAACCTTTACCAGCAATTTAATTTATATGGTTATGCAATTTTATGTATTTATTTTGTTTTTTATTAAAAAATGATTACCTCATGCGAATTTGTTTTTGTCACCCTAAATCTTCATTCACATTTGTCCAACACTCTATCACCAAGCCCAGCCACAACCTCCTATCCAGGGAAGGCTCAGAGGATGAATCCATGTGTTGGGTTCATGTTTAGACTTTAGAGAATGTAGATTTATCTTAACGCCACAACAACCATCCTCTTTATTTTTATTAGTCAAGCTTAAGAAAAGGGGATTCTTCCCAAAATTTCTAGCTTTAATGCTTAATCCACTACTACTATGAGTCTATTATTTATTATTTGACTACTTGGTAGGTTAAGGATATAATTTTCATTTATTGTGTATCTCTATGTGAGGTTTTTCATTACTCATGACCTTTTTTCTCTTAATATTCATCAATATGTTGTTTTGACGATGTTCCACTTTAACCTTTTGGGTGAGATTGAAAAAATTATCTTTGGAGTCCACTTTTCAACTAATTGGTTTTAATTGAATTGGATGTATTGTTGACCTCCTTTGATTGTAGGGCTTAATATCCTTTTTATCCCTTAAATGAAATTTTATGTGACTATCCTATAACTAATTGTACATCTCTTGTACATGTCCTCAAGTGTTGAATTCTCCACATCATAAAGAAATGAATTAGTAGCTTCAATAAAAGGATTATTATAACTTTATTTATGCATACTTGCTCTTTGCCTCTGGTTTATTTACACTTATAGGAACATAAGTATACCAAAATATAATGGAAAATAAGCCTCACCAAAGCATCCTTTGATTATTCTTGTATACACACTAAAATAAGGGAAAACCCAAATGTTGTGCATGATATTAGGTGGAAACCTCCAATTTCTCTTTTCCAACTATATGTTCAATATGTTCTCATATGAGAAAATACCAAATTCCTTTAGAAACCATGATTTTCTTTTGGACTCGGCTAAATCCATTATTTTTTCCTTTAATCCTAACTTCTGTATGTCCAACACATAATAGATATATTTCCTCGTGGGTCATCCCATCAACAAACAAAATCTAAATATTCATCTTTTCAAATATCTAGATCCAACACAGAACAAATATACTTCCCCATGAATAGTTCCATCAACAAACATAATTCAAATGGATGGATCTGTCACTGTAACCATAGAATTTTTTTGTTTTATCTCTTTTCATATTTTACTAGATTATTTTCCATCATTTGACAGAATCTAGATATCCAAAAATCCAAAATCTAAAAAAGCATTTAACTTGTCGTTTTTCAAAATCCAAATTACAAATGTAAAACTATGACCTTCATGGGTGGAACCATAATGATACACTTATGTTATCATGATTCATGTAGTCTCTATCATTGGATTGATGTGTCATGCTAACTCAGTATCTGAATTCAACATTTCTTGAAACATCACCTAACCTATGTCAACCTCCACCTCATGACCTCCTAGATTGTATATGGACCAAGCATATCCCACTACCTGAAATCCAAAATTATTTACCTACCACTAAGCATTCAAATTCAGGATGTTATCTTGCCAACTCTGCAACACTTGTCAACTCACTCCTTTGTGTCATTTGACTTGGATTGTTCTACATGGTATCTAGATAAAATATTACATTTTTCTAGATTTCAAATATTTTGAATTTGGCTTTTTGGATTTCCCAATATCCATTAGAGAAATTTTGAGGTCTAAAATGGGACTCCTAAGGAATATTATAAAATAATAGTGGAAATAATAAAATAAGATTGGATTACCTCATCAAATTTTAGACGGAAAAATTAAAAAACTTCTTTTCAACTTATGTCCCCACAATTTATTTCAAATTTCGACTGGGAGCACTCATTGGATACAGAATTCAATTTCCCATTCGAGTACCCATTGCGTACTTTTGATGGACCCTGCTTCACGAAAATTGAGAAATACATGGAAAAACATGATTGCAATCATGTTTTTTCATGTATTTCTGATTTTTCATGTAGTAGTGACCATTAAAATTATGAAACATGGGTACCCCTTAGATGAGGAATTTAATTTTACATCCAATGAGTGCTCCCACTCGAAATTTGAGTAAAATTGTGGGTAGATAAGTTGAAAATGCGAGTTGAAAAAGTTTTTTTTTTTTTTTACCCTTTTATTCCAAAAGTGGTGAATCATCCCTCATGGCTGAAATCATCATCTTAAATCCTATTGGTTCTTATAAAGTTGATTTTGGTTGTACATTTTTGTTTTGAGGCTCATTTTTTACCTCAAATTTTTTCTAATGTGAATTTTTGAATATCTAGATCCAACAACTTTTCAAAATATCTAAATCCAACAACTTTTCAAATATCTAGATTTAGTGACATCACCTCGTGAGATCACATGCACATTCTCTTACACATGGCATCTCACATGGATGATATGTAAGAGAACAAGAAGGTGATATAGCGAGGTGATATCACCAAAATCTAGATTGACAAGTCATTTGTACTATCTAGGTCATCATGATATCCAATCTATTAGGTTACATGACATCACACATGTCATCTTACATAACATCTAGGTTTGTCATATGTGATGGTGATTGTGTATCTATCTTACATGGCATTTGGATCCAAGATTTTTGTTTATGATTATTTTTAGACTTTTCTAGATATCTAGGTATACAAATTCGATTTTGCAGATTTTTATATTGCCCTTTCATATTTTCACTAATTTGGGATCCAAATTTCTTGAAATGCCCAGATATATGGACTTTCCTACTAGTTAGCTCATCATGTCACCTCAACATACATCTATCATCCCACCTTAACACTTTCATGCCACGTGAGACTTGGATTTCTCTGACATGGAATCCTATGTGTATATCTTAAGTGGCATCCAAATCTAGAATTTCTGTTTATTATGATTTTTGGATTTTTCTGGATTTCTGGTTTTTTAGACATTTGTATATTGATGACATCATCTTTCCACATCAAAATTTTTATACTACATGTCATTTATGTGGCATTCATCTCATTAGTTGATGTGTGATTTATCTAATGTGTTTTATCCAATGTGGCATCTAGATATAATATTTATGTTTAGGATGATTTTTGGATTTCTAAATATCCATATCCATATCCATATTTCCAAATATATGAATGCTTTAATTAACTATGCACACGCAAGACACCTCACATTTTATGATTAGGACACCTAAACTGACAAGGTATGACAAAAGTAAGTTAACACAATGTAATGGTGACACGACGATTAAAATGTTATATTATATAAGAAAAGTTGTTTAAGATTCCATAGCTTCCTTAACTTCACACAGAAATAATATAGGGATATAAAAACTATATAAACATGTTAGAATGTTTTCTTTCTATGAGTGTGGTATAAAACAATTATCTCACAAATCAATGATTGAGACTTATCTGAAAATAAAATTGATGGTTGTTAAGTGCTTGGTTCAATATGCAATATCTCGAGTTCTGGTGGCTGAATTTAACATGAGATAGCTCTTTGGAAAACTAGTAAGATATATAAAATTGAAGGAATAATTTCCTCTACTAAAATAAAAACATTTTACTTACATTTTGATTAATAAAAAAGTTATCTATTTGACAATCAATCAGGTGATAGTGTTTCATATTTGTTATTTTTCAATTGTGTTCCTATTTATATGTTAACTTTGTTTTAAAAATGATATAGTGTTAGGTCCTTATAATACTAGTGATTCCCCCATTACTATTGTCATTATATCCCTTATTGTTATTATTGTGCCCCTATTGTCCCCATATTGTTATTAGTGTGCCCCATAGAAACCAAACTATTTTTATTGTTGTGCCCTTATGTTATTACTATTAGTCGACTTGATTATATTGTGACCCCTTAGACTCCTATATATAGAAGGGAGGTTTAGTCATTTGTATCATCAAAGAATTGTTCATTTGTGTAATGTAAAGGAGGTTTTCCCCTTGAAGAAGCTGAATTCTAAGGTGTTGATCTATCTTTTCTATCTTTTTGTGCACTGGTTTCCTAACATTTCATATCAGAGCTTTGGATTGTATGGTTTCATTGCTCCAAACAGGTCATTTTGGAATTTTCGCTATAAATTTTTCTTCTGCGACGTTTTAGAAGCTAACAAAAGCATTCGTTTGAGCTGAAATCATTCTAAACTTCGGATCTGAATTTAAGAGCTTATCTCACTATATTTTTGGAGATATGATTTGAAGAAATTAGGGTTTTTGCAGACTCCCAAATTACATTCCAAACAAGTGACCTGGGAAAAATTATCATAACTTTTGTTATGGGCATCAGATTTAAATTTCGTAAGAAGTTTCAGAAAGAGGACGACCTGTAGTTTTCTATATATCAGTTTCAATTACTAAGGTAAAAAAAACTGACACGTGGCACATCATACAAGTTTTCTCTACTGAACTAGTCTATAATCAGGTCACCGTGGAAGATTTCGAATAACTCTTCCTTAGAGAATCCAATCTTGATCATACTTGTGGGGTTAGAAAGAGATCTTAAAGGGCTACTGCAGGACACAATTTCAGATATTCAAAATGTGCAGTTACATAGATACAACAAATTCAATATCGATCTCCTACAAAGTGAAAAAAAAGGTGTGTAGTTTTTTTTAAATTTTGCATAAGATTGGTTTGAAAAAATAGTTTGAAGGAATTCAAAGGGAATAGTGAAGAATTATTAGCATTAATTGATGCCCCGAAGAAAGAAAATGCAAACACCTATTAAGAGACTTGAAAGCTCTAGCATGACTGGTGAAGAAGAGGGAGAAATGCAACATGATATATCAAAATTACGAGACCAAGTACAACAAATTTCACTCTCACAAAAGGTAACTAAAGCCAATATGAATGGTGTGGAAGCTAATATGAATGGCATGCAAGTTAAGATGGATGGCATGGACGCTAAGATGAATGGCATGGACACTAAGATGGAAGAATTGAAGACAAATTTGAATAAGTTGCTATAATAAATGGTTACTAATGGTGAAAGGGTAGTAAAGGAAACTTATGATGAGAACAAAAGAAATGTTAATCATGATTTCATAGATTCTAATGTTGGATTTTAGACCCACCATGTTCTAAAAATCGATATGAGGAATTTTGATGGCAAGGATCCTGAAACATGGATACTACAAATGGAGCAATTTTTCAATCTCCATAATGTGCAAAACACACATAAGGTACGTATTGCAACTTTATATCTGGAACCAAATCAGTTTGTATGGCATTGATGTCTTGCTCTCGTAAACAAATTGTCACTTGGGCAATTTTTACGGAAGAAATGATAACACATTATGAAGATACAAAAAGCAACACCTTTTTTAGCCAATTGATAAATCTCAAACAAAAGGGTTCAATGATGGAGCACATTGAGGACTTCCAAAAATTGAACATAAGGCTAAAAGATATTCCAGAGCATAGGATTGATGTGTTCATAGGGACTTTAAAGGATAATATCCAACATGAGGTTTTCCTTTGGGAACCTGATTCATTGCAGAAGGCATTCAGGTTAGTAAGAAAAATTGAAAGCAAAACTATGGCAACCAGGAAGCCTACCACTCACAACTATAAAGATGGAAGTGTTGTTTCCCCTAGCCTTCCACAACCTACAAGGTTGACACCACAACAATTGGAAGAAAAAATAGCAAAAGGGCTTTGTTAGAGTTGTGATAGAAAATACACTAAAGGTCATAAGTGTGCTGAGAAGAAATTATTCTACATAGATTGTGAAGAGCAGGAAGGAAAGGAACAAGAAATGTCAAAAGAAGAGGATATACTCGAAGAACAAACCCTAGATAAAGAAGAAATGAATCTGACCATATCTTGTAATGCATTGGATGGAATTACCACTCCTCAAACTATCAAGATAGAGGGACATATCAAGAAGAAAAAGGTAATAGTGTTGATTGATTCGAGAAGTACCCATAATTTTAATCATTGTAAGATAGCCAAGGAATTGAATTTCTTCCTATATCTAGCACTAGAGTGTCAAGTGATGGTTGCAAGTGGAGGAACCATAAATTACTCTGGAAAGTGCCATAATATCAAGCTATCCATGAGAGAATATGTATTGAATAGCCCAATGATTTCCATTCCAATGGGTGGTGTTGATGTTGTACTAGGAGTCCAATGGCTACAATCCTTCGGTACAACAGCTTTTAATTGTCAAGAACTTTTCATGAAATTTTGTGCCGAAGGAAAGGAAGTTGAATTAAGGGGTATTATAGGGAAACCAAGAAAGATAATCAACTCTAACAGTATGACAAAGCTTCTAAAGAAGGAACAACGAGGCGTAAGTGCACAATTATGTTCACTAGAGGTTCCCACATCGAAATCATCTATTTCTCCAGATCTCCAAAAAGTATTGGACAATCATTCTGATGTATTTGAGACTCCCAAAGGCCTCCCACCTATTTGTCATCATGATCATGCTATTCATTTGATTCCAGGCACTATTCCTCCAAACATTAGGCCATACAGATATTCCTATGCCCAAAAGAGTGTATGGTTGTAGAAATGCTAGAGGCTGGTATAATTCAACCTGGTCAAAGTTCTTCCTCTGCTCCAATAGTATTGGTGCACAAGAAGGATGGATCATGGCACATGTGTCCGGATTATAGGGAGCTCAACAAGCTCACTATTAAAGATAAATTTCCCATTCCTGTCATTGATGAATTATTGGATGAATTGCATGGATCAATTTACTTCACCAAATTGGATCTTCATTCAGGATGTCATCAAATCAAAATGAAGATTGAAGACATTCTGAAAACAACATTTAGAACTCATGAGGGTCATTATGAATTTTGGTCATGCCTTTTGGCCTTACCAATGCACCTTCTACATTTCAAGGTTTAATCAATTCTATTTTCAAGCCCTTCCTTAGAAAATTTGTGTTGGTATTTTTTGATGATATACTAATCTATAACAAGTCTTGGAAGGATCATGTTGAACATGTTGACAGGGTGCTCAAACTATTGAATGAGAAACAATTATATGCAAAATGCTCCAAATTTTTCTTTGGAGTACAAGAGGTGGAATATCTGGGTCATATTGTATCTCATGAAGGTGTTAAGGTAGACCCTAGCAAAATTAAAGCCATTTCAATGGAAAATCCCCACATCCATAAAGCATCTGCGAGGATTTCTCAGGTTGACAGGGTATTATCACAAGTTTGTTAAGAATTATGGGAGAATAGCAACACCTCTAACAACATTATTGAAGAAAGATGCATTTTCATGGGCTGCAGAAGCAACAAAGGCATCCAAACATCTTAAAGAGGCAATGTGCCAAGCACCAGTCTTAGCTACGTCGGACTTCAAAAAACCTTTATTGTGGAATGTTATGCTTTAGGAAATGGAATTGGTGTTGTTTTAATGCAAGATGAAAGACCCATTGCTTTCGAAAGTCATCCAATCAAAGGAAAGTATTTACACAAAGCTATTTATGAGAAGGAAATGTTGGCAATACTACATGCACTTAAGAAATGGTGACCCTACCTAATGGGAAGACACTTCAAGGTAAAAACAGATCATGATAGTCTTAAATACTTTTTATAACAAAGATTATCCTCTGAAAAGCAACAAAAATGGGTGACAAAGATGTTCAGTTATGAATTTGAAATCATCTACAAAAAAGCGAAGCAAAATGTTGTGGTAGATGCACTCTCAAGAAAGGATGAGGATATGGAAGCATTGTTGTGTGCCATTTCTATTATCCAACTAGATTAGATAAATGAAGCAAGGGATGAATGGAAGAATGACGAAGAAGTATGAGAACTCATTCAAAAGGTACAACAAGATCTCAGTACATCATATACATTTATCTGGAAAACGATTCATTATGGTACAAAGATCGCTTATACCTATGTAAGAATTCCTAACTCAAACAAAAGATTCTTATGGAATTGCACACTTCTCCCTTAGGAGGGCACTCAGGAATTTTAAAAACTTACCACATGGTTAAGAAGGATTTTTTTGGTATGGCCTTAAATCGGATATTCAAAAGTTTGTGGTGAAATGTTTGGTTTGCCAACAAAATAAAGTTGAAATAATTAAGAAATAATTAAGACCCGAGGTCTATTACAGCCTTTATCCATTTCAAGCCAATGTTGGGAGGAGGCTTCAATGGAATTTATCACAGGTTTACCCAAGTCCGAAGGAAAGAGTGTCATCGTGGTGGTAGTTGACAGACTTACCAAGTATGCACACTTTTGTGCATTATCGCATCCATTTAAAGCCAGTACAGTTTCTACTACATTTATGGAAACAATTCAAAAGCTACATGGAAACCCAAAGATTATTGTAAGTGACAGAGATCCGTTTTCACTGGAAATTTTTGGACAAAATTATTTTCTTGTCTCGGTACTTAGTTAGCTCATAGCTCATCTTATCATCTTCGATCTGATGGGAAAACTAAGATAGTAAAAAAAATGTTTGGAAGGATATCTTCGTTGCTTTGTATCTGATAAACAGACACAATGGGTCAAATGGTTTCCTCTAGCTGAATGGTGGTATAAAATTTCCTTCCATACTGTAGCAAAAATGACCCCATTTATGGCACTTTATGGATATCATCCACCATCCATCACATCATATCTAAGAGAAAATTCTAAGGTTCAAGTAGTGGAACATCACATCGAGCATCAACAACAAGTTCTCCAACTCTTGAAGGATAACCTCACATTGGCGCAGAATAGAATGAAACAACAGGCAGATCAACATCACAGCAAAATAAGTTTTGATGTAGGTGACTGGGTATTCCTACGGCTACAACCATATAAACAAATGTCCCTTAAGCAAGCAAAGAAGGATAATAAATTATCACCAAAGTATTATGGTCCATACAAGGTGTTGCAAAAGATTGGTACTATGTCATACAAATTGGAGCTTCCTGTAGCTTCCCAAGTGCACCTAGCTTTCCATGTTTCATGTTTAAAGAAGGTTATAGGTGACAAGCTCCTAGTTCAAACAATATTGCTAGAACTTGACAAGGAAGGAAAAATCATATTGGAACGGGAAGCAGTCACAGAAACAAGAACTCGATAGCTACGAAATCAATCAATTTCAGAGTATCTCATCAAGTGGAAGAACTTATTCGCTGAAGATTCCACATGGGAGGATGAGAGTTTTATACAGAAGCATCCAGAACTACTCAAGCATTGATGACAACACTTTTCGGAAGGAGAGGGGCATGTTAAGTCCCTATAATACTAGTGATTCCCCATTACTATTGTTATTGTATCCCTTATTGTTATTATTGTGCCCCTATTGTCCCCATATTGTTATTAGTGTGCCCCATAGAAACCCACTATTGTTATTGTTGTGCCCTTATGTTATCACTGTTAGGTCGGCTTCATTATATTGTGACCCCTTAGACTCCTATGTATAGAAGGGAGGTTTAGTCATTTGTATCATCCATGAATTGTTCATTTGTGTAATGTAAAGGAGGTTCCCCCTCAAAGAGGCTAAATTGTAAGGTGTTGATCTATCTTTTCTATTTTTTTGTGAGCTGGTTTCCTAACATATAGGTTTCACAAAAATATTTGAAATCAGTGTGAATATATTGCAACCAAGCATCCAAGAAAATTTTAAGGGTGGAAATTTATCTTAAAGTATAGAAACCTTGGTGAATAATACCGGTCCTTAATTTGCAAAATATAAAATGTTTGACGATATTTTTATATAAATATTCAATTTTTTAATGGTTTTATATAATATTTAGAAATTTTTGTGAGATTTAGGGTAAAATAACTTTATCCTGTAAAATTGTTGAGAAAATAATTTTATGAAAAATGGAAATTGACAAACAATTTTTGGGGAAAACTAACATGGAAAATTAGATCATTGGAAAAATTTAGCCCCTTAAATTTTCACTGGTAAGTGCCATGATATCATAATATTGGGCCACAAAAGTGAAAGTATGTTGCAATGTGATAGTTAGGCAAGATCTCAAAGAAAATAAGTGCTTCATCCTATTTTTAGGAATATATTAATAACATTTTCCAATATTTTTAGGAAATAATATTGAAGCATGAATTGGAGAAAGAAAATGGTTATAACCTATGAGGAATTAGATTGATTATAAATTAGTTCTACTCTATGTAATCAGGGTTTAAAAACAACAGACTTGGACTTATATGTTCTTATCAAATTAGAGGAAAATATTGAAGACCTCAGAGATAGAAAGATTTGGAATTAATGTTTGAATATTTTTATCAAACATAATAAAATATTTGAAGGCTAAAATATTTTTCTTGCATCTCAAACTAAAATATTTCTTAAGAATAAGGAAAGGGAGAAGCTAATTCATAGTCTATTCATGTAGAAATTCCCATTGTAGATCAACAGATTATGCAATAGACTAAAACAAAATACAAGATCTACTTCTACAACACTTTACGGAAGCTTAATCGAATTGAGCAAGGTCAAGAGAACACATATAACTGAGAATGAGAAATCAATCACACATAACACAGAAGAAATAACCTGGGGAAAGCCTCAGCCTAAAACCCCAATCTCTATATTATCATACAAGTGGAAATCTTGTTCAAGTTACAAAAAGAATCAGCTCTCAAGCTATCCTGCTCTCCCTGCAATCAAAACAATACAGCTCACAGAATGAATAGACATAGTATGTGTCCTCCTCAAGCCCTCCAAGCCTTCTATTTCCTTGCGCAGTTTTTCTTGGGGTCCAGTGAAGCCACATGTGCGAATTGGCCTCATCACACTCACAAAACCTGAAGAAGTAACTGCGCAATCCTCAAGGGAAGAATTCCTTCTGCATGTAAAGGATATTCATAATGGAATATTCTAGCAACTGATAATACACTGTCCCTCCATCTGATCTCAACTGGGTCTCTGTCTGAACTGACATGCATGAGCTATTTATGAGAGAATATTTAGTTATCTAAAGTGCAGCAGTTACATGCATGCATGCATTAACTAACTGAACTTACATTAACTCAAAAAACTGTTTGAATTAATCTAACTAGACTTGACTCAGTTAACTAAGCCAACTAATTACAACTCAATATTACAACTCATCCTTATCTCTTTAACTGATGGATAAATTCCTCAATTAATGGAGAAACTGTTGCATGTCCCCACATAGACTTCATGTTTGATTTTCCTTAACTAATTAACTCATGGCGAATTAATTAATTATTTTACAAACAATTGCTAAGATCAAATTCGAATTTTAGTTCACTATTTCAGTTTTAAGGACTGACTAAAATAGGAAGGTATCCCGAAATGCTATTTATAGCAATACTAAATTTAGCACTTCTATATTTAGCATTTCTTGTTGCTATTTTCAACACTCCCTCTCAACAAGAAAGGGATTATCAGTAACCCCAATCCTGTCTCTGTGGAACTCAAACTTTCAATTTGACAATGCCTTAGTCAAAATATCTACATCCTGTTCCTCAGTTGAAACATACAGCAACAACATGATCCTCTTGACCACACAGTCTCGAAGATGGTGATACCGGATATCAATGTGCTTGAACCTGACATGAAAAACTAGATTATTAGAGAGTCTGATACAACTCTGATTATCCCAATAGATCACTGTTGGATCCATCCTCTGACCAAACAATCCCACTAGAATCTTCCACATCAAAATGGCCTCACATGCAGCCTAACTAGTAGCCATGTATTTAGCCTCTATTGAGCTAAGTGCAACTGACCTCTATTTCCTACTGTACCAGGAAATTGCAACTGAACCAAGGTTGAAGATTCCTCTAGAAGTGCTCTTCCAGTCTGATGGACTCCCTGCCCAATCCACATCTTTGAAGCCCTAAAGCTTCACTCCCTCTATCTGTCTGTACCACAATCCAAACTGAGATGTGCCTCTAAGGTATCTTAGCACATGCTTCGCTGCCTTCCAAAACAGCTTGGTAGGCTGAACCTATCTTGACTCAGCTGGTTCACCGCAAAGCATAAGTCAGGCTGTGTGTTCACTAGATACATAAGTGAACCCACCAACTGCCGATAAACAATAGCAGCTACTACCTCACCTGAAGTAGCATCCTCCTTCCTCTAGTTCCTAGCTAGAGGAATCTACATGGGCTTGCACTTCTCCATGTGAAAGCACTTGAGTATCTCATTGGAATACTTGCCTTGAGACACAAATACTTCACCATCTTTCTGCCACACCTCCATGCCTAGAAAGTAGTGCATAAGAACCATGTCTTTCATTTCGAACTCTCTTGTAAGGTCCTCCTTGCAAGACTGTATCAGCTGATCATCACCTATCAAAATGAGATCATCGACATAAATAGAAATGATTAATTGTTTACCTTCTACCATGATGTGGTAAAGGTTCGCATCTGCTTCACTCTTGCTGAAGCCCAACCCGGTGAAATAGCTATCGATCGTGGTGTACCAAGCATGGGGTGCTTACTTCAACCCATACAAAGCCCTCTTGAGTCAGCACACATGCGCCTCTCGATCGAAGGTCTCAAGACCCTTTGGTTGCTCAATGTACAGCTCCTCCTCAATCTTCCCATTGAGGAATGTTGTCTTCACGTCCATCTGGTGGATCTTCCACCCCATCTGTGCTAATAGTGCCAACATCGATCTAATCTATGAGTACCTTGCTACGGGAGCAAAAGTCTCATCGTAGTCGATCCCCTCGACCTGTGAGAAACCTTGGGCAATAAACCTTGCCTTATATTTCTCAACACTGCCATTAGCTTCCTTCTTTACCTTGTAAAGCCATCTGGAACTCACCACTGACTTGCCCTAAGGTCTTGGGACAACATCTGACACATTGTTCTAAATGATAGAGTTGTACTCCTCTACCATTGCATCAACCTAGACTAGTTGTTGCACTGCCTCCTCGATTGAAGAAGGTTCGGTATCTACACACTCCCCAACTAGGGCCATGTACCCGGTGTACCGCTCGTGCAACCTCCTTGTTGGAAGTAATACTGAGAGGGGGGGTGAATCAGTATTATCAAGTCAAATATTCCTTTTCAAAATCAAATGATATACGCTACTTCAGTTAATTAAACCCACGTATATACGCAACTTTGCAGAAGGAAACCAGCGTATACAAGGCAAACTTTTAATTTACTTTATCTTTCTGATGTTGATTTTTAATCTGTGCTTTCAGAATCAATTAACCAGTAACCAGAAACAGTAAAACAGAGCAGAAAGACAATCGCACACAAGAACACAAGATATAAGGTGGAAACCCAATGTGGGTGAAAATCACCTACTGCAATTCGTCTCTATCTTCCTTTAAATTAGAAACTTCTTTTACAATGTACTAGTGCAGTCCTTTACCAGTACGCAGGCTGCAACCTGCAGAGAGCTACAACCCTCTCTCGTTCTCCAGCTTCTCCTAGAAGGGAGCTACAACCCCCTTAGCTCTTGCACTAGCCAAGATACTAGTACGTAGGTACTAGCCTACAGAAGGCTACAACCTTCTCTTTCTTTCAGGGACCACGTTTCATAAATTTTCAGATTGGATCCACAAATAACATCAATCAAACATCAAGAATTTCTGCATCAACCAATCACCTTTTCACCAATCAAAACTGAATCAAAATAAAAACTTCTCTGACGACTGTACCCAGATCATAGTAACAGTAACCACACACCAAATCTGAACTCAGAACACTGCAGCAATAAACAGTAGCAGCTAGATCACAACTCAAAAGATATACGCTACTTCAATAACCTGAAACCTGCGTGCAAACGCTTCTACATATGGAACAACCTGCGTATACGTTGTTTTCATTCACTGAACCGGCGTGTATACACGCCTTCTCTTCACTGAACCTACGTACAGATCTATAAAGGGTAATTCGCTCTTTCAGATATTCAAACACTAATTAACCCAGATTATCAGATCTATAGATCAAGCAAGCGCCACATATAACAGATCAAAATTATACAAAGATACTATCATTCAAGCTTAAAGATTATGATCCATCAATAGAACTTATCCTTCTCTTTTCCGCTCAGGTTCCTCCTTCATTCAGATCCAGATCTGCATCATAACCCAATTACCAGTATTCCAGATCTAGCATTTTATCAGATATTCAATAATAATTTAGATGTGCTTTTGCCACATGATCTCCTTCCTCTTTTATAGGTTTAGGCCTTCCAGAATACCACGGTCCAAAACCATAATAAACCAATACCACGGACCCAATACTTGGGATCAACACTTTTGACGAGGTACCATGGTCCAAAACCATATGTTCAAATACCAAGGACTAACTATCATGGACCAAAAGTAAGTTCTCCAACATATACGCCCTTTTCCTTGCATGAAAGTGCGTGTATACGCATACACGCCTTTGAAACGTCTAACCCGCGTGTATACGCGTCTTCGTCTAGATGAACCTGCGTATATGTCTTTTCCTTCATTCTAAAAGCCTGCACTGAGATCTGTTACCAAAGAGAGTTGCCATCAAGGACAACACCTGTGCCATAGCTCCAAACCTGTGCCATAATGCCAACAATCTCCCCCTTTGGACTTGATGGCAACCCAAAATCCTCAAATTCATTCTCCCCCTTTGTCGTCAAGGGAAAAGGGTTGTGCTCCCCCTGAGTACATGCTGAAATTTCTGCCCTGCTGTGCTGACCATGCTCCCCCTGACTGTAGGCAAGATCTGTAAAAGATGTTCTTCAAGAAGAACCATGACTTAAGCATCATAAAAGACCTTCCTATCACCAAAAGACTCAATACATACATCCATCACCCAACCAAGTGGGGATACATAAAAAATTTACATATGACAACCAAGATCATTACATGTTCATCCCAGGCATAGTGGGGAAACCAAAATAGGTCGTTACATGACCTTGACACCATAAAAGAGATACCACAAAAGAGATACATGACATAGAGATGAAATATCTAGAACAAGACTTATGAAAGTCACCAATAACTGATAGCAGCAGCATCTGTCCATCATCATTCAGATCAGCAACCAAGATTTCCTTCTGTTCTCCCTCTGCCTCTGTTCCACCTGAAATCAACAACAGCTGTGATCTAGAACCAAAAGCTTCTAAGATAATGCCAACAATGCATTATTAGAAGATTATCTGCTCCCCCTGAAGCTATGCCGGATGGTCTCAAACAGACCCATATCAGAATATCTTCAACCAGAGCCTGTCCCTACTGATATCCATCAAACCTCCATATACGCAATTGTCTCTGCACAAATCAGCATATGTACGCGGATACTCCTCATGAAACTCGCGTACACCCATTTTCCTCTGAAACAGACAAGATTTAACAGCAAGATGATGCATCAACTACTCCTAGCTTCTGTCTGAGGTATTCAAATGTCTCCCTGGGCAGTGGTTTGGTGAAAATATCAGCAACTTGTTCCTTAGAAGGAACATACTCCAATTTGACCTTTTGTTCCAACACTTGTTCCAAGAGAAAGTGATAGTTGACCGGTATGTGCTTGGTCTTTGAATGCATGACTGGGTTCTTTGAAATGCTGATTGCACTTGTATTATCACATAAGATGGAGATAGGTGGTGTACAAGTGATTTGAAAGTCGTGCAAGATTTGCATCATCCAAAGAAGTTGAGTGCAACAAGATGCAGTAGCTACATATTCCGCTTCAGCTATAGATAAAGCAATCGAACTCTGCTTCTTGCTGAACCAAGATACTAATCTGGAACCCATAAAAAATGCACCACCACTTGTGCTCTTCCTGTCATCCACGCTTATGGCCCAATCTGCATCTGTATAAGCATGAAGTGTGAGATCTATATCTCTAGGATACCATAAGCCATAGTTTTGAGTTCCTTGAAAGTACTTGAATATTCTCTTCACTGCCTGAAGATGAGTTTCCTTTGGATTTTCCTGAAATCTCCCAACTATTCCCACTGCATGCATGATGTCTGGTCGGGTACCTGTCAAATAAAGTAGACTTCCAATCATATATCTATAGGTTGGTTGATGCACTGCTGCTGATTCATCATTTGCACTGACGCTGCATCCTGTGACCATGGGGGTACATACTGGTATTGCATTTTCCATGCCACATTTCTTCAAAATCTGCTTGAGATACTTGGTTTGAGACAAGAAGATCCCGCCTTCATTTTGTTGGATTTGCAATCCAAGGAAATATGTCAGTTCTCCAAGCAAAGACATTTCGAATTCTTTCTGCATCACCAAGGCAAAGCTTTGACTCATAGCTTCTTCATTGCTGCCAAAGATAATATCATCTACATACACAACAAGTATTAGCAATTTGTCATTTTCAATTTTTATATAAAGATTGCTATCTGCTGATCCCTTTGAAAAACCTTGTTGATGAAGATATTTGTCCAAACGGTAGTACCAAGCCCTTGGAGCCTGTTTAAGACCATAGAGAGCCTTTTTTAGTCTGCATACAAGGTTTAGATCATTCCCAAGGATGAAACCATCTGGTTGCTCAATGTACACTTCTTCTTCTAAGTCTCCATTCAGAAAGGCTGATTTCATGTCCATTTGAAATACTTTGAACTTCTGAAAGCTTGAGAGAGCAAGGAACATTCAGATGGCCTCAAGTCTAGCAACGGGAGCAAAATTTTCTTCAAAGTCTATTCCTTCTTGTTGAGCATACCCTTTACAAACAAGTCTGGCCTTGTTTCTAATTACTTCCCCATTTTCATTCAACTTATTTTTGGAGATTTATTTTGTCCCTATGACATTCTTATCTTTTGGTCTAGGAACCAACTCCCAAGTGTTGTTCTTTTCGATCTGCTCAAGTTCTTCATCCATTGCCTTCACCCAGCATTCATCTTTGCATGCCTCTCTTACATTTTGTGGTTCAGTGGAGGAGAGCAATGCCAAATAGCTTGAGGCTTTTGCAATTGTTCTTCTTGTTTGTACACCTGCCTCTTTCTGCCCCAAAATATGAGATTCTAGATGATTCTTCTGAACGTACCTGGATGGAGTCTTCTCTTCTATCCTTATCTGTTCCTCTAGTGCCTCTTGAGGTTCTTATTCATCATCAGTCTGATTTGGAGAGTAGTCTTCATCCTCTTCGATATTTTCATAATTTACTTGCCTAGGAATGTATCCTTTTTCATCAACCACTACATCAATGCCGTCAACAATTCTTCCAAGTCTTTTATTGTAACACTTATATGCTTTGTTGTGGGGAGAATAACCAAGGAGAATGCCTTCATCTGCTCTAGGTTCAAGTCTGCCAAGTTGTTCATCATTATTCTTAATATAGCATTTGCTTCCAAAAATTTTGAAATGCTTTACCGAAGGAGTCTCACCATACCAGAGCTCATGAGGAGTTTGAGTGTTGTTCACTCGGACATTTGTTTTGTTGAGAATAACAACCGCAGCAAATGCAGCTTCTCCCTAGAAGGTTGCGAGAGTTCCAGACTCATCAAGCATAGCACGAGCCATTTGTTGGACCGTTCTGTTCATCCTTTCTACCACTCCATTTTGCTGAGGAGTCCTAGCTGTAGAGAATTCCCTTCTTATTCCATGTTCTTCAAAGAAATCGAAAAATTCATTTGAGGTAAACTCCCCACCTCTATCGGATCTGAGGCACTTAATTTTGTGATCTGATTCATTTTCAGCCAAGACTTTGAAGGATTTGAATTTTTTGAATGCTTCGTCTTTGTGCTTCATAAGTCCTAACCAAACCATCCTGGAGAAGTTGTCAATGAATAATATAAAGTATTCTTCTCCTCGAGGTGACCTTGTCCTAAATGGACCACATACATCTGTATGGACTAGCTCAAGAGGCCTGTTGGCTGATCCTTCCTTCTCAGGGAAGTTGGTTCTGTTTTCCTTACCAAACTGACATGATTTGCATATGGTGTTGTCTGGAATTTTGATATCTGGAAGACCACGAACTGCCTGGTATTTTCATGCTTTCCTTATTTGTGAAAAGCTTAGATGCCCCAACCTCCGGTGCCATAACCAGTGTTCATCATCCTTGCTCAAATAGCATTGTTGTTGTCCTTCTTCAAATATGTATAAGTTATTTGGAGTTCTTCTGCCTTTGATCACTGTTTTTCCTATATCAAGATCACGAACACTACATCCATTTGATCGAAATATTACCTCGGTTCCTGATCGCACATCTGACTGACACTCAGAAGATTATGCTTCAAGCCATCAACATACAAAACATTTCCTGCTTTGACCTTTTCTTTCAACTGGGCAATGCCTTTTCCTTTTATGACTGCAGGGGTATCATTTCCAAAAGAAACTTTCTTTCCCTTTTCTAAAACACTATATGATTCAAGTTTTTCTTTATCACCTGTCATATGCTTTGAACATCTGCTGTCGATGTACCATTGATTTTCTTGTCCTTCTGCATATAAAGCTATCCCACATCTTTCTCGTTGTGGTTCCTTCATTTTCCATGTTCTGGCACTTGAGGTTTGTTCCTTCTGAGTTGTCTTCCAAAACTTGCTCCTGCATTCAGAATCTTCATGACCGAAGTTATTACAAATAGAACATTCAATTTCATTTTCAAGGGCCGAAAAGTTTTTATAGGTTCTTTTCGTGATTCCAGTCATACTTCTTTGTTTTTGAGCTTCTCTAGTCATGATTGTCTTATAGGAAACACATTGAGCTGCTTTTTGGCCAAAGTTATGGCAAGAGAAACATTGGCCATTGAAGAAACTCCTTCGATTATCAAATCTACCTGCCAAATGATTGTAGTTTCTATAGTCATCCATTCTTGAGGTAAATTGAGAAGATTTTACCTGTGGCTGGTTGTAGCTTCTGTTCATCCTTAAGGTGGATTGCCCCTGATTTACCTAGTAGTCTTTGTTTATTCTTGATGTAATTCATCCCTGATTTACCTGGAGATCTCTATTGGGCTTTTTCTCATTCCTCCTTGCTGCATCGAGATAACTCTTTGAGGTGGATGCTTGAGATGCTTCTCCATTATACCCCAGACCAGTCTTGATTAGTCGAGAACGTTGTACATTGATAATCTCATTCAGAGTTTCAGATCCTTTAACAAATTTAAGATTAAGAGCCTTTGTTTTCTCAATTTCTTTTCTAAGGCCAACAATTTCACATTCTAACTTCTCAAGAAATTTTTCTTTTTCATCAAGTTGGAATTGCAGAGTATCAATGATCACATTCTTTTCTTCTAAACATGTTTTGAGTCTAGAAATCTCTTCATAAAATCCATCCACATCTATAGCATCCATGTAATCATCATCTTCAAAGGCCATTAAAAGTTTATAGTTAATACCTTGTTCATCTTCATCACTATTTGAAAGACCATCACTATCTTCATGAGTGTAGTAACTTTTCTTAGTTACATTCTGTTTCTTGTTCCATCTAATGGGTTCCTTCCCTTTGTCAGTTTTATCCTTATGAGGACATTTGGCAGCATAGTGACCGACTCTCCCACAAGCAAAGCATTTGAAAGGTAACTTACCTCGGAATTGTCCAGCACCCCGTTGAAGATTTCTGACAAAATTTGATTCTTCTTCTTCTTCTGACACGTGTCCTGACTCATAATACTCTCCTTTGCCTGAAGCCTTGAAGGCAGCTTCTCTCCTGTCTGATGGACCTCCTTTTCTCATTTCATAAGCAGTTAGAATTCCATGCAGCTGTGATATTTTAAGCTTTTGTAGATTCTCTTTTTCTTCTATTGCAGAAACTTTAGATTTAAACCTAGGGGACAAAGATATTAGAACTTTTTCAACCACAACAGCCTCTTTTATTTCTTCCCCCAAGTTTTTCATACAATTAACAATCTCATCTACACGAAGAAAATAGTTAGCCACACTTTCATCATTGTACATTCTGAGATTTTCATACTGAATTCTGAGGGTTTGAAGTTTTGCTCGTTTTACCTGATCATCTCCTTCATAGCTCAGTACAATCTTGTCCCATATTTCTTTTGTGGATTTAAACTGCATAACCTTGACAAATTCTGATTGAGATAGACATCCTAATAGAGTATTGACTGCCTTTGCATTTGTTTCATATTTCTTCTTCTCAGCCGGATCTGTAGGAGTTGCTGATGGAAAAGCATACCCTGTTTCTATGATATCCCAGACTTCTGTACCAAGAGATTGAAGATAGGCAGTAACTCTTACCTTCCAATATACGAAGTTTGTCCCATCAAAAATTGGTGGCCTGATTGATGCTTCCCACTCGTAGTTGCTCATGATGAAAGATCTTCCTTCAAGCGATCAAGCTTCTTTTGAAGGACCTACTCTGATACGAATTGTTGGAAGTAATACTGAGAGGGGGGGTGAATCAGTATTATCAAGTCAAATATTCCTTTTCAAAATCAAATGATATACGCTACTTTAGTTAATTAAACTCACGTATATACGCAACTTTGCAGAAGGAAACCAGCGTATACAAAGCAAACTTTTAATTTACTTTACCTTTCTGATGTTGATTGTTAATCTGTGCTTTCAGAATCAATTAACAAGTAACCCGAAATAGTAAAATAGAGCAGAAAGACAATCGCACACAAGAACACAAGATATAAGGTGGAAACCCAATGTGGGTGAAAACCACCTGCTGCAATTCGTCTCTATCTTCCTTTAAATTAGAAACTTCTTTTACAATGTACTGGTGCAGTCCTTTACCAGTATGCAGGTTGCAACCTGCAAAGAGCTACAACCCTCTCTCGTTCTCCAGCTTCTCCTGGAAGGGAGCTACAACCCCCTTAGCTCTTGCACTAGCCAAGATACTAGTACGTAGGTGTTGGCCTACAGAAGGCTACAACCTTCTCTTTCTTTCAGGGACCACGTTTCATAAATTTTCAGACTGGATCCACAAATAACATCAATCAAACATCAAGAATTTATGCATCAACCAATCACCTTTTCACCAATCAAAACTGAATCAAAATAAACACTTCTCTGACGACTGTACCCAGATCACAGTAACAGTAACCACACACCAAATCTGAACTCAGAACACTGCAGCAATAAATAGTAGCAGCTAGATCACAACTCAAAAGATATACGCTACTTCAATAACCTGAAACCTGCGTGCATATGCTTCTGCATATGGAACAACCTGCGTATACGTTTTTTTCATTCACTGAACCGGCGTGTATATGCGCCTTCTCTTCACTGAACCTGTGTACAGATCTATAAAGGATAATTCGCTCTTTCAGATGTTCAAACACTAATTAACCCAGATTATCAGATCTATAGATCAAGCAAGCGCCACATATAACAGATCAAAATTATACAAAGATACTATCATTCAAGCTCAAAGATTATGATCCATCAATAGAACTTATCCTTCTCTTTTGCACTCAGGTTCCTCCTTCATTCAGATCCAGATCTGCATCATAACCCAATTACCAATATTCCAGATCTAGCACTTTATCAGATATTCAATAATAATTCAGATGTGCTTTTGCCACATGATCTCCTTCCTCTTTTATAGGTTTAGGCCTTCCAGAATACCATGGTCCAAAACCATAATGAACCAATACCACGGACCCAATACTTGGGATCAACACTTCTGACGAGGTACCATGGTCCAAAACCATATGTTCAAATACCAAGGACTAACTACCATGGACCAAAAGTAAGTTCTCCAACATATACGCCCTTTTCCTTGCATGAAAGTGCGTGTATACACATACACGCCTTTGAAACGTCTAACCCGTGTGTATACGCGTCTTCGTCTAGATGAACCTGCGTATATGTCTTTTCCTTCATTCTGAAAGCCTGCACTGAGATCTGTTACCAAAGAGAGTTGCCATCAAGGACAACACCTGTGCCATAGCTCCAAACCTGTGCCATAATGCCAACACTCCTCTATCTGCACTGAGAAGATGGCTGTCCCACATTCTCCCGCGCATCCAGCATCAACTTGTCAGCTTCCCTTGAGCGTTTTCACCCATCTCTAGAAGTCTTAGCATGAGTGAACGTCTCCACTCTCGTATCCTTTACATGCGACTGCTCCACATCAATCTGAGGCTCCTCCTCCTTAGGAACTGAAAGTTCCTCCTCTGCATGCAACTTGAGCTCCCTCTCAAGTGATAAGCGCATGGCTTTCTACTCATCGAACTTCAGATCCCTGCATACCACTGTCTGCTGAGTGGAAGGTAGGTACACCTGATAGTTGTGGGGTGTATCCGTGTACCCCACAAGTATTCCGAACTTAGATGTTGGGTCTAGCTTCATCCTGGCATCTTTGGTTGATTCCTGGAAAAGGCCTCCATAGGTGTCTTCATTCCCAGTATACGGTGCAGGCTTTTGTTTTGCAATTATACTGTTGGATTACATGCCTCAGCCCACAAATGCAGTGGTAGGGTTTGGTCATGCAAAATCACTTGAGATGCTCCCACAATTGATATGTTCTTCCTTTTAGCCACCCCATTCTGTTGTGGGTTATCAGGTGCCGTCAATTCCCGTTTAATTCCTTCTGAAATGTAGAAGTCTTTAAACTGTTGGGAGACATACTCTCCACCATTGTCGCTATGCAAGGATTTTATTTTCTTTCCAGATTCTTTCTCTGCCAAGGATTTAAACTCAAAAAACCTCAAGAAGGTTTGATCCTTCTTTTGCATAAAGTAGATCCAGTATCTATGAGAAAAACCATCAATAAAAATAGCATAGTACCTTTGTTTAGTAGTGGAGGCTGTAGAGAATGTTCCACAAACATCTAAGTGAACTCGCTACAGGATTTCTCCAGCTCTACTATCTCAATCCGAAAAGGAAGATTTTTCATACTTACCCAAGGTACAACCTTTGCATGTATTCGTCTGCTCCAGTTTTCCCTTGGGAAGTCTGGTAGAAATTTGCTGCATGATCTTTTGGGCTCCATGGTGCAAGTGGCCTAGTGTTCTATGCCATAGCTCGCCAACATCTTGGCTCTGCACCATCTTAGCTTTGGAACTCAATGCAACACAGTCATCTACCTCTATCTTGTAGAGATTCTTTACTCGAATCCCAATTTGCTTGGTCTGTCCAGTGCCGATATGCCTCAGGAATACCTTTCCTTTACTAAAGACTACATCATATCCTTTATCTTCTAGCATAGCAACAAAAACAAGATACTTCTTCAGACATGGTACATACTTTACATCAGTCAGGGTGAGGGGAGCTCCATGCTCCCTCTGAAACACAATTGTACCTTCACCTGAAACATGGTACTTTCCATCATCGCCCATCTAGAGATCCTTATCCTCTAAGGTACTAAAAAGATTCTTCTCACCTGACATGTGGAATGAAGCTCCACTATCCAGGTACCACACACATCCCACCATGGATGAAACCATGCATGCGATAAGCAAGAAATCTAGCTCAAACTGTGAGGCTAGTGCCTCACCATAAGATCCCTTTGGGGAACCCTTCTTGGATTTCTTCTGTGGACAATTCATAGCATAATGGCCCACTTCATGACAATGAAAGAATCACACTTTCGATTTGTCAATCTTCTTCCCACCATGGGAAGAATCAGATTTGGGATGGGACACCTTCCCTTTCCCTTTCCTCGCCTTACTCGCTAAGGCTAGATTTTCCTCATCATCTTGCTTTGATGAGGATCCATATTTGGTGCTTCTTCTTATTTCATCTTGCATCAAATCTGACCAAAGTCATTCTGAATCTGGAAGTTTTTCTCTTCCATTAACTGAGTCTTGGTAGCTATGCCAGCTCTTAGGAAGACCGAGGAGTGCAAGACTCACCATGTCATCATCAGTGGTCATGATCCCTACACTTCCAAGCTCATCCCTGTAGGTGGTGAGCTTGTTCAAATATGTAGAGATCGTGTCGCCCTTTTCACACTTGATCTTATGAAGCTTGTCTTTCATCACCAACTTCCTCTAATCGCTGTTGTTCTGATATAGATCTTTCAATGTTTTCCACATCAAAAATGGTGTTTCCTTCCCATGGAGGCTCGAGACAATATGGTCCCGAACTCCCTCTAGGAGGATTTTCCTTGCTCTAGCCACACATTTCTTCCATTCTGCCAGTTGAGTAGCATCAGTCGGCTTGGGGACTTCTTGATCAATGAAGTCCTTTAGACCGTTATCCTCTAATACTGCCTCCATTCGATCCTTCTAGGCTATATAATTCGAGCTGCCATGAAGGGCATACTTGAGTCTTTAACCGCTGAACACCATTGGTGAAATTGAGATGTGATAAGAACTCAATTTCTATATTCAGGAACCTCAAACGTTGAACTTCTCCCTTCTTGTATACTGTTTACTCACCTTGATCAACTTTTCTCAGATACCATGTAGAAATACCCACTGTAGATCAACATATTATGCAATAGACTAAAGCAAAATACAAGATCTACTTCTACAACACTTTGTGGAAGCTTAATCGAATTGAGCAAGATCAAGAGAACACATATAACTGAGAATGAGAAATCAATCACATATAACATAGAAGAAATAATCGGATGAAAGCCTCAACCTAAAACTCCAATGTCTGTATTATCATACAAGTGGAAATCTTGTTCAAGTTACAAAAAGAATCAGCTCTCAAGCTATCCTGCTCTCTCTGCAATCAAAACAATACATGTCACAAACTGAATAGACATAGTTTATGTCCTCCTCAAGCCCTCCAAGCCTTCTATTTCCTTGCGCAGTTTTTCTTGGGGTCCAGTGAAGCCACATGTGTGAATTGGCCTCATCACACTCACAAAACTTGAAGAAGTAATTGCGCAATCCTCAAGGAAAGAATTCCTTCTACATGCAAGGGATATTCACAATGGAATATTCTAGCAACTCATAGTACACTGTCCGTCCATATGATCTCAACTAGGTCTCTATTTGAACTGACATGCATGAGTTATTTATGAGAGAATATTCAGTTATCTGAAGTGCAGCAGTTACATGCATGCATGCATTAACTAACTGAACTTACATTAATTCAAAAAACTATTTGAATTAATCTAACTGGACTTGACTCAGTTAACTAAGCCAACTAATTACAACTCAATATTACAACTCATCCTTATCTCATTAACCGATGGACAAATTCCTCAATTAATGGAGAAACTGGTGCATGTCCCCACATAGACTTCATGTTTGATTTTCCTTAACTAATTAACTCATGGTGAATTAATTAATTATTTTACAAATAGCTGCTAAGATCAAATCCAAATTTTACTTCACTACTTTAGTTTTAGGGACTGACTAAAATAGGAAGGTATCCTGAAATGCTATTTATAGTAGTACTAAATTTAGTGCTTCTATATTTAGCATTTCTTGTTGCTATTTTCAACAATTCAAACAATTGAACATTACTATCAATTGTTTATTTTCTACATATTCTTACAATTTCTCATTTTTATCAATTTCTTTTGTATGAAATATTATGAATTCGATTTGAATTTTGTTTTAGGCACATATTCTATGCTATTTCATTGTAAACTATTTCCTATGGGTGTGGTTTGAATATGTTATTGTGGTTCTTACTGGAGAAAAAAGGATTGCATATGCATATGAGATTAGAACTACATTTAAAATTTAGAAAATGTTTTATGAAAAAGTCTACTTTCGAGGGGAAATATATTTAGTGGAATTGGGACCACATATTGGTGGAGATCACTACCTCAAATAAGAGCAAGTCTAATTGTGACTTTAAATTGAGTGATTCTCCCTCTTGTTGGCATGAGAATTTTTGTTGTATCAACAACTTCATAGTCACTCATTTTAGAGAAAAATTCAACACCTCTTTCATTGTACTAGAGTTCAAAGCACCTTCTAATTCCTCTTCTTTACTTTGTTAGAAACATTCATGCTTGTAGTAACCTCTATGGTGGAGCAAGATTGAGAAGTTTAAACAAAAGCATATGTGATCCCTTGTCCTAGAAATTTGAGGTAAACATTAGCTATATGCATTTCATGCAATCCTAGAGCATCTATCAAGTTACTATGTGATACTTGGTAAAGTTCTTATGTATTATTAGTTTTGTATTATATGTAGCCTCTTGGTACTACTCCTTATTTCTATGGACATTGTTATCATTACTTCTTAATACATAATCAAAATATTATAATATGTTATCATGGTTATCTAGATTGGATTATATATTATATTTCATATATATCAATGCATTCTGAGTGTCCCCAATGGGGGTGTGCACATGATTCGAGGGGGTGCTTAGGGGAACAATCCCACCACCTCACCCACTTGAATGTGACTACATGTCCTCGGTATGTTTTCACATGAACCCACTCATTTAGCATTAAATAATAGCTATGGGCTGATGTTTTGTGTTTTCATTCCGGTGGTGAAGGTGGAGGGTTTTTGCAAGCAAGAGGTCGAGGAGCTGACCTCCCTGCTGCAAACCCTTTGATTGACAATGTTGTGGAAGTATTTCAGTCTAGTTTCACCCCTAGCCTATTTTTCTGAGGTTAGTTTCTTGTTTGGAGATGAAGAATTGGAGGGTGGTGGATTTCTTTGGAGGCAAGAAAGGAATTTGGTCGTGGAAGTTGGGTTCTGTTTGACCGAGCTTTAGTGAGGCAAGAGAGTTGAAAATATGAAATACTGGTGATAAGTGGGGAAGAAATCTCAACAGTGGATGTTAGACAATTGGAGGAGAGTGAAGAAGCTTAGGTGCAACAAGGAAAACCGATTGGTGGCTTTTGATTTCGGTTGGGGATGTTGGTTTTAGCCTCGAATTGGGATCTTGGGCACTAGCACATTAGTATCACCCTCTCATTTTTATTTTGGAATTAGAAACAATTTGTATGTTTAGGTTAGTCTAATCTATGGCAATCCTTTCTATATCTTGGTGTAAATGCTTTTGATGAGTCTTGGGCCTAGTCTAGAATGGAGAGATTTTTTTTTCTATAATTATTGTGGATAAGGGTAATTTGATGTTGAGGTGGTGGTAGGGGGTTGACCTTAACACACCCTCTAGAATTTATGTAAACAAGTGTGCTTGTGAAATGGTTGAAATTTTGTGTGGTTGTGGTTTTGTTGTTTGTCTTTTAACACTGAAATTTGCAGGTTACTTAGAGTGTAGAAGCAATCCCAACGAGTATACACGGAGGGCTTATAAATCTGGTTCAATTTGTTATATCTATTGTGAAGGTGTGGGTATTCTAATGGTTCCACCTCTGATTTGGGGTTAGGCTGGGTTCGTCTCTTATCATTTCCCTGGTCATGGTTGCTTTAGATTCTATTATAAATGTTACCCTGATCTAGGTGGATATTGGTGGCCACCTACCAAGTCCACCTGGAACCCCACCATTGTTTCTCTCAGCATTTTCAGTTTCCTTAATTGTAGCACAACTTACTATTTTTAGCAGTTTTTCGAGTCCTGAACTTCCAGAGCCGTTTTGAGGCCCTAAACGACGTTTTTTGGGAAATCTGGGGGCAACATGGGTCCATCGATCGATGTTGCCCTTCCTGAAGTGGTAGTGCTCGGATAGATCTTTCTAACAAGCTATTGTACATGTCAAACGGAGACGTATCCCAAAGTTACGACCCCGGGAAGTTGATGTACCAATTTACCCAAACGGGGCCCACAGTTTGGTGTTTCATCTTCTAGGGTTAGGTTTTGGAATTTTAATGGTTTTCCATTGTTTCTCAACAATAAATAGGCCTTCGAGCCTCATTGTAACACAGTTCAGAGGCATGTAGCCACCACACATCTCTTCTCAGAGATAAGCTACCATCTCCCTAGCTAGTTTATTTCCATTACTGTTTGTAAGCATATTTTAGTATTTTACATTAATGAAATGAAGTATTATTTCCACTGCAAATATGCGTTTATCGTTATCTCTGTAATTTGTTGTTTTCTTGTTTAAGTCCGGATCAATGGTATCAGAGCAGTCTGCCTTTTCTCTGTTTTTCTTTGCATGTCCCCAATGAGGTCAGGATATAAGGAGTTAGGGCTTGAACTGGTCGAACCTTTGCACCAGCCTCGCAAATCCTGACAGCCTCCCATGGCGGATGAGAAGAAAGAAGAGGGGGCAAAATATCCTATCAAAATATTGCTCGAAGAAGCCCTCGAGTGACAACGAAACGCAATGATGGACAGCATTGCACAGATCCTTCAGCGGCTACCCAGAAGAAACACATCAGCTTTCAGTAGCTACTCTAGAAATGCCATGCCCTTTAAGGTACAAGTTAATTTTGAAATCCCCATATTCAAGGGTCAGATAGACACAGATGCCATAGATAAATGGTTAAATCTGCTAGAGGGTTATTTTTCTGTTCATGAATTTTCGAGTCGGGAAAAAATTGTTTTCTCTCTTCTCAAAGCAACCCCCCACGTCAAGGACTGGTGGGAAACCTACTGCAAGCAGAAGGATGAAAATACCGTCTCACTATTTTCAGCTGCACCCATCTGGAATTCATTCCAGGATACCATCAAGGATCAGTACTACCCTGTCGGAAGCTATGAGGATGAATACATAAAGTGAACCACGTTGCGGTAGGGAAGGGACCAAGACGTGCCGGAGTTCACTAATCTTTTCCATACCCTTCGTACAAAGTTTGGTATCAAGGATTCGGAACAGCATTTGATACTCAAATACCGCAGCTGCCTGCACAAGTACATCTAGGAAGAAAAAGAATTCCTAAACATCTCCTCGCTCAGCATAGCCTATTGATATGTCTTTAAGGTCCAGCAGAAGTTTAAACAAAAGAAGCAAGACTTTGGATTTGCGAATCCGAAGCAAGGGAAAGGTGCCCCTAAACCACAGAACAAAGGGCAAAGCCAAGGCGGGGCAGCCCAAGACAACCCGCCAAAGCTGCAAGCAAAGAACAGCACCGCGAAGCCGAAAAAGGACACAGGAAAATGGTGTGAGCTCCATATGAGCTCCACTCACAACACAAGTGAGTGTCGGGCCAAGCAGTCACTAGTGGCTGAGCTAAAGGTTTCAGAATCAGATGCATGTTCCGACTCTGAGTCAGAACCTGACAAGGGGAATGACAAAGGGAAGCATATCATTGATATGGATCCCAACGCCACTATTGCTACCGCCAAGATCCAGAAAAATGAACCCGAAGATCCAAAGGAAGAGGAGCGTCTCTTCCACTCCCAGATGTGGGTAAAGGGCTCCCCACTACAGTTCATTGTCGATAGAGGGAGCCAAAAGAACCTCATTTCGGTAGAGGTCGTGAAGCGGTTGGGCTTACCAACCACAGCACATCCACAACCGCACACTATCGGGTGGCTTCACCAAGTACGGGATCTTCGCGTGAGCCAGCAGTGTCGCTTTCCATACAACATCAAGCCCTTCACGGATGAGGTATTGTGTGACATTGCTCCCCTTGAAGTTTGTGATGTTTTATTAGGACAACCATACTTGGGGAAGCGACATGCTGTGTATGAATCAAGGCCCCGTGCTGTTATTATTACATTGGGAAATAAGCTGCCTACCACCATCTCTTTGATTACTGCAAAACAATGCAGTAAGCTCATTTCCAAAACTGAGAAATTTGTTTTCCTGATGATACGCCCTCAAGGAAAGAAGAAGATCGTGGCCACGGCCTCCAGACTGGGCCCCTCCACATGACAACTACAGATGGGCAAGGTCGTGGAGGAGTACGAGGACATCTTCACCTCCCCCGCAGGGGTTTCTCTGCACTGTCAGGTCAAGCACTCCATCAATCTGACCCTAGGTGTGCCGCTACCCAATGGACTAATTTATTGGCGCTCCATTCTGGAGAATGATGAAATCAAGAGGCAGATTCAAGAGTTGCTGCAAAAAGGTCACATCCATCCGAGTTCATTGCCTTGTGGGAGCCCTATTGTGTTGGTACAGAAGAAGGATGGGAATTGGAGACTCTGTATTGACTATCGGGCGGTGAACAAGATCACTGTCCGTAATAGGTACCCGATCCCATGGATTGATGACCTCCTAGACCAACTAAAGGGGGCAAAATATTTCAGCAAGATCGATCTGAAGTCAGGATATCACCATGTACCAATTGAACCCTCTGATGTGTGGAAGACTGCCTTCAAAGCCAAGGAGGGCCTTTTCGAATGGTTGGTTATGCCTTTCGGATTGACGAATGCTCCTACAACCTTCATGAGGCTAATGGATGACATCCTACAGCCATTCACCAACTCATTTGTAGTGGTATACTTGGATGACATTCTGATCTTCAGCCAGAGTTGGGAAGAGCACCTCCACCACATCCGACAGGTTTTCCAAACACTACGGCAACACAAGCTATGTCCTAATTTGGATAAATGCACTTTTGGCATGACCCAGGTTCAGTATCTGAGATATATTATTGATGAACAGTGGGTGCATGTGGATCCAGCCAAGATCCAAGTCATTCGGTATTGGCCATCTCCAACCACTCTAACAGAGCTCTACAGCTTTCTAGGTCTTGCCAACTTCTACTGCAGGTTCATGTTGGGGTTTTCTCATATCACTTGGCCCTTGAGTCAAGTCACCAAGGGAGGAGCGAAAGCAAAATTCTTTTGGTCTGAATCTCAACAGAAGGAATTCATAGAGTTGAAAGATCGCCTTTGCACGGTACCAGTGCTAGTGTTACCAAATTTACAACAACCATTTGAGGTCGAGACAGATGCCTCTGACTATGCTATTGGGGCAGTCCTTACTCAACACGGGCATCTAGTGGCATATCACAGTGAAACACTTTCAGACACAGTCTGGAAGTATCCCACTTATGATAAAGAGATGTATTCCATTGTGTAGGCCTACCGACAATGGAAGCATTACATTTTGGGGAAGGAAACGGTCATCCACACAGACCACCGACCCCTGCAGTTCATACAGACCCAAGGGAAATTGCAGAATGATCGCCATCAGAAGTGGTCTACATACCTGCAACAGTTCCATTTGAATATCAAGTATAAGAAGGGAAGCACCAATAATGTTGCATATTACCTCAGTCGACCACCGATCATGGCGTTAACCACCGTGCTCAACTCTTGTGGGCATGAGACTTCTGATTGGCCACTTCTCTACAAAAGTGACCTAGAATTCGGCCACACATACCAGACACTCTTGGAGGGTCGGCATGTTCCAGATTTTCACCTTGAGGATGCCCTATTATGCCACCTGGGTTACCTTTGTGTTCCTTCAAGTGAGCATGCCAAGATGATTTGGGAAGCACACTACAGTCGGGTTGCCAGGCATTTTGGGGTCAAGAAAATAGTGGCAGTACTACAAAAGTATTTCTATTGGCCGAATCTTCGACAAGATGTCGGGAAGTACATCATATCATGCACTGCCTGTGCCATTGACAAACCAACCATCAAGAAGCAAGGCCTCTATACCCTGCTACCTACCCCTAGTCGACCTTGGGAATCCATCTCCATGGATTACATGTCAGGCCTTCCTTCCACTATGTATGGAAATGATTGTTTTTTTGTGGTCATCGACAAGTTCTCGAAGATGGCCATTATGGCGGCCTGCAAGAAGAATATCACAGTAGAGGCCACTACTAAAATATTCTTTGAACGAGTGTGGGTGCACTTTGGGATCCCACAGTCTATCATCTCAGATCGAGACGGTCGGTTCCTCAGTACATTTTGGTCCAGTCTCTGGTCAATGCTGGACACCAAACTCACTAAGTCCACAACCTTCAATCCTCAAACTGATGGCTAGACAGAGGTTGTCAATAGGATGATTATACACATTCTGCACATGTACAACCCAAAGCATCCACGCACATGGGACGAGAGCCTCCCCTATGTTCAGTACAACTACAACCGAGCTCTTCACAGCTCGACTGGCCATAGCCCTTTTCAGGTGGGCTTGGGATTCCAGCCACTATGCCCCATTGATGTGGCCATGCCACTTGCAACTACTCACATAGATTCGGCTCATGTCCAATCCGAAACAGACAAGGCAATCAGCTTCATTGAGCACATCCAACATATTCACCAGTAGGTCCATGAAATTCTGGAGAAATCAAATGCCAAGTACAAGCAGCGACATGATCAACATCAGGTGCCACACAAGTTTGAGGTGGGCGACAAAGTCTAGTTGCATTTGCAAAAGGAATGCCTTACTAGAGCCTATCGGAAACTGAGACCAATCCGCTATGGTCCTTACACCATTACTAAGGCTGTGGGAGACAATGCATTTGAGCTCAACATTCCTCCATTCCTTGGCCTGCACCCAGTGTTCAATGTGGACCGCCTTCGACCATACTTTCCACCATTGCTAGACACATCCGACATTACAGAACAGCTCACACCCACAGAATTAAATCCAGATTGCATGGAACAAGCTGCAACTGATCGGATCATGGACACACAGATCAAGAACACTCGCCAACAGAATATCCAACTATATCGAGTTGTCAAAGCAGGCCAACTCCTTCACCAAGGCAAGTGGCTCACCAAGGACCAAGTTCAGCAAAAGTTTCCTCATCTCATGGAGGAACTCAACGCAATGGGGACCATTGCTTCCTAAGGGGGGAGGAATGATCCAGGTGGATATTGGTCGCCACCTACCAAGTCCACCTGGACCCCCACCATTGTTTCTCTCAACATTTTCAGTTTCCTTAATTGTAGCACAACTTACTATTTTTAGCAGTTTTTCGGGTCCTGAACTTCTGGAGCCATTTTGAGGCCCTAAACGACGTTTTTTGGGAAATCTAGGGGCAACATGGGTCGATGGACCGATGTTTCCCTTCCCAAAGTGGTAGTGCTCGAATATATCTTTCTAACGAGCTATTGTACGCATCAAACAGAGATCGTATGCCAAAGTTATGACCCCGGGAAGTTGATGTACCAATTTACCCAAACGGGGCCCTCAGTTTGGCGTTTCATCTTCTAGGGTTAGGTTTTGGAATGTTAAGGGTTTTCCATTGTTTCTCAACAATAAATAGGCCTTCGAGCCTCATTGTAACACAGTTTAGAGGCCGGTAGCCACCACACATCTCTTCTCAGAGATAAGCTACCATCGCCCTAGTTGGTTTATTTCCATTACTGTTTGTAAGCATATTTCAATATTTTACATTAATGAAATGAAGTATTATTTCCATTGCATATATGTGTTTATGGTTATCTCTGTAATTTTTTTCATTCCTGTTTAAGTCCAGATCATACACCCTCCTATATTCCTTGCCACCCAGACAACGTATATCGTGCAAAATGGGTGGAGGTGGCAGGAATCCACTAGGTCAACAGAGGGATCGACTCTTTGCTCAGTACTCAGGCACTGCATACTTCAATGCAGTCCCTTTGGAGACTAGGAGAGAAATTAGGAAGCTAAAAATCAGGAAAGAGAAGAAAGTTGGTCTTTCTCTTATTTTGAGATCATGGAGGATGTTTCTTACTAGATTCAGAACCCTAGGTATACCATGGGATGAAAAAAATATCTCAACTCTGTTTCCCTTCATTGGTAGATAAAGACATTGTTGGGCCTTGTTTTGAAAGACAAGTAGGTAAAATGATACAATGTGTCTTCCTCATTAGAAGACATCAAGAGGATTTTGTGGAACCAATGATTCACTATGGACAAACTTGACTCAAGACTGGCTCATGTTGAGGGACACCCCCTTTGCAAGTTAGACATTGTTTCTCCTCTAGGATTTAGTGTTACGGATCCTACTCCTATGTCTTCATTTAATTCCTAATGGTGTGTAGGTTTTAACCTTGTACAGAAATTACCTGCATACGAATTCTAAAACACAGAAAATAAAATAATGCTAGAGCAGAACACATAAAACACATATACACAGAGATTTTCCCCTGGATCCCAAAATTGGGACTACCAGCTTGATTTTTCATTATGTTCCTTTCAATGTTATAATACATATCTATACATGACGAAGCATCCAATACCATGGACCAAAAACCATCGCGTCCAATACCGTGGATCGAAAACCATCGCATCCAGAAAACATGTGTGAAAATCATGCATAAAACCATAGGTGGGTCCGCCCAACCTAACATAGGGTCCAAAACCAAAATTTTCCAGGGCACTGCCCTGGACCCCATAAAGTGGGGTTATGTGTGCCCCTCAAACCCCCTGTTAACTACGTGGAAAGAATATAACACAACCCAACGTTCTCCGACTTGTTTTTTTCTTTCCACAAGGGGCCACAAGAGAGCTCAGTCATTTTTCTAGCCCTGAAATGCCCATTGTCTCTCTACACCAAGAGAACTTCTCAGAGCTCGCAGATTTTGTCAATGCATTTGTAGTATTCTTCAAAGTGTCCACCTTTACCAGCAACACCTTTTTGTCTTCTATCATATCTCTCACAAAGTGATACTGAACATAAATTTGCTTTGTCTTTGAACGATATGCGGGGTTCTTTGCTAAGAAAATTGCACTTTGGCTATCACAGTCTATCCTTATAGCTTCTTGTACTAACCCCATACTTGAACACAATCTCTGCAGCCAAATTGCTTCCTTGCTTGCATGAGTGGCTGCCATGTATTCTGCCTCTGTAGTTGACAATGCCACTACAGATTGTTTCTTACTCATCCAATTGATTGCACCTCCAAATAGGTTAAACACATACCCACTTGTAGATCTTCTCTGATCCATATCTCCAGCCTAGTCTACATCAACAAAGCCACGAATATCCAACACTCTGTCCAATCCTGGTCTTCCTTGGTAGCACAAACCATAATCACTAGTGCCATGCAAATACCTGAAAACCCGCTTCACTTCTGTCCAGTGCTCCTTCCCTGGTTTTGACATAAACCTGCTCAATACTCCCACTGCATGTGCAATGTCTGGTCTATTACAGACCATTGCATACATCAGGCTACCGACTGCACTTGCATATGGAACACCGGACATGTCCTCTTCCTCTTCTTGTGTCTTGGGACATTGTTTAGTAGATAACCTCACACCTACAGGAATAGAAACCTTCACTGGTTTCCTATCCTGCATATTAAACCTCTACAATATTGTCTCGACATACTTCCTCTGGTTTAACCAAAGCTTCCTCTTTGCCTGATCTCTTCTAATTTCCATGCCCAAAATATAGTTTGCAGCACCAAGATCTTTCATGTCGAATTTGGAGGACAATTGAGTCTTCAAATGCTGGATAACTTCTTTGTCATTTCCAACCAACAACATATCATCCACATACAAGACCAATAAATAACATGGTCACCAATTAATTTAAAATACACACAGTGATCTGCTTTACTTCTGGTTAAGCCAAGTCCCCGTATAAATGTATCAAATTTCTGATACCACATCCTTGGTGACTGTTTTAACCCATATAGAGACTTATTTAACTTACATACCAGTTCTTTCTTACCCTTCACCACAAAGCCTTTAGGTTGCTTCATGTAGATCTCGTCTTCCAGATCCCCGTGAAGAAATGTTGTCTTCACATTCATCTATTTTACCTCAAAATAAAAAGCAGCAGCAACAGATAAAAGTAATCTAATAGAAGTTACCTTGGCAACGAGAGAAAAAATGTCACCAAAATCAATTCCTGACACTTGGGAATAACCTTTTGCTACCAATCAAGCTTTGTATTTCTCCACTTTTTCTTCTGCATTTGTCTTCTTTTTGAACACCCATTTGCTACCAATGGGTTTCCTTCCAGCCAGCAACTCCCCCAGATCCCAAGCCTCATATTTGTGCAAAGATTCCATTTCATCAACCATGGCCTCTTTCCAGAGTTTTCCATCCTCCGAATCCACTGCTTCCTTCACAGTTCTGGGATCATCATCAGTAACAAACAAAGTAAAATTCGAATAGAAAGCAGATGGACTATACCTTTCTGGCTGCCTTCTTTCTCGAACTGATCTTCTCACAGCTGGAGTTTGTGGCTCTTTATCTTCTAATTCCTCCTTTGTTGTAGAGTCTAATTCTTCCTCCTTTAGCTCAAACTCTATCTTCTCAAGTTCCTTTGGTTGGACTTCATGTTTAATAACATCTTTCACCTCTCTGAAAACCACATCTCAACTGTACATAACCTTCCTTGTTACTGGGTTCCAAAGCTTATAACCCTTTAAACCATCCTTATACCGAATAAAGATGCACTTTTCAGATTTACTATCGAACTTTGTTCTTTTCTCCTTTGGAACATGTACATATGCATCACATCCAAATACCCTCAGATTTGAAAGAGAGGGTTTCTTACTAGTCCATACCTCTTGTGGAGTCTTATCCTCCAACGCTGATGAAGGTGACCTGTTGACCAGGTAACATGCAATATCCACCGCCTCTGCCCAGAATTCCTGTCCTAACCTAGCACCACTGAGCATGCTTCTTGCCCTTTCCATCAACGTCTTGTTCATTCTTTCTGCAACTCCATTTTGCTGAGGTGTATATGGAGTAGTCTTCTGCCGTGCTATACCACACTTCTTGCAGAATTCTTCAAATTCCTTATTGCAAAACTCTCCACCATTATCTGTCCTCAGCACCTTTATCTTCTTCTCTGTCTGGTTTTCCACTAGAGCCTTAAATTCTTTAAACCTATCAAAGACTTCAGATTTCTTCTTAAGGAAATATATCCATGTATTCCTTGAGAAGTCATCTATAAATGATACATAGTACACAGACTTACCCAGTGATGGAAACTTCACAGGTCCAAACACATCACCGTGCACAAGCTCCAATATATGTTTTGCCCTCTTACCACCAGAGGGGAAACTCACCCGATTTTTCTTCCCATATACACAATTTTCACAGAAATCAAAATCTAGAGAGTTATTACTCATACCTTCTACCATACCTTTACAATGAAGTATTCGAAGGCCCTTCTCTCCAATATGTCCAAGCCTTTGATGCCACAGCATGGTCTTTTCTCCAGAGACCACTAGATTTTTTGCTCCACTTTCAGGAACCATGGAACTGTTGCACCCATCAACAATAGTGCTACCTTGCAGCTTGTACAGAGTTCTAATCCAAACTCCCTACATCAATACCAGTGCTCCCCGAACCATCTTGCAAGTATCCTTCTCGAACACTGTTTTTACACCTGCATCATCCAACTTACTAACAGAAATCATATTTCTGACTAATGCAGGAATATGCAGAACACCCGGAAGTGTTCTAACCCTTCCACCTTGAAGCTTCAACTTTACTTTTCCACGACCAATGATTCTAGCCTTCCTGTCATCCCCCATGAAGACATCACCACCATCATATTTCTCATACTCACAGAACCACTCTCTATGGGGAGTGTAGTGAAAGGATGCACCTGAGTCAATCAACCATGCCTCATGATCTACATGTGTACTTGAAGAAGCCAAGTACACATCCCCACCTTCATCTGAGGTGGTTTTCGCCTTTGCAGAAGGAGCCTCATCAAATCCCTTTCCTTTGTCAGGAGCTTTAGATTTACAGTCCCTTTTGAAGTGGCCTTCCTTTCTACATTTCCACCACGCCACCTTTACAGGTTTTCCTGGAGATTTAGATCTCCCTCTAGATTTAGAACTTCCACTCGATGACTTATTTTTGTTTCTGTTCTGGGACCGTCCTCGTACAGACAAGGCATCACCATTTTGGCTCTCCATATTTTTCCGTCTAATCTCCTCCGTCAGCAAGGCTGAGACTATTTCATCAAACTGCAAGGCAGTTGCATTGCTACCTATTGCAATAACTAGACTATCCCACGAATCTGGTAGAGAACACAACAAACTAATGCACTTATCTTCATCTAAAATTTTAATATCAACATATGCTAACTGACTTACCATAGTATTAAATGCATTCAGATGCTCTGTCACCGAGTCTCCATCTTTCATCCTCAGGTTATACAGTTTTTTCTGCAAGAACAGTTTATTCACCAAAGACTTAGATTGGTACAAAGTCCCTAACTTGTCCCACAAAGCCTTTGTTGTAGCTTCCCCTGATACATTTAGCAATACTGAATCTGAGACACACAATCGTATTGTGCTCTTTGCCTTCCAATCCAACTTCTTCCATTCTTCATCGGACACTCCCATTGGTTTAGTACCCAGATCTACCGCAATCCACTGATCTTTATCCACCAACAAATCCTCCATCTTGAGTTTCCACAACTCAAAATTCTGACCATTAAATTTCTCGATCTCTATCTTTCCACTGCTCGCCATCTTCTTTCACCACCAAAATCGATCTCGCAGATCTCCCACTGAACAGGGTCTACCACAGGCTCGAGCGAAACCCCTTGGCAACAAAGGCGTCCCCTTGAAGCCAAATCTGCTCTGATTCCAAATGTAGGTTTTAACCCTGTACAGAAATTACCTGCATACGAATTCTAAAACACAAAAAATAAAATAATGTGAGAGCAGAACACATAAAACACATATACATAGAGATTTTCCCCCGGATCCCAAAACCGGGACTACCAGCTTTATTTTTCATTATGTTCCTTTCAATGTTATAATACATATTTATACATGTCGAAGCATCCAATACCATGGACCGAAGACCATTGCGTCCAATACCATAGACTGAAAACCATCACGTCCAAAAAACATGTGCGAAAATCATGCACAAAACCATAGGTGGGTCCGCCCAACCTAACAAAGGGTCCAAAATCAAAATTTTCCAGGGCGCTGCCGCGGACCCCATAAAGTGGGGTTACGGGTGCCCCTCAAACCCCCTGTTAACTACGTGGAAAGAATATAACACAACCCAACATGGTGTTTATGTTTTATAGATACGGTTGGTTTTATGTTATGTTTTGTAGTATTTCATCAACAAGTTTGGCTTGTAGTATTGGGTGTTTAGATGAGGGACAAATTTTGTGTCTAGTTTTATATTATGTTTTAAAATAGTTCACCAGCAATTCTAGCCTATAGTTTTGGATGTCTAGCTAGAGAACAAAGTTTGTATCATGTAGGTTGTGTCTAGCATAAAAATATGAATACCTAGTATCTTCAGTAGTCAAACGAGTCCTCCTTTGGGACTTGATCTATTCAACAATGTAACTTCTAATTTTTTCTATTATTACAAAGCTCTTAAATTTACAAAAAAAAGTGCATTTAGAGTAGAAAATTTGAAGGAATTGACTTATAGGAACATTTTTTTCAATTGGGCCCGATTTGGAGAATTGGATTTGAAACCTTTAGAGTCCACATTAAGGTCTTAAATGACAATCTTTTGGGGGTAAACTTTTCCAACTTAAGCATAGAGCCCATGACTCTATTCTACACTTGAATTCATTTCCAGTGATGCAAGAATCGTGTCAATTAGAGTTTTCATGCAAATGTTGTGCCTCCCAAAACTTTTAACCTATCATAATTGACCACCATAATTCGAGAGGATGCCACATCATCCTTTCTAACTCATGTAAAATGGGTTAACCATATGTACACTATGAAGAAGACTCTATAATGGTTAAATTGTTAACTCTAGTTAAAAATTGGAGGCAAACTTTAACCCTAGTTGGCTATCGAGTTGTATTAAAATTGGGGCACAAGAGGAAAAGGAGCTCCATTCTATTTATTTGCATTTTATTCTGTTGTAGAGTAGAGTAGCTAAGGGTGTATAGAAAGAGAGAATAATGGAGGGGGATTATGTTCTATAGCATCCTATATTCCAGAAGTCTCAAATAACTCCATAGAGAGTGTCTTCTATTTGTAATTGCACCTTTTCCATTCCAAACAAAAGAGAGAAGAGCAAATTCACCATCGAGTTGATTTTTCTCCCAAAAGGGTTTTCCAAAGCATCTCTTGGTATTTATTGTGGTTTGTGAGTGGTTGTATTTAAGTGTTCTCTATTTATAAAATAGAAAAGCAATAATAACAAATCTAGAATCTAAAAGGAAATAGGCTTTCATAGTATGTGTTTCTGTTTATTTTCATAGATCTTTTCTGATGAATTGTCCAATGAAATATCCAAACAATTTACAAATCACTTAAGATACCTTATACATTCACAAATTCACTGTGAGTAATGAACCCAACTTAAAATGTAATTAAGTCAAATTATATATTTTTAATTATTTTTAAATATATTATTATATAGAGTAACAATATTATTAGATTATAAATCACCTCTCCACGTAATAAATTCTAATAAATTTGAATAAAATGTTTTATAATTTGTTGTATGGATAATACAATGAATTTTAGGTGTTATATCCTTATTTACCACTCCATTATCATAAGAGAGACCCAAGATCAACCTAAATTTTGAATAAAATGTTTTATGATTTGTTGTATTGATAATACAATGAATTTTAGGTGTTACAACCTTATTTACCACTCCATTATTGTAAGAGAGACCCAAGATCAACCTATCTAAGTTGTTGGCTAGAATGCATCTCCTTTCACCTTTTCTTTTACTTATGTGAGATTTATCCCATAATAAAAGGGTGGAATTACATGATTAAGTTATTTCTCATAATTAATTTACCAAAATATCACAATTAATATTTTAGGAAATTAATTATGAGAAATAACTCAATCATGTAATTTCACTCTTTTATCATGGGATAAATCTCACATAAGAAAAAAAATTGTGAAAAGAGATGTATTCTAACCAACAACTAAAGTAAGTTGATCTTGGGTTTTCCGCCTCTCTTACAATAATGGGTTGACAAATAAGGTTATAACATCATGTTTTTTGTTAAGAACTTCATAGTTTATTTATTTATTTTAATAAATATAAATTAAAAAATATATATGAAATAAAATTATTTTGTTATTTTATATTAATATTTCATCATTTATAATTAAGATATATTACTTAATATTAAGAAAAAAAGAAATGGATAAATAAAGAATACTATAAATTGTAAATGGAAAAGAAAATGAAAGAAAAAATTTATGTTTATTTTGTAAAAAATAAAGTAAATAATGGGTTTGGAGTATTCCATAAAATATTTATGTTTGGATAAGAGCTCATCTTCCTCATACCTAAGGAAACCGGTTAATTACCCACGGCCTAAAGACATCTAACAGTAATGAAAGCCTATCCCTTACAAACCACCAGCGAGATAATGACACGTGGAATGATTTTCTTTGAATAATAATGATGATTCAAACTACATTTATGAATCCAATAATAGTTGTCCCTACCATTAATTTGACAATTAACTTATAATATTTTTTCCTAATATTTAAAAAAATAAAATAAATAAATAAAATTATAAATAAAATAGGTGTAATGATACATTCTCATACTTCTCAATAAAACAAAACATTAAAACAACAATGTGAATATTTAAATAGTTTCCAACAAAATAATATGTTATACTAAATATATCTTAAAAAGAATATTAAAAATAAATATATTATATGTTAATATATATCCAACAAAATAATATGTTATATTAAATTTATCTTTAAAAAATATTAAAAATAAATATCTTAATATATATCTTTAAGATAAAGAATATTAAAATTAAAAATATATTTTTCTATAGTTTAATAATTTTTATATTTATTTATATTTTATATTAATAGATGTTTCATAAAATAAAAATATTAATTTAATTTTTATTTTATTGTTAAAAATATAAAATATCGGTATAATACAACTGAGCTGGGATAGCTTGATTGATTGATTTCTTTCTTTAAAATATATGTATAATAGATTATGATAGATTTCTTTCTTTCTTTCTACAACTAAGTTAGGATCGACCGACCCTCCCGAAAAAAGAACAGCCTCTCATAACAATACTTCAAACAATAAGCCAGTTTTAGAATAAAGTGTGTTCAATGTGAAAATATATTCCGTAGAAATTTGATAAAGATTTTTATTTATTTTTAAATATTTAAGGAGTTTTATCAAAATAATACAAATACAATTGAATGTTGCATTGATATAAATATAATGGCATAATTAATATGTATTTCTCCCAAAAGTTTATAATATCTACTTATAATGCAAATATCTACTTATAATGCAAAATGTAGGATACTAAGGACTATTTTATTTTTTATTGGAATTAGAGATATTGGTTTTATGAATTCCCTAGAGTGATGATAAGTACTATTATCATTTAGAGGGAGAAAAATTTTAGTATTTATATTTATATTTGTTAATATTAGTTAGTTTTTTTAGATAAATATTTTTTTAAAATTTGTTGTATATATTTTTTTCTTTTCTAAATTTGTTGTCTATTTATTTTTTCTTTTTCTTTTTCTTTTTTTTTATTTTTATTTGGTTTCAATTTTTTTTAAGGATAAAGTTGGACATGCAGTTGGACATGCAGATAATGACAATGTAAATGCCTTGAAATATAATAAATTGTAAGTTAAAATGTCATATTCTTATAATCAATTGGAAATCATTTTGTTTAGAAAACCTTTATTAATATCCGTCTTAAGTAGAAGTGAGCTATAACCAATTTTATGCTGACTCAATGCAAATTTTAAATTACATTTATATAATAGATAACCTCCCCTTTAATCTTTTAATAAAATTGATATATCTAAACATTGTGATTAGTTTTATTGTATTCTATTATTTCTAGGAGGGAAATTTTTAAGGGGTGAAATAGAAGTGAGCTATAACCAATTTTATGTTAACTCAATACAAATTTTAAATTGCATTTATATAATAGAAAACCTCCCTTATAACATTTTAATAAACTTGATATATTTAAACATTGTGAATTAACATTTTAATAAAATTGATATATCTAAACATTGTGAATTAACTTTATTGTATTTTATTATTTCTAGTAAGGAAATTTTTAAGGGGTAAAATTTTGCCAATTTTTGGACATTTTCATTCATTTAGTTAAAAATTAGCTTTTTTTTACATATATATGATTAAATTGATAATATTGGCCAAATATTTATTTATTAGTTTTAATATTAAATTATATGGTTTTAATATTCACCTACATTTTATATGTATAATTTTTCAAACTAAAATAATCACCTATAATACTATACATAGATATAATATTTAAATTTATAACAACATACTCTATATAATTATAATATTTAAATACTTAAGAAATAATTAGTTATAATATTTAAATAATTAAAAAATTGGGAATAATACATGTATAACAACCTACTTTGAATTGGGAATAACACATTTATAACAACGTTATATGAATCAATTATGTTTTGATAAAATATTAGATGTGTCATTTGTGCATTTAATTGGAAGTACTCACCTATTATCCCTGTCGCGTAGGGTATAACACTCTCTAAATTTTGATTGGTTAAACGCACTGAAGTCTTATTTCGCAATGATAACATAGCCGTCAGTTGTATGTTGCAAGTCAAAGGGGATCAGGCTTGGAATTTGACGTCCTACTCGACTAGACGTATTTCGCATTTCAAAATGTATTTGACAGTTGAGGGAAAAATTTCCACGTCAGCTTTGACAAGTTTTGTAAACCAGCGACCCGTCAAAATGACGTCCAGTTTAGAATTGAAGCCGTCAAAATCTATAGTAGGGTACATCCTCTCTAGCTTCGATTTCATGAATTCTATATACCAATAAATAAGTTTGTCAAATCACCTAGAGTCATTACCAGCTTTTCAATAAATTTTGTCACGTCACCTGTAGTTATTACAACCTTTGCAATAATTTTTTGTGTGTTTGGCTCCTCCTGGATTTACAATTTCCTAGTGGTGAAAGAGAAAATCGAATCATAGGAATTTTATCTCAATATTACCTGCTAAAAGTAGTGGACTACCTCTAAATTTTGTCAGGTAACCTGCAGTGATTACAAACTTTGCAATAAATTTTTGGGTGTTTGGTTCCTCCTGGATTTACAGTTGCCTAGTGGTGAAAGAGAAAATCAAACCATAGGCAATTTATCTCAATATTACTTGCTAAAAGAAACATACTACGTCTGGACAATGTCACATTATAAGGGGGAACTAACCCATTGAAGTCTAAAAGAGAAAACAATAAAGAGTGTTATTTGACAAGGAGATTGGTAATACAGACTACGAAAAGTGTGCTTTCCTGAAAAATGGGAACAATGGTGAACTCATCCATGTCCAGTTTGCGGGCAAGAGTTACAATAAAAGAGTTAGTGGTTGCGGTATGGACGACATTAACTGTAAGAATGGAGAAGATTGTTGCCATGCTTGTACACCAAACTAAGGTATGCTCCATGCTTTCTCGCAAGAGGAACACATATCTCTCCAATATCAATTTCAAATTTAATGAAATCCCCCTCTCCTCTCACACTACTACTATGGAGGATACACCGTTCACGGAGTGCATGTTGTTTCTAACTCGCTGCTTGTTGCAAACCATTAGACTTGAATTGAAATTGAGCGTCCTTTTGGGGGATATTTACGAGGAGCTAATACCCTTATGGGATAAAGTTCATGAGAGGGAGAATATCAGAGAAGCCATAGCAAGAACACATGAATATCGACATGCCTATTGCAGATCCTTCAGTTACCCAGTATTTTGCGCTTTTCCCCTTTTTCAAGGTTTTTCATATAATTTGAAAAATTCGACATATTCATCCCAAATTAAACATTTGAACTTATTTTCACATAAATTCATACATTTTGTTCTTTTTTTATTTTGTTTTAATTTTTTTTAAAGCGCGTGGAGTTTAAAAACTGATTTTTTTTAAGGTTTGTAGAATGTAAAAACTGAATTTTGTAACTCAAGATTGGTTTTAATTTTTCTTTAGATGAAATTTGATTTTATTATAACTAATCATGTCAATCAAACTAAATTAAATTAGATACAAATGTAATTATACCAGGAGTAAAAACTATTATTAAATTTATATTTATTTATTTCAATTTCAACATCATCTTTATTTATAATGTTAAAATCTATTTATTTATCTTTTTATTTTTATTTTTCAGATGAAAAAACTTACATAAAATCATTACATAAACAAAAGATTAATAATTCTATCCCAAAACAACAACTATGTATTAAAAAAAATATAAAATATAGAAAAAGTAAATAAGAAGACATTCCCAAAATCCATTAAAAAAAAAATTTGAAATCTAATTATTTATTATTTCTTTATGGTTTGAAATTTAATTATTTGTTATTGCTTTATTGTTTTTATTATAATATATATTTTAATATATACATATTTGCTAATAATACTAATTTAAAATAAAAAATTAATTAAATAAAATTTTAATTATTTAAATTAATTTTTATTAATAAAAAAATAAAAATACATAAATAAAAAAGCATTACTAATAACATAAACCCAATTATAAAAAAATTGTCTTCCAAACTCTTAGAAACACTCATAATCATCTCCACTTAACCTATTATCGTCCACAATGAAAATGTACCCTCTCCCCTTTCGTATTGTCACGGGAATAATTATTCAATATTCAAATGTTTAATTACCAAGTAAAAAATAATGCACGCGTAGATGGGTTGACCTTTAATTTTTTCCCATTTGACCAAAAGTTAAATTGCGATTTGTAATGTTAACTTTTGAAACAAAAATTAATTTATTTGGTTGATTATTTTAAAACAAATTTTGTGGCTTTTGATTAGTTACCTAGGTTTTCCTCTTATTAAGTAATCATGAGCTCTTACTTCAGATACATGCTCCACTTTACTTGATTTTTAAAATTTATGTAGAGGCGTGCTGCGGTAGATACGTGTCGGCGCTCAACTCTGACAAGAAAAAGGCAGTGGCATTAACTGCTGCTCTAAAACCATATGCATTAAGTAATATAGTTATATGAATTTAATGAGTGATAAATGTTAATAGTTATCAAATTTATAATAATGTTTTAATTTATTAGTCATATAATATTGAAAATTTATAACAATGGGATAAAATAGAAGTGAGAAATAATAATTTAAAAATCTATCATTACTTTAGTTAAATTATATATCTATATCTATATATATAATTAAATTTAAATTATATTTTAAAAAAATAACATCTAAAAGCTTTATTTTTAAATAAATCGAGTCTATCCATTTAAATTTTGTTTTAATGTAAAATAAATTCAATCTTTCTTAAAAAATTTAAAATATTAAAATTGAAATAATAATTTTTAAAAGTTGAAAATAAAATCAAACAAAATAAAAATCTACTGAACCACAAATTTAGTTTGATAGTCTAAGCCAAGACATAGGAGCACATTTCCTTCTTTCTTGCCTACATCTCCATCTCTTTCACTAGGGAAGAACAACATATTCTTTAACATCAATATATTGACTAAAATGTTGCTTTAATTTTCTTTACATATGACATACATTGAATCATCTAAAATCAATCCTAACAAAAATGTTGTTTTAGTTTCAAGATGGGGTATGCATAAGCCCTATAGCAATTGTGAAGGGAAAACACCAACAAACAAAATTTAGTAGTATTGTATGGTTACTAAAAGAACACATTAGTCACCATTCACGTATATCTTTATTATTTTTATTATAATTTAACTATATTCAAAATTCAATAATTAAACCAAGCGACAAGGAACGCTAGCTATGTGGCCTTGTTCATCATTGAATACAAACATGCATTCTCTTTGATAACAATAGAAACTATTTTCGAAAAAGAATAGACTTCTCATAACCATACTTTAAAAAATAAGCTAGTTTTAAAAAAAAGAGCATTATACAAAATTTCAAATATCTATTGAAAATGTATTCCATGTGAAAGTATATTTTGTAGAGTTTTATAAAGTAAAATGTAATAAGTTTTTTTCCTTTTTGGTTTAGATGGAAATCAAATATTTTTTTTAGTTATTTTAACTACTTTATCAAAATAACGCAATTGAATGTTACATTGATATAAATATAATCACATAATTTTTCTTTTAATATTTATAAATTTTATTTATATAGCTTTTGTCAAATTAATTTTTAAAGAAAGTTTCTAATATCCACTTATAATGCAAAACTTAGAAAATCTAACATTTGTCATATTTATTTTTAAGGAAAGTTTATAATATCCGCTTATGATGCAAAACATAGAAAATCAAGAGAATATTTTTTTATTGAAATTAAAGGTATTATTTGTATTAAATCATTTCATTTCACTAAAAGTGATGATAAGTATAATTATAATTTATAAGAGGAAAAGATTAGTATTTTTATCATTCAACTTTATTTTTAATATGAGATATGGGAAGTACAAAGTTTTATTCAATGAACCTCTGACATAGCATATGCATTTGTGGCATACTAGACACTATTCTTAATTTAACTATATATTGGAAAATACCTATAAAAATCACATTATCTAACCCCCTACCAATATCAACCCAATATACCTCCTCAATTTTAAAAACTCATACTTTCACTAGATATTGTGGGTATCCATTTTTTCACTAACAATTTTTACTCCTTTATAATTTTTCATTAACTTTGAGCTCCATTTTTTATACATTCCAATATAAAAACACTTCACCCCCTATTATATGCCCAATATGTTATGTCGTTTTTCCTCGACATGTATCCCGCAATATAACCCACGTGGTATGATATTGCTCCACTGGTGAAGCCCCCGTTATGGGAACTATGATTCCGAGTTGGCATTCAGACAAATGGTAAAACTTTCTTTAAATGCCGATTGATTTTTTTTCCTTGCTTTTCCATTCAATGAAAATGTCCACTTTTTTATTTATATTTGGCTCTAATTTTTGTAAAGGATAAATTTGGATATGGGATAATAATCTTATAAATGTCTTGGAATATGTTGAATACTAGAATAGAATGTCATATTCTCATAATTTCAAAAGTGAATCTATTTGGAAGAGTTTGTTAGAAATTAAATAATAAAGCAATAGAACACATAAAATATTGTGGAAACAAAAACATGGAAAAGAATAAAACAAGAAAGACAGATATATGAGGTTTACCCAATTTGGGCTACGTCCATAGAGAAACAGTCAATTCTTCCTTTAAATTATCTAGAAAACTAAATGGATACAACCTATAGAAAATTCGTTGTAACTTCCTCTTTTTTCTCACATAGTCTCCTCTCTTTATCTCACATAGAATGATACACATCCACAATACAATTCCGTTATAGAAACTGAGGGTTTCCTTCTAGGGCCAAAAACCCTAAATTAACATAACTTCCACCATCATATTATAGGTTTTAACCTCATACAGAAATTAATTGCATACAAATTCTAAAACACAGAAAAATAAACAATGCGAGAGCATAACACATAAAACACATATACATAGAGATTTTCCCCTAGATCCCAAAATCGGGACTACTAGCTTGATTTTTCATTATTTCCTTTGAGTGTTACAATACATATTTATACATGCCCGAAGCATCCAATACCATGGACCGAAAAACCATCGCGTCCAAAACCGTGGACTAAAAACCATCGCGTCCAAAAACATGTGCGAAAATCATGCACAAAACCATAGGTGGGTCCGCCCAACCTAACATAGGGTCCAAAACCAAAATTTTCTGGGGAGCTACCCCGGACCCCATAAAGTGGCGTTACGGGTGCCCCTGAAACCCCCTGTGACCTCCCCCCTCTAACCCCCAGTTAACTACGTGGGCTAGTCGTGGAAAGAATATAACACAACCCAACATTCTCCCACTTGTTGTTTTCTTTTCACAGGGGGCCACAAGAGAGCTTAGTCATTTATCCAGCCCTAAAATGCCCATTGTTTCTCTATACCAAGAGAACTTCTCAAAGCTCACAGATTTTGTCAATGCATCTGCAATATTCTTCAAAGTGTCCACCTTTACCAGCAACACCTTTTTGTCTTCTATCATATCCCTCACAAAGTGATACTAAACATCAATGTGCTTTGTCATTGAATGATATGCAGGGTTCTTTGCTAAGAAAATTGCACTTTGGCTATCATAGTCTATCCTTATAGCTTCCTATACTAACCCCATACTTGAACACAAACTCTGGAACCAAGCTACTTCCTTGCTTGCATGAGTGACTGCCATGTATTCTGCCTCTATAGTTGATAGTGCCACTACAGATTGTTTCTTACTTATCCAACTGACTGCACCTCTAAATAGGTTAAACACATACCCACTTGTAGATATTCTCTAATCCATATCTCCAGCCCAGTCTACATCAACAAAGCCACAAATATCCAACACTCTGTCCAGTCCCGGTCTTCCTTGGTAGCACAAACCATAATCACTAGTGCCACGCAAATACCTGAAAACTCACTTCACTGCTGTCTAATGCACCTTTCCTGGTTTTGACATAAACCTGCTCAATACTCCCACTACATGTGCAATGTCTGGTCTAGTACAGACCATTGCAGACATCAGGCTACCAACTGCACTTGCATATGGAACACATGACATGTCCTCTTCCTCTTCTTGTGCCTTGGGACACTGTTCAGCAAATAAGATCACACCTACAAGAATAGGAACCTTCACCGGTTTACTATCTTGCATATTAAACCTCTACAATATTGTCTTGACATACTTCCTCTGGTTTAACCAGAGCTTCCTCTTTAGCTGATCTCTTTTAATTTCCATGCCCAAAATATAGTTTGTAGCACCAAGATCTTTCATGTCAAATTTGGAGGACAATTGGGTCTTCAAATCCTAGATAACTTCTTTATCATTTCCAACCAGCAACATATCATCCACATACAAGACCAGATAAATAACACAGTCACCAATTAATTTAAAATACACATAGTGATCTACATTGCTTCTGGTGAAGCCAAGTCCCCGTATAAATGTATCAAATTTCTGATATCACATCCTTGGTGACTGTTTTAAACCATATAGAGACTTCTTTAACTTGCATACCAGTTCTTTCTTACCCTTCATCGTAAAGCCTTTAGGTTGCTTCATGTATATTTCCTCTTCCAGATCCCCGTGAAGAAATGCTATCTTCACATCCGTCTGTTCTACCTCAAAATCAAAAGCAACAACAATAGATAAAAGTAATCTAATAGAAGTTACCTTGGCAATAGGAGAAAAAATATCACCAAAATTAATTCCCGGCACGTGGGAATAACCTTTTGCTACCAACCAAGCTTTGTATTTCTCCACTTTTCCTTTTGCATTTGTCTTCTTTTTGAACACCCATTTGCTACCAATGGGTTTCCTTCCAGCCGGTAACTCCACCAGATCCCAAGCCTCATTTTTGTGCAAAGATGCCATTTCATCAACCATGGCCTCTTTCCAGAGTTTGCCATCCTCTGAATCTACTGCTTCCTTCAAAGTTTTGGGATCATCGTCAGTAATAGATAAAGCAAAATTTGAACAGAAAGTAGATGGACTATACCTTTCTGGCTGCCTTCTTTCTCGAACTGATCTTCTCACACCAAGAGTTTGTGGTTCTTCATCTTCTGATTCCTCCTCTGTTGAAGAGTCTGATTCTTACTCCTTAAGCTCAAACTCTATCTTATCAGGTTCCTTTGGTTGGACTTCATGTTTAATAACATCTTTACCTCTCTGAACACCACACCTCAGTTGTACACAACCTTTCGTGTGAGTGGGTTCCAAAGCTTATAACACTTTAAACCATCCTTATACCCAATAAAGATGCACGTTTCAGATTTGCTATCCAACTTGGTTCGTTTCTCCTTTGGAACATGTACATATGCATCACTTCCAAATACCCTTAGATGTGAAAGAGAGGGTTTCTTACCAGTCCATAGCTCTTGTGGAGTCGTATCCTCCAACTCTGATGAAGTGACCTATTGACCAGGTAACATGCAGTATCCACCGCCTCTGCCCAAAATTCTTGTCCTAACCCGGCACCACTCAGCATGCTTCTTGCCCTTTCCATCAACGTCTTGTTCATTCTTTCTGCAACTCCATTTTGCTAAGGCGTATATGGAGTAGTCTTCTGCCATGATATACCACACTTCTTATAGAATTCTTCAAATTACTTGCTGCAAAACTCTCCACCATTATCTGTCCTCAGCACCTTTATCTTCTTCTCTATCTGGTTTTCCACGAGAGCCTTAAATTCTTTAAACCTGTCAAAGACTTTAGATTTCTTCTTAAGGAAATATATCCATGTACTCCTTGAGATGTCATTTATAAATGATACGTAGTACACAGACTTACCCAGTGATGGAACCTTCACAGGTCCAAACACATCATTGTGCACAAGCTCTAATATATGTTTTGCCCTCTTACACCAGAGGGAAAACTCACTCGATTCTGCTTCCCATATACATAATTTTCACAGAAATCAAAATCGAGAGAGCTATTACTCATACCTTCTACCATACCTTTACCATGAAGTATTCGAAGGCCTTTCTCTCCAATATGTCGAAGCCTTTGATGCCAAAACATGGTCTTCTCTCCAGAGAACACTAGATTTTCTGCTCCACTTTCAGGAATCACAGAACTATTGCACCCATCAACAACAGTGCTACCTTGTAGCTTGTACAGAGTTCCAATCTAAACTCCCCGCATCAATACCAGTGCTCCTCAAACCATTTTGTAGGTATCCTTATCGAACACTGTTTTTACACTTGCATCATCTAACTTGCTTACAGAAATCAGATTTCTCGCCAATGCAAGAATATGCAGAACACCCGGAAGTGTTCTAACCCTTCCACCTTGCAACCTCAATTTTACTTTTCCGTGACCAACAATTCTAGCCTTCCTATCATCCCCCAAGAAGACATCACCACCATCGTATTTGTCATACTCGTAGAACCACTCTCTATGGGGAGTGAAGTGAAAGGATGCACCTGAGTCAATCAACCATGCCTCATGATCTACATGTGTACTTGAAGAAGCCAAGTACACATCCCCACCTTCATCTGAGGTGGTTTTTGCCTCCGCAGAAGGAGCATCATCAGATCCATTTGCTTTGTCAGGAGCTTTAGATTTACAGTCCCTTTTGTAGTGCCCTTCCTTTACGCATTTCCAGCACACCACCTTTACAGGTTTTCCTGGAGATTTAAATCTCCCTCTAGATTTAGATCTCCAACTCGAATGACTTATTTTTGTTTATGTTCTGGAACCATCCTTGTATAAACAAGGCATCACCATTCTGGCTCTCCATATTTTTCTGTCTCATCTCCTCCATCAGCAAGGATGAGACTATTTCATCAAACTACAAGGCAGTTGCATTGCTACCTATTGTAATAACCTGATTATCCCGCGAATCTAATAGAGAACAAAACAAACTGATGCACTTATATTCATCTGAAATTTTAATATCAACAGATGCTAACTAACTTACCACAGTATTAAATGTGTTCAGATGCTCTGCCACCGAGTCTCCATCTTTCATCCTCAGGTTATACAACTTTTCCCACAAAAACAATTTATTCACCAGAGACTTAGATTGGTACAAAGTCCCTAACTTGTCCCACAAAGCCTTCGCCGTAGCTTCCCCTGATACATTCACCAATATTGAATCTGAGACACACAATCGTATTGTGCTTTTTGCCTTCCGATCAAACTTCTTCCATTCTTCATCGGACACTCCCGTTGGTTTAGTACCTGGATCTACTACGATCCACTGATCTTTATACACCAACAAATCCTCCATCTTGAGTTTCCAAAACTCAAAACTCTGACCATTAAATTTCTCTATCTCTATTTTTCCACTGCTTACCATCTTCTTTCACCACCAGAATTGATCTCGCAGACCTCCCACTGAACAGGTTCTACCACAGGCCCGAGCAAAACCCCTCAGCAACAAAGGCATCCCCTTGAAGCCAAAACAACTCCGATACCAAATGTAGGTTTTAACCCCGTACAGAAATTACCTGCATACGAATTCTAAAACACAGAAAAATAAACAATGCGAGAGCATAACACATAAAACACATATACACAGAGATTTTCTCCTAGATCCCAAAACTGTGACTACCAGCTTGATTTTTCATTATTTTCCTTTCAGTGTTACAATACATATTTATACACGCCGAAGCGTCCAATACGATGGACCGAAAAACCATCGCGTCCAAAACCATGGACCGAAAACCATTTCATCCAAAAACATGTGCGAAAATCATGCACAAAACCATAGGTGGGTCTGACCAACCTAACATAGGGTCCAAAACCAAAATTTTCTAGGGAGATGCCCCGGACCCCATAAAGTGGGGTTACGGGTGCCCCTCAAACATCCTATGACCTCCCCCCCTCTAACCCTTGGCTAACTACGTGGGCTAGTCGTGGAAAGAATATAACACAACCCAACACATATATTTTGCCTAATGAACAACCCAGATTGACTACGAAATTACAATATTTTACAAGGAAAATTTTCTCTAAATTTTTCTTTCATGGGTGTTATCCCTAAACCCCTGCCATGGGGGGCTAAAAAGAGTGTTGTTTTCCCCCATAGTAGCAGTAGTGGGGGAGGGGGGAATCCCACACACACCCCTCCCCGTGAGGGACTAGGATCTAAATGTGGTTGAAGCAAGACCTCTGAATTAGGAAGATAATCAGTCTCCACACCCAATAATCTCCCACTTGGAGACTGATTATAGAAATTTTACCACTACTTCACTTGTTGGATAATGCTTCCACTTGAACCTTTTTGTTTCTCATATTGACCATCATACTTGAAGATCGATTAAAACTAAGAAGAAACTCAGTTTTTCCCTCGATACCACCTTTGTTGACATATTTACAGGATTCTGGCTAGTGTATATCTTTTCCATCTTCAACTGTCCATCTTCCAAAACTTCCCATACGAAATGGTACCTAAGTTATATATGTTTGTTCTTTGAATGAAATGTTGAGTTCTTTGCAAGATGGCACTCTCGCCATCATTGCATAACCTGTGAATCTCCTACTTCTTACCTAATTTGTCCATAAACCTTTGTGACTAAATCATTTATTTACTTGCCTCTATAGAAGCAACATATTCTACTTATGTTGTTGAAAATGAAACAATGCTTTGCATTTTAGAAACCCAACTAACTGTTGGTCCTCGTACAGTAAAGAAATACCCAGTGGTGCTCCTCCTGTTATCTTTATCACCTGCCATAATTGAATCAACATGTCCTTGTAGAATAGTGTTTGAACCTCCAAAACTTATTGCTTGATTATTGGTGCCTCTCAAATACCTGAGAATCCACTTCACTACCATCAAATGCTCTTTTCCTAGAGTGCTCATATACCTTCTCACTACTCCCACTACATGTGCAATATCAGGTCTTGTGCACACCATTGAATACATCAGGCTTCCAACTGCTGGTGAAAATGGAGATTTAAATATGTAATCTATCACTTCTTGAGCCTTGGGATACATCTCCTTACTTAGTTTGAAATGGCTAGCTAAATGTGTACTAACTAGTTTTCCATTTTGCATCTTAAATATTTCCAACACCTTTTCTAAGTACTCATTTTGAGAAATTGTTGATTTGTAATTTTTCCTGTCTCTAGTTATTCTCGTACCAAGGATTTGATTTGCAACACCAAAAGCCTTCATTGCAAAATGAATTAGCCAATCTTCCTTTTAGCACATTTATTTCCTACATGTTAAACACTACAAAAAGAATGTCATCTACATACAATAGAAATATAATATAGTTTCCATCATTTTGTTTCTTAAGATAAATAAAGTGATCAAAATGACATCTAGTATAAACTTGTTGAAACATAAACCTCTCAAATTTTAGATACCATTTTCTTAGAGCTTGTTTTAAGCCATACAAGGTCTTCTTCAACTTGCACAATAATTTATCCTTCCCTTTGACCTTATACCCTTGTGGCTGGTGCATATAAATCTCTTCTTCCAATTCTCCATGAAGAAAGGTTGTATTTACATGTAATTGTTCAATATGAAAATCTTTCGTTGCCACTAGACTTAAAATAGTTATGATTGAAGTCATTTTAACAACAACATAAATGATTTCATCAAAGTCTATACCTTTCTTTTGTGCAAAACCCTTCACAACAAGTCTAGCCTTGTACCTCTTTCCTCCTCTATCTTCTTCATTTAGCTTGTAAACCCATTTATTCTGCAATGTTGTTTTACCTACAAGCAATTTGACTATTAAGTCCCAAGTATGGTTATGCACCAAGGAGTCCATCTCTTCTTTCATGGCTTCATCCCACTTCTTCGTGGTTTCTACCTGCATTACTTCTTCATATCCTTCTAGTTCACCATAATCAATCAATTGTACATAATATAATGAAAGAGAGTATCATTCAGGGGGCTATTTAACCTAGTATATTGTCATAATAGTTGCAAGAGTTTGAGTTGTTTTTTATTGTTGTTGTTCTTGTTGCTTATCATTATGATTTTCTAGCACCTTTGAACTTTATTTTTTTGTGATTTCATCAAGCATTGTGTATTATGTGTTTTCCTTTTCCTCATTTTCTTTCTCTGCAATTGATCTTTGTGTAAGAACATTTCATGAATACCACATCTCTACTCCTAATGATTTTATGGTTTTCATAATCATATAAGCGATAACCAAAATAATTAACACCATATCAAATAAAGGTACACTTCTTTGATTTTGTCTCAAGATTTGTTTTATTTTCTTTATTAATGTGGAAAAATGCTTCACAATTGGAAGTATTTAGAAATAAGTTGTTTACCTTCTTACCTTCCCATGCCTCCTCTGAAGTACCACCATCGAAGGAACTTGAAGGCCCTCTATTTTTTAGATAAACAATAGCATCTACAACATCTGCCCAAAATTGTATGGGTAACCCTACATGCAATATTATACAATTTTCATGCTCCATGATAGTCATATTCATCCTTTCTGAAATACCATTTTATTGTGGTGTTCTTGGAACTGACTATTTTCTACAAATTCCATGGTATGAACATTAATTATCAAACTCTTTGCTACAATATTCACCTCCATTATCTGATCTAAGACACTTCAACTTGTTTCATGTCGCAGACTCAACCAAATCTTTCCATTTCTTAAAAGTATCAAAGGCATCCGATTTATTTTGAATATAATAAAATCAATTTTTCCTATTTGCATCATCAACAAAAGTAACATAATACCAAGAGTAGCTGAGATATGATACCTAAGCAAGTCCCCATACATCTATATGCACAAACTCTAATTTTTCACTCTTCTTTTCTTTCCAAACTTTGAGAAATATGAATCTCTTTTTTTTCCATAAACATTGTATTCTCACATAAATCCAAATCAACATGAAAAATCATTTGTCGACGCGTTTCGAACCAACAAGTGTGGTTAATCATCAGGACAAGTTGAAGAAACAGATCCAGCTAAGCAAGTTAAATAGGCAGAGCAGAGACTCCTGACTAACAGCTAGTTTGACTCAAGGATCGGGGTCAAAAATATATTATTAGCTTAATTAGGACCAAAATATAAATTGAAGGGTAATTTAGTTTACAAAATTTAATAACAATTAGTTATATAAAATAATATTATTTTAAAATATTAAAATTATAAAATAATAAAAGATCTAACAAGGGTCAAAAAAGGGGGGGAAGGTTAGTTAAAATTATTCAAAATAAAACAAGTAAATAAAAATAAATTAAAAATTAAAATTTTTTATAAAACACTAAGAAGCGTCAAAACGAGGATAGGTTAGAAAAAATAATAAAATAAATAAATGGATAAATGAAAAAATAAATAAATAATTAAATTGGTTAAAAAATAAAAATAATAATAGCAAATAAAATAATAAAGATAAAAAATAAAAATAAAATAATCAAATCAAAATTAAAAGCCTATAAATATTATTAAAAATTATGGAAAAATTAATGAAAGAAATCCACAGAGGTTAGGAAAGTAAGTAACGAATAAATAAGAATAAATAGGTTAGTTAGAAAAAATTAGTAAAAAAGTCTGAATAAATAAAGACAAAACAAAAAAGAAAGAGGGTAGGTTAGTTAAATAAATAAATAAATTCAGAATAAAAATAATAAAATTAGTTAAGAGGTCTCAAAAAGTAAAAATAGAATGAATTAATAAAAGTAAATCCATAAAACAAAAATTAGTTAAAATAATAATAATAATAGTAAATACAATAATAAAGATAAGAATAAAATAATCAAACCAAAGGTAAAAGCCTATAAATAATGTTACAAATTAACGAAAAAATTAATGGAAGAAAACCACAGAGGTTGGAAAAAATAAGTTAAAAATGGTGACAATGTAATGAAAAATAAAAAGAATAAAACAAATAGGCTAGTTAGAAAAAGTTAGTAAAAGAGTCTGAGTAAATAAATAAACTAAAGACAAAACAAATAAATAAAAAGTAATAACCGAACCAATAAAATAAGAAAATAAGAAAAATAATAAAAAATTAGTTAACGGTCTCAAAAAATAAAGGTGATAATAGAATGAATTAATAAAAGTAAATCCATAAAACATAAATCAGTAAAAATAAAAAGGTTAATACTAGATAAATAATAAAAATAATAATAAAAAGTAAATAGATAAAAAGAAATAAACCCTAAAGAAGAGGGCGAAAACCAACTAGGAAGAGAGAGCAGGGACCCAACATCTACTGACTTTCCAGCCATCGTCTCTATTAAGATTGCAAGGTCTTTTTTCAATTTCAAGCGCTTCCCTAAATTTACGATGATGGAAATGCGAAACCCTAGCAATAACACTAGCCTCCTCAATGCAAACATGATGATTGGTTTTCTCAGCATGTTCAGCTAAAGCGGAGGACTTGGCTCTCCTATGCTTAAGGTCCGCAGCGTGCTCACTAATCCTTTGATTAATAGAGCGACCAGTCTCTCCAATATAGGGGGTCCCACAGGAACAAGGGATCAAATAAACCCCTTTCATATCCTTAGGGTCGATAGGATCCTTTACAGATCTTAGGGACCCACGAATGGTGTTCAGGGGCCTGAAGGTCACAGGGATACTATGCTTCCGGAGAATCCTCCCAATCCTATCAGTAGTCCCCTGAACATACGGAAGAAGGACACCTGGGATTCGTTCCTTCGGTTCCCTTTTATTCAAAGAATTCTTGGAAGCCTTGAGGAAGGCCCTCTGACCCAAGTATCTACTATAACCATTCTCAACAAAGACACCAAGCAGATGGGATTTTTCCTCCTCAAAGCTCTTTTTGTCGGAGATTCTAAGGGCCCGAGTAGCAAGGGTATTGAGGACACCCATCTTTTGAGTCGGGAAATGGTGGGAATCGGCATGAAGATACTGCTCCATATGAGTTTTCTTACGAAAAACTCGATGGGCGAGGGAACCATCACTATTCTTAGAAATAAGAATATCAAGGAAAGGAAGGCATCCATCAACTTCTTGCTCCTTAATGACTTAATGGCTGAGGATTGGTTGTTGAGATGATCAAAGAAGAGATCAAGCTCAACCTGCCCATGAGGCCATATTACATTGGTGTCGTCCACATACCTTCTCCACAGCTTAGGTAAGAGCCGAGAAGAGCTAAGAGCTTTGGATTCAAAATCTTCCATAAAAAGATTAGCAACAACAGGGGAAAGGGGGGAGCCCATCGCAACCCCACAGGTTTGCTCGAAGAACTCTCCTTCAAAACTGAAAAAGGTGGAAGTGAGACAGATCTCAACCAACTTAGCCGTGTCAGGATCTGTTAGGCGACGGATCACCTCCATGGCTTCATTAATAGGGATGCAAGTGAACAAGGAGACGACATCAAAACTAACAAGAATGTCCCCAGGATCAAGCTTAATGCCCTTGAGTTCTTCAATAAATAAGCTTTATTGAACCTCTGAACCTCAATGAACCTCTGGCATATCACGTGAATTTGTGGCATATTAAAAAATACCCTTAATTTGAATACATATTGGAAAATACCTGTAAAATAACATTATTTAACCCCCTTACAATACAAACCCAATACACCTTCCCAATTTAAAAACCCCTACTTTCACTAGATATTGTAGGTATCCATTTTTTCATTAACATTTTTTATACCCCTTTACATTTTTTCATTAACTTTGGACTTCACTTTTTGTACTTGCTAATATAGAAACCCTCTCCCCCATATATATCCCCCAATATATTATGTCATTTTTTCCTCAATAAATATCCCCCAATATGAACCCACATGGTATGGTATTGCTCCCGAAGTGAAGCCCCTGTGGCCATGACTAAGTCATTTCAACTTTTTGGCAATGAGCACAGAAACAACATAGCCCTAACTTCATCGTCAAAATTTACCCCTACAGAATTTAACTGACTGATAATTGTGTTAAATTCATTTAAATGATCTGCAATAGATCCACCTTCGGACATATTCATATTAAATAAAAGCTTTATAGAAGATACCTTGTTTGAGGCCAATGGTTTTCCATATAGTTTGACCAATTCCTTAATTATATCTTTCGTTGTTGTTTCCTTTGAAATGCTGAAGGCCATTGATGCTGCCAGGCATAGCCGTATTGTTCCTAGTTCCTTTCTATCAAGAATATCTCATTCATTATTTGTCATACTTGTTGACTTCTTTGCTTTTCCACTCAATGGTAGGTAAAGATATTTCTGATACAAATAATCCTCCATTTTCATCTTCCATAGATGGTGATTTTGGCCTTAAAAAATTTCTCAACCCTAAACCTACCATCTTTTGTCAATGCTCCCACTTGAACTAGGAACCTTTTTTCCTAGGAGATTATCGGCCAAATAGACCTTTGACTTCGAATCTAATACCAATTATTAGAAATTATATAATAGAGGAATGGAAAAAACAATATATTGTGGAAACACAAACATAGAAAGGAATAAAATATGAGAGACACAAATATATGTGGTTAACCCAATTTGGGCTACATCCATGGAGAAATAGTCAGTCTTTCCATTATATTATCTAGCAAACTTAAGGGATACAACCTACAACAAATCCAATGTAACTTCCTCTTTGCTCTCGCACAATATGCTTTCTTTTTCTCACACAAAATGATACACAATCACAATACAATTCCCTCATATAAACTGAGGGTTGCCTTATAGGGCAGAAAACTCTAAATTACATAACTTATACCATCATATATTTCTCCTAATGAATGACCCATATTGACTAAAAAATTACAAAACTTTACAAGGAAAAATTTCTCTATTTTTTTCTTTCTAGGACGCTTCCCTTGAAACCCCACTTGGGGGGGCTACAAAGAGTGTTGTCGCCCCACTCCCCCCCTTTTGCAACAATATTGTGGGGGCAATCCCCCCCACATCCCCCCGTTAAGGAATGTGATCCAAACATGGCTAAAACATGACCTCTGAATTAGGAAGATAATCAAGCTCCACACCCAACAACTTTTATTCAGATTAATCTTAATTAGAAGTGAGCTATGATCAATTTTATGTTAACTCAATACAAATTTTAAATTACATTTTGTATATAACCTACCTATAAATTTTTAATAAAAATTATTCATATTAGTATTGTAAATTAACTTCATTATATTTTATTACTCCTATTCCTAGCAAGGAAATTTTTAGGGGTGAAATTTTTCCAATTGCCTATTTTTTTGGACATTTTTTGGAAAAATTATTTGTCAATTTTAAAAATTAACCCTTTTTAGCATATATGAGACCTAATTGATGATATTCAACAAAAATTTACAAGTTTTTATAGTAAATTACATGTTTTTAATTGAGTATTCACATACATTCTATATGTATGATTTTTCAAATAAAAATAATTGCTTATAATACTGTACATAGTCATAATATTTAATTTGCAATGCTCACTTATGCATCATTAAATAGAAACATGCATTCTATTTGCTCCATTATTATTGAGAGTCTATAGAGGTGTACATAGAATGCTAAAGTTTATAGAGGTATACATATTCTACCCCTTTGGATTTGAACTCGTGACCTCTTACGAGAAAGCACATGTTCTTAACAATTTGACCCTCTCAAACTATACATATATAAAAATAAATTTCACTATTTTACATACAAAAATTATAATATTATTTTTTAATATTTCAAAAATACCAAAATCACCATAATCGTGATAAGTAAAATGTTAGAAAGATTACTATTGTGAAAAATCTTTTAAAAATTAAATTGGATACCTACATATGTTACTCCAATTTGGATTTAAATCTATGACCTCTTACATATGTTACTCCAATTTGGATTTAAATCTATGACCTCTTAGGAGGAAACACTAGCTCTTAACCATCAATGCCACTGAAACTATCCATATATCCATAAAATAATTAAAAGTAATTATTATAATTTAATATGAGGGAGATGTGTGAAAAAATAAATTTCAATTTAATGCCTACCTTTAATAAAATATTTTTATATCAACATTCTTTATATATATGCATAAACATAGACTTGCTTCCATGAATATATTCAAGTATGAGGGAGATGAGTAATTTTTTTCATGTTTAATATTTAAAAATCGCATGTAAAAAATATCAATAGAAAACAAATATTTTAATGATAAACATAAATAAAATAGTTCATTGTTCACTTTAACAATAATAATAATAATAATAATAATAATAATAATAATAATAATCATTTTTAAGGTCATTTCCAAGCTAGGCACCAAATTGGTGTATGAGGGGTTCATACTTTACCTCCCTTTAGATTTAAACCTTGACTTCATAGGAGGAAACACAATATATTAGGGCAGCCATATAAATTAAATGGTTGGTAAATGTCAATAGACATCAATTCATAATAAGCATCAAACCACTTATTTCATTATATATTTCATATTGTTATAAAAGAATCATAAACATTAACTAAATTATAACAACATCAACATCATTATTATTATGGTGAATAATAAAAATAATTAATGATGATGATGATGATGGTGGTGGTTAACGTCCACTGAGACCAAATTGGTCTATCGGACCTATAATTTTCTTAGTTTTTAGTTATCTGGCTCCTCGTCTTTCTTAGTGAGATTGGTGTTGTAGCTTTTTTTTTCTCTCTACGGTCTTCCAACTTCCTTTATCTTGCATCTCCTTCATCTCTTCTGGTTCTTGGGAAATTGGTGTCTTAGCTTCGCGATCTATTGTGTTCGTCCTTTTGAAGATATTTGGAGAAGAAGTTTGGTCTAGGAGATTTTCTTTGCTGTTAAATGAAGATTTATTTTGTGCAGTATTCGAATCCTCATAACTGTTGATTTTTTGGGTGGGGCTTTCTCCCTGCTTGTCTTAAGAGTTGTTTCTTTCTTGCTTGATTTCTTGTGATTAAGAGTTTTCTCTAGATTATTCTTCTTTGATCATAGTGTAGTGTTGTTTTTGTGCTCCTTCCCACCATGTAGATCGGTGGTTGTTTTTTCTAGCAGAATTTTTCTGGGAGGCTTTTGGGCAATTTTTGGCTAGATGGCCTGTCTCAAAGCAGGATCGACATCTGAAGAGGACACTTACACAATTGAGTTTCTGGTTCCACACATAGTCTTTACTTGTTAGGTTTATTTCAGTGGGGAATCTGGCATTGAAGTCCATTTCCACACAGATGCGTGCATAGGTGGTTCTGTCATATTCCTATGTTTCTGGGCACCTGCAGTAAAATTTCCTAATTGCATTTCCAATGGCTTTTAGCGAGGAGAGATTCCAGAGATGCAAGGGTAGGCTTAGCAATCACACCCAAACTAGTGTTGAGGTTATGACTGGTGTAGAGGGATCAAATGTTGGGTTCCATGGCTTCATGAATAGCCCTGATTTTTCCCAAAACCAAGGGCTGGAATCTAGAATACATTGTCTGCTTTCAGGATTTTCAAAATCTAGTATAACGAAACCCATAGCACAAGGGTAGATATTAATTTAATCAGAAATGACAGGCTTCCATACCTCCGAGATCCAATTGAGGAGAGCTGTAAGCCGCGGCCAAAAACCATTGAACCGACAGATTAGGGCACTTTTGGAAAACTTCAAAGCCTCATCGAGTGAGGCCTAGACCACCTGGATAGTGGGAGCTAGGGCTTCACCGACGATATGGGCAGGAGCTTGCCCTCTAGAAGCGGATGAGCCAACAGTTATTTTCACGAAGCTGGGAGCCATATTTTACTTGCCCGTAGAACCTAGCCGTAGAAAAATAAGACAAAAGATAATATTAGATCTAGATCTAGCCACAAAAGATTAGATCCACATTGAGAAAAATAGATCCACCAATCCACCGATCGGACCAAACTTCTCCACGCCCGACAGCTACACTGCAGCCATGAAACGCTTCCACCACACCTGCTCGGCCTCCCGCGTGAACGAACCTGGCGCTGCACTACCGGATTTGAAGCTCGCCACTGAACCAATCCGCTCAAGCTACACGTTCTGGTCTCTGCAACCGAACCAATCCGCTCAAGTTGTGGTATCGATCTGAGCCAAGCTTCACCAGCGATCCCAGTGATCCTCGCAGCCTGTGAAGACAGTTATGGAGCCATCAGAAGAACCACAGGCCAGGCAGAGTCCCAATATAAGCTAAAATATAGACATTTACAAAAGCATGTAACAAGATTCTTAACCATAGAGATTCACAACCATTTTATCATGGAGATTCTATATTTGTAAATAGGATTTGTTACAATACCATGATTTATCAATACCACATGCTCAAAACATCATAACTCATTTCATATAACATATGTTCATATGATATTTTTTTAATTAATCAATTTAATTAAAAGTGAAAAAAAGAAATAACAAATTTGGAGATAAATGTTAATCTTTTATTCATGAATAATATTAAGAATTTTCTAGAATATTCTACCATCCACCTAATAATTATTAATAATTAATTAAAATTATAGAAACCATATTTCAAAATAAACATGTTTATCGACATAATAAATATTTCCATTTTAAATTTAAACTTACCATATATTAAAAAAAGTCAAATTTAGAAAAAAAATGCAAATTTTGTTATGTTTTATTTATTAAAAAAAACACATTAAAAGTTTGAAAAGAATTCAATCTTATCATAATAAAATATAAGTTTAAACATAAATAAATTTATAATTACAATTAAAAACATATATTCTAAAATATATTATTTTTAATGATTAAATTATTTAAATCCAAAATCCAAAGTTAATTTTTTTCCGAAGAAAAAGCGAACTTTTTATTAAGAAAAATAAAAAGTTACATTGCATATGCTGGGCATTTCCAAAGGCTCGAGTGGTGACCCACCCCCCGCAACGTTAGCAGACTAACGTGCACAAAGAATAAGAAAAGAGAAAGAGAGAAGAGAGAAAGAAAGAAAAACTGAATACCGGCAGTGAGTAAAACTCACGCTTCAAGTTTTTCTCCCCTTTTTCTTTTCGACCTTGCGCCACTCTCCTTGAGTGGGCTCAATCGAAGCAATTACTAGCTGTGTTTCTACATTCTGTGGACCTGGTTCTTTGTCTGAGTCTGAAGTATCTGACTGGTGATGTCGTTTAATGCCTCCCATGCTTTGGTCCGCACTTGTCATCTCTGCCTGATTCTTCTCTACCTGATTTGAGTGAAACTGTGAGTCCTTTGTGGCTGATGAGGTACCCTTCTGAGTCTCTGTTTCTTGAGGAACCTCTGCATTCTCTGCAGTAGGCTCTTCCTCCTCTGCTTCTGATTCTTCGTCACTTGAGTCTGGGGTGGTGAATTTCTATCCTTTCCTCTGCTTCCCTTTCTGCTTCTTCTTACTGTTTACTTTTTTGGCTTCTGGGCATGAGCTTTGCAGGTGTCCTGTCTGCCTACAGAGCCTACATCTGAAAGCTATGTTTTCATAGTCTAGTGCCTGTAACCAATTCTGTTGTTTGTAGATCAGCCTTATGTTTTCCGGCAGCCCTTTGCTTAGATCTGCTTCCACACAAATGCGTGCGAAGGTGTAGATCCTTTCATCTATCCTTTCCAGATCTGTTTTGATATATTTCCCTATGTTGTTCCCAATACCTTCCAGGACTTGTTCACTCCAGAAGTGAAGAGGAAGGTTGTATAGGCGCACCCAAACCGGTACTATGGATACAGTCATTGTGTTTGGATCGAAGTCTGGAAACCATGGGGTCATAAACAGCCCTGCTGTTCCCCAAAACCACGGCCCAACGCTGATAGCTGTATCTCTGACTTCCTTGGATGTAAATCTTACTATAAAAAACCCCTTGGAACATAGGTGTATGTCACATTCCATGGTCCAATTGGAGAAGATCCAGTGGAATAGATCCATTGGTTTTGGCCAAAAATTGTTAAAACAACATATAAGGGCCTGCGTTTCATAGGACTTGACAAAATCATCAAGACCTGAAGAGTCAAAATTCAGAGCTGGGGTTTGTCCCAATTGATCTACAATGTATGGCTTGGGCTTATTTCCACCTTGGTCTGGCGAGGGCCCCAAGTCTCTGTTACCTTGTAAAATGTTTTTGTAGGATGTGCCTCCTTTGGGTTGGTGCTGGGGTGCTGCTTTCCCTGAATAGCTTGGTTGTCCCTGAGGCAGAGCCCCTCCTCTCAGCCTCAGGTTTAAAACAATGGTTGTTCCTGGGTTGATTTCATAGCTTTTCATCGTTCTATAGTCCTGGAGGGACCACCTACCACTCACCAGATGTTGGATTTGAACTGGATACCCCAGCTCTGTCCATATCTGCTGTTTCAGCTGCAAGATGGTGCCTTCTGCATGAACCCACACTAATCGGGTTTTCCCCTCAGGGGGGTTAATAAAAATCTGAAAACGAGTTGATCTTACCTGCTCTGGCTGTATCCAAACTTCCAGATCTGGTCTCATTTTGAGTTGTCTTCCTTTGTGCATGTCTAGATCTGCCTCCCCTCTGCTCGATCTGTGCTTGGTGCCACCGATCTGCAGCCTGGGATCTCGAATATTGGCTGGATCAGGTAGATCTGGGCCGGATCTGAAGAGTTTTGGCCACTGCATTGAAGGAGGGAGCAGTTCTGCAACATGCAGGCCCCCCCTGCCATTTCTTTTTGCGTTCTGGCGCATCTTGCTCTCAAAATGCAGTGCGGCATGGCGGCGGCTTTGTTCATAGTCGTAGTTTGGCCCCACACTGCTCATCACCCCGGGAGCTTCCGCGTTTGACCATGCACCGAGGTGGTCTACCGATGAGGGCCTCTCTGCTTGAACCCGATGTATACCTTGCCGTGAGGATCGATCACACAGATCACTACCCTCGGCGTATTCAGTTAACCTTCTCAGAGGATCGATGCTGAGAGGGGCGAGGTCTGCGTCCTTCCCTCCCTCGCCGTCTCCGTAAACCCCAAAAACATGGGTTTCCTCCCCAGTGCGTTCGATACATGAAAACAATTCCCAAGCTCCCCACGCTGGATCCGACCCGCATGCCGACGATATACTGGTGAACGGCGAGGGTTTGAAACCTTTGGACGCCTTCACGCTCTCCATCGTTTCTCCGCTCCCCAAGTTTCGGAGTCCTTCTCCCCTGAAACCAAAATCCAAAGTTAATTCGAAAGGTAAATAATAAATAAATAAAAGACAAATAAAGGGAAGAAATGACCCACAAGTGTAGCTTAATTTGCGATCACCTTGTTATGAAGTAATATGTAAAGCATGAGATCCAAAGTTTAAATCCCTATGGGTTAGACTAATAAAAGAGAGAAGAAAATGAATGAAAAAAAAAATACTTAAAACCAACTATAATATAAGCAAGAGAGACACTTAAATTGTTTTTCCCTCCCCAAGCCTATAATAATGTTTAAATAGCATAATATTTGTAAATGTAAAATAATGGTTAATATACAACCATATAAATGTATGAAATGTATATATATTTAAAGTATTAAATGTGTTTCCCATTGGGGGTGATGGACATAGTGCATGGGGCACCTCGTGGCCCATGATGACCAACTGTCACATGGGTTGAGGGTCGCCCCCCTACCCTCTCACTTCACCTGGTGTGCGAGGAGGAGTAATGGTATGTGTGTGGAATTTAGTAGCGCCTTGATCACCGCGGGAGATGTTGTACTAAGATCAAGGGTGGTCGACAAGGAATTCGTTCATGTTTTGTTTCAGCTTCATGCTCTTACCTCTTTCTTTGCTTGCTAGAGAAGGAAGCGATGTCGCTTCCGTTGGTCAGGGTGGAGCCTCAAAAAATGTGGTTCACCCCTAGGCTGTTGGCTCTATAAATTGGTAACTTTCCTATTGCAAGGGTGTTTTCTGAGTGGTTGTCAACTATGGTTCCCAGTGGAATTGGCCTTTGGGAGCTCTTGACTGATTTTTATATTAGTGTTTTATGGTTGCGCTCTTTCGGTGCTTGGAGAGGACTGCGTAGGTGACATTGATCCTGCGAGGGGTGGCATTTCTACAGATTCCTTTCGTCTTTTGGCTTCTAGGATTGTAATTAAGTTGTTTTGATTCTCCGTGTGAGGATTTTTGTGTCTTTCAGGGCAAAGGGAGCAAGAACATTGGAGGTAGAAGTGTTATTTTATTATTGATGTGGTTGGGGGGGAGGTCCTCAAAGTGTGGTGGGAAATTTTGTGCTGAATCTTTTGTCCCTCCTATGTTTGAATTATTCAAATTTTAGTACCTCTCTATCTTCAAACCTAGGGTGGTGCGACTAGTTGGGTCATGGATCTCTTGAGTCTGTGTAGTGTTATGTGGTTTCAATTGGTGCGAGTCTACGACCCTATCTAAGAGGTTGCTGGTTTCTACACTAGGTGCGGTGAGCCCAATCAGTGTGGGTCGGGCGTGCCTGGAGGGTCTTTTGCATTACAAGTGAAGCTTCTAGTATAGTGTCGATGCATCCAACCTTGAGAAGAGGGTGATCCTCTTTCCCTCCAAAGGCTTTCTTGGCGGGATGCAGGGACCAGGATTTTCAACTGTACAACATGGAGCAGGGGGTGGAGGTGTCTATGGCTCGTCTGGGTGGGAAATTAGTGGGAATCTCATGGAGGATGGTGACTGGTGTGTGGGGTGGTCAAGGGCGTGGTAGCTTAACAAAGGGCCATGGGGGTTGATCGTCGCGAACACCAGCAAATGATTGGGCTTGGTGGCATAGAGATGTAGGACGACGAGAGGATGTAGAATATTTAGTTCTTGGTTCGAGTGTCATTCAACGTTGTTGCTTGGAAAATTGTAGAGACTTGATTCAATCCTTGCTGGAGCGATTGGAAACTACTTAAAGGATCTAATTGGAGGAACATGCGGAAATGGAAGCTACCATGGATAAATTGCGCTATTTTTAGTGCCACGTTCGGGAGTGTATTGTGATGGTCTCGTGAGGACAAAAATTGATATTGGAGAAGGTAGAGAAGCTAGATTCTTGGATGGCTCATTTCGAGGAGCATGTCCAATGCTCTTTTCGACCTCCATCTACTCCTGGGACAACCCCATACAACCCAACCTCCATTACGTCAGATGACTAGAATGACTACATGTATTTTCTATGTTTTACTTGTCTTTTGGTTCCTTTGGCCTTCTTGGTTTTGGATGATGTCCTTAGTTTCCTTTTTGTACTTTTGTCATATGTTGTATGCGATGGTTAACAAACCTAGTCAGAGTGACCACCTATTTTTGTTGCTATTCTCGATGTACATTTTTTTGAAAAATGAATAGAATTTTAACTTACAAAAAAAAGTATTAAAATCTGTTTATAATTGAAATTGAAAATATATAAAAATTATTGAAATTGAAAATAGTTTCTATTTTTTAAATAAAATTGTAAATTATAATTTTTCCAAGAGTATATTGATGTTATTATGTTATGATGAACTAGTAAAAAATAGTTTAACAATTTCAAAAATTTAATTATAAATTTAAAATGAATAGTTAAATACAAGAGTAATTTAATAATAAATTAAGAAATAGAAATCATCTTTATAATATTATAAGTTTAAGAAAGGTCTAAATATTATATTAAAATATAATATATCGTATTTATCGTAAAATTAGGAGGTGGAGAAAATCTAAATTAATTTTGAAAATAAAGAATTTATAAAATGTGTAATTTTAATAAGATTTTGATAATAAAGTTAGCGCAACATCAAAATACTTACTTTACAATATATTTTACATTGTCAAGGTATAAAAAAATTCATAAAATCAATTAAATTATACTTTTATTATCTCTATGACTCAGTTGTGAACCTTATTTATGCTCCTCAGTGAATATAATAGGCGGCTCTTCGACGAATTCTCGGGCCCAGTGTGAATTTTCTTCCACAAATATCCTAGGTGCATAAGTTTTTTTTACCTATTCTTTCTATTTATTGGTATTTCTATTTGTTAAAATTATGAGTACTTCTCCCCATATGTCTAAGCCTCCACCCAGTGAGGCCAAGCCAAAACACTCTAGAGAGTTTTTATGATCATATTGACTCGTTCGAAAAGTGAAGAGAATAAAGAGAAAGGGAACGTAAACTAGAATTATCTACAATACTTATGAAGCATAAACTCGAACTATCTACAATGCTTATGGAACATAAGATAGAAATATTAGTAGGGCTTGACAACAATTATAAATCATTAGATAATAAAATCATAACACTCGAGATTGAACTCCAAGGAATGAAAGATAGGGTGCATGAAATAGAATATAAAAAATAATTAATGGTTGAAGAAAATGACACATTGAGAGATGAGATTAAAGAATTAAAATAATAATAATAATAATTTGGCCCTAAGTAGTATAGAGAATAAACTAGATATCAAACTCATAAAAGAAGAAATGAGCAAACTAATTGAACTAGATCATGAGCACCATAAAAGATCCTTGAGTAGAACGACGAGGACACATTAGAAATAGTAAAAAAGCAATTGAAAACTAAGTCATAAATTCAATCAACTTATCTAACAAAAGAAAAAGGGTGGGAAAAATACTCAAGCATAAACATAGACTGGTCCATGTTAAGGTAAGTTGTAATGACCATAAATTAGATATAGTTAGTAAATCTCCAAGCGTAAAAGGGTCATGAATCTTTATAAATGAGGATCTGTTCTAGAAGGCCAAGTTGAACTAAGGAAAGGGGTTAAAAGATAAATGACGTAAGAAAGGAAAGAAAATGGGAAATCATTAGAAATAGGAAAGCTATTAGTAGAGATATATACCAAAATAAGAGTGAAAAATAGGAATTTGGAACACTCTGGATCCTCTTCTCGAACTATCATCATTTTCCATGGCATAAAGTTCCCATGTTAAGTTGTATCCTAAGTGATATTGATCTTATTTTCTTAGTTGAAACCTGGGAGCTTGATGAATCTAAGGTCCCCCACATAGATGGATTCATTCTCTTGTTAGCCTAAAATTAGAAATCCTCTCGAAGAGGTTTTGGAAGAATAACTTGTTATATAAAAAAATTATTTATTCTCATATTTGACTTTATAATATCTACTCCCTTAATTGCTACATTTGGATCAAAATTTCCGACTCTAACACCAAGAGGGTTTATCTTTCAATTTATTATTTTTCTCCTATCAACTCTACCTCCTATAATAAAAAAAACTTAAATAAGAACTTATCATTCAATACCTTAGAATAGGATAATCATAGTCTAAGGAATGATGGTAATATCCTCTTGTTAGGGGGATTCAATCCTAGAACGACTACTAACCAAGTGTAATGTACCCTTATATTTTTTCATGTAACAACTCAATGTTTTTTTTAAGGCCATACTTTTTTCTTAAGTCCAACTATCTCCACTCAATTCATTTCATCCCTTTGCTTACACTTACTACCCAATTACAACAACCTTGATTTGATAGAATCAAAAGAATTCCATTACATACCAGTGACTTTCGATTAACTTGATGACTCCAATGTCTGTCAAACTTGACTTGACCTGTTCCATTACATAAGTAAGATATAAGTAATATATTTTCTTAAGTCACTGTTGCATTTATATTGACTTAATAAATTCATAATCGTAAAACTTTAACAAGAATCCTTTAACTTGACAAACGTTCAATTCATTTCAACTCAATATGATGTGGATGAAGACTTTCCAAATGAGAGATAAATTCTTTGTCTTTTCTTTGAGCCTTATTAGTGTATACTGAATCTGGATTTTTCACAACCAGCCAAAGCCCAACAAGGTAAGGGAATGTTGCAAGTGTCTCCCATGTTTTCTCAACATTGTTTAAAATACATTACAACATGAAGTTTCAACCAATGCTTGCTAACAATGTCAACGAGATCATCATATGCAGACCAATTTAACCCACGAGGGCCATCATTCTCCACCAAACCCCATCACGTGTCCACCATTATGCCTTTTACTACTTCACTTTAAGAGCGCAACAAGGTTAGCATTCATAATATAGTTATCGATAATATTGCCAAAACTAATCTCTGGAATAGTTTGTCCATCTATGTCTTTCCTAGGATATCAACAGCTTAATAAAGAAAATATCCAAATCGTAGATTCCTTTAGTAGCATGACAAAGGGAACAATTCACCAGTCTCTATTTAGATTTTGTTCTCACCCTCAAATGACAGATCTGACAGATCTAAGATCTGGGTACTTTAGATCCAAAATCTCCTTTGATGTGTAACTTCTCCACTTAAATAACAAATTCTCTTCCACCTAAATTTTGTGTGATTTCCTTCATTTTGGTGGACATTATTCGCCTTACAAACAACTGGGCTTGTTCCGCCTTAAATAGCTCGGTTAATTGACACCAGATCACCAATTTGTTTCGCTAGGCTTAAAGTCATTCTGCCTAGAATTAGAGTACAAATACAGAGGTTTGACATGGGAAACTTGTCCACAGATCTTGTCATATACACTGCCAAGAGAAACAACAGTGGTTATATATAGTTTTTGATTAAACATATATTCAACAGACTAATATTTGGTTGCAAACCTCCAATGATAAAAGACTTCATTCGTCCTATATATATATATATATATGATAAACATACTATTTCAATATTTTCCAAATCTAGAATCACCTAGACATGCTTACCAAATAATACAAGGTAGACATACATTAAATATTGTGAGCACTTCTTTATGCGGGAAACTTAACTACTTGTATATATCTTACTTCAACATCATTTGCAAATATGATCTTTATATCCATTCATAACAAAATCACTTGCAAAAAAATCGGTATCTAAATGCTCCATTTGTTAGAAAATTATATATTACAAAGAAATGGAACAGATAAAATATTGCATAAATATAAACACAGAAAACGCATAAGACAAGAGAGACATGGATATACGTGGTTTACCCAATTTGGGCTATGTCCACGGAGAAATAGAGAATCCTTCCTTTCATATTATCTAGCAAAATGAAGAGATACAACCTACAACAGATCCATTGTAATTCCCTCTTTTCTCTCACACAATATCTTCTCTCTTTCTCGCTTAGAATACACATCTACATAGCCGCAATAAAATTCCCTCATATATAGCGAGGGGTTTCCTTCTAAGGCAAAAAATCATAAATTAAACATAACTTCTACCGTCATATTTCCGCCTAATGAACAACCCATATTGACTACGAAATTACAAAATTTTACAAGGCAATTTTACATCTATTTTTAGCTTCGGGGGTGTTGCCCCCAATCCCCCATCTGGGGGGCACTCTAAAGAATCACCCCCCCTTGGACCCCCCGTTGGCGGCACACATAAACAGGCGGCGTGTCTGCCACATTATGAACTGGGGTCCAATGCGACCATACCTTTGAATAAAGAAGATAATCAGGCTCCACACCCAACAATCTCCCACTTGGAGACTGATTATAGCAACTCCACCGCTACTTCATTTGCTGGAAAATGACTCCACTTTTGACCTAGTCATTTTTCATATTCATAATTATACTTGAAGACCAACTGAAATAGAGCAGAATCCTAGTTTCTCCCTGGTTACAACTTTTGTTATCATATCTGCAAGATTCTAGCTAGTGTGTATCTTTTCCAGCTTCAACTGTCCATCTTCCAACACTGACCATATGAAATGGTACTTGATTTTTATATGTTTAGTCTTGTAATGAAATGCAAAGTTCTTTGCAAGATGTATGGCACTTTGGCTGTCACTGTATAACTTGCCCAACTCATACTTCTTACCCAATTCATCAAGAAACCTTTGTAACCAAATCATTTCTTTACTAGCCTTTGTAACAACAACATACTCTGCTTCCAATGTTGAGAGTGCAACAACACTTTGCAGTTTTGAAACCCAATTGACAGTTGTTCCACCTACAATAAACACATACCTTGTGGTGGTCCTCCTATTATCTTTATCACCCACCATATCTGCATCAAGATATCCCTATAGAGCAATGTTTGAACCACCAAAGCATACTGCTTGATTTGTGGTACCTCTCAAATACTTGAGAATCCACTTCACCACCATCCAATGTTCTTTTCTTGGATTGTTCATGTACCTGCTTACAACTCCCATAGCATGTGCAATATTAGGCCTTGTTCAAACCATTGCATACATTAAGCTTCCAACTGCTGATGCATATGGAACTTCATACATATAAGCCATTTCTTCCCAAGTCTTGGGACACACCTCCTTACATAGCTTGAAATGGATAGCCAAAGGTATAATAACTGGTTTTACATTCTTCATATTAAATCTTTTCAACACCTTTTGTATGTACTCACTCTGAGACAATATTAATCTGTGATTCTTCTTGTCTCTAGTTATTCTCATACCGAGGATTTGTTTTGCAGCACCCAAATCCTTCATTGCAAATGAGTTTGCCAATTTTATTTTGAGCACATTTACTTCCTTCATATTAGAACCTGCAAGAAGCATGTCATCTACATAAAATAACAATATAATATAGCTGCCATCATTTTTCCTTTTGAGATAAACACAATGATCAGAGTTACATCTAGCATAACCTTGTTCAGACATAAACATGTCAAAGTTTAGATACCACTACCTTGGAGCCTGTTTTAAGCCATACAAGCTCTTCTTCAACCTGCACACTAGTTTCTCCTTCCCTTTTACCTCATATCCTTGTGGACGTTGCATATATATTTCTTACTCCAAATCCCCATGGAAAAAGGTTGTCTTTACATGTGACTGCTCAAGATGAAAATATTCAGCTACTACTAGACTTAAAATAGTTCCAATTGAAGTCATTTTAACAACGGGAGAAAATATCTCATTAAACTCTATGCCCTTTTTCTGTGCAAACCCCTTTACCACAAGTCTAGCTTTATATTTTTTTCTACCTCCATATTCTTCCTTCAACTTGTAAACCCATTTATTCTGCAATGTTGTTTTATCTGTAGGCAACCTGACTAAGTCCCAAGTCTAGTTATGTACTAAGGAGTCCATCTCTAATTTCATGGCTTGCTCCCACTTCTTCCTGGTTTTTACCTGCACTGCTTCTTCATAACATTCTGGTTGACCAGAATCAGTCAACAATATATAATATAATGAGGGAGAGTATCGTTCAGGGGGTCTACTTGTCCTGGTAAATCTTCTAACACCATTTCAGGTGTTTGAGGTGCTTGTTGTTGTTGTGGTTGCAGCTATTGTTGTTATGGCTATTGATCATTATGATTTTCAAGCACCTTCACTTTTTCTGTGATCTCATCAAGCACTGTGTATTCTCTATTTTCTTTTTCTTGTTTCTTTTCCTGCGTCTGATCTTTATACAAAACATTTTCATTGAATATGACATCTCTGCTCCTAATGATTTTGTGTTTTTCATAATCATAAAAGTGATAACCAAAATCATTAAGACCATATCCAATAAAGGTACATTTCTTTGATTTTTCCTCAAGCTTTGTTCTATTTTCCTTATTAATGTGGATGAAGCCTTCACAACCAAAAGTCTTTAAAAATGAGTAGTTTACCTTTTTACCTATACATGCCTCACCTGGAATACCACCATCCAAATAACTTGAAGGCCCTCTATTTACTAGATAGAAAATAGTATTTACAACATCTGCCCAAAATTGTAAACGAAATCCTGCATGCAATTTCATGCACCTTGCATGCTCCATGATTGTCTTGTTCATCCTTTTTGATACACCATTTTCCTGTTGTGTTCTTGGAATTGACTTCTCTCTGCAAATTCCATTCTCTGAAGAGTACCTATCAAACTCTTTGCTGCAATATTCACCTCCATTGTCTGATCTGAGACACTTCAACCTTTTTCCTATCTCACTTTCAACCAAAGCTTTCCTTTCTTGAAAGTATCAAATACATAATATTTATTTAGAATACAATAAATCTAGGTTTTTCTGCTTGCATCATCAATAAAAGTAACATAATAATGAGAGACACTGAGAGATGATACCTCAGTAGGTCCCCATACATTTGTATGCACAAGATCTAAATTTTCTCTCTTCTTTTCTTTCCCAGCTCCAATGAATCTAACTCTCTTCTGTTTTCCATAAACAAAATCCTCACCAAATTCTAAATCAACATGCTTCAAACTTTCCAACAAATTTCTTGAGTGAAGAATTTGCATCCCCTTCTGACTCATGTGCCCAAGCCTACGATGCCACAATGCTGTATCTTCTCATGTAGAGGTTAAAGCATTAACACAATTAAAAATACCATTGCATAAATACAAAGTACCAAACTTTTCTCCTTTTGCTATTACCAGGGCTCCTTTAGTGACCTTCCAGGTTTTATCTGTAAAAGTATTTACACAGCCTTCACCTCCCAAATTCCTTATTGAAATTAGATTTTTATTCAGATCTGGAACATGCCTTACCTCCTTCAACAACCATTGATTTCTATTCTGCTATTTTATGAAAAATGTGCCCATTCCAATGATTTTACAGGGTTTATTATCACCCAATCGAACCTGTACAAAATCTCCTTGAACATAATCATGAAAATGCTTCCTATCAGGTGTGGCATGGAATGAGGCCCCTAAATCTACCACCTAGGAATCAATAATATTTCCTAATTAAAGAATCAAATCATCTTGCAGCACATCACCTGTCACAATCGCTTCATGATTTTTTTCTTACTACACGTCTCCATCTTTTCCTTTCCAAGACTTGCAATATTTCTTTAGGTGTCCCTTCTTCCCACATTTCCAGCACACTATCCCCGATCTAGACTTGGATTTGCCTTTCCTTGACTTACTGTGATATCCTGGGCTCTTTCCTCTTTCCATTTTTCTTCCCCTAGTCTCTGTAGTCAAAGCATTACCTGATGTCTCACCATAGATTTTCTGTCACATTTCCTCGCTAGGGATTGCACTAACAACATCATCAAACTTTAAAGTACTAGATCTAGAGATAGAGTTACTAATAGCCATAACTAAACCATTCCAACTTTCTGGAAATGAGCATAAAAATAACATAGCCCTAACTTCATCATCAAAAATTACCCGTAAAAAACTTAACTGAATGGTAACTGTATTAAATTCATTTAAATGATCAACAACAGATCTACCTTCTGACATCTTCATATGAAATAAATGCTTCATAATAAATACCTTATTTGAGGCCGAGGGTTTTTCATATAGTTTGTCCAATTCTGACATTAACCCCTTTGTTATTGTTTCCTTTAAAATATTAAAGGCTATCGACACCACTAGGCACATCCGTATTGTTCCAATTGCCTTTCTATCGAGAATATCCCATTTTATGTCTATCATACTCGTCAGCTTCTTTGTCTTTCTACTCAATGGTAGGTACAAATCTTTCTACTACAAGTATTCTTCCATCTGCATCTTCCATAGCTGGTAGTTTTGGTCATTAAATTTTTTTACCCTAAACCTACCATCTTCTGCCATTGTTCCCACTCAAACCAGGAACCCTTCTCTCCTACGAGTTTATCAACCAAATAGACCTTCGACTCTGATACTAGTTGTTAGAAAACTATATATTATAGAGCAATGGAACACATAAAATATTACAGAAATATAAACACAGAAAATGCATAAAATTAGAGAGACACAGATATACGTGGTTCACCCAATTTGGGCTACGTCCATATAGAAACAACTAGTCCTTCCTTTTATATTATCTAGCAAAATGAAGAGATACAACCTATAATAGATCTGATGTAATTCCCTCTTTTCTCTCACACAATTTCCTCTCTCTTTTTTGTTCAGAATACACACCTACATAGCTGCAATACAATTCCCTCATATATAGCGAGGGTTTTCCTTCTAGGGAAAAAACCCCTAAATTAAACGTAACTTCTACCTTCATATTTCTGCCTAATGAACGACCCAGATTGACTACGAAATTACAATATTTTACAAGGAAATTTTACATCTATTTTTAGCTTTAGGGGCATTGCCCCTGATCCCTCGCTAGGGGAGCGCTCTAAAGAATCGCCCCCCTTGGACCCCCCGACTGGTGGCACACATAAATGGGTGGCATTTCCTCCACATTATGAACTAGGGTTCAATGCAGCGATACCTTTGAATAAAAAAGATAATCATGCTCCACACCTAACATCATTCACCAATTGTGTTTAAGGCTTTGTAGGCCCAAGAGAATATACAAATGGCATATATGGGCCATTTGGATTGCAAATCACTTTCACCATCTCTCTCTCCTTTCTCCATTTCAACATTATTTTCATGTACTCTTTGCTTGTTAATACTCTTAATCCAGCTACTTAAACCGGTTTGTGGTCTCGAGGCTACAGGGAGGAACAGATGTTTATTATTCATGATAGATACTCGTTTATGACACAGTGCTAGTAGAGAATCAACCATCATTTGGGTTTATAATATGGAGTTATATATTATTTCCAATTAAAAATCCTCTTGTTCTTTCTACAGCCTAGTAAATTTCTGTAACCAAATACAGTAATGTCCTTCACAGCTTGAAAACAGTTGACGAGATTTAAACGGTGGAATTTCCTCCCTACGGGTTAAAATGTTTGGTAAGAAAGGGGCATTCATGTTATAAATATTTGGAATAGATCCTAGCCTCCGTAGGCGAGTATTCAGTATAATGATCCTTAATATACTTGGTGATTGTGCCCTTGAAATTCCTTCTTTGGGTTTGAGTCGAAAAAATTCCAGTTTATCTTTATGATTTCCAGAATAAATACATGCATGAGTCATCACTCTATTTTAAGTCAACAATGGTTTTCATCCAACCAACTTCCCTCATATTCATTATGGGTGTAATATCTTAAAATTTAAATGGATTAATACCATACCCAAGTAGCTAATTTAAATGGATTAATACCATACTCTTGAACCCTCTCTATTTATCATAAACATGGTTCTGGATATAATGTAATATATATGATTAAACTACTACAACGGCGATACTCATCTTCACTAGATTACCTATATATCTAGGTTAACATTCTAGTGTTCCATTCAATGCCTTTATGTTCCTCCATTCACTTCTGCAAGTTGCATGCATAACAATTACTAACTGTTTATGTGCATCTATACATAATATCCTCATAACATCTATTCTATACGATAATCATAATATCAATTCTCAATTAAACCAGAAATATTACAACTACCTTCCAAACAATTGCAACATCTATTCAAAATTTTATGCATTACCAACCTAAATAAGAACAACAAAGAATCTAACATGAAATCCAATGTGTAGGAGCAACATTGGGAAGCTGACACCATTTTCCACCCAACCTAGAACTGATTTCCTCCAGTTCACCCCCAAGCTGAGATCTCCTTGCTAGGAATCAATGATCCTCCATTGATCCCCTTCTCAAGTATTAAAATACTTTTCTTTCATGATAAGGTTTCCTTTTAGCAGCATCCCGCTTTTATGGATATTCTTATCCATTTTCCTAGGCTTTTCCATAAAAGCCTGCCTTTCTCTCCCGCGGTGCTTTTATTTTTTTTCTAAGCTTAGCATCTTTCCCCAGCTAAGAAACTTAATGGATCTCTCTCCCATCCATTAAGCTTATCTAGAATTTTATTCTAGATTACTTATCATGAATTTATATCAAATCTCATTTATTAATGAGCTTTATCTTTAATTTATTTGGCAAGAGTCTCGTTTTCAGGTGTCTCATTCCCAACTACATACTCCTCATTTATTTACTTAATAATAAACAATCCATTTACATACTTAATTCAATATTCTTCTTTGGCTTTTCCGCCATTCTTTCTAACCCAAACCAGTCTAGCGACAATGGTTTTACTGCAACGGAGGGATATTACATTCTCCTCCCCTTTTATTAACATTGTCCTCGGTGTTCGTAGTCTAATTCCTTGTTCCTAAACTTTGTTGGGTAACTTTTCCTTTTCATGCCTTTCTTGTTCATGCTACCAAGTATCCCTGTTGAAAGTTAAATACTTCCATTGTGATTACATCTAAACTATTGTTCGATGGTAGAATCATATCTCCTTCTCCTCTCGAATACAGGAAAGTTATGTTCGCAGGTCCTACCCTCAGGTTTCCCCTACAACATTTATCAATCACATACGTGAGATCCAATATGTACATATATTCTTAAATATTGATGCATGAAATGTTATAATTATCTTATAATTGGTAATGCTAACTAATACACTTGATAACTACAAAACATTACACATGGTTCACAACTTGTTGTGTTTCTTTTAACCGGTACACATTTTCATGGTACAAAACAAAAACATGAACTTCAGTTGAAATTGTTTCCCCTTGCTTTTCTTTGTGTGACCCCTCAAATCTGAACACATATATTTCTTTTCCATATATGTCATGCTTGTTTCCTAGTACGTGTTTACACATGCTACCTAATGTTATGTGCATTCCATCTACACTCAACAACTATTCACACACATCTGAACAAGATTAGTACTAGTATAACATTATAACAATACTATGTCTCATATGCTTTTCATATAATCCTTCACCCAAATTTTGTGACTTTTATATGTGGTAGTCAAAATACAGAATGACATGTTTTCCTTGCTCACATAGGGGTAACCACTATCAATGTAGCATTTATAGCATTATTAATATCTCTCCGATTTTAGCCCTTTTTCCAACTATTATGAATGGAATCACTCTATATTTGCTATCTTTATCTCATTCCCTTGTATGTATATAGAGAATTAAGAGGACACAATTATTTCATGGACACATTAATATACTAATGAGGTTGTCTTATCCTTTTAATACACATTGGTGGTTGGTTTAATGTATTGAATGTCCTAACAGTATAAACAAGACAGATGATTTCCTCAATAACTTATACCATTAAAGCCAATTTCAACAGTTAGAAATCCACAATTTCTATCAGTAACTCACTATAGTTTTGATTCACCACTAAGGTTGTGGTACCAACAGACATTATTACTCTTTAATATGTTTTTAAAATAACACCCAAGTATCAAGCTGGTACCCTTATCATCTTGCCACGTACAATTTGATTTTCATTATTTACTTGTTTTCAATTATGACTACCAATATTCGTTTCTTGTCATCTATCTAGTTGTTAGTTTTTCGATACTAGATCATAAGTATATGTTAATTGTTGTTTTAGCATTTGATAATAAGACCATAGGGTCAACATTTTTTTGGGTAAAAATGTAGCAAACAAAGCTCTTGTAACTCCTGATTATTTAAGAAGTTTGTTTATCCTGGCTTCAAATGTCGGTATCTCAAGATTTTATAGCGTGCATCAAAATTTTGAATGCAATGACTTTTAAATGTTATCGGCTTGCTAAGGTGAAAACAGGTCCATACTTCTACCCAATGCAACTTACTATGGATTTTCTTTGTGTAGCTTGTATAATTTTTTTTTAGTTTAATAAATATCGTGCCTGTGAACTTTTCAAAAAATTATCCATGTTGCTTCTGAGCTTTAGTATTTATCATATACTAATACCTTGGATTTTAGCTAGCTACCTAGATCTTTATCCTTACCTACCTTTGATAGTGTTGTTGAACGAGTCACACTATACCACATGTATTTTGAGGAGAACTGGAGCCACAACCATTGTGTGCTAGTTATTTTGCTGAATAAGGTAAAAAATTTTGGTTTCATAATTGGTACCATAGAAGTAGAAGTGCTTTAGTCACTGCTACCATGGGTGATGAGTTCTCTCACCCAAGAAAAAGAAAACAACGATGGTTACTAGATGGAAGGTTGTTATCATACCTTTCTTAATGAATGGCATAGTGCTTATTGAAAGGACCCTCTAGTATCAACTTCCCAGTCCACCATTTCATCTGAGAACCATCTTATCTGGTTGATATGGCCAGATAGAAACAATTCCAAAAACTTGTTAAAAAATACTATTATACCAGTATATGAAATACTATAGCCATGCGGAACATCGCACGACAAACCATATTCCATCATTAGACTACAAAATAAATGCCTTGGGTTTCCCCTGTCTGCATAGAAATCAATTTTTTTGGGCCTTAAACAGAGTATTGAATCTGTTGAAGCCGAGATTTCGAAATGTATGCACAACCATCTCAAGTGTACACCTAGTGGAGTTCGAAGGAATATGTAGTGCATGACTATGTAGCTATAATATTCATACATTATATGCTAAAATGAGACTTATGAACATTCCCAGAAAATAAATTTTGATGTTTTCTCACTTGAAGATATATGAACTAATTCTAACAAAAAGTTTTTACACCTAGCTCAAGTGATGTTTTCAATTGATGAAATAGAGAATAGCGATGAAGTTTTTAATCATGTATTGCACCATATGATTATTTCCCATTCCCTAATACAATCAAGGAAAATTGCCTTCAAATCTGGGAAATGTTTGAATTGGGACCCTCATACTTTTTTTTCCACACGCTTGTGGTTAGTTTTTTTTTTCTAACATGACTGGGTATTCGTAGGATACCTTCAGCTTACTAGTGGATGAGAGAGGAAAAATATTATTTTTGTAACTCATATTTGTTTATATATAAAAACATCCATGCACATAGTTGTTGCAGGACTATACATACATAGAGAAGAGTGCCAACAAGGGGAAAGCTTCCTCCAACTAATGACTAAGAAATCCATCATAATTCTAGGAAATCACATACACAAGACACAAGGCATACGAATAATGATATGTTGATGAACCCAGGACAAATTATAATGCACCTACGCTAATGGTTCGAGACAAAACCGCCATTAGAAGTGGAGATCGATATTAATTTTCCCTAGTGGAGCCATGTGCAGTGGTGCAACAAACACTTGAAGAACTATTTAAGGTGATGATCAAGTATTCAAAGTTAATGGAATTTTGGGTACACCATAGTGACACTGTCTTAGGTATACAAAATCCTTTAGGCACCGCTCTATGTTTTATTTTCTGGATTCATCATGCTTATTAAGATTTTCAAGGTGTTCAAACAACTTGTCATGGTAACAGAATAATATCATTTCCTTTCAAAACTACGCTTGGGTATTTCTAGGGCTTGTTGAACCAGTCTCGACTTCAGTCCCCAAACCCTCAATTTGTTTCCATCATGCAAGCTCTCTTCATAACAAAATTATAACTCCCACTGCCACCTTCCTCATCCCTTACATGCCACTTCTGCACAGTGAAATGCTTAACCCCTGCACCCTCTGTGGAATAGAGCTCTATTTCATGACATGAAGTTGATTGGTATCACAGAGCAGTGCAGTGCCTGCTTCCAGATACCTCACCAAACTCCTCTCAAACTGCTCGGTTTGACCCCAAAGTAAGTATAGATTTCCATGGGTGATGTCATGTCCTTGGGATATGTAATAGGGGAAAATATCAGTAAAAGAATGGAATTCAAGTTAGCATAATTAGTTATTAGCAAGGGAACAACCCTGCCTCATACTTCCTAATCAAATGGGGGTAGTCCATAGCTTGAGTGAAGTTATCTTTTAAATAGCCTATTTTTTATTCCGAATATCAAATAATTAAGTAAATGATAGGTTTGTGCCTAAATTATCAGGTCAACTTGGACTTTACTGTGGTATTATGTGTATCACAGCCGATCTTGATTTTTCTCGATTTAATTATTCCAATGAAAAACCAATTCCTTTCAAATATGAACTAGTTATTAATAATTTCTATCTTGCAGTTGTGGATGGACCTAGGTTCCAATGTTGAACCTAGAGCTATGATACCACTTGTAATGTACCCTTATATTTCTTCATGCAACAACTCAATGATTTTTTTTTAAGACCATATTTTTTTCTTAAGTCCAACTATCTCCACCCAATGCATTTCATCCCTTTGCTTAAACTTACTACCCAATCACAACAACCTTGATTTGATAGACTCAAAATAATTCCATTACATACCATTGACTTGGCATTGACTTGTTGACTCCAATGTTTGTCAAAATTGACTTGAACTCTTCCATTACATAAGTAAGATATAAGCAATATATTTTCTTAAGTCACTGTTGCATTTAGCTTGACTTAATAAATTCATAACCTTACAATTTTGACAAGAATACTTTAATTTGACAAATGTTCAATTCATTTCAACTCAATATGATGTGGACGAAGACTTTCCAAATGAGATATAAATTCTTTGTCTTTTCTTCCAACCTTATTAGTGTACACTGAATCTAGATTTTTCACAACTAGCCAAAGGCCAAATAGGTAAGGGAATGATGCAAGTGTCTCCCCTGTTTTCTCCACATTGGTGAAAAGACATTACAGGATGAAGATTCAACCAATGCTTGCTAAACATGTTAACGAGATCCTCATATGCAAACCAATTTTACCCATGAGGGCCATCATTCTCCACCAAGTGATCCAATGGATAAAAAATATGCTCAAAAATTAAAGTGGTCAGAATGGCTTGAAACCCAAATGACTACGTAGAGCTCATCGTTCGGAATCTTGCATAACTTGTTTTGTGGAAAACGAATGTCGTATGCTCCTAAAAATGAGTTCTAACTGATTTTGGAAACAACTAAATTTAAAAAAGAAAAGGCAGTGTAGTGCTACCCAGTCAGTAGTCTGTATAGTTGATTGGGCCTGCTAACTTGGCAGGGTGATTGGGTTCCATGGGCCAATAGAAGCGTGACACTTGGCAAGTTTCTACTGGTGCTGACTAGGTCGAATTTGATTGGAGGATGATTGTGGTGATGTGGACCAACCACGAGCTACCATGTGGCCCAAACAGAGGGTGACACATGGCACCTCGGTGGTCACAAAAATTTGGTTAAGTGTCGAATGCACCTCTAAGGGAGTCAAACACCAAACCTCGTCCAATCCAACAGCGACCTCAACCAAGGGACCACAGGGTGTTTCTTAATAAACATATGGCGAAATTTTTATTTAAATTTTTATATGCACATGGTTCGGGGAAGGGGGTTGAGCTAGGCCCTAACCCCTAGCCACCCCAGTGCCACAGGACAGTGGGTGAGGGGCAAAGGTCTAGGCCCTAGCCCATCCCCGTGTATGCACCACAACCAAACTCGCCATGAAACTAGGCCCAATAATCATGAGCGGAGGAGGTAAGGGGCCAGCCCCACGTCCCATGCAGAACCTGCACGACCAAGGGTGCGTGCTAGCCAGACGTAGCCCCGAAACTCAACCATCAATATGGTCACATGGGCACCATGTTGCCTTATTTTTCGTGACTAGGGGTTTAAAGGCGCCCTTATGCATCATACAAATTTTCTCATTGAGCCGGAATCATTCCAGGTTTTCTGCATTGTTTTTGCATTTGGGGCACACGAGCGAGGTTCTGGCCGAATTGTAGGATGGTTAGCTGTAGAGTTTGGGAAAAGTGGGAAAGAGGCATAACTTTCTAATTTTTTTGTCTCTTTGGGAGCAAAAAGAGGCTAGACAGTGGTTTTTGACAGTTCTGAAGCCATTGGAGCTGTTGTTGAAGCCATTTGAGCACTGTAAATTGATGTACACACTATTTTTATGAGAATAATGAAAAAATACCAACCATTGGAAGCTAGACTAGGAAACGTAGCACGAGAGGGGTGAACTCCTTCATCACTTGTTGGTTTTTGTTTTCTATTATGGTGATATTGTCTGCATTATTTTGCAAATTTAGAAGTTTTAATTCATGTTTAAGTGTTTATGAATTTAACATAAGAGCCTCACAACTAAAATTTAATCACTTTCAATTTACATAAACCTCAAGAAGTTTCTTATACAGATCACCAAGCCCCATCACACATCCACCATTAACTTCACTTTGAGGGTGCCACAAGGCTAGCATTCATAATATAGCTATCGATAATATTATCAAAACTAATCTCCGGAACAGTTTGTCCATCTATGTCTTTCCTAGGATATTAGCAGCTTAATAAAGAAAATATCCAAATCACAGATTCCTTTAGCAGCATGATAGACAGAACAATTCACCCATCTCTATTTAGATTTTGTTCCGACCCTCAAATGATAGATTTGACAGATCTAAGATCTAGGTACTTTATATCCAAAATCTCTTATTGATCAGCATCTTATCCACTTCTAACAAATGCTCCTCCACCTCGATTTTATGTGATTTCCTTCATTTGGGTGGACATTATTCTCCTTACAAATAACTGGGCTTGTCCAACATCTAATAACTCAATTAATTGATACCAGATTGCCAATTTGTATCGCCGGGCCTAAATTCATTCTACCTAGATTTATAGTATAAATATAGAGGATTGACATGGGAAGCCTATCCACAAACAGGGCGAGGAATATCATTCACCAAACCCAGCTCCTTGCACATCTGTAACCCCTTATAAAAGGCATAGATATTTCCCAAGTTTCAGCTAGGCAAAGTAACCCAATCTGGCAGGCTGATAGTGCTAATGAAAAATAACAATTGAACAATAAAACTCAGAGGTAATGCATAATGGATATTGGTAGTCTTTTACACCGAAGAAGCTACTGATCAATCAATCAGGCTAAACAATCGAGCAGACATCATGTACTCATAACTTCCGTGTTCAGAATCATTACAACACAAATGAAATATGGAGCTAAAAAGATGTTATCAATGTGACAATTAGGATAAACATTATCCAATTGAATTTTTTTCAGAGGTAGAATATTCCACAAAATGTAACTGCTTTTGAAATATGTAATTCATTAGTTGGTAGGATTAGTGGATGAGGCAAGCAAAAAGGGCAACATTGTGGATCGAAAATGAAAACAATAGTCAATACTATGATTTCCTTTATCAATCAAATTGGGAATGTGATGTTGTTCTTTAAATTTACTAATACAACACACTTACTAAAGAAGACATAACAGAGCATGCCATAGAGCTCAATGGCACGGGGTTTTTGTAAGGCTCCTGAGCTATATCGCAAGAAATAACCGAATTCGAGGGAAATTGTCAAAGAAGGAATTTGTCGTAGAAGGCATGAATACCTATCAAATAGAACAATATATTTTATAACACCATCACCTTGAATGACTCTTCGGAGTGTCACAACTTCTTAGTTATTCGAGATGGTGTTGAACGAAACTGCTCTGAGTCAATCTGTAATTGATAGAGTAACAACCACAACAGAGGGAAGTGACTTTTAATTTTACTTTCATCAATTCATTGTTATATTGCAAACCATATTGCATGGGCTAGAAAACTTTGTCCCACTCTATATAACAGAATATAAATTAAGCATCAACAACTTGGAATAATTTCCATATATATTGTCATATACATTGCCAAGAGAAACAACAATGGTTATATATATTTTTATTAAACATATATTCAACAGACTAATATTTGGTTGCAAACCTCCAATGATAAAATACTTCATTCGTCCTATATATATTATAAACATATTATTTCAATATGTTCTGAATCTAGAATCACCTAGACATGCTTACCAAACAATACAAGGTAGACATACATGAAATATTATGAGCACTTCTTTATGCGGGGAACTTAACTGCTTGTATATAGCCTACAACAACATTTGCAAGTATGATCTTTATATCCATTCATAACAAAATCACTTGCAACAAATTTCGATATCTGAATGCTCCATTCACCAATTATGTTTAAGGCTTTGTAGACTCAAGCGAATATACAAATGGCATATATGGGCCATTCAGATTGAAAATCCCTTTCAACGTCTGTCCCTCCTTCCTCCATTTTAACATTATCTTCATGTACCCTTTTCTTGTTAATACTCTTAGTCCATCTACTTAAACTACTTTATGGTATCGAGGCTACAAGGATGAACAAGATGTTTATTATTCATGATAGATACTTGTTGTGACATAGTTCTAGTAGTGAATCAGTCATCATTTGGGTTTATAATACAGAGTTATATATTATTTCCAATTAACAATCCTCCTATTCCTGTTGCAACCTAGTAAATTTATGCAACCAAATATAGTAATGTCCTTCACAGCTTGAAAATAGTTGACGAGATTTAAACAGTGGAATTTCCTCCCTATGAGTTAAAAGGTTTGGTAAGAAAGGAGCATTCATGTTATAAATATTTGGAACATATCCTAGCCTTTGTAGGCGAGTATTCAGTACAGTCATCCTTAATATACCTGGTTCTCATGACCTTGAAATTGCTTCTTGGGTTTTCAGCCAACAGAATTCCAGTTTATGTCTATGATTTCTGAAATAAATACACACATGAGTCATGACTCTATTTTAAGTCAACAGTGGTTTTCATCCAACCACCTTCCCTCATATTCATTATGGGTCTAATATCGTACAAATTAAATGGATTAATACCATACCCAAGTAGGTAATTTAAATGGATTAATACCATACTCTTGAACCCTCTTTATTTACTGTAAACAGGGTTCTAGATATAATGTATATATATGATTAAACTACTACAGTGGCGATATCCATCTGCACTAGATTATCTATATATCTAAGTTTATGTTCCTCCACTTGGGCTCTGAGCCTGAAAAAGTGGCTCAAATCCTAGGGACGTAGGCATAACACTAGTAAATTGGGTCTTTGGATGCTAGTAGGCAAGCCTGTGAGAGCGACTTTGGGTTTCTGGAAACTTTCATGCCTATAGAATGAGAGTGACTGAGGCTTAAGATGTCTAGAACATTAGTGGGACCCAAGGACAGGATGTATGAGTGATTGACATGCATCCTAAGTGTTTTGTTGTTGATGTGGATAGGTTGGTTGATGGTTCCGTCAATTCCACTTCCTTAAAGTCACATAGGAGGTCAAATCCAGCCATAGTAGCCTCTTGTCACATGTTTACCCCAGTTGGATGGCTACTTGGGTAGACGTTTGAATAGGGTGTTACAAAGTGGTATTAAAGCATGTTTCACCCCTTGAACTAGATGGGCTATGTGTTGGTCATACATGCATGTTAGTTGCATGTGTGTCTCTTACACTTGCATTCCATGTGCTTATTGCATTTGCTTGATGTTGATCATGATGGTAGTAAGGTTGTCATGAGGAATTTGATATTGATTTTGTGGAATGCATCGTATGAGTATGTGACTGGTTACATATTGTTGTATGTCGCTTACATGTTGATTATATGCAGCTTGAATTACATCCTTGTATGTTATGTTACATTCTTGTATGTTTGATTACATGTATCAGTCTTGTAGGTTGATTACAAGAATTGATCACTTATGCTCGACTACATGCATCTACGCGTATGTGTAGTTGATTCGGCATTTCTTATGCATGTTGATGGTTGCATGTGGCAATGTGTACAATGGGGTAATGGTTATTGTCATGCATGAGGTCATAGCATTCATTGTTTATATGGCCTTGCATTGATGACTAGACCCTAGCTAGAATGATGTTTATGCATTGATGCACTTACTTGTTATATGTTTATATGCTATTATGTTTATGTTATACATGTATCATGTTGATTTATTTATCTTGTAGACAAGGTATCCTCCTAGAGCTATGCTAAGGTACGTTGGTTTATTTTATTTGGTTTATATGACATATTATGCATTGCAGGAAAGAGTCCAAATGGCTAGTAAGATGGTAGACTACAAAGACTCTCCCTATGAATCAGATGAGAAGCATGGTGCGGGGAAATCTTCTGATTTGGTAGACACATTGAGAAGCCTGAAGGAAGAAATAAGGATTTGTAAGGATGACAATGTCAGGATCATACAGTCACAAGAGAAACAAGAAAAGGTTAATGTTATACTTCTTCAAAGTTTGTCAAAATTGTAGCGACAAGGGCCACTTCAGATCATCCATCGAAATGAGGATAGAACTAATGGGGCACATTGTAGTAGGTATCTTGGTAGACACAGGTCAAATAGATCTGACATGGTGAGATATTGAAGATTGTTGGATATTACGGATAGGAGAGGTGATGGATACAAGTACTATTCTAGTTTTGGTTCGGATAGACATCATGATCGTCATTGCTATCATCCTTACAGGAGGAATGATAGGGGATTTGTAGTAGGTATCCTGGTAGACACAGGTCAAATAGATCTAACATGGTGAGATATTGAAGATTGTTGGATATTATGGATAGGAGAGGTGATGGATACAAGTACTATTCTAGTTTTGGTTCGGATAGACATCATGATCGTCATTGTTATCATCCTTATAGGAGGAATGATAGGGGATACTTTCTCGATGAGTTTAAGAAAGTGAAGCCACCTAATTTTGATGGAGATGTGAAGAATTCGGAAGATGCAGAGGCTTGGATACTTGGGATGAACAAATGTTTTGAGTTGCGTGACTACATAGATAACATGAAGGATAGAGTAGAAATCTTCAGCCTGAAAGGTAAATCATACATTTGGTGGGAAGATGTGAAGTGGGTCTGAGATATCAGGACAAATGATTTGAGTTGGCATGAGTTCAAGAAGCTTTTCACGAAGAAATACTTATTAGAAAGGTACTATGACAATAAGGCCAAATAATTTTATGAGCTAAAGATGGGATCAATGACAAATGAAGAGTACACGACCAAGTTTCGAGAGCTATTGACGTATGTGTCATATCTTACTAATGAGAAGGCTAAAGTTCAGTGATTTGTTAGTGGTTTTCCATTAGCATTTAGAGATCATATTGAGTATGATGAGCCTCAATCACTTGAGGAAGTTATTGGGAAACTGAAGCATTTCTATGAACAGTGAAAGCATAAGAATGAATCTCAACAAGGATGGAAGGGAAAGGACAAAGGTAAAGATAAATGGTAGACTAAGAGAACAAGGCCTTAGAATGCAGATGAGAAAGAAAATGTGGCACCATAAAAGAGGTTTAAAGCAGCTAAATAGGGACATGGGTCGCAGTAGAAACATAGAGGTGTTGGTACTAGTCGGTTGAAGTGTTGGACATGCATCAAGGAGCACCTTAAGAGAGACTATCCACAAAAATAGTGTGGTAGGACTTAGATATATAGTGTGTAGGAGGCATAGACTGTTGGGTATGTAGGCCAGAGAATTCCTCGTATTTATGCGGCCGTGGAAAACAGACAGGCAGAACACCAGGCATCTATCATTGAGATGGATGGTAAGATTTGTGATCAAGTTATTTCTATTTTTATTGACCATGGATCTAATTATAGCTATGTTAGTCCTGAATTAGTGGATAAGTGTGGTTTGAGTAATGAATCAAATGCAGAGTCTTGGTTAGTGTAGTTATCTAAAGGTAAGAAGAAGCGATTTCATCATTAGGTAAGAGCTTGTGCAATTTATTTGAATGGTATGCCTACAACAACACACTTGAATGTATTACCATTGGGATCATACAATATGTTGTTGGGCATGGATTGGTTTTATCTTCATAGAACCAAGGTAGATTGTTATGACAAAGCTATTGAGTGTGTTGATGACAATAGAGAACCAAGAGTCTCGCAGGTTAAGAAGAAAGCCACATCAGTTAGGATGGTGATATATGTACAAGCAAAGCGTAGTCGTAAGGAAGGGTGTATGTTATATGTAGTACAACTTTCTAGAGAAAAAGGTAAGGAGGTTGAGGATGCAGATGTGTTGAGTAGGTAGCCAATTTTGCAGCAGTTTCAAGATGTATGTCTTGAGGACATTACAAAGTTTCCACCGAATAGGGAGGTAGAATTTTCTATTGAGTTAGTGCTAGGGATAGATATAGCATCAAAAGCACCTTACAAGATGAGCACACCCGATTTGGTTGAGTTAAAGTTACAGTTGAAGGAAATGTTGGATAAGGGATACATTAGGCCAAGTGTATCACATTGGGGTGCACCATTGTTGTTCACAAAGAAGAAAGATGGAACCCTCAGATTATGCATTGACTACATTTAATTGAACAAAGTAACCATCAAGAATAGGTACCCTTTACTGAGGATTGATGATTTGTTCGATCAACTGAAGGGAGTATCAATGTTCTCCAAGATTGACTTGAGATCAAGATACCATAAGGTAGGCATCAAGGAACAGGATATCTTCAAGACTATGTTCAGGACCAAGTATGGGCATTAAGAGTTTGTTGTTGTTCCATTTGGCTTAGATAATGCTCTAACTACATTTATGTGCTTGATGACTAGTGTGTTGCATCCATATTTGGATATGCTTTTTATTGTGTTCATTGATGATATATTGGTATATTCTAAAAATGAGGAAGAGCATGTCGGGCATTTAGCAGCAGTGTTGAGATTGTTGAAAGAGAATCAATTATATGCTAATCTAAGAAAATGCAGTTTATTTCAAACTGAGATACACTACTTGGGCATGTTTTCTCCAAGGAGGGCACTACAGTGGATCCTTTAAAGATAAGAGCCATTGTGGAATGGGTAGCTCCTAATAATGTGGATGAGGTGAGATATTTCATGGGTTTGGAAGGCTATTATAGGAGGTTCATTAGGAAATTCTCGTAGATTGTTTATCCTATCACATCATTGTAGAGGAAAGGTAAGAAGTTCAAATGGACAGAAGAGTGTGAGGCTAGCTTTGAGTAGCTTAAGAAGTTGTTGACACATGTCCAGTGCTACAAATTGCAGATTCAGACAAAGAGTTTGTAGTATGCACATATGCTTGTAAGAGAGGACTTGGTGGAGTCCTTATGCACAATGGACAGGTGGTATTGTATGAGTTGCAAAAACTAAATGAACTCGAATAAAACTACCCCACACATGATCTTGAGTTAGTAGCGATCATAAATGCATTGAATATGTGGAGACACTATCTTCTTGGCAAGAGGTTTGTATTGATGAGTGATCAAACTAGGTTGAGGTATTTATTTGAACAGCAAAATCTAAATGCTAGGTATGCTAGATGGTTGGCCACGATTAGTGAGTTTGACTTTTAGATCAAGTACATTAAAAGAAAAGAGTATAGGGTGGCAGATGCTCTTAGCAGGAGGGTACAAGTAAATCACTTAGTGGCTATTAACTCCTATGGGACAAATCTATAGGATAGGATTGTGTAGGTAGGTCAGCAGGCAAGTACAGGTAAATCACTTGGTGGCTATGAGCTCCTATGGAATAGATCTATAGGATAGGATCATGCAGGTAGGTCAGTAGGATTTAAGGCATATGGATATTGTGCAGATACAGGTATAGGTGAAATAGAGTACAGATACAGGTATAGGTGATAGTATAGGCACATGTACAGATGATAGTATAGGTACAAGTACATGTGATAGTATAGGTATAGTTACAGGTGATAGTATAGGTACATGTATAGTTGATAGTACATGTATAGGTACAGATGGAAGTATAGGTATAGGCACAGGTACAAGTAAACATACATGTGTAGGTGAACAGGGTATGGATTATTGCCTTACAATGGATGGATTTTCCAAATTCAGAGACGGGATATATGTGGCAGATAGAAACAAGCTCAAGAAGGTGATCTTGAGAGAGTTTCATGCGAAACCTTATTCAGGTCACCCAGGTTATCAGAAGACATTGACTATAGTGAAGAAATTTTATTATTGGTCGAATCTAAAGAGGGATGTAGTAAATTTTGTGGCTAGGTCTTTTGATTGTCAGCGTGTGAAGGTAGATTCTAAATACCCAAGTGGACTGATACAGCTGATCACGATTCCAAAATGGAAATGGGAAGTCATTTCTATGGACTTCATCACAGGGTTACCTAATAAAGTGAGACAGCATGATTCGTTCATGGTTGTTGTGGACAGGTTGACAAAGGTTGCACACTTCATTCCAGTGAAGTCTAAATTGTTAGCTAGTGATGTGGCACAGGTATTCATCAGAGATGTGATCAGATTGCATGGTGTTCTTGATGGCAAGGTTACCCCCGCTTATACCTACAGTATGCATGTAAAATACATCCACACATTTGTCCCAGGTATTTAACTCTCAAAGGAGTCAAATATTCATCCATAAATGGTTAAGGCCCTCTTTTAGTCTCATGCGAAATGATTCATAGACTTAACAAAGTCTAAACATTAACACACCTTTTCCTTTCTATCGGAAATCAATCACCCTGCTTAAACCCTCATTAACCTTTATTTTTGACCTTTCATTCAAATCCTTCTTATCGGGACTTTAAAACCCCTTCCTAACCTTCATTATCCCTTTAACCACATATATATAACCTTTCTCTTCTTTATGCTTGGTTAATATATATTTATCGCATAAAACCTTCTAATGGCACTATTTTCCTTATAAAACCTTTTACAAAGGAAATTCCACAAAACATACCTTTTTGCTTTATACGACCTTTACACGTATTTCGAGGTTCTACCTTTATCACAATCGGATATCGGCTCCTCTGCGGGTCATAACACATACACACCTCATCACCCTTTCTACCTCCGATATGTGACTATAGGAACTGTTTAAATAGCACTTAAGCCTTAAAAGACTCGGGCACAACACTTTAAGACAATACAAAGGAATACAAGGGAGAACTGCTCCGAACACACATATAGTGGATCTCAAATATTATACACTCACCACTATAACTCTATCAGGTCCACACCTTCCAACCATTCTACAGCGCTGCTCCAATCACCTCAACCTCCGATCGTCGATCGGTGCTTTATCGCTATCGGCGTATCAACATATCCATTGTCCGACCTCTTCCACTTGAAACCACCAATCCGATATGCTTTACCTCTCCGATTGTGATTAGCGATCAGATCTTCGTCGTTGATCAACTCTATGATCCAACGATCCACACTTCATCGAAACATTGCAATCACCCTTCGCAACTTTCCAAGGTCCGATTTCGATGTCTCCAAAAGGATTTCGGTGATGTGACTTAATCCTGGCCGCTGATCTTAAAGATCCGATGGCTGCTGTGTACCGATACTTCACTTCTTCGTTCGTCCCTTTTTACTTGGTTTTTACACGTTTTCTTCAATTTTTCCTCTGTGGTTTGGTTCTTCAAAAGGTTCTGGTCTTCTGCTTCCACTGCTCAACTTCTCTGAGCTTAACTCCTTGGCGAATTCTTACTTCGCTACCTCTCTAGATCTTCACTCTGTTTCTTTAGTTGGATTCTAAGATCCCTTTATGATTCCTCTGAATCATTTTTCTCCTCTGCACGTCCTTCAGAATTATGCCTACAACCCTGTCACAACACCTACAAATTCATAGTTAACATGTAATTCAATCATTCGATATTCATTCACACACTTACACAGTTCCCGAATGAATTTCTATTTATATAAATATGAACGAATGACTACAATCGAGACTTATCTGTCTCTCACAGGCATGTTCTGCAATATCAGTGACCTCCTTTTCTACTCTGCCCGTAGGCTTACACTTATACCAGCAAGGTTCGTTGAACTAATTCTTGTTCGATTCCTAAATCTACTGAACTGACTCCTAAATCCTATATGTCCACTTCTACTTCAATTAATTCCTAAGTACTCGCTCTATTTCCTTGAATCATGGAACTGTTTTAAGATTCATAATTGACTTCTAACTCTTGTCATTATTCACCACTCATGTTCTCCTTTAATTCGAGAGCATTTACAACTTCCTCTCATTATCTAATTAATTCTTATTCTATGCACTCAAAAGCCTAATATTGCATTAATTCATCACTTAGGAATCCAACTTTCTAAAAATACATGACCCCCGATGTCTACTTAATTACAGTGATTTCTCTTGGGTTGAATGCTCCTACATTAGACTCCCAAAGTAGAAAGTATTCATGATCTTCTGATCATGTGTCTTTTGATCTTTGTCTTCCTAGATCCCATGCTTTGTTTTGTAATTGCTCAAATGCTTTGCTACTTTGTTTCTGTTACACGTCTGTTGTCTTCTGTTTCATCTTCCTTTCCTTGTTAATCAGGTTCAATTTCTGATTGATCATCCTTCCTGCTACTATCATTTTCCTCCATATGGACTGCTTCATCATTAACTGCCATAACTCTTCAATCTCCATCTATAGTATATCTTTGGGCTAGTCCATATTCTTCCATTCACTGTTACCTCTTTCTCTCTACTTCAGGTTATTGCTACTATTTACTAACTCCTCAAATTTCTTTTTATTTCCTTCTACTTTTGTTCTTGCTACCATTGTATACATTGCCGTAGTTACTGCTCTAGGTACCACTGTAGACATTGCTTCCGCCCAAACTTCCTGAATATCTTTAAGGATATCTCCCTCTGCAACATCTAATTTCTGCATTGAATTCTGACTTTCCAGCATTCTCTCTAGCAATTGAACTTTTCTGTTCCATGGATTAAATTCTTGCACAGAATCTTCTTCTTTTATCTTTATTTGGCTGCTAATTTGTGCCAAATTTCCTCCAGCATCTGCAACAAAACCTACACTCACAAAATAATTGTTAAAATAAAAAACATAAGGCTTCAGTGCCTTATTTTCCTTTAGCAACAATTTAGTTTAGTGCTCTATTTAGTTCTCCTCTGTCAGCACATCAGTATGTTGTTTTGAATTCTCAAAAGAATTCATGAGACTATCAATTAGCCTCTCCTCCACATCTTTTGTTTCAATGATGCCTCCCTGCTTTTGTTCACGGTAGTGAACTTCTTCTTCCTTAGCCTACTATTGGTTAACTATTCTTTGAAATTGTTTGATTCTTACTGCCTCCCTTTCATCCTTACCCTCTTGTTCTTTAAGAACCTCCATATCATCTTCAAACAATCTTTGTCCTTCCCCAATGACATTCATTGGATAATTTCTTTGGGACAACATTTCTTCACTCTTCATTGGAATAAGACTACCATCTTTCTCCTCTATGACAGTTCTAACATTCTGCAACCTCCTCCCAGGTGACTCTTCTGTCTCCTCCTAGTTCTGAGATCTTTCCATCTCAGTCTTGATCTGAACAAATTTCATATTCTGCTCCTCTCTTATAAACTCTAAAGCTTGTTCATTCTCCTGTGATGTACCTGCAATCATCCACAAATTATTAATTTTAAAATAATAAGACCTGGAAGTCTTACTCGACTCTTCAGTCGTCACATTTCCTTGCCGCTCAGAATCTTCTACGTGATTCAGCTCCTCAGGCTCAACTACATCTCCTTCCTTCACAAGGAATGGTTCTTGTCTTGTAAGAGATCCACTTATTAATTTGTTGATGAGTTCTTTCTACTGTAACAACTCAATACTTTCCTCATTTGAGAGATCTTCTTCATCATACTATGTTGCTGTAGAGTACCTTTTATCCCCTAAAACACATTGCTCCTCATACTTCAATTTAAGAGCTCTATTCAGCTTCACTTCAGAGTATTCATCTTCTGTAAGATACTCCTCCATGCTTTCAACAGCTTCACAAGTCTATCTATCCTTTCCTATGCATCCTGCAAGCACACCAAAACTATTAGGTTCAAAAACACAAGGCTTGATGGTCTTATACATCAACTCTTCATCTTTAGTCAGCATCTTTTCATGTTGTTTTGAACTATCCCAATAGTCCATGAGATCTTCACTTGATATCCATTCTTTATCTTCAGTGTAGTCTTCAATTTCTCCCTGTTCTGGTTCACAAATGTACTCTTCCATTTCCAACTCAACTTCCTTGAGTTTTTCCCTTAGCCACATTACTTGCTTTTGTTGTAAACTTCTCTACATCTCATGCCTCTCCACTGGCTTCTTCCTTAATACCCAACCTTGTCTTTGGTTTTCTTCTAGCTGCATTGTTAACACATCAAGTTCTTTTCTCATCTCAGCCAAATCCTTGCCAATCTCGTCTTGACTTAATCTCTTGCCATCTGCTTTGGCATTCTGCTTCTCATATCTTCTACTGTGGCTTCTCTCTGAACCTTTGCTATGACAATCAGTAGTCATCTTCTTTTCCTCTTTCTTCATGAGCTCCTCACTCATCTGCAACAAGCCTCTGCAACAGCTAGTCCTTCTTGCTACAATATTACCTCACTAAGCTCTCCTCACTCAGTCTTTTGGTAAGCATGGGTCCTCTATTTGGAACCTCCTCTTGCGAAACACCTTTGCTCCTTCTAGGCTTCTGCAATCTCTCACTCTCTCTTGAGAACACTTCAGCGGTCCTCTCTGTCCAACCTCTTGTTGGATTCTTTAGGTTAACTACCACTTCTTCTTTAGAGTGTTTTCCTTACTTTGCCTTCAAGAACACATCTGGTTCTCCTCACATAGCTTCTCTTGTTGTCCTTTGCTAAGATGCTTCATCTGCAACCACAATCTTCAATTTCAATTTGAAACAAAACACACTATCTTACCTCCAAGATATATGTATGATCTTGTTCTCCCATTCTTCTACACTTTGAATGGATTGTCCTCTGTTTGGTCTCCAAGTCCTCTTTCCTTCAGAACTTCTACTAAGCAATCTTGCTCTCACTTTTCTTCAAGGAATCCTTTGTTCCTATCTACTCCAAGCCTCTATTGGAACTGCTACAATCTCCCAAGAACTTCAAAAGCTCCCCTACAATCTTCTATCGTAGCCTCTATCATTCATCAATTAACTTATGCACATTAATTTCTTCTATATGCACACTCCTTTTCATAGGAAATCTTTCCCCGCCCTGATACCATGAATGATGGCAGGGTTACCCTCGCTTATACCCACAGTATGCATGTAAAATACTTCCACACATTTGCCCCAATTATTTAACTCTCAAAGGAGTCAAATCTTAAACCATAAATGGTTAAGGCCCTCTTTTAGTCTCATGCGGAATGATTCATAGACTTAACAAAGTCTAAACATTAACCCACCTTTTCCTTTCTATCAGAAATTAATCACCCTGCTTAAACCGTCATTAACCTTTATTTCTGACCTTTCATTCAAATCCTTCTTATTGGGACTTTAAAACCCCTTCCTATCCTTCGTTATCCCTTTAACCACATATATATAACCTTTCTCTTCTTTATACTTGGTTAATATATATTTATCGCATAAAACCTTCTAATGACACTTGTTTCCTTATAAAAACTTTTACAAAGGAAATGCTACAAAACATACCTTTTTGCTTTATCCGGCCTCTGCACGTCTTTCGAGGTTCTACCCTTATCCCAATCGAATATCGGCTCCTCCGTGGGTCATAACACATACACACCTCATCACCCCTTCCGCCTCTGATATGCAACTATCGGAAGCATTTAAAAAATGCTTAAGCCTTAGAAGACTTAGGCACAACAGTTTAACATAATACAATGGAATATAAGGGAAAACCACTCCAAACACACATATAGCTGATCTCAAATATTATACACTCGCTGCTATAACTCTATCGGGTCCGCACCTTCCAACCATTCTACAGCACTGCTCCGATCGTCGATTGGTGCTTTATCGCTATCGGCATATCGACATATCCATTGTCTAACCTCTTCCACTTGAAACCGCTGATCCGATAAGCTTTACCTCTCCGATTGCGATTAGCAATCAGATATCTGCCATTGATTGACTATATGATCCAACGGTCCACACTTCATTGGAACATCGCAATCGCTCTTCGCAACTTTCCAAGGTCCGATTTCGATGTCTCCAAAAGGATTTCGCTGATGTGACTTAATATTGGTTGTTGATCTTAAAGATCCAACGGCTGTTGTGTGCTGATACTTCACTTCTCTGTTTGTCCCTTTTTACCTGGTTTTTACACATTTTCTTTAATTTTTCCTCTGTGGTTCGGTTCTTCAAAAGGTTCTGGTCTTCCACTTCTGTTGCTCAACTTTTCCGAGCTTAAATTCTCAGTGAATTCTTACTTCGCTACCTCTCCAGAGCTTCACTCTATTTCTTCAGTTGGATTCTAAGATCCCTTTACGATTCCTCTGAGTCGTTCTGCTCCTCTGTGCGTCCTTCAGAATTCTGCCTGCAACCCTATCACAGAACCTACGAATTCATACTTAACATGTAATTCAATCATTCGATATTCATTCACACACTTACACAGTTCCCAAATGAACCTCTATTTATATAAATATGAAGAACTAATTACAATCGAGACTTCTCTATCTCTCACAGGCCTGTTCTGCAATATCAGTGACCTCCTTTTCTACTCTGCCTGTAGGCTTACACTTATACCAGCAAGGTTCATTGAACTAATTCTGGTTCAATTCCTAAATCTACTGAACTGACTCCTAAATCCTCTATGTCCACTTCTACTTCAATTAATTCCTAAGTACTCTCTCTAGTTCCTCGAATCATGGAACTGTTTTAAGAGTCATAATTGACTTCTGACCCTTGTCATTATTCACCACTCATGTTCTCCTTTAATTCGAGAGCATTTACAAATTCCTCTCATTATCTAATTAATTCCTATTCTATGCACTCAAAAGCCTAATATTACATTAATTCATCGCTTAGGAATCCAACTTCCTAAAAATACATGAACCCCTATGTCTACTCAATTACAATGATTTCTCTTGGGTTGAATGCTCCTGCATCAGTTCTGAAGAAAATTATATCAAACAGGGATTTGAAGTTCACTTCCAAGTTTTGGAAGGAGTTCTTTGTAGTTTTGGGCATAGAGTTGGCCTTCAGTACAACTTATCATTTAGAGACAGATGGATAGATAGAGAGGGTCAACAGGATATTGGAGGACATGTTTAGGATGTATGTGATGCATCAATAGTGGAGGTGGGAAGAGTATCTTCCCTTGGTTGAGTTTGCATACAACAATGGTTATCAGGATTCATTGAGGATGAGTCATTTTGAGGCATTGTATGTTGGAAATAATACTGAGAGGGGGGGGGGGGGTGAATCAGTATTATCTAATTCTTTTAATAAATCTTCCTTATCTGTTCTTTGAATTATTTTTGCATGTCAGTACCATAAAATAATGAGCATGAACAAGGAAAAACAGATAGTCACACCAAAGAACACAAGATGTAAGGTGGAAACCCAATGTGGGTGAAAACCACCTGCTGCAATATGTCTCTATCTTCTTTCAAATTAGAAACTTCTTTTACAATGGTTTTGTACTGGTGCAGTCCTTTACCAGTACGCAGGCTGCAACCTGCAGAGAGCTACAACTCTCTCTCTCTCGTTTTCCAGTCTCTCCTGAATGGGAGCTACAACCCCCAACTTATTTTCATAAAGCATCAAATGATCATCAAGTACATAAAAGTTACAGTCCACTACAGTTATCAGATCAGCAATAACAGAACTAACCCAGAACACCTTATCAACAGAAAAATTCCATCAATAGAACATTTTAAGACAGATAAGCAGTTTTCCCTTCTGTGGCCTGCGTCGCTACGCAGTTCACCTTCTACTTTCCTGCGTATACCCGCAGAGATCGTTTTGCCGCACTGCGTGCCCACGCACTGTTCCTTGAACCGTACTGCGTACTATTACTGCAGGTACGCACCCAGAGACATTATCGCGCCGCGTACTATTACTGCAGGTACGCACCCAAAAATACTATCGCGCCGCATACTTTTACTGTGCGGACGCACCTGGACCTTAGTCGCTCTGCGTACCCACGCAACTCTCCTTCTTCTGCTCTGCGTACCCACGCAGGTCTCCTGTTTCTGCTCTGCATACCCACGCAGATCTCCTGTTTCTGCACTGCGTACCCACGTAGATCTCTTGTTTCTGCACTGTGTACCCACGCAGCTCTTCTGTTAAACACCTGCGTCCTTCTGATTAGGGCCGAATAGGCAGTCCACCAGAGTGGCACAGTTGCTCAGATCTGATCATGCACTCGAGAGATCACCCTTCACAGATTCGCCTTCAACTTCCTTTTCATATAGATCAAGCTTTTAAGACCATAACCCAATATTTCAGATCTAAAGATATTCAATTGCAAAAGATGCTTAGCCAAGTGATCTCCTTTGCTTTATATAGGCAAGCTCTTCCTTAAAACATGGATCAATACCACGAGCCGACACCATAATAACACAATACCGTTGGCTAAATACCAAGAGTAAAACATAAGAAAACCCCACATGTGAATTTCTTTGCCTTGAAATGTGTGCACTAGGGGTACGCACCTCCTGAACGGGATAACTGCGGGTATGTACGCACTTTATGTAACACTGACCTGCGTGTACGCACCTTATGCAAGGTGTACCTGCGTACCCCTTATTTTCTTCAATATTTGATAGCTAATCATCAATCTCTGCTGCTGACTTGAAGTACTGTGATCTATCACCTGAATGGGTTGCCATCAAGGACAACACTTTAGCCATAATGCCAACAATCTCCCCCTTTGGACTTGATGGCAACCTCACAAACTTCAGCTTCATTCTCCCCCTTTGACATCAAGGGCAAAGGGGTATACTCCCCCTAAGAACATGCTCCCCCTGAATATGAACCAGATCTGCAACAAAGAACCATAATCCACCATGAAAGAGATAGAGACATATTGCAACTACTTCCAAGATCTCCTCCTGCACATCCTCCATAATGCCAACAATGCATTATATGCTCCCCCTGAACCTGTACCATCAATCAGAAGAGGTTCAGCAATAAGATGATGCATCAACAACCCCCAGCTTTTGCCTGAGGTATTCAAAAGTGTCCCTGGGCAATGGTTTGGTGAGAATATCAGCAACTTGTTCCTTAGAAGGAACATACTCCAACCTGACCTTCTGTTCAAGCACTTGTTCCCGGAGAAAATGATACTTGATTGGTATGTGCTTGGTTTTTGAATGCATAACAGGATTCTTTGAGATGCTGATTGCACTTGTGTTATCACATAAGATGGGGATTGGTGGTGTACAAGTGATTTAAAAATCTTGCAAAGTCTGCATCATCCAAAGGAGTTGGGTGCAACAAGATGCAGCAGCAACATATTCCGCTTCAGCTGTAGACAAGGCAATCGAACTCTGTTTCTTGCTGAACCAAGATACCAGTCTAGAACCCATAAAGAACGCACCACCACTTGTGCTTTTCCTGTCATCCACGCTTCCGGCCCAATCTGCATCTGTATAAGCATGAAGTGTAAGATCTGTATCTCTAGGATACCATAAGCCATAATTTTGAGTCCCTTGAAGATATTTGAAAATTCTCTTCACTGCCTGAAGATGAGTCTCCTTCGGATTTGCCTGAAATCTTCCAACTATTCCAACTGCATGCATGATGTCTGGGCAGGTACCTGTCAAATAAAGTAAACCTCCAATCATAGATCTGTAGGTTGGTTGATGTACTGCTGCAGATTCATCATTTGCACTGAGGCTACATCCTGTGACCATGGGTGTACATACTGGTTTTGCATCTTCCATACCATATTTCTTCAAAATCTGTTTGAGATACTTGGTTTGAGATAAAAAGATTCCTCCTTCTTTTTGTTGGATTTGCAAACCAAGGAAATATGTCAGTTCTCCTAACAAGGACATTTCAAATTCTTTCTGCATGACCAAGGCAAAGTTTTGACTCATAGCTTCTTCATTGATCCCAAAAATAATGTCATCTACATACACAACAAGTATTAGCAATTTGTCATTTTCAACTTTTATATAGAGATTGCTATCTGCCGATCCTTTTGAAAAGCCTTGTTGATGAAGATATTTGTCCAAACGGTAGTACCAAGCCCTTGGAGCTTGTTTGAGACCATAGAGAGCCTTTTTCAATCTGCATACAAGATTTGGATCATTTCCAAGAATGAACCCATCTGGCTGTTCAATGTATACTTCTTCTTCCAAGTCTCCATTCAGAAAGGCTGATATCACGTCCATTTGAAATACTTTGAAGTTTTGAAAACTTGAGAGAGCAAGGAACATTCGGATGGCCTCAAGTCTTGCAACAGGAGCAAAGGTTTCTTCAAAGTCTATTCCTTCTTGCTGCACATACCCTTTACAAACCAGTCTGGCTTTGTTTCTAATTACTTCTCCATTTTCATTCAATTTGTTTTTGAAGACCCATTTTGTCTCGATAACATTCTTATCTTTTGGTCTAGGAACCAGCTCCCAAGTGTTGTTCTTTTCGATCTGCTCAAGTTCTTCATCCATTGCTTTCACCCAACATTCATCTTTGCATGCCTCTTTCACATTTTGTGGTTCAGTAGAGGAGAGTAATGCCAAATAGCTTGAGGCTTCTGCAACTTTTCTTCTTGTTTGTACACCTGCTTCTTTCTGCCCCACAATCTGAGATTCTGGATGATTCTTCTGAACATATCTGGATGGGGTTTTCTCTTCTATTCTTGTCTGCTCCTCTGGTTCTTCTTGAGATTCTTCTTGAGGTTCTTCTTCTTCATCATTCTATCTTTGAGGGTAGCCTTCATCTTCTTCGATGTCTTCATGATGTACTTGCCTAGGAATGTATCCCTTCTCATCAACCACTACATCAATGCTGTCAACAATTCTGCCAAGTCTTTTATTGTAGCATTTGTATGCTTTGCTATGTGGAGAGTAACCAAGAAGAATGCCTTCATCTGCTCTAGGTTCAAGTTTGCCAAGCTGCTCATCAGTATTCTTGATATAGCATTTGCTCCCAAAGATTTTGAAGTGCTTTACCGAAGGAGTCTTACCACTCCAGAGCTCATGAGGAGTTTGAGTGCTGTTCACCCGGACATTTGTTTTGTTGAGAATAACAACCGCAGCATGTGCAGCTTCACCCCAGAAAGTTGCGGGAGTTCCTGATTCATCAAGCATAGCACGAGCCATTTGTTGGACTGTTCTGTTCATTCTTTCCACAACTCCATTTTTCTGAGGAGTTCTAGCTGTAGAGAATTCTCTTCTTATCCCATGTTCTTCACAGAAATCGAAAAATTCATTTGAGGTAAACTCCCCACCTCTGTCGGATCTGAGGCACTTAATTTTGTGGCCTGATTCATTTTCAACCAAGGCTTTGAAGGATTTGAATTTTTCGAATGCTTCATCTTTGTGCTTCATAAGTCCTAGCCAGACAAACCTGGAGAAATCGTCAATGAATAATATCAAGTATTCTTCTCCTCTAGGTGTTCTTTTCCTGAATGGACCGCATGTATCTGTATGTACTAGCTCAAGAGGCATGCTCGCTGATCCTTCCTTCTCTGGAAAGTTAGTTCTGGTTTGTTTTCCAAACTGACATGATTTGCATATGGTGTTGTCAGGAATTTTGATATCTGGAAGATCGCGAACTGCCTGATATTTGCATGCTTTCCTTATTTGTGAAAAGCTTAGATGCCCCAACCTCTGATGCCATAGCCAGTGCTCATCATCCTTGCTCAGATAGCATTGTTGTTGTCCTTCTTCAAATATGTACAGATTATTTGGAGTTCTTTTGCCTTTGATCACTGTTTTACCTGTATCAAGATCACGAACAAGACATCCATTTGATCTGAATATAACCTCGGTTCTTTGATCACACATCTGGCTGACACTTAGAAGATTATGCTTCAATCCATCAACATACAAAACATTTCCAGCCTTGACCTTTTCTTTTAACTGAGCAATGCCCTTTCCTTTTATAGTTGCAGGAGTATCATTTCCAAAAGAGACTTTCTTTCCCTTTTCTAGAGCAGAATAAGACTCAAGTTTTTCTTTATCACCTGTCATATGCTTCGAACATCCACTGTCAATGTACCATAGATTTTCCTGTCCTTCTGCATAAAATGCTATCCCACATCTTTCTGTTTGAGGTTCCTTTATTCTCCATGTTTTGGTGCTTGAGGCTTGTTCCTTTTTCTGTTGAAACCTGCTCCTGCATTCAGAGTCTTCATGACCAAAGTTATTGCAAATAGAACATTCAGCTTCATTTTCAAGAACTGAAAAGTTGTTATAGGTCCTTTTTGTAATCCCTGTCATACTTCTTTGTTTTTGAGCTTCCCTAGTCATGATCGTTTTATATGCAACACATTGAGCTGATTTGTGACCAAAGTTATGGCAAGAAAAGCATTGTCCATTGAAGAAACTTCTGCGGTTATCGAATCTACCAGCCAACTGATTGTAATTTCTATTTTCATCTATTCTTGAACCAAATTGAGAATATTTTACCTGTGGTTGGTTGTAGCTTTTGTTCACCCTCAAGATGGATTGCCCCTGATAGTTTCTGTTTGTAATTCGTCCCTGCTTTACCTGATGATCTTCATTGTTCTTTTGCTCATTTCTTCTTGCTGCATCAAGATAACTTTTTGAGGTGGATGCTTGAGAAGTTTCTCCATTATAGCCCAGACCTGTCTTGTTTAGTGGAGACCGCTGCACATTGATAATCTCATCCAAAGTTTCAGATCCTTTGGAAAACTTGAGATTAATAGCTTTTGTTTTCTCAATCTCTTTTCTAAGACCAACAATTTCACCTTCTAATTTTTCAAGATGTTTTTCCTTTTCATCAATTTGAAATTGTAGAGTATCAATGATCATGTTCTTTTCTTCTATATATCTCTTAAGTCTAGTAATTTCATCATAAAGTTTATCCACATCTATAGCATCCATATAATCATCATCTTCAAATGCCATTAACAACTTATATTCATTACCTTGTTCATCTTCATCACTGTTTGATAGACCATCACTATCTTCATGAGTGTAGTAGCTTTTCTTATTTGCGTTCTGTTTCTTGTTCCATCTAGCAGGTTCCTTTCCTTTATCCTTATAAGGACATTTTGTAGCATAATGACCTACTCTTCCACAAGCAAAGCATTTAAAAGGTAACTTACCTCTAAACCTTCCAGAACCCCTTTGAAGATTTCTGACAAAATTTGATTCTTCTTCCTCTTCTTCCGGGACGTGGCTTGCTTCATAATAATCTCCTTTGCCTGATGCTTTGAAAGCAGCTTCTCTTCTGTCTGATGGACCTCCCTTTCTCATTTCATAAGCAGTTAGAATTCCATGTAGCTGAGACATAGTAAGAATTCGAAGATTTTCCTTTTCTTCTATTACAGATACTTTAGATTCAAACTTGGGGGACAATGATCTTAGGACCTTTTCAACCACAATGGCCTCTTTTATTTCTTCACCCAAATTCTTCATACAATTAACAACCTCATCTACCCGAAGAAAATAGTTAGCCACACTTTCATCATTATACATTTTGAGAGTCTCATACTGAATTCTGAGAGTTTGAAGTTTAGCACGCTTTACCTGTTCGTCTCCTTCATAGCTCGTGACAATTTTGTCCCATATCTCTTTTGCGGATTTATAGTGCATTACCTTCATGAATTCTGATTGAGATATACATCCTAATAGAGTACTGACTGCTTTCGCATTTCTTTCATACTTCTTTTTCTCGGCTGCATCTGTAGGAGTAGCTGAAGGAAAAGCATAGCCTGTCTCTACGATGTCCCAAACTTCTGTACCAAGAGATTGAAGATAGGCAGTAACTCTTACCTTCCAATAATTGAAGTTTGTCCCATCAAAAACTGGTGGCCTGATTGATGCTTCTCTCTCATAGTTGCTCATGATGAACGATCTACCTTCAAGCGATCAAGCTTCTCTGAAGGACCTGCTCTGATACCAATTGTTGGAAATAATACTGAGAGGGGGGGGGTGAATCAGTATTATCTAATTCTTTTAATAAATCTTCCTTATCTGTTCTTTGAATTATTTTTGCATGTCAGTACCATAAAATAATGAGCATGAACAAGGAAAAACAGATAGTCACACCAAAGAACACAAGATGTAAGGTGGAAACCCAATGTGGGTGAAAACCACCTGCTGCAATATGTCTCTATCTTCTTTCAAATTAGAAACTTCTTTTACAATGGTTTTGTACTGGTGCAGTCCTTTACCAGTACGCAGGCTGCAACCTGCAGAGAGCTACAACTCTCTCTCTCTCGTTTTCCAGTCTCTCCTGAATGGGAGCTACAACCCCCAACTTATTTTCATAAAGCATAAAATGATCATCAAGTACATAAAAGTTACAGTCCACTACAGTTATCAGATCAGCAATAACAGAACTAACCCAGAACACCTTATCAACAGAAAAATTCCATCAATAGAACATTTTAAGACAGATAAGCAGTTTTCCCTTCTGTGGCCTGCGTCGCTACGCAGTTCACCTTCTGCTTTCCTGCGTATACCCGCGGAGATCGTTTTGCCGCACTGCGTGCCCACACACTGTTCCTTGAACCGTGCTGCGTACTATTACTGCAGGTACGCACCCAGAGACATTATCGCGCCGCGTACTGTTACTGCAGGTATGCACCCAAAAATACTATCGCGCCGCGTACTTTTACTGTGCGGACGCACCTGGACCTTAGTCACTCTGCGTACCCACGCAGCTCTCCTTCTTCTGCTCTGCATACCCACGCAGGTCTCCTGTTTCTGCTCTGCGTACCCACGCAGATCTCCTGTTTCTGCACTGCGTACCCACGCAGATCTCCTGTTTCTGCACTGCGTACCCACACAACTCTTCTGTTAAACACCTGCGTCCTTCTGATTAGGGCTGAATAGGCAGTCCACCAGAGTGGCACAGTTGCTCAGATCTGATCATGCGCTCGAGAGATCACCCTTCACAGATTCGCCTTCAACTTCCTTTTCATATAGATCAAGCTTTTAAGACCATAACCCAATATTTCAGATCTAAAGATATTCAATTGCAAAAGATGCTTAGCCAAGTGATCTCCTTTGCTTTATATAGGCAAGCTCTTCCTTAAAACATGGACCAATACCACGAGCCGACACCATAATAACACAATACCTCGGCTAAATACCAAGAGTAAAACATAAGAAAACCCCACATGTGAATTTCTTTGCCTTGAAATGTGTGCACTGGGGGTACGCACCTCCTGAACGAGATAACTGCGGGTATGTACGCACTTTATGTAACACTGACCTGCGTGTACGCAACTTATGCAAGGTGTACCTGCGTACCCCTTATTTTCTTCAATATTTGATAGCTGATCATCAATCTCTGCTGCTGACTTGAAGTACTGTGATCTATCACCTGAATGGGTTGCCATCAAGGACAACACTTTAGCCATAATGCCAACATTGTATGGGTGGAGTTGCAATACTCCCATCAGTTGGAGTGATGTGGTTAACAGGGTTTTGATTGGACCAAATATATTGGAAAACATGGAATAGGAAATGTGGGTGATCAAGAAAAATCTACAGGCAGCACAGGATAGGTAGAAAATCTATTCATATCAGAACAGGGTGTTCAAGGAGTTCTAGATTGGGGAACAGGTGTACTTGCGCATCAAACCGAAGATGAGCTCCTTACAGATTAGATCATGTTCCGAGCTAGCATCACGGTCTTGTGGAACCTTTAGTATCATTGAGAGGATTGGGCTAGTGACCTATTGACTTGCATTTCCTCCGACAGTGAAACTCCATGATGATTTCCACGTATCATTGCTTAAGAAATATGTTAAGGATGTTGATCATGTGATTGACTAGTCTGTATTGTAGGTGGAACTAGATGGAGAATTCCAGCCAGATCCTTAGTGTATATTGCAAAAAAAGGTGCTCATGCTCAAGAACTGAGCAATCGAACAAGTTAAGTGAAGTGGAAGCACTTTGGGACCGATGAAGCTAGATGGGAGATGGTGGATCAGATGCAGACTATGTATCCTTCCTTGTTTGTCGGTTGAGGAAAAGAAGCTTTAGTATGGTGTTTTGGTATATGTTTTGGTGATGCTGTTATATGTACATATGTATATGTATGTAAATATCACCATGAGCTAAGTTATAAAGCTCCAATAAGTGGTATGGTTGTCACGTCATTATTTTTTCATGTTGTTATGATGCTGGTTTGCTTTTCAACAGGTTGATCATTGTAAATACTACATTAAGCTATGTTGTAAAGCTCGATGGGCAGTATGTTTTATTTTTAGCAGTTTTGCTGAGGTCTTGGTGTGGTTTAACACCAAGGACAGTGTCCCCCAAGGTGGAGGGTTCTGTAACATCACTAGTGAAAATTCCATGTAATGAAAGTTAATAAAGGTAAAATAATAACCACGGTTGATGGGACACTTATTCCAACCTAAATGTTGGGGAAGACATCCTAAGTGATATTTATTTGGTTGGTTATGGCTAAGGCTTTGGAAAGAAAAAATGGCATTTTTGGCACATTTATTTATGAAAATAATGGAAATTAGGAGAAAAGGGAGGTGAAAGGTCATATGTTGCATGTGAGGAGGAAATTGAAGGAAAATAATGGAAAATGAAGAAAATGGAGGCCTCATTCATAAAAAGGCTTTTGAGGACCAGTTGGTAACCTTCTGTCAGTTGAGTTTTGAAGCTCTCTCATTATTTTCTCTCTCTCTCTCACTCTTCAACACTTAGAGTTTTCTTGGAGCATTTTTGGCATTAGATCAAGAAAGGAAAATAAGGCAGGAGGAAGCAAAGATCAAGCAAGGAAAGGCAGGATTAAGCAGCTACGACATGATTCATTACAGGTATCGATTTTCATGTGTACTTTCCTTGCTATATTTGAAATGCATGGTATTTCATGTGGTTCTTTTGTTGTTGTGGCATGGGTTTTTCTAGGTGTAACAGTGTTTTCAACCTAGCCTTGCCATTTCCAGATAGCCATGGTGTGATTGGGGTTCTAATGTTTTGGTTGAGTTGGATTGTTGGATGGATTTGAAGTTGAGTGAGGTGCATCTCTGAAATGATAGAACACATGGCCTAGTAACCCATGAATCAGACTATGGGTTGCAATAAAGCCAAATTTTTTGTTTCCTCGAATGACCTAGGAATCCTTCCTAGTGAATGGCGAGATATACAGTAAATCCAAGAGGTGGTTTTCTCTCCATTGGGCCTAGTAATCCTGATTTTGGGATATGCGGTAAATCCTAGAAGTGGGTCTCGGTTTAGGGCCTAGTGATCTAGGTTTATATTGCAGTAAAGCTTGAGAAAATAGGAGATAGGAAAATTCCTCACAGTGTACGTGGCGAAATCTGGTGGCATCCATGCTTGTTTGGCCTAGTGGTCAGGTGGAGATCATGCTAAAGCCTATTATGATGTGTTCATTATGGTGGCCTAGAGATCCAGGATGGATTAAAGTAAATCCTGGTTTCTATAGATGAGAGTGAGGTGGTTTAGTCTTGGTATGCCCTGGTTGGTTCTTTTGGTTTGAGTCCCACATTCATGCTTGGAATATGGCACGGGGGTGAATGGATGAAGAGATATTTCGCTCATCCATTCTATGGTCGGGTGGAACATGGAATTACCATCCCAAGTTTGGTTTTTGCATAATTAAAGAAAGGTTATTTATCTTTGTATTTCTATGACCATTTTGATGGATCATATGTGGTCTATATGGTTGTACTTTCTTGAGTGTTTCTATTGTTATTATGTTGGTTATATGTGTGTTTTCTGACAACAACTATGTATGGATCTCAACATGTTTTTACTTGTAAATGAATGGATAATTTATCTATGGCCTAATAGATGGTAATGCAGAAAATGACATGAGGGGAAATTGGTTCCTAGTGATTCTCAGATAAGTACAAGATCCCTATGTTTAATTTTGTTGGTTACACATGTATATTACATGCTTACGACATGTTTAACAAAATTTATGTCATGGCTAGTGGGGGTCTGATTAAGTTCTTGTTTAACTTATTGATTTTGCATCACTGTTTCCTTGTTCTTTTGTTGTCCTAAGTTATCATTCCATTCTGGGAAGTGACCTGGGCTCTGGGCCTGAAAAAGTGGCTCAAATCCTAGGGACACTAGAATAACACTAGTAATTTGGGTATCTGGATGCAAGCAGGCAAGCCTATGAGACCAAGTTTGGGTTTTTGGATGTTTTCATGCCTATAGCATGAGAGTGACTGAGGCTTAAGATGTCCATAACATCAGTGGGACCCAAGGATAGGATGTTTGAATGGCTGACATGTCTCTTGAGGGTTGTGTTGCTGATGTGGATAGGTTGGTTGATGTGTTACATCAATTCCACTTCCTTAAAGTCACATATGAGGTCGAATTGAATCATAGTAGCCTCTCATCACATGTTTACCCCGATTGGTTAGTTATTTTGGCAGATGTGTGAGGAGGGTGTTACAGTGTTATCACTCAGAGATTTCCCTAGATGTGGAAGGAAATAACTGAGGTAACCTCTAACCAATCTCTTGAATTTAAAGCTATCCCTTTCAATATGAAGTGGGATCCCTTGTATAACTTAGTCATAATGACTAGTTATGTATTCAGCACATTAACTAGATCTAATGAAAAGTGAGGGGTTTTGAAAAAAGGAGTTTGGTTGGGAAATAAAGAAAATCCATTGGGCAATGGAGTCAGGCACATGAAATAAAGAATATTTTCAATATGTTGTTTATATGGTCAATTATTAGCAAAGGAAAGATAGATAACAATTTCTTAGACATCAATTTATCATTATAGTCGAAAGTTGAAGGAAGGAAACAATCCACTACTATTGGGCATACAAGATGAATCCAAAAGTAGCTTTAGAGGACAAGAGTGATAAATATCTGTGTACTATTCAAACAAGGAAGTGAATAATTTTGATTCATTTGTCTCTACTCAAATACCGAAGATGAAACATTAAATGAATTAATAGAGAAAGTAAAAACAATCACATAGAAGAAAAAACAGACAAAGAATTGTTAGCACAATAGTCCTTGCATCAAAGAACATGTACCAATGATCTTATAGTCTCAATTAATCAAAACATAGAGAATACAAAGCCCAATATTCTTCATAACCCAACCTCTGTTATATTACATAACCTTGCTTTATAAGAAAATTACAAACTCTAACAAGTTTGTCCTTCATACTTAATTACAAACTGCTAAAAATAAAAGAGATAAAGCGTATCTCTCAAATACATGCACATAAACATATTTCCAAGCCTATATGCATATAAATATCATGTTGTTTCTGGAATCATGGCTAGAGATAAGGATAAGCAAGTTGAATTTGATGAGGTGGCATCCAAGTCAACAGATGTCCATGATATTTTTCCTCACGAATTCCTGAAAAATAGGGTTCACTGATCCCTTGGAAACTTCAAAACCGTGATAGTGTTTAGAAAACCAAGAGAGGGTTTTTTAAATGAGTTTGTTACAAACAAAAAATTCTTTCAGTTTTGTAAAATTATTTCTCATTTATTTGAAAAGCATTCCCAAAACTACTATGATGTATAGGAAAAAACTGAGTTAACTAACCATTTTTTTTAAATGCGCTACTACTTTTGTTGTCAGCGCATTTTCCTTTTTTTATTTTCAAACACACAATAACACTGACACTCTCGTTGTCAATGATTTAACCCTTCTTATTACAAATTGGTGCTAACGCTCCCTTTGTCAGTGCTTTAACATTGTTTTTTGCAAATCGGCACTGACACTGAAACTGTCAGTGCTTTTAAAAACTAACAACTAAAATTGTGATAACATAAGGCTTGGTTAGAGGGAAATATTGCACAGTTTTGGGGCTCAGGGGCTAGGCTTGAGCAATGATATTGTGTAGTGCATAGTTATGGGAGGCAACTACTACACATTGTGCAGTTCCAAGAGACAAGGTTGTTGCTTGAGGACTGAGACTACATAATGCATAGTATAAGGGGGATGAATGAGGCTGAGTGTCCTGATTGGGGAGTTTTCCTTTTTTGACTAAGTGTTGGATCAGTGGGATGATGTTGAACCAAATCAATACTTGAAAATGATCACACACTTAGATTACTTGACGACACAATTTGGAACACTCATAACACATGAACAACATACTCTTCCTCAATGCGAAAACTTTGAGATGGCCTACACTAAATGTGACACCAAAGATACACTTTGCGAATATAGTGACGAGACTAGTGCGACAGAGCTTGAAACTTTGGAAATGAGTGCAATAGATGTTCTCATGATAAGAAAAACTCATTTACATAAGGATTACCCCCTAATACACATGAGAATTAGCTCCTGTATAATGTGTGTAACCTAACCTGCTAAAAGATGACACTTTGATTTTATCACAAACGAGACCAAAAAAATTAGAAAAAACACATGCAATGACTCTTAATACTTGTGATGACATCATGAAATGTCAAAGTAGGCTCCAAAATTTGGATGTAAGCCAAAATTTTGGAGGCTGTTGTGGCAGCGACAACAATATCTTGGGATTTTTTCTTAATATTGAAGCCTTTGAGGCCAGCACATTTTCACACGTGGATTGTGAATGTTTCTAAGTCTATTCTTTGATTGTTTATGGTTCATGTTTTCTTTGATTAGTACTAGATTATTTGAACTATTTCGGTTACTTTGGTGCTCCTTGTTGGAAATGTGTTGTTATGCTATAATGATCGCCGCATCTTTATGAATTATTTTGCTTGATGTTAGACAAATCTTACTTATTTTCATTTCTCTCCATTATGGTAGTACTATTAATTCTCTCTTAGAAGCTCATTTAATTTTCCATCCACAGTAGAAGAACCTTGATACATCAACAATTGAATATTCACAAGGCATATATTTAAGTAAATGGAAGTCATGCCTTATTATGGATGGGAATCCTATGCCAAATAATGTGAGGTCTAGCTGGGACCTTATATCGGTGAGATCCCTTGTATGTCAGTGGTATCCAACACCATCAACATTCTAGCACTAGAAGGAGGGCAACTAGTTTTTCATGGTTGTAACTCCGTGCACCAAAATCATTCTTCTTCTGGAAAAGGTAGAAACATTCCGAGCACCATTCTGATTCCTAAAGCAGAAGTTCTTCCTTTCCTAGCTCAGAACCAACTTGTGAGGTTACTTAAGAGTCGATCCAGGAAATTTGACCTATAACCTATCGATTCATGAAGGCTATCAGATTAATTCCTGGAGAGTAGAATCTTCCACATTTTCCAAAGAAGAAAGAGACAACTGGTACCACTATCTTATTTTCTATAGTGGAAGATTTGGTCTTTTCCACTCTTGAGGAGTTTACAAAATCCACAAATGATACAGAACATCAAGATCATCTTCCACCAATTAACAAAGGAAATGAGGATGATGTAGTTGTTCTTTCTAACGGTCTCTTCGATGGATTAGAAGGTGAAGATTCCTCTAATTTTGATAAGGAGCAACAACATAGAGATGGGAACATGATATAAAAGGATTAGGATTGGATGGTCCAAGGGCCTCTTTCTCTCCCAAAAAATTGACATAGGATTCCAGGACATCCAAAAAAGTTTCTCTCAAAGTATGATTCGGATAAGAAGATGAAGGAAGAAGACAATATCGATGATTTTTACCTGCACTTACGAATGATGGAGGTGAGGAATGATGATGTTTCTGACGATCTTTTCCCTTATACATTAGAAGGCAGAGCGGCATCATAGTACCATAATCTACCTGTCAATTCAATCCACACCTAAAGGGAGTTTAAAAAGTTATTTCTTGAGAAGTTTACTGATGAAAAAACTCCCGCTATGATAATCAAAGAGATCATAAGCATGAAGATGGGGGAAAAGGAGAAAGTGAAGGATTTTAATCAGAAATTTAATCATTTATTGAATAAATTTCCCCCAAACACACTACCACACAATTAAATTACCATCGATTACTACACAGCTGCCTTTCCCACCATTATTTCCCAGTTTGTAAAGAGAGATGCAAAGGTAACATTGGCATTAAATTTTGCATAAGAAACTGCCATTGACAAGGAATTGCACGTGATTGGGGTCATTACGAATGCTGAGGAATCAAAAGACTCCAAAGGGAGTAGTAGGAAGTCACAACCTTATTCTAGTAAGGCCAAAGAGAAGGAATCATCAGAAATTGAAAGATTTATCAAGATGGTGAATATGCTCACCAATGAAATTTTAGAACTAAAGAAAAGGTCAAGTGAGACTTCCACCAGAATCAAGCCTCCCAAGTCATTCCCTTTCCGAAGGAATAATAGTAATAGCAACAATAATCTGGCCAGGTCTGTGCAAAGCTCGAATGTATTGATGAACATAGAAAGCATCGACATGGAAAAATATTTTTCTTTCCATTAGGAATATCACTCATAAAATACATTCCCTTAATGGAACCAAAACATGAATGGTTTGACTGCGCACATCGTCGATACTCTATTGGAAGATGAGATGACATAACAAGTAGTAGAATCAAAAGAACCTATGGTAGCTAAAGAAAGAAAAAGTGTCAGACATGTAGTGAATGCATATTATTGTATCAACAACGCTAATAAGAAGGATGTTGAAGAACCACCACAGAATGAGCCCCCTCCTGAGAAGAAAAATGGTCAATAAATTTTAAGGATTAAAGGGCCTATATCTGAATAGGAATTGATTAGAAAAAAATTTAAGGATAAATTATTGAGAAGAATCTCTCCACTTGTAATTCCTACTCATAATGCATAAAATAAGCCTAGAGAGGCAGCTAAATCTAAGAACACTTCCTTGAGTAACAAGAGTAAGTCTAGCACTCCATAAGCATCGAATAAAACTTTCCCTCCAAACACTTCAGCATTACCTGCTATAGTTGAAACGATTGATTATAACATTGTGGAAGAAATAAAGAAGGTGCGAGCGAACGTTTCCATCTATGATATTATGAATATCGTATGCCAACATGAACATATTGTCCAGCATTTTTCATAACCTTTGAGGGGTGATAAAGCTTCCTCCTCTCAAAAGGTGTCAGGTAACTCTTCTCGTCCTCTTGAATCTGTAGTAAACACTTTAACATTAGAAGTTAACACTATTTTCCCTTTGTTTTTATTAACATTTGAAATTTTTAATCATAATGTCCATAATTGTTTAGTTGACTCAGGTGCATATGTGAATTTCATGTCGCTATCTGTAGCAAATAAAATAAATGCAAAATTGGAGAAAAATGATACACCGATTATTCAGCTGAACAGGTCTCTTATCCAGGCTATTGGTGAGCTTAAGAATGTGCTTATCAAATTATAAAAAGATTATCGAGTTCACCAAAAAATCCTATGGTGTACTACTTAGCAAAGACTCGTCTAGAAAATTACAAGGATATTTTACAACAAAATGGACACATTTGTGGCTTTCGTATAAGGGTTGGAATAATCATATTCAAGTGAACAACGATTCATGCATGAAACACACCGTGACACCACTTAAGGTCCACAATGAGCCTCTTACTTTTGTTGATTTTATCTTCGGGAATTGTTTTCTTGAAATTGACCTTGGGTGCTATCCGGCACAACCATCACCCATTCCACCAGATACACAGCTAGAGCTCCTTCCTTGTTCTCCAGCTGGTGCATTTGAAACATGTAATATAGATGTACATAACAATAATAATAGTAATATTAGTATAGGAAGTAACTTAGTAGCTCATAATGTTTGGACTTTATATTTTGATGGTCCAAAAACAGAGGACAGTTCCAGAGAAAGTTGTGTTCTTATAGACCCATGCAATAAGAAGCATATCCTTTCATGTCTTCTAAAGTACAAGTGTAAGAATAATACTACCGAATATGAAGCACTCATACTCATATTAAATAAATCTATTGACTTGAAGGTAGAAATTATAGAGGTAATCGGTGACTTAGAGGTGGTCACTCGGTAGGTACGAGATACTATACATTGTGTTTCACCAATTTTAAAAACTACCAGCATGAGGTATGGTGTTTAATCAATCATATTAAAGATTTAAATATTGTTTTTATTCCTAGAGTTAGAAATGTTGCAGCAAATGCATTAGAAAATGTAGTCGCCAGGATGTTGTCATTTAAAAATATTTTTTCTATCGAAATTATATATAAATCATCTATGTTAGACAATGTCACTAACTTACACATTTTCAATGGTGACCAACAGATACTACACTTTATCACTAATGTTGAAGTATTCAAATATGCTTCCATAGAGGAGGTTGAGCATGATCAAGCTCTATAGGAGTCATCTAATGCAATGAAAGGAAACACTATGCCAAAAGTTGTGGTGTCCCTAGAGATGTTATATGACCTACAAAATTTATTTAGAGGGACAAACAACACGAAGGATCAGAGTTCAAAGTTAGCATATGAACAAGTCAATTTAGGAACTCCCAAACATCTTTAATATGTGAAGCTTGGTACTTGTTGTTCTCCACAAGAAAAACAGGCATTTATTTGCTTATTTAAAAATTACCATGATTTGTTCTCTTGGACATACGATGATTTAAAGACTTATGACACTCGTATTATCCAACATGTCATCCCTATAAAAGAAGGGGTGAAATCGTTCCAGTAGAAACTAAAAAATGTTCATCCTACACAGGAAGCCCTTATATAGAAAGAGTTGAGAAAGTTGTTGGATGTTCAGATCGTATTTAAAATCAGACATTCCACATGGGTTTCCAATCTGGTCCCAGTCAGAAAGAATTCCTAAGAGATAAGATTATGTGTAGATTTTTGCAACCTAAATTGGTCTTATAATAAACATAACTATATAGTGCCACCCATGGAGGAGATACTCCAGATAGTATTTCGGTCTAAAAAAAATCGATACTAGATGGGTTCTCAAATTATAATCAAGTGCCAGTAGCAGAACCAAACCGACTGAAAACTACCTTCCGAGCCAAATGGGGGACATTCACTTTCAAGAGGATTCCATTTGGACTTATAAATGCAGGTGTGACTTTCCAAAGGGAAATGGACATCACCTTTCACAGCCTAATAGGTCAGAGAATTGTTGTTTATTTTGGATGATGTTATTGTGTTCTTCAAGAAAAGATCAAATCACATACGTCATTTGAAATAGATATTTGAGCAGTGTCGAAAGTATGGAATTTACCTTAATCCCAAGAGGAGCATCTTCGATGTGTCCGAAGGGATTCCACTGGTACACATCATCACAAAGAGAAGAATTAACATTGACCCCGAGAGGGTAAAATCCATTAGGCAGATCCTATTCCAAGTGAATAAGAAATCCATGCAGTATTTCTTAGGAAAAAATAATTTCCTGAGAAAATTCATATTTAATTATGCTCAGATAGTCAAACCCATATAGGAGATGATCAAGAAAGATGCACTATATAAATGGGATAAATGGGAAATGGATTCTTTCACTTAGATTAATGAAAATATTTTCGATGCACCTATGCTTTTTAGTTCATATTATGTAAATATTTCATGCTATATATGTTTGCTTTAAATTTTTTGATTGCGACCGTGTTGACTCAGAAATATATTGAAGGAAATGAGTGGCTTATCTCCTTTATGAGCGCTAGTCTACAAGGGCCCAAATTAAATTATCATGCCATCATGAATAAGCATATGCAGTTGTTGAGGGCCCGGAAATCGGGTCAACAACAAGGGGGATACCCACCCAGTCCGGAACCTGGTTGGCGGCTCCTTGCCCGTTTGGTGTAGCGGGTCCGACTGGGGATAATGGGACCAGCTTCCCAATCTAAAGGATGTGTGTGTGTAGAGTTTGATGTTTATTGATTCTAGAGGTATTTTGGAGCTAACTTAAATCTAACTTTTAAACTGACTCTATGCTATTGTAATCTAATGAAAACAACACATCTAATCTACACTAACCTGGGATATATCTCTTTTATCATGCGATCTAAAAAGATTTCATACAATAACTGGTAATAAAGATCATTCAGCTATCATAAGAATATAAACCAATTAAGATGAACCATTCTACATAAAAATTTAGGCAAAATAGTTGTGAACATCATATCGCATAATAAGTTATTCATATGTCAAACACAAACAAATGATTCCACCGTACAAAAGTGCCAAATGGTAACCCAGATATTCATACATCAACATATAAACAACTAAAACTGCATATCACTCTAAGAATATAAGCAAAAATTCGTCAAGAGATAAAAGTACCATTTATGACTGATTTTCACTCATAAACCTCAAGCAATAATGATTTATCTCTACTTACTTCTAACGCCTACTAAGAGTACAGAAGTGCAACATCAGTAGCAGACATTAAAATGTAAACATAAATAAATCTCGATCCTTCCATTCATCAAAACCTCCTCTGAGGGTGTAGAAGTGCATGTTCCGAGGATAAGTTCTTGACAAATTTTTGGACCCTTCTCTAAATGCATGAGAAGGGTTAAAATACTACTTCCTAATTCTAATAATAGTATCATTACAAAATTTTAGGATACGGTTTTCAAATGACCGTCCTTTTTCTAATCTAGTTAAAATAGAGAAAAAACAACATTCTAAATGAAATCACTTATGAACTTGGTCTTTAAAGTTGCAAGTATCCAGCATAGGCTTGAGGAGAGTCGGCTGACTGATTTCTGCGCTGAGCTGGGCTACGAAAACGGCATCTACAAGAATCGGCGCTAACTTCTCGGCTGCGTTTGTAATGCATTTCACCGTCATCCATTGGCTGTGTGGTTTAACCAAATACGTCCAATAACATTCCCAATTCAGTCTGGCCAATGCTTGGATTGCCTTCCCTTTTGCCTGTGCTTTCTGCCTCCATTCTGTTTCCAGTTGCAACTTGTTTGGTAGGTACCCCGGGGTGGTTTCTGCAATTAAATTTTCCCTGTGTAAATTCTCATTTACACAGTCGATAAGAGTGCTTGCCTGTGTCGCTGTTGTCTCTGTTGTCTGCTCCGCCCGCGTGATTTGATCGTCCCATTTATTAAAGAGCAACTCTTTATGATTTTCATTAATCCTGGGTGCACCTGCTCTTTTCCCTTCCTCATCATCTTGCCAAGTCAAATATTCTGTCACCCTCTTGTCGTTCTGATCATAGTTGCTCCGTAGATCCACCACTTGACTGGTGATTTTGTCGCTCAACGCACAATAGTGACTCCACTGTGATATTTTACGTCCCAATTCTTCCTGTTGCTGCAATAGTTGCTCATTCAAGCCGATAGATTCTGAGATAAACTCTGCCAGCTTAGGTTCATCTTTATGCGTTTCTTGCAAAGTCTGCAATTGTTTTTCTTTTTCTTCGAGACTCCTTTGATAGCCTATCTGCATCCGTTGAATGTCTTCCTGTAGCTTTTCAAGCTGTCTGGAAGCTTCAGTGTTCGCGTTGGCTTGTTGCAACTGTTGTTGTAGCAGTTGTATATGATTTTCTTGTTCCTTTAATAGTTGCTGAACTTCAGAGGCCTTATCAATAGTTGCAGAAGCATATGCTCCTACAATCTGAGACAGCTTCGTAAGATTTTCAGTCGGATTATTATTGGGGTCTTTCCATAAGACGTCCAAATGTTTAGCCTCTTGAGACAGTGCATTTTCAAGCTTTCTTTTCTTTCTCTGTCTCCTTACAACTGCTTTGTGTTGGGGACTATAGAATACATCCAGTGGGGGAATTTCTTCTACGTTAAGTAGAAGTTCTGAGGTTGGAGCGATAGGAAGATGTTCAGCTTCTGTGGCACTACTGACCATAGTCGAAACGACTTCTTGCACCACCTGTGTATTATTCACAGGTGTTTTTGGGACTTGCCCTTCAAGATTGATCAATTCATTGAAGGTTTCCCACTCTTTATCTAGCTCTGCCGTGACAAGTGGTGCTTCGATGACAGTAGGGGGGACATCTCTTGGTGGTGAGGCGATAACTTGCCGCTGAGACATTGCACTCGACTGAGCTGTGTCTTTGGTTGTTTCTTCGCTTTTTCCTTGGTCGTGAATAGAATTTTCAGGATGCTCAAACACTTCTTGCACAGCGCTGGACTTAGATCTGGAAGTGCTAGAGTTTTCACTGAGGCTGATGCTTGGAGTTGGTTCTCTAGCAGGCAGTCGCAGCTTCTCTAGCAGAAGATTGGCCAGCCTTCTTTCTCTGTACAACGTGAATTTTTGGAGGTCACCTAGAGATAACCTCGACTGAGCTTCCTGCAAAATTTCTTGGAGCGAACTCTTATTCTGAAACAGATCATCAAACAAATCTTTCTTTCCAGAGAACACTCTTATTTTGACATTCGTTGTGAATTCTTGGGCCACATCATTTGGGTCGAATGGCCTCGCTGGGAACTTAAATAATTGAAGACACGTCACATTCTCCACTTCACCAAAAGTGTGTCCCACATCGAACAAAGAGAAGGCCCCACAAGTTACGGGAAATTGAGGCCATATGGGCTTCTTCTTGTCCTTTAGGTCTTTGGTCAGGCCGCCTTCAGAACAGGTTTGATAAGCGATTTCCCGGGCCAAAAGTTTATCAGGGACATATAGGGGTAGGACATGTGGAGGTATAGTGCTTCCAAAAACTCTAATGTAAGTAAACCATTCTTCCCCAAACCATCTCGCGATGGGGATGATGTCAATTTGGGCCTCGGGAGAGCACCTTGGGGGGTCCTTATCATATATCATTCTATATAGGGGCAAAATAAGCCCATGGCAAATTTGGTAAAAGTGAGGGGTAAAATGGGAATCCCATAAGACCTTATGATAAACATGGATGGGCAATGGGTCTTGGGTAGTCCATTTCCAACCCATACTAGGGAATTTAGATACAAGAAAAACAGAATCCATAATATATGCAGACAGGAAAAAGGGAGGATAGACCCTTTGAGACAAGGATCTCTTAGACCGGTAATTGAGAACAGCCGTGTATAGAGTATCAGAAAGGATTTTGGCCCAATCTATGATGTCTGCGTTTGTGGCAGCATCAATTAATGGTAGCCATTCAGATGAAAACTTGTTGATATCCGGCATCCCAAATAACCTACAGAGCATGGCCGCAGCAAAACAATATGGAGAGGTGAGGGAACCAGTGCTGTACATACCGTTTTTATCCTTTTTCAGCGGCTCGTCTCTTCTAGACCATTCTTTAGTGGTGTCTGATAGATCTGGATTCTCCGCCGCGAACTTCCTAACAAATTGTGCATTATAGGTCGCTTGCGGTTCTGGAAGATGATACATAAGCTTCATATCTTGCGCAGCGAACGATCCGACGAGCTCGTATCCATGAACTTTGAATTGTCTGTTGTTCAAGTCTGCATCATCCAGTATCCACTTGATCATGTCTGTATATGGCAGAATTTTGGGCCTTGCCGCTATTCTGTGAAGGAATGAACATGCTAGGTCCTCCAAGGACGCCTCAGAAGAGCGTGGTGCACCCGCGACAACAGTCACCTTCATTATTCTAGTCTTTTCTTCCTCTAGCAGCCTGTACATGCCTTCCCATGTTGATATCCCTGCGTCTTTGTTATAGGCTGTGTCTGTGTACAGGGGCGTGATCTCCTTGGTCTTCTCCTTCGCTTCGGAGCTTTGAGCTTTATTTCTCTTTCCCATTTCTCTTTGCGTTTCTGTCTGAGTCGTCTTGGCGTTTTGTTCTTGCAGATTACGAGTGAAATGGAAATGACTGATCCAGAAAGGTGATGGGAGAGTTTTAAATGCAATAGATAAATCAAATATGCCACCTTACGTGAAGCAAATCTCTACCAAGGCACGCGTCTTTAATCCATTTAATAACTGACAACTAATTCATTTACTATCATTAAAAGCGCATGATTTTGGGTTAGATTATAGTAAGTGGTTTTTTCTTTGAATGGCGCGCCCGAAGGATTCGTACCGAAGTGATTTATGATTTGTTGACGTAACCTCGCGTGTCGCGCGATCGCTAATCGCATCATCGCAAATCGCATGGATGTGGCATCGCAGCGATCGCAATATCGCAGATCGCAGAAATTTGATGTTTACCAAATCTTGCCTGGCTTATTTCTGCGATATGCGATCTAGCGATCGGTGTTATCGCAGATCGGCGAATCTTTAAGTTTTTCTTTATAAGCATTACTATTTTGCGATGCGATGTCATTATTAGCACGAGGATGGTGCGCATAAAAAGGGAAATGAAGGTGTTTCCTATCCTTTTGCAATGCGACCTTAAAGGTTTTCTCTTTTATCGTAGACTTAGGCTTAAAATATCCAAGAGGCTTTTTCTAAGCGTATGATTGTGACTTCAAAAAGAAACTCTTGCCTTACCTAAAAATTAACTAAGGGTCCCCATTCATTCAGTATCATGGTTGATACTCAATTGAATAAGGGGGGGTGTTGCTGGCCACAACAATTGGCGATTCACTTGGGAGAACCAGTTATCTCTGCTTTTATATTGACGCTTTCAAACTCCTGAAAAAATTTTCTTAAATAAAAACTTGAACTTTATTATAAAAAGATAAAGCAAATGATACTTTAAACTGTCAATGATGTTTCGTTTCAACCTATTTCTATTTCAATTACTTGCGTCTTCAGCTTGTCTTTGCATTTAAATCAGTCATTACTTGGTCTTGTGAAACATAAAATAAAGTCTTCCCTATGTATCAACTCTTTTCAAGTATGCTCCTTTGTCGCAGGTAGAGCCTCTGCTGCCAGCAGGCGTCCATAGCCTCGACAGGGTTACCTATTACCCAGTAATGATCCTTTATCCTGCTTAAGGTTATTTACAACTTTTTCAGAGAAAAATCCCTTTTTGACACTTTTTTTTTTTTTTTATTCTCTAAAGAACAATGTCTTGGTTTGGTGGCCAAATTATGACATAGTCATTCACTTGATTTACACTTTTGCTGAACAAGCTGGCTCGTGATGAGACCCCTTGTCTTTTGATTGCAACAATCTTGAGTCATTTCCCTGTTTTGGTAGACAGTTTTGGCAAAGTCAGCAAGTTATAATATCTGTGATCATGATAAGCCGGCTCGCGATGAGACCTCTTATTCTTTGAGATATAGTGTCTTTTTGGATTATTCCTCTGAATGCTGCGTTTTCCTTTAGCAGGGACGAAGTCAAATTTTCTTTCCTTAAGAAAGTTCTGGACGACAATGATAGGGCTATTTTGGTAATGGCTGTTTCTACAGAGAATCTTTATTTTAATATTGATACCTTTCATTGTGCTGACCTAAAACAAATTTTCCACTGAGATAGCTTTCTTTAAATTTTTTGCAGTTGAAACTATCATCATATCTGGGTTAAAGTTCTATTGATAATAAAGATCAAATTCCTAAAAGATTTGCTGTTCATAGAAGCAGAAGTTTCAAAAATCTTTAACAGAGAAAAGGTGTCTTTAGTAAATGCCAAATGTCGTTAACCAAAGCAAACATTATTATGGAGAAAAATATTTCACGCAATGAGAGGCAAGAATTCCCTAGGGTTATGTACAGAAAACTTTGCCTATCAATTATTGAAAGCAAACCTAATAATCTAGCTAAATTACTCCTACTATTCTAACTATATACAGAAAATGAACTATGTGAAATGATATTTCCAATTGAACCATCTATTCATCTTTATTCCTAGCCGTATGAAACTTTCAAACATCAGTGTAAAGAACCAAACTTTCATTGGATCGTAAACATTGACTGTGGAATAAGAAGATACAACCTCAATTGGAATTCTGTCTGATTTTCCTTTCTGATGAGAACCTTTTTCCAACTGGATACCTACTGGATCATAAAAATTAGGATGAATTTCTGTTATGAATTGATGATCTCGCAATAGGAAGGATAACAAGTCAGATTGTGAAAATGATTTTTTAGTTTCAATGGCTTGTAACCTGTTTTTTGTTAACACTGGGATTTTAGCGATTTCGTTTGAAACGAAAGTTCTCAAATATGAATCGCTAAAACATAATCTATCAAAAGATTGAAAATTTAAAAAGAAATCCGATTTTGTACAAAATGAGTTCAAGTGATAAAGAAATGAATGATTATTTGTACAAATATTGTTACAGCACAACTGGGATTTACTTGTAACATCTTGCTCCTCACAAGAACTGGCCAGGTCTTGTGAATCGGGGAATAAGTTATGATTGTGAACAGGAGTGGAGTTTTCCTCATGATATGAATCATAGATCGGGGTATTGTCTTGGATAGTAAAATCATCCAAATGATTTTTTACTTTGAAATGAGGGTCTTTTGATATGATTTATGATTCAAGGTGTTTCTCATTATCTGAACCTAGTTGAGTTACTTGGGATAACTCAACAACATCATCGTTGTCAAAGTAACTATCACTAAAGACTCTACAGATTTCCCTAGGTTCCTCTTTTTCATTATATTTTTTCAGACAAGGGAGGCCAAGCAGCTTTTGTTTGACATTAATCAAAGGATGTGCTAAAGATGTCTCTTTATCTTGAAGACCTAATGATGAGTCGTTTGAATAACCCTCTGTGTTTTTGAGACATCTTTAATGTTGAGAGGGGAAAAATTGTCATCACTAAAAACATCGGGATAAAGAGAAAAATGTGAATCTGGAGTAATGCATTTGAAAACATCATAAAAAAAACTATGTTCATCAGATCCATCATAAACATCGGGCTTTAGATCATACCTCTGTGCGCTGATACTTTTTGAAAGAGAAATAGTTCGCAGTTCTAACCTTGGCATCTGCATTCGTTTATTCGTAATGATATTGTCTGAATTTGTGTTAGAGTCATATTCTGGTTCCAAGGTAGTTTCTTTTTTAGTATTTTCGTTTTTTTTCTCCGGCATTAGAGCATGCATGACTCCTAAGCTTTGCAGATTTTCTTCTTTACGGATGATTTGTGTATTTGACTTGAAATGCTCATTCATATCAGACAAAAATGAAACAAAGGTTGAACTAATTGCTGCTTGATCAAGCATAGGAGGTGGGAATACTCATCATAATCTGAAGATTCTTCATCCGTGAGCTCACTCTAAAGATCATACTTTAGGTATTTCAGATGAAATCGCATATTAAAATCCCTTACTGGTTCATCTTGCTTCCATAGATAGTCAATTTCATCATACACCTGGTTGTAGTCATAACAATCAAATTCCAAAATGAAAGTCTTGACGAATTGGTCCCAGCTGTGGATTGATGCAACTGGGAGGGTTCTGCACCATTTTCTAGCTTCCGTTGTGAATGTAAGAGTAAAAATTCTGCACAAAACGCCTTCATCAATTCTCTGAATATCAGAACTTGAAACTTTTTGAATGAACTGAAGGGCATGATTAAATGCAGAAGAATTATTCTTACTGTTGAATTTTGCCTGAGACAAGAGCCTTACCACATCTGGTGGAGTGTTGGAAGAGGTAGGCACATGGATGCAACTCCAAATAGGAATTCTATGAGCAACCATCCTGTTTCAAGCTTTATAATTTGGAAAACATTCCAACAGACACTATGCTCAGGCCCTCCTTCTAGCGCCAAATATGTTGAGGGCCCGGAAATCGGGTCAATAACAAGGGGGATACCCACCCAGTCCCGAACCTGGTTGGCGGCTCCTTGCCCGTTTGGTGTAGCGGGTCCGACTGGGGATAATGGGACCAGCTTCCCAATCTAAAGGATGTGTGTGTGTAGAGTTTGATGTTTATTGATTCTAGAGGTATTTTGGAGCTAACTTAAATCTAACTTGTAAACTGACTCTATGCTATTGTAATCTAATGAAAACAACACATCTAATCTACACTAACCCGGGATATATCTCTTTTATCATGCGATCTAAAAAGATTTCATACAATAACTGGTAATAAAGATCATTCAGCTATCATAAGAATATAAACCAATTAAGATGAACCATTCTGCATAAAAAGTTAGGCAAAACAGTTGTGAACAACATATCGCATAATAAGTTATTCATATGTCAAACACAAACAAATGATTCCACCGTACAAAAGTGCCAAATGGTAACCCAGATATTCATACATCAACATATAAAAAACTAAAACTGCATATCACTCTAAGAATATAAGCAGAAATTCGTCAAGAGATAAAAGTACCATTTATGACTGATTTTCACTCATAAACCTCAAGCAATAATGATTTATCTCTACTTACTTCTAACGCCTACTAAGAGTACAGAAGTGCAACATCAGTAGCAGACATTAAAATGCAAACATAAATAAATCTCGATCCTTCAATTCATCAAAACCTCCTCTGAGGGTGCAGAAGTGCATGTTCCGAGGACAAGTTCTTGACAAATTTCTGGACCCTTATCTAAATGCATGAGAAGGGTTAAAATACTACTTCCTAATTCTAATAATAGTATCATTACAAAATTTTAGGATACGGTTTTCAAATGACCGTCCTTTTTCTAATCTAGTTAAAACAGAGAAAAAACAACATTCTAAATGAAATCACTTATGAACTTGGTCTTTAAAGTTGCAAGTATCCAGCATAGGCTTGAGGAGAGTTAGCTGACTGATTTTTGCGTTGAGCTGGGCTGCGAAAACAGCATCTACAAGAGCTGGCGCTAACTTCTCGGCTGCGTTTGTAATGCATTTCACCGTCATCCATTGGCTGTGTGGTTTAACCAAATACGTCCAGTAACATTCCCAATTCAGTCTGGCCAATGCTTAGATTTCCTTCCCTTTTGCCTGTGCTTTCTGCCTCCATTCTATTTCCAGTTGCAACTTGTTTGGTAGGTACCCCGGGGTGGTTTCTGCAATTAAATTTGCCCTGTGTAAATTCTCATTTACACAGTGGATAAGAGTGCTTGCCTGTGTTGCTGCTGTCTCTGCTGTCTGCTCCGCCCGCGTGATTTGATCGTCCCATTTATTAAAGAGCAACTCTTTATGATTTTCATTAATCCTGGGTGCACCTGCTCTTTTCCCTTCCTCATCATCTTGCCAAGTCAAATATTCTGTCACCCTCTTGTCGTTCTGATCATAGTCGTTCCACAGATCCACCACTTGACTGGTGATTTTGTCGCTCAGCGCACAATAGTGACTCCACTGTGATATTTTACGTCCCAATTCTTCCTGTTGCTGCAGTAGTTGCTCGTTCAAGCCGATAGATTCTGAGATAAACTCTGCCAGCTTAGGTTAATCTTTATGCGTTTCTTGCAAAGTCTGCAATTGTTTTTATTTTTCTTCGAGACTCCTTTGATAGCCTATCTGCATCCGTTGAAAGTCTTCCTATAGCTTTTCAAGCTGTCTGGAAGCTTCAGTGTTCGCGTTGGCTTGTTGCAACTGTTGTTGTAGCAGTTGTATATGATTTTCTTGTTCCTTTAATAGTCGCTGAACTTCAGAGGCCTTATCAATAGTTGCAGAAGCATACGCTCCTGCAATCTGAGACAGCTTCGTAAGATTTTCAATCGGATTATTATTGGGGTCTTTCCATAAGATGTCCAAATGTTCAGCCTCTTGAGACAGTGCATTTTCAAGCTTTCTTTTCTTTCTCTGTCTCCTTACAACTGCTTTGTGTTGGGGACTATAGAATACATCCAGTGGGGGAATTTCTTCTACGTTAAGTAGAAGTTCTGAGGTTGGAGTGACAGGAAGGTGTTTAGCTTCTGTGGCACTACTGACCATAGTTGAAATGACTTCTTGCACCACCTGTGTATTATTCACAGGTGTTTTTGGGACTTTCCCTTCAAGATTGATCAATTCATTGAAGGTTTCCCACTCTTTATCTGGCTCTGCCATGACAAGTGGTGCTTCGATGACAGGAGGGGGGACATCTCTTGGTGGTGAGGCGATAACTTGCCGCTGAGACATTGCACTCGACTGAGCTGTGTCTTTGGTTGTTTCTTCGCTTTTTCCTTGGTCGTGAACAGACTTTTCAGGATGCTCAGGCACTTCTTGCACGGCGCTGGACTTAGATCTGGAAGTGCTAGAGTTTTCACTGAGGCTGATGCTTGGAGTTGGTTCTCTAGTAGGCAGTCGCAGCTTCTCTAGCAGAAGACTGGCCAGCCTTCTTTCTCTGTACAACGTGAATTTTTGGAGGTCACCTGGAGACAACCTCGACTGAGATTCCTACAAAATTTCTTGGAGCGAACTCTTATTCTGAAACAGATCATCAAACAAATCTTTCTTTCCAGAGAACACTCTTATTTTGACATTCGTTGTGAATTCTTGGGCCACATCATTTGGGTCGAATGGCCTCGCTGGGAACTTAAATAATTGAAGACACGTCACATTCTCCACTTCGCCAAAAGCGTGTCCCACATCGAACAAAGAGAAGGCCCCACAAGTTACGGGAAATTGAGGCCATATGGCCTTCTTCTTGTCCTTTAGGTCTTTGGTCAGGCCGCCTTCAGAACAGGTTTGATAAGCGATTTCCCGGGCCAAAAGTTTATCAAGGACATATAGGGGTAGGACATGTGGAGGTACAGTGCTTCCAAAAACTCTAATGTAAGTAAACCATTCTTCCCCAAACCATCTCGCGATGGGGATGATGTCAATTTGGGCCTCGGGAGAGCACCTTGGGGGGCCTTATCATATATCATTCTATATAGGGGCAAAATAAGCCCATGGCAAATCTGGTAAAAGTGAGGGGTAAACTGGGAATCCCATAAGACCTTATGATAAACATGGATGGGCAATGGATCTTGGGTAGTCTATTTCCAACCCATAGCAGGGAATTTAGATACAAGACAAACAGAATCCATAATATATGCAGACAGGAAAAAGGGAGGATAGACCCTTTGAGACAAGGATCTTTTAGACCGGTAATTGAGAACAGCCGTGTATAGAGTATCAGAAAGGATTTTGGCCCAATATATGATGTCTGCGTTTGTGGTAGCATCAATTAATGGTAGCCATTCAGATGAAAACTTGTTGATATCCGGCATCCCAAATAACCTACAGAGCATGGCCGCAGCAAAACAATATGGAGAGGTGAGGGAACCAGTGCTGTACATACCGTTTTTATCCTTTCTTAGCGGCTCGTCTCTTCTAGACCATTCTTTAGTGGTGTCTGATAGATCTGGATTCTCCGCCGTGAACTTCCTAACAAATTGTTCATTATAGGTCGCTTGCGATTCTGGAAGATGATACATAAGCTTCATATCTTGCGCAGCGAACGATCCGACTAGCCCATATCCATGAACTTTGAATTGTCTGTTGTTCAAGTCTGCATCATCCAGTATCCACTTGATCATGTCTGTATATGGCAGAATTTTGGGCCTTGCCGCTATTCTGTGAAGGAATGAACATGCTAGGTCCTCCGAGGACGCCTCAGAAGAGCGTGCTGCACCCGCGACAGTAGTCACCTTCATTATTCTAGGCTTTTCTTCCTCTAGCAGCCTTTACATGCCTTCCCATGTTGATATCCCTGCGTCTTTGTTACAGGCTATGTCTGTGTACAGGGGCGCGATCTCCTTGGTCTTCTCCTTCGCTTCGGAGCTTTGAGCTTTATTTCTCTTTCCCATTTCTCTTTGCGTTTCTGTCTGAGTCATCTTGGCGTTTTGTTCCTGTAGATTACGAGTGAAATGGAAATGACTGATCCAGAAAGGTGATGGGAGAGTTTTAAATGCAACAGATAAATCAAATATGCCACCTTACGTGAAGCAAATCTCTACCAAGGCACACGTCTTTAATCCATTTAATAACTGACAACTAATTCATTTACTATCATTAAAAGCGCATGATTTCAGGTCAGATTATAGTAAGTGGTTTTTTCTTTGAATGGCGCGCCCGAAGGATTCGTACCGAAGTGATTTATGATTTGATGACGTAACCTCGCATGTCGCGCGATCGCTAATCGCATCATCGCAAATCACATGGATGTGGCATCGCAGCGATCGCAATATCGCAGATCGCAGAAATTTAATGTTTACCAAATCTTGCCTGGCTTATTTTTGCGATATGCGATCTAGCGATCGGCGTTATCGCAGATCGGCGAATCTTTAAGTTTTTCTTTATGAGCATTACTATTTTGCGATGCGATGTCATTATTAGCACGAGGATGGTGCGCATAAAAAGGGAAATGAAGGTGTTTCCTATCCTTTTGCAATGCGACCTTAAAGGTTTTCTCTTTTATCGTAGACTTAGGCTTAAAATATCCAAGAGGCTTTTTCTAAGCGTATGATTGTGACTTCAAAAAGAAACTCTTGCCTTACCTAAAAATTAACTAAGGGTACCCATTCATTCGGTATCATGGTTGATACTTAATTGAATAAGGGGGGGTGTTGCTGGCCACAACAGCAGTATGCAAGGCAGTTAAGTACTTCAAGCCCCAAATATTGAAAGCTCGCACAATCATATTTGTACCTCATCTAGAAGTAAGAACGTTGTTCGTGCAACAAGAGCTAGGTGAGAAGAGGGCTAACTGGATGACCTGTCTTCAAGAGTATGATCTGGAGTTCAAACCAGTTCATACCATAAAGGGTCATTGCCTATGTAAGCTATTCATTAAACCAAGATATGCTCAAGAATAAGATCTTTCAGGATGGGAGCAGGAGATTGAAATGTATAATATTGAACATGTTCTTCAGTCCATGTCTACAGTGCTATGGTATGTAGATATATGGCAATTTATGGAGCATGGCACATTTCCCTCACACTTATCGAACAAGTAGAAGAGGGAAATCTGAAAAAAAATTCTCTATCTTACCAATTGGTTCATGGAGTTCTTCTCTAGAAGCACCACAATGGTGTCCTGTTGAGGTACCTTTAGCCGCAAGATACAAAGAAGGTCTTGAAAGATTTACATGATGGACCAATAAGTGGCCACTTTGTAGGTGACACTACAACACATAAGGTTATGAGGGCAAGTTATTATTGGATCACTCTTTTCAAGTATGCTCATGCTTATGTCCACAAGTTCCAATCATATTACAGATGCACTGCCGCAATCGTAGGTCATCCGCTCCACTGCTATCAATAGAAATTAAATAACCATTCCAACAATGGGTCCATGTTATTATTGGAGAAATTTTTCCTCATTCATCAAAGCAACACCGATATATCCTAATAGCAACATATTACTTCACTCGATGGTTAGAAGAAGTTCCTCTCAGGAAAGTAAATGACCAGGAATTCATCCACTTCTTACAACAAAATATTATAGCCAGGTTTGGCATTCCTATGCCACTTGTATTTGATAATGCGACATATTTTTCCTTGATAAAACTTTATGAATTCACATTATAAAATGGAATTCTATTGAAACATGCATCTAATTATTAATGCATGGAAATGGTTTGGTTGAATCCACAAAAAAAATTTGATATCTACAATCAAGAAAACCATTTTCCTTAAACAAAGGAACTAACATAAATTTTTGAACAATTCGCTTTTGGTTGACCATGTTACCCTAAAACTTTCCCTCAAAACCTCACCATACTTCTTAGTTTATGGTAAAGAAGTTATATTTCCTCTGAACCTGTATCTTCCAGCCTTACAACTCTCTCAAGAGTTACAAGATAAATCTTTCTCTTGGTTCTGAGTAGGATAGATATGCTACTTAAAATTGAGGAAGAAAGGCACAAGGCCAAAGACTGAACAGTGGGTGACCTAGTCCTAGAGTGGGATAAACCACAGGAAGAAAAGGGGAAACACACAAAGTTCCATCCTTTGTGGATTGGACCATTTGTTGTTGATGAGAACCTCAGCCACAATTCTTTCAAGCTGATATCATTAAATGGGAGGATTGACCCCCTTCTCACAAATGGCCAAGATTTAAAACATTAATTTTGATAGCAAATACAAGCTACACTTCCTGTACAATTGTTTTGTTTCCTTTTCTTTTCTTTTTGTCCATTATATAAGTTTCGTATTGTTGTGTCATGTTGGTCAGTTAGTGTATGTAAATAAGGCCTTTGTGTAAAGTGCATGGCTCAAAATCATTTGTAGTGTAATGAAAGAGGAGTCTGATAACCACAATGCTTGGATTTCTATTTTTCTCCTTCTTCTTTTGGGAAAATACCATAGGTTGAACTAATTCGAGATGAAAAATAAAATTTGTTCAATAGGAGAACCTTAAGGGAACTATTGTAGCAGCTACAACCACCCTCCAAAATTTTTCCCATGCTGCATTTTGGAGCCTCCCTTTTAAAATCATAACATTTCATCTCGCACTAAACCAGGTACTTGTGCTTCAACCGAGATTTATTCTTTTCATTTGGGCTTGTGTTTTCTTACTTAGCTCTTTTCCCAACCCAAAAGTTGATCTCTTAACTTGGCCTTTTGACAATTCTACGCTTTCCTTAGAGAACTGTGCAATACTTGAGAGAAACTAGCCATACTCTTGGGAATTGCGTAGTCATGACTAACAGTGAGCCTTGAGTCTAGGAAATGCACAGAAATGGATGGAAACCAACCATGAGCTGGGAAATTACATAGAATATGAGAGGCATCCCAGAGCCACTCAGCCTAGAAATTGTGTAGAACCAACTGTGCTCGGATATTGTGCAATGCTTGAGCCAGAGAGCTGCTCAGTTCTTTCGAGAACTGCACAATCTCTTTGGGAAATGCACAACATTTTTCCCAAAAAATCAAAGAGTGAAAAAGAAAAGAGCATCCCTAGAAAATCAAGATCTATTATTAGTTTCCTAAAGGTGGCACATTACTATCTTTAGAAGTTTCTACCAAGTGTCTCTTTTGTCCTTGATCTCAGGCATGGGCATCATAGTTTCAAATTTACTCATTTATATATAATGGACACCTCTAGATCTCAGTTTTATATTTGATCATCAAGCCCTAGCATTCCCGAGGAGATCAAGGAATCGCCAAAGCATTGTCATCACTTTTCCGAGAGAGTTTTTATTTTATTGTCTTTTACTTCTTTCTCTGTCACCTTTTTTTGTTTAGCTTGTTAGGGTGTCGTTTCACTTGTTTCTCTGAATGCCTACTAGATTTTTAACTTGTTTTAGTTTGTAGAAGTGTTGTTTCAAGTTATATATTTCCTTTCTCAAGTGTCGCATGTGTAACCCCGTTTTTCACTGACTGTCGTCATTGCGGCGACTCCCTTCACAAGCTTAGATCTCCTTCAGTTTGATTTATTCCTGCACTTGTTTCACTTGCATGCATAAAAAATAGTGAGATATACTACCGACATCACATCATCCTTCAAACATCCTTTATTTTCAAACTCCCCATCGGTAGATCTTGGCTCCTCTTGCCCGGATCATGCACTTCACTGCATGCACTATGCAATTTGGGAGCTTAAGACCTCTACCTTGGCTTTTGTAATTGCATAGATCATGTCCTGGCTTGGCTCCAAATGCATACTACACAGTTCCAGGAGCCAATCCCTTAGCTTATCCACTGATAGTGCACAATTTTCAATCTCTCCCAAGCCATGGCCCAGACTAAACTGCACATTGCGTAGTTCTAGACATCAATCTTCCACATTGAGTATTGGGACTGCACAGTGCACAGTTCCCACAGTTAGTCAATCACCCTTGTCAGTCAAAATTGCACAATCCCTCACATCATATGCCCTGATTTATTCTTGATCATGCTATGAGGTTAGATTTGTAAAAGCTAATGTTTGCTTGCCATGAGTGTCCTTTCTGTCCCACAGGTACCACACTCGTGAAGCACTTCTCTCAAGCAGTAATTGTATCATGGCACCAAAGAGGGCTACTTCAAAAGAGACCATTGCAAGAAGCACTAGCGAAGTAGTTGAGAAAGTACCAGTTTACTCGCCAATGTATGCAGACACACAACTATTCATAGAAAAGGAGTCAACACTAACATGGTAGAAAGTCCAACAACAATGGCAGAAGGTAGCAATCTAGTACAAGATAAGGGAAAGAAGAAGTTACTGACATAATAAAGGGAGAACAAAGCTACAGAGTGAAAGAGGATTCAATCTTCATGCAGGCATCTTTGGCAGTAGAAGCAAAAGGAAGTAGAGGATACAAACAATAGAGCAGAGGAAGACAGAAAATTAGAGCTTGCGAGTAGTAGAACTGATATCACAACAAGCAGAACAAGAACCGAAGGAAGGAAAGGAGTTGAGGAGGAAAGAATAGGAAAAGTAGGAAGAATAACAAAGGAAGGGTGAAATGACATAGAAAACAACACCAATACAGGTTGATGAGCCAAAACAAACAACAACTGAGGAAGAGAGTGAATAGATGCAGGTTACCTCACCAAAGCTAAACAAAAGAACCAAGTCAAGCTAGAGATCGATGAGTACATGAAGCAACTAAGATAAGAGGCCACCAAGGAAGACTTGGAGTTGAACACACACAACATGTAGAAGTACATCAGTGGTCCTATGAAGGTCAACACCATGTTTCTCATGCTTCAAATTGAGTTGGATATAGGTTCCAAGACCATATACTCGGATGCCATGGAGGCAAGAGTCTACTTCCAAAAAGCCATCATCAAATAAGATGGAGACATCATCACACAGTACCAAGCTTGGAACCAATATGTGACCGAGAAGCATCAAGTGGATGTTGTTGATATGGACTTTCCCAAACTCTAGATTCATAGTGTTGTTTCTTGTCAGGTTGTCTCTAGTCTATATTCTCTTATAAGGGTACATGTGGAAAATGTAATATTATTTGTAAATGTCTTATAAGTGAAATTCCAAGTTTCATTAGTGGAATGTGAAAGGTCATCATGTTATGTAATGAGTTACTTGTAACAAAGTTGAAGATTCATGAAGGTAGTCAAAGAGTCACAAAGGGGAATGTCAAGGGTCACCCACCCTTTGTTATAAATAGAACCTCATAACTCATAGAACATGATTTTGGGAGCCAATCTTTTGGCTAGGCTTAGGCTTCAAAAAGGCTTGGGAGGATTGTGACAAACCTTGGATTTTCCACAACATAGAGAGAGTATACTTATTTAGAGGAGCAGGTGTTCTTGACTATAATGTTCCACTATTGGGGCTAGTGGTCGTCAATGGTGTATGTATGGATGGAAATTTCACTGATAATAATAACAATAACTAAGTCACGACGCTTTCATGCATATGTTTTTATTTTAGTTGTACTATTCTGGTTGCTTTAGCAATATATGTTCTTTAACTTATGCATTTTCTTATGAACTACATTGTATCCAATTGTACAAATCCTATTAAATGCATGTTGTTGGATTAACCTGTCACTTTAATTTGTGGATGATTTTTAATTTTATCTTGTGATGTCATTTTGCTTGTGTGTTCCTTTTAGGATGCGTACTATTGTAGGATTCTAAGGGGCACACTTCCTCTTCCCCTCCGTGTGTTAGAACCCCCATGCATCGCACTTAACTCTCTGTAGGGTCACACACACTTGCTCTCACCCACAGTTATCTTACTTACCTCTGTGCTACCGAGGTCAAGGCATTACACTACCACCCACTGCTAGTACTCCTAATCCAAACGGTTTGAGGTCTAGTTGGGACTTCATATTGGGGAGATCCCCTGAATATTGGTGGGTCCAACATCATCAACATTTATGGCACTAAAAGGAAGGCCAGATGAAAAGCTAAACCCTTGAAGTCTATTTTGAATTTTTGTACATACTTCATGAATTCTATTGAAATCATAACCCTGGAATGTTTCTCTCATGCCATTGATTTTGAAGCACCGACAAGAATTATAGATCACTTGTCCAAATATAAGTTCAATGGCAATAATGGAACTCCATTGTTTAGGCATACAGTTTCCTTTGTTGGCTTTTGTGACAGGAATGATGTCCCCTTGGACGACATTGCCTGTGGGTTACTTGCTTTCACATTCGAAGGGCATGAAAATAAATGGTGTAACACATTGCATGCATCCTCTATATACGCTTTTTATCATATGTTCAGAGAATTATGTCATGATTTCATTCTTTATGACCATAAAGCACTCAATCAAAAAAATTTAAAATTGTGAAAATCACCTGATGAATCTCTTGAGAATTTTGATGGTCATTTTCTTCATTACTGCTATAATTTCTTGAAGATGAAGTTAAATGGAAATTTTTGGACGAAAGATTTCAGTTTCTTGTTCATATTTCAGAGAATCCACATGAGTTAGACTCTTTTCGAGCCTCTCCTAACATACCTCGGTGTTAGAGTTTCTAAATCTGAGATGGAAAAGGTTATTGTCCCAAGTGACCCTTCATCCCCTTCTCATCAAAAAACTCTAGCTCCGCAGCTCGAGGTGGGAGAAATTGAACATCCACCTATTGATCTATCACCATCTCCTCCTACCCCACTTGCTGAGGATTTCTGTGCAGATTTGGACTGTAAACCCGATAGTTTGTCATGTGGTCTTATTTCCTCAGTCTCCATCCTTTGGTTCCTTTGATACTCTAGATCTTAGCGTGTTGTGTTCATCCGTCTCAGATCTCACATGTGATGTTCACAAGGATCAAGTACTGGAGGAAGTTGGTGTCAAAAAACCAAACTACGCTATAATTTTTTATGAGTATGTGTGGGAGTATGAACAATAATCTACAGTGAACGATGACCTCCTTCTGTCTTCATCTCGTCCGCCTTATCTTGACATCTTCCACGATTCTACTATTCCTGTTCCATATTGTGAAATTTCATTTCCAGATTTTTCTATTTCTGATCATTCGTAGAATACATGGGATGCAATTATTTCATTTGTTTGTGGAGAGGACAAATCTGTCTAGAATCCTCCTAATATCTCATCTTACATTTCCAAAAACATAGAGGGTGAAATTTCTTGTTTTTCATCATCCCCTATGTATGATTCATCAGATCATGAGGATGTCGTTATCCACCATTTTGAGTTTTTTTATCATGGTTTTCATGATATTTTCATTCATTCATCCGATTGCAATTCTAATTTTCCTATTGTTGATCTTTCTAAGCCACCAATATTTGATGATCCATCTTCTGATGAAGTGGAAAATCCTCAAGCTATCGATGCACTTCAACTCGAGTTGATGGTTATATCAGGTTCTCATTGCCTTCAGTTTAGTTCCTCTTCCGATCAGAAATCTATTGAATCTACCCAAGCTCCTCATCACTCTATTGTTTGCATTGAAAATAAATCTGTTTCACAGTTTTCACATCCTCCACCAGCATCACTTGATCCTATTGCTCATGCATTGGAGGAGTCATATGTAGCAAGCACTGTTGAGAAACAGAAGTTTTCTTCTTTCTTTATGTTTTATGGTCTTTCAAGTTTGAAGGTGTGTACATGCTTGTCATCCATGCATAATGTGACAGGACATCATCATACATCCGCAGAGTGCCTTTCATGTTCTTTCAAGATTTACTTTTCTTTGGATGCATTCAAGCTTCAAACGTATTGGTTTACATTTCTGTATGTTTCTTGTTGATTGTTTTTCTTGCATATCCTTTTCGTTAATCATGTTGTCGCCTACATGGGGAAACCAATGTGCCAGTGGCAGCATTGGAAATATCAAATCATGTGAGCTGGCCCATGCTCTGCTTAGGTTAGGAGTAGGAGTAGTGTTTTATTTTCTTGTTTGTTTCTTGATTTGCTCACTTCGCTTTGTTTTGTCTTTATTCTTTCCTTTTCATGTTTACTTTTGCATCTCTAGGTTATTTTTTGCATGAAACCATGTTTTCCTTCTTAGGAAAGTAGGGTAAAATCCAAGAGGAACTGGTACAACTACCAACACTTGGTTATATGTCTATTCCCTCTCTTTATTAAAATCTTTGATTTCTCCTAGTCGATGATACCCTGATGGAAAATATGTTCCTTTCAGAGAGATTCATGGTGAAATCACAATGGTTGCACTCTTAATTAGTACTTGCTACTCTAATTGATTTTGTATATTCGATTAACCCTTGTCAACTCATTCAAGTAGAGTAAGGAGAGGGGGAAACCTTAACAAGTATGTCAGAGATATATATAAATTACTTTCTTTGAAGGGAGAAACTCTTATGCTCTACATAAGTCATGATCACTCTTCCGCCTCATGAAATAAATAAGTGTAGATGCACAGTTCTTTGAAAAATAAAAAATGAAAAAAACAAAATAAAAGGCGAAAGAAGAGAAAGGCTTCCTGCAAAGAGAGGTTAAGCAAGTAACTCCATTGGGGTACTGTCCAGGCTCACTGGAAATGGAGAAATGCTTGCTTTCCTAAAGTGACTCCATTGGGGTATTGTCTAGGACTGCTGGAAATGGAGCAACACAACAAATGAAACTAAAACTCTCACAATCTATTTTAGTTGTGGATATATATACTCCTAATCCCTAATCAAACAACTCAATTTGACTTGGCTTGCTATGTGTGTTTTCGATAAAGAGAATAGTAGGGAGTACATATTTAACTCAAGCTAGTGAAGAATCCATGACAATCAAACAATTGAACAATACTTTTGGAAGATTTAGACTCACTTTGCATGAGACAAGGTCCATATAGAGAGTTGGAGTTCTATCAGTGTGTCGCCAATGTTGTAGTGGCTACAACCACCCTCCAAAATGTTTCCCATGCTTCCTTTTGGAGCCTCCCTTCTAAAATCATAGAAGCTCATCTCACATTGATCCAAGTACTTGTGATTTAACTTAGATTTATTCTATTCAACTGGGCTTCTGTTTTCTTACATAGCTCTTTTCCCAACCCACAAGTCAATATCTTGAATTCTTCTTTCGATAGTTCTGTGCTTGCCTTAGAGAACTGCACAATCCTTGAGGGAAACTAACCTTGCTCTTAGGAATTACGTAGTCATGACTGGCAGTGGGCCTTGACCCTAGGAAATGTGCAGAACTAGATGGAAACCAGCCTTGAGCTAAGAAATTATGTAGAACATGAGAGGCAGCTCAGAGCCACTCAACCCATAAATTGCACAGAAGCAACTATGCTTGGAAATTGCGCAATGCTTGAGCCAAATAGTTTCCTGGTTCTTTCCAGAAGCGTTGTTTCAAGTTATAGATTTCCTTTCTCAAGTGTCACATGTCTTACCATATTTTGCACCAATGATCATCGTTGCAGAAACTCCCTTCACATGCTTCATTTTCCTTCAATTTGATTGATTCCCACACTTGTTTCACTTGCGTGCACCAACACTTAGTCATATCTACTCCCAACATCACATCATCCTTAAAATATACTTGATTTTCACACTCGCCATGGGCAGATCTAGGCTCCCCTTGCACGGATCCCACACTTCACTGTATGCATTGCACAATATGGGAGCTCAAGGCCTATACCTTGGATTCTAGAATAGCACAGATGTTAAGTTTAGGTATGTTCTATGCTAGAGCAATTTATTTAAATTTTCACAATTAGCAATCACATCAACATTACAATAAAATGCAGATAGAACATAAATATAAAATCGCAGAAGCCAATCCAAGATAAGAGGACACAAGATGTGGCGCGAGCCAGGGACAAACCCCACAATGTGTGGGGAAACCCTTGATCAATTCTTCTTTTATCTTCAAAGTTCAGTAGAGAAAGAGAGAGAGATTACATTTACAATAGAATTCAACACTTTGACTTGTCTAGATCTGAGCATAGATCATCTTCTATAACGATGAGATCAGTTGAAGACATTCTGCTTCAACTGATCCTCCAAGGTGACGACTTCACCTATCGTAGTGCTGCATCTAGGTCCACTTGCTGCACCACTGTGTATGACACCATGCTGCACCAATCATGATTATCATCATGCTGCCCATGTCCATGTTCTTTATCATTCTGCTCTTCATGTTCATGATCTTGTAATGTTGTCTATGTTTATCATGCTGCCCATGTATCTCATGATGCTGTCCATGTTCTACATGCTCATGAATATGCTGACACAATTCTACTGAAGATTGTTACAGTCATACCATTGACTGCTATATCAACATTGCTGCCCTTCAAAGATGACAGCGTATATGTTCTGGCACCTTTATATTTGACTGTGGCTCCCATCAACATTGCTGCCCCTGACTGCGTTATATATGTCCAGATCACACATCAATACAATGTCCTTATCTCTATGCCACCGAAGTTTATATACATCACTACTGTTCATTATATTAGGGCTGCGTATGATTTATAATGAACAACGTATTTGTACCTCCATGAACAACGTATATGATCCATAATGATCAGCGTATATACCCAGCATGTATCTGCACAACGTGTATTCTTATATGCGTATATTATATGCATTCTGGACAGTGTATAGAATCTAGCATTCTGTAACACATCATAGCGTTCATACTACAACGGCATATTACTGTGACTACCTTCATATCTGCGTTACCTAATTTCAGTTTTGACTGCGGTTACTCAGTGCAGATACCCAAGTTTGATTTTGATTGCAGCTTCATCATTACCCTTATGTGACTGCGGTTCTTCCTTTTATGACATAGGAATATCAGACTTCATGAACATCGAGGATATGACTCTCATGCCCAGTGTATGCATTGCCAAGACTACGTTAGGTTAATGCCATGATTGCGTTCACAATTGATTACGTATAAGTCATGAGTCTTCGTGTCCGTGTAGAACCCTGGCAACCACCCATGCGGTGAGCGAAGGTTCTCAGATATGTTACACCGGTCTGGCGTTTCCACAGATCTTCGACCATAGCTGTAGGTCTCGATTTTACTCATTTGTCAATGGTATTCGATCACCGAAATCCCTCTACAAAGAAACAACAATAAAATTGCAGATCCTCCTTAATTCAAGCTTCAGGGTCAGGTACGCACTGGAGTTGCCATGTTGGTATATCAGGTAGAACCCTGTTGTGCATACATATATATTGCTGGTCATTTCAGGTCATTACCAGCGTATATATATATAACCATGAACAACATATAAGTGAGTTTCCATGAGCAGCGTAATAGTCCTCTTCTTAGCAATGAGTTAGAGCATCATTTGACTATATATATATGTCTTCATGACTATGTTGAAGGAGTCTCCTTGTCACTGTGATGGATCAACATACGTTGCCTAGGGCATCATCAAACAAGGACAGCGTATTCCTTTTGTGACTCTCCTTCTCCAAAAACCCAAGATGTGGAGAGGAGATCAAATCAAGAATATGTGCAAATGATATCAAATCCTCATCTATTTATACTAAAACGAGGATGATGAATAGACACGTCGGTTGGGCTTCTAGAGCCTACATAAGAGCTGGTCGGCTTGATAATAATTACATAAACAAAATAAATTCATATCTCCATAAATACTTATCGGAATCGGATGATCTTTGGATCAATCCTACACCTCTCAACAAGAGGGATCCAATAAAAATATCAGCTGCCATAAATAAGCTGACCCACATGGAGTTTGGCCCTAGTTGCCAATTTAAAACTCCCTCTCAACTAGGAAGAACTCCATCCATTGATCCATAAGTCTGACTGTACTATCTCTGCCATCAGTTCCCTGCACTGTTCTACCCAACTCTGCTAAGCTCTGCTAGCTCTACTCTACTCTGCTCAGCTCTGCTGGCTTTGCTCTACTCTGCTCAGCTCTGTTGGCTCTACTAGCTCTGCTCTGCTCAGCTCTGCTGGCTCTGCTGGCTCTGCTGGCCCTGCTAGCTCTGCTCTACTCAGCTCTGTTGGCTCTACTCTACTCTGCTGGCTTTGCTCTGCTCTGCTCAGCTCTGCTGGCTCTGCTAGATCTGCTCTGCTCAGCTCTGCTGGCTCTGCTAGCTCTGCTATGCTCAGCTCTGCTGGCTCTACTCTACTCTGCTCAGCTATGCTGGCTTTGCTCTGCTCTGCTCAGCTCTGCTGGCTCTGCTAGCTCTGCTCTGCTTAGCTCTGTTGGCTCTACTAGCTCTGCTCTGCTCAGCTCTGCTGGCTCTGCTAGCTCTGCTCTGCTCAGCTCTGCTGAACTATGAAGAAGAAGAATTGATCGAGAATGTCTCATACCATTCTCCACTGACCCGAAGTCAGACTCAGAGTGCGTACCACTGGTCCCACACCAGTCTCAACCGATCCAAAGTCAGCTTCATAGTAGGTACCACTCTTACTACTGGTCCCAGACCAGTATCACAGTTTTAGAGAGTGTACCACTGGTCCCAGACCAGTCTCAGCGGACCCGAAGTCAGCGTCATAGAATATACCACTCTCACTGGTCCTAGACCAGTACTGCACTGACACGAAGTCAGTCTTGGAGTATGTACCACTGGTCCCAGACCAGTCTCAGCCGACTCGAAGTCAGCGTCATAGTATGTATAACTCCTACCACTGGTCCCAGACCAGTATCGCAGGCTCAGAGAGTGTACTATTGGTCCTAGACCAGTCTCAACCGACCCGAAGTCAGCGTCATAGTATGTACGACTCTCACTGGTCCCAGACCAGTCCTGCACTGACACGAAGTCAGTCTCGGAGTATGTACCACTGGTCCTAGACCAGTCTCAGCCAACCCGAAGTCAACGTCATAGTATGTACAACTCCTACCACTGGTCCCAGACCAGTATCATTGATCCCAGATCAATGGAGGTCATCCTAGCGTAGGGAGTACGGCAGATACAACGATGCATCCATCGGTACTACTATGGTCCCTAACTTCATTTCCCTGCTCATTGATCAGATGAGAGGTACTTCCCATGAGTCCCAGACTGCATGGGTAGGATGCCTCGACAGGAGAACTTAATCAATCCTGTCCTCATAGGAGAACACATCAATCCTACTACAATCTCCATGGAGAACACATCAATCCGGGCCGCCATGGAGAACACATCAATCCTGGCCTCACAGGAGAACTAATCATCCTGCTACACAAGAGAGAGAATCATCTTGTCCCACAAGAGAGTGAATCATCTTGTTTCAGTGCACACCACCAGGGGAGGGTGAGTCACCCTATGGTCGTATGTTGCTCCAGTAAGAACTTCAAGCCCCCTAAAGCTCCTAGAGCTCAATGTATGCAACATGCAGGACCCTTTTACAAAGGTCTCTTGACGACTCCAAGTCGTTCGGGAAAATCACAAATTTGATCTTTCCCTCGGGGCTTTAGTGACATGTACATCATCTCAGTGCGATGGAGCCTCCTTGCTCATCGACTTTCCATATCCCAGATAAGGCAGTATCAGATGTCTGTCTGCTGGAGCAATTGTCGAATACAGGATTCCTCAATAATTGAATCCTACCTCTGGTTGTCACAGAGAAAAAACAGCTCACTTAAGAGCTTCCGCAACCATGCAGCTTCATACGAGATCATACTCGTAGCCATGTATTCAGTCTTGGCGATGCTCATAGCAACCGACTTCTGCTTCCTGCATCGTAGCAGAATCCAAAGAGAACCAACACTAAAAAGTGCTCTAGTGATCCTCCATATTGCCTGCCCATTCAACATTCGAATAATAATGCAATTTCTTCTTTCCGGTAGTGTATCTCAATCCATGAGAGATTGTGCCCTGAAGATATCTTAGAAGATTCTTGGCACCAATCTAGTGAGGCTCAACCAAATATGAGCTCACCATGCTAACTGCAACACAGATGTCCGGACAGAGGTTCTCCAAAAACATCAACACGAATGAGTTTATGAAACTCAGAGGCATTTCCCAAATCTGGTCCGACATCATTACCATATAACTTCTGAAAGTTAAGATCCTCGAGGCAGTCACAAGCTTGCAGCTTATCTTCCCACATTCAGAATCCAACTCCCTCTGTCTCCTATAAATGAGAGGGTCTGCACCTGTCAGACATAGGTGCCGGTACGAGAGGTTTATCATCCACAACCTTCGAGTAATGGTTTTGGATCAGTTTCACTCCTAGTGAATCTCAGCTGCATTAGACAACTATCAATCCTCTCATACTACGCCCGAGGTGATTTGCTTCAAGACATAAAGGGCTTTCTTCCACCTGTATACATGAGATTCCTGATCATGAGTCTCAAACTCCTTGGGTTGTTGCAAGCCTGTGGACCTGCTGCATGAGGGGAATGATCCCCTTATAATGTTTTCCTTCGGTACATTTCAGACATGTACCTTCATGCTTCTTTTTGAATTCAGGCATCCTAGTCACCATCTGACTCACGGACCTCCGGTGCTGAGTCAATGGACATGGTCCCCAGTGGACTTCCTGCAACTTGATACAACCCTGAACTCAAAAACATTTTTGAAAGATCTATTTTCAAACACGTACCTTTCCATTGATAAGTGCCACCCTGTAACCTTTGACTTCCATTTCCGAGATGGACATCAGGTTCGATTAGGTACATAAAAGAGATTTTGGGGTTTCTTGCTTTCATGGAGGAGTTGACCACTTCCTTGATGACCTGCATTACCAGTCATTCCTTTGATTATTGAAGATGTCCCAGGAATGATTGTTATCTTCATCAAGAGATGTGTCTCTGCCATGCACAACAGCCGAACTTATTTCAACAAGGCATCCGCCATTCCTTCCACCCTTAGATCCGAACTTCCCAATGAAGTGACCATTAGATGGGCCATCAGAAACTTCCGCTACACCATTCTGGTAACATTCTCTGGTTCGACTTCACCCTAGGTGAATTATGAGAAACCCATTGATCCTTTTGTCTTGTCCCAACTGTCTTCGGTGATTTCTCTTTCACTCTTGCTTGGGCAATGTCTTCACATCAGCTCTGATACCATGTTAAGTTTAGGTATGTTCTATGCTAGAGCAATTTATTTAAATTTTCACAGTTAGCAATCACATCAACATTACAATAAACTGCAGATAGAACATAAATATAAAATCGCAAAAGACAAGCCAAGACAAGAGGACACAAGATGTGGCGCGAGCTAGGGACAAACCCCACAATGTGTGGGGAAACCCTTGATCAATTCTTCTTTTATCTTCAAAGTTTAGTAGAGAAAGAGAGAGAGAGTACATTTACAACAGAAGTCAACACTTTGACTTGTCTAGATCTGAGCATAGATCATCTTCTATAACGATGAGATCAGTTGAAGACATTCTGCTTCAACTGATCCTCCAAGGTGACGAATTCACCTATCATAGTGCTATATCTAGGTCCACTTGCTGCACTAATCATGATTATCATCATGCTGCCCATGTCCATGTTTTTTATCATTCTGCTCTTCATGTTCATGATCTTGTAATGTTGTCTATGTTTATCATGCTGCCCATGTATCTCATGATGCTGTCCATGTTCTACATGCTCATGAATATGCTGACACAATTCTACTGAAGATTGTTACAGTCATACCATTGACTGCTATATCAACATTGCTGCCCTTCAAAGATGACAACGTATATGTTCTGGCACCTTTATATTTGACTGTGGCTCCCATCAACATTGCTGCCCCTGACTGCGTTATATATGTCCAGATCACACATCAATACAATGTCCTTATCTCTATGCCACCGAAGTTTATATACATCACTACTGTTCATTATATTAGGGCTGCATATGATTTATAATGAACAACGTATTTGTACCTCCATGAACAACGTATATGATCCATAATGATCAGCGTATATACCCAGCATGTATCTGCACAACGTGTATTCATATATGCGTATATTATATGCATTCTGGACAGTGTATAGAATCTAGCATTCTGTAACACATCATAGCATTCATACTACAACGGCATATTACTATGACTACCTTCATATCTGTGTTACCTAATTTTAGTTTTGACTGCGGTTACTCAGTGCAGATACCCGAGTTTGATTTTGACTGCGGCTTCATCGTTACCCTTATGTGACTGCGGTTGTTCCTTTTATGACATCGGAATATCAGACTTCATGAACAGCGTGGATATGACTCTCATGCCCAGCGTATGCATTGCCAAGACTGCGTTAGGTTAATGCCATGATTGCGTTCACAATTGATTACGTATAAGTCATGAGTCTTCATGTCCGCGTAGAACCCTGGCAACCACCCATGCGGTGAGCGAAGGTTCTCAGATATGTTACACCGGTCTGGCATTTCCACAGATCTCCGACACCACAGCGGTAGGCCTCGATTTTACTCATTTTGTCAATGGTATTCGATCACCGAAATCCCTCTATAAAGAAACAACAATAAAATTGCAGATCCTCCTTAATTCAAGCTTCAGGGTCAGGTACGCACTGGAGTTGCCATGTTGGTATATCAGGTAGAACCCTGTTGTGCATACATATATATTGCTGGTCATTTCAGGTCATTACCAGCGTATATATATATATAACCATGAACAGCATATAAGTGAGTTTCCATGAGCAGCGTAATAGTCCTCTTCTTAGCAATGAGTTAGAGCATCATTTGACTGTGTATATATGTCTTCATGACTGCGTTGAAGGAGTCTCCTTGTCACTGTGTTGGATCAGCATATGTTGGCTAGGGCATCATCAAACAAGGACAGCATATTCCTTTTGTGACTCTCCTTCTCCAAAAACCCAAGACGTGGAGAGGAGATCAAATCAAGAATATGTGCAAATGATATCAAATCCTCATCTATTTATACTAAAACGAGGATGATGAATAGACACGTCGGTTGGGCTTCTAGAGCCTACATAAGAGCTGGTCGACTTGATAATAATTACATAAACAAAATAAATTCATATCTCCATAAATACTTATCGGAATCGGATGATCTTTGGATCAATCCTACACCTCTCAACAAGAGGGATCCAATAAAAATATCAGTTGCCATAAATAAGCCGACCCACATGGAGTTTGGCCCTAGTTGCCAATTTAACAATAGAGCCTGTCTTGGCGTGGCTCCAATTTCGCACTGCACAGTTCTAGGAGCCAATATCCTAGATTGGCCACTGAGACTACACAATGTGCAGTCTCTCCTAGGCCCTACCCCAGACTGAACTGTGCGTTGTGTAGTTCAAGTCATCAAGTTTCAAAACTGACTATTAGAACTCTGTAGTGCGCAGTTCCCATAGTCAGTCAGTCACCCCTGTTAGTCAAAATTGTGCAATCCCTCTCATCAGATGCCCTAGTTGCTGCTTGATCATGTTATGAATTATACTTGTAAGAGCTAATGTTTTCTTGTCATGATTGTCCTTTCTATCCCACAGGTACCACACTCGTGAAGCACTTCTCTCCAACAATAATTGTACCATGGAACCAAAGAGAGCTGCTTCAAGGGAGACCACTAAAAGTGGCAATGGGAAAGCAGTTGAGCAAGCTCTAGTTTACTCGCCAATGTATGTGGATACTCAACTTTTACATGGCAGCAAGTCCATTAGCAGTGGAAGAAGGTACCAATCCAGTACAATATCAGGGAAACAGGAAGTTTTAACATAATAAAGGGAGAAAAAAGATGTAGAGTGAAAGCAGATTCAATCTTCATGTAGGAAGATTCGGCAACAAAAGCGAAAGGAAACAAAGGATATAAATAGCATAGTAGAGGAAGATATAAAAATGGAGCTTTCAAGTAGCATAATTGAGATCGAGGCAAGCATAACATGAACTGTAGGAAGTTCAGGAGCTGAGGAAGAAATAACAGGAAGAGAATTAGAAGAAGGAAGACGAACAAAGTCAAGGTGAAATGATAGAAAAACACCACCAATACAAGTTGATGAGCCAAAATAGCTAGCAAATAAGGAAGAGAGTGAACAGATGCAGGTTACCTCAATGCTAAACACAGGAACCAAGTCTGGCTAGAGATTGATGAGTACGTGGAGCAGCTAAGATGAGAGGCCACCAAGGAAGACTTGGAGTTGAACGCACACAACATGCAAAAGTACATCGATGGTCCTGTCAAGGTCAACACCATTCTGCTAATGCTTCAGAATGAGTTGGATACAGGTTTCGATACCATATACCCAGATTCCATGGAGGTAAGAACCTGCTTCCAAAAAGACACCATCAAATAGTTCAAGGAAACTATCACATAATACCAATCTTGGCACCAATATGTGATCGAGAAGCATCAAGTGGATGTTGTTGAGCTAGAATTTCCCCTAAATCCAGAGTCATAGTGTTGTGTCTTGTCAGGATGTCTCTAGCCTATTTTGTCTTATAAGGGTACATGTGGAAAATGTAATATTATTTGTAAATATGTGGTAAGTGAAATTCCAATTAGTGGTATGTGAAAAGTCATCATGTTATGTAATGAGTTATTTGTAAGGAATTTGAATATTTTTGAGGGTATTCAAAGAGTCACAAAGGGGAATGTCCAGGGTCACCCCACCCTTTGTTATAAATAAAACCTCATAACTCATAGAATAGGCTTTTGGGAGCCAAGCTTTTGGCTAGGCTTAGGCTTTGAAAAGGCTTGCGAGTATTGTGACGAACCTTGGATTTTCCACAACGTAGAGAGAGTATACTTCTTTAGAGGAGCAGGTGTTCTTGACTCTAATGTTCCACTATTGGGGCTAGTGGTCATCAATGGTGTATGTATGGATGGAAATTTCACTTATAATAATTATAATAACTAAACCAGCATGCTTTCATGCATATTTTGTTATTGTAGTTGGACTATTTTGGTTGCTTTAGAAATGTATGTTTTTTAACTTACACATTTGTTTATGAACTATTTTGTATGCAATTGTATGAATCTTGTTGAATGCGTGTTGTTGGGTTAACTTGTCACTTTAATTTGTGGACTATTTCACATTTTATCTTGTGATGTCATTCCACTCATGTGTTCCTTTCTAGTTGCATACTATTACAGGCTTCTAAGGGGTGCACTTCAATTTCCCCACTGTGCGTTAGAACCCCCATGCATCGCACTTGACTCTTTGCAGGGTCACACACAATTTCTCTCACCCAATATTATCTTACTTATCTCTACGTGCTACCGTGGTCAAGGCATTACACTACCACCCATTGTTGGGACTCCTGATCCAAACAGTTTGAGGTCTAGTTGGGACTTCAAATCAGGTAGATCCGCTGAATGTTGGTGGGTATAGCACTGTCAACAGGAACCTATTAGATCTATGCCTATGTAGGTATCTAAACTACTCAACTTGGTGTAAATCTACTTGTGTGTTAATGCTTTTCCAATCTAGTAAAGAAGGGATAAGGGGAAAATTTAAAGCAAGAAAACAAAGATTAGAGGTCTTAAAATACTTCTTTAAATGGGAAACCTCCTCTACTCTCAATAAGTCAATATCCCTCTTATTCTCGTTGAAAATAATAAGTTTCAATGCACAGTTCTATTAAAATAAATAAATAAATGAGGAAAGAAGAGAAAGGCTTCCTACACATGGACGTGAAGCAAGTACCTTTTCCAGGGTACTCTCCAGGCTTGTTGGAAGTGAAGAAACATTTTTTCTCTTGAAGTGACTTCGTCAAGGTAATTTCTAGACTTGCTAGAAATAGAGCAAAACTAGCAATGACAACTCATACTATAAATATCATAAACTCATCGTGCACATTACCCTTTCCTATATTGAAACAATTGTGATATGGTGTATCTCTTTCCTGTGGTTCAACCAAGTTGAGAAAAGTGAGATATTATGTGTAAAACTAGTTTGAAAAGTGAAAATTGAGGAAATCAATTTTCACTTGTCCTGGCGATGAACCACACTGGCTGGTTCGAAACGCGTCGACAAAATTTTTTCTATGTGATTTTCGCTGAAGATTCCTCAACAAATCAATACTTCCTAAATGTATGAACCTTAACCGAATCTACTCTTGAAAAAAGAAGCTAAATTCCATCCAATGTGTCGCCAAGTATTGTCCTTGCTACAACACCCTCCAAAATTTCACTACATTTAAATTTTGGAGCCTACTATCATTGTTGTATCTAGAGTCACTTTGATTATCAAATATCATTTCATGTTATTCTATGTATTTCAAGTTTCTTTGAACAATCTCAAGTGTCATATCACTGATCAAAACATATTTTAGTGCATGTTTTGGTCATAAAATCTTTGTTTATGTAAAACAACACTTTTGGGTCACAATTGCACATACTTCACTCGTTATGCTTAGGGAATGTGCACAAAGTGGTGTTTCAATGAATATTTACCATTGTTCAAGTTTTTTTAAGTTTCCTTGATGAGTCAGTGTGTGTCATTCTTGGTTCTATGTATAAACCCATTTGGTTCACCCCTCACCCAATATCTTAGACTTAGAAAAAAATTCAATTCAAAGTGAACTCTTAAGGATAAGAACACACTAGGGCACTTTGAAGCCTTGATGATGAATCCTTCATTGTTTTAAAATGCACCATGCACCCTCAACAAGCAATATGCACACTTCTCAACCCTCTTTCCCCTCCTCATTCCGAACTATTCCCTCCAAAAGACCAAGTCTTCCTTGAGCAGTGCTCAAGATTCACTATTCATCCTCCCCTGATGCACCATGCACCCTCTTGGACTCCTTGAGCATATGAAAACACTCTGAAGGAAAAAATATCTAGCCTTCAACCTTCAAGAGTGTGCCATGCACCCTCGTGGGCCTCTTGAGTGCATGTCCACACTTTGGAGGCATGAGTCCTTCATCCTTTAGCCTTCAAGACCCTCCCTAACTCCCTTGAGCATAAAACACACTAGGGAAGCTCAAACCTTTCCCCTTCATCCTTTTAACTTGTGTCATGTGCCTTGCCTTGACTGTCTTCTTCCTTTGAGCACATGAGTGCATGCCGAAGCCCCGAAGCCTCTCCTCTTCAGCCCTTCAGCCTTTCAAAGTGCACCCATGCACCCTGAAACCCCTTTTGTTCCTCTTGAGTGCACTGGAAAGGCCTGAACATAAAATATGCATGAATCATGGTAGAATACGAAATTCCTAAGATGATAGTTGCTTGTGATGAGTGATTGGAAACATGGGTATTCCAGAAACACTATGGAAATCACACATGAGGAACATTGGGAAACGAGGCTGAAAAAAGGAAGCTCAGAAAGAATGAAGAACACGCTTGAATCTTGATGATCAAAGAAACCCTAGAGGCTCCATTAATCAAATACCCTTTGAAGGGTAAGGACATCAATGATCAATGTTGCTCAAAGAACAAAGATAGAGTTGGTAGCCATGTCACGATAGGATAAATTCCATGTCAACGGTCACTATTAGTCCCAGTCATCAAAGAGAGTGACATGTCAAGTCTCCCCACATGATGAAGTGGAAGTCATGATGTATTGTTGTAACCATTGTAAATACAAATAAGTGAAATTCCAAGAGTTATGTGTGAACTAAAGAGTCATGGAAGTCCAAAAGACATGTAATATCAAAAGTTATATCTAATTCCAAAAGTCATTTTGAATCCCAAAGGTTGTAGAATTTAAAAGGTTACAAAAAGTTAGAAAATCAAGAGTCACGAGGATGTGAAAGGTCATTCTTAAGTTATAAATAGATCCTCATTTCTCATGTAAAGGAATTTTAATCTTAGCTTCTCCTACAAGGAATTAGAGAGACAGAGTTAGTACTTTTGGAGAGCAAGTAGTGGCACTAACACTCCAATATTGGAGCTAGTGGTGTTCATTGCAATTATGTATCTTGGTACTTTTTCTTAATATTGAAACTTTCTAGGCCATCACATTTTCACATGTGGATTGTGAGTGTTTCTAAGACTATTCTTTGAATGTTTATGGTTCATGTTTTCTTTCATTAGTACTGGATTAATTGGACTATTTATGTTACTTCAACGTTGCTTGTTGGAAATGTGTTATTATGTTATAACGAACGTCACATATTTGTGGACTATTTTTCTTGATGTTAGACAAGTCTTATTTATTTGTGTGTCTCCACTAGGGTAGTACTACTACTTTTCTCCTAGAGGCTCACTTAATTTTCCATACGCAATAGAAGAACCTTGATACATCGGCAATTGAACATTCACAATGCATACTAGCTTGATTGTTTGAAAGAACAATTGTGCTTATCTCTTGTGCTGAGAGCTAAAGCCAAGGCACATCTTTAAGTAAATGAAATTTGGGTCCTATTTTGGATGGGAATCCTACCCCAAACGGTGTGAGGTCTAGTTGGGACCTTATATCAAGGATATCCCCTGTATGTTGGCAATATCCAACACTGTCAACAAATCTATAGCTACCAGACTATGCCTTAGCAATGAGAAAGGTGATATGTTGATGACATAAGGTGTAGTCTTGGGACACTTTATTTTTTTAGTACGTATTCAAGTAGATCCGGCTAAAATCGAGGTAATCCTTAAACTTTGTGTTCCTCATACACCAACAGAGGTATGTAGCTTCCTTGGTTATGTCGGGTAATATCGTCATTTAATAGCACATTTTTCAAAAATTGCAGTGTCATTTCATGCATTAACTAGACATGTAGAATTAAAATTGACTAATAAGTGTGATATTTCTTTTACAGAATTGAATATGTTAGTCTCAACAACACCTATGCTACAGGGAACATACTGGAGTCTTCCATTCCATATATCTTCAGAGGCATATGACACAATTATAGTTGTAGTTCTGGTATAGGAAGAGGATAAGAAAACTTATGCATTTTATTATATCAGCAAAAACCTAACACCTCTAGAATTAAACTACATTGTGACAGAAAAATAATTTATGGTTTTCATCTATGTTATAAACAAATTCCATCATTATATAACAGGTTATCCATTTTTCTTATATACTGACCATTCTGTTATTCGATCTTTAGCCAATAAACCTGTTACTGATGGTAGATTCATTCATTGGTCATTGTTGTTACAGGATTTTGACATCAATATAAAATAATGACCAGAAAGGAGAACCATGTTGCAAATTTCCTTTCAAAAATTCCACCTGCATTCAATTCTTCACTAATGCAATATTAATTCCCAGATGAACATTTTTTCATTGTGATTTTCAACACATCATGGTACACTGATGTTGCAAAATATTTGAAGGCTGGAAAATTGCCATCACATTTGTCACTCCAGAAAAAGAAGCACAATATTCAGTGTAGTGCTTGATTCTCATGGATAGACAGTTATCTCTTCCATATAGTAGAAAATATCCAATTCCACAGAAGCATTAGAGAGGATGAGATCTATGATATCCTTAGGGCATACCATAATGAACCCTGTGGAGAACATTTTTCCAACCGTAGGATTGGCACAAAGTATTGCAGATGGGTTATTTTTAGCCTAAGGTATTCAAAAATGCCAACAAATATGTCTAGAGTTTTGATAAATATCAAAGGATGGGTCATTCCATTTAGGTCGATGAAATGCCTCTCCATCCACAGCTTGTATTAGAACCATTCAAGAGATGGGTGATGGACTTTGTAGGTCCCATTAATCCACTTGTAAACCAAAAATAATACATTCTAGTCTGCACAGACTATGTAACAAAATGGGTGGTAGAAATGGCAGTTGCAAGACCCATAGAAGAGGTAGTAATCAACTTCCTATTTGAATTTTTTGTCCGATATGGCTTGCCTTGAGAACTTGTAACTAATGGAGGATCAAAATTTACGATCCATAAAATGTCTTCCATTTTTCAAAAGTATCATATCAAGCATAGAATCACTTCCCCTTACCATACACAAGCAAATGGTAAAGTGGATAGCACAATTAAAGTCTTGGAAGGGATCCTAACCAAGACAGTTTCCAAAAATTGCCAAGACCGAGCCTCCAAACTCTTTGAAGCCTTGTGGGCTTATTGGATGACTTGGCGCAATAGTACCGAATTTTCACCTTATCGAATTTTCTTTGGTAGGGAGCCTATTTTTATGATCAAATTTAATGTTAAGACTCCAAAGACTACTCTAGAAGTCAGTCTCAACCTTTCAGAAGCATAGAAACAACGCCTCTAATAGCTCAACGAAATGGATGCCATGCACCTTGCTACTCTTCAGCGCAAAACTATATTTCAACAAAAAGGAGATAAGTGGCATGATTAATTTAATAAAAATAAGACCTTTCAGAAATGGGATTGGGCACTATTATACGATTTTATATTCTAGTACTTTCCAAGTAAGCTTCAAACAAGATGGTTGCATCTTGTTGTAGCTACTGTAACACCCTCTAAAATTTTGGCTTACACTCAAATTTCGGAGCCTTCCTTGGCATTTTCATTATTATTGCAAACACTAAATCTTATTTCATGAACTTTCTCGAAGTCCTTTGGTCCCTTTTGCATGTTGCATTAAATGTTGGCTTTTGGCATGTTTTACTATCATACAATGTCTGTGAGCCTTTTTTGATGGTTTCTAAGGTCGTTCTTTATGTATTTGAGTTGTGCCAACCATGTAAACATTTGTCGCATCCATACACAAATTCTTGAGCATTGTCGCACAAGTGTCATCACAGTCGTCCTAAAGCATATCTTAAGTGTCACACTTGTTGCATATTGTCATGAGGCAATCTCATGGAGGGAAATGCTTTTTTTCTATGTTCTAATGATCTATATTGTCATTTTGTAAAAATATGCTAAGTGTATGATCAAATTAAAGGTCCAACACAAGTTTTTCAACCATCCTACACTTAGCCATTTTCGAAAAATCTTCCCGACTGGGCAACTTCGCTTCATCAGTCCGTGACTGAACTATGCACTATGTAGTATTAGCCCTCTAGGTTGTGACCCTACTTCTTGGAACTACACAATGTGCATTTCCTATCCTCTAGGATTGTTGCTCTGCACAATTAGTTCAACTTTGGATCTTGACCTCCAGAATTGCACAATTGTGCCTCCCAGTCAGCCTTGAACTGCACATTTCACATCCTCAACCCTCAATCCTTTTCCTTATCTGGGGAAATTTCATAATGCAAAGAATCCTAACCTCCCTTGGCCTCCAAAACTATGCAGATTCCTCCTTTGGTGTCCCTTCCATCTGTCATACCCAACTTCCTCGAGAAATTGTTCATTTTTGTCTTTCAAGCCTCCTTGAGTTGCGCATTGTGCAGTCTCATAGCCCAAGCTCTCCCCGTTTTTGTTGGAACTACACAATGCACAGTCACTGGGCCCCTACCCCAGTCTGTGACTTGACCCAACCTTGGTTCATGGATAATAATGCATCATCTTAGACTAGGGTGTTTTTGGATTGTTGTTGTCCTATTATGAGTGAATTGCAGGAACATGTGCATTATCAAGTCATAACGAGATGATGAAGAAGGATAAGATGGGGGGAAGCATGCCTAAAGACTCTCTTACATCTAAACTCGCAAGTGGATCAATCAAGAAGAAGCAAAGGGTCACAAGTTTGCCACTACCATCCAAGACTAAATATCATTAAATACTATGGATCATTAAGCCATGCAGAGGTGAAGAGAAATCATATCCAAGAAGACATCTAGCACTGAGCAACAATAGTGACTTTACATTGCCACATCACCAAGCAATCCATGTCAGCAGTGTCATGTCATGTCATGAGTGGTCGTATGCCACATCACTATTGTGGACCATGTATATTATATTCAAATGTATTGTAAAGTGGAAGTCCAAAGGACACACATGAATATGAAGATTCATGTAAGTTTAAAAGTCATAGAAAGTTGAATAGTTATGATGGTATTCAAAGAGTCACAAGGGGGGAACATCACCCGTTGGTTATATACACCCCCTCATTGAATGACCAAAAGACTTTTCACGTTGGCTCCTCATGCAAGGAATTAGAGATATTAGCTAGTTCTTTGAGGAGCAAGGAGTGGCTCCAATGTCCTACTATTGGGGCTAGTGATGTACATAGTAAACATGTGTCTTGGAATTTTTTCTTAATAATAGAAGCCTTTTCAAATCAACACATTCTTCATGCATGGACTATGAATGTTTGTAAGACTATTATGTGGAAGTTTGTATTTCATGTTTTCTTTAACATGTACTAAGATATTTGAACTATTTCGATTATTTTAGTGCTTATCTTATTGAGAATGTGTTGTAATGGTTTTTATCGTTGTCCCATCCTTGTGGACTATTCTGCGGGATACTAGACATATATTTCCTTGTTTTTTAGTTGTAAGGATTGTCGCATCCATTGTGGACTATTCTGTTGGATATTAAACAGACCCTTTCTAGTTCATGTGTGTCTCTTCCTAGGTGGTACTATTACCACTCACTTAGAGGCTCATTGTTCTCTCGCCTTTGTAGTAGAATAACCTTGACACAATTGTAACTGCACACTCACCAGGCACACCTCCCTTTCTTTTTGAAGACACCATTGCATCACTCTCTTGTGCTGATAGCTAAACCCGAGACCAATCTTTAAGGATTTGGAAACCAGGCCTCTATACTAGATGGGACTCCTACACCAAACGGTGTAAGGTCTGTTTGGGACTTCATACAAGGAGATCCCCTGAATGTTGGTGGGTCCAGTACCGTCAACATTTCTAGTGCTAGAAGGAGGGCAACCATTATTTTATGGCTGTTATACCCACTGACCCCATCATTCCATCTTCTACTCAAGGCAGTAATGTTAATTCCACCTCCCCTAATCATTCTTCTAAGGTTGGTGCTTCTTCTCAACCAAGCCTTGAACGGCTATCTTCCCCATCACCTTTCAATTTGCAAAAGTTGTTGGATTGATTTCGAGAGTAATCAGTCTTCCATATTCTCTAAATAAGAACAATACCACCTCCACAAGGATAGTAGTCTCATCTATTGAATATGTGGTTGTTTCCACTCTTGAAGAATTATCAGACTCTGTGGAAAAGAAAGAAGAGCCTCCACTCTTTCACAGTGGTAACTGAGGAAACATTCTACTCTTTGGTGCAAATTTTAGTGGGACAGGCGGAAAATAAGAAGAAGAGGAAGAAGAGCCATCAAACTTTGATAATGAGGAGTAGGAAAATGAAGAAGAATACACGGCAAAGCACAATCTAGATTGGATGACTCTGGGCCCACTCACACTTTCAGGTTTCCTACACAAGATTCCAAGGCATTCAGAGAAGCTTTTAACGAACTATGACCCTCATAAGACAGTAAAGGCTAAAGACCATATGGACTGCTTCTACATACATTTGAAAACACTTGAGGTACATTATGATGATGTTGCATGTAGACTTTTCCCATGTACCTTGGATGCTATAGTAGTTGTATGGTATCACAACCTTCCTCTAAACTCCATCCAGAATTGGAGGGGGTTCAAGGAGATCTTCCTTGAATATTTTTTGATGATAAGACCCCCGCCATGTTATTAAAAGAGATCGGTAACCTTAAGATGGAGCAAAAGGAAAAAGTAAAATATTTCAACTAGAGGTTCAATTACATCTTGAACAAATTTTTGGAAAACACAAAACTTCATGACTCCATCACCATAGATTACTACACTTCTTCCTTGCCAGCAAGTATTGCGCAGTTTGTGAAGCTAACAACGAAACATAGATTGACATAAAATTACAAAGAGGCTATCACTATCGAGAAGGAATTGCCTGCTATTGGATTCATCTTAGATGATGAACCAACAAAAGACTCCAATGACACAGGTAAGAGGTCTCACGCCTCTATGAGTAGGGCTAAAGAGAAAGAACGAAATAATCTTGAAAGACTAACTCGTCTCATCAAGTATCCATCCACTGAAATGGAAGAACTCAAACTAAGGACAAACGAGACCACTGTGAGTAGTAAGCGTCCCAGGTTTAACTAGTTCATAAGTACTACAACTTCAACCAGTAGTAGTAACCAACCAGAAAAGTCTCCATAGAGTTCCAATGTTATCTCGAACATTGAGAAGATTTTCATGGATCAACATTGAATGTTTCATCAAGAGCATCATTCAAAAAATATGTGCCCACAATGGAATTAATCCATGTGCATGATGGCTTCACAGCTTGTTGATTTGGTCATGGCTAAAGATAATACTGAGCCTGCTAAAGAAAAGGAAGAAGCTACTGCAGTTGATGAAGCTCCAAGTGTTCGGAATGTAGTGAACATGTTTATCTATATTCTCACAGCCCAAAAGAGTACTTCCGATAAGTAACCTCTGAGTGACGGTCAAACCCAGAAGTAGACCAACCAGTACAACATAAGAAACCAAGGGCCAACCACCATAATTAAGTTGCTGAAGCAGAAATTCAAAGAAAATATGTTAAGAAAAATCAACCCATTGGCTAACTCAACGTAGAACACTTAGAGAAAGTCCAAGAAATAAATCTCAATGAAAAGTGTTTCTGACGGCATAAGGAAAGAACCATACCTTCAGAAACCACAAACCAACTTCCATCCCCGGACACCTCAGTCAGTCTTCCCGCTATGGTTTATAACATTATCAATGATATGAAGAAGGTTCATGTGAACATATCCATGTTTGAACTAAAAAATATCAAGAACCAATGGGACATCCTTCTACAAGCACTTGGGAAAACCTCTATAGGTAATGCTAACTCTTTGGACAAGGGATCTTGTAAGTATCCTAATACTCTTGCATCTATACTTAATGCACTTACGATGGATGCGAACACGCTCTACCCATCGTTCTTGTTAACTTTAAAAATATTCAATTTCTATGTACACAATTGCTTGGTTGATTATTTTGCATCGGTGAACTTCATGCCATTATCTGTTGCCAAGCAAATCAATGCTAAATGGGAAAAGACAGATGCACATATTATTCAACAGGATAAGACTCATGTCCAGGTAATTGGTGAACTCAGAGATGTCATCATCCACTTATCAGCTAACGAATGAGTCCACCAATGTATAAACATAGTGATTATGGATATTCTAGAAGCATATAGAGTGTTGTTGAGAAGATATTGGTCTAGCAAGTTACAAGGGTACTTTTCCACAGACTGGTCACACTTATGGCTTCCATATAGGGGTAAAATTAATCAGATCCTGTTAGAATGAGAGAGATATATGAAACACACGGTCACTCCCTTGAATAGGCATAATGAACCAATGGCTTCTGCATAATTACTTTTCATCAATTACTTTCTTGAAACATAACTAGGGTGTTATCTTTCATAGCCATCCCCAATTCCGCCAAACAAACAGTTAGATCTCCTTCCTTGTACACCTAGAAATATTGAACTTTGTATTGTTAGTAGCAGTTGTAGTATTATTAGTGTAGTTCACAGTCCCTATACATATGATGTTTGGACTATGTACTTCGATGGTTGCAAAACGCAAGAAGGATCTAGCGCTGGTTCTGTTTTAATAGACCCGCTACAGAGAAAGCATTTGATCTCTAGCCACTTGGAATTTGAGTGTACGAACAAAAATGTAGAGTACGAAGCTCTCATCTTGGACTTGCAAAAGGCCATTGACCTCAACATTGCCATCCTGAAAGTGGTAAGTGACTTAGAAATTGTGGTGCAACAAGTACATAACACCATACATTGCTATTTGGTCTAAAATGCGGATGCAAATCAAAGTTTCATTTACTATCAATCCGTGTAAGTAAACTTCGAGGATCATCCAATATATATGGCCATAGAGACAAACTAAACTAAGCTAGGTGAAGAAATGTCAAAGCTCCCTTACAGGAGGTATTTCATTGGGATCTCCAACACCTATTTAGTCATTTAACAAAATAAAATCTAAATACTTTGTGACAAGTGTAAGAAATATTAAATCTCCCTTACAGGAGACTTGTTCACTAATATTTCTAATCATCTTAATCACCAACCTATTTAAACTAATGAAATTAAAGCACTTAAAACTAAATCTGATTGATTGCATGAAATATTAAAGCTCTCTTACAAGAGACTATTCATTTATATCTCAAGCATATGAATCATAAATTTAACTAATGAAATCAAACATTAAAGAACAAATCAGATTCATTGAAAGAAACATTAATACTTTCTTACGAAAGGTCATTTGTTAATATTTCAAGCAGGGAAAATTTTAGGGGCTAATATTCGCCCATGGGCTAATTTTACATACTTCTTCCAAAAAAAATATTCGATAATTTCCATTTTTTTGTAAAAATGATTCACCCAAATTTTATAGAATGAAATTATTTTACCCTAAAAATAGCCAAAAAATTATATATAGACTATATAAAAATATTATAAATTTGAATATTTTTACAAAAATATCTCCAAACATTTTATAGATTTCATATTATGGACTAGTGGGATTCGCCAAGGTTTCTAAACTTTAAGATAAATTTCCATCCTTGAAATTTTCCCAATTTTCAAACATGTGAACCTAATGAAATTTACAAACAAACATAAAATGAAAGCTTACCAAAACAAAAGTGTACTTGCTAGACAATGGGGACCCTTCCAAGGATTCACAAGCACATCAAAAGAGAAGTCAAAGGTAGAAAATCAAAGAAGCTCCATTTTATTTATCTTCAATTGCAAATTGCAATTACAAGTTCTACATTCCAAGAGTTTCTAAAATATCCATTACAATGATTCCAAATTCTAACTTCTCCTTACAAACTTATAAGATCCTAAGGTACTATTGATGCCCCAAAAATCGTTGTATCAACATTGAGGGATAACCACCCGGTCCGGACCTTAATACAACTCCTTTTTCGTTTGGAATAGTGGCTTCGACTGGGGATAATGGGACCAGTTTCCCAGTAATAAATAAAAGGAGTGGATGAATGATTGATTGTCTAATCTAATGATAGGCGAATAACTTAATCTATCAGCAAAATAAAAGAACTACTACTAATCCCAGGAACTATTGCACTTTAAAGTGTAGCGCTTGATGATCTATGTCTATTGACATGCATATAGATGACTCCATATAATAGACATGGACATTTATTCATTCAAGGATTACTTTGCTTAAGTAGTTAAACAAAATGATTAACGCAATATTGCTACACTTATCATTTATATCATTGATACATATATGATCAAAAGAAAAGCATACCATAAACATCCAAAAGTGGAGGGAATAAGGAAATGCTATTAAAACACATGAATATATTTGATAATAGCAAAGTCGATCAAATGACAATTCATATAAAAAGAATGAATTTAGACACAGATAATAGTACCATATGAGCTGCTAGTCACTCCCAATATCAATCGCTATTTGAGATTCTTCTTCCAACGCAGAAATACTTTCAAACAAAGACAGTAGTGCACATTTGCATAAAAGCTTCCTTGCCAAAATTAGAATAATTGGTCCAGTTTTATAAAAGAATATACCTGAAGTACAGTAGTGCAACTTCAGGCTTTAAGTCATGTACAAAACTTTACGACCCTTTCCAAAACAATGAAAGGGTCTATAAATACTTAACTAAGCTAACTATCTATGAAACTGAAATCCTACTTAATTGGTATCAATTGATTTTGAATATCTTTTTCTCCGCAATCTGGCAGTCAGCGGCATGAATCATCATGTAGGCTATTTGCCTTTAAACCTGAGCTGACATATCGCAAGCATTGGCTCCACTTCGGGCGGTCTGTTGAGGCGAGAGTTGAGTTGGGCGGCATAGGTGGCATCCTGAATATCGGGAATAATATACCCGATTGCATCTGTAAGGCATTTGAGGGTGGCTCTCTGGCTGTGTGGTTTGCCTAAGAAGAACTAATAGGCATCCCATGTCAAACTGTTAATTCCTGCGATTAATCTCCCATTTTTCTCTAGATCTGGATAACATGACTGCTCCAATGTTTTCGCCGTTGTCAATTTACCTGGAGTGCATTGGGAAATCATGTTAGACAAGTAGAGAGTATTATTAACCAATTCAACCAAATTACTTGTGGTTGATTTGCATCTTGAAATTTCCCTCTCTGCTTTCATTAACTGGGACTACCATTCTGTAAATAATATTTCCTTATGTGATTCTAAAATCTTTGTTAAATTTGCCGCCTATCCCTGATCGGTATCTTGCCACTCAAGAAAATTAGTTAAAGTTTCATCAGCTTGATCCAAATCTATTCTAGCTTTTTCTGATTTTTTACTTATTGATGTTGTCAAATCGCATAATAGTTCCGCCTGGGCGATTTGTTGACATAAAAGCTTGATATGTGTTATTAGTGCTTTATTTATCTGTAATGCTTCTGATTTGAATTCGGCTATCTGTGGAAGATCCTTTGTCTTCTCAAGCTGGGCTAATAGTTGAGCAATCTGCTCATCTTTTAACTTCAGCATTTGTTCATTTGCCGCCCTCAGTTGTGCCAATGCCTCAGACAACTCTTTCTGCTTCTAGACTGCGCTGTGATCAATCCTCTGTTTCTCTTCCTGCAATTGTTGAGTTAATTGATTATTTATTTGTTGTTGTGTTAACAATTGCCATTCTGCCTGCTCTGCCTTCTGCTGTACTTCTGATAGTTGCGCTTGCAATGAAAATATCTCCTGGTCTTTTGTTTTTAATAGAAGACTCACCTCTGATGCCTTATCTATTGTTGCTGCTGAATAGGCTCCAGCATATTGTGATAGTTTTGTTAGTTCATCAGAGGGGTCAAATTCTTCCTTCCAAACTACATTGCCCATCACCGTTTGCTCTGGGAATAGGGAAGGTTGATCAGTCCTTCTCCTCTTCCTCTTTCGTTTTACCACAACTTTGTGTCTTGGGCTATAGAAGACATCTAAGGGAGGAATTTCTTCTATCTGCAAAACAATTTGATCGGAGGGATCCTTTGGGATTATCTCTACTTCTTTTGAACTGGGTAGGCCGCTGGTTCCACTTGGAACCTATTTTGAAGTGGTCTCTTGTGTATCTGCCGCTTTTGAAGTTTCGGTGTCCTTTGAGCACTCAAGATTACTGATAATTGAATCGAATTGCTGCCATTCCTGGAGCAATTTGGGATCAATTTGAGTATCTACATTTACCTCTATGCTGCTCTATTCCTGCTCTCTAGTCTGGGTTTCCTCTTGCACTTTCTCCTGTTCTTTTGTTGTAACCGGAGGTTCCTTAGTATGTCGCTATTCAGGCTCGCTTGATTCTGTTGCTGGGGTTGTTGCTAACAGATCTAGAGGCAGAGTTTGCAACCTCTGTTCTCTAAGTCTGTTGAATTCAACTAACCCTTCATCTCTGTATTCCATTATGGCCAGGGATCTAACTTGATACATTGATTCAGCTGAGGAGAACAGGTCATCAAACTTATCCTCTTTATGGTCAAACTTTGTCAATTTGGCCTGTTCAAGTGCATTATAGGCGACTTTGTTGGGATAAAATCGCCTGTTAGGGAGAGTTTCTAGAGTTAATGACTTCATCTTCGTAGCTTCTTTTTCTACATGTTTGAAATCATGCAAAGTGTAGACACCACATCTCAGGGGAAAAGAGGGCCAGACCTGCTTCTTATTTTTCTTTAGAGTTTGTGTAACTCCTTCGGAAATAATCTGATAGGCTATCTCCCTTGCCAGCAGTTTATCAGGTATGTACAAAGGAAGGACATGAGGTTTGGCTTGGCTGCCGAAAATTCTTATATAAGTAAATTTCTCCTCTCCGAACCATCATCCTATTGATGTCAAATCAATCCCTGCTTGGTAAGAAATTTTGGGAGCAGGTTTATTAAAAATAGAGTAATGAATGGGTAACATGAAGCCATTGCAGACTTGGTATAAATGGTGCTTATAGGAAGTTTTCCACAATTTCTGATGATATATGTGAATAGGCGTGGGGTCTTGTGCAGTCCACCTCCAACCGAGCACGGGAAATTCAGAATGAAAACACAGGGTATCTAGTATATAAGCACTGTAGTAGAATGGGGAAATAAGCCTTTCAGTGACGCAGGTTTTAGTTCTAAAATTAAGAACTACTGTTGCTAGCTTATCTGACAGTATAAGTGCCCAATCCATTATTTCACTATTACACGCCGCTTCCATCAAGGGAACCATTTCTATAGTGAAATTAGCAGAATCGTGCAACCCCCACAATCTACACATCATTATCCCAGCATAACAATAAGGAGAACATAGGGAATCAACAGAGTACTTACCAGAAGTTTCATGCTTGTGTTTCTCCAGATTTTGCCTCCAATCCCGAATGGGTTCGGATTCAGTTTCGTTCTCACTTCGGAATTTCTCCAGAAATGCCTTGTTGTACTTCTTCTCTGGCTCAAGCAAATGATACATTTGCCTCAAATCATTAGCCTGAAATGAACCAAAGATTCTCCCATCTCTGGTGCAGAAGGTTCTGTCTGTGATTGGGATTTCCTCAATTGCCCACCTCACTACATCTGTATATGGGAGAATTTGTTCCCGAGCCGCTATCCGATGAAGGAAAGAGTCGGCTAAGTCCTTTAAAGTACCATCAAATTTTTTATTGGTATCCGCTGTGGCTTGTACCACTGTCACCTTTGGTTCTTCGGCCTCAATCATGTTATAGGTACTTTTCCAAGTAGTTCTGTCGAGTCCTGAACATGTAGTATCAGATATCAATCCTTTCTTTTTAGTTCCTGGATCAACAACGGGTTGTCCTGTGGCTGGTGAAGTGGAAGCGATTGCAGTTTTCTTAGACTTCTTCCCCATTCTGCTTGAATCTATTACTTCGGAAGAATTCTGCACAGGAGTGAAAAAGCGTAACACAGAGAATTGGTAGCGAAAACCAAATACGAGCGAGATATATTGATCAAATGCACGATGAAGGATTAACTTAAAGTGGCCGCGGATACAATCTATGAAAAGATTTTTAAGCTTACTATTTCATTAAATGGCTATTAAAACCTGCTAATCCTTTAAATGCCCATCATATTGTTTATTGGCCGAATGATTTGTTTAAGCGTGCCTTGGATGCTTTGGCGGTTGAGCACAGGTGAATCACTGTTTGAAAGATAAGGCCTTTAATACGAATTAATCGTAATATCCCTACTTTAACAATTTTTGAAGTTTGCGCTTTTGGCTTTATCGCAATCGGGCGTCGGGGGAAACTTAAATCTTTATATTGGCACCTTTTGGAATCCCCGATCACCGATAGCGATATCGCATCGCATCGGGAGTATTAACTAAGGCACTTTAAAAAGAATGCATGGTATATCCCCGATCGTTGATAGCGATATCGCATCGCATCAGAGCGAAAGGCACTTTTTTTATGGGAACTTATGATTCCCGATATCCGATAGCCTATTGCATGTTATCGCGTCGGAGCAAACCAATGGGTTTTTAAGTTATTCCTCCTTTGTCATTGCGATATACGATCTTGCGATCACTTTATCTCAATGATAAAAGATTAATCATTTATATTATAAGACCAAATAATTGGTTTGTCAAAAAGGTTTTTTTGTAATGTTTTCATTTTGTTTTCGAACCTTTTTGAATAATACAAGGTTGATACCAATTAAAATAAAAAGGGACCCATTTCATATTATAGTTTTGTGAATAAAAATGATATGAAATGGGGGTTGTTGTAGAGCACAACAATTGGCGATTCGCTGGAAGAAACAGTTATCTCTGAAAAGTATGGAAATACTTAAACTTTTTCAAAATAGAGTTCTAATCAAAGGGGAAAATTCTAATATAACTAGGTATATATGCATTCCAAGTAAAATGAAACTATCTTTGCTAATTTCCTCTCTTGCTTAAAATTAGATACATTCTAAGTTTTAAATTGGCCTCTATTGGTTGATAATGATAAAACAGAAAACCTTTCCAAATCAGCTTTTTAGAATTGACTCCTTTGTCATAGGTAGAGCCTCTGTTGCCAGCAAACGTTCATAGTTTCGACAGGGATACCTTTTAACCATGCTATTGTCCATTGTCCTGCTCATTTCAGAGTATGATTAACAGAATGAATTCAAAACATGCTTTTCATATTTTGCATTTCTTTTCTACTTTTCTATTATTTTGTAAGATAAAAAGCCATTGTCTTGGTTTGGTGACCAGCTTAGTGACAATGCCATTCACTGGTAGTAATTTAACCGAACAAGCTGGCTCGTGATGAGACCCCTTGTCTTATAATTCTAAGCCATTAACCTGTTTTGGTATGCAGTATTGGTAATGTCGGTTAAACTATTTCCCTATGATCATGGTAAGAAGGCTTGTAATAAGACCTCTTATCTTTTATATCAAATATTTTAGAATTACACTCTGAGTAATCATAAGCTTTGGTGAGTGGGATGGACAATTTTCTCCTTAAGAGTAAATGGATGACAAGGTAAGAGTTGAAGATGCTGATGTTGGATTAGTTTCTATTTTGATATTGATAACCTTTTTGGTGACCAATTTGAAAACATAAAATGATTTACAATATTTCTAAACTTTGAGAAGCGTTCACAAAAATTGGAGTGTTGTTTCAGAATGTAATTACACCTAATTTCCTAGAAATTATCCCTTTCGATAAAGACTTCTACTATTTTAAAAGTAAATATCAACCCTACTTATTTTGAGCAACTTTCAAGTACAACAAAGGTCAATGGAAGATACTTCACAACTTTATTTTCTAATGATCCTACAAACTATAAAATTCTAAAAAAAAGGGAGAAGGGGTTACCTTCTCAATTGAAGAATTTCTTTAAGATAAGGCCATTAATAGGGAGAGAATCTCTCAAACCTGATAAATTTTGTAATATGAAGGTCGAATGGCCTATCTTTTCGCAGATCTGAAATGGCCCAAGCCACATCTTCTGGAACTTGGTGTGTTTTCCCTTGTCCTCATGGGCTTTGTCCCATTTCAGAACTAAATCACCGACTTGAAATTGTTTTGAACCGGATGAGACTGAATCAAAGGATGACTTGATGATTTGCTTATGTTTTGCATGAATAACCTTGGCTTTTTCTCTTTCCTCTTCTAATTTTAAAATTTGGTCATGTCTAAGTTGAATAGAAGAAGAAGGGCTTCCCTCAATAAACTGAACTAGGGCTAGAGAAGGAAGGACAAGATTTGTTGGTAGCACTGCTTCTTTTCCATACACAAGGTTGAACGGAGAAGAACCTATGGAAGCCTTCTGCGTTATCCTATTAGCCCATAGTGCAAATATTAAGGATTTGTGCCATTTTTTATGATCCTGTTCGATGGTTCGCTTAATAATTTTGATCAGATTTTTATTTTTAGACTCCGCTAAACCATTACCCTGGGGATAGTAATTAGCAGAATATTTTAATTTAAATCCTCTTTTAATAGCGAAATCGAACATAGAATTGCCTGAGAAGTAAGATGCATTATAAAAAACAAGATCATTTGGGACACCAAACCTGGTAATGATGAATTGATCTATGAATTCAATAATTGCCTCAGAATTTGTTGTCTTCAAAGGGATTGCTTCAACCCACTTAGTAAAATAATCAGTAGCGGTAAGGATATACTTATGTTGTTTGGAAGAATGTGGAGTGATTTCTCCAATGATATCCAATCCCCATTGCTCAAATGGTTGTTCAATGTTGACTGGTTGCAAAGGGAAAGCTGGTTTTCTTTGTCTTCCACTAGAAGTTTGACAGTTTCGGCATCTCCTTACATATTCATGAGCATCTCTAAACAGAGTGGGCCAGTAATATCCAGCATGAATGATTTTGTGGGATGTTGTATCAGCTCCAAAATGTCCTCCTGTTGGTCCATCATGTAATTCCTGCAAGACCTTTTGTGCTTCAGGTTTTTCTAGGCATCTTAATAAGATTGAATCATAATTTTGCCTAAAAAGCACATCATCAATAATTGTGAAATTTTTTGCTTTTAATCTAATGGCCCTTTTGTTTTTGTAAGACAGGTTAGGAGGTGCATATCCATTTTCCAAATAAAATATTAAGTCAGCATATTGTGATTCAGAATCAGTAATAATTATCTGGTTTATTTCTTCGGTTTGCTCTGTATCTCCTGATTCTGGAATGTTGGATGCTCCTGCCAACAACCTGCAAAAAACCTTGGCCCCTAACAATCCTTGCTGGTTTAATTTCTAAATCATATTCTTGAAGCGCTGTAACCCAATTTGCCCTTTTTTCACCTAGTTCCCTTTGGATTAATAGTTGCCTTACTGCAGAGAAAGGAACTATAAATTTTGTATGGGCTTTTAAAAGGAAGGGTCTGTAATGTTTGACAGCTTTATATACAGCAAAGGCTTGTTTTTCTACTTCGGAGTAATTCAATTCAGCACCCTGAAGATTGCAACTATAGAATGAAATGGGTGCTTCCGAATTGTGATCGTTAAACTGTGTGAGTACTGCTGCATAAGACAAATCGGATGCGATAGTATACAATGTGAAATGATTAGAAAAATTAGGGGTATTTAAGGCGGGGGCATTAATTATTGATTGTTTGATTAAATAAAACGCTTCCTTTTCTGCTGATCCCCACTTAAAGACTGAATTTTTCTTAATCATAGTTTGAAGTGGCAAAATGATTTGAGAAAAGTCTGGAACGAATCTTTTGACAAAATTGATTTGGCCTAAAAATGACTGCATGAATTTTTTATTATGATGGAAAGGGATTTCAGAGATTTCTTTGATCCTATCGGGATCAATATAAATGCCATCTTTAGAAACAATAAAGCCTAAGAGCTTCCCTTGGTCAAGAGCGAAGAAGGATTTTTTAGGGTTAAGTGAAATACCATACCTTTTGCAGTGTTCAAAGATTTGATTTAAATCATGCAAATGATTGGATTTCTCTTTATAAAATACAGTAATATCATCTAAGTAGACGACTACTGTTTTGTTAATCAACCCTTTAAAAGCTATATCCATCGCTCTTTGGAACGTGGCTCCTGCATTAATAAGTCTGAAAGGCATTTTCTGATACGCATATGTTCCCCTTTTTGTTCTGAATGTGGTTTTGAGTTGGTCATTAGGATGAACCAAAACTTGGTTATATCCTGAAAAACCATCTAGAAAGGACATTAACTCAGAGCCTGCCACTGATTGGAGTATCTGCTCCATAGTAGGTGATGGGAAATTATCTTTTAGGCTCGCCTTGTTCAAATTTCTGAAATCTATACAAATCCTGATGTCGTCATTTTTCTTTCTGACTGGCACCATATTGGAGACCCAGTTTGAGTGCCGAACGGGAAAAATAATATTTGCTTTCAAGAGTTTATTGAGTTCAGATTTTATTTGACTCTCTAAGTTTGGATGTATTTTCCTCAACTTCTGCTGAATTGGTTTCTGATCGGGAAGCATTGGGATGGTATGCTGGATGATGGATGTATCATACGTCTTTAAATCATCATATTTCCAAGCAAAAACATGTTTATTTTTCCGTAACAGTCTAATGAATGCTTCCTTCTCTTCCACAGAAAGTCCTAATCCTAAATTAATGTTTTGAGGAGTTTTCTCAGTGCCAAGGTTTATCAATTCAAACCTTAAGGTAGAACTTTGGAGCTTTGTATTGGTCACAGGTTTAAACCTGTCTTTAATATCATAAAGATCCTCAAGCTTCACCACACGTTTTGGGATTGAATTCTCCTCGGGTTTAACTCTCATTTGAAGGTCATGCTCATTTTCCTCAATGATTTGATCATCATAGGACTTTTCGGAAGTTAAAAACTGTAAAATGTCTTCATCGTGGTTGAATACTCTCCAATTAGTGACATTGTCAGGAATTGACGGCCTAAAAAATAATTCTACTGAAAATCTATCTGGACTATAGTCGTCGGAGGGTAGGAGCTTGGAAGCAACATTGGCTAGCAGGTCGGCTGTCGAATTTTGAGACCTGGGAATGGAAGAAATATTGAATGCCGAAAAGTGGGAGGTGAGTTCTTGTACCAGTGATTGATAATGTTTGAGATGGCTGGAAAGACAATGAATTGTATTCCTTACCTGTTTGATAATAATTTCAGAATCTCCAAACACTTTCAAATATTGGACCTTAAGGCCAATAGCTTTATATAGTCCTTGGACTAAGGCTTTGTATTCTGCTGTATTATTCGTGCATTCAAACTCTAACCTACAGGACAACATTGTTTTTCCTCCTTGCGGGCTAATCAAAATACATCCTGCTCCTGAGCCCTCACTAGACTTGGACCCATCGAAATGTAATGACCAAAATAAAGAAGTATTAACAATTTTATTTACAGTTTCCTCAGTATCATTAAAACATCTTGACCTATCAGTTTGTGAATAATTTTCGATCTGAGATGTAGAATGGTTTACTGAGAAAGGAGATGGTTGGGAAATGAAGTTGCCAAAGAATGACTCTGATGAATAATTCCCCAAAATGTTGTTATTAAATGCTATTGGTTGGTTTTCTTGTTCAAATTCAGTAACTGTATGGGTCATATGCTTTTCCCGATCGATTTTTATTTGATTTGGCTTACCCTTATAGGGAAGCCACATATGTGACCAATCGGTAGAAATATACCCATGTAGTTTTTCAGACCAATCCCTACTCAAGATCAAACCATAAAATTCAGGTATATTGGCGATCAAGATATCAATTCTTTGTACTACTCTAGGATCAGCAGATATCCTGATAGTTATGGAGTTGATTTCTCCCAAAACCTGTACTTTAGTCCTGTCCAACTGCACAATATGGGGTTCAATGTTCAGTTTGGAACAAACTGAAGCTGGCATTATATTAGAGGATGCCCCTGAGTCAATCAAACAGTTGTGCAGGTTTCTATTGTAGATCTCATAGGTTAAAAGGAAAGGTGGAGTATGAGAATTTGATCTATCTCCTATCAGAACCGCATCAGTAGCTTCGACCATACCAGAAGGTGGTTGACCTGTATCATTTGCAGCTTTAGCATTGGGAAGGGGTGAAGTAGGAACAACATTTAACTCTTTGAGAAGAAATTTTTGCTGATGTTTCAATTTACTAAGTTCAAACATGGTGATGCTTGCCTTAGTCTTTCTCATGTCATCAACAATATTTTAATCCATTGAATCAAACACTACCAATGTCTTAGATGTTGATGGGATTGTTGAGGTTGAAGGTTGGTTTTGTGGAACTGTTACAGGTGGCTTTTTCGGGGGTGCCTTTTCCTTTGCTGTAGTAGCACCTGCACTTCTTTTCTTCGAAGTTGTCTGAACAGGTTCGGAGGTACCTTTACTCCTGGTAGTGACAGGAAACGCTTCTTCTTCATTTTCTGTATTGGAGTTAGGCAATATAAAATCCCACATTCCATGACATTCAACAACTTCCTCTTCTTGATCAGTTGGTGAAGCTGTTTCTACTTCTCCTTCTTCAAGATCTGAATCTGCATTAGATATAAAATTCGGTGGTTTCGATTTAGTTTTCTTGTAATTCCTAAAGGGCCTTTTGATTGAGGTTTCAGCTACCTGTTTTTTGATTTCAACCATTTCATTTGACATAGTTTTAAGAACGTTTTGTAGACCCTCCATGTCATATGGATCTTTAGGGGTTTTCTTCTTTGAATCATCTTTAAACGAAACTTTTTTGGTTTTCCTATCTTCAAGAGCAACTTTCTTTTCTAGAGCATTACTATGTTTCTCCACAGCAAGTGCTTCTTTCATGTTTTTAGCTAAAGTTGGTTTTCCAGCCCTGTCTACAAAAATAGCTATATTGGCAGGTAGGGTAGTTATATACCACTCGCTTTGGATTTTCTCACTTGGTTTGGAGGCCGCTGGGATTTTATTCAAGAGTTTATTGAATCGTGCATTAAATTCTTTAATTGGTTCCCTATGCTCTATCCTAAGATTGGAGAGATCATTTATTAGTGTAGCCAAAGACCTATCATCACCATACTTAGTAAGAAACGGTTCTTGGCAAGTCGTCCAACTGGTAATGGAACCGGAAGGTAAAGAAAAATACCAGGATCCTGCTGATCCTTGCAAAGTATAAGGGAAAAGCCTAACGACAACATCTTGTTCTGTTAATCCCTTCAAATTAACTGCCAACATGAAGTTATTAATATGTTCCTCAGCTTGTGTTCCATCATCTGGATTAAACTTGGGTAGCCATTTCTCAGGTGCATCAGGTAATGCATGCAATGGAGCAAGCATATTGACTGCACCAGGCCTGGTCCATGGATCTGCCATTGTAACCGCAGTAGTGGATGATGTTACGGTTGAACTTACAGAAGTCTGGGAAGAAGTTGATATTAAGGATTGCGCAGTTTGGGATGTTGCAGTTGCTAATCCCTTATTAACAACAATGTGTGATGAGGGAGTGGATGGTTGACTTCGCACGGGGGAAGGTGAGATGGAGGATGTGGATGAAAGTTCTTCAGTGTCAAATCCTTCAGTGTTTTTCTTCACCTTTTTCCTTTTGGGTAAAGGGAACTCAGTCGGTTCAATACCGAGCTTTCCACTCTGAAGTCTGATGAGAGGGTGAGGTAAATTAAACTGCAAAGTCGCACTGCTTTGAGATACCTCAGATTTCTGTGGTGAAATTGAGAAGCTCTGAAGTTTGTGGATAAGAGACTGGACTTCAGGAGATTCAAGACTTAGTTGTTCTGGAGTATGATGGGTTTGAGCAGTGGTAGTTGATTCCTCTTCTTCTTGTTTGGATATTGGAGAACCAACATGCAATTGGGAAGTACGAGGTGATGCGGAGGGAGAATTACTCTTAGAATGGTTTGTAGATTTGGATTTGCTTACCATTCACAGTTTATGCCCTCCTTCTAGTGCCAAAAATGTTGATGCCTCGAAAATCGTTGTATCAACATTGGGGGATAACCACCCGGTCCGGACCTTAATACAGCTCCTTTTCCGTTTGGAATAGTGGCTCCGACTAGGGATAATGGGACCAGTTTCCCAGTAATAAATAAAAGGAGTGGATGAATGATTGATTGTCTAATCTAATGATAGGCGAATAACTTAATCTATCAGCAAAATAAAAGAAATACTACTAATCCCGGGAACTATTGCACTTTAAAGTGTAGCTCTTAATGATCTATGTCTATTGACAGGCATATAGATGACTCCATATAATAGAAATGGACATTTATTCATTCAAGGATTACTTTGCTTAAGTAGTTAAACAAAATGATTAACGCAATATTGCTACACTTATCATTTATATCATCGATACATATATGATCAAAAGAAAAGCATACCATAAACATCCAAAAGTGGAGGGAATAAGGAAATGTTAATAAAACACATACATATATTCGATAATAGCAAAGGCGATCAAATGACAATTCATATAAAGAGAATGAATTCAGACATATATAATAGTACCATATGAGCTACTAATCACTCCCAATATCAATCGCTATTTGAGATTCTTCTTCCAATGCAGAAATACTTTCAAACAAAGACAGTAGTGCACATTTGCATAAAAGCTTCCTTGCCAAAATTAGAATAATTGGTCCAGTTTTATAAAAGAATATACCTGAAGTACAGTAGTGCAACTTCAGGCTTTAAGTCATGTACAAAACTTTACGACGCTTTCCAAAACAATGAAAGGGTCTATAAATACTTAACTAAGCTAACTATCTATGAAACTGAAATCCTACTTAATTGGTATCAATTGATTTTGAATATCTTTTTCTCCGCAATCTGGTAGTCGGCGGCATGAATCATCATGTAGGTTGTTTGCCTTTAAACCTGAGCTGACATATCGCAAACATTGGCTCCACTTCAGGCGGTCTGTTGAGGCGAGAGTTGAGTTGGGCGGCATAGGTGGCATCCTGAATATCGGGAATAATATACCCGATTGCATCTTTAAGGCATTTGAGGGCGGCTCTCTGGCTGTGTGGTTTGACTAAGAAGAACCAATAGGCATCCCATGCCAAACTGTTAATTCCTGCGATTAATCTCCCATTTTTCTCTAGATCCGGATAACATGACTGCTCCAATGTTTTCGCCACTATCAATTTACCTAGAGTGCATTGGGAAATCATGTTGGACAAGTAGAGAGTAGTATTAACCAATTCAACCAAATTACTTGTGGTTGATTTGCATCTTGAAATTGCCCTCTCTGCTTTCATTAACTGGGACTGCCATTCTGTAAATAATATTTCCTTATGTGATTCTAAAATCTTTGGTAAATTTGCCGCCTGTCCTTGATTGGTATCTTGCCACTCAAGAAAATCAGTTAAAGTTTCATCAGCTTGATCCAAATCTGTTCTAGCGTTTTCTGATTTTTTACTTATTGATGTTGTCAAATCGCATAATGGTTCCGCCTGGGTGATTTGTTGACATAAAAGCTTGATATGTGTTATTAATGCTTTATTTATCTGTAATGCTTCTGATTTGAATTCGGCTATCTGTGGAAGATCCTTTGTCTTCTCAAGCTGGGCTGATAGTTGAGCAATCTGCTCATCTTTTAACTTCAGCATTTGTTCATTTTCCGCATTCAGTTGTGCCAATGCCTCAGACAACTCTTTCTGCTTCTGGACTGCGCTGTGATCAATCCTCTATTTCTCTTCCTGCAATTGTTGAGTTAATTAATTATTTATTTGCTGTTGTGTTAACAATTGCCATTCTGCCTGCTCTGCCTTCTGTTGTACTTCTGATAGTTGCGCTTGCAATGAAAAGATCTCCTGGTCTTTTGTTTTTAATAGAAGACTCACCTCTGATGCCTTATCTATTGTTGCTGCCGAATAGGCTCCAGCATATTGTGATAGTTTTGTTAGGTCATCAGAGGGGTCAAACTCTTCCTTCCAAACTACATTGCCCGTCACCGTTTGCTATGGGAATAGGGAAGGTTGATTAGTCCTTCTCCTCTTCCTCTGTTGTTTTACCACAGCTTTGTGTCTTGGGCTATAGAAGACATCTAAGGGAGGAATTTCTTCTATCTGCAAAATAATTTGATCAGAGGGATCCTTTGGGATTATCTCTACTTCTTTTGAACTGGGTAGGCCGCTGGTTCCACTTGGAACCTGTTTTGAAGTGGTCTCTTGTGTATCTGCCTCTTTTGAAGTTTCGGTGTCCTTTGAGCACTCAAGATTACTAATAATTGAATCGAATTGCTGCCATTCCTGGAGCAATTTGGGATCAATTTGAGTATCTACATTTACCTCTATGCTGCTCTGTTCCTACTCTCTAGTCTTGGTTTCCTCTTGCACTTTCTCCTGTTCTTTTGTTGTAACCAGAGGTTCCTTAGTATGTCGCTGTTCAGGCTCGCTTGATTCTATTGCTGGGGTTGTCGCTAACAGATCTAGAGGCAGAGTTTGCAACCTCTGTTCTCTAAGTCTGTTGAATTCAACTAACCCTTCATCTTTGTATTCCATTATGGCCAGCGATCTAACTTGATACATTGATTCAGCTGAGGAGAACAGGTCATCAAACTTATCCTCTTTATGGTCAAACTTTGTCAATTTGGCCTGTTCAAGTGCATTATAGGCGACTTTGTTGGGATCAAATCGCCTGTTAGGGAGAGTTGCTATAGTTAATGACTTCATCTTCGTAGCTTCTTTTTCTGCATGTTTGAAATCATGCAAAGTGTAGACACCACATCTCAGGGGAAAAGAGGGCCAGACCTGCTTCTTATTTTTCTTTAGAGTTTGTGTAACTCCTTCAGAAATAATCTAATAGGCTATCTCCCTTGCCAGCAGTTTATCAGGTATGTACAAAGGAAGGACATGAGGTTCGGCTTGGCTACCGAAAATTCTTATATAAGTAAATTTCTCCTCTCCGAACCATCTTCCTATTGATGACAAATCAATCCCTGCTTGGTAAGAAATTTTGGGAGCAGGTTTATTAAAAATAGAGTAATGAAAGGGTAACATGAATCCATTGCAGACTTGGTATAAATGGTGCTTATAGGAAGTTTTCCACAATTTCTGATGATATATGTGAATAGGCGTGGGGTCTTGTGCAGTCCACCTCCAGCCGAGCACGGGAAATTCCGAATTAAAACAGAGGGTATCTAGTATATAAGCACTGTAGTAGAATGGGGAATAAGCCTTTCGATGACGCAAGTTTTAGTTCTAAAATTAAGAAATACTGTTGCTAGCTTATCTGACAGTATAAGTGACCAATCCATTATTTCACTATTACACGCCGCTTCCATCAAGGGAACCATTTCTATAGTGAAATTAGCTGAAGCGTGCAACCCCCACAATCTACACATCATTATCCCAGCATAGCAATAAGGAGAACATAGGGAATCAACAGAGTACTTACCGGAAGTTTCATGCTTGTGTTTCACCAGATTTTGCCTCCAATCCCGAATGGGTTCGGATTCAGTTTCGTTCTCACTTTGGAATTTCTCCAGAAATGCCTTGTTGTACTTCTTCTCTAGCTCAGGCAAATGATACATTTGCCTCAAATCATTAGCCTGAAATGAACCGAAGATTCTCCCATCTCTGGTGCAGAAGGTTCTATCTGTGATTGGGATTTCCTCAATTGCCCACCTCACTACATTCGTATATGGGAGAATTTGTTCCCGAGTCGCTATCCGATGAAGGAAAGAGTCGGCTAAGTCCTTTAAAGTACCATCAGATTTTCGATTGGTATCCGCTGTGGCTTGTACCGCTGTCACCTTTGGTTCTTCGGCCTCAATCAAGTTATAGGTACTTTGCCAAGTAGTTCTGCCGAGTCCTGAACATGTAGTATCAGATATCAATCCTTTCTTTTTATTTCCTGGATCAGCGACGACTTGTCCTATGGCTGGTGAAGTGGAAGCGATTGCAGTTTTCTTAGACTTCTTCCCCATTCTGCTTGAATCTATTACTTTGGAAGAATTCTGCACAGGAGTGAAAATAAGCGTAACACAGAGAATTGGTAGCGAAAACCAAATACGAGCGAGATATATTGATCAAATGCACGATGAAGGATTAACTTAAAGTGGCCGTGGATATAGTCTATGAAAAGATTTTTAAGCTTACTATTTCATTAAATGGCCGTTAAAACCTGCCAATCCTGTAAATGCCCATCATATCGTTTATCGGCCGAATGATTTGTTTAAGCGTGCCTTGGATGCTTTGGCGGTTGAGCGCAGGTGAATCACTGTTTGAAAGATAAGGCCTTTAATACGAATTAATCGTAATATCCCTGCTTTAACAATTTTTGAAGTTTGCGCTTTTGGCTTTATCGCAATCGGGCGTCGGGGGAAACTTAAATCTTTATATTGGCACCTTTTGGAATCCCCGTTCGCCGATAGCGATATCGCATCGCATCGGGAGTATTAATTGAGGCACTTTAAAAAGCATGCATGGTATATCCCCGATCGCCGATAGCGATATCGCATCGCATCGGGGCGAACGGGACTTTATCACATCGCATCGGAGCGAAAGGCACTTTTGTTATGGGAACTTATGATTGCCGATATCCGATAGCCTATTGCATGTTATCGCGTCGGAGCAAACCAATGGGTTTTTAAGCTATGCCTCCTTTGCCATTGCGATATGCGATCTTGCGATCGCTTTATCGCAATGATAAAAGATTAATCATTTATATTATAAGACCAAATAATTGGTTTGTCAAAAAGGTTTTTTTGTAATGTTTTCATTTTGTTTTCGGACCTTTTTGAATAATACAAGGTTGATACCAATTAAAATAAAAAGGGACCCATTTCATATTATAGTTTTGTGAATAAAAATGATATCAAATGGGGGGTTGTTGTAGAGCACAACAGGTACTAAATTCTAACTTCTCAATTCTAAATTCTAAATTCCAAAGTTACAAATGAAGGAGATAATTCTCCTATTTATACAAAAGTTATTATAACAAACTCATAAATGTGGATCCACTATTCCCTCTTCAAATCCACATATCTCTCAACCAATGGTGACACATAAACCTATCCTCCATGATCTTATCCATGAGATTCATGATCTTCTCAAATTCGAATTTGAACATAGAGTGCCACATAATGCTGCCTTAGAAGCTTCCTTTGTACCTACACATGTTAACAAACTCATTCTAATTGTTAGGTATAAGTATATGGATATTATTTTCTAAAGTTTAACCACAAATTCTCTTAAAAATACTAAGAATTAATAATGTTTTGGAAAACACAATGGTGACCCATTTAATGATGCAAGTGAAGCTAATGTGATGACATGGTGGTGGAAAAGAGGTGAGAAAATGTGTGAATGGATAGAAAGTGGATGTTGAATGGAGTGAAAGTGGATGAATTTTAAGGATAATTCTTAGGCCCAACATACCCCCAAACTTAAGGTATTGCATGTCCTCATGCAATCTATTACATTACTTTTGATACTTGAGCTTTGGCTTAAACTTTGCATGATATTATTTACTTAACTTTTGCAAAGTGTTTTTGATGAATTGCAACTTGGTTGGTTCTTGTGTTTCAACCATATTTTGTTTGTTGCATTCAATTTTAATCTATGAACTTTGCATAATGATAATCTGAATTTTATTGCAAAGTATTTTGTTGGAATGCATCATGGTTGGTTCTTGTGTAACAACCATGATTGTGTTGCATCCAATTAGCTTTTAAGTACTTTTTTACAAAGCCATTTATATGTTCATGTAATAGTGAGTATATTTTGAAATTATGTGGGTTTTAGAATGCGATATATGAATATGGAAAAATATGAAGCTGAAAAAGTGTGAATGTAAATGTACTCCCCCCCCCACCAAAAAAAAAATGATGGTTTTGGCAATTTTGTGAAATGAGGAAAGGAAGTTTTTTTTTTCCAAAAATTATCATCCTAGTTTTTTCAAGGAATTAAATGGTTAAAAGTTAGAAAATATCATACCTCAACTTACCCTTTCAAAAATGGATGAGAGTTGTGCATGTGTGGCTGAAAAATTTTGATCATAGTCTTCTTCACTTAGCTGTGAAAATGGTGGATGAAGTCGAATTTATTGTTGTTGCATCTGCTGCTAAATCTACTGCTGGATCTTCTGCTGAATGTTCGAAATCTGATGCTGAATGCAGTTGAAAATGTATAAGGCTTGGAAGGTATACAAAGTTTAGAATTTACACTCCCCCCCCCCCCCAAACATTATCTATTGACTTGTCCTCAAGTCATTTACATTAAAAACTGAAAAGTAATAAAAGTAAATCTGCTTCCTCTGCTACAAAATGATTGGTCTTCAAGTCTTCAACGCTCATTGGCACATTTCTCGTCATGTTAATAAATGTTTTGGTGTCGAACATAATAGGAATTTGTTAACTTAGTGGCCATTAATGGATGCCACTAGCCAACATGAGAGCTCCCATCTTTGATGTGGATGAGAGTCAAGCTGCCCCGAACACATCTTTCTAAGTATGAATGAATTTGTGTTATCGAATACTTAGAAGATCCAATGAACAAGGGACATTGGTGTATTTCCTTTGTTTATCGACATGATAGCTTGCCCTTAAGGCATGCAAGCTTCAATGTGTTTTTAGAAAAATATTTATACTCAAGGACTATGGACTCAATGGTGTGTGGAAGCAAGGTTTTATTTGCAAGTGTAGGAAAAAGGAAAGTGACAATGAATATGTAAAGTGGAACAAAAAGCTTATAACTGAGCTTCATTGTGTTTGTTGGTGGGTTAGGGTTCATAAAAATGTAATGAAGTGTATGTGGATAATGAGAAATGGATAATGACTCTTGCTGGGAAAAAGTGAATTATGGCATGCAAAATCTCAAAAATAACAAATTTTCTCCTTAATTCTAGACTTTCTGCTAAAATAGCTGAGTTTGACCAGCGTTGACTAGCCACCTGTAGACGTAGAATTCAAGTGTGGATAGGTATTTCACCATCCTTGTACATTTAGGAACAAACCACACCTTTTCAAATTTCCTAATCTGTCATGCAACATGTCAAACCATTAAGCTATTACAGGAAGTTGCAAGAACTTGTAATTTTTTGGAAATTTTGTTTGGACTCATTCTTTAGAATTTCTCATGAAATTAGTCTTTTGAATACCAATTGTGTGCACAATTAGTTTCCTTAATGATCAGTTGATCATCCGAAATCTACAAAAAAATCTTGGCATAAAGAACATAAGTATGTTAGAAAAGAAATGGCCAATTCCTTGATGATTCTTATGAAAACATTAATGCCAAATGAAACAGTTTAAGGAGACTCAAAAGTGTAATTTTAGTATAATTCCTAATGTTGATAACAGTCCATTTTTAATAAATACCCATGAAATACAAATTACTTACTCTTGTTAGATGGTTCATGGAATGTGCAGGTCAAAAAGCTTGGCATTAGAGTTTTGTTGTGTCCCACAGATTAGTACGTTACATAAAAGAATACAACAAGAATAAAAGCATAGCTTTTAATGCCATCTTTAATCCTTTAAATGTTCTATAAATGAATCCTCCTAATTTTCTTTCAAGTGTGTTACCATCTATGTGTTCAACTATGAACGTATTGAACCACTTTGACTTGTTGTTCAATTATAACGCAGAGCACTTGTCAACAATTCATTATAGCTGATCGATGTGCCATTCTCAACATTTTTATTGCATGTCATTGTACTAAATGTTAGACTACTTATTTGACTGACTGAGCAATTGTCCAATTTTATTTCATTTCTTCCTCAAATTTTTTATTTTTTTTTAAAGAATATTATATTTTTTAAAATTCTGCAAAAATCAACATCGTGATCGAGCAATTATAAAAGTTATGATTAGAATATCATATTTATGAAAATATACATTATGAAGGAATTAGAAGAATATAGGAGCTATGAGCTATTCCATTTATGACTCTTTGAAATTTTCAATGAATCAAAAAAAATTCATATATAAATTATTATATTTATATGTGTATTTACAAAATTTCCAATACATAGTACCTCCCATTATTTCCCTTTATGTATACCATCGTTACTGAAGAAGGTGAATTTTCAGTGATTATTGCATAGAAATTTTAATGTGTGCTTACCTCATACCTCTGACTACAATCGATTCTAGAGTGTCGTATATGTGAAGCAAATCATTTCCATAGCGTCCTCTCATGCCAGCTTGTTCTCCTCGTGTAAATGTTTTTCTATGATTATTCTCGACGAAGTTGATAATAATGTAAGGTTTCTATCCAATAGATCATATGTCGGTGATCAATGTTAGATCATACCTGATTCGATGATATTTTTTCACAATCGGTGGCAAATTACCATTGACAAGCCAAGTTCTTGGCACAATCCACATAAAAGCGCATGAAAATTGGTAACATTGACCACATTTGGTGGAGTTTTATGATGAAGACACTGGTGCATCAACCAGCAAATCTGCTTCATTGCCAGAAAAACCCGTAATTGTCTGTGCATTAATTTTAAAAACCATTTTTTTCTTCACGCAATTACAAAAACTGGGTCCCAAAGAACTGCAATTTCATCTCAAACCATTAGGAATTCAAGGAAACAATTTCTAGGTTATGTAATCTATTTCGTTCCAGAAAAAACGTGTCTTTGTTTTTCCATATTTTTTTGGTTTGATCATAGAACATGTTTCAAAACGACATGTCAAAACTTCTACATCTTCTGTTCAAGTTTCTAGTAAAAAAGGATGTCAAAATCATACCCAGCTCAAGGGCCAAGTTGCTGCTCATTCTCATGCCAAGTTTTATTGCTGTATAGGGTCAAAATACTAAGGAAATAAGCTTGAATTTCTCTGCTACGTTTTTGTTGGAGTCTGGGCTAGTGTCTTTTGCTGGTGTGAGTTGGACACGGCCAAGATTTGTTGCTTGCTTGGTTGTACATGTTGCTAGAGGGAGTATCTCCTATGCGGAGGCTTTTTGCTACCCAAAAAGGCCACGAACCTTGTCATTTCTAGGCTATTACATGAGGTTAAATGTTGATGGTCCTGTATATTAGCTTTTAAACATTTATGGGCAGCTTGACAATTAAATGCACGTAATACATATCAGCTAGAGACTTGTTGGATTGAATGTGTAGCCACACCTTGGAATTCTGGATTGTTACTTTAATACCTGGGTAGCGTATTTATCAATCAAAGTGCAAAGGAAATCACTATCTACTTTCTGCGACATAATTTCCACAGATCCAAGGAAACTCTTGAGAAAAAATATGTTATCGTTTTGAGAGCTACAGTGTTGAGGACAACCTAAATTGCTCTTTAATTAACAGTGCTCTTTAATAAAAAGGGTTCATTATTTTCTCTCTTTTTACAGATATACATTCTTGCACGTTGATTTTTAACACATGCAGAGAAGTTTTATGCAGTGAAGTTTTAACATAATTATCAAATTACAAAACTACAAAGTTAATTTTAAATTTTGAAATCGAAAATAAATGAATTTTTTTTTTTAAATGGTTTCGATTTATTATAATGTTGTAGCTTTAATGATTTGTGAAATTTCCGAGCAAGATATTTTTATATTATTTTTGAAACTAAATAAATAGATTTTCTGATCTTTCTGATCACTCAAAGCGCAAGAAGAGAGCATACTAATCTATTGATTTGTTTTTTTTTTGCAGGTTAGCATGGATGAAGTGGCTCTTATCTAAATTTATTCATGAGAAATGTGAATGATTTTTTATATTATTTTTATCTTTTGAAAACAAGACTAAAGGAAAACTCTATGAGATCTCATTTTATTTTTTCTAATCTATTCTACCTTTAACTTGAAATTTTTTTTTAATTTCCTAAGTAAAAGAATGTTTCCAATGAAGCCATCTACAGACTAAAAATTCAAAAATGCTCACATCTAGATTTAAAGTTTTTACTTGATTATTTGCAAGAATGTGAGTAACCTGTCTTATTCTTGGAGTTAGTGCAAGGTTCTTTTGAAACCAGTCTTCAATATTGTTCTTGCTATCCAGGAAGTACCTATTTAACATCTTCAAATTTCTCATCTGTAGATGAATTAGTAAGAAATGAGGGGTTTAAAAACTAAATTTGAAACTAACTAAGTACAAAAAAAAATCAAAAAGTTCAAACTTAAACTCCTTTATGAAGATCCTGCTGTCACCAGGTTTCACAAGTTAGTCCATAAAAATAAATTGTAATAAAAATAACTTCCTAAGTCTATCTCCAAATCATCCTCCCCAGCAACGACGCCAAAATGTTTGGGCTAAAATGTGGATGCAAATCAGAGTTTCATTTACTATCAATCCGGGTAAGTAAACTTCGAGGATCATCTAATATATATGGACTTAGAGACAAACTAAACTAAGCTAGGTGAAGAAATTCCAAAGCTCCCTTCCAGGAGGTCTTTCATTAGGATCTCCAACACTTATTTAGTTGTTTAACAAAATGAAATCTAAAGACATTGTGACAAGTGTAAGAAATATTAAATCTCCCTTACAGGAGACTTGTTCATTAATATTTCTAATCATCTTAATCAACAACCTATTTAAACTAATGAAATCAAAGCACTTAAACCTAATTCTAATTGATTGAATGAAATATAAAATCTCTCTTACAAGAGACTATTCCTTTATATCTCAAGCATATGAATCATAAACTTAAACTAATGAAATCAAACATTAAAGAACAAATCAGATTCATTGAAAGAAACATTAATACTTTCTTACGAAATGTCATTCGTTAATATTTCAAACATATGAACCTAATTAAATTTACAAACAAACATAAAATGAAATCTTTCCAAAACAAAAGTGTACTTGCTAGACAATGGGGGCCCTTCCAAGGATTCACAAGCACATCAAAAGAGAAGTCAAATGTAGAAGATCAAAGAAGCTCCATTTTATCTATCTTCAATTGTAAATTGCAATTACAGGTTCGACATTCCAAGAGGTTCTAAAATGTCCATTACAATGGTTCCAAATTCTAACTTCTCCTTACAAACTTATAAGATCCTAAGGTACTAAATTCTAACTTCTCAATTCTAAATTCTAAATTCCAAAGTTACAAATGAAGGAGATAACACTCCTATTTATACAAAAGTTATTATAACAAACTCATAAATGTGGATCCACTATTCCCTCTTAAAATCCACGTATCTCTCAACCAATGGTGACACATAACCCTATCCTCCATGATCTTCTCCATGAGGTCCGTGATCTTATCCATGAGGTTCATGATCTTCTCAAATTCGAAGTTGAACATAGAGTGCCACATAAGGGTGACATAGAAGTTTCCTTTGTACCTACACATGTCAACAAACTCATTATAATTGTTAGGTATAAGTATATGGATATCATTTTCTAAAGTTTAACCACAAATTCTCTTAAAAATACTAAGAATTAATAATGTTTTGGAAAACACAATGGTAACCCATTTAATGATAAAAGTGAAGCTAATGTGATGACATGGTGGTGGAATAGAGGTGAGAAAATGTGTGAATGGATAGAATGTGAATGTTGAATGGAGTGAAAGTGGATGAATTTTAAGGATAATTCTTAGGCCCAACAATTGCGTGTCACCTAATCTTAAAAGTTATCAACAAGAGGTATGGCGTCTCATTTCACATTTCTGAGATTTTAATATTATTTATGTTCCAAGAATGTGTAATGCAACTATGAATGCATTAGAAAATGTTGCTGCTAGGATTTCACCATTGAGGGACAATTTTTCTATTGAAATTTTTTATAAACCTTCCATCCCAGATAATATCAATAATTTATGTGTTTTGATGACGATCAACAAAAATTTTATTTCATGGAAAATGCTAATGTATTCAAAGACGTAGCGATTGATGAGGATGAGCATGAAAAGGAACTACAAGATGCATCAATGCAAGTAAACGAAACATCATACCCAATGGTGTGGTATCATTGGAAAAGTTGTATGATCTACAGAACCGCTTCTAGGGAACTGTCAATGCCAAGACCCACAATTCCACTTTGTTGCATGAACAGATCAACTTCGGAACTGATAAGAATCCAAAATATGTTAATATCGGTACTTGTTGTACACCACAAGAGCACCAAGCCTTCATCCTCTTATTCAAGCAGTAGCATGATGTATTTGTGTGGACGTATGAGGAACTCAAGACATATGACACCCAAATTATCCAACATGTGATACCGATTAAGGAAGGGGTCAAGCCATTCCAATAGAAGATAAGGAAGGTACATCCAATGCTTGAGCCTCTCATATAGAAAGAGATGAGAAAATTGTTAGATTCTCGGATCATATACAGAGTGTGACACTCGACATGGGTGTCAAATTTTGTTCTTGTGAGGAAGAAGTATGGGGAAATCCAGTTGTGTGTAGATTTCCAGAATCTCAACTACTCCTCTAACAAAGAAAACTACCCTGTGTCGTTCATGGAGCAAATACTGCAAATAGTATCAAGGTCCGAAATATTTTCTCTTTTAGACGGATATTCTGGATATAACTAGGTTCTAGTTGCAGATCCTAACAGACTCAAGACAACATTCAGAATGAAGTGGGGCACATTTGTGTTCTGACGAATGTCATTTGGGCTAATAAACGTTCGTGCAACATTCTAACATGTTATGGACATCGTCTTCTGTGGACTCATTCGGAAGAGTGTAGCGGTATATCTTGATGATGTAACAGTATTCTCCAAACGGAGGTTAGACAACCTATGCCACTTGAATAATATTTTTGAGTGATGTTGCAAGTACAGGATATCCTTTAATCCCAAAAAAAGTATTTTTACAGTGTCAGAGGGTAATCTCTTGGGCCAAATCATTGTTAAGGGCGGGATTAAGATAGACCCAGACAGGGTCAAGACAATCATGCAGAGTACCTACCCAGTGAATAAGAAATCCATGTAATATTTCTTAGGAAATACCAACTTTGTCCGTAAGTTCATCTCCGACTATGCCCAGATTTTCAAGCCAATACAGGATATGGTGAAGAAGGATGTGTTTTCTCGTATCAAACAGGCTATTACAGAAACGTCTGCATTGTACAACCCATTTTTCGGTAAAGATTTATTTCTATACACTTTTGCTTATGATACCTCTCTTGTTGTTGTACTCACTCAGAAGGATGAATTGAACAATGAATAACCTATCTCCTTCATGAGCGCCAGTCTGCAAGGACTAGAGCTTAAATACCCCACCGTGGATAAACAAGATTATGTAGTTTACAAGGTAGTAAATAACTTTAGGCCCTATTTGTTGAAGAACCATTGTGTTATCTTTGTTCCACACCCAGCAATCAAGTCACTGCTTGTTCAACAAGAGCTTGGTGAAAGGAAAGCGAACTAGTTGACCAGGTTATAAGAGTATGTTCTATAAATAAATCCATTTCATATAGTCAAGGGTCATGATCTTTTCCATCTAGCAGTAGAAGTAGTAAACATGAAAGAGGAAGAAGAAGATCTCGCAAGATGGGAGCAAGATATTGAGATGTATAACATTGAGCAAACCTACCCCACTATAACCATAAAATCTTGGTACACAGATGTGCGCCAATACCTTGAGCACGGAATAGTTCCCACTCACTAACATGGCAGAAGAGGGCACTCTGACTTAAAGTATTATCTTATCAATTGGTGCATAGAGTTTTGTTTACAAAGCACCACAATAGAGTACTCCTCAGGTGCTTAGAGGTGCACGATTCAGAAAAGGTATTATGTGATCTCCACGACAAACCAGTTGGGGGACACTTTTCAAGAAACACTACAATGCATAAGGTTAAGTGGGTCAGATTTTACGGGCCCACATTATTCATAGATTCCCATGCTTATGCCCGCAAGTGTCCAGTCTTTCAAAGGTGTTCCGACAGAAACAAGAAGTTAGTAGCCCTGTTGTAGCCCATTGCAATGGAAGAACCTTTTAGATAGTGGGGCTTGGACATTATTGGGGAATTTTTCTAGCACTCATCAAAGAAGAAACGCTACATCTTAACTGCTATAGATTATTTCACACTGGACAAAAGCAGTTCCACTCAAAAATGTGAATGATCAAGAAGTCATTAGCTTTCTACAATAGAACATCATTGTCAAGTTTAGTGTTCCAATGCCACTTGTTTTTTACAATGCAACATACTTCTCGTTGATGAGACTTTACAATTTTTCATTGGACAATGGTATCCTATTGAAGAATTCAGATAATTACTATCCATAAGGGAATGGTCTTTCTGAATCGACGAACACGAACCTTATCCACGTAATCAAAAAGACCATATTCTCTGAACAATGAAATTGGCACTCTGCTTTGGTGAATGCCTTATGGGCTGACCGAGTTATACCAAAACTTTTCATGAACACGACCCTTTACTTCCTGGTATATGGAAAATAATCCATCCTCCCACCTAATATCTACTTTCTTGCTCTCCAACTGTCACAAGTGTCCATAGGAAAACCATGGCTATTAATTCAGCACAGGATGAACAATCTTCATAAGCTGCAAGAAGAAAGGTTGAAAGCTAAAGAAAAATTTGTACTTCACCAAAGTCATATCAAGAGGTGGTTATATAAGAATTCTGCAGGGAAAAATAGCTTTAGTGTGAGTGACTTAGTCTTAAAGTGGGATAAATCCCACGAGGACAAAGCAAAACACGCTAAGTTTCAGTCCCTATGGATTGGGCCATTCACAATACATGAAAAGCTTGGTCAGCACACATATCTTCTTCAATAACTTGACAGGAAGATTGACTATCACCCTGTTAATGACCAAGACTTGAAACAATACTTTCAATGAAAATTTGGGGTTGTGCCCTACATTATGTACATAGTCTTTTCTTTTGTTAACAGTTGTGTGTTTGTTTGTTTGACTTTTGTTTTGGTTTATGTTATGTGAATAAGTGTCATGAATATGTTGTGGCTTCTAAGTATGTGTGCGGCTAAATTATAAAGAGGCTTGTGACACTTCAATATTTAGCTAGCATTTTATTTGTCTTCCTTGTGTTGGTTACACCTTTTGTCCAATCAAGTTTTGATGGAAAATACAATCTACCTGTAAGGAGAGTTTTGGTCCAACCGTGAACCCATGTCTAGTTTGGAAACCTCATGCCTATACTCAGTTTTTCTGCTTTGGTCTTCTCAAGCTTATCCAACTAGTAAAAATAGAGAAGGGGAAAACATCTAAACGATCAAACCTAAATTAGAGGTCTCTATATTCTTCTCTGAAGGAACAACCTCTTCTCCTCTCAATAACTTATGATCCCTTTTTTGCCCCAAAATAAATAAGTGCCAATGCACAGTTCTATTTAAATAGATAAATAAAGGTGAAAGAAGAGAAAGGCTTACTGTGCAAAGAGGTGAAGAAAGAAACTCTGTTGGGGCACTTTCTAGGCTCGCTAGTAGCAGAGAAATGATTTTTTTGCTGCGTAACTCCGGCGGGGTACTGTCCAGGCCTAGTGGTAGCAGAGAAACACCAAAGATGAAAAATATGAAAATATTAAGCTCACGAGCTACACTACCCCTCCCAGCTCGAAATATTGTGATTATGTTGAATCTTATGTTGTGTTCAACTGAGAAGGTATAGAGAGCACCATGTTTGTTCATGGGGTAAGTGGGAAGGCAAAATTAATTTTCACAATGAATCAATACTCCCTAAAGAACCAAGGCCCTGAACAAAATAAGTTAACCAAGACAGAGAAGTTGGAGTTCAACTAGTGTGTCACCAAGTGTTGTAATTGTTGCAACACCCTCAAAAAATTTGGCTTAACTTCAAATTTTGAAGCCTTCCTTGGTCTTTTCATTATTGTTGCAAACACTAGAGCTCATTTCATGAGCTTTCTCGAAGTTCTTCAGTCCCTTTTGAATGTTGGGTTAACTATCGTATCTTGGCATGTTTGACTATCATACAATGTTTTTCGAGCCTTTGCTGATGGTTTCAAAAGTTGGTCTTTATGTATTTTAGTTGTCCCAACCATGTAAACATATGTCGTATCCATACAAATAGTCTTGAGCACTATCACACACGGGTCGTCACAGTCATCCTAAAGCCTAGCTTAAGTGTCGCACTTGTCGTATCTTGTCATGAGGCAGTCACACAGAGGGAGAGGATTTGTCTGTGTGTTCCAATGATCTATGTTTTCATGTCATCAAAATATTCTAAGTGTATGATCACACCCAAGGTCCATCACAAGTCCAACAACCATCTTGCACTTAGCCATTTTTTGGAAAATCTTCCAGTCCAAGAAACTTAGCTTCATCAGGCCTCGACTGAATTACGCACTGCGTAGTCTTATCCCTCTAGGTTATGACCCTACTACATGGAACTATGTAGTGCATAGTCCCTTTCCTTCAGGGGTACCTCTCTGCACAATTCCTGAGTCCATCTCTCAATCTTGACCTCCAGAATTGTGCAGTTGTGCCTCCCAGTGAGCAATGAACTATGCATTTCACATCCTTAACCCTCAATCATTTTCCTTTTGTAATGGAACTACACAATGCATAGAAGCCGAAACTCCCTTGGCCTCCAAAACTATGTAGATTCCTCCTCCAGTGTCCTTTCCCTAAGTCGGACCCCACTACCTCCAGAATTTCCGCAGTTTTATCTTTAAAGCCTCCCTTAGTTGTGCATTACGCAGTCTCAGAGCCCAAGCTCTCCCCCTGTCTACTGGAACTATGCAATGTGTAGTCATTGGGCCCCTCTCCCTAGTCTGTGATTTGTCCTAGGCTCATTTCATCAATAAGAATGCATTATCTTAGACTAACAGGTTTTCAGATTGATATTTTCTCGTCATGAGTGAAATGTAGGAATAGGTACACTATCAAGTCATGGTGAGATAATGAAGAAGGAGAAGGAGGGAAACATGCCTCGAAATCCATTTTAGTTGAACTCAAAAGGGGATCAATCAAGAAGAAGCAAAGGGTCACAAGTTTGCAACTACCATACAAGACTAAATATCATTAAATAATTTGCATCATCAAGCCATGTGGAGGTGAAGAGAAACCATATCCAAGAAGACATCTAGCACTCAGCAGAAAGCGTGACCTGACATTGCCACATCACTAAGTAGTCCATGTCAGTAGTGTCATCTCATGTCATGTGATGAGTGGTCATATACCACATCACTATTATGGAGCATGTATATTATATTCAAATTTATTGTAAAGTGGAATTCCAAAGGACACACATGAATATGAAGAGTCATGTAAGTTGAAACATCATACGAAGTCGAACGGTCATGAGGATATTCAAAGACTCGCAAGGGGGGAACATCACCCCTTGGTTATATATACCCCCTCATTGTATGATTAAGGACTTTTCACCTTGGCTCATCCCGCAATGCATTAGAGAGATTAGCTAGTTCTTTGAGGAGAAAAGAGTGGCTCCAATGTCCCACTATTGGGCTAGTTATGTACATTATAAACATGTGTCTTGGAACTTTTTCTTAATGAAAGAGGCCTTTTCAGACTAGCACATTCTTCATGCATGGACTATGAATGTTTGTAAGACTATTCTATGGACGTTTATATTTCATGTTTTCTTTCACATGTACTAAGATAGTTGAACTATTTTGGTTATTTTAGTGCTTATCTTATTGAGAATGTGTTGTAATGGTTGTTATCATTGTCCCATCCTTGTGGACTATTACACGAGATACTAGACAGGTCTTTCATTGTTTTTTGGTTGTAATGATCATCGCATCCATTGTGGACTATTCCACTAGATGTTAGATGGACCCTTTCTGTTTCAGGTGTGTCTCTTCCTGGGTGGTATTATTGCCTCTCACTTAGAGGCTCACTTTTCTCCCCACTTTGTAGTAGAAGAACCTTGACACAATTGCAACTTAACATTCACCAGGCACACCTCCCTTTCTTTTCGAAGAAACCATTGCATCACTCTCTTGTGCTAATAGCTAGAGCTGAGGAAGATCTTTAAGGATTTGGAAACCTGACCTTAATATCGGATGGGAATCCTACACTAAACGGTGTGAGGTTTGATTGGGACTTCATATCAGGGAGATCCCCTAAATGTTGTTTGGTCCAGCACCATCAACGCGTCCTTGTGAAGTCAGAAAAGTTTCTAATAATGGAATAGTATTCCTTACTATGATTGATGACTCTCGGATTTCTTTCCTCATTAATGGTCATCGAATTCATTTGTACCACTAACCACTTGCAATATATTCCTTCCTTCATGAAATTGATAATGATGCAAACTTGCAAGTTGTAGCCGATTGAGGGAATATCCCCACGGCCACGATCAGGTGAAAGTTCTATGAAAACCCCTTATTTCTATGTACAGAATGTAAGCAGTCTTTATTTTCTTATGGTGTGCATATTTTAATTTTTTTGGAAACATCACGAACGTTTAAAAAAAAACGTTGATGTTATGATTATTGAAATTTTTGTGTCTAAGATATAATTTTTTTCGTCAGTTGTTGTTTCCTTAGTCACAACACCATTATCACAACTTTTGTTTCCTTAGTCACAACACTGTTATTACAGTTTTTGTTTCCTTAGTCATAACACCATTATCACAGTTGTTGTTTCCTTAGTCACAATATCATTATCACAAGTGTTGTTTTCCTAGCCATAGTTGTTGTTTCCTTAGATGACACTATTGTTTCCATAGATATGGTTATTGTTAATGATTTGTTTGCCATGTTGAAAATGCAACAATAAAATCCTGATTTAATTTTCCCTTGAATTAAATTAGGAGAAAAATTGAAATTCCACATCACAAGACAACGTGTACAAGTTAACTAAGTTAATTTGACTTAGTTGGTTCAGATAATTTGATTTGAGGGTCTAACATGGGTCATGTAGAGTGTCTCCTACTTGATAGGAGACTTGGTTGAGTTTATTTTGAGTTGTAATTAATTAATTCATTTTAACTGAGTTAAAGTCAGTGAAACTAGTTCCAACTAATGGAGGAACTAGTAGGAGGTCAAACAATGGGGTGTTGCTTCATGTGTTCAACAAGTTAACTGATGATTTCGCCATAAATAACTCATGCATGTTAGATTTGAGAATTACTCGGTTGAGATTGGATTTCAAGGGAGGTATACTATCAGTTGTAAATTATTTCAAGTTGTACAGGTGATGCATACATGTATAGAATTGACCTAAACGAATTGTGCAATCCAATGGAGGAAAATTCCTATTAAATAGGGGCCAAATTCCTCAAGGAACAACACAAGGAATTATGATCTTGGATGGCTAGAAAATTGGCTAAGTGTTGGCCAGAGTCAGTTAGTCAAGTAGAGGATAGAAGATACAGGTGCAGGTTGTGCTCAAGCTTAAGCAAAAATATTGTATTCATCTAGATTCTTTGATTAATGTAATACCGATAGGAAGGAGTTTTGAGCAGTTTCTTTCCCATAGATAAATATTTGTGCATGTGTGATGTTTCCTTTTTCACGTCTATGCTTTATGTTCTATGTGGTGAATTAACTTTCGTAGATCAGTAGAGTAGCTATAAGTCTTGCGATTTAGTAAATTTCATGCGCAGTTTTGAATCTACACATTAATCTCTACATGGTATGAGAGAAGATATCACATTAGAATAGAATAATATGAGTTTATCTTTTCACGTGAAATCGAATTTGTAGGATCATTCTTTAGAGCTAGCAAGATGTCATTCTACGGATTAAGACTCGAATATGCCCTTGAGGGTAGTTTGAATTATATTGCTTGAAAGCACAAGATGGAGGCAGTGTTGGAAGACAACGGGATTAAGGAATTCATAGACAATGATATTTCTAAGCCTCCAACAACCAATGCTCAAGATCCGATAGAGTGGAAGAAATGTATGGCAAAGGTGAGGAGGATCATACTAGAAGGAATTCATTAGGGGAATTTTGAGGTCTAAAATGGGCCTCCGAAGGAAATTATAAAATAATAGTGGAAATAATAAAATAAGATTAGATTAAATCATCAAATTTTAAAGGGAAAAAATAAAAAAATATTTTTCAACTCGTATTTTCAACTTATCTCCATATGGGTTTACTCAAATTTCGAGCGGAAACACTTGTTGGATGCATAAGTTGATTCCTCATTCAAGGAGTACCTATGTTACATACTTTCAATGGACCCTGCTCCACGAAAAATGATAAATACATGAAAAACGTGATTGCAATCATGATTTTTTTTATGTATTTCTCATTTTTCGTGTAGCAGGGTCCATTGAGAGTATGCAACATGGGTACTCCTTGGATGAGGAATAAATTTTTTCATCCAACGAGCACTCTCGCTCAAAATTTGAGTAAAACCTTTGAAAATATGAGTTGAAAAGTAGTTTAATTATTTAATTATTTTTTAATATTTTTACTTTTTTACTCCAAAATTGGTGAATCATTCACTATGGTTGACATCATCATCTTGAATCCTATTGGTTCTTATAAAGTTTATTTTGGTTGTGCATTTTTCATAGGAGGCCCATTTTAGACCTCAAAATTCCCCTAATGTGAGATCATATTGCCACGAATCTCCATGGGAAGCATACACCATATGCAATGTGGCAAGCCTTGATAGACTTGTTTCAGAACAATAATGACCACAAGAAGCTGACACTGAAGGACAAGCTTCGTAATATCAAGATGGAGAAGGGCGAGACAATACCATGATACTTTAGCAAGTTCACCCGATGTTGGAATAAGATTGGGATCATTGGTATTGCATTTACTGAAGATGATTTGGTCAGCCTAACACTTCTAGGCCTTCCCAAGAGCTCGGACAGCTACTAGGATTTGGTAAATGGGAGGGAGCATCTACCAAAGTGGGAGTGGTTGTGTTCTGACTTGGTGCAAAAAGAGATAAGGTGGGACAACCGAGATGGGACCTCATCCAAAGCACTGGAAGAGGAATTTGAATTAATCAAAAAAGGAAGGAAAGACAAGGGAAATAAATCCCAAGGTGAGGTGGGCAATAAGATATACTTGTCCAACATCAAGTGCTTTCACTGTCATGAATTTGGGCACTATGTCACGAAATGCACACAAAAGAATGCAAGAAAGAAGGAGCATGCAATTGCAGCAGCAGGTGAAGCTCTAGCTTCATAATTCAATCTTTATTTTACTCTCATTTCATGCATGGCAAGCACATTAATGGGAATCATGTGGTATCTCGACAGTGGTGCCTTGTTCCATATGGCAGGGAATAGAGATCTCTTCATTGACTTGGAGGAAAAATACCTCAAGCATATTATTGAGTTTGGAGATGATGGGAGGTATAGCATGACCGGTATTAGTACAATTACTTTTCATATGGAATCTAGCTCCCCTCTCAAACTCAAGGATGTGATGTTCTTTTTGGGTCTAAAGAATAATCTTGTCTTTGTAGCTGTGTTGGAAGATCATGGATATGATGTGATATTCAATAAAAGGAAGGCTTTCCTGAGACACATCGCCATAGGACAGGTGAAGCAGATTAGTGTGCCAGTCAAGAACCCATATTCACTTGAGGTTGAAGATGCATGAAAAGCCTTGAGGAGCAAGGCAAAGGTTAGAGACTTGGTGATTGATAGGAAGCATAATTTACCTCTCAATATGGAGCCTCAGAAGTAGCCTCAACAAGTTGTGGAGAAACCACAATTGGAGAATCAGACAGTAGATAGATTGGAAACATCCACTCAAGAAGAGACCTCTAGTAGGGGGCAATTTTGAGCTAAGTGGGTAGAGGGAGCACATGCAGCCATACCTCTAGGTGTGAGGTGGGGTGATGTGAAGCAATAGTACCAAGAGTTGCAGAAATTTGGATAGGGTCCATTGAGGTTTTTTGTCTCATGAATAATTACATTGCTATGGGGGACACTCAGTATTCAGTAGCAGGAGGATCAATGTAATTTAGATACAAAGGAGTGCATCTCAGAGTTGATAGCAAAGTAGGAGACTCAGTAGAAGAGTCAGCAGTAGCATAGCTTTCCCAGTAGACAGTTTTAGATTGATTTAGTGATTATTTATTTATTTATTTTTGGATGGTTTTCGATTGTTGATGTTGCAGTAGAAAAACCAACAGTGATATGTGTTTCATGCAGTACATTCCAAAGGTGTTGGATCGGGGTAGACTTGAATCCCTTTCTTATTGAGAAGAAGTGTTGAAAATGCAACAAGAAAATCCTGCTTTAATTTTCCCTTGAATTAAATTAGGAGAAAAATTATAATTCCACATCACAAGACAACTTATATGAGTTAACTAAGTTAATTTGATTTATTTCATTCAGTTAATTCGAGTTGAGGGTCTAACTTGAGTCATGTAGAGTGTCTCCTAATTTATAGGAGCCCTCGTTGAGTTTATTTTGAGTTGTAATTAATTAATTCAATTTAACTGAGTTAAATTCAATTAAACTAGTTCCAACTGATGGAGGAACTAGTAGGAGGTCAGAAAGTGAGGTGTTTATTCATGTGTTCAACTAGTTAACTAGTGATTCATCCATAAATAAATCACGCATGTCAGATCTAAGAGTTACCCAGTTGAGATTGGAGTTCAAGGGCAATGTACTATCATTTGTGAACTATTTCAAGTTGTACAGGTGGTGCATGCAGTTAGAGAATTGACCTAAAGGAATTGCACAATCCAATGGAGGAAAATTCCTATTAAATAGGGGCCTAATTCCTCAAGGAACAATGCAAGGAATTAGGAGCTTGGACGACTATAAAATTGGCTAAGTGTTGGATAGAGTCAGTCAGTCAAGCAGAGGATAGAAGATACAGGTGCAGGTTGTGCTCAAGCTTGATCAAGCATATTGTATTCATCCAGATTCTTTGATTAATGAAATATAGATAGGAAGGGGTTTTGAGCAATTTCTTTCCCCTAGATAAATATTTGTGCATGTGTGATGTTCCATTTTGCATGTCTATCATTTTTGTTCTATATGGTGAATTAACTTCCGCAGATCAGTAGAGTAGGTTCAAGTCTTGTGATTTAGTAAATTTCATGAGAAATTTTGAATCTACACATTAATTTCTACATGTCAATATCTTCTTTTTTTTTATAAGGAACACTTCAATCCCTTTTCAATACGATGGGTTAAAACTAGTTTGTTTAATATTTATCACATGAGAATTTATTTTTAAAAGGAAAACTTTTTTAAAGGGTGATTTTATGATATGGATTCTTGAATCTCCTAAACTTTTTAATTCCTTGATCTTGTAATAAATTCATAAAAAAACCCATCATAAATTTCTTCTATCACCGCTTAAGGATCCATCTCTCACTCCATTTTTAAATCAATTCTACAATTGTTTTGAAGAAATTATTTTTTGGGAACAATATTAGCTAGCTAAAAAGTGTTATGCAACCAGGTCATAGAAAAGATAGATCAGCGACTTAAAAAGTATCCTCTTTGAGGGGGAAACCTCATTTACATTACATAAATGAATAATTATGAGATGACTCAAATGATAAGACCTCCTTGTCATATATAGGAGTCTAAGGGGTCACAATATAATCAAAGCTTACATAACAATAATAATGTAAGGGCACAAGAATAACAATCATGGGTATCTATGGGGCACAACAATAAAAAATAGGGTGATACACTAATAACGATAAGGGAAATACACTAGTATTATAGGGAAATAACATGCCCCTCTCCTTCAAAAAAGTTTTGTCCTCAACGCTTGATTTGTTTCAGATGATTTTTTATAAAATTATCATCCTCCCATATGGAATCTTTAGCGGGTAAGTTCTTCCACTTAATGAGATACACTGAAATTAATCAATTCCATAGATGTCAGGTTCTTGTTTTCGTGACTGATTCAGTCTCAAATATTATTTTTCCTTCTTTTTTGAGTGTTGAACACTATTTGAACTAGGAGCTTGTCATCGATAACCTTCTTTAGGCATGAAACATGGAAAACTGGGTGTACTCGGGAAGATGTCGGCAACTCCAAATTATATTCCATAGTACCAATCTTTTGCAACACCTTGTAAGTACCACAATAGTTGGGTGATAATTTATTATCATTTTTAGCTTTCTTGAGGGACATTTGTTTGTATGGTTGTAGTCATAAAAATACCCAGTCGCCTACATCAAAACTTCTTTCACTGTAATCTTGATATGCCTATCATTTCATTTGATTATGCACTAGAGTGAGATTATCCTTTAAGAGTTGGAGAACTTGTTGTTGATGCTCCATGTGATCTTATAATGCTTGAACCTTATAATTTTCTCTTAAAAATTATAAGATGGACAGTGGATGGTATCCATAAAGTGCCATAAATGGGATCATTTTTGCTGCAGTATGGAAGGAAGTGTTATACTACCATTCAACTAGAGGTAATCACTTGACCGATTGTGTTTGTTTATCTAATACAAAGCAACAAAGATATCCTCCCAAGCATTTGTTCATTATCTCAGTTTTCCCGTCAAATTGAGGATTATAGGATAAGCTATGATCTAGTTGAGTACCAAGACAATAAAGTAATTCCATCCAAAACTTTCCAATGAAAATGGGATCTCTATCACTTACAATAATATTTTGGTTTCCATGTAGCTTTTGAATTGTTTCCATAAATGTAGTAGCAATTGTACTGACTTTAAAAGGATGAGATAATGCACAAAAGTGTGCATACTTGGTAAGTCTATCAACTACCACCATGATGGCAATGTCTCCTTTAGACTTGGGTAAAATTGTGATAAAATCCATTGAGACCTCCTCCCAATGCTGACTTGGAATGGCTAAAGTTTGTAACAGACTTAATTGTCTCAACTTAATTTTGCTGGAAAACCAAAAATTCGACCACAAACTTTTGAATATCAGATTTAAGGCCATCCAGAAAACAAACCTTCTTAACCCTATGGTAAGTTTTCAAAGATCCTAAGTGCCCTCCTAAGGGGGAGGTGTGCAATTCGAAAAGAATATTTTTCTTGAGTCGAGAACTATTACAAAGGTATAAGTGATCTTTGTACCATAATGAATCATTTTTCCAGCTAAACGTATCAGATGTACTAGTCTCTTGCTGCAATTTTTGAATGAGTTCCTACACCATTTCATCATTCTTCCATTCATGCCTTGATTCAATTATCCAATCAGGGTGGATAATAGAAATGGCACAAAGAAATTATTCCACATCCTCATTCTTTCTTGTGAGTGCATCTGCAACAACTTTTACTTCCCTTTTCTGTGGATGATTTCAAAGTCATAACCCAACATCTTTGTGACCCATTTTTGCTGCTCTTCTAAAGATAATATTTGTTCCAAAAAGTATTTAAGACTATCATGGTCCGTGTTTACCTTGAAGTGTCTTCCCATCAGGTAAGGTCCATTTCTTTAGTGCATGTATTATTGCCAACATTTCCTTCTCATAAATAGGTTTGTGTAAATAATTTCCTTTGATTAAACGACTTTCAAAAGTAAAAGGTCTTCCTTCTTGAATTAAAATAGCACCAATTCCATTTCTCGAGGCATCACATTCCACAATAAATATTTTTGTGAAGTCAGGCATAGCTAATACTGGTTCTTGGCACATTGCCTCTTTAAGATGTTCAAAGGCCTTAGTCACTTCCAGAGTCCAAGAAAATGCATATTTCTTTAGTACTATTGTTAGAGGTGCTACTATTCTCCCATAATTCTTAACAAACTTGAGATAATACCTTGTCAACCTGAGAAATCCTCAAAGATGATTTATGGTTGTGGGGATTTTCCGTTCCTTAATGGATTTAATTTTGTTAGGGTCTACCTTAACACCCTAATGAGATACAATATGACCCAAATATTCCACCTGCTTTACTCCAAAGAAACATTTGGAGGTTTTTGAATATAATTGTTTCTCCTCCAACAATTTGAGCACCCTGTCAACATGTTGAACATGATCCTTCCAAGACTTGATACAAATTAATATATCATCAAAAATTACTAACAAAAAATTTCTAAGGAAGGGTTTGAAAATGGAATTCATCAAACATTGAAATGTAGAAGGTGCATTAGTAAAGAAAAAAGACATGTCCAAAAATTAATAATGACCCTCATGCATTTTAAATGGTTTTTTTGGAATGTCTTTAGTATTCATTCTAATTTAATGATATCATGAACGAAGATCCGGCTTAGTGAAGTAAACTTCTCCCTGTAATTCATCCGACAATTCATCAATGATAGGAATGGGAAATTTATCTTTAATAGTGATCTTGTTGATCTCACTATAATCTAGACACATACAACATAATTTATTCTTCTTGTGCACCAATACTATTGGAGCAGAGAAAGAACTTTGACTAGGTTGAATTATACCAGCCTCTAGCATTTCTGCACCCATACATTCAATTTAACTCTTTTGGGAATAGGGATATCTATAAGGCCTGATGTTTTGAGGAACACTTCCTGTAACCAAATGAATAGCATGATCATGATAATGGATAGGTGGGAGGACTTTGGGAGTCTCAAATTCCTTGGAATGATTGACCAAGACTTTTTGGACATCTGGAGAAACAGATTATTTTAATGTTTCAACCTCTAGTGAGCATAATTGTGCAATTATTCCTTGTCATTCTTTCTTCATTTTTCATGCCATTATAGTTGATTATATTTCCTAGTTTCCCTGTGATAACCCCTAATTAAACTTCATTTCCTTCCCAAAAAAAAATTTCAAGAAAGGTTCTTGAAAATTAAAAGTTATTGTCCCCAAATATTGTAACCATCGGATTCCTAGTACAACATCAGCACCACCCATTGGAATGGAAATAATTGAACTATTCAATACATATTCCCCCATGGTTAGCTTGATATTATGGCACTTTCCAAAGAAATTTATAGTTCATTTGCAACAATCACTTGAAACCCGAGAGCTAGATATAGGAAGAAATTCAATTCTTTGGCAATCTTACAATGAATAAAATTATGAGTACTACCTGAATCAATCAGCACTATTACCTTTTTGTTCTTGATATATCCTTCTATCTTAAGAGTTATAAGAGTGGTAATTCCTACCAATTCATTGCAAGATATGTTTGAATTCATTTCTTCTTTCTTTGGGGTTGTTCCATGGTGTATATCTTCCTCTTTTGATGTTTCTTGCTTCTTTTCTTCCTCCTCATCACAATCTATGTAGAATAATTTCTTCACAGCACACTTATGACCTTTAGTGTATTTACTATCGCAATTGTAATAAATCCCTTTTTCTCTTTTTTCCTCCAATTGTTGTGGTGTCAACCTTGTAGGTTGTGGAAGGCTAGGAACAACAACACTTCCATCTTTATAGTTGTGAGTGGTAGACTTCTTTGTTGCCATAATTTTTCTTTCAACTTTTCTTGCCACCCTGAATGCCTTCTCCAATGAATCAGGTTCACAAAGACGAACCTCATGTTGGATGTTATCCTTCAAAGTCCCTATTAATACATCAATCTTATGCTCCTCTAGAATATCAGTTACCATAATATTCAATTTTTGGAAGTCCTCAATGTGCTCCGCCATTTAACCCTTTTGTTTGAGATTTATCAATTGGTTAAAGAAGGCGTTTCTCTTTGTATCCTCATAATGTGCTATCATTTACTCCGTAAAAATTGACCAAGTGACAAGTGTTTTACGAGAACAAAGTCATCGATGCCATACAAATTCATTGGGTTCTAAATATAAAGATGCGATGCATATATTTTGTGTGTGTTGCACATCCTTTAGATCAAAATATGTCTCCATATATAGTATCCATGTTACCGGATCCTTTGCATCAAAATTCCTCATATATATATTTTTCATTTGGTCGTTCTTAAACCCCACATTGGAGTCTCTAAAATCATAATTCATATTCCTTTTGTCCTCATCATGATTTTCATGGATTACTCTGTAACCACCGAGAAGCCTTTATTGTAACAACTTTGTCAAACCTTCCTTCAAACCATCCATCTTAGCTTCCGCATCATCCTTAAAACCTTCCATGTCTACTTTTAAACCACCCATGTCATCTTTGGTTTCTCTTTGTGAGAGCGAAATTTGTTGCACTTGGTTCTATAATTTTGATATATCATGTTGCAATTCTTCCTCTTCATGTGTCATACTAGAGGTTTTTGAGGCCTTAATGGGAGTAGAATTATTTTCTTTTAGAGGAATTTTAGAACCAAATACTTATATATATGCTTCAATATTCCCTTTGAATCACTTCAAACATATTTTTCAAACAAAAGGTATGACAAAATTTTAAAAATACACACCTTTTTCTTGCTTTTTTGGAGCTCGATATTGTAATTGTTGTATATTTGTAACTTTGGATTTCCAAGGTAGGAAACTTAGTCTTGTGGTATCCTTATGAATCTTATTTCCAATTCCATAAGTCATACCAATAGTGGATTCTTCAATATAGATTTATGAAAGATATCCCATGATGACCTGATTGTGGACTGGTTCAATAGAGAAAAGTTGTACGAGATTCCACGTGTCAATGTTTCAACATTCAGCCCTGAAATTGCTACAAAAAAAACTACACTTTGTGCACTTTCATCCACTTTTTACAGAATTCAAATATGATGACTGAAATGAAATTTATGACAATTTTCCCTAGGTCACCTATTTGAGATGGAATTCTAGAGCCTGCGAAAACCCTAACTTCCCTAGATCATATATCTGAAAATATAGTGAACAAATATTGAAATTTGTACATGAAGTTCAAAACGATTTTAGATACACATGGTCAAAATTTTAACTTTTGAAGCCTCGTGGAAAACAATTTATAGTGAAAATGCCAAGATGACTTGTTTGAAGAAGTGAAACCCTAGAATCCAAAGGTCTAATACCAAATGTTATGCAACCATCTCACAAAAAATATAGATCAACGACTTTAAAATTATCCTCTTCAAGGGGTAAACCTCCTTTACATTACATAAATGAACAATTATTAGATTATTCAAATGATAATACATCCTTCGTATATATAGGAGTCTAAGGGGTCACAATATAATTAAATCCTACATAAAAATAATAATGTAAGGGCACAACAAATTAATAACAATAAGGGGAATACACTAGTATTATAGGGACCTCACAAAAAATATTTATTATAATAATTTTTATGCCATCCCTAAATTTAATGAGTTGATGTGCCACCCCATCTATTAAGTAATATTTTATGATAAAAAAAAGCATAACAGAAAAAAAATAATCAAAATACAAATTCAATGGGGGATAGGATTTCTCATCTCAAGTCGGCCTACCATGATCATAAGACCTAGTGAAGTGACATTACCACTTTTGCTCACCAAGCCAGGGTAATGGCCTTCGGTCTTAAGGTTGGAGGACAAGAGGTCTCATCACGAGTTGGCTTGTTCACTTTATTAGTTCCTGTGAATGGCACTGTTATTAACTGGTTACCACACCAAAAAAATGGCCTTCTGTGGACACTTAACAAAATTGAAATAAACTTATAAGCTATGAATTTATTTTTATTAGATAGGATACTGACATCTCAAATAGCTAAAAGGAAACCCTGTCGAGGCTATGGACGCCTACGAGCAGTAGTGGACATTCCTACAACATTAAAGTTGATTCAAATACTACAATCTAGTTAGCTATCTTGACTCCCTAAAATCAATAATCAACAAAGGAAAATTGTTTATTTGTTAAAACATGTTATGGAGTACTATTAAAATAGCCTCTATAAAGTAATGATGTTGATTGTTAATGAGAACTAGTTATAATTCTACATTTTAGGGATAAAAACTATAGGACACTCAGAAACCAAATATTTTTATCACCTTTCTTTTTTAACTCCTATCTTCTTTTTTTTCTCCATGGGATACTCCTTGATTAATCATAGTTTCTAGCCATCAATTATTTCTCCTTATGCCTTTATTCCTTTTTAAATTAGTGTTTTGGTCATCATAATGATATTGGTCATTATTACATTTTATGATTGGTCATTGATCTAATGATTGCTTCACGTGTTACAAATATTTCTTGTCCTCCTCCACCATTTTTTACAGTTGTTCTCCCATGCTTAATTAATATGGCTTCATCCTATAATCATGACAAATTCCTGTCAACTCATGAAAATTGATCGAGGGACACGAACAACCCTCAAATTTTATTTGGGGGAAATAAACTTCCATTGCACGTTATGTTCGTGAAATTTCTGGGAAGGTCTCATTGCATGCTATGTTCATTGAATTCTTGAGAAGGCCCTATTGCATGTTATGTTTGTGAACTTCCATATTCTACGCAACATTTCTATCTCTAAACTCTATTGTTTACATTTCCAAATCATTCCTTGTTGAACAACCAAGATGTGAGGTCGTTCAGTATGCTATAAACCAACCCAATTGTAAGCCATAGAGGAGGCATGTAGTATTATGAATTGGGAAATATGGATAGAATATTTTGGACGATTGCAAGGCCCATTTGATAATGAAGTCGCACTTGAATTCATGCAGAATTTGAATGCAGGAGCAGAAATGGTAAGGAAAGTGTAGATACAGATAAGCGGAGATACAATAGCAGAGATAACATACCTCTTTTTAGAAGGGGAGAAGTGGTACGAAGTGCATACCTTGCTATAGAATGTGGTCCTTCTATTTTCAAACCCTAAAGAATAATTAGTCAAGAAATGGAAAGGGTATAACCCCATTTCACTTCCAAACCTTTAGAAAGAGTTAGCGGGAATTATTCAGTGATACATCACTTGCAACGAAAGGTATGACGTAGTCTAGGTTCGTCATCTTAAGTTAATGGTGTTTCTGAGACAAAAGGTAGTTATGAACCTTCCTTATTTTTTGCATTCATTGTTTCATGAAACTATTGATAGATTAAGAAAGTTTAAACACCAAGTTTCCGTTGTTATCCATCATGGACTCATTAAATTTCTAGTCATGAGGAGTTTCAATCGAATTCAACGAAGTTGGGATGGATTTCTAGGAAACCTTATGGGTGAACAATAAATTCCCTTAGGAGGTGAAGCAATTGCTGGAACATTTAGAAATATTTCATCATTTGGTAATAAGCAGGTAGGAAGCGAATGAGACTAACCAAAATGAAACCTCAATCATATAAGATGCCTCACAACAAGTCTTTCAACTTAAAAATACAACTCCTCATAAACTTAGTGGAGCAGAGAAGTGAGTAGCATCCATTTTGGCATTTTTTCCCAAAAAGAGGAGAAGGTCATCCAGACTAGATAAAATTTAGCATGGACAAAGTTCCTCAAACCCCCCTAAGCAATCAAAAATGGAAAATTTAATTCAATAAATATCTGATGAGGTAGGGACACAACAGAGAACCCATGAAGATAACCTCACTTAGGATTCATCAATCCTAGATAAAATAAATTCAAACCAGGAAGAATAGTAAATAGAGGTGACCCATGCATTAGAAGTATTAGAAAACTTATTGGAAACAATAAAGTTAGGGGAGCCAATAAAAGATCCTACAACTCATTTAAGCATTCCTCCTAACTCCAATTAAAATTCCTCACCTGATTCTTCGGCTGCATCTCCTTTTTTGAGTCCATGGCCATTGTCCTTTTAGAGTCTTCTAATGATTTTGAACCTATTTCTACTCAATAACACTCTGGGGATCGTTTCCACTATGTTAGAACCCTCTTCTATGGAATACACAACTCCATAATATCCTTTTGAATACCTAATTGATGAGAGCCGAGAACTTAATGTTGTTCCTTTGAGTGGAACCCAGATTGACCCTCTTATTAATGATTTCTCAGAACATGTGATTGATAGAGAGCCAATGGAAGTTGATAACTCACACATCGACCCTCCAATGGGTGATTCTACCCAAAAGACTATTGTTGAAGGCTATGAAGTAACAACATTTGTTTCCCTTCCTCTTGCTTCAACATTCCTGGCCATAGGCTTTGCTCAAATAACTAGAGGTACGAAATTTGTGAAGGATAAAGTAAAAATAAAACTTGTCAAGGAAGTTATTGTATTTGTTTAGATAGTCTTCGGAAAAATCACATAACCAATCCTTTGTCGACGCGTTTCGAACCAGCCAGTGTGGTTCATCGTCAGGACAAGTTGAAGAACCAATCCGGCTTAGCTGATTAGCCGTTAGCAATATAGCCGTTGGAATCTCTGCTCACCCTATTTAATCAGCTAAGCCGGATTGGTTCTTCAACTTGTCCTGACGATGAACCACACTGGCTGGTTCGAAACGCGTCGACAAAGGATTGGTTATGTGATTTTGCCGAAGACTATCTAAACAATGTTATGGATCACAGAAGTCTAAATTCCTTGAAGTTATTGTATTGCAGAGAGAAAACGACAAATTATAGAGGAAAGTGCAAAAGATGATAAAATGGTTGCAGACTAGTAGGAAGTTTCATGAGGGTTGTGGAAATAAAGTTGTAGACCAACTTGGAATTGATGAGAGAAAGAAAGAATCCAAAAATGTTGAAACTCGGTCTGATTTGCGTACCTATCTTCATTGGAGCTGGTGTTCAAACTAATTTTTTCCTTGTTTCTACCGAAGCAGGAACCCAAACTGATTTTGCATCTATTTTTGTTAAAGAAGAGATTCACATTGATCCTCCAATTGTTTTTACGGAAGTTGAGACTCAATCTAATATTGTACCTATTTTTATTAAGAAAAGAGCACAAGTAGATGTTGTTCCTCCTTATACCCCATTGACTGTAGATTCTACGATAAAGCGAATGAATAAAACCATGATAGAAGATAAAGAGATCATAACTAGATATCAAAAGGAAGTAGTTCCTCGGAGAGAATATTAGAAACTGCTCCAACATCTCTAGACACTAAATGAAACACATGCAAAATTAAGAGTTTCCAAAAATAAAATTCAGGCCTTAAAGGAGCGTATTTGTAAGATCATCGAATAGAGAGATGAAATTTGTTATATTTACTCATATGCCTTAGCATGTAGACATCCGGCATGAAATTATGCTTTATTTCTACTTGAAAAATATGTGTTTCTCAAGGCCAAGGCTATACAATGTGGTCAACCATATGAATTCAATAATGTGTTGGATTTAATCATTGATTTCCACAAGCAATATGAGCAAACAAAGTAACTCTTGTGCGAACTCCACATGCACAAATTTATTTTGGAAGAACATGTAAATGAAAAGATTGTCCCGTTCATTGGAGATGTCCAATTCCAAGCCTTTCTATCATTTTAAATAAATCAAATAAAGTGGGAAAAATCCTATAACACTTTTCAACGAAGAGAACATAATATTGATCTCTGAGTTAGGGGTGAGCCAAAAAATCCCTTTTCTACATTCACCTTCCATAATTCCTTGATAGAAAAGCTTGATGTTTATCCCTCACTTGGGAAAATTCATAATGAGTTATTATGCTCAAGATGGGAAAAATTGGAAGACATAAGAGATGAAGTTATCTATGGAGCCAAGATGAGATGGCAAGTGTCATCTAGAGAAATGAAAAACAGAGAACCTTTTGGCTTATATAATTTCCAACAAGCTATGTCCAGAGTGAAAGATTTTGTTAACATTGTGATGGAAGATGGGATCAAATGGATGGGATGCAGGTACATATGTCCTATTATTTGGAGTCCTTAGTCTTACTACAAGTCTTATTATGAATCGTCAGAGGCAGGTAAGTATGTGACTTTTGAGGAAATCAAAAGTAGGATTGGATTCAGGCTTAGAGGAGAAGAACCGTATGAAGCCTACTCCTTAACTTCCTTACATGTTAATTATATATTTGAATGAGGACTTGCAAAACGTTCAGTTGGGGGGTGATGTTGGGCCTCATAATTTTCGTGATTCCCGTATCCCATTTCCTAGTTTAATATTGTTTTCTTATCTTTTTTCTTATATTTTTTTGTATATTAACCTATATAACATAGGTTTTAGAAGGGATTAATTTACTTTTACTTTTTCACCTTTATGATGAACTATTTTGATTGCAAAATCATTATTTTATTATGATTGAAAATTACTATGAACAGGGGTTTTGCGACAATTAGAACTCGGAGCTATTTCCTGTTATGTTTGTGGTAAAATCAGATAACGCGATGTTGTCTCATTGAACTATAGCAAAAATTGATATCGATTCTTATATAAGTAAAATTGTTTGCGACAAATCCTTTGATTCTCTCTTTGGGGAAATATTAAGAATCTTTTGTAACTAAAAATGAGCATCTTGAGAATCTTTAGATTCTCAGGATTTCTCCTTGTTAAAACATTTATTGTTTTTATCTTTTGTGACTATGGTATAAAGATGAGGACTTATGTCCTGAAAGAGAGCTTTTGGATGAAATATTTTTGTCTACATTTGATAAAGTCGTTGAAGCGTTGTAATCATTCTTTCATAATATAATGCAAGTTTCTGTTATTGAGAGTTAATTTATTGTTCTGATTTCTCTTACAAGGTAGTTTGATTCCTGTAGTTCAAGCTCGCTCCTGGATGAGGCGCGCTTTATTTTGTAAGGATAATATTACTAGTCGTAATATTGGTTTGCTCCTTAGATAAGTAAATTTACAATTGTTGTTACTTTATTGTTGTTCCCTAAAGGTTATCTCTATATTGTTGATGTTTCTGCACTAGTTTAGCTTATTTTCCTGTTATTTTTTCTTTTCTATTCCATGAGAGTATAGTTTCGTAGTGTTGTTCCTTCAATTCTATGATTACTATTTCTTAAGTAGCATCTTAGCATTCGATAGATTTCCTTATTGTTTCTTGTAAAGAGTAATTAGAATTCAATATTTCTGAATGATTTCTAGAAGATATAGTTGTCTCAGAGATAGATGTTTTGAATGTGTGTTTCAAGTCAGGAGTTCATTCTCTCATCATAGTTACTTTGCTTGTTGTTAGAGAATTAGTTAATGTTAGTTGCAACACTATCTCTTGAATATACTTTGTAGACAACCTTGAAATAACCAACTGAAACCACGGGTTGATAAACCAATATGTAGTAATTAGTTGCTTATTTAGAACAATTAATTGTCCCAACAAACACAACTTTCAAAAACTTTGTTTTATTAAAGTTTGGTTATAAATTTTTTAAATAAGTATTTTAATTTTAATAATTAAATTAAAATCAGTTTTAATCTAATATTAAATTTAATAATTTATAATTATTTAATGTAGTGAATAAAAATCCAATTAAATTGAATGATTTGTATTTATGAATAATGTATTATATTATCTTACATTTATATCCTTGTATACAATTAATTAATTAATTGCTACAGGGTACTTGCATTAAGATAATGACCTTAAAAGTGGCAATGGGATAATTACAAATTCCCCCACATAGGAACATGTGTTTGTTCATAAAAATGTACACTCATTCCTAATCCAATAACCTCGATGCTCCTCGAACAACAAAGTATACTTGTGTTCTTTTGTGTCATTAGATTTTCATTTTATCTCTTTGTATCAATCATTTGTTTGTTAGATTAATTGCAAATCACGTGCTTTATTTTGCAAGGATAATATCAATAGTCCCAATTATAGATCCTACCAAATTTTCTTGTTTTGGCATGTTTATTTCTTGTTTGGAAATTATCTCTAATGATTTATTTCCATGTCCCAATTATGTCTCATTAAGCTTTGGTTAATGTTTCCATGTCTATATTATTTAGGATCGGCTAGTCAAACGATATCTACCCATCCAGTTATATCCTATAAGTTGAATTTTGATCCTTTTGAAGATTTGAAGAAATTATTTTGTTAATCTCATTTAGTTGCAATGGATCCGAGTTGTAGTATATTATTATATGCATCCATGTTTTCCATTAAACATGAAAATCGAGATTAAAGAATTTTTTCCTCATGTGAATGTTAGAATACTTGTTTTAGTTTTATAATTGAAATGAGTATTTGTGCATAATGATTTATTTAAGATTTAGGTTATCTCTAAATTCTTAAAATATTACTATTTTTGTCCAATATTCATGCTTAAAAATGTAATTCTCTATCATAGCATTTATTAGTCTGATGGATTTGTCTTTAGAAGAGTGATATTTCTTATGAGGACCTAGAAGCTTTTCATTGTGTCTATGTTGTACAATAAAATGTGGCTGTAATATATTAGTATATGCATTCATGTATTTATTTGCTACATGATACAACTCAATGGACGGTTTCTTATCATGAATGTTGGAGTACTTATTTCAATTTTATAATCGAGATAGGTATTTATTTTAACAATTTATTCAATTTTTAGATTAGTTCTATATTCTTAAGTTAATTATCTATTATCTGATATTCATATGGTTCTTGTACAATTGAATCTCATTCCTGAGATAGATTAGGTCATTCATTTCATCTTATATTAGAATTGCATATGGGATTTAGTTGAGCTTCAATAAAAGTCTCCTTTCAAAGAGAAAATATCCCTTAGTGGCAATGAAGCCCACATGTTGGTGGATGTTGTTACACCAAATGGATAAATATATTTTTAGGACTTTGATCGAGTGGCGATCCCCTACTGCAAACAAGAATTTTCCTTCTTGTCAGCAACTGTCGATAGAAGGATAGAAAATTGACAAGCTAGCTCTGTGGATATTTTCACTTTGCATTTTTTTGTTTTTAATGGCTCCTTCCCAAATTCCTATTTGGAGATGTGCATCTGGACAAGAATTATGCACCACTATATTAAATACAGTCAAGCTCTTATCCAAAAATAAGTTTGATGGTGAAGTTGGAACTATTACATCTGAACATGCTTCTCAGTTCACCCATAATTGTATTTCTCATAATATGCTTCATGAAGATGTCATGTGCAAGATTTTCACTCTGACTATTGTTGGGCGAGTTGAAAGGTGGTTTGAATCATTCTCGGTTGCTTCAATTCATATGTGGGAACATTTTGTAAACATATTCTTAGACACTTTACAAAATTATAATTATGATGAATTGTGTTTGGAACTTGAGATCTTATGCAAATATGAAGGTGAATCTATGGAAAGCTTTCTTATCAGATTTAGACTAATTTCTTTTAAATTTCATATTGAGGAAAAACCTTCAGATATAGATTTAATGAAATAGTTTATATACATCTTCTGTCTTCCTTGTATACAAGTATAAAATCATCTTGATGACAAAGAGATTATGATGATATGCATGCTACACTAGATTGTAATGATGAATATTTAGAACATGTTTTTCAATCAAATATCTTAGCCAATTTTAATATTCAATTTCAAGGAGATGTATCCAATCAAATTTACCCCTCCCTTGAAACTATTTTAAATTGTCATGAACTCCTTGTTAATAATAAAGACGATGATTTAGAATCATAACTAATCATTGATACTAATAATTATTTCAAGGATAGGGAGGCATTTGATCACATCTACTCTAATATTAATTTGTCTCTATATCCTTATCTATTTGTTGATTATTGATTCGAAAAATGTCGAGTATTTTCATTTAGTAGTTCTATCATACACATATTCATTGTTAGAATATGAGGGAACTATTATAAATCAATATAATCATGAATTCTCAATTAGTTAGGTTCAGGATGAGAAAATAATGAATGATCATTTTAGGAATAACTTTTAAAAATTGCATGCAACGATATTCAATCCATTTGATGATACATGTTGTGTTAAGGAAGCGAAAGGGGTAATTTTTTATGCATCTTGGATGCTAATGACAATGAAACATTTCACCCTATGGTGATGATTTTATTAAATTTTCATGTCATTAGTTCTAAGGAGGAATCCAATGTACAAGATGAGATAAATCATGATACAAATAGTCTTATTATAAATCCTCATCTTGATTCTTTTGAAATCAAAATGAGTCCCATACGGAAAAATTGTTACATTTTCACAATCACATTTTAAATATCACACATTAAAATCTTGTTGCAGCTACTACAACACCCCCAAAATTTTTCATCCTATACAATTAAAATTTTGGGTCCCCCTTGCTTTTCAAAGTGTCCATGATGTTTTTGTCGTATTAATTATACCAACTCTTTAAAATGGCCCAATTATCACAAAATTTTCTCCTTGATAAACCTTTGCACCTTCAATTTACCCATGTCTTTACAAGTCTAGGGTTTGGGGGAGGTTGGAACTTATCACATTTCTTTTTACAAACTCATAGATCTACTTTGAGTCATTTTGATCTACTTGAAAGTTCAAAATTTTGAGGGTATTTTGATGGTTGCGTTGTGGGAAACATCGGGTATTGTATTTTTGTCATTCAAAAATATGTGGGTTGGATTTATTCAAAGACACTAATGTCGAAAAGGTATTATAATGTCATAGAATGAGATATTAATTAATTTGAACAATATAATTTATAGGTTTCAAGGAAATGAACCAGGCAAATTCATCTCTTCATCATTGTTTGATGACTCCTCACATCCTCTCCTTGAAAACATCTAAAGATTTACCTTTCAAAGGAATTGGTGTGGATACTTGCAATTCACCCTAAATTTCAGTACTCCTTGTTCATTTGGTCTACTAGGGTTGCTCTACACTTTCAAGTGAAAATACATTGTCTAGGCCCACCTGCCTTTCTTCATCCCCATTCAACTTTATGAGTACATGTTATGTTTTATGGAATGTGTGGTAAATCAACATTGCAAGGAATATTACAACCTTTCTCTCAAGTCTTATGTTGGTGTTTATGTTTACATTATTTTGGTCATATCTTCAAAGAAGTTAACCACTTAGGTTTAAAGTAAGACTCAAAAGATAAGAATAATATTTTACATAACATATGCAAACTATTTGTATAAAGAGAGTATTAATATTCCCCTTATTGATTCATGTATACATGTAAAAGATAATGGAAGAGAAGGCATTCTTAGAAGGGTCCTTGACAGAAGTTGCATTGCACTTCTGACAATAAAAGGAGTTACATTCAGGAAAGAGATTATTCAAATTTGTTGGGAATCTATCTCCAATGGATAGTCATATAATAGGTTATGTCATTACAGCTTCCCTTTGGTGTCTTATGTTGGTAAGAATGGATTGAAATTAATCAAAGAGATGACAGATGTTACTTAAGAACAAGTGGTGGAATTATTACCCATCTCTTATGGAAATTGGTGTTGTGGATGAAACATGTGAATATATATTTGATACAATTATGTCTCTTGAACCATCAAGACCAAAGTGGGACTTTCATTTTATTCTCAACAAAGTTGTTGAGTAGTTTCCTGGACACAGATATTATCCACAAGGAACTCCATAGTAGCTAGTTTTCGAGTGATGTACCCTAGATATTTGTTTCTTTATTACTATTGGAGAAAATAGGCTCTGATAAGGTAATCACCATGACATTAGTCCAATGAATTGGTGATGACAAGGAATTCAATAAAGTTGATAATTTTAATGAGAAGAAAGCCCAATGATATGTTATTTCATATTGAGGTCACTCACTCTTAAAGATATTTTCAGCTAACAAGATGAATACAACATCATATTGAGCTCCATTTTAGCATGTTGAGCAAGTAACCAAGTCAAATGGATGAATCTATGTTCATTTAAGATATAAAATCATGAATTATTCTCATCTATTGAATGGTAGGTTTTGTGTATCGATTTATCATTCAACACTATTTTGGGAAATATCATGATTTAGGTTTCTCTCATCAAAGAGATAGAATTTTCAACAATACTACACAAACATATGTAGGCAATTTTGTCAATATAATGTTGAAGCATTCCACCAGTAATAGAATGGTCAATGGTTGAGTATATGATCTTGAGGGGACATGTCTTCCAGATTTCAAACTGTAGTATTTGGAAAGTATGCCCAATCATCTCATTAAGGGCTTGAAGAAAATTGGAGTGAACAATCTTGTAATACTTATAGATGAGCTTAATAAGACAGGTGTAGATGTGAAAGGAATCCCCGCATTTGTATTATCATAATTTCATGACCCTGAGTGAAATAAGACCTTTAATGGCCACTATTTAAATGTTCCTTATGACCATTCCAAAGCAGTATTATCATCAATAAGATTGAAGCCATACCTTCATCACTTTTGGACCATATGGAAATGATCAAATTATCTGGGTACACACTAACATGAAAAATAAGAATAGTTGTGTGTCATTTAACACCTCAAAGTCTGTGGTGGATATCATATTTTGAAGGGTGAGAGCATTGATTTTGTCATGAGGGAAGAATTTTATAGACAATTTGACCTCAACATTTGGCGACAATTGGTGGCACATCATGAAATAGTTTCTTTGCGCTTAATATTAACCTTCCTTACATCATTGTGTAATTCAATATGTTATGGTGCATCATGAAATAATGTATTTGCACTCACTATTGGCCTTCTTTGCACTGCAATGAAAACCTAAGCAATTGCAATGCGCCAAACTACTATCCATCCTTGTGTCAATGCGTTAACTCAATCCACATGTTATAATGCTACACTACTTTCCATTCTTGCACTGATACTCTACTTTCATTGTTTCTAATAGTGTACAACGAAGTGACGTAGTGTTATGCGTTATGACTGATTTCCCAAATTGTAATGCATGCATGTACAAGAATCTCTCAATGCACAATGTTTGATGTTTTACTAGCTATTGAGACACCCTTAGAGGAATTCCAAGGGAATATGTAGGGTATCCACTATGATGATTGTGAAAAGCACATTTCCACTGGATATATCAGAAGTGCAGCATGTGTGTTTCATATAGTGCAAGAAGTTTGATAGTAATATGGAAAGGAAAATGTTTGATGAAGGTTCCTTACATATTCTTGATGGGGAGAAAATTCTCTTTCTAGTTATCATCCTCTGCCAACAAGAGTTCATGATAAAAAAATTCATTGCAGAATGAGAAATTGCAATTGTTCCTCAAGTTGTGACTGTGGAGATTTATGCACCAACAATTCATTTCAATTGTGGAAATTTAAAATTTGAAACTATCAAGTACTAGGAGATGTGGTCATTTTTGGTTTGGGCTTTGTTGGAGACTTGTATAATTATTGGAGATGGTGTGCTAACATCAACTATTTTTGTATATTCTACAATCTCAAGGTTTTAATTTGTTTGTGATAGAATGCCTATAGGAATATGTATTGGTTTATATTTCATGATGTATACTGGTATGCCTCTTTGTACTATAACACTATGGGACACAATATCTAGGTTTCATGATTTCCATTATTGTTATGATCTTGATTATGTGTACCAGTGAACTCGGTCTATGTAACATTATTCGTTGGAACCCAAAAATTTATCGTGCACTCTCTCCATGTGTTGTGTACAAGTTTATGAGGAAGGCTCGGTCTATGGGATGGAAGTCTTTGGGTGGAATTTTATTGTGGATCACAAGATCAAAGGAAATGATCACAAGTCTTAACAGTGAAATTTTCACAATTATCAATAAAGATTGCTTTCACTTTTATGGTTGTCATTCCTCAATTTTAGCTTACATGATTCAACTTGCTTACATTTAGCAACAACATCAGTGTGTTAATCCAAATTAACTATTACTTTTCAGTTCTAGATACAGTTAGATGGACTTCGATTAGAGTTGCAATAGTTGCATCAATGGTTCCAAGCCAATAAATAATCAAGGGACATTTTCAATCGTTTACAGTCACTTGGTTATTTTGAATTCACTTGGTTATAGTGAATTCAATTGTGAAAATTTGAGACAATGGATATTTAGAAAAGAGGATATGCATGATATTGTTAATACTTATATTATGACCATGGTTAAGAGAGTTGTAGATGATTTGGACACTTGAAGGAGCATGATTCACCCACGAATGATTTTATATCCATTTGTGATGGGGTTTTACTTGGGATAATGATACCCTTTGTGAATCATGCACCCAAGGTGAGTTTTTAGAAACTAATAGAAATTGTATGTGTGTCTATTCATTAGTCAGTTGGATTTCCCATGCCATGTGGTGTGCAAATAACAAGAATTGAGCACAAAAATGCAATTTCAAAGTATGTGGAGTATTTACTTTTGAAGAAAACAAAAATATTTTGGTTTATGGATCTTCATCAACAATTTGTTAACTATGAAAATCAGCTCAGAATTATTAAGGTTGTTCAAAAGAGAATACTTGAGATGATGAATGTTCATAGACTTACAAGAGAGAATGTTGCAAGCCACTTTCAAACATATGAACTTCATCTTAAAAGGCTAAGAAAAGTAGCTCAATAGCAAAGTGGGACAAACTCATATTTTGGGGAATATTGAAGTAAATGAAGTAGACTTCTCAAAACTTCATATTCATGAGTTTCTCATTGGTATTTATGAAGATAAACTATAGGATATTTTCAAATAAATATTTTTTCGAAATTCAAGTGTTCTCTTGTTTGAAGAACAAATATTGTATAACATTTGTTGTTTTCAAAATGCAGATGAATCGATTGAGAATTCAAAGGAATCAGGAAAGAACTCATATGGGAGTCCTCAAAGATGTGTAGCATTTCATACAGGTGGTTCCAAAAGGGATATTGTTGTATGAAAAATGCATATCTCAAAATATGATGCTATGGATTTTCAATTAGATGATTGCAGAAGTGGTTCAGTTCTTTTGAGAAGGAAGAGGTCTAGTGAAGGCATTGATAACATATCTAACATAGTTCATGATAGAGGACTGCCACCATTTCTATAACTTCTTAACTACATAGATGGATCCCTTAAGCACAGTGATTCCTTTTATATAGATGGACTTGCAGATAATGAGGACAATGTGTATGAAATTTTGAAATGTGCACCATTGAAAGATTGCGGATGGAGAATTGATACTTAGCAATCAAAGGACTGTATGAAAACACCCTAAAAGGGTTGGAAAAGAAAATTCATGGAGGGATATTGAAGAATTTACATTATCTAATGTGTCTACTAGATAGATTTTTCTAAAGATGAATTTCTTTGGCCCTTTCCCATGTTGTATATAAGGATGATCTTCATTTCCAATGGTTGGGATGTGCTATTGGGGCTCGTTATGAAACCAGCTCACAAAAAGATAGAAAAGATAGATCAATGCCTTAGAATTCAGCCTCTTCGAGGCAGCAACCTCCTTTACATTACATAAATGAACAATTCTTGGATGCTTCAAATGAAAAAACCTCCTTTCTATATATAGGAGTCTAAGGAGTCACAATATAACCCATCCGACCTAACAATAATAATATAAATCCAGAAAAATAACAATAGATCCGGATTCTATGGGGTACAGTAATAACAATATGGGTACCATAGTGGCACAACAATATTAATAAGGGATACAACTACAATAGTAATGGGGTAATCACTAGCATTATAGGGACCTAACATGCCCCTCTGCTTCAAAAAAAGTGTTGTCCTCAACGCTTGAGTAGTTCTGGATGCTTTTGTATAAAATTCTCATCCTCCCATGTGGAATCCTCAGCAGATAAGTTATTCCACTTGATGAGATACTCCAAAATTGATCGATTTCTTAGTTGTTGAGTTCTTGTTCTGTGATTGCTTCCGGTTCCAATATAATTTTTCCTTCCTCATCAAGTTCTGGCAATATTGTTTGAACTGGTAGCTTGTTGCCTATAACCTTCTTTAAACATGAAACATGGAAAACTGGGTGCACTCGAGAAGCTGTAGGAAGCTCCAATTTGTATTCCATAGTACCAATCTTTTGCAACACCTTGTATGGACCATAATACTTTGGTCATAATTTATTATCCTTCTTAGCTTGCTTGAGGGACATTTGTATATATGGTTGTAACTGTAAGAATACCCAATCACCTACATCAAAACTTCTTTCGCTGCGATGTTGATCTGCCTGTTGTTTCATTCTATTATATTCCAACGCGAGGTTATCCTTTAAGAGTTGGAGGACTTGTTGTTGATGTTCGATGTGATGTTCCACTACTTGAACCTTAGAATTTTCTCTTAAATATGATGTGATGGATGGTGGTTGATATCCATAAAGTGCCATAAATGGGGTCATTTTTATTGTTGTATGGAACGAATTTTTATACCACCATTCAGCCATAGGAAACCATTTGACCCATTGTGTCTGTTTATCAGATACAAAGCAACGAAGATATCCTTCCAAACATTTGTTTACTATCTCAGTTTGCCCATCAGATTGAGGATGATAAGATGAGCTATGAGCTAACTGAGTACCAAGACAAGAAAATAATTATGTCCAAAAATTTCTAGTGAAAATAGGATCTCTGTCACTTACAATAATCTTTGGGTTTCCATGCAGATTTTGAATTGTTTCCATAAATGCAGTAGAAATTGTACTGGCTTTAAATGGATGTGATAATGCACAAAAGTGTGCATACTTGGTAAGTTTGTCAACTACCACCATGATGACACTCTTTCCCTCAGACTTGGGTAAACCTATGATAAAATCTATTGAAACCTCCTCCCAACGTTGGCTTGGAATGGATAGAGGTTGTAATAGACCCAAGGTCTTAATCATTTCAACTTTATTTTGTTGGCAAACCAAACATTCTGCCACAAACTTTTCAATATATGATTTAAGGCCATCCCAAAAAAATTCCTTCTTAACCCTGTGGTAAGTTTTTAAAAATCCTGAGTTCCCTCCTAAGGGAGAAGTGTGCAATTCCATCAGAATCTTTTGTTTGAGTTGGGAATTCTTACAAAGGTATAAGCGATATTTGTACCATAACGAATCATTTTGCCAACTAAATGTATCAGATGTACTAGAATCTTGTTGTAACTTTTGAATAAGTGCCCACACTTCTTCATCATTCTTCCATTCCTCCCTTGCTTCTTTTATCCAATCTGGTTGGATAATAGAAATGGCACACAACAATGCTTCCAAATCCTCGTCCTTTCTTGAGAGTGCATCTGCCACCACATTTTGCTTCCCTTTTTCGTAGATGATTTCAAAGTCATAACCCAACATCTTTGTGACCCACTTTTGTTTCTCTTCAGAGGATAATATTTGTTCTAAAAAGTATTTAAGGCTATCATGATCCGTTTTTACCTTGAAGTGTCTTCCCATTAGGTAGGGTCATTATTTCTTAAGTGCATGTAGCATTGTCAACGTTTCCTTCTCATAAATAGCTTTGTGTAAAAACTTTCCCTTGATTGGACGACTTTCAAAAGCAATGGGTCTTTCATCTTGCATTAAAACAGCACCAATTCCATTTCCTGAAGCATCACATTCCACAATAAAGGTTTTTGAGAAGTCTGGTGTAGCTAAGACCAGTGCTTGGCACATTTCCTCTTTAAGATGTTCGAAGGCCTTTGTTGCTTCTAGAGTCCATGAAAATGCATCTTTCTTCAATAATGTTGTTAGAGGTGCTGCTATTCTCCCACAATTCTTAACAAACTTGCGATAATACCCTGTCAACCCGAGAAATCCTCGCAAATGCTTTATGGATGTGGGGATTTTCCATTCCTTGATGGCTTTAATTTTGCTAGGGTCTACCTTAACTCCTTCATGAGATACAATTTGACCCAGATATTCCACCTCTTGTACTCCAAAGAAACATTTGGATCTTTTTGCATATAATTGTTTTTCCTCCAATAGTTGTAGCACCCTATCAACATGTTCAACATGGTCCTTCCAAGACTTGTTGTAGATTAGTATATCATCAAAAAATAATAACACAATTTTTCTAAGGAAGGGTTTGCAAATGGAATTCATCAAACCTTGAAATGTAGAAGGTGCATTGGTAAGGCCAAAAGGCATGACAAAAAATTCATAATGACCCTCATGAGTTCTAAATGTTGTTTTCGGAATCTCTTCAGTCTTCATTCTGATTTGATGATATCCTGAACGAAGATCCAACTTGGTGAAGTAAATTGATCCATGCAATTCATCCAGTAATTCATCAATGATAGGAATGGGAAACTTATCTTTAATAGTGAGCTTGTTGAGCTCCCTATAATCTGGACACATGTGCCATGATCCATCCTTCTTGTGCACCAATACTACTGGAGCAGAGAAAGAACTTTGACTAGGTTGAATTATATCAACCTCTAGCATTTCTGCAACCATACGTTCAATTTCACTCTTTTGGGCATAGGGATATATGTACGGCCTGATGTTTGGAGGAACAATTCCTGGAATCAGATGAATAGCATGATGATGATCATGAATAGATGGGAGACCTTTGGGAGTCTCAAATACCTTGGAATGATTGTCCAAGACTTTTTGGAGATCTTGAGAAATAGATGATTCTGATGTGGAAACATCTGGCAAACATAATTGTGCAATTACACCTCTTTGTTCCTTTTTTAGAAGCTTTGTCATACCGTTAGAGATTATTATCTTTCTCAATTTCCCTGCAATACTCCTTAATTCAACTTCCTTTCCTTCCGCAGAAAATTTCATGAAAATTTCTTGAAAATTAAAAGCTATTGTACCCAAGGATTGTAGCCATTGGACTCCTAGTACAACATCAGCACCTCCCATTGGAATGAAAACCATTGGGCTAGTCCATACATATTCTCCCATGGATAACTTGATATTATGGCACTTTCCAAAGAAATTTATCATTCCTCCATTTTCAATCATCACTTGACACTCTGGTGTTGGATATAGGAAGCAATTCAATTCTTTTGCTATCTTAAAATGAATAAAATTGTGGGTACTTCCTCAATCAATCAACACTATTACCTTTTTCTTCTTGATTTGTCCTTCTATCTTGATGGTTTGAGGAGTGGTAATTCCAGCCAATGCATTACAAGATATGGTTGGATTCATTTCTTCTTTATCTAGGCTTTGTTCCTGGAGTATAGGCTCTTCTTTTGACCTTTCTTGGTCCTTTTCTTCTTCCTCTTCACAATCTATGTAGAATAATTTCTTCTCAGCACACTTATGACATTTAATGTATTTTCAATCACAACTATAACAAAGCCCTTTTGCTCTTTTTTCTTCCAATTGTTGTGGTGTCAACCTTATAGGTTGTGGAAGACTAGGGGCAACAACACTTCCATCTTTATAGTTGTGAGTGGTATGCTTCCTTGTTGCCATAATTTTGCTTTCCATTTTTCTTGCTAACTTGAATGCTTTCTCTAATGAATCAGGTTCCCAAAGGTGAACATCATGTTGGATATTATCCTTTAAAGTCCCTATGAACACATCAATCCTATGCTCCTCTGGAATATTTTTTACCCTTATGTTCAATTTTTGGAACTCCTCAATGTGCTCCATTATTGAACCCTTTTGTTTGAGACTTGTCAATTGGCTAAAAAAAGTGTTGCTTTTTGTATCCTCGTAATGTGCTATCAATTCTTCTGTAAAAATTGCCCAGGTGATAATTTGTTTACGAGAGCAAAGCCATTGATACCATACAAACTGATTTGGTTCCAAATATAAAGTTGCAATATGTACCTTTTGTGTGTTTTGCACATTATTGAGATTGAAAAATTGCTCCATCTGTAGTATCCATGTTGCAGGATCCTTGCCATCAAACTTCCTCATATCTATTTTTGGAATATGGTGGGTCTTCGATCCAACATTAGAGTCTATGGAATCATGATTAACATTTCTTTTGTTTTCATCATGAGTTTCCTTTACTACCCTTTCACCATTAGTGACCATTTCTTGTAGCAACTTATTCATATTTATCTTCCATTATTCCATCTTATCATCCATGCCATCTATTTTAGCATCCATGCCATTCATCTTAGCTTCCATGCCATCCATTTTAGCTTCTACACCTTTCTTTAAACAATCCATCTTAGCTTCTACACCTTTCTTTAAACCATCCATCTTAGCTTCTACATCTTTCTTTAAACCATCCATCTTAGATTCTGTTACTTTTTGTGCAAGTGACACTTGTTGCACTTGGTCTCGTAATTTTGATATATCATGTTGCATTTCTTCCTCTTCTTCATGAGTCATGCTAGAGCTTTCAGGTTGCTTACTAGGTGTCTGCATTTTCTTTCCTCGGGGCATCAATTACTGATAATAATGCTTTACTATGCCTTGAATTCCTTCAAATTAATTTTTCAAACCAAGCTTATGCAAAAATAAAACTACACACCTTTTTTCACTTTGTAGGAGCTTGATATTAAATCTAGTGTATCTCTATAATTTTGGCTCATCCAGTTCTAAAATTGTGATCTGTAGTAGCCCTCTATGTCCTCTTTCCAATGCCACCAGTCTGATCCAAATTGGATTCTCCAAGGAAGAGTTATGCACAATCTCCCAAGATGATCTGATTATAGACCTTTCTAGAAGAGCAAACTTGTATGAAGTGCCACGTGTCACTGTTTCGACCTTTGGCTCTGAAAAAAATGTACAAGAAACTATAGTCCATCCTCTTTTTGTACCTTCTAACAAAATTTCAATCTGATGCTCAGAGAGAATGTTATGACGATTTTCCCGAGGTCACCTATTTGGAATGTAATTCAGGAGTCTACAAAAAGACAAAATTCCTCAGATCATATCTCCGCAAATATAGCTCTAAAAGCTCTGAAATTCGGATCCAAGGTTTGGCACAATTTCATCTCAAATGGTTTTTTTTTCGCTTCTGAAACATCGCAAAAAAAAGTTATAGCGAAAATTCCATGATGACCTGTTTGGAGTAGGGAAACCCTAGAATCCAAAGCTTTGATACCAAATGTTATGAAACCATCTCACAAAAATATAGAAAAGATAGATCAACGCCTTAAAATTCAGCCTCTTCGAGGGGAAAACCTCCTTCACATTACATAAATGAACAATTCTTGGATGATTCAAATGACAAAACCTCCTTTCTATATATAGGAGTCTAAGGAGTCGCAATATAACCCAACCGACCTAACAATAATAATATAAAGCCACAAAAATAATAATAGAGGGATTCTATGGGGCACAATAATAACAATATGGGTACCATAGGGGCACAACAATATTAATAAGGGATACAACTACAATAGCAATGGGGTAATCACTAGTATTATAGGGACCTAACAGGGCTTCTTCGTTTGACTGCAAACCTAAATTAGCAACAATATGGTGTCTTTTCATTGCTTTCATTAGCAAAAAAAGGCATGTCCATCACCTATGGTTGCTACAACACTTCCTCTTCCTCCCTAGGTATACTTGGCGGAGAAGTTTGTGAAAAATAATATTTTATCATATATTTGTTTTTCTATTAGAATTAAACTTCCTACATCATCAGATTCATTTCATGCCATGTTTTATGGTGGCTACAAGAATGATGGATTTTTTGTACACAAGTACAGTAGAATTGACATTGAAAATTGCACAGGATCTCTTCAAGCTTTAAACCACTATCTCTTAGCAAGACTAAGCGCTTGTGCAAAGAGTGTCTTGTTGAGGACCTTACTATGGAGAATGGTGTTGATGTTTTGATATAGTTGAAGCTCACCATGCAATTTATTGAAAGACACGTGTTTTACTCATTTAGAAAGACATGAACATATGCACATTATAGCTTGGTATTCCATTTTGATTGAGAGAATAATTCTAATTGTACACAATTACATGAATAAATTTTCATTGTATTTCTTCAATCACATTGTAAACATCATTTTTTTATAATTATGAAAACAGGAAAATGCTAGGAATCATGTAGTAATCAGTAAAGATATGAAAATTTATTAATAATGTGGTAGGTCATGGGGAAATTGAAGAGTCACGGGGAAGGTGAAGAGTCACCTAACCATTTGTATAAAGGTATCCTCAAGCCTCTAAGGAAATAGCATTTAGCACTTCATTCTTTTAGCATTTAGGTTGCAATTAGCACCTAGGTAGCTCTGAGCACTCTTTCTCTTGGTATTTTGGAGATTCAAATGTAGTGAGTCTAGGGGGACTTATTTTGGAGATGGTATGAGAAACCCACCTTCCATTATTGTCTGTCAATGGACCTGTGATACATGTATCATATATTCTAGCATTATTAATGAGAAGCTTTCTACTCTTGTTAGTATTCTTGTGCACTCTCATGATGGTTGTAATGGCTATCTGATATGCCTATTATCTGTGCATGTTTTCTTTCACATGGGTTGTATGTTGATGAATTATTTCGTGGCTTATAAGCTATATGATTTCTTATGAATCTCTGGCTTTTCATTCCATGCATTACACTAGTTATTAATTTTGAACTAATTTGCAATTAGTTTCTAGTGCTCTTTTACTCTTTTATGTCTTGAATGGTTTTAGCTAACTAACTATCATTGAGATATACATGGTCTTATTGTTGTGATGTTATACTCGTGTACTTCATATTTCAATTTTATCATTTATAGGTTGATTCATCCTCACTCTTCGAGTATTTCACACTTGCCTCACATTAACATCTCTTCAACCAAAACCCAAGAGAAAAGACACAAAGATGGTAGTAGTCGAGCCCACATACTAGATGGGACTCCTATCCCAAAATTTGTTAGGTCTAATCATGACTTTTCACTTGGGAGATCCCTTTATCGTTGGCAGTGCATTTCTCCCCATCAATAAATCCTAATCAAACATGTCATGATCTTGAAAATTTCCTAGTAATCATTATTATTCAATTTGATTCTAATTATCCAACTGATTCTTGTTCAAAATAACTTCTTATGAATGATTTCCCATGGTTTTACAATAGAAATGTACATTGTGTAAATAAAACTATAAATCTATTTTCAAGTATTTTTAATTTTTATCTTCTTCATATTCTACTAATTGTATTTAATGTGTATATGACTGTAATCTATCATTTTCATAATGGTTGTGCCAGTATTATAAATACCACAATGATGATGTTTTACTAAAGACATATAAATTAGTTGATCCAATCAATTTGATTCAAGTTAATAAACATTTAGAACAAGATAGTGAAATGTTATAGTTTCAAATAATAGTTATGCTTCATCATCTTCTTGTCTCTCTGTGAATCAATAAAACCATCACTTGTAATAATCTTCCACAAGCTCCAGTACTTAGGACTGCTTCACATAATTCCTACTAGCTAAGATATTCATCCATAGGTTCTTCCCAAGCTTTAACATTTTTCCAAATTAATTTTGATTTTCTCATTGAATTTATGTTGGAAGAGTTATTTATAAAGGAAATTTTATTACATAATGGTTTTATGAGAGCATATCAACTTGGTTAGAGCAAACTTTCTTGGTTAGATTTCATGTAAAATAATAATGTCCATATTTTACATATTTTAGGTATAAGTTAAAAAATATTTAACTTTTCTTTTTATAATTTATCAATGATTAAAGTTATGTTCCTAAATTTTTATGTATATATGCCTACAGGTTTGAAGCAATGTGAATGGCTCCATTGAAAATTTTATTTTACATAATTTTGATTGCTAATGTATGTTAGATTAGAACTAGATTAATAATTTTGGGTTTTCTTCTAGTTTAGTTTCTCTTTTTCCCATTTGAATAATCGAGTTATGTCAAGCTAAGGACAAAGCATGATCAAAGGAAAGTGTACTCTGCCTTTTTCCTTTCTAGTTTATGTAAATACTATTGAACATTTATTTCTAAGTTCAATATTTTATTTATGATTTATCAATTTACAATTGTAAGAACTTAGATATGAAATGTCTAACACATCAGATTTACTAAGGAGGAATCCTTAAAGAAAGAACTTGGTTTTAAGTGACATTATTTTTCCTATTTGTTATCATAACTGTACATTTAGTTTAGGATTCACCTTTATAATAAAATACTTTATTTACAAACATACCATGCACTACTTAAATTAATTTTTAATCTTATTTTAAACAGAATAGACATGATAAAATATACTAAATAAATATATTTCATAGGGATAAGATTCCAGATTCATAATTCACATATTACTCAATCTAATCTATCCTTTCCATTTTGAACTTGGTTTTCATATTTGTTTACACTGGTTGGGATTTTGATGTTTATAGGTCTTACTTTGTGGCCACTTTTGATTAAACAATTTTTTGTCCACTTTAAGTTTTGTTGGATTGATTGAATTCATTTAATTCATAAGTTTGCGTATATAGTTTGTTGTTGTTTTCCTTTTGTTGAAATATTTTTTTCTTTTGATTGCTTTGAGTCTTGAAATGATATTGTAACCTTTAGCAAATAAATGATAACATATGGGTTGTTCTTAAGTTCTTTTCTACAACTAAAAGCATCACACTCAATCATTTATATAAATTTATGTGACTTACAAGTTAAAATTCTCTACTTGTGATGGAACTCCCTTGTTAATATGAATTCACTTTTATAACACTAGCACATTTACACATTAAGTTTATTCTTCTTCACCCCATTCAACCCGCATTAAAATATCCTATATCTTGAGTGATTGATAAAAGGAAGACCTTAAGATTGACTTTGGAAGTAAGGATAATTCCAAGAAAATTAAAATAACTCTCATACTACCTCACTTTCTTTCACCTAAATTGGAAATAAGAAGTAATTTAAAATATTTTCATAAATCTATAACACGACCCTAAAATCAAATAAAAGTAAGTTGAAAGCACCATAAGGTGTGGTAAGTACAATTAAACCCATTGGGGCTATGGACACTTGTTAGAAGTGGGGCCATGCTTGTATGGTACTAAGACAACTTCTTAAAGGCTATGGATACTCATGGGAAGTAAAACAATGCTGAGTCAAAGAGAGATGAGGAACATAGGTAGGAAATTGTTTACTTACTTAAGGTGAAGGCCCCAGGTTACATTTTGTATTAAATTTTCATAGCTTGAAAGATAAAGAAAATTAACCTCATAAATTGGCTTGAAGAAGTAATATGTTAGTCACACGATGTTCGTGATTAGTGAGAATATCTATTAAATTCATAAACATAATGTGGTACCCAAAAATAAAGGGATATACCCTTAAAGTCATGAAGGTTATGTTTAATATTAGGTGTGAATAAGTCCTTTAATCTATAATATAGAGCTAATTGCTTCACCCAATGTGTCACCATTTGTTGTGGTATATACAACAAACACTATTCGTTTTAGATAAATCAGGACATTGATTTTTTTTTTTTCTTTGGCCTACTTATTCATTGTTTAGAAATGATCTTAAATGATTTATTTCCATGTTCTAATTAAGTTTTATTAATATTTGGTTATTTTTTCCATGTCCAACTTACTTAGGATAAACTATTCAAACGATATATGCCCATTCGGCTATCCACTGCATCATGGGATAGCATGTGCAGTGAACTTCGTGGATCACCATATGGGTGGAATTCCCTCCTATTGTTACACAAATCAGACCTTCCATTGTTATTGCATTATATTTCATTATAGTTTGGGTTCCACCCATACATCTGTCCATTCAGGATTTTTCCTTGTCCAACATGCCTTACATACTCTGACCCCTAGATGGTTGAATGATAATAATTTTGATAATCAATATAAAATGAGTTTAAACCTTAATTAACAGATGTTTATAAAATCTGCCCATTCGGCCCCATGTGCCAACACAAATATGGATGTCAGATCTTGTCTATCCTAGACCTTGGATGCCCAAATATGGATTAAGCCCAATTTATGTAAGGATTAGATTAATCAGTAATTAATTAGTTGTGATGATTAATTAACAGATAGGGTATCAAGGTTGAAAATCTATTTGGTGCCTCTTTCCCTCACCATACCCCAGATAGCAGGATGTTAAATTAATTTGGTTATCATTGTTAAACAGGTTTAAACAAAATATAAATAATATTAGCTCTCATTAATCAAGGATCATGGTTTAAAACCTAAATTTGATATCTCCCTTTAAAGAGAAGTTTATGTAAAAATACATTACAGGATCTGAGATGCCCAAATTAATGACTTTATTAATAAAAGTCATTAAACATTGATTAAGAATGCATTCATGTTGAAATGAATTTACAGGCTAGTGTTATGTGAGGATTTATGAGGAAAATGATTGTCATTAACTCAAAATTTATCAATTTCCTGGTAAAGCTAAAATAACACCCTAAGCACTCATTCAAGAGTTTTACTCGTAATTTTTACTATGCCACCCTAATACATGATTGCAAGTAATAGAGAAAATTTTCTACTATCATCTCTGGTTGGTCCAATGCATTAGGTTACGAATTTCTTGAATATCCAAATATTTGTGTCTCTCATGGTTTCCTAATTGATTTGTAGAAAAATGGGAAAGAATTGGGTAATTCCACATAATCCTAAGCACTATTAATATTGTACATATAACTGAGATACCTGAAATATTCAAAAACTAGACAAAGTTACTCATGGGTCAAGGGAATGAAACATGTATGTCAAGGGTAGGGACTAACCCAATTTCCTTGGACAATGAATAACTAATTCAAGTAGTTTCAATAGCAGCTTCAATAATAATCCTTTTTGAGAATCAAAATTTCATTTGTTTCAACAATTTTTATTCTATTTTATTTTCCATGTTTTATTTTAAGAAAAATAGTTATAGACATTTGAATATAACTTTTTTATGAAGACTTTGGGATATATATATATATATATATATATATATATATATATATATATATATATATATATATATATATATATATATGACTCTCCTTGAAGAGAAAAGGGTCGTCATTGGTCGATCAACTAGAGGGTCACTGAAATAAAGGATTCTCCTATCAGTTGAATATTGATCATTTTGAATATTTGAAGCAAATGTCATTCAGTTGCAATGGATCCCTGTGTATAGTGTATTATTATATGCATTGATGTTTTTGATTAAATGTCAGAATCAAGATTAATGAATTTCTTTCTCGTATGAATGTTAGCATAGCCATTTTATTTTTATAATTGAAATGAGTACTTGTGCATAATGATTTATTTAAGTTTTATATTATCTTTGAATTTTCAAATTAATAATATTTATGTTTGGCATTCATACTTCAAAATGGAATTTTCTATCAGATCATCTATCAGTCTAATGGATTTGTCTTCAAAAGAGATTGATATTTCCAATCAGTCATTTTAATCATCTCCAGAGAACCTGGAAACTTCTCAATGTTTTTATCTTGTACAATGAAATGTTTTTGTAATCTATTAGTATTTGCATTCATGCCTTTATTTTCTACAGGATACAAACTCAATGGATGCTTTCTTATCATGAATGTCGAAGTACTTATTTCAATTTTATAATTGAGATAGGTATTTGTTTTAACAATTTATTTAAGTTTCATATTATTTTTGTATTCTTAAATTAATTAACTATTATCAAATATTCATATGGGTTTTGTACAATTAACTCTCATTCCTAAGATAAAATAGATAATTCATTGCATATTATATTATAATTTCATATAATATTTAATTTAGCTTCAACAAAAGTCTCCTTTCAAGGAGAAAATCTCCCTTAGTGGAAACTGAGCCCACATGTTGGTCGATGTCACTACACCAAATGGATAAACTTTCCCCAGGTGACGATCCCATGTTGCAGGAAATAATTTTCCTACTTGTCAACAACTTTCCATCTTCTATTTTTTAGGAGTGTGCATGTCTTCTCAAAAGTGTCTACAGGTCCTTAAAGCACATATGTTTTCAAAACCATGTGTGCATTTTCTTAAAAGTGCATTCATTTTCAAAAGTGTGTGTACACTTTTGAAAGTGCATGTGTGTTCCTAAAAGTGCATGCATGCTTTTATGTCTATAATCTTTAATGGGTAGACAAGGAGAGAGGGAGAGAGAGATATAGTTGGGAGGTTGTTGTGAAGGATAATTTGGGGGAGGGAGGGATTGAGGGAGGTAGAGAAGAATATATAAATAGAGGAAGGGAGAGGGAAGAAGTTGGAGAGAGAGGTGTATATGTGTGTGCATGTGATAGAGAGATAAAGGGAGAGGTGGGGGAGAGGGAGACATAGATACGTAGAGAAAGGGAGGGAAGGAGGGATAGAGGGGGGGAGTCAGAGAGAGAGGGAGGGTGGGGGAGAGTGAGATGGGTATGGAGGGAGAGATAAAGGTAGAGAGTGAGGGGGTAAGAAAGGGACAAGTAATAAAGAGGCTAAGAGTGTGGTTAGTGGGGAAGGGAGAGAAAGGGATAATGGGGGAGAGGGGGAAAGTAGGAGAGAGAGAGGGGGGAATAGATTGAATGAGCATGTGACAAAGAGAGATAGAGAGAGAGTGTGAGGGGTGGGAGATAGAGGGGATATCTCTCGTATCACACTCTCACACACTCTCCCTTCTCTACTTCTCTCTCTCCCTCCTCATGTCCCTCTCTCTTTCTTCCATCCCTTTATCCTTCTCTCTCTCCCTCTTTCTTTAAACCCCACTCTTCTCCCTATCTCCAGATATATATTTGTCTCTATCTTTCTCTCTATTCTTCCCAATCTCTCCCCATTTCTCTCCCCCTCATTATCACTATCTTTCCCTCTCTTCCCCTTCTCTCTCTCTCTCTCTCTCTCTCTCTCTCTCTCTCTCTCTCTCTCTCTCTTCCCTACAACAAAACCATGTGATTAGCATCCCTTTTTTCTTCATTTTTTTCCTCTAGAGCCCATTTTTGGTGTTGATTGTGTACATTTATCAAATATGGTGAAAAACTTGATACAAAAATTGCACCAAGTTTTGCACCAAGTCTTGCACCAAGTCTAGCACCAAGTGTTGCACCAGGTTTTGCATTAGGTTTTGCATTAGGTTTTGCACCAGGTTTTGTACCAAGTTTTGCACCATCCTTTGCACCAAGTTATGTGTCAGGTTTTGTGTCAAGTTTGGAACCTATTTTTGTTTCACCTACTTTTTCATTCTCTATTGCATCCATTTTTTGTGCCTACACTTTCATCAAATTTTTCATCCTCTTTTGCTTCTGTTTTTTTCATCCATTTTTGCATCCCCCTTTTCACCAAGTTTTGCATTGAGTTTTGTGCCTAGTTTTGAATTTATTTTTGGATCTAATTTTGTTGCATCAACTTTTGCATATTGTTTTGCATCCACATTTGCATCTTCTATTGCATCCATTATTTTTTCCACTATTGCATCCATTTTTGTTGTGCCACAATTTGGGCCTAATTTGGTGCCTACCTTCACACCCACTTTTGCTTCTAATTTTGCATCCATGTTCGCATCCCCATTTTCATCTAAGTTTGCATTTAATTTTGCATCTATTTTTTCTCATTTTTTGTATCCAATTTTGCATCAGGTTTTACATCTTGTTTTGCATCTACTTTTGCATCAACTTTTTTTGCATATACTTTTGTATCTAATTTTTCATCCATTGTTGCACCCATGTTTACATCCACTTTTGCATCCCTTTTTGCATCTTATTTTGCATCAAATTTGCTTCTTTTTTCGCATCTATCATTACATCCACTTTTGTTGTGCCACAATTTGCGCCATGTTTTGAATCTACTATTGCACCCATGTTTCCTTTCACTTTTTCATCCACATTTCCATCCTATTTTCCATACAAATTTACATCAAATATTGCATCTTTTTTGCATCCACTTTTCTGTCAGGTTTATGCATCAAGTTTTGTGTCTTGTTTTGTATCTATTTTTTCATCTACTTCTGTTGCATCCAATTTTGTGTCCACGGTTGCACCCATGTTTGCGTCCACTTTTTCTTCCTTTTTTGCATCTTGTTTTGCGTCTAAGTTTGCGTTTTTTTTTTCTACTATTTCATCCACTTTTGCATCCAATTTTGTTGTGCCACAATTTGTACCATGTTTTGCACCTACCATTTCACCCACATTTGCATCCTATTTTGTGTCCAAGTTTGCATCGAATATTGTGTATGTTTTTGCATCCCCTTTTTCATCCACTTTTACGTCAATTTTTGCATCAGGTTTTTCATCTCATTTTATACCTACTTTTGCACCTACTTCTACTGCATCCACATTTGCATATAATTTTGTGTCCATTGTTTCACCCATGTTTGCGTCCATGTTTATATCCTTTCTTGCATCTTATTTTGCATCCAAGTCTGCCTCCTTTTTGCATCCAAGTTTATGTCCTTTTTTGCATCCGTTGTTGCATCCACTTTTGTTTCACCACAATTTGTGCCAAGTTTTTCACCTAATATTGCACCCATGTTTGCTTCAACTTTTTCATCTGCATTTGCATCATATTTTGTGTCCAATTTTGTATTGACTATTGCATATTTTTTTCATCCACTTTGTGTCGGGTTTTGCATCTTGTTTTGCATCTACTTCTATTGAATCCACTTTTGCAACCAATTTTACATCCATTGTTTCACCCATTTTTGCGTCTTCTTTTGAATCCATTTTCCAACACTCATCAAATTTTTTGCATTGATGGTATTTCTTATGACATTGACAATTATGAACAAATAATGACAATGCCAATAATCATTACGATGACGATAATGAAGATGATGATGATGACATGAATGGTGATTATGATGATAATGACAATGATGATAAATACAATGGTGGTTACAATGACAATGACAATGATGATGATGATGACACCAATGATTATGATGATGATGATCTAATTACCTTAGAAAATATTCCCAATTTTAAATATTGTTATTGTCATAATCATAATCATTATCTTTGGCATCATCATCCAAGTCACCGTTACCTAATAATCATTATTATCATTGTCATCTAGGTCATCATCAACAATAATAATGTCATGAATGATGATGATGATGTCAATGATCATGATGTCCATGACAATGATGACAACAATGATGATAGAAATTACATTAATGATGATGATGGGGATGATGAAAATGATAACAACGATTATAATGGTGGTGATGATCATCATCATCATCTCTCAAAAATAGATTTTTTGTTTCTCATGCATACATCATATGTGTCCTAAACAACCCTTTTCTAACACTCATCACATTTTTTGGGTTGATGATATTTCTTACAACGATTATAATTATGAACAATTGACGAAAATGTTGATAATCATGATTATGAAGATGATGAAGATGATGTCGATGACATGAATGGTGATTATGATGATAATGCTAATGATGAAAATAGCTATAGCAATGATGGCAGTGTTGATGATGATAATTAAGATGATGGAAATAATTATGGTGATGCCAATGACATTATAGTCTTATGGATTCATGAACTTACTAGTTTCAATACCATCTTTTGCATACATATTACACACAATTTTCATGTACCTCAATTTACACACACAAAAAAAAAACTTTTGTAATACAGTAGACAATAATCACTCTCTAGTTGGGGAATACATGGCTTATTTCTTGTCTTTTCCTACTCCCATGCACATTTCATGGTCCTCAACATCTCTTTCTAACAATTTTTCATTTTGCTTCATGCTACAAGCTATACATCTCCTCTTGTTTGAAGAAAGGTGATTCTCCATTTGACTTTTTGATGTTTAACCAAAACACCTTAGTTTATTTATGCTAGGAATATATGGTTTGATAACTTACTCATACTATATGAATCCTTTTGATATCATATAATTGTTGGACATATATCATATGATATAACACATGTCATTATAGCGCCCTTCCCACATTCTATACATGATTAAGATGGCACATTCCCCTTATCATGGTTTTCATGGAATAAATGTGCACACAGATTAGGGGTTGAATTTATACTATGATGTGTTTCTATGTTTTGATTTTAGTTCTTAATATATTGTTGACACTTGATCCTCTAGGATTGGGAAAATATGGTGTAAATATGTAAATAAAAAATAAGAAAATGAAGAGACCTTGGAATGTGAATCCCAAGGGTCTCTCTCCTATGTGTATATATTAATGTTCTTCTTAATATAAAATTTAAATATTCTAGAGTTACCATATACCTGGCTTGACATGGTATTAGATCGCAGATCTGTAGGTCCCAAATTTGGCATCCTTTTTCTGTTGTATCTCCTTTTCCATTAGTCTAAGTTGTCCCTTTGTCATTCCTTTCCTTGGTAGAACCATTTGCGCTATGGAAAATTGTAATTCATCCACATCGACATTAACAAAATCTCCTTTTGTTTCTTGACTATAACATTTATGTAGTCATTTTACTGTACACACTGGTTGAGGCCCTCCATCAGTTGATACACATTGTGCATGTCGTAACAAGGTTGAAAAAAACATTCAATCACTTGAGTCCAACTTGAAAGGTCATGGTGGTACTGTAATTAAACCTACATTTACTTGTGTTTACACATCCCTGCATTTAGATGCAATTATTGGTTGGTGTTGCCATTGGTGTTGAGCGTTAGCATTGGCATTGTTTTTTAGTGTTGGTGTTGTGAAGTTTGTTGAGTGTAATGCGACTTTTACAGATAGCATAATACAATCTCTAGCGAGTATTTGAATACTCCCTTGATATCACAATTTCCTTCACCAAAAATTGTTATGTGGGTATCATCAATAATATATGTTTCATTTCATTGAATTATAATTAAGAATTGGTCCATTCATATATGCAATGATGATCATTCCATGGTTTTAGAAATAATATAACGCTGAAAATATATGTAATTTGTAAATATTTTCATATTTTTGAATGGAAGAACACATTGTTTTATATTCTAATATTGTGAGTAGTAATGAAGAAGGAGGAGCCTCATCAAAGTATTGAATCTTCATATTTAGATTCCCTCAAGAGACAAAAAAATATATTTCCCATTGGTCATAGCTATTTCTAGGATATATATATATAATTCTAGTATTGGTCCATTTATATCTGCATTGAATACTCGTTGGTGTATTGAGTTGATTTATTTTATATGAGATTTCATTTACATCAAAGAGGCTATTTGAGATCGAGAGCTTACATAAAAAATTTTGGGTTATTTTTATTAAAGAGAATTGGAGCTAAGATGTATAATGATTCTCTATTGTTTGAGAGATATATTAGATTTTTTATCAAAGACTATTATTGCAAGTATTTTGACTATTCAGGGCCCAACTTAGAATTTTGCAGAGATGCATTCACTCATCTCCATTTCATGATTCTATTTCTAGAACACGTATAAATATTGAAATCATTCATTTTTACTTGTGTGGACATAGGACTATTCCTTCTGCAAATGGAAATAAATATATGATGACTACACCAAAATGTGTTGGGTATATCTAGTAAAGAATAAATCTAATCTTTTGAAACTTTCATGCATGGATTGAAAATGATACATAATATCATATTGACTATATTTGTATTGATAACGTAAAATAATATAATTCAAATGAATTTGAAAACTATCTTCGTTAGCATGGGATTCAACATCAAACAATTATGCCTTATAATCCTCAATAGAATGTTGTAGGTGAAAGAATGAACATGAAAATATTAAATATGGTTTGTTCAGTGACTCAAATATACACACGTAGATGACTTCAGCTTGATTGAATACTCTAATTTAGATTTTTATGGAGATAAGAAAAATGGAGTATCTACATCAAGTTATGTTATGAGTGTTGGTGATCTGAAATTGATTAAGGATCTAGAAAGGCCAAAAAAATTCAAAGTTGTTGGATTCTAGCGTAAGTAGTGCCATCACGTAGAGCGCGTAGAAATGACCCCAACGTAACTGGAACGGATGCATTTAGATTCCAGATGAAGGAGAAAGAGCTCGTTGAAGTTTGTGGGCAAGCAAGTAAATGAGGCCTTGCAAGCCAAGTGGCAGCTCCATAGTTTGATGTGGCAGTAAACAAGTCAAAGTCAACTCTAGTTTGGGTGCAGATATTCATTACATGGTGAAGGTATCAAGTCTCATAGTATAGACATATGTATTATGATATGTGGTAAAAAAACCATATATTAAAACATATGTTATGGTATTAAATTCATACCTAGCGCAAAGTTGATTTAAGCCACATAACATATATTAAACTATATATTAAACATGTAATGGTGCAAATGAATGGGAGCAGAATTTTAAAAGTCAAAACCTATGTATATATTATAAATATGGTATATTGTTATCACCGCTCCAAGCCATGGGTCCAAACAACATGTCATGCTTCGAAACCATCGAACTTATCACATGCAACAGTTACAAAATGTGCCATGGGATCCACTGCTCCACTGTGACCACAAAGGGTTATGGCACCGCTTGAAGCCACCATTCACATGCGACGGTAAACTAATGTGACATCACCATCGGGGGAATTTATAACTATATGTTAAGTTTGGAAACCATATAAAACACGTCGGAGTTTAATGTATTATATGGTTTCTATTCATATATGCCATGTTAACTTTGTATAGTTTCGATACCTATGTGCATAGTTTTCATTGCACCGAAAACCAAATGTAATGTTTTATATGGTGCAGTTTTGAACTATATGTTATTTTGTAACAAATTTGCAACCAATTGCCATGTATAGAGTTTCAAAAACTTATAAATTAACATTACACTGATGCGCCAAAGGAGTGGAGAGGAGCTTGGAATTTTTAGAGAAGAGTTGTGACATTTTTGTGTAGCAGAGAAGAGCTTCGTAGTAGCTTTGGAGATTTGGAGGCAAAACTTTGCAAGTTTATTCCCGGAGTTGCAAGGGGTCTTTTTCAACGATGTCAGTTGCGTCAGAATTCTGATGCCGAGCAGAACTCATTTGGACCAGTCATAGAACATGTTTATGTAACTTTGATGTATTTTATTGGCTTTGAAGTTTTAATATAAAGGCCTCTCGGTTGAAGACTACGACCCGGAGATGTAGGCTTGAAGATAGCCAAAATCTGTTAACAATCTCTTGAGTCACTATTATTTGCATGTTTTCTATTGTTATTTGCTGCAAATTTCTTATAAGTTCTTCATGCTTAAATGTTTATGTGCTTGAAGTGGTGTTTTTTCAAAGTCATGCATTAACACTTTCTAAAAGAAAATAAATCACATTTCAATTAAAAATATTTCTGGGATCAGTTGGATTAGGATTTGTCACTTGTAGGTCACACAAACAATTAGTTCCATCAAATTCCACTATAGAGGCAATGTATGTGGCAGTTGCAGAAGCAACCAAGTGTTGAGAAACCAAGTGTAGTGATGTTTAACACCTAATGTTTCTTAATGATAATTACTCGTGAATATTATATGCCTTCTTATTACTTCCCATGTCTTCTTCATCAAGAAATTATACAAATGTTCAAACTTTAGGAAAATATAGAGACCATAAAGATACAAGAGACACAAAAATTAAGGTGCTAACTAGGGAAAAACCCACAAGGGGAAAACCCAACAATCCTTCTCTTGTAGAATCATATCAAAATGAGAAATATATAATACTAAGACCAAGACTAAGACAAAAATTCCACCAAGATAACAAGTCCAACCCTCCTCCAAGTCACCTCTAAGGGTTAATGTCAATGTTGGTCAAATTGCTCCAATTTTGGTTAAAGCTCTTAAATTCAGACTTGCATCAAGGGGTGTTGAAAATTGGTTTGCAGATACAAATTACATCTTGAAGCCCCTCTTGTTGTAGAGAAAGTAATGCTATTGAAAATTTGATTGCAAGTGCGATGAACCACATATGTTGTTTCAATCGCGACAATGATTATATATATGTTTTTATTGCGACAACCATTATATATATGTTGCAATTGTGACAATCATAATATAACACGCTCACTATGCAAGATGTAAATGAGAAAACACACTTTCTAATATCTTTCAAGAAGAAAACCAATCCAAACCAAGCTATATTAACCAACTCAAACAAATGTGCCAATAACCAACAATGAAATGTTTTTGGTTTTTCTTGTCATATAAAAGCACACAAGGAAAAATGAAAAGAAAACACTCACCAAAGACACTCCAAATCAGAATGGAATTTTGAAGTACTAGTATGTAGCTAGGAATACAAATATGGCTATACCAGATAATAGAAAGGGCAGAAAATGAGAGCTTTGGCTTATTTTTTATAATTTTGGCCTTGTGGGCATAGTCCAAAGTGCTGAGAGTTTCTTCAAAATAGTGGAAAGATGGTGAAACAATTTATATTATGCAAGTATTTGTCCTCCCACCCTACGAATCCCATAATAGTCTTGTAATTTTACTATCCTTGCACCCTTTTTCAAAGTTAGATACAAAATTACAATCTAAATCCATTCTCAATTACATTAAGGGTAAAACTACTTACATACCACGGAAAAAAATAACCCAAACATACATTTAAGTAACATGTCTATAAGAGTAGTAATAACATGACCTAATGTTAGTAAGATTTTGTTTATCTCCCCTGCCTACCTTGCATAGTGAATTCATAATGAAGAGACATAACATCTTCTAGGAGAGGATCTCTCTCACCCATTTCAGCGAAAACCTACATACTTTCCCGAAGTAGAAGTGATTCTTTGGAAAGTTTGTCTCACATTCCATTTAGTTCTCTGCAAACAAGTGGTAAAGAAATATATTACAACTTGTTTATTACCTCTCTAGATTATTACATGATTGGGATAAGAGGTAAGTTTTTTAGCTTATTTATTCCCTATGCCCAATCAATAATGAGCTTTTCATATCCCTTGATATGAAAAGTGGTTATGGATTTGTCAAATGTAATTTCCAGCAACAACCACAAGGCAAACAATTATGCCTTGTTATTTGTACCTTGTCCAATTGTTGACTTAAAAGAGATAAAGTGATTTTCTTTTACAGAGAGTACACCTCATGGTCCACAGGGTTTGGGGTCCCTTTGGATTTCTTCATCCAAGTATCCCATGCCTTTGATTTGTCTATATCTTGAAATCTATAACTTCATAATTCTTTATCAAGTTTCCAATTTCTTTTATACGCAATCTAACTTGATGATTGACCTATAATATTATGATCTCTTTGCCTTGGAATTTCCTTTTATTTCTTGTGAACCATAGTACCCAAATAATAGTACAAGGGAAATCCTTGTGATCTGAAACTAGTTTGTCCTCACACCAACTTTTAAAACAATCAGAAATAAATCTCCCATCTAATTTTCCTTTTTCATCAATCACGTTAAGAGCATCATACCAAACTTCTTAGTGTAAAGGTAGTGCACAAATATGTGATCTATAGATTCTTCATTATTTTTGTAAAGAATATACCTACCAAGACCCCTCAAAATGCATTTCTTCAATTAACCCATGTGAGTACTTTGTTAGATAAGGTCAAGCATAGAGATATCTGGGTTTTTACGTGATTTTTCAACTTTTAGATTGACTTCCGCTGCCACTTCTTATCTCCTCCTTCATTATCTTTTATTCTAACCTTGTAGACTAGCATTACTGTGTAAATTCTAGAAGTTTTATTGACCATATTATTTCATCTTTCTTATCCTTGAGTTTCAAAATGTCATTTTAAAAGATAAATATGTATTCTTGTCATTTTTTTGCTACTTGTTCATGGATTTTTACTTCTTTTCTTTTTTCTTCTAGACAATTGTCCATCCCAAGGGGTTATTAGGAACAGATGTAGGCGAGACAATGACGTCATTTCCTTGATATGCTTCCATAGCTGAATTCTCTGGCCTCTAGCATATTTGTTGTTTCCTTGTCTCTATCTGAACAATTTGATTCGTGGGCACATTTTTTCCCACTCATTGATGTTGCCAAAATTATGGCTGAGACTCTTTCCATATTGATGGAAGGACAAGCTTCCTTTGTTGAGGATTGAGATGGGTCAACATAAGGCTATGTTGAGTTTGAAGGTGCAAATTTGGTAGTAGGTGACTACTATTTCTGTGAGTTATCCTACTCATGATATGCAGTGGTATTGGATCCTTGGGTTCTTTGTGGATCTTGCCTCAATATTTCCTAGAAAACAAAAAATTAAAAAAAATTAAAAACATTAAAAATTTAAATCTAATATATCAATTTATATTTAATTGATTATGAAAACTAAACGATAAATTCTTCAACTTAACATTCTAAATGAAAAAAATTTCAACTTAACATTCCTATCCACAAGAAATTTCTAATATTAATATTAACCTTAAGAGAAAAACTTCCCAAAAAAAATAAGCACTTAAGAGAGAAGTTTTCCAAAAAAAAAAAAAATAAGCATTAAGAGAGAATGATGAAGAGTCGAAATTCAATACATACATCGATTTTTTTCTCATTTGTCTAGCATATAAAGAATTTGTTGTGGAAAATTAGGTTGTTTCACCTAGATTTATCTCAACACAATTTTATTTTGGAAACCCTCCTTGCTTTGAAGGTAGAAAAGATTCAAACACTTTGAAAGGTTTTGAAGTGGCAGAGGAGGCCTTATAAATTAATATCTTTGCCAAGATTTTTATATTTTTGGAGAATTTGTGCCATATTCTCTTTGTGAGTTCCTAGTAATAGAACAACAGTGGGATCTTTCTTGCAACAATGTGGAATATTTCCTTTATACTTAGAACAATCCCCTTGCTTTGTCGTCTAACAACCAACCATTAGCCAAATCACCTCCTTCTTTGCCCAAGTCCATCCATGAATCTGTATGTGTTTGTACTACTGAAAATTGTTTATATTCACGCCAATCCGCAAGGGTAAAAATGGATGTTTTTTAGAAAAATGGTCTACATGAGTACAAGTGAATATGCTTATCGGTATTCTTTGTTGGAATCTCTCCCTTTGCCAAACTTCTCCCCCTTACATTAAGCTCACCTAGGGAATAAATTTAAAGCTTATGTAAGGAAGGACTGTGTACTCGTAAGATGAATATAATTAATCCCAGAGAGTCATAGCCCTTATTAGAGTCGGTCTGGTCAGTCCTCCGTCAGAGATCAAAACTCTTTATGCATTTCATTTTTAGGTGTCCCGCTCCATTCACTCAGCTGCATTCCACTAGGGGCATGCCATAATCTGACGGAGAAAGGTCATGCTAGTCATTTCCCCTCATGTCTGGCTCCTGCTGGCTTCGGTCTTTTGTGAATGATCACCAAAGTCCATGACAGTCAAGGTTTGGTCCTTTAATGGACAAAAGTCATTCTTGATCATTAGGTCTAGGGATTTATCAGTTTGGTCTTTAAATACGTCCAGTAAAGCCATGCAAGACAGAGTGAGGCCCTTACAAAGTAATGATTCAGAGAGTTTCATCGTCATATGGATAAACTTCAACTGTTCTTCAAAACTTTGTTTTGAAGAAAAGTCAAACAGTGGCATTGGTGATAAAATTTTCAAAGAGATCGTCAGTTGATTTCTTCAGATGCAGTCATGGTTTCCGTGGCCAACGTGGCCAAATGTCATGTTGTGCAATCCCTGCAAAAAGTGCTAAAAATTTCATCATTTGAGCTAAAATTTCAAAGGGAAAGTGAAAATCAGCGTTGCTATTAATCAGTGAAAAAGTGTCAAAACATAACATTAGAAAATTGGGTTTTTGGAGAAGCAAAAATCTAACCCATCACTTCCAAGTCTTATAAACCATTTTCCACCAAAATTAAAGTCATTGTGCAAATCAAGTGCGTAGGGAGACATTGCAAAAGGTTTGAGTGTGCATCGTGGTGTTTGGAGCAAAGTTGGAGGCGGTTTACAGGGCGCGGCGCATATAGACAGGGGCGCGGCACACACAGAGGGCGCGGTGCACACAGAGCCGGCCCGCAGTGCAATTTTCCAATGGGCACGACGCACACCCAGGACGCGGCGCACTAGGTTTTGCGCGCGACGCACACAGAGGAAGCGCAAAAACACTGCCAAACTTTCTCAAAATTTTTGTGAAGCCCATCAATTCGACAGGTAGGCTCTGTAACATCGCTTGTTCATCAAATTATATGAGTGATATGGTGGTTTATGCCCATGATTGAATGCAACAAATTTCATAAAACCAACCACAAGAAAATGCCAAAAAGTCATTGTTGCTAGGGTTGTATATTAGTGGTGTTGATGCCAAGGTTCTATTTTCCCTTCCTTTACATTTTTCCTTATCCCCCTATTCCAGTTTTCCTATTATCACTACCCTAAAATACTACCAAACGCATATTCCTTATCCCTCCACTATTGGGTCAATACAAACCCCAAACCCTACCCTGTCAAAACTCCAAAAAATCCTACCCTATTAAATACCCAAACCCCCTACATATCCCTAAACAAACTTCTCCCCATAACCCCTATTCCCATCACATTACTCCCCTCCTAATACTCCCTTTTGTTTCATTGTTCCCCTTGGTGGCAGATATCATAAAAACAACACCCAGCTTCACCATCATCAAAGGGCAGCCTCAGTACAGTACATAAACAACAGTCATGGAATCTGAGGGTTCATCAGAGTATGAGCTGGAAACTCACAGTGATATAGCTTCAGGAGAACAGGCTCCCAGGAGACATCACAGGAGTGGCAAACATGTTAGGGATGAGCCAAACACCCTCACTGAATTGCAGGCATGCCGTCTTGCTATGTCATGTTTCTAGCACCTAGCATGTTTTGAATTTTGTCAAAGGGTGGCAAATGTTAGAGTTCATCCTGAGTTGGCCCATATTTTTGTGCTTCATTTACATGGAGGTTAGTCTATTTTGGCCGGGGTCACCTTCACATTGACACCCGAAACTATCTTAGTGGCAACAGGCATACCAAATGTTGGAGAACAGTGGCATAAGAAGAAGAAGGTGGATAGGCAATACTATGAGCCTTACATTAAGGCCAGTTGTTTGAGGCATCTCACAAGAGTCTTCCCATTCAGATATTTGAAAGATGAGTATGCTCTGCTCATGAAATTGATCATTAAGTACTTTAGTTGTGAGGGGAGGTTCTCTTGTCTATATTCCTATCACATCAGGTTGCTCATGCACATTACCAGGGTGCGGATGATGAACCTCCCATTTTTCATTTGCAGGAACATAGAGAGGATGAACAATTTCATGCAGCATAAGACCCCTCAGCAGCAGCTTAACAGTGTTTATCACTTTGCTCTTATCCGGATTTTGGTGGATCATCAGTTGGGATTGCAGGGCATTGCTTGGGAGGACTTCATCTCCCGTGACTTCTTCAGTGCTCCATAGGTAGTATCAGAGGCAAAGCATGAGATAGGTGGTCCTTCTCATCAGTATGAGCGCCATGAGACCGCTACTATGCCAGTATTCATCACCTATCAAAGAGGCAGTAGACATTTGTTTGCAGCGGCAAAGCGAGTGTTATCTCCACCCGGGGTGGAAGGGGCCTCGCTTCCTACATCGACGACACAGGAACAGGATAGAGGTAAGGAGCCCATGCATGATGAGGGGCCTTCAGGTGAGCCATCAAGTGAACGAGAGACAAAATTCGTTCTCCTTCATGATGATGAGACAGATACAGAACCTACAAATGCAGAGCTTAGAGAGATCATCTAGGAGCAGCAATCAGTGATTGAGGCCTTATCCCTCGACTTGGAGAGGGCTAAGTGGAACATGAAATACCTGGAGCAGAGAAACAAGTAGCTTGAGGATCAGCAGACGATTATGGAGCTACAAAACATTCGTGAGCATCGCCAAGCTGCACAAAGGAGAAGAGTTGAGCTCACATCATTGGAGCAAGAGATCAATGAGGACCGGGAGGCCCATCTCGAGAGCGTTAACATGCACTTGGAGAGGCTACTGGACAAAGCTGACAAGGACCATGCCTTACTGAGACACATGGCTTTCCATTACAGGGCACGAAACATGAGTGCAAGGGCCCGGATAAAGAGCTTGAAGGCAAAATTGAGCAAAGCAACAAAAGAGGAAAAAGAGCAAGATTGGCTTTGAATCTTTGTTGAAGCTTCCTTGGCATAGCATAGCACTTCATAGAGGACCTCCAGCCAAAATTTCAAGAATTTTGGGGAAATTTTGGTCACATGACAAATTTTTGGGCAAAACACAGGTTTTTTCTCCTAGTGGCACGGCGCTAAAAATTGGGAGATCCAAATGAAGAATGGTTTGCATTTTTGGATTTAGCATGAAAAAACACGACTACTGGTGCTTGGAAAAGAAATTTGGGCAAGATCTAAGTCTCCAGGAGGTCAAAAACACCCAAAAAATGACCTCTCTGCCCCTATTTTGACACATAGGAAGCAGTCTTGGGAGAATGAAGATTTGGAGGGGCAAATGAGCACCAAATTCAGAAATTCCACTTGGGTTAGAAAGTAGACAGGACAGGCTTTCCAACAAGCACACTTGGGCACATTTTTTACTCCTACAAGTGCCTCAAAACAGGCTCCAAAATGGCATGGCGCACACAGAAAAATGGCATGGCGCATATAGGAAAAAAAGCCCAATTTTACCTCCGTTTCGCGACTTCTCCAAGTGGGCCTACTCATCTACATTTCAGTTTTTTGGCACCTAAGGTGGCATTTAAAGTATTTTCTCTCCAGATTGGCTTGTATCCAAGTGGCGAAGGAAGGCAAACAGTCACCCAAGCCATTTTTCATGTTTGTAACGTTGCACCTATAGCTGATGGTTGGCTCTTCACCTCCATTTTGTAATGATTCGAGTAACTCCCCAAACCTTGGGCGTTCTATCTCTTCATAGCACATTCTATATATTGTATGCAAACTATTTGCAAAAGGTTGGTTGGCTTGTAACTTCTGGGAGACTGTGGGAAAGAAACTTTGTTTCTTCACTGTATATTTTGACAGAGAAGTAATGAAAGGCAATGGCTCTGTTTCATGAGATTCATGTGGTTGTGAGTGTAGTAAATGTGTCTCTTATGTTTCATGTGTATTTTGTAATGTTCATAGTTCAATTCATATTCATTTCCAGTGAAATTTTTTGAGTTAGATAAGGTAGAATTCAATTTTATTGCTCTGCCTGTGGGAAAATTTCATGTTAAGTGTTCTTCTTCTGTTGAAAAGGATTCATGTACTTATGCCCTTTTCACTCTCCTAAGCAATCTCTCCATTCCACGTTATTTTGAACTAAATTGCTACACTTTCCGCCTATCTTGACTCACGGAGTAATCTGTGCCTTTGTATTAAATTCTCTGTTCATTACTCTCCGTTGGTCCCATAACATCCGAGAAGCTCAGTCATTCATAAAAATTGTTCCTTGTATCCATATTCACTAACTAGCCTAAGATAGATATTTCACTGTAAGTCATCTCAGGCCGTTTCGTTTATCCATTCACTGAGTGTGACTCGGAGAGAGCCCTCTCCTGTTCTGGTAGGGCTAGCTACCAGACTGAGTGTGGTTTGTGGTTACCCTAAATTTTGCCTTCCTTTAGCCTAGGGCAGATTTAGGTGCTAACTTAGTGGTGACTCCGCTGGGGACTGAAATCAAATCCCCTTACTTCTTAACAATTCTAAGCTTCCCGATGATAAGTTTAGGATTGGATAAGCTGATTAAGTTGGTTGTGCCCTGTGATTTTTCTCAATAGCACACTATCTTCAAGACGATATACCAGAGCCAATCCAGACCCGGATCCTCCTCACATCTACGAAAACCGCAATTTGATTCCAAGACTCCTTCGTCAAGAGAGCACTATAACTCCCGTGTTCAAATCCCATTCATGTCCTGACATTTTTGAGTATCTTGAAGAGCTTGAGTTTGACGAACAGTTTGAAATATCATTGTTCGAGTCTAAATCCGAAAGGGGTGTTGACTATACTGTCCCCAATCCACAATTTCTTGTAGATCTAGAAATCGAAATAGCTAACCGGTTAATTGATAATTATATTGCGAGACAGCCTCAAACTCCAATTTCTAGCCCCTTACAAACTGTGCAAACTCCTCCAACACCTCCAAGGCCAAATCAACCAAGAGTGATGGTTGCCCGTTATGCACCCCTTGTTCTGCCTCAAGTTCTAGATGACATGCCTGCAGATTATCAAAGCAAAATCCCATTTTTTGATGGCACTCCTAACAACATTACTGCTCAGCAACATGTGGACAAAATGGCTGACTTCTATGAACTTCATGAGATCGATGCGGAGAATGTGGCAATGAGACGCTTTGTACAGACATTTGCAGGTGAAGTGAGGAAATGGTTCAGAGGTTTGCTGGCGGCAAGTATCACTACCTTGGCCGAACTACAAAGACAATTTTTAAACCGATGGGAAGTGAAAAAGAATCCCTTCAAATTCTGGCTGAATATGAACAAATCAAACGAAATGTTGGTGAGTCGGTCCAAGACTATTGTGTTAGATTCAATTCAGTTTATAATGAAATTCCAGATCATCTAAAGCCACCTGTGGGACTAGCTATGATGAAATTTCCAGATGGTTTTGATGCTGACATGGACTACCAATTAAGAGAGAGAGAACTAGCTACAATGGAAGACATGCAAAAAATCGTGGTCATCATTGAAACAAATCTGCTGTCCAAGAGAGCTAGAGCGTAAGCAGAAAAGAAAGTCACTATTAAGGAAGAGTCTTCTTCAATGGATCAATTACTCAAAAAGGTAAAGTAGATGCTCGAAAGGGTGAAGCTCGACAAACCTGAGCCACAAGTTAGAAATCCTAACTTCCATGGCTAGCAGCAACCACAATATAGAATAAGACAGAGAGATCAGCGAGCCTAAGAGCAGACAGCACAACAGCCAGTACAGACACCTTTGCAGCAAAATTTTGTGCATGGACCGGAGTCAGATGAGGACAGGAATGTAATAGGTGAAGAAAACCACCTCTTAACTCCAGATGAGCTACCTACTTACATTACTGAAGAGGAAGAGTATGCGGTGAGTTCAGCTGTACACAAAGACATAGATTTCATTCTAGCAAGTGACATTGTTTTAGAAGAAGAATCAGAGGAGTACCAAAGGGGATATATGAATGCTCTGTCCACACAGCAGTAGCGATATTCACTTAGAAACAAAGATGTGCCGGTCAAACCAATTCAGAAAAAGAAAGATGTGGACGCATCAAAGAATGATTCATCAGCTACACAAAGGAAAGGAAAGGAGGCGGTTGGTCCGAGAGCAGCAAAACAACATCACCAAAACAATCACATCAGCAAGTTGCATCAAAATAAAAGGAAAAGAAAGAAATCCCAGTCAAAGAGGTAGAAAAGATTCCCGCTTTTAATTTAGAGAATGAGATATCCAAATTAAAAGTATCCATCCCCTTAACTGAAATAATGAAGAACAGCAGTTATAGAGGACAAATATCTAAGATGTTGAATTTGGACCCAATGTCCGACATGGTGAATGTTGAAGACGATCAACCTGAAATGATTTTTGGGCCAGCATCGAATGGTGAGTCTCTTGATAGTGACGTGCCACCCTTTTATATCAGTTTAAGATTGCATGATTTTGTGTTACATAATGCCATGTTTGATTCCGGAGCTTCTCACAATCTCATGCCCAAGGCTATCATTGATAAGCTTGGTCTGGACATCACCCGGAAATACCACGACCTCTATTCATTTGATTCCAGCAGAGTAAGATGTATAGGACTCATCAAAGACTTGGTTGTGAGTCTGGATCAGCTCCCAATGAAGAATGTTTTGATGGATGTGGTTGTAGCAGATACTCCTCCCAGGTTTGGCATGCTTCTTTCCAGGTCTTGGGTAGCGAAATTGAAAGGGACACTACAACTAGATTTCTCCTATGCAACGATTCTAGTGTTTAGACAAATGAGGAAATTGTATTGGGAACAAAAAATGAAATACATGATCACAAGCAAGGAGAAACCAATAAATCATCCAATTAACTATGTACATACAGATTTATAATATTTTGTTTTGTATTCAGATAGTTTTAATGATATAGATGGTTAGTTAGTTGAAGCAGATGATATTCCAGAAATAACAAAAAATTTCAGAGAAATTTTAAAGAAAGAAGGACAAGAAAAGCAAAACAATGTTGGGAAATCAACTAAAATTAATGGACAGCAAGCAAACAAATTTCCAGCACTTGCAAGAGGAGGAAGAAGGTTTGTGGACCATGGATTTCGATGGAGCAGTGGGAAATGATGGCGCTGGAATTGGAATTTGGGTACGCAGTCCTTTCTCCGCCCCAAACAAAGTGCCTAGTAATGTGCGGGTATGCTCTTACAAGTTGGATTTTGAGTTTTAAAACAATGAAGCTGAGTATGAAGCTCTGATTGCTGACCTGAAGATTCTAACAAAGCTGAATGCTAAGAGGATTTCAGTATATGGCAACTCCGAATTCGTAATTAAGTAGGTCAGAGGCGAGTATCAAGCAAAGCATCCAGGGATGCGGGCTTACCATAATGTAGTTCTAGACATCTTAATATTATTTTCAGAATACACCTTGACATGCGTGCCTCGTATACAAAATAGTATTGCTGACGCTCTTGCCAAGGCAACAAGTAGTTTGAAGATCCCAATGAGCTCTAGCAATAAATTCGAAATCCATGTCAAGCATCGTCCAACTGTTCCAGACAATCAAAGATATTGGCAAGTGTTCCAAGATGATGAGGAGATTGATGATTTTCTGCAAAACAGAGGCAAGTTCAAAGAGACCTCAATAGATGTAGAAAATGACGATGGTAAAGGTAATGGCACAGATGAGGTGCAGATCAATGAAATGGACGTGTTGCAGCTGAAGAATAACGTTATTCCTAAAGGCTTGATACCTTTAGAAGAACTTTTTGATCAAGATGATGTAGCCCGCAAGCCAACATTGCAGCCAATAGAGAAGGGTGTAGAAGAGGTCAACATCGGAACAGCTGTTAATCCTAAGTTGGTAAAATTGTCCAAAGCATTGCCGCCAAAGATCAAGGTGTTGGGTCCCTATAATACTAGTGATTACCCCATTACTATTGTAGTTATACCCCTTATTAATATTTTTGTGCCCCTATTGCCCCCATATTGTTATTACTGTGCCCCATAAAATCCATCTATTGTTATTTTTGTGGCTTTATATTATTATTGTTAGGTTGGCTGGATTATATTGTGAATACTTAGACTCCTATATATAGAAAGGAGGTTTTGTCATTTGAATCATCCAAGAATTGTTCATTTATGTAATGTAAAGGAGGTTTCCCCCTCGAAGAGACTGAATTCTAAGGCATTGATCTATCTTTTCTATCTTTTCTTGAGCTGGTTTCATAACATTTGGTATCAGAGCTTTGGATTCTAGGGTTTCGCTGCTCCAAATAGGTCATCGTGGCATTTTCACTATAACTTTTTTTCTGCGACATTTCAGAAGTTGCAAAAAAACCCATTTTGGAAGAAATTGCGCTAAAACTCGGGTCCAAATTTCAGAGCTTTTTGCGTAATATTTGTGGAGATATGATCTGAGGAAGTTGGTCTTTTTGCAGACTCCTGAATTACATTCCAAACAGGTCACCTAGGGAAAATCGTCGTAACTTTCCTTCTAAGCATCGAATTGAAATTTTGTAAGAAGGTACAGAAAGAGGACGGACTTTAGTTTTCTTGTATATATTTTTCAGAGTCAAAGTTCGAAATAGTGACACGTGGCACTTCATACAAGTTCGCTCTACTGAACTAGTCTATAATCAGGTCACTGCGGGATATTGTGCATAACTCTTTCTTGGAGAATCCAATTTGGATCAGACTAGTGGCATTGGAAAGAGGACATAAAAGGCTACTACAGATCACAATTTCAGAATTGGATGATTCGAAATTATAGAGATACATCAGATTCAATATCAGCCTTCTACAAAGTGAAAAAAGGTGTGTAGTTTTTTTTAAATTTTTGTGTAAGCTTGGTTTGAAGGAATTCAAAGGGCATAGTAAAGCATTATTATCAGTAATTGATGCCCCGAGGAAAGAAAATGAAAACACCTAGTAAGCAACCTGAAAGCTCTAGCATGACTTATGAAGAAGAGGAAGAAATGCAACATGATATAGCAAAATTACGAGACCAAGTGCAACAAGTGTCACTTGCACAAAAAGGAACAGAATCTAAGATGGATGGTTTAAAGAAAGATGTAGAAGCTAAGATGGATGGTTTAAAGAAAGACGTAGAAGCTAAGATGGATGATTTGAAGATAGATTTTAAGACAGACATGGAAGAATTGAAGAAGTTGCTACAAGAAAGGGTCACTAATGGTGAAAGGGTAGTAAAGGAAACTCATGATGAGAACAAAAGAAATGTTATTCATGATTCCATAGACTCTAATGTTGGATCGAAGATCCACCATATTCCAAAAATTGATATGAGGAAGTTTGATGGCAAGGATCCCGCAACATGGATATTACAGATGGAGCAATTCTTCGATCTCAATAATGTGCAAAACACACAAAAGGTACGTATGGCAAATTTATATTTGGAACCAAATCAGTTTGTATGGTATCAATGGCTTTGCTCTCGTAAACAATTTATCACTTGGGCAATTTTTACGGAAGAATTGATAGCACATTATGAGGATACAAAAAGCAACACTTTTTTTAGCCAATTGATAAGTCTCAAACAAAAGGGTTCAATAATGGAGCACATTGAGGAGTTCCAAAAATTGAACATAAGGGTAAAAGATATTCCAGAGGAGCATAGGATTGATGTGTTCATAGGGTCTTTAAAGGATAATATCCAACATGATTTTCACCTTTGGGAACCTGATTCATTAGAGAAGGCATTCAGGTTAGCAAGAAAAATGGAAAGCAAAATTATGGAAACCAAGAAGCATACCACTCACAACTATAAAGACGGAAGTGTTGTTGCCCCTAGTCTTCCACAACCTATAAGGTTGACACCACAACAATTGGAAGAAAAAAGAGAAAAAAGGCTTTGTTACAGTTGTGATAGCAAATACACTAAAGGTCATAAGGTGTGCTGAGAATAAATTATTCTACATAGATTGTGAAGAGGAAGAAGTAAAGGAGCAAGAAAGGTCAAAAGAAGAGGATATACTCCAGGAACAAAGCCTAGATGAAGAACAAATAAATCCGGCCATATATTGTAATGCATTGGCGGGAATTACCACTCCTCAAACCATCAAGATAGAAGGACAAATCAAGAAGAAAAAGGTAATAGTGTTGATTGATTCAGGAAGCACCCACAATTTTATTCATTGTAAGGTAGCAAAAGAATTGAATTGCTTCATATATCTAGCACCAGAGTGTCAAGTGATGATTGCAAATGGAGGAACAATAAATTGCTCTGGAAAGTGCCATAATATCAAGCTATCCATGGGAGAATATGTATTGACTAGCCCAATGCTTTCCATTCCAATGGGAGGTGCTGATGTTGTACTAGGAGTCCAATGGCTAAAATCCTTGGGTATAATAGCTTTTCATTTTCAAGAACTTTTCATCAAATTTTCTACAGAAGGAAAGGAAGTTGAATTAAGGGGTATTGCAGGGAAACCAGGAAATATAATCAGCTCTAATGGTATGACAAAGCTTCTAAAAAAGGATCAAAGAGGTGTAATTGCACAATTATGTTTGCTAGATGTTTCCACATCGGAATCATCTATTTCTCCAGATCTCCAAAAATTCATGGACAATCATTCCAAGGTATTTGAGACTCCCAAAGGTCTCCCACCTATGCGTGATCACGATCATGCTATTCATATGATTCCAAGAAGTGTTCCTCCAAACATTAGGCTGTACAGATATCCCTATGTCCAAAAGAGTGAAATTGAACGTATGGTTGTAGAAATGCTAGAGGCTGGTATAATTCAACTGAGTCAAAGTTCTTTCTCTGCTCCAGTAGTATTGGTGCACAAGAAGGATGGATCATGGCGCATGTGTCCGGATTATAGGGAGCTCAACAAGCTCACTATTAAAGATAAGTTCCACATTCCTATCATTGATGAATTACTCGATGAACTACAAGGATCAATTTACTTCACCAAGTTGGATCTTCGTTCAGCATATCATCAAATCAGAATGAAGACTGAAAACATTCTGAAAACAGCATTCAGAACTCATGAGGGTCATTATGAATTTTTGGTCATGCCTTTTGGCCTTACCAATGCACCTTCAACATTTCAAGGTTTGATGAATTCAATTTTCAAACCACTCCTTAGAAAATTTGTGTTAGTATTTTTTGATGATATACTAATCTACAGCAAGTCTTGGAAGGATCATGTTGAACATGTTGACAGGGTGCTACAACTATTGGAGGAGAAAAAATTACATGCAAAAAGATCCAAATGTTTCTTTGGAGTCCAAGAGGTGGAATATCTGGGTCATATTGTATCTCATGAAGGAGTTAAGGTAGACCCTAGCAAAATTAAAGCCATATAAGGAATGGAAAATCCCCACATCCATAAAGCATCTGCGAGGATTTCTCGGGTTGACAGGGTATTATCGCAAGTTTGTTAAGAATTATGGGAGAATAGCAGCACCTCTAACAACATTATTGAAGAAAGATGCATTTTCATGGACTCCGGAAGCAACAAAGGCCTTTGAACTTCTTAAAGTGGCAATGTGCCAAGCACCGGTCTTAGCTACACCGGACTTCACAAAAACCTTTATTGTGGAATGTGATGCTTCAGGAAATGGAATTGGTGCTGTTCTAATGCAAGATGAAAGACCCATTTCTTTTGAAAGTCGTCCAATCAAGGGAAAGTTTTTAAGCAAAGATATTTATGAGAAGGAAATGTTGGCAATACTCCATGCACTTAAGAAATGGCGACCCTACCTAATGGGAAGACACTTCAAGGTAAAAATGGATCATGATAGCCTTAAATACTTTTTAGAACAAAGATTATCCTCTGAAGAGCAACAAAAGTGAGTCACAAAGATGTTGGGTTATGACTTTGAAATCATCTACAAAAAAGGGAAGCAAAATGTGGTGGCAGATGCACTTTCAAGAAAGGATGAGGATGTGGAAGCATTGTTGTGCGCCATTTCTATTATCCAACCAGATTGGATAAATGAAGCAAGGGAGGAATGGAAGAATGACGAAGAAGTGTGGGCACTTATTCGAAAGTTACAACAAGATTCCAGTACATCTGATAGATTTAGCTGGCAAAATGATTCGTTATGGTACAAAGATCGCTTATACCTTTGTAAGAATTCCCAGCTAAAACAAAAGATTCTTATGGAATTGCACACTTCTCCCTTAGGAGGGAACTCAGGATTTTTAAAAACTTACCACAGGGTTAAGAAGGAATTTTTTTGGGATGGCCTTAAATCAGATATTCAAAAGTTTGTGACGGAATGTTTTGTTTGCCAACAAAATAAAGTTGAAACAATTAAGACATCGGGTCTATTACAACCTTTATCCATTCCAAGCCAACGTTGGGAGGAGGTTTCAATGGATTTTATCACAGGTTTACCCAAGTCTAAGGGAAAGAGTGTCATCATGGTGGTAGTTGACAGACTTACCAAGTATGCACACTTTTGTGCATTATCACGTCCATTTAAAGCCAGTACAGTTTCTACTGCATTTATGGAAACAATTCAAAAGCTACATGGAAACCCAAAGATTATTGTAAGTGAAAGAGATCCCATTTTCACTGGAAATTTTTGGACAGAATTATTTTCTTGTCTTGGTACTCAGTTAGCTCATAGCTCATCTTATCATCCTCAATCTGATGGGCAAACTGAGATAGTAAACAAATGTTTGGAAGGATATCTTCGTTTCTTTGTATCTGATAAACAGACACAATGGGTCAAATGGTTGCCTCTGGCTGAATGGTGGTATAACACTTCCTTCCATATAGCAACAAAAATGACCCCATTTATGGCACTTTATGGGTATCAACCACCATCCATCACATCATATTTAAGAGAAAATTATAAGGTTTAGGCAGTGGAACATCACATTGAACATCAACAACAAGTCCTCCAACTCTTAAAGGATAACCTCGTGTTGGCACAGAATAGAATGAAACAACAGGCAGATCAACATCGCAGTGAAAGAAGTTTTGATGTAGGTGATTGGGTATTCCTACGGCTACAACCATATAAGAAAATGTCCCTCAAGCAAGCTAAGAAGGATAATAAATTATCACCAAAGTATTATGGTCCATACAAGGTGTTACAAAAGATTGGTACTATGGCATACAAATTGGAGCTTCCTGCAGCTTCTCGATTGCACGCAGTTTTCCATGTTTCACGTTTAAAGAAGGTTATAGGCGACAAGCTCCTAGTTCAAACAATATTGCTAGAACTTGACAAGGAAGGAAAAATTATATTGGAACCGGAAGCAGTCACAGAAACAAGAACTTGACAGCTACAAAATCGATCAATTTCAGAGTATCTTATCAAGTGGAAGAACTTATCCGCTGAAGATTCCACATGGGAGGATGAGAATTTTATGCAGAAGTATCCAGAACTACTCAAGCATTGAGGACAACACTTTTTTGAAGGAGAGGGGTATGTTGGGTCCCTATAATACTAGTGATTACGCCATTACTATTGTAGTTAGGTCGGCTGGATTATATTGTGACTCCTTAGACTCCTATATATAGAAAGGAGGTTTTGTCATTTGAATCATCCAAAAAATGTTCATTTATGTAATGTAAAGGAGGTTGCCCCCTCGAAGAGGTTGAATTCTAAGGCGTTGATCTATCTTTTCTATCTTTTCTTGAGCTGGTTTCATAACACAAGGACAAATACATCAGTTTGCTGGCTTCATTTGCAGATGTGTTTTCTTGGGACTATTCTGACTTAAAGACATATGATACCAATATAATTCAGCACACCATACCCATCAAGCCCAATCAAAAACCATTCAGACAAAAGTTGAGGAGGCTAAATCCAAAGTTGCTGCCATCTATTGAAAAGGAGGTAAACAAGTTGTACAAATCATGGATCATTGTGCCCATCAGATTTTCAGATTGGATATCTAACTTGGTTCCCGTACGAAAGAAGACAGGTGAGATCCGCTTATGCATTGATTTTAGAAATCTCAATAAAGTTTCATTGAAGGACAACTATCCACTGCCCAAAATATACCATATACTTCAGCGAGTAGTGGGAGCATCTCGTATGTCACTACTTGATGGTTATTCCGGATATAACCAAATTTCTGTCCATGAAGATGACCGAGACAAGACAACATTCACCACTCCATGGGGAACCTTTCATTACGCCAAAATGCCTTTCGGTTTAAAGAATGCAGGTGCCACATTTCAGCGTGCAATGGACTTGGCTTTTTCAAATGAGAAGGATGTCTTTTTGGTGGTGTACTTGGATGATTTGACGGTGTTTTCCAAATCTGATGAAGAGCACATGCACCATCTAAAAATTGTCTTTCAAAAGTGCAGAAAATATGGTTTGTCGCTGAATCCGAAGAAGAGCTTGTTCGCCATGGAGGAAGGAAAATTACTCGGGCATATTATCTCAAGAGATGGCATTCGTATTGACCCAACACGTGTGCAAGCAATTCAACAAATCGATCTGCCTCGGAATAAAAAAGAGATACAATCGTTCAATGGTAAGATGAATTTTCTACGTCGCTTTGTGCCTAATCTTGCTGAACACTTAAGAGAAATGAAAAACATGCTTAAGAAGGACAGCCAAGTGAAATGGATGGAGGAGGCTATAAAATCTTTCAATTTGGTCAAATTGGCTCTTTCTTCAGCTCCTGTTCTAGTTAGCTCAGACTACACTTGGGATTTCATATTGTTCTCGTTTGCTTCGGAGCACATTATGGCAGCAGTATTATTGCATAAAAGAGATGACCATGAAAGGCCCATTGCATTCTTCACTAGAGCTATAAGGGATGCAGCCTTAAAGTACAACATCATTGAGAAACAAGCCCTGGCACTTGTGAAGGCATTGAAAGATTTCCGGGTATATATTCTACATTCTCATATTCTGGCCTATGTTCCTAACACTGCTGTAAAAGATGTTTTAGTGCAGACCGATCCGGAAGGAAGACGAGGCAAATGGATTGCAGCCTTGCTGGAATATGATGTGGAAATAAAGCCCACAAAGCTGGTTAAAGGACAGGGATTGGCAAAGTTAATGGCCGAATCAAACTTGCACGCCTTGGACATAAATCTGATCGCTGCTATGTCCGATGAGAATGAAGAATCATCATCAATTCAGGTATCTGAAATGTTTGCTCTTTCTCCATGGTATTCAGATATCATATATGTGCTTAAAAATTTGTCACCACCGCCTGACATGCCTAGAAACAAAGCGAGAACACTCAAGTTGAAAGCTACCAAGTTTTGCATTCTAAATTCTGCGTTGTATTGGAAAGATCCCAGTGGCATTTTTTTAAATTGTTTGGTTGAAGAGGAGGCAAAGAAAGTCATGGAGGATTTCCACGGAGGAGAGTGTGGTGGTCACCTTTTTTGGAAATCAACAGCAAATAAAATTCTGAGAGCAGGATACTATTGGCTGACATTGTTTGCTGATGTATATAAGATGGTCAAGCGCTGTCATAAATGTCAGATTTTTGAAGGGAAGCAGAAGTTACAACCTTTGCCACTTAAGCCTATTGAGGTGAGCGCTCCTTTCCAGCAATGGGGGTTGAATTTCATTGGTGAAATTCATCCCGCTTCTTCCGGTCAACATAGATGGATCCTCACAGCGATAGATTATTTCACGAAATGGATTAAGGCAACTCCCACCAGGCAAGCTACAGATGCGGTAATCACTTTATTTCTTGAAAATAACATCTTGTCTTGCTTTGATTGTCCAAATAAGTTAATCATTGATAACGCAGCAACTTTAAAATCAAAAATGATGGTAGAGTTTTGTCATAAATATCACATCATTTTGGGTCACTCAACTGCCTATCATCCGCAAGGAAATGGATTAGCGGAGCCTTCAAACAAATAATTGGTCAACATCATCAAGAAGCTACAGGAAATAAATAAGAAGAGCTGGCATAAGAGGTTGGTCCATGCACTTTGGGCAGATCGGATCAGTCAGAAAAAATCCATTGGTATGTCACCGTTTGAGCTTGTTTATGGAGTTGATACAATATTTCCTACCTCTCTCGCTGCCCCAGTAGTCAGACTTCTTCAGGAGGCCGACAGTGAAGAAGATCCCATGCAGAGAAGGTTGAATCAAATGGTCCACTTGCAGCAGACAAGAGAAGAAGTTTTCAAGAACACATCCAAATTGTAGGAGAAGATCAAGAAAATTTATGACAGAAAAGCAAAGGCAGATAAATTTCAGTTGGATGATGTGGTGTTGAAGTGGGATGCAAGGAATGAGGAAAAAGGTAAGCACGCAAAGTTCGAGAATCTTTGGAAAGGTCCTATCAAGATTACAGCATATAGGGGTCAGAATGCCTTTCTTCTGAAGGAAATGAATGGGGAATATTGTCCAGGAGGGTCGATCAATGGTTGGATGCTCAAGCGATACCATTTCTGAGTTATTAATGCTGCTTCCACTGTCATTGTAAATACCATTTTTATTTCAGTTTGGTTTGATTTTGTCAACTTTGTATTCAAGTCATTTCAATGTCAAGTTTGAGTTAAATTTTTTGGTCATTTTAGTTTCAAAAATGATTCAGAGTCCTGTGTTGTTAGTCAAAAAAATGACTCCATAGCCCAATGGATGAAGGCACTGCCTAGCTCTTCCAGAGATCTACTGTTCTTGGCACCTCCAAGGAGCTACCATCCCCCATTGAGCCAATGTTAGAGTCGGTCTGGTCAGTCCTCCATCAGAGATCAAAACTCTTTATGCATTTCATTTTTAGGTGTCCCGCTCCATTCACTCAGCTGCATTCCGCTAGGGGCATGCCATAATCTGACGGACAAAGGTCATGCTAGTCATTTCCCCTCATGTCTGGCTCCTGTTGGCTTCGGTCTTTTGTCAATGATCACCAAAGTCCATGACAGTCAAGGTCTGGTCCTTTAATGGACAAAAGTCATTCTTGATCATTAGGTCTAGGGATTTATCATTTTGGTCTTTAAATATGTCCAGTAAAGCCATGCAGGCTAGAGTGAGGCCCTTACAAAGTAATGATTCAGAGAGTTTCATCGTCATATGGATAAACTTCGACTGTTCTTCAAAACTCTGTTTTGAAGAAAAGTCAAACAGTGTCATTGGTGATAAAATTTTCAAAGAGATCGTCAGTTGATTTCTTCAGATGCAGTCATGGTTTCCGTGGCCAAATGTCCTGTCATGCAATCCCTGCAAAAAGTGCTAAAAATTTCATCATTTGAGCTAAAATTTCAAAGGGAAAGTGAAAATCAGCGTTGCTATTAATCAGTGAAAAAGTGTCAAAACATAACATTAGAAAAATGGGTTTTTGGAGAAGCAAAAATCTAACCCATCACTTCCAAGTCTTTATAAACAATTTTCCACCAAAATTGAAGTCATTGTGCAAATCAAGTGCGTAGGGAGACATTGCAAAAGGTTTGAGTGTGCATCGTGGTGTTTGGAGCAAAGTTGGAGGCGGTTTACAGGGCGCGGCGCATATAGACAGGGGCACGGTGCACACAGAGGGTGCAGCGCACACAAAGCCGGCCCGCAGTGCAATTTTCCAATGGGCGCGATGCACACCCAAGGCGCGGCGCACTGGGTTTTGCACGCGGCGCACACAGAGGAAGCGCCAAAACATTGCCAAACTTCCTCAAAATTTTTGTGAAGCCCATCAAATCGGCAAGTAGGCTCTGTAACATCGCTTGTTCATCAAATTTTATGAGTGATATGGTGGTTTATGCCCATGATTGAATGCAACAAATTCCATAAAGCCAACCACAAGAAAATGCCAAAAAGTCATTGTTGCTAGGGTTGTATATTAGTGGTGTTGATGCCAAGGTTCTATTTTCCCTTCCTTTACATTTTTCCTTATCCCCCTATGCCATTTTTCCTATTATCACTACCCTAAAATACTACCAAACTCATATTCCTTATCCCTCCACTATTGGGTCAATATAAACCCCAAACCCTACCCTCTCAAAACTCCAAAAAACCCTACCCTATTAAATACCCAAACCCCCTACATATCCCTAAACAAACTTCTCCCCATAACCCCTATTCCCATCACATTACTCCCCTCCTAATACTCCCTTTTGTTTCATTGTTCCCCTTGGTGGCAGATATCACAAAAACAACACCTAGCTTCACCATCATCAAAGGGCAGCCTCAGTACAGTACATAAACAGCAGTCATGGCATCTGAGGGTTCATCAGAGTATGAGGTGGAAACTCACAGCGATACAGCTTCAGGAGAACAGGCTCCCAGGATACATCACAGGAGTGGCAAACATGTTAGGGATGAGCCAAACACCCTCACTGAATTGCAGGCATGCCCTCTTGCTATGTCATGTTTCCAACACCTAGCATGTTTTGAATTTTGTCAAAGGGTGGCAAATGTTAGAGTTCATCATAAGTTGGCCCGTCTTTTTGTGCTTCATCTACATGGAGGTTAGTCTATTTTGGCCGGGGTCACCTTCACATTGACACCCGAAACTATCTTAGTGGCAACAGGCATACCAAATGTTGGAGAACAGTGGCATAAGAAGAAGAAGGTGGATAGGCAATACTATGAGCCTTACATTAAGGCCAGTTGTTTGAGGCATCTCACAAGAGTCTTCCCATTCAGATATTTGAAAGATGAGTATGCTCTGCTCATGAAATTGATCATGAAGTACTTCAGTTGTGAGGGGAGGTTCTCACGCCTATATGCCTATCACATCAGGTTGCTCATGCACTTTACCAGGGTGCAGATGATGAACCTCCCATTTTCCATTCGCAGGAACATAGAGAGGATGAACAATTTCATGCAGCATAAGACCCCTCAGCAGCAGCTTAACAGTGTTTATCACTTTGCTCTTATCCGGATTTTGGTGGATCATCAGTTGGGATTGCAGGGCATTGCTTGGGAGGACTTCATCTCCCGTGACTTCTTCAGCGCTCCATAGGTAGTATCAGAGGCAGAGCATGAGATAGGTGGTCCTTCTCATCAGTATGAGCGCCATGAGACCGCTACTATGCCAGTATTCATCACCTATCAGAGAGGCAATAGACATTTGTTTGCAGCGGCAAAGCGAGTGTTATCTCCACTCGGGGTGGAAGGGGCCTTGCTTCCTACATCGACGACACAAGAATAGGACAGAGGTAAGGAGCCCATGCATGATGAGGGGCCTTCAGGTGAGCCATTAGGTGAATGAGAGACAGAATTCGTTCTCCTTCATGATGATGAGACAGATACAGAACCTACAAATGCAGAGCTTAGAGAGATCATCTAGGAGCAGCAATTAGTGATTGAGGCCTTATCCCTCGAATTGGAGAGGGCTAAGTGGAACACGAAGTACCTGGAGCAGAGAAACAGGCAGCTTGAGGATCAGCAGACGATTATGGAGCTACAAAACATTCGTGAGCATCGCCAAGCTGCACAAAGGAGAAGAGTTGAGCTCACATCATTGGAGCAAGAGATCGATGAGGACCAGGAGGCCCATCTCGAGAGCATTAACATGCACTTGGAGAGGCTACTGGACAAAGCTGACAAGGACCATGGCTTTCCATTACAGGGCACGAAACATGAGTGCAAGGGCCCGGATAAAGAGCTTGAAGGCAAAATTGAGCAAAGCAACAAAAGAGGCAAAAGAGCAAGATTAGCTTCAAATCTTGGCTGAAGCTTCCTTGGCACAACATAGCACTTCATAGAGGACCTCCAGCCCAAATTTCAAGAAATTTGGGGAAATTTTGGTCACATGACAAATTTTTGGGCAAAACACAGGTTTTTTCTCTCAGTGGCGCGGCGCTAAAAATTGGGAGATCCAAATGAAGAATGGTTTGCATTTTTGGATTCAGCATGAAATATCACGACTACTGGTGCTTGGACAAGAAATTTGGGCAAGATTTGAGTCTCCAGGAGGTCAAAAACACCCAAAAAATGACCTCTCTGCCCCTATTTTGACACACAGGAAGCAATCTTGGGAGAATGAAGATTTGGAAGGGCAAATGAGCACCAAATTCAAAAATTCCACTTGGGTTAGAAAGTAGAAAGGACAGGATTTCCAACAAGCATAGTTGGGCACATTTTTGACTCCTACAAGTGCCTCAAAACAGGCTCCAAAATGGTGCGGCGCATATAGGAAAAAAGCCCAATTTTACCTCTGTTTTGCGAAATTTCGATTCGCGACTTCTCCAAGTGGGCCCGCTCATCTACATTTCAGTTTTTTGGCACCTAAGGCAGAATTTAAAGTATTTTCTCTCCATATTGGCTTCTATCCAAGTGTCGAAGGAAGGCAAACGGTCACCCAAGCCATTTTTCATGTTTGTAACGCTACACCTGTAGCTGATCGTTGGCTCTTCACCTCCATTTTGTAATGATTCAAGTAACTCCCCAACCCTTGGGTGTTCTATCTCTTCATAGCACATTCTATATATTGTATGCAAACTATTTGCAAAGGGTTGGTTGGCTTGTAACTTCTGGGAGACTGTGGGAAAGAAACTCTGTTTCTTCACTGTATATTTTGACAGAGAATTAATGAAAGGCAACAGCTCTGTTTCATGAGATTCATGTGGTTGTGAGTGTAGTAAATGTGTCTCTTATGTTTCATGTGTATTTTGTAATGTTCATAGTTCAATTCATATTCATTTCCAGTGAAATTTTTTGAGTTAGATAAGGTAGAATTCAATTTTATTGCCCTGCCTGTGGGAAAATTTCATGTTCAGTGTTCTTCTTCTGTTGAAAAGGATTCATGTACTTATGCCCTTTTCACTCTCCTAAGGAATCTCTCCATTCCACATTATTTCGAACTAAATTTCTACACTTTCCGCCTGTCTTGCCTCACGGAGTAATCTGTGCCTTTGTATTAAATTCTCTGTTCATCTCTCTCCGTTGGTCCCATAACATCCCAGAAGCTCAGTCATTCATAAAAATTGTTTCTTGTATCCATATTCACTTACTAGCGTAAGATAGATATTTCACTGTAAGTCATCTCAGACAATTTCGTTTATCCATTCACTAAGCGTGACTTGGAGAGAGCCCTCTCCTGTTCTGGTAGGGATAGCTACCAGACTGAGCGTGGTTTGTGGTTACCCTGAATTTTGCCTTCCTTCAGCCTAGGGCAGATTCAGGTGCTAACAGCCCTGATGAGAATGCCCCCTAAATATAAATTTCATGGACAAATTAGGTGTCTTGATGGGTGTAAGACAGAGATTTTTAACTGTTAAATACACAGGGTCGTGACCTTTATCTTTATATTGTGTACAAACAAAAGGACATATATATATGTGTGTGTGTGTGTGTGTGTGTGCAAGGCCTATCTTTAAAAAAGGTTGAACCTGGGGCAGGCTACAGCTCTACCAAGTTACTAACTAAGACAACAACTTTTCTTCAAGGCATTTGAATATTTCTTGGGTACCATAGTAGGAATATCAAAAAACCACAAGTAAGCACATATATGGGTATCCTCTATAAATTTAAACAAGGAAAAATACGGAAGTTGGATTTTGGCATAAATGTGTTGGAAAAAATATTTCCTTTCAAATATTGGAATAGATGAAAGTATCAGGTATGGACACTCATCACCACAACTATGGATCCCTAACGTTTTGCAACTACTTAAAAGCAAAAACTATTCTATGAAGGATCACTGCAAAGGAAGAGCATGAGTGTGCACTGTAGTGTGGATGTGTACTTACCAAATAACCATCCGATGTCCAGGACATGATACCCCATTTTATTGTTATGTTATCATTTCGATCTAGTCTATCATATGCTCTTACATAAACAAATCTTACTTCAATAAACAAATTGCAAAAGAGAGTCTTGGATCTAAACTTTAAAGAAAACAATCACTATATCTTCTAAACACATAATGAATTACATCAATTGCAGAGCCTCTACATCTGAGATCTAGTAGTATTATGCATTCAAATAAAATTAAAATAAGTTTGGCCACATTTATTTAAGAAAATTTACCACTGGAATGAAAGTAAAAATGTTTCATGACCATCAGAATGAAGGTGAAAGGTTTGATGAGCAATGGCAGGATAGATCACTATGTCTGAAGAAAAAAATACAATCTAAAACATTAGCTACACTGAAATGTCAGTTGGATCAAGAACCTTACCAGTGGGAGATATTGCAAATGCTATAATTATTGTCAATCCCAACAAAATCTCAAATTTGAAGCACCAACGACTCTATACCCTCATGTTGGTATTGGCATCAGAGAACCCCATGTTGGTGATTGCTCCTACTGATCACTTCACTTAAACTAACTTGAATATTAATAAATGGCGAGATCCAAATCGAGGCCCTATTCTTTGTGCACAAGCAAGAAAAAGGTTTTATGAGGTCTCTTATCTCTCACTCTCCCATAAAATCTAAGCATGTTGTGCTAGTGAAGAGACCATAGGTAGTAATTTTATTTAAAATATTCTCAGCAGTGGAAAATTATGCTCATCCAATTTTGGATCATTTAATGTTTAGAAAAGAAAATGGTTTCAAAAAGTTTGATCTTCGAAATTCTCTGGGACCCAGGTCTAATCCTTATCAATTTCTTCCTACGAGCCTAAGAAACACTTCAGTGGTGTATAACCTTTGTAAACATCTTAAACAAACAACCTTGACCACAAGTAAATTTTGAATTATTTTTACTAAGTTCATTAAGTGACAAGTTTTGACTCTTTTGCAAGTCTCCTTTATCCAAATTAGTTTAAATTCTCCCTACAACTTGGCTGAACATTATGCTTTCCATTTTTTATTTAAAATTTGAGCAAAGATTTTCCAAGTGTTTTCCTGAATCAGGAGATTTCTATATATCTCAAGGTAGGATCTCATGGTTTTCTTGATGAGAAACAAATTTCGTTTGTTTTACAAGGATTGATTTTAAGAAAATAAGTTTGAGAATCAATCCTATTCACATTGGTACTTTTAGAGCAGAGTTGTAATTGTTTGAATTGGCATTGAATCCATCATGAAGGTCGCATCATACTAGTTGGCAACAAATTGTTAACATTTAGAAAAGTGGAAATCTCATCAAATTGTTTCGAACCAACTAGTTATGTTTTATGGAATGGTCAAGGATGAGTTCAAAAGTCAATTGGCGATGCCCTCATTAATCACAAGAATATTGCAATAATATATGTTTTTTGTCAGCAGAAGGGGAAAGGTAGGATTCTAATGATAATTGTTACAAACAACTATTTGTGTAGTCTCTACTCTCTAAAACAATACATAACATATTGACAAATATATATTACAGTCTCTTTAGCTGACTGTCAACCAGGGATGTTTCCCTCTCAATTCACCATTATTTACGGAGTTACAACAAGTCATCTTCCAGTTCTATAAGTATGTCCAAAGGTGTCCAAGGTATGGGAGCACACATCGTCGGGTTTGTACTTTGTACAAAAGTCTTCTTATGTTCTTGTGTGAAGCAGAGTGTGAGGAGGTGAAATTAATGGCCCTAGTGTTAGTTTATTTCCATTTTTTCCACTTTCAATTCCCCACTATTTGAGATTTGTAAAATTATACTTTAAGTCAACTTTATGTTTTAGTTAAGTTCTATTTTTTCTTTTATTTTCTATTTATAATTTAATTTTCCAGTTTTAGGAAAAGAGCACTATATAGGTTTTAGAGAGAGGTTGTTGATCCGAGGAGAGGGTGAAGGAAAGGTGTGTATATCCCACTCCAATCTAGGTGCAGTTCTATAATTTTCTAGTTTCAAGAAAAGAGAACTATATAGGCTTTAGAGAGTGCTGTTGATTTGAGGACAGGGTGAATGCAAGGTGTCTGTGTAGTTCACTCCAATCGAGGTGTAGTTCTATAGGATACCAACACACATGCATATACTAGACACTCTAACCTAGGTGCACATGGTTAAGTTATTTTTAGTGTAAAAGCCAAGCCTCCTTTGTAAAGAGGGGCAGGGTCTCTATTATTATTCATTTTTTTTAGTAGATATGAGTGAGGGATTAGAGTTTATATTTATTGCTTCTAATATTTCCTGTTTTCGAAGTAATAAAACAGTGATGTGATTTGAATTTCAGATCTGTTGGATTTTTTGTTATGATTTTCAGTTTGATATGTTTTAAACTTCAGTTCCTAATAAAAATCAAATTTTAGTTTTCATAGCACTTTCAGTTTTATGTTATCCTAAGTATGTTGGTTAAGTCAGATTGATAAGACTATTACTACATGTCAATAATTTCAACATGGTATTAGAGTGGTGTATATGAAAGTTTCCAGATGTTGTGTATGGAGAGACTAGCTCTCAAAATATCTAAGAGGGTGTGAAGCCCAATTCACTTTAGGGCTTGAAGCACATCCATGACAGTATTTGTCACATGTGGACCTGAGAAGGGTTGAGAGGGTGTTGATGCCTAGATCCTCTAGTGATTGGAAGATTAAGTTTGACAGGACATTGGTGATCTACACTCAGGGTAAGTTGTGACTTCAATTTTTGTGTTGACTGATTTGTTTATTAAGGTTGTTCTTGTAGAGTTACAGAATTGGCCACTCCTAGTATGCATGCATTTAACATTTGGAGGGTGATCCCAACTTTGTACCATGGAAATGCAGATTGAAGAATCTCCTAGCGCCTTAAATTTTTTGTGCCTTTTGGAAACAAGGGTCACACTATCTACATATCCCAAAGATTTAGTGAAGTACATTAAGATTTCAGTGAATGTGAGTGAGTCTTGTTGGGTTCAATGAAAGATCATCTGGGCCCTCATATCGTCAGGAAGAAGATTTCCAAGAAGATGTATGATGGCTTGGGCACCCTATGCTAGAATGTGAACTTACATGGGAAGATGTTCTCAAGGAAAAATCTCACCATGACTTGCATGAGCAAGATAGATTCAGTAGCAAGCTATTTGATAAAGTTAGCAGAGTTGAGAGACCAACTTGGTGCAGTTGGTGACAAAATCAAAGATGATGAGCTAATTTAGATTGCTTTGAATGGATTTAGTTCAACTTGGCACCACTTGTTCAGGTTATTTGTTGGTGGGGAAATTCATTGACTTTGAACAATTGTGGGATGTATTTCATTGGGGAGGAGTTGAGACCATAACAAGTCTCAAATGGTTTTGAGGATGAACTACCAAAGAGGAGGAAATAAAGGAGGACTTGAGACAGGGATCAAAAAATCAAGGAGGAAGAATTATATTAAGGGAAGAAATATTGAGTCATATCAAGTGCCTCAAGTGTGAATAGATGGGAAACTATTCATCTCAATGTCTTGAGAAGAATATGGCCAAGAAATAGCAACAAGAATTTGTAGGAAGTCTAAGTAACAAGACATGTCCAAATAAGGCTTGTTTCCCATATCCTATGTGTTGGACACTGATACATGAGGGCATGTTTCCGACATGTGTCTTATGGACATGTGCCCTCACTGTGTCCCTTGTAAAAGAGGCCCATGTCCCATAAAAACATGTTTTCCCATTCATTTGAGCTCATTTCACTCAACAGGTTGGAGCTGTGAGACGTTTTGCGGTGCAACTTAGGTTTATTGTTAGTGTACTCCAAGTGCTGAGCAAGTGGATTTTTCCACCAATCTCCAAGTTTTTCCTACAAAAATCCATTATCTTCCTCATTTCACAGAAATCATGACTGAATCATCAAGGGAAACTAGGAAAGGTCAAAGGAAAGGGAGGAATGCCCCCAACAATGTTGTCCCCCCTCCTTCATTTTCTTTAGGGTCTTCTAGTGTTCCATCTGTTGGAAGTGGGGCCCCAACAACATCAAATGTTGGAAAAAACATCGTTTACCAAGAGAATGGACCTAAGATAAAAGTTGTATGATTGAATCTATATCATTGTCATGTAAAATAGTAAATGTTTTAGTTTCTAAATTCTAAAAGAAATTGAATCTTTGTCTATATTTCATTTTTGTATGTGGAATTCACAAAATAGTGAATTCCACATACTCATATATTTTTTGTATGTTGTATTTGAGGTCATTGTGTCTCATGTTGGACACTTATATTTCCATGTCCTATGTCATGTGACTTAGCAGGAAGTGTGGATGCTTAAAGTGTGAATGAGTTGACTGCCAAGCTTGATACTACCTTCTCTATGGTGTCATGTCTTTCCATGAAACATATTTTTTGGTGTCGGGTGGAATGTGTGCAATGGAGCTTTGATACATATGGCTTGTGGGAGGAATGCATGTGGAATATGCCACATATCTTGTTAAGGGATTGACCTCCATGTCTTTCTAGATGCCTTAAAGTGATGTTTGAGTTAATTTCTATCTTGTATGTTCCTGATTTAATGAATAGCTTGTTTTCAGTTTCTTGCATGATAGATTTACAGTATTTGGTTGAGTTTGATGGTCATCAAGTTACCATTGAAGACAACATCCAAAAAAGTAAAAAAGTGGCCTTTGCAGCCTATTCATAGATATGGTTGAACAAGTATGGTACGATGCCATGATGGAGGAGAATTCCTTTAGCCTCGAGGAGACAATTACATAATTATTTGTGGAATCAATGATTGATTCCTTGATTGTAGTTGATAGGAGTATGAAAGAATGCCAAGATAAGGTTGTTACTAAAGGATTCTCTCAGGGATAGGGAGTTGACCTTGATGAGACTCTTACTCCAATGGTTTAAGGATTCTATGAGGAAGTGGGAGTTTCCCTGGATGGGTTGATGCATGCATCACTAGTTTTGGATTTTGGTATCAATGTGTTTGTATTCATGCTAGGATTTTATAAATTTAGTGTAGATGTCACTATTTATTTGATAGATCTGATATAGTTTTGGCCAGGTATACATATGGTTCATAATTGTAGGAAATCTAGAACAATTCATGTTGTGGTGTGGGAATACTTTGATCAGTGAAGTTGACATGAAGGGAAAAGGATGTTGGCAGGTTGCTGATGTAGTATTTCTTATATCAAAGGTTTTCACCTTGAAGATTCCAAAGAGTGTTTAGAGTATAGAAGGAAACAATGATCTAGCTTCATGTTTCTTTAGGTTTATAGGAAGTCAACAATTTGATCAAGCCCCAATGTGGGGAAGGTTTGTGATGCAATAAGAGAATATTTTGTTTGGAAGAGAAGAATTTTTTGGTAAGAGGGAGTGTTAGAGTTTTTGTCCTAGGCACACTTGTTAGTTCAACAAGCACTTGTGAATGTGTCCAAGACTTGGGTTTTCATAACAATAAGTTAGTACAGTAGAATATCCATACAATATTATGCTTGGGATCATGTGTGCAACAGAGTGTGAGGGAGGCATAGTTAAGTAGGGGAGTAGATGTCACATGCATGCTTAAGTCTTATTTTATTTCCAGTTTTTCCACTTTCAATTCATTGTTGTTCTAGATTTAGAAAATTTTAGTTCAGTTTAATTTTCTATTTTAGTTAAGTTCTCTTTCTGAGTTTCTTTTCTATTTATGATTTACTTTTCCAATTTGAGGAAAATAACTTTAAATAGGTTTTAGAGAGATAGGTTGTTGATCCCAAGGAGAGGGTGAAGGTGAGGTGCATGTGTAGGCTACTCCAATCTAGGCACATTTCTCTAGAAGGGAAGCTCATGCATGCAGACTGGGAATTCTAACCTAGGTGCTTAGGGTTAGGTTATTTTTAGTGTACAACCCTAAATTCCTCTTTAAAGAGAGGTAGGGTCTCTATTATTAATCATTTAGTTCAGGGGAGAGCAGTGAATGATTAGATTAGGATTCAAAGCTTCCAGTATTTCCTGTATTCATAGGAATAAAACATTGACATGATTTGAATTTTAGATATGTTGTACTTGCTGTTATAATTTTCAATTTGATATGTTTCAGTTACTAGTAAGAGTTAGATTTACCGTTTTATAGTACTTCCATTTTTTTGTTGATCCTAAGGAGGTATTGTTAATATGTGTTGAACATTTCAATGCAAAAATGTTTTGTAAATCATCTATGTATAGATTGTATGTATTGCATTTGATTAAGTACACATAATATTCTTGTTTTTAATATTGCATGTTAATTTTTTTTACCTACATGTATTACTTTGTTTTTATAAGTAAGAATTTGTTTGTTATGTAGTTTATGTCCTTGACCTACTTTCCTACTAAAAATGGGAAATTCCTACTTTTCTTTCCAATTAATATTTTCATAGATGTTTAATAAGTAACCACTGAACAAAGTGAATATTTTGTTGAAATTCATCTTGCAGCATATTCATCCCATTTTTTGTTGAAGTTTTTGGATGTACTATAAAGCCTGGCATTAAGTAATGTAAATATTACTATATCTCTGTCTCTGCAAATGTAGCATGAAAATATCATAAACTGTAGGTATTTGGTCCATCTGCACAACAAAAGGATCTCTATGATCAAGCTTTCATTTCAATAGTAAATGAAGTATTATAAGGTTTCAATTGCACAATCTTTTCCTTATGGCCAAACTGGCACAGGAAAAACTTACACCATGGAAGGTGAAGGGAAAATGTCAATAGTAAGTTTTAATGCTTTTCTGTGAAGATCATTTTTTAATGATTCCTAGGGATACATTCAATTTTCTGATAAATTGCTACATTGCTATTTTCCAATTTATACTTTTCACTACAAAGACTTGTTTGAAATCATGACTGAATAATTCTAACTGGTTTTCTAGCACAACATCCTCAAGGGGCACCTATTAAATTGCACTTAATTTATTTGTTGTCATCAATTATAAAATGTTGGTCTTTTCAGATCTAGCAATATATTGGCTTTAGGTGGAAACTTGATGATGGAGGTATAACCATTGTACCCATTGCATCTGCAGAGTGCATCAAATGGGGAGCTTCCATCCAATGCTAGTGTGATTCCAAGGGTTGTTAAGCAAATATTTGACACCTTAGAAAGCCAAAATGATGAATACAATGTCACCTTCTTAGAGTTGTACAATGAATAAATCACTGACTTTCTTGCACCTGATGAGATATCTAACGTTATGTTAGATGATAAATAGCGAAATCCCTTAGCATTGATGGAGGACACAAAAGGTGGGGTACTTGTATGAGGCCTTGAGGAAGAAATAGTTACCAGGGAAAATGAAATATTTACTTTACTAGAAAGAGGCTCTGCTAAGCAACGAACAACAAAAACACTTCTCAACAAGCAATCTAGGTAAAGTAAATTCTCTCCATGTTGTTTCTTCTCATAAGATATGGGATTAGTTCTAACTTCTAGTTCTATTTTTTTTTTCTTTATAGTGGCTCCCATTCATTATTTTCTTTCACAATTCATATCAAAGAAACACCAAAAGGAGAATAGTTGATTAAATGTGGAAATCTTAATTTGGTTGATCTTGTTGGTTCAAAAAACATATCCCGGTTAGGGGCCAGGGAGGTGAGGTCATTCAAACTATCCAACTTTTAGTAGATGGTAAAGTTCAAGCTTATTTTTGTACTTAGTATATAAATTGGAATGGCATCTAATAGATTATGGTTTGCAAGGTTGGAATCTGGTGGTCAAATATTGCTACCTACACAACATGAAAAATTAAAATTGAATATTCAAAACTTAACTAGATTATACTACATACATCCTAGGAGGGACTAAAGACAAAAAATTAATTGTAATTTATTTAATGAATTATGTAGGGTCGTGTAAGGGTAGGGGATATCAACAAAATAATACTAATATTAGGTCATGTTACTATAGCTATGTGGAGCATCTTGGACATGTTCCTTACAGATATATTTGGGTTAGTTTTTTTGTGGCATGTAAGTAGTTTGACCTTTAGCATAATTGAGAATGAAATTAGACTATAATTTTGTATCTAACTTTGAAAAAGGGTGCAGGGATAGTAAACTTACAATAATGTTACATGATTCGTTGGGTGGGAGGACAAATACTTGCATAATAGCAATTGTTTCACCATCTTTCCACTGTCTTGAAGAAACTCTCAGCACTTTGGACTATGCCCATAGGGCCAAAAGTATAAAAAATAAGCTAGAGGTCTCATTGTCTACCCTTTCTGTTATCTGTTATAGCCATATTTGTATTCCTAGCCGCATACTAGTACTTCAGAGATCTATATCATATCTTGGGGTTTGGTGTTGGAACTTGGGGTTGTGAGTTGGAACTAGAGTTCGAGTGCGATAAACAAAATCCAATAATTTTTTTGAAATCCAGTGATAATATAAACTATGGAAATGAAATTTACTTTTTAAACAAAATCAAACTCACATACCTGATAACTCTAGAAATCATTTTTTTAGATTAATGAAATTTATTTTTTAACTAAAATAAAAACATTTTTACTAAATTTTTCTAGTGCTAACAAACCTAATAGCTCTATAAATCCTTTCTTTCATCATGCTTTTTCATATTACAAATCTAAAAATTCCATCTTATCCATTTTTTAGCTAGATCACAATAATATAATATATAATATGAACCCACTCTCTAGAGGTAAAGAACTTGAGCATTTTTAATTCTTGTTGGCACCTTTCAAACTCTGATTCCATGTTAAAATCCTAACCACCACTAGCAGACAAGGGATATTTTTCCTTCCAAAGCAAGTTTTGTAGAATTCCCACCTTACCTTACCCTTCACTCCACCTAAACCTAGTCTGGTTGAAAGCCCCCTACTTACATCACTAGATACATTGTATTTAGTGCTAAACTCATAATAATATCAAACTATTTTTAAAAAATTTATGGTTTAGGAAGCTCAAAATCAATTAGATTTAGAGCTAAATTGAAATCAAGATTTTATTTCTCTTTTACATTATAATTTAGGGAGTTCAAAACAAATAGAATGGAATCATTATTGTCACTAGGTATAATGGATTTAGTGTGATAATGGATAAAATGAAGTAATTATTTGCAAGCATTTGTTCTTGAATGAACATTAGGATCCATTATATCATAGTGAAAAGTAAATGCATTAAAAACAACTCAATATTTCATGTGACATCCATATTGTATGTGATTTTTTTTCATTAAAACAATTTACTTTTTCATGTGATATTTTTTTCGTTAAAATTTCTTCTATTGCTAATCCAAATTACAATTGTAATTTGAACTAAAGCTTCCAACAATTCTTAATTTACCAATCATGCCTGGACATCATAAGAAATATTCACAATATAATATGAAGAATAATTGGGTACCTACTTCATATGCATTAAAAATTGTTTCTACTACGTAATGTGAATTACAAGTGTAATCTTAGTTGGATCTACAATATGTCTTAAACCATATTTTCATTTTATTTTTTAGTAATATTAAATGTTATTATGTCCTACCTCATTTTATGGTTAGCATTGTAACAAAAATATGCATTGTGCTATGGAATTAATACTAACATGTAATATTGATTTTTTTCCATAACGCTACAGGTAATGACCGCGAAGATGATGATACAAACTATGTTGAGCTTACATCATATATCAAAGATGATGATGATGAGGATGGTGATGGAGTTGGTAATGATGATGTGGATGAGACTACCAGGATGGTCATGATGGTGATCATGGCAATGATCATGAGGATGATCTTGACTATGATATTTGTGGTGCTAGCTAGCCATGTGTTATTTTTTATATTTAGTTGGGATGTCTTAATATGGTAATCATACATTTGAATTTTAGTTGATTTGAATAATGATGATGATACTATTGGTACTATCTTGTTACCTTATGAATATGTTGAAAATTGTCAACATTTGTTTTATGAAGAATTATTGTGTATGATGAGATTCCTATTTTTTTATGGATGTTGTAAATTTACCTTAGAATAAAGATATCTATGATACATTTCGATTTGGTAATCATGCATCGAATTTTAGTTGATTTGATTAAAAATGATGATGATATTATCATTATTATCTTGTTATTTTATGTATCTACTGAAAAATATCAACATTATTTTTATGGAAAATTATTATGTATGATGATATTACTATCTTTGGATGGATGTTATGAATTGATCTTAGAATAATAATATTCACGAAATATTTTGATCTAATAATCACACATTTTAATCTTAGTTGATTTGATTAAAGATGATTATGATCTAATTAGTATTATCTTGTTACTTCATATATGTGCTGAAAATTGTCAATGCTTTTTGATGGAGAATAATTATGTATGATGATATTACTATTTTTGAATGTAATGTTGTGAATTTATCTTGGAATAATGATCTCTGCGATAGGTATTGATTTGGTAGTCATATATGTATATTGAAAATTGTCAATTATTTTTTGATGGAGAATTGCTATATGTGATGAGTCTACTATTTTTTGGATGAATGTTGTCAATTTCCCTTAAATTTCTTTAAAAACACTAAGTTGTCAATTTGAATTATCATATCTTCTTAAATGATATTCAGAAACTGTAAATATTTCACTTTGTAATTGAAATTAGTAAAATGAACCCATAAAGGGGGTCATAAATGCAAAGACAAGTACACTCTATACAACAAGCCAAAAGTGGATGTAACCGTGGATGCAAAATTGAGAGTAGAATTGGATGTTAAACTAGCCATCAAAACAAGATGCAAACAACGACACAAAAAGGGTTTTAGAGTAGAAGTAAAAAAGGGTGCAACACTAGACACAAAGAAGGGAACAAAATAGGGCATACAAAAGGATACCAAACTGGGCGCAAACAAGGACGCAAAAATGGACACCAAAATTAAGATGCAAAAAATGGTGTAAAACTGAGATGCAAAATTGGGCGCAAAAAAGAAAAAAAAAGATGTAAGAAAAGACACAAAATGAGATGAAAAATGGAGCTAAAAAGGGTGAAACCAAGGATGTCATATTGGATGCCAAAAATGATGGATAACTAGATGTAAATTTAGACTCAATCCTAGGTGCAAAATGAGATACAAATATGGACACAAAATGTGGCAGAAAAAACGATGCAATTTGGATGCCAAAAAGGATGCAAAATTAGACACCAAAAAGGATGTGAAATTGAACACAAAAAATGATGCAAAATTGGACACAAAAGTAGAAAAATGGTGCAAAAATGGGAATAAAAATGGCTCAAATTTGGGTGCAAATTGAGATGCAACATTAGATGAAAAATGGGATTCAAAAAATGATGCAAAACTTGGTGCAAAAACAAATAAAAATGTAGACGTAAAAATTGGTTCAAAATTAAACGTAACATTAGACACAAAATGAGATGCAAAGGTGGACGTAACACATGGCTCAACATAGGATGCAAATTTAGATGCAAATTTGTACGCTCAAAATTATGCAAGAAATGAAGTTAAAAACAATGCTAAATTGGATACAACAAATGATGCAAAATTAGATGCAAAATAGGATGCAAAAAAGAGAGAGAAGTCAAACACAAAAGTAGATGCAAAAAATGGTGCAAAAAAGGATGCAAAAATGGATGCAAAATTTGGTGCTAAATTAGATTCAACATATGGTGCAAAAATAGGCACAAAAATTGGTACAAAATTAGAAGCAAAAAATGGCATAAGACTAGATGCAAAAACTGGCACAAATTGGATGCAAAAAAGGCACTAAATCAAATGAAAAATATGGTGTAAAACTTAATGCAAATGAAAATGCAAAACTAAAATAAAATGATGGCACAAAATAGGAATCAAAAAATGATGTAAAAATAGATGCAAAAAATGGCACAAAACTAGAAGCAAAACCTACTGTAAAACCAAATGCAAATATTGGTGCAAAATATGATGAAAATTTTGGCATAAAAAAGATGAAAAATTTGGCAAAAAAAATTACGCTTTAAAAATTATACAATATAGCCATATTTAGCACCAAGATGCTCATCCTAATTGGGAAAAAATGCACTGAAATATGGTGCTAAATCTAGTACAAGTTGCATGTTTTGTTATAGTTCTTTTTCCCTCTCCCTCTCTCTGTTTATCTCCTTGTACCATCTCTATCTTTATTCCCCTCCCTCTCTCGTTCTCTCACACAGTCTCCCTCACTCTCTTCCCCTCTCTCCTTTTTGCCTCCTCCGTCACTCTCTATCTCTCACACTTCATCTCTCTCCCTCCCTCCTTCCTTCACAACAACCCCATCCAACTTTGTCTCTCTCTCCTACTCTCCCTCTCTCCCTCATAATTTATTCTTTCCTTCTCTCTCTCCCCTCCCTACATTCTCTCTTTCCTCCCTCCCTCTCTCCTCTCTTCATCACTTCCTCACTCCATCTCTTGATCTCTTGCCTATCGCTCCCTTTCCCTCTATGTCTCTCTCTCTCCATGTCTCTCTTCTTCCCTCTCTCTCTCTTCCCCTCTACCCCTCTATCTCCCCCCTCTAGCTCCATGTCTACCCCCTCCCTCTCTCCCCTCTCTCTCTCTCTCCCCCACACTCTCTCTCCCTTATTCCCTCTATATCTCTCCCTCTATCTCCCACTTCCATCTTATCTTTATATCCATCCCTCTCTCCTTCTCTCTCTCCCTCACTCCTATAGAAATTCCTTGTAGATTCAAACTGCTAATTGTAATATGCTAAAACAATAGGATTTAATCTACTATACTCATCAACGAAAATAAATAAATGATCCTGAAATCACGAAGAATATAAGAGAAATAATTCAATCAACACATAACACAATGAGTTCCTAGGGAAATCCACCGATATAAAACCCCTCTATCTGTATATTGCATTAATCAGAAAATATGAGAAGATTGAAATGCTTTGATCAAGCCCTTGAAACCTCTACAATATCTCTATCTATCTCATTGCTTCCTAGACAAGCCTTGGATGAATACAATATGTTATGCTCAACCTTGAGCTCAACGTGCACACGTATTTTCTATCCTCTCCCTAGTTGACTGCCTTTGGCCAATACTTAGACAATTTTCCAAGCCTCCAAGCTCCTATTTCCTTGAGTTGTTCAATGAAGAATTAGGCCTCTATTTAATAGGAATTTTCCTCCATTGGATTGCATAGTTCCTTTAGGATCTTCCTCTAACTACATGCACCATCTATTCAATTTAGATAATTATACAACTGATAGTACATTGTCCCTAAACTCCAATATCAATTGGGTATTTCTTTGATCTAACATGCATGAGTTAATTATGAGTGAATATTCAATTTACTAGTTGATCACTGCAAGAAGCACCACACTGCAATTCAAGCAGTACAACATTGCACTTTAGGCAACACCACACTGCACTTCAAGTAGCACCACATAGCACTTCAAGAAGCACCACACTACACTTGAGGTAGCACCACACTATACTCAGAAAGCACCACACTATACTTCAGGCATCACCACATTTCGCTTTAGGTAGCACCACACTATACTTGACCTCTCACTAGTTCCTCCATCAGTTGGAACTAGTTTAACTAAATTTAACTTAGTTAGACTCAATTAATTAATTACAACTCAGAATAAACTAAAACATGGCTCCTATAATATACGAGACACTCTACACGACTCTAGTTAGATCCTCAACTTGAATTAACTAAGCCAACTAAGTCAAATTAACTTATTTAACTAATACAAGCTATCATGAGATGTGGAATTACAATTTTATTCCCAATTTAATTTAAGGACAAAATTAAATTAAGATTTTCTTGATGTTATTTTTGACATTTCTTCTTGTTATTTTCAACACTCCCTCTCAACAAGAAATGGATTCACATCTATCCCAATCCAGTACCTTTGGAACGTTCTACGTGCAACACTTCTCATTGTTGTTGTTGCTACTACAACATCTGCAACTGAGAATAAAAATAATCACTTAATCAATCTACAACTGTCTACTGGGAAAATTGTGTTGTTGCTGACTCTGGTGCTAAGCCTCCTGCTCTGTTGCAAACATTGTTGTGCACTCCTCAGTATCTGATTGAAACTGATTCCTATCTACTGGGAAAATTATGTTGTTGTTGACTCTGTTATTTAGCCTCCTACTCTGTTATCAACACTACTCTGCACTCCTCAATACCTGACTAACATTGATCCTCCTACTACTGAATATTGTGGGTCCCCATAGCAAGGTAATGATCCATGAGACAAAAAACACCTCAATTGACCCTGTCCAAATTATGTGACTCTTGGACTAAGGTTTCATGTCGCCTCACCTCACACGAGGAGGTATAACTGCATGTTCTATTTCTTCCCACTTGGCTAAAATTTCTCCCCTAATTGAGGTCTCTGCTTGAGTGGATGTCTCCACTTGGTCTCCTCTTTTCTTCTCCATTTGTGGTTGCTCCACAACTTGTTGAGCCTTGTTCTGAGGTTACATTTTGAGAGGTAATTCATTTTCCCTCTCAACCACCAAGTCTCTAGTCTCTTCCTTTCTCCTCAAGGCTTTGCATGCATGAGCTAAATCTAATATACTCATATTGTTGTTGCTACTACTATGTTGTTTATTTTGCATTGTTGCTACAATCACTGCAATAATGAGTTTGATCTCCCCAAATCCTGAAGTACTAGCTTCCATAGGGTTGCTCCCTCTAAAGCTAGACTCTCTCTGAGTCTCGATCTCCCTGTGGGAAATCTCACTGCTCCTCAATCTACCAATATCAATGATCACAACTCCTTTTTGTGTCACTAAATATTGGTTCACTAATCTGCCCACTAGTAGCCTTCTAGCTCCATTAAGAAGTCTTTACATAGGATGTTATGGATCTACCCTGAACTAGAGCTCCATCAATCTACAAGGGAAACTTCAAATTATTCTCTTCTATTGTGATTTCAGCTCTAATACCATGTAGAAATTTCTACAAATATAGCTCTAATACCATGTAGAAATTTCTACAAATCCAACTCTAATACCATGTAGAAATTTCTACAAATCTAGCTTTAATACCATGTAGAAATTT